>CM024470.2:35699157-37140407 GCA_014182885.2 Eucalyptus caleyi | reverse complement strand
AATGACACTCCCTCTACTTAGTCAAAAATATTAATCTTCATCAGATTTTTCCTCTACATCCCTTTGTGGATTCTGACACCTAAAATAATTGGAATTTGAATTAAATCAATTTAGAGCTGGGTTTTTGTTTCCAGGTACTTGGAGTGCTATCTACTCCATCGATAATGCAATCTTCCTTTACAATGCAATACGTCCAAACTTGGTGACTTCACATAATCTCAATCTATTCATCTTCTATATTTAGGTCCTTCCAAGTATATTGATGTACTCATATTATTGAAGTCGTTCTCCATTTATTTGGTCCGTCCAAGCATCTCAATGATTTAATGTCCTTTGCTTGTTCACCAAAATCCAAAGGTTCTTTCAAGTCTTAACACTTTCCACTCAATATCTCGTTCTCTATATGCAAACTAAGAATATTTTTAAATAGCATAGACATCATTGTGTTAACACTATCCACTTATAAACTTGTACATGTAGAGAATAATTTGTTTGTGTGCACACATATGTGTGTATATATATCTTCAAAATACATAAGGAGTCTTATTAATATAATTTACCTTGTTAAAATGGGCATTTTTTTTTTTGGTCGGTTAAAATGAGCATTTGACTCCATATTTAAATGGAAAAATCGGAAGCAAGCAAGGGATATGATGCGCAAGGGACCTCGGGATTGGGCCACTGCACACCGTCATGGGGATATTGTACAGGGCCCTCGGCCTGGCGCTGCAAACGCTGTGCGACATTTGCTTGTTAGGAGTGCCACCACCTGGATCAAATTTTGCCTCTTTTTTTTTTTTTTTGAAAAATCACTTATTTTATTTTTATATCTGTCCCAACTTTGACCACTCAGAAAAATTACTTATTTTGACTTTTGTCCGAACTTTGACCCCTCGTTTCCCTTCAGTTCGATAATTGTAAAAGTATTGGGATTATGAATTTCTGCAAATTTGATCGGAATCGTCATGGTGGAAAGTCACAACATCTTTCGTTGAAATTCTAATTGACCTAATTCTCAAAATATTAGTTGTGACTAAATATACCTGAATTCATGAGTTAATTTGGAAAATCGCAATTTTCTCAACGCCTGCAAGATTGGTTGGCAGTAGTTAAAAGTTGTGATATCGGTGGTCCGGCCATCCGATGTGGCAAATTGGGTGCCGTTGTTCTTTCTGAGCACAAACCAATTACACCAATCATCATAATTTCAATGAATTTTTTTTTCCAGCACTCAATGTTTCGATGCATTTGAAACCAATAAATTTTCCAATGGAGCAAGTGCTATCCGAGAATAGTTTTCATGGTCAAACATTGGTAAAAAAATGAGGTGCCTTCAATAATAGTTGCAAAGAGATAAATACTTGTACCCGTTGAGAAAATTTTACACCCTTACAAAAGAATGAAAAGTAACCGAAGGCCTCCATGCTTGGCGTTAATGCTTTTTCTTACCATTGTTAGCCTAATTTTTTCACTGCAACAAATCTGGAAGCATCGTCACCTAGTCGTCTTTTGGTCGTTCACAATCTTTATGACTATCTAAAAATATTGTTCCACTAACTAGTAAAGCTAGGAACTTTTTCCCTCCGCTTTGGAAAAATTTCATAGGTGACTTAAAGGTTTTCACTCTTTCTTCTTTTTTTTCCCGGTGCTAAAAGAAAAAGAAGATGCCTTGTCTCATGTGAAGGGGGGAGAGAACGACTGTACGCTCAAAATGTTTGAACTTAACTTGGATTCAACAACAATATGCATTTTTACAATTTTCTTTTGATAATTATAGCATACATCGTCAGTGTTAAAAAAGATTTACACAAGTGGCCTCATAGTTACATCACTAACTTAAGAAAGAGGTATTATGATCCAAAAATAAATTGTTGATAGGTTGATTTTGTAAAATATTTTATAAACTTGCAGTCTCATTTTTTTGTTCTCATTTCCTCATGATAATTAAAATTCAAGATGACTTGATTCATACAATGATTTCCAAATATGGTTTTAGGAGGGGGAGAGACCTGTGATTGTAGAGGACTTGGTCCGAGGCTTGCATGCAATTCTTTTGCCAAGAGAATTTATACAACGGCTTCCATTTATGGTTTTGGGAGGGGGGAGAGAACGATGATTTTTTTCGCAAGAGAGGATAAGTTTTACTCACAATACTAATCAACCGGAACCGGTCATTATAGACGACCTTATCTTGAGGTTCACACGGAATTCTTTTAGCTAGAGAGGGTAAGTATTGCTCACGAGTAATTCAATTATCCTGATGAATATTGTAGAGAACTTGTGAAAGGAGATTCGGGCAATGTTAAGGGAGTTCAATGCAAGGTGACGGGTGAGAGTTTGATACATTACTATCGGAGAGACTAAAGCTATAGTTCTTCCTTTGTGAAATTAACTATCAAATAATTGGTTTAGGGCATTTTATAGTGAATAATGAGAAATTTCATGTTGAATATGATGGTGTATTAAAATCAGTGGATGGTGTATCGCCATGTATAAGGAAGAAACAAGTTAGAAGCAGCCCATGTCATAAAGCTGGAAACTTTTTTCCTCCACTTTGGAAAAATTTTATAGACTTGACTTAAAAGTTGTCACTCTTGTTTTGTTTTGGTACTAAGAGAAAAAGAAGATGCCTTGTCTCACGGTCCACTTTGGAACAAATTTCATAGCCTTGACTTAAAAGCCATCACTCTTGTTTACTTTTGGTGCTAAAAGAACTTGACTTAAAATCGCCACTCTTTTTTCCTTTTGATGTTAAGAGAAAAAGAAGATGCCTTGTCTCATGGTCTACTTTGAAAAAAATTTCATAGACTGGACTTAAAGGTCGTCACTCTTGTTTTCTTTTGATGCTAAGAGAAAAAGAAGATGCCTTGTCTCATGGCCCACTAAGGAAAAAAATTTCATAGATTTTACTTAAAAGTCATCATTCTTGTTTTCTTTTGGTGCTAAGAGAAAAACAAAATGCTTTGTCTCATGGTCCACTTTGGAAAAAGAAATTTCATGGGCTTGACTTAAAAGTCGTCACTCTTTTTGTCTTTTGGTGCTAAAAGAAAATGAAGACGCCTGGTCTCATGGTCTACTTTGGAAAAAAATTCATAGACTTGACTTAAAAGTCATCACCCTTGTTTTCTTTTGATGCTAAGAGAAAAAGAAGATGCCTTGTCTCATGGTCCACTTAGGAAAAAAATTCATAGACTTTACTTAAAAGTCGTCACTCTTGTTTTCTTTTGGTGCTAATAGAAAAAGAAGATGCATTATCTCATGGTAAAAATTTCATAGATTTGACTTAAAAGTCGTCACTCTTGTTTTCTATTGATGCTAAGAGAAAAGGAAGACACCTTGGCTCATGGTGAAGAAACCTTTGTTCAGTGCATGGTGAGATCGATAGTAAACTCAAAATGTTCTAACTTGACTTGGATTTGACGACATGAAATTTGAGGTTGAGAATTTATAATGAGAAGTTATTCCACGCATAAAGTTTAACTTTTGTGGTACTTTGCTAAGCAAAGTCCTCTTACACCTACAAATGGATCGCGAGATTTAGAACTCATTCTTTGCCCACAGGATCATCTACGATTGAGGGATTAGGAACATGGCTAAAAGTCTTATCCACTTGCAACATTATGTTGATACCTCTCATTTCACAAATTCATTTAACGAATCTAGTGTACAAAGGATGATTGGATTGTATACATTAGATAAGGTGGTCTTATGCAATATCCATCCTTTCAATGGAGGAGATTTAGCAGATCGAGATTAGATAAGTAGTAATATTTCCGTTGAAAAGTCAAAAGGATAGTTAAGAAGTAGTGGCACAGTTATCTATTTAGAAAAATTATTGAGTGAACTTAGTGTATAAACTAAATTGAATGTGAACTATTAAAAACAGTGGACTTCATAAGAATCTCTTCAACTTTTCTGATTTACATTTAGTTTATCATGTATATTTTTTATTTCATAATTTCTTACTTATTAGACGCGAGTAACAGCCTCCAAGATTGGATTTTTGGCCGTGAAAAGCACCTAGGACTCGAAGTGAAGAAGATTGAAGACAAAATAATTACAGTGGGGAAATGCATGCGGAAATAAACCAAATAATTGCAGCAGGTGGTTGATGCTTCGAAAGCATCTTACATTTTCTCACGAAAAAACAAGCAATTGTGGATGAGCTATTGCTGGCTCATTAATTTTATAAATTGGTTGAAACAGTACATCCATTTAGGAAATATCGATACAAGTCAGCCTATCCAAGTCTAATTTATCCCCTTGCCCGTTACATTTATATGATTGAAAATGGAGAATTTAAATATAAACGGTAGTAAAAACTACGCATTGTCAACAATGTTGATTCACATAATTCAGCATAAGACATTATGGATGCTTAACAATTTAGCTGTACCAATTTCTATATGAGTCCACGGTACTTCAATTATTTGGAATTTTAATCTCCAAAAGATTTGAGTTATGTGATAAAGCAAATATAAACTATTTATACACCACATACAAATACAACATTAATGAGATTTACAGAAATTTTTTATTATATCATATATTTTTAATATGCCTAAAGCCTAAAATTTTCACAAGGCTGGAACACAACTTGTTTGCTTGATCACGTGCAATATGGGAATACATATTGCTTCCTTTTAAGACAGCAAATCCCTCACAAACACTAATATTTTAAAGACAAATCCTATGACAAAGAGTACAGATACTATAACACATAAGGAAGATGTTGAAATGATTTTTAAGAAATTCGATATGATGGTAAATATTCTATACCATAACATGAACTTGTGCGATTTAAGTTCCATATGTAATTTCTATGTTTTGATTTTTCAATATATATCTAGATAATTGTAAATGGTGCAATGATATGTTTATTATTAAAAGGTTTAACACATAGTGAATTTCGGATCAAAATAGAGTGGAAAATGAATCGTGAAATTTAGAAATGATCATGGAAATTCCGAACTCATGCTATTTCACACGAACACCTTAGTATTCACACATGCATGGCTTTGGGACTCTGCAAATAAATCGCGAGAGTGGCAAACATGGAATTTGGTTCTGATCAAATAAAAACATGAACAAGAGAAGGAAACAACAGGCTTTACCATGATGAGCGGATAGCAGAGTGCGTGAATTGTAGTTCCCTTGCGTGCGTCGCTGGCATCTTGTTCCTCCTCAAGATCACCGAATCCTACGCCTTTTTGACTCTCCAGCTTTTTCTTCCGCTCACGGCTTTTGAATCTTTGTCTGATTCCGATTTTCCATCACTTTCCAACTCACTCTCAAATCTCTCTTTTTACATCACCGAAAGCCGTCCCGCACGTGAACCTCACGATCGGTTTAACTTTTCAAAGGGTCCCCATCTCTGGCATTTTCTTTTTTTTTTTTTTTTTCCAAAAAGAACCACCGAATCCTTTTTCATTTTGTCTCCAAAGCTCATGGACAGATTTTATTTAAACAATGTTGATCCACATAATTCAACATAAGACATTATGTGTGATTAACAATTTAATTAAACCATTTTTATGAGTTCATAGTACTTTTTTTATTTGGAATTTCAATTTCCAAACGATTTAAGCTATGTGATACAAAAAAAAATTAAAAAAAAAAAATGTAAACTATTTATAAGCCATGTATAGAGAGAACTCTAACGAGAATTTCTTTTATTTTTTTCTTTTACCATAGAGAAATTTTCTGATATCACTTAATTTTAATATGCACAAAGCTTGAAGCTTCACAAGGCTCGAACACAATTTTGTTTGCAAAAATATAAGGCTTCTTTTCCTAAGCTTACAAATCACTTACAAATACTATTATATGTAAGAAAAGTTCTACACTTAAGAGTTTGACAACTATAATATGTAAATAAGATGTTTAGATGATCTTTGAGAAACTCGATACGATGGTAACTTTTCTATATTTTAATAACAAGAATTTAGTGTAATTTTAAGTTTTGAAATACAATTTCCATATTTTTCTTTTTTAATATATAATCTAGATAATTTTGAAATGATGCAATAGCATGTTCTTTATTAAAAAAAATTAATACATAAATTTACAAAAGTTATCCTTCATTTATTTTCTTACCATTAATAAATCATTTGCAAAAGTTAGGGTAGTGTTAAAAGTTCACATTGCATTATGAAAAATAACTTATATTAATCATTCGATTCCCATGCCTAGCACTGGCTTTATAGCTAGTATAAATTAATGTCGATGTACATAGGTCGAGTTTATATATGATCTTCTTCCCTTGGAACCAAGTGGGTACAAGTGATGTCATGTTATCATGTTACCCACATAGATAAAGATGAAGAAATAAATAGAAAGGTTAAGTTCTTTAATTAACACTAGAATCTAAAAACTTTGTCAGTAAGCTTGAAGATTTTATCATCATCATCATCATCATTACTTTTAGGTAGGCTGGCAGCTAATCACCCATTTAGTTAGAGAAAAAATTATGAGTTTCCATCTTTATTTTATAGAATTATGTTTAGAACATGTATCATACTCCATACTCAAATTGGAATTAAAGGGAATGCCCATCAATTTTATAAAGGACTAAGCCTTTAACGAAAACCATTTCATAAACATTTAACTTCATTTCAAATCATTCATCTATGTAAAACTTCTACGAAACTTAAAAGTATCCAACTCATTTTCAAAAGGAATTCATAAGTACTCTCAATTCTATGAAATTTGTTTGGTAAATGCCGTTCTAGGTCGCCCCTTGTCACTTCCGAAGTGCCCCCATCTAGCCTTCGTCGTTCTTGTGACATAGAATAGTAATGGAAAGGGAAAGAATGATTACCGCCCAACAAGTGGCAATCCTCATTATTATTATGAGATCAAGTAGTAATTACTGCAATTTTGATGAATTGACATAATGCAATGTAAAAGTAACACCAATAGATATTCTCAAATAACATGGATATTCCATATATTCTCCACAAGTCAGTGCATCACTTCATATGCATCGTACCATAATCCAAACGGTAAGCAGTAAATATCAATGTCAACCACTTATGTCAAAAAAATCTTTGGTCACATTTTCTAGGTTACAAGATCAGACATTCATATCGGCTATGTATATTAAATTTATTCTCAAGTATGTTGTCATAAAGAAATTAAGTTATGATATGCAAACTATTCTAAGTTAGAAAAACTAAATTAAAGATATAGACTTGCAAGGTGTTCTATAAGCTTCCGGGGTAGCTGGGCTTTTGTTATTGTGCCCCTAATTATAAAAATAATGAAATAGGACTAGACCAATTATATACGTAGTTGCATGTATAGATTATGTACCTTTTGAGTACTCGTGTGTTAAATTATTATAGATAGTTTGAAGAAAAGAAATCAAAGAAGAAACGACCACTTGGAGGTTGGGATTGCCATTTAAAGGTAGCCATAATTTTTTTTTCATTAGTGAGCATATAATAAAAGCTAACCCAATGACATGAAATACTTCATTTTCCAAAAGAAAATGAAGATTAATTAGATGAAAGCCATTCGCTCGAATATGATACGTTAATTGAAAATACTTTTGTTGATTGGTTAAGTGCATCAACAATTTCACAATAAATTTAATATAAAAACAAATAAACTCTTGTCAAAGAAGATAATTCGGATAATGCCGTGGTGTCCGATCTCCAATGAAATTAAGGTGATGGGTTCATAGCTATTAGATATGGTGGTCTACACTTAAGCACCATTTCCAAAGTTCTAATTTTATTAATAAATTTAATATTATTCTTTGCTGATATTTTTAATTTTTTGTACAATGATATCTCTTGTGAGGGGTCGTGTTTAATTGCTACTAGCAAAGAAGAAACAACCACTCGGTGGACGTGGATGTGATTCCGTGGTAGCCAGCAAGGTTTCTTTATGAGTGATCCTCAAAAGTCACCACTCTGAAGTTGTTTGTCGATTTGTGCAATAATTGAGTCTACTAGAGCCGTAGCGATCTGTAATATTCTGTACCTTTGTCGGCCATTTGGCTTGTTGACCTGTCAAATTTGTCGACGATTTATTAATAAATACAATATCCAATGAACAAACTCATGTCACTCAGCCAATCCGAATAACCCGTGTCACTCAGCCAATCCGAATAACCCGTGATATGCAATCTTCGAGAAAAATAGTTAATGCGTTCACACCTATTAGATATATTGCTCCATCTTAAGCACCGTCACTTTCCAAAGCCTAAAAAACCCCAAACTGGTATATTTGTGACAAATTTATCCCAAACTATTTTTGGACCAATGAAAAACCCCAAAATTGGTATACCCGCGACAAATTTACCCCTACCGACTATAAAAACCCTAAACCAGTACATTTATGACAAATTTACCCTAAACTAATTTATTTAATTGCAAAAACCCCAAAATGGTAAATTTGTGAAAAATATACACTCTGTTAAATTAGATTAATACTACAAAAAAATCACAAAAATTATAAACTGTAACAAATGGAGCGTAAAATCCTAAATTTGTATACTAGTCAACTGTCACATGTCATTTAACTTAATAATTTGAGAATAAAATTTAACAAAAACTAACAGAGGGTAAATTTGTCACAAGTGTACCTTAGGTTTGGGGTAAATTTTTTGGGGTTTTTGGTGGTCAAAAAAATAGTTTGGGGTAAATTTGTCACAAGTGTACAAGTTTGGGGTTTTCAAGTTATTAACCCTTTTCCAAATTTCTAATATTATTTTTTGTTTTTTTAACGAGAATATTATTTTTTGTTGACTTGCCCTCAAAAAGTCATGCGCCTCCGTCCTCTAGTATAAGAATAAGTGAACAAGAAGATCGAATAGGAGCTGAACTGCCTGAAAATACTTTACCAAATCTTAAGCTAACGCTTGTTGTTGGTTGTTGAACTCCATCACCTAATGGCTTCTTCATTGAAATCCAAAAGGAAATATCATGTGTTCTTGAGTTTCAGAGGCGAGGACGTCCGGAATAACTTCCATGGTCATCTCTATAGAGCTCTTGATCAGAAAGGAATCTATACTTATGTTGATAGCGAGGAGCTCAAGAAAGGAGAGCAAATAGATCTGGCGCTTATGAAGGCGATCGAGGAATCCCAAATCGTGATAATCGTTTTCTCCAGGGATTATGCTTCCTCATGGTGGTGTTTGGAAGAGTTGGTGAAAATCATTGATTGTAAGAAAGAAAGAGATCTCATGGTCTTTCCTTTGTTTTACAAAGTGGAACCCAGAGAATTGAGAACACCAAGAGGGAGCTATAGAGATGCTATGGTTAAGCATGAGTCCAAGTACGGGAAGGATTCAAAAGAAGTGAAGAGAAGGGAGAAAGCTCTTTTTGATGCTAGTTACTTGTCTGGATGGCCTTTGAAAGATGGGTAAGTAGAGTGGACTCCATATTTTGCATAAGAAGCTATATTGCATGTAAGTATAGATATTATTTGTAAAAAAAAAAAAAAATCTACACATATGAGTGTAAGTGTGTGTGAAGAGATGGGAGAAAGCTCTTTTTGATGCTAGTTACTTGTCCGGATGGCCTTTGAAAGATGGGTAAGTAGAGTGGAGTCCATATTTTGCATAAGAAGCTATATTGCATGTAAGTATAGATATTATTTGCAAAAAAAAAAAAAAAAAAATCTACACATATGAGTGTAAGTGTGTGTGTGTGTGTGTGTGCGCGCGCTTCATCTAATCGTTCCTGAAAATTCTTAAGTGGCTTGTGTGTGTGTGTCTGGATGCTTCATCTAATCGTTCCTGAAAATTCTTAAGTGGCTTAAGTTAAAGTTATGAATTTCATGTAAGAGTTGTAAATCTAAGACTTAGTTAAGAAAGAAAAATAAAATTTGGTGAAAGATAAGAAAAGTTGATAACTAAAAGAAAAATGAACTTGGCAAGTATCTCAAACAAGAATTGATAACCTAAGTTAATTGGTATCTTAATTGTAGAGAAGTTCTGTTAAAAAAAAATTGTAGAGAAGTTGGTAAAAGTAATTTGAATGAGAGTTTGTAGCTCAATAAAGAAGATAGAAAAAAAAAAAAAAGGCGCTCAATTGAGAGCTAATAACCGAAAACTAGTAGATAATTAGTTAATATAACGATTATTGATAAGTCACTCTAATTTATGTTGGTAATTTCATATAAAAGTTAGTAAGTTGGAAGCCGTAAGTTATGCAAATGAATTTTGGCAAGCTAGTATAAAAAAATTAGTTATTTACTAATTATAAAAAAGATTGGTGATTTTATAAATCATCGGTAAGGTACTAATGAGTTATGGGAAAGGAAAAGCCACTAATCTTTTTGTCACCGACAGCTTGCGATACTAATGAATACTTACTGAAATTCGCTGTCACAAATATATATAGCATGAAACGGTAGAATTCTGCCTTTGGCTTTTGATAAGCTTTGTTTCATCCGGGTAAAATTCATTGCTCTTTCTTTTGGATCCTTGTCGCCCTCCTCGCAGTATAATAAAAGTATTAAACGTTTTGTTTATGGCCATTTGAGTTCTTCACGTTTCGTTTTGAGTTCTACAAATTTTCAATTTTGATCTACTAAGTCATAAACTTGTTACCGGCAGTATTTTGAGTTTGAAATGTCACATGTAGCTAACCATAGAATATACATATGGCTTTTTCCCGTAAGAAATTTGACAATAAGACTTCATCGCCTGAAAATTTTACTAATTCTTTGAGCAATATAAAATGCTAAAACTTGATCAATCAATGGACAAAATATTAAGTATATGTTATTGCACTTACCCCACTTATTTGGAAGGAATGAGAAAATTCGCAACGCTTGATACATGATAATTAGTCTGTACAAGCAATGTAAGGCAAATGACAACATGCTTTAGGGTATTTTAATAGTTTTCGAATCAAAATCTTAACCATTGTTCAAAGTCCTGAATAACTTTCCTTGATTGAGCGCATAAATAAATCACATATAACAGTTAAACAAGAAAAATAAGTAAATCGTTGTGCATATCAAAAGAACATGAATCACCCGGATGACCAAAGCTGAATCTTGAACTTATTTTGCTTGGTGGTGAGCTCTTTTTTTGAGTTTTAATTCAACTTAGCGGGAACACATTTTGTTTTGGCTGTGGTTATGTGAAAATGTGATGCACTTTGCTTTTGTCATTGGTGGCTAGTAATTGCTTGTTATATGCTTATTCAAATTGCTAAAATGATGCCATGACTTCTTTCTTTCTTTCTTTCTTTTGCAGAGATGAGGCAGAGCTTATACAAAAAATTGTGACGGAAATCTCCACTCACTTAAACCGAACACTTTTGCATGTTGCTATGCATCCGGTTGGGATACATTCCCCCATGGTTACATTGAAATCAATGTTAAACCTTGAGTCGATGACGATGTTCTCATGGTGGGATTGTGGGGACAGGGAGGCATAGGAAAGACAACTTTAGCCAAAGCTGTTTATAATGATATTTTCAATCAATTCGAGAATTCATGTTTTTTGGCGAATGTTCGAGAAGTTTCAAAAGATTGCAAGGATTTAGTTACTTTGCAAGAAAAATTACTATTTGAGATATTAACACTGAAAGAAAGATTAGTAGTGTCTAATGTTGATAGAGGTATTAATCTGATACAAGAAAGACTTTGTCACAAAAAAGTTCTCCTCATCCTTGATGATGTGAATGATTTGTACCAATTACGTGCTTCAGTTGGAGAAGGTAAGTGGCTTCACAATGGGAGTAGGATCATTGTTACTACAAGAGATAACCATTTGCTAACTTATCTCGGAATAGATCAAGATCATGTGTACAAAGTTAGAGAGCTGAATTACAATGATGCTCGTGAGTTGTTTAGTAAGCATGCTTTTCCGACACACCAAAACTTTACGGTCAAGACAGATCTAGTGGATAGAGTTCTAAATCATGCTAAAGGCCTTCCTTTAGCACTTGAGGTGCTAGGTTCCTTCTTGTGTGGTAGAAGAGAATATGAATGGGAAAGTGCACTTGATGATATTTCTACGGCTCCTAAGAAAGGCATCAATGATGTGCTCAAAATAAGTTATGATGGATTAGAGCCAAAAGTAAAAGAGATATTTCTCCACATTGCCTGCTTCTTCAAGGGGTGGGATAGTGAGTATGTAAAGAAAATTCTTGACAGTTGTGATCTTAAGGCAGTAATAGGATTAAAAATTCTCGTGGAGAGGTCTTTGATAAGAACTGAGTTTGGGAAATTACAAATGCATGACTTGATTCAATTGATGGGTATGGATATTGTGAACCAAGAAAGTGATGATCCTGGGAGACGTAGTAGATTATGGCAGCATGATGATGTTGTTGATGTTCTGTCAAGCGACATGGTAAGACTAGCAAACACCATCAAATTCTGCTTTTTATCTTTTTTTGCTCTAGTTACTAATCATGAATAACCTAAATAGTCTTGTATATACAGGGAAATTGTGCTGTCAAAGCCATAGTGTTCAAGCCATCTAAGCCAATAGAGATGTGTATCAGTCCTAATGCTTTTACAAAAATGAGAAGGTTGAGATTGCTCATCTTGCACAATGTTCATGATTCTTTCAAAGGTCCTATATGTTTTCTTAATGAGCTTAGATGGGTTGAATGGACTGGATGTGCTTGCCAAATTCCAGAATTTTCCCCCGGTCCGAAGAAATTAGTGGGACTTAATATAAGCAAAGGCAATATCACCGGAATCGTAAAACGATTTCAGGTGAGAATTTACCTGCATAGACCTTTTTATTATCTACTTCATTTGCATATGTATATGCTATTATATGTACTAGTACACTAAAGGAAGGGGTGTTCCTATGTTTTAGAAACCATCTCTTTGCTTTCTTTCAAAATGACGCTAACTTCTTGCTTTACAAATATTTTTACGTGAAGCAAAAATGGCATTTGAAAAATTAAGCAAACAACTTTATTAGAAATACTCAATGGAAAGATGCTAATAAAATACACAATACAAAGAAGCTTTCTACAAATACATGGAAAGAGAAAAATATTTCAAGATTTGAAATTTATTTGTAAAGGTCATCACATCATTAGAAAATTTAAATTTTAATACTGAAAAATGTGCGAGATAAAAAATCAATATAATCAATTTCATGTATATGTCCGTGTTGTAATATCTGTAAAATAAGTAAGTGTGGATAATTGATGGAAGGAATATAAAAGAAAAAAAGATCAAAATCTTTTAAAGTAGGATATCATCTTTACCTTATATAATATCTTTAAACATCAACATAGATATATTTCAAAATCAAATTAAATCTACCTAGTGAAGATATTCAAAATGCAATTTGATGTCGATTGTTTACATATGAACTTTTTTAATTAACAGAAAGCTTGTATAGTGATCGAACAAAAGAGAAACAAAAAAATGACTAACCTACCCATTGACATATATGTAGAAGTAAAAACACTTCAAGGATTAACAGTTTGAGTGGTAGGCCACGTAGTCATCAAGTGATAGAGCATTATTTAATGCATATACCTAAACGACGGCGATTTGTCCAGCATCAATATATTTAGCTCAGTCGAATGTTCGAATGCATCATTCTATAAAACTAGGCATTTTTTATTGCTTAAATCATTTCTTAAGGAGCAGCACTTCTAAGTGGACATAATAGAGTATTTATTAGGAACTTTCACAGTAATGTGTGCACAATTACATCAATATGAGGGATCCAGTTGGGCTATACAACTAGTTTCTTAATAGAAAGTCAGAGCTAGATTTTGAATTAAGTATATGCAATTTTTATTTTCTTTTGGATGTTTTTCAAAGTTGGCTTCATTGTCTTCGCAGGACTTCATTTTTTTTAAAGGTTTTTTAATTGTCATCACAATTACATTGTGATAGTATTTATATCCCTAATTCATATATGATATATAGCTAAGTCACAAGAAGCAGAGTCTTCATTCTTATGCTCCCCATGTGACACTTTGCTTTGCTTTTGTCATTGCCACATGGCATGACACATGGAATGGTCTTGTCACGTGGCCCATATCCACACTCACCACGTGACACTTGACTATGCTTCCATGATTGTCACATGGCATAACACATGGCATAATTTTGTCATATTGCTCCCATTCATATGCTCGTCACATGACACTTCACTTAATTTTTGTGATTGCCACATGCATGACACACCACACAGTGTCATCCCAAACTAATTTTCGTCCGCTAATGGATGGCAAATTTGGGCCAAGAGTACTAGATTGAGATTCTTTTGTTAGAAGAAAATTAGTTTGGGCCGACTATGTCATAGTGGTACGAATTTAGGACTTCTGTGAAATGAAAATTAATTTAGAGTAAATCTGCATACCAATTTAGGATTTTTAACGGTATTAATTTTAATTTTTATAATTGTATAACTGAATTTTGTTTTTGATTTTTTTTATATTGTGTACCTATATACTATTCAATTCTTTCAAATAATATCTAAAATGTAAAAATGTATGAATTATCATTGATAAGGCCTAGTCATACGCGTGCCATGTGACAACACTTCGTGCAAGCTTTGCCCCAAATATATATTTTAGTACTTACTCGTAAAGTTTGAAAATGACGTTTTGTTTGGTTTTGGCTTGGGTTGCCATTGTTTGGTCCCCTAGTCGCCTTCTTTTGTTTGGTCCGTCTTTTGGATGTGGCCGTAGTTGTGCATCTTATCTGCGTTTTGTGCCTTGTTGGCTTCCCTTTTCTTCTTCTTTCGGCACCCTTCCACTCATTATGCCTCTGTTCATTATGAGTGTATGTTTTGGTGCCCTTTTTGTTGTAAATACTGGTTATAGCTTAATATGATTACCTTTCACCAAATATATATATATATATAATTTATAAGAAATCAGCTTATAGTAACTTTAAATGAAAAGTCAATTAATAGGCTAGAAAATTTACTCAGAAATTGTATAGTAGGTTTCGAGTTGCCTAATCTACTGAAGCTCCTTGCTTCCTTCCGCATGAAGAGCGATGTGGCCTCGGCATATGTAATTATGACAAATTCACCCAATCAATATTGATCATATCACAGTGAAGGATATGTAATTGTGACATATCCTTTCCTTAAGAAACCTATTTTTCCCCACATGCTGCATAGCCAAATTTGAAAACCTCAATCAAGCTAAGTCCCTATATATAAAACTATGGACAATGTGAATGACTTCCAATATTGTTTTACCATCATTTCACGAGTTTGACTCCCCGTCTATGTACAACAACTAGCTTATGCCTATTTGTGAACTCTGTAGCAAATCACATCTACATTAAATAAACAAATTGCCCAATATTTATGATTAATGAGCTAATATATAATAATTTCTTGAAAGATGAATACTGGATATGCTTCAATAGCAACCTATTCTCAAATAGGAATCCCACGGTTTAAATGTAACGAAGCAACATCATCATTCAAACACTTGTTTCTTTCAGAATGTTTATCACAAGTTGTTTTCACTGTATTTGCAGGATTTCCGAAATCTAAAGTACATTACTTTCAGTTACTGTGAGTGGTTGGTTCATATTCCTGACCTTTCGTATACTCCAAATCTCGAGGAATTGGATTTTCGTAATTGCAAAAACTTGGTAGAAGCCCACGAGTCCCTTGCATGTCTTGACAAGTTACGAGTGTTAAATTTCTCTAGGTGCTCTAAACTTAGTGCTTTTCCAAATGAGCTCAAGTCAAAATATATTCAAACTCTCAATTTTGAAAATTGCACAAAGCTTGAAAGGTTCCCTGATATTCCACATAAACTCGAAGCCCTAAACCGACTTTCATTACGAGGGACCGCTATTAAAGAACTCCCCGCATCAATAGAAAATCTTGTCTCTTTAAAGAGAATGTGTTTGAGTACATGCAAGAACCTGGTTAGTCTTCCATCTAGCATTTATAAGTTACAAAACCTTGAATATTTGGAAGTTGAGGGTTGCACTAATTTAGTCGGGTTTCCAAAGTACGAGGATTCAGCTGATCCATCCGTGAAGATAGGACTTTCAAATTTACGACACTTAGACCTTGCAAGATGTAATCTATCCAAAGTAGAGTTTCTTGAGAATCTTTCCTGTTTTCCCCTCTTGGATTCGTTACTTCTGATGGAGAACAATATTATTACCCTTCCTCCATCCATCACTAGGCGTGATCATTTGTCTACATTGCGAGTTGAAAACTGCCATCAATTACAAAAGATTCCCGAGCTTCCCTCGGTTGATGAGTTTTATGCGGACAATTGCAAATCTCTACAAAAAAAATAAAGATTTATCCTCAATTCATCAATTTTTTTTGTAAAGGTTTGCTTGATGGGCTTGACTCACCTGACCAGGTTAGATACTCTCTCTCTCTCTCTCTCTCTCTCTCTCTCTCTCTCTCATATCAATGTGGAGCATATGCTGGGTCCATTGTGTGCTTGTATGTTGCAATAGTTGAAAACACAAGGTTGAAGGCTTATGATAAACATACAAATATAAAGTGGTTTTGTACATATATGCATGTAA
Source organism: Eucalyptus caleyi (assembly GCA_014182885.2). NCBI lineage: Eukaryota > Viridiplantae > Streptophyta > Magnoliopsida > Myrtales > Myrtaceae > Eucalyptus > Eucalyptus caleyi. The sequence goes on along the minus strand of CM024470.2, from coordinate 37,123,934 downwards.
TGTAGGTGGCTCCTGTACTTTTATTGGAATGATTTCTATCATACGAGACTCGTATGTTAATGCAAGCAAGGATCAATGGATCATTTGGGTTTTGATACTGACTTGGATACTTTCTACCGGTCTATCTTTGTAACAGTATCGGGAAAATTACAGCACAATTCTCCTTCAAGGAGAGATGCCACAGTGGGTCTTTCCTATTGAAGAGGATTCTATATCTCTCATGGTTTCAAAGGACTTATATGACAAGATTCTTGGATTGGCATTCTGTGTTGTTCTTGATAAAATTGAATCCGAGGTTGAGAATTTGGTACATGTTGATGGTAAACCGCATGCTATTATAAAAATGGATTTCCCCTATCCATTGCAATCAGAACATATCTACCTTTGCAATATCACACCATCTGAACTATGGGGAGCAGGTGATTTTGGTCAAATTGATGGGAAATATGTAAAGTCTAGCCTTACCAAATCAATAAAAGTGAAAAGGTGGGGACTTCGAATAATATGCAAGCAACTAGGGGACAATTTAAAGGTTGAGTTTCGAGATAATCAGCTGATAGATCTAGGTTTACTCTATGAAGTTGATCATGAATCAACAGACTCATCACCGGAGAGTTCATTCATGCACGAAGATAATTCAATTAAAGCAAATCGAGAGGAGGACTTACAAGATTGTCAAATGGGTACTGAGAAACAAAGTCATATAGGATCAAAGAGAAATCACGAATTTATCTTCACTCAAGGCATGCCAATGACTTCTAGTTTGACCAGCAGAAATGAGAATGGTGGTGTTGGATTGCAGCTTTTGTTGTCGGAATGATGGGAACTTGCTAAGGAAGCAATTGGTAGGTAGGTAAGTGAACTCAGCTGATCTTCGTTACGATGCCTTTTTTCTATTCTGGCTTTTCTCATTTTCTTTCCTCAATAACATGCTGTTAGTTACCAATCTATTTCCATTGAGGTATTTTATGTGTCACACTTCAATTACCGCTGACATGCAGAGAGGAGCTCGACCTCCTTCTTCTTGACTTAATATCGAGAAAACGAGTTCGAAGGTTGTGGCCGGAAAGTTAGATGAGGGAGGGGGCTTGGGATGTGCATTTTGATGCTGGTAGGAGGAACGATTTTGGAAGTGAAAGATACAACTTCCATGGATTATAGAGGACGAAGGCACATTACAGAAGATATAGACGCACGCACCCATGAACACTCTCCGTGAGTTTTCTCTACCTTTGTTCTCAATTTTACTCTCTTTCCTTACACTTTCATTTCCATGTATTTTTATACAATTCATTTACTTTATTTATAAGTTCAAATTTCAGTGCATCTGATTTTCCTCTCAGTTCGTTGGGTTAATATCTTGAAAAATTTCAAACCTGGTATATCCGTGACAAATTTACCCAAAATTATTTTTTTGACCATAAAAAACTCAAAACTGGTACACATGTGACCATAAAAATCCTAAACTCGTACATTTATGACAAATTTACCTCCAAACTAATTTATTCGATCACAAAAACCCAAAATTGATAAATTTGTGACAATTATACCCTCCGCTAAATTGGATTAATACCACAAAAAAATCACGAAAATTGTAAATTGTGACAAACGAAGTGTAAAATCTTAAATTAATATACCAATCAACTATCACGTGTCATTTAACTTAATTAAAATTTAACAAAAAACTAATAAAGGGTAAATTTGTCACAAGTGTACCAGTTTGGGGTAAATTTGTCAAAGATATACTAATTTTGGATTTTTTTGTGGTCAAAAATAGTTTGGGGTAAATTTGTCACAAATATATTAGTTTAGGGTTTTTTAGATATTAACCCCACTTTGTTATCTCAAATATTCATGTTATCTCAAATATTCATCACTCGTTCAAGCCCCCATTCCCCATTTTTATACTAGGGAATGGGACCTGAAGCGATCCGAACGCTTTTCCTTTGCTTTATTATTACCGTAAATAAACTTGAACACGTATTTCATAACAATCTTGAGGAGATGGTTATTTCCGCTATGTATTTTTTTTTTGTTAAAATCTAACTTTTTGAGAATTATGAACATTGAATTTTTCGTGAAATGAAATAAAAAAGAGGGTATCCAAATCGATTTTCGGCCCTGTTTGGTTCAGCTTTGGGGATGAGCATTTGGACTCCAAAGTCCCTTGGCCAAATGCAAACCCGTTTGTTCGGTTTTTTGGCGACTTTGGCAAGATGCAATTGCATCTCCAAGGGACTCTAAGGGCCTTTAGCCAAATGGACGTCCGGAGGTACTTTGAGAAGTTGTATTTTGAGAATGCAAGTTTGGGTACTGTTCATCTTCGAGGTACTGTTCATCAGGCGAGGAAAACCACCGCACGGAGGCCGACCACCACCGGCCGAGGGGTCCCGCGCGCCGGCGACCGCCGCCTGAGGGTCGCCCGACCCCGGCGACCGCCGCCTGAGGGTCGCCCGACCCCGGCGACCGCCGCCCGAGGGTCGCCCGACCCCGGCGACCGTCGCCGGACCTCAGCGACGCCCGGGTCGCGCGACTCGGGCGATGATGGCCTGGTCGCGCGACCCAGCATCGCCCCGAGGTCGCGCGACCCCAGCGACGGTCGCTGGGTCGCGCGACCCGGCGACTGGTCGCCGAGGTCGCGCGACCCGGCGACGGTGGCTCGAGGTCGCGCGACCCCAGCGACCGTCGCGGGTCGCGCGACCCAGCGAACGTCGCCGGGTAGCGCCCGGCCATCTGGGTCCCCTGGGGATCCGGCGGTCCGGCCGCCGGATCGGCGGTCTCAGTCCCCAGATCCGGCGGTCCGGCCGCCGGATCCGGCGGTCTGGTCCCCAGATCCGGCGGTCCGGCCGCCGGATCCGGCGATCCGGTGGCCAGACTTCAAAAAAAAAAATACAAATGTTTTTTAGTTTTTTTAATTTAATAAAAGTCATTTACAAGTGTAAATTTTACCAAACGGTATTTTAGCCAAAGTTGTATCTCAATGCAAATTTTACCAAACGATATTTGCATTTCGAAAAACCCCATTCACCCAAAGGTATTTGCATTTTGGCAAATACATTCCCCAAAAGCCGAACCAAACGGCCCTTCATCTTTCTCAACGATTAACCTTCCGTCTAATTATGCACTGCCTTCGTCCCCTATTGAACCTTTTTCATTTCTTCTTTTCCTTTGATTTTCCCGTTGTGGTAAAGCTCCTCCTTCCTTTTCTCCTCCGGCATAGCCAGAACTTCCGACTCCACCAACGCCTCATCTTCCATCCCCACACCAGCGATCTCCGACGAAATGGAAGAAGAAGATGTTTGTCTTCCTGAAACAGAGTCACTACTGAACCGACGACGACGGAGATCGGCTGGCGTCGGCGGCGGACTACCTCTGACGACCGAAGGCATGGAAACTGAAGACGATTCTCTTCTGAGGTTCGTTCTGGGCTTCGTGCAGCTTGCTATAGATCGTAACGCCCGGCACGTCCGAATTCCTTTTTTTTTTTTTTTTTTTTTTTTTTTTTTGTTGAAGTTAATGTGATACTTGAGATGGATTTTGAATTCGATTCGGTTGGTGCTGCAATTGCGCGGGAACTTGAAGGATGTGTCAGTTGAATTTGTTCGAGAGACGCTGAATCGGTGTTTCTTCGTAAGTTTAGTCTGTGGATGCTTGGTAGTGAATTCACAGGTTATCGACGTTACACGCTGCAAAATCAGCGGCGATCTCTGGAAGGTGTGGCTTTTCTTTCTTTGTTTCCATAGGTGGCAATTTATTGAAAGAAGTAGGTGAAATCTAGGTTCAAAGGAAAAACAAGCGAGGGAGGGTGAAATAATGGGAAGTAGGGTGTACATGGGTTGGTTCAATCCCCTTTTCAGGCGAAAAACTGAGCCAATCCGGGTGCTTTTGAGTTGTCTAGAGAAAATGTGGATATGTAGTATGTACTTATCATACAGATGTGCAGCAGGTGATCGGTTTGCAAGGAGAATTGAATTCTGAGAAACTTTGATCGCTGGGATAGGGGGCTCTGTCTCAATTTTTTTTATGAGGTGCTTGAATGAGGTAAAACCATAGGGGGATGAAGAAGATGCAGTGAGATGGCCTCCGCGAAAGGTTGCTTGACAGTTGAGTCCTTTAACCACTTCTTGGAAACCAAATTTAGTTAGTAGTGTGAGAGTAATATGAACATCGGTTGTGCCAATGGATAACTGGTTATGTAGTTATTTTCTTTTGCCTTGTAGACTGTGGATATGAAAAAGAAATAATCACCAGAAACACGGAGTTTACATAAGCTATTCAGTAATAGAGACGGAAGCATAAGTAGCTGATTGTCAATTCTTAATTCTGAGGCCTTTACAACTGTTTAGGATTCTCTTTTTATTCTTATGTTGCCGTAGCTTTTATGAAGGAAAATGATCGAGAAGCTAAAACCTCTGGATGCTTCTTGAATGTTTTAGTGAAACCTGATTAATGTAGTTTCTCAAATTAGTTGTTGTTTTTGTTTAATGTTGTCAGAGCCATATCAGTTTGAGTGTTAGGTGGGAATTGCATCTGAATTACAGGATGAGTATGTATTCATAAACATTACTTGGAAGTTTGGGACCAATATATAACACAGGACCTGCAAAATCTTGATCTTATAGCTACGAGATATGGATTCATTCCGTTAGTAGCTGCATGTTGATACCGAAATATTTCTACTGCTGGCGACTTGATGTTCATTTTCCCTTGAATTGCCTGTATGCAAATATAAGAGAAATTCTGACTCTAATACCCATATTTTTTCCCCTAACAAGTAACAAGACCTATTTGCATTTCTAATATAAGGCAAAGCTTGCTTTGGACAGCCTCAAAGTTCCAGTTGGGTAAGGAACTGATTTTCAATAACCAGGTGCATTTCAGATATGTTACTTTATTTTCAGACTTAATTTGTAAGTGATTTAACATTGTACATTATTTTGTTTTTTTTATACCTTGATTGAACAGCTATGTGATTGGTGAGAAAAGGTGCCTTATTGCAGCAGGAAGAAACAGGACTAATGAGAATCAGAATGTATGTCTATCATTGCTTCCTATAAATTTTGGCCAACAACACTTTGTTGTTGTTTTGAATTGATACCCTCAACATTATAGTTATTTCTTTAATATGTGATAAAATAGTACATCTGAACAAATCTGTTAAAAAGTGGAATTTTCAATGCATTCTTAGGCTGTTAATGGTTTTGTTTGCGTTATTCTTTCATAAAGTACGACTATGGCTAACAATAGCAAGAATCTTGCTTTACTTTGTACAATGTTTCACATTTCTCATTACTAATGAGATGCAAAATTCTAAAGTTATGAGAATCGAGTTGAGGGCCTTTGCAAAATCTCAAGTATAGGGAGGATAACTGCAATTTCACATAAAATTTCAGAGAATATAATGCTTGAGTACTAGAAATTAGATCGAATGCCTAATAGTAAGGAGAATACTCTTCAAACAATGTCCATACCTTGACATTAAGGAGCAAAGAGAGTTGTCCACGCGTCATGCACAAGATCCTCTCTTAGACTCTTAATGTTGTGGGTATTTGAAGAAAGAACTGAAATTTCTGCATAAGGTGCATCGATAATTCTGTCCTGGAGACAGTGGTTCATCCAATAGGATTCATGATCTAATGCAGTTGGCTTTGACAAAAATCCTATCCCTAGGATACAGCAATCTTCCTCCCTTAGTCTACATACAAAGCAAAGGATGAACACGATTCAAGCCTTGAAAGCATAGTCAACATGGAGCAGATATGAAAGAGGCGATTTGAAGAGGAAATGGACGAGTTATAGATGTGTTGCTATTGTTTGCTTTGGTGAACTATTTTTTATTTGCATTGCTGATGCTCTTGACACTGAGAGGAAGAAGGCAATGGCACTTAGAGATGCGTCGATTCAAAGATAAATTATTGGACTCAAATGTTAAGCAAGAATAAAAGAAATAAATGAATAAATGTGAAGGTGAAAACTTTTTCATGAAATGCATTTCCTAAATTTATGTTGAAAGTACACTAAGAGCAACTCTCTCTCTGACAAGCTCCTAAGTTGGATATGCTTTGCTTATTTTTTCTCCTTGCGCTTTCCTAGGCAACAAGATGTGCAGAAATGGAAGCTCTTGATGTTCTTCTTGAACAGTGGCAGAGGACTGAATTTTTGTCCGCAGAAGTTGCAGAGAAGTATTTAGCATGCTCCCTTTATGTGACCTGAACTATGCATAATGTGTGCAGCAGCATCATCAATCATTGGTACATCTGTTGATCATACTGGATTAAAACTAAACTTAAAACTAAACTTTTGTAAAATTTGTTTACTCATAAATTATATATGACTCTTAGCCATTTTTAGGTATGAAGGAAGTGTATTATGACTCTGCAAATGATAAATGTGGAGGCTGCAGCTCAATACTGTTATTGCATCAAGCAGCTCCAAGGAATGAATTAGGTCAGTTTTTGAACTTGCTTTTATTGCTGATTTCGTATCTGCTTAGCTCCACTTTGAAATTGTGACATATTACAATTGACAACCAAAGCTCAAAGGAGGTTTATGAATCTTATTTTGATTACTGATTGATGGGGTTTCGTAGTACTTCCGTTTGTTGTTGCACTTTGAATATTGCGACACATAACCGTGAAAATAAATGGAGGTTTATGGAACTAATTTTCCACCTTTGCTGTCCTTTTCCATGTCTAAATCGTAGAAAGTCGAGTTTTAGGAAGTGTCATGAAGTCAAGTTTATATTATTTCTTTCTTTCCCCTCTCTGTTTCCTTTTTTAAAAATTCTATGTGACTTGTTAGTCATTTCCTTTCTTTTTTTGCCATAAAAAAATGTACTGTTCTGGGAAGTACTACAAGTTACTGTAACATTGGTTTGTTCTTTCCTCTTCCTTTTCCCACCTGTTTCTTCATCTCTTCTTCCTCGCCCTTTTCCACTGCAGCGAGATTCTTTGATGTCTGTAATGTTATCGAGTTTAAAGTGGGAAACATAGCATCTTCAAAGAAATATGATTTAACTATAAGGAAATTATGCTTTCTGATATGTCATGGGCAGTGTTCTTGATAAAGAAATCTCTTTCCTTGTTTATTAGTTGCAATTGTCTCTTCTTGCATACACGAGGGCATGTGCTTGCTAAATTGGGTGTATGACATGTGTTTCCAGTATGATTTTTCATCTCTCGGATGCTACCATGATCTAACATGTCATGTTTCCTGAGATTGTCCAGAAGTCATCAATTTTTAACTCTAAGACTTTTTCGATTTAAAAAGTTAAAAATGTAGTGAAATAGGATTTGCTTCATGTAATTTGAGCAGTGCTTAAAGTAGCTAATATAGATTATGGACAATGTCTTTCTGTTGAATTATTAGTTTCAAATGAAGAAGCTCAAGTATGGGGAAATGGAGGCAGGGTTGTGGAGAAGCAAGAGTATGAGTAAAAAATTTTAGGGGGGAAAATAAGCCATGAAACTCTGAATTTTAGAGCTAGAAATTGATAGTTATGCTGCTCTTAATAATCTGATTATCGGGAAGAAACAAGAGTATGAGTGAAAAATTTTAGGGGAAAAACATAAGCCGTGAGAACTCTGACTTTTAGAGCTAGAGATTGATACTTATGCTGCTCTTAAGAATCTGATTGGAAGTCAAAAGTATTGTCGGAAACATGAGCTAGCTCATTGCCTTTCTGAATACAGCATCAAGCAAGAGGACGCATCTTGCAGATAAAGCACAACCTTGCTCAATTTACACCGTGCAGAGCTCAAAAAGTAGCCCTAATTATTGCGTAGTTTCATGTTAGACAGAATAAGACTCTCGTTATAACAGTGAGCATGGGTCATATGCAATGTTTGGATGATGTAGCTGGTTGAAACCCATACTAGCCATTATTAGTGGACAAGTCATTTGCAGATATTCTCTGAATTAGATTCCTGGTGCCAATATCTCTCTGAAGGGAACTTGCCCATCCGTGTTAATATCCTTGAAGTATCCCCTGTTTACAGCTACTGTTTGTTCTCCAAGGACATTAGGTTTAAGCCATAGCTCCCCCAAACACACCTCTTTTAAATCTGATGCAAGAAGTTTGCCAAGGCATAGAGCCTAGTTACTGTCAATTGAAGTAAATAAATGGTACACTTCAGAGACAATTTACTTGCCTGAAAACCTGTTTTCTGGAGTACAGACATTTGTTAAAATTGGTATCCTTAGAACCTAAATGTAATTTTCCTAAGTTGACCATTTTCCTTTATCAGCGAACTTGTTTTTGCTTAGATGGTACCTTTGTTTGCGAAGTGCTTTGTCAATTATTCTGCTAAATTATCTCTCGCTTGATATTAGGACATGATTTGCAAATGGAATCTGTCTTGGGGTTCAAGTTGATGAGCTAGGTAAATATGTAGAATTATCAGAAATATTGGGTGGCTTTCACAAAAATTTTGTTTATGTTTCCTCTTTAAGTGTCTGCTTGATCTATGAATGTTTCCAACTTTTTTCTTGTTTCTCTTGCAGTAATGGAAATTCTGGATCGAAGGGTTTCCAATGTTGTGGAGGTATAATGGCATCAGAAGCAATTTCTCTTTTGCAAGATTTTTATGAACAAGGAAACCCTAATGGTATGAACAACGATCTACCATTTTAACTAACTGAATTGTCTGTTTGAAATAATGTTATAATACTGCAGTTAGCACCTGTTTACGTTAGACAGCCTAAGGGAAGTGATCTTCAATGGACACATAGTTAATGCACTCTTTAAGAGGCTTTCATGAGCATAATAGAGCAATTCTACCTTTTGAGCCAAAGTTAACTTTAACAATAAATGAACTTGAGCTTTGTGTTTGCTAGTAACATCTTCCTAAAGAACCCTTCTGGAAAAGCTCTCTTAAAATCTAATGCCATGTTCTTCCTAGGACTCATCCCCATTCATATTGATTGAGAAGAATTCAGGAAGCCTCATTCTATTTCTACTTTTCAATTAAGTGTCACCCAGCTAGAGAGAACTGTAGCTGAGGCTTTCGGTAATTGCAAATCTTGCTGGACAACTCTCTCTCTCTCTCACGCGCACGCACCAATAGTTTTTTTTTTTTTCCAGTAAATTATGTTGTATCCTTGGTCGGGAGAATAATCTACCCATATCCCAGGTAAATAAAGCTTGCCCATTGAATTTTTTTGTAATTATAAAGGTTAATGAAATTGGAAGCATAGAACTAGTGGGTCATCTTTTACCAAAAAAAAAAAAAAAAATAGTGGGTCATTGGTTGCATAAGAACCCATTCAGAAGTTTGCTCCATCAAGGATAAGGTGCACATCTTGAGGTGGTGGGTACAATTATCCATATTGACACTAAGCATAGTTGCTTCAGTGGAGTGGTGTTAAGCCATTCAGAGTTTCAGATACCCAGTCTTTACTTTTGGCCAATTTTCAGATGTCCTGTTTATCAAACGTAGCTTTCCTCCAGACTGGTTATGCTTAGCCAGATTGCCATTTGAGAAATAGGACATCATGTTTTGGTTAAGGAAAAAGATGAAGTTAATAGTTGGTAATCTGTCAGTTAGACTCTTTGGGAGAAGTATTTTCTTCCTTGATCCCTATCATGAATTACTAAACATGTATGGTTCTCAGTCAAGCAATTCTCCAATTTGAGCTCTTCAGTTGCAAATAGGCTGATCAAACCATAACCTTTTCATTTGTCTGTGATAATAAGTATGCTTTGGAAACTCATTACATACTGAAAAGATGGCTTTGAAATAATTTGTCTATGCAATGATTAAACGAATTTCATTTTCTTCTGTGTTTCATTGAACACTATAACATGTATATCATTTCCCTTTGCCATTTTCCCTCCTTTTCCATTCATTTGCTGTTTACGACATTGTTGAATTTATGATTTGTTTAAGTATTATAGATATATGCTGAATGCTAATAGATGGATTTCAGCTCCAAAGTCTCTCAAGTCACGGGTTACTCAGGCTTCTCATTTGATCTGCGTGGATTGATTCTTCCTGTTGAATCTTCTTATGGCTTTGTATGACTAGGTAAGACCTTTGGAATATGATTCTCGCTTCTCTTAACAACATGGACTTCTTGTATAGTATTATGATGCAATTCTGCTGCATATTGAATGATTGTCAGTTGCTTGTGCATGAAACAAGTGGGTTGCATGGTATGGCCTTCTAAAAGGGCATTGGATTATGGCACTATGGCAATGTTGCTCGCTGTGGCAGTAGAATATGATGCTCATGCTAAGAATGAGTATACCTATAGCTATAGATTTCCTTGTATGATAATAGCCAATCACAGTGAGGATGCTTTGAAGTTCTTCAAGATGAAGTTAGACAACATTCTTGCTCTTCATTCCTGATTCTTGGTTTATTTTGATTATATTTTTCATTGTTGTTATTCCTGTTAGTTATCTCTTTATTTGACTATAACCTAAGTCAAACTTGTAGTTCAAGGCAGTTCCCATTCTTGAGGTGAACTCATCGCAAAATACTTTTGACTTACAGTTTTCTTGACTCTTTGTATTCTACATGTAAAGCGCCAATCTGGATGTGACATCAATGGTGCTGATACTAGCATAATAAGATTCTCTCACGTTTGTGTGATGTTAGAAATAGTGAATTATTTTATTTCAAGATTCTACAAAATATAATAATCATAGAGTGCTCTGACAACCCTTTTAAGTATAGAGATTTGTTTGAATATTAGTGATGATTCGCATTCTTTTTCATGGTAAGGGGATGGAGTTTGACATATTGCACTGACAATGCATGTACCATTGATTGCTTTTCCGATCACAGAATTTCATCAAGGGACCTGTGGAAGGAAGCGTGATACTTATCCATGTCAGTTTGTGCCAGGATGTTCATGTGTTTACAAAGGGTTGCAGTTGTGGTTGGAAGTCCATTTCATGCTTTAACTTGATTATAAGATTGTTAAGATAAGTTACGGCATCAACTGTGTAGTCATCACTTTTTTTGTGCTAATTTTTGTCATCAATGTATTCTGTAAAGCTTATCTTTTTATGATTTTTTTAAACTTTGAGTTATTCGAGGTGTGCTATTTTGTCTCTGAGCTCCAGAGTTCCGGAACAAATCATGTGTCATCCCTAATGATGATAAAGAGGACAATGATTTGCATGTGTTTCATGTAGATTTCCTGGCAAAGAATTGTAATTGGTGGATTTAACGTTCCTGATTATACTAGTTATCTCGTAGATACTCAAATTTATAATATTGATGAGCTAATTAATGTCTTTATCATTGTTGACTTTGCCTAGCATATTATCATGAGAAGGTCTCACTGATTTGAGCAATCACATGGCGACCACGATTGGTTAAGATAAGCACGTGGTGGCTCAAAAAGTACAAGAAAATCTCAATGTTTTGCTAGGTGAAGGGGCCATTGGCAATTGCTTCTTCCTTACGTGTGCTTTCATCTTTGTTCAATCCTGAAGTGAGTTTTTTTTTTTTCTTTTGGTGATAAAATGTCGAATTTGAGTGTTTTTTTAAGCTCGTAATGATTATGATATTATCATGTCTAGTGAAACATTGAAATTAGCAAACCATTGCCCAAAAGACCATAGTCTAAAATGAACCGGGAGATGGTGTTTTTGAACTAAAATAATCTGTTAGAACTTTTTATAGATGTGTGGGTTCTCTTCTATGTTGAATATTAGTTCTACTTTATTAATTTTATGTTGTGATATGATATAGGTCGTGGGAATTATGAAATTTTTGGAATAGATTACCTTTTGATGTGGTAGACAAGCTTTAAATTAGATGTTGATCTCTGTTCATATGTCCAAATTGGCTTCATAATCGTATTGCCCACAACAATGTTGGTCATTTTGCACCTTTATTTCGTGCCAATCCAGTTCAGGGCACCTGAATGTATGGGTAAAATTCCTCATAATTTTACAGAGTGTTAATGGTAGAAATTCCTCATAATTGGACCCTCATTAGGCTACTTAGATGCATATTCCGGATTCTATATCTGATCTTAATGGATGGTTTAATTGAGTGCAATTTCAAGTTATTATGCAATTACACGAGAATGCATTTGATTGGCTATAGAGTTATTTTTTTTGGTTATTGATCTATCTCTAAATAAATTAGAGATTTTATTTTGAGCAATAGAATTTTATCAGGATTTTCAATATCATATGACATATAATCACATTCCCAAGCGCGTTATTATATGTTGTATGCTGATGATTTGACTATGATTATGAGCGATTGGTTGCCAAATTCCAGGAGGCTTGTTTGTCCAAAGGAAATAAGCTTTCTTGGACCAATATTGTCTGATGATTAACTTCATTGAGAGACTCCAAAGGACGAGTTATTTACTCTATCATAAAGGGAAATTTATCATAATCACAATAATTTATATGAAATATCGATCTTATCAATAGTGCACACTTGGCATGTTGGATAATTTTGTAGTGTAAGATGTGCCGTTTTGATTGGTAAAAGAGAATTTCTAGTTGTCTGTTGTATTATCCACTTAGAGATAACTTTGTAAAAGAATACATTGAAACTCTAAAAGTTTTGTTCGATTGTCTCCATTGTAGTGTTAAATGGAATTGTGAGGTTTTGGATAGTTTAAATAATGTGAGACGGAAGTTTATATTCTTATTGATACATATTTTATATCTCCTTTCTGAGATGCTTAGGCTTGTAAAGCATGAATTCATTTTATGATATGCGCATGTACTTGTGGCACAAATTAAGGTTGATTGACATTTGATTAAAATCAACATGATTACAATTTCACAAATGTTATGCTCTTGTATCCGAAGTTACTGAAAGATTCTTTTATGGTCAATCTCAAAATAAATTGAGATTTTGATGCTCTCAATATTTGATGTCAAGATCTGATGACAATATTGTGTTTTTTATTAGAAAGTTGAATGCCTTCAATGATATTTGGAACTTAGGTAACCGATTCATATCAATTAGTATTAAGTGGTGTTCGTAGGAGTGCTACTTTTGCAACATCTTTTGTAATAGAGTTATAAGAGGGCCTTGATCCACAAAGGATGTATAAGCTTGAATTTTTGTCTAGTGCTGAAAAATGTTTTTTTTTTTTTTTTAAGTGTCAATTCAAGATCATTAACACTTGAATTTTTGCCAACTAGTCAAAAATCCATTTTTATAAAAAAAAAACGAAAAACGAAAAACAAAAAGAAGAGCCATCGACGATGGCAGAGGCAGTCCATCCCTTAAGTTCGGCCCTATGTTATTTTTATGTTGAGTCCACTTGAACTAGCTTTCTTAATTTTGCCAGCTACAATGAGGGAAACGATCAATGCAGAAAAGGAGGGGAGAGTGGGAGTTCGCACGGGCATTATGCATGCATGGAGATAGAGGCTGGAAACGACCTTGTGAGAAACATGCCCTTTAAAGCTAACTCGACTTAATATCTAGAGAGGATGCCTAAAATAGTTCGACCAAAGAAAAGGGGTGCATGCAGAGGTCGTGGCTGGGCATTTTATTTTTGAGTCACGCTTTCTTAATTTTGATGAGGCTTCGGGCAAAGAAGAAGACGAAGAAGAAGATCGCAGCATGCTCATTTACATGGGCCAAAGCATGCAAACATGGAAAGGGCGTGATGATGGATGAAGATTTGGTTCATCAACGGAACGACTTCGATGGAGTACAAGGGACCAAGGCATCAGAGACGAGCGCACGCTACAACTCTCTCCGTGAGTTCATCTTTGTTTTTTTTTTCTTCACTTACACTTGCACCTTCGGTTCTTGCCACTTCCATTTCCGAGTATTTTTGTTTCAAAATTTATTTCTTTCAATTTAATCTCAATTCCAATACATTTACTTTTACTTACCCTCAGTGAATTTCACGTAAATTCATCCCTCCATCTAAACTCCATTGGTACATTTTATACTTGAGTACAAAACCATACAGCTATTTCAATCATTCTCCCTTCACTCAATTTTCACTTTGGAAATGGATTTGATCAATAACTCATAAAAATTATCAGAAGTCTTGATTATGTAGCTGTCTCGTAATGTGAGTATTCTAGAAATGATTTTTTGAAAATTAGCAATGTCAAATTTCTGGCGAGACAAAAATGGGCATATCAAAATTGATTTTGGTCATTGTCGAAGTACCCTTCCATCATAATAGGAAATATAATAGATAAACAATACCTCTTCTTTTTTGCTCAAATCCACTTTAATTAAGCCTAGTTAGTTTGCTCAAAAAAAAAAAAAAAAGCCTAGTTAGTTAACTTTAATTCCCAAATAGAATTCTGTATTTCTTTCTTCTTTCTTTTATATTCTTTCGATTTTCCCGCTGTAAGCTCCTTCCTTTCTTTTCTCCGCCACAGCCAAACTTCCAACTCCTTCGACGCCACTTTCGGCATCACGACTCCTCCTCATCTTCCATACCACACCACCAAGCTCTGACGAAATGCAAGAGATCGCCACCTGCCAACGGAGGCGACGAACGGACGGAAGGAATTCGTCTCCCGAAACAGGATAGTCCCTAGCGAATCGACGGCGACGGAGGCCGGCCAGCGGAGGTGACGGGCCACCACCGCCGACCGAAGCCATGGAAACTGGTGACGTGGCTTCGGGCGAACGATTCTCTCCTGAGGTTCGTTCTGGCCTTCATGCAGCTTGCTATAGATCAGGTGACGCCCGACGCATCCGAATTTTATTTAATTGATGTAATATTTGAGCTGGATTTTGAATTCAACTCAGTTGGTGCTACTATTGTGCGGGAGCTTGAAGAACGTGTCGTTGAATTTGTTCGAGAGACGCTAAAGCAGCGTTTCTTCGTAGGTTCTGTCTGTGGATGCTTGATAGTGAATTCATAGGTTATCGACATTACACGCTGCAACATCAGCGATGATCTCTGCAAGGTATAGCTTTTCTTTCTCTTGTTCTCATAGGTGTCAATTTATTGAAAGAAGTAGGTGAAGTCTAGGCTTAAAGGAAAAACAAGCGAGGGAGAGTGAAATAATGGGAAGTAGGGCGTACATGGGTTGGTCCCCTTTACAGGCCAAAAACTGAGCCAATCCGGGTGCTGTAGGTTGGGAGGGAGGGATTTGGGTGCTTTTGTGGCGTCTAGGAAATGTGGATGTGTAGTATGTACTTATCATCATACAGAGGTGCAGCAGGTGATCGATTTGCCGGGAGAATTGAATTCTGAGAAACTTTGATCACTGGGATAGGGCTTTGTCTCTTTGTTTTATGAGGTGCTTGAAGATGCAAAACCATGGAGGAATGAAGAAGATGCAGTGAGATGGCAAGCCACCAGGAAAGATTGCTTGATGGTCAAGTCCTTTAACCACTTCTTGACTTTGGCAACTAGGGAGAATTGAAAGCCAAATTTACTTGGAGTGTGAGACTAATATGAACATCGGTTTTGCCCATAGATAACTGGTTAGCTGGTTATTTTCTTCTGCCCTATGGACTGCAGCTATGAAAAAGAAATAATCACCGAAAACACGGAGTTTACATAAGTTATTCGGTAGAATAGAGACAAAAGCACTAGAAGCTGATTGTCGATTCTGAATTCCAAGGCCTCTGCAACTGTTTAGGATTCTTTTTTATCCTTATGTGCTATAGCTTTTATGAACATGACTGAGAAGCTAAAACTCCTAGATGCGTCTTGAATGCTTGAGTGAAATCTGATTCATGAAAGATAAACTTCTGACATACCAATAATAAGACACAGGAAAATGAGCAACATGTGGTTTCTCAAATTAGTTGCAGTTTTTGCTTTAGTGTTGTTAGGGCCATATCAGTTAAAGTGTCAGGTGGGATTTGCGTCTGAATTACAGGATGAGTATGTATTAATTATCATTACTTGGAAGTTTGTGACCTGTATATTATACAGGACCTGCAAGATCTTGATCTTATAGTTAGGAGATATGCTTGAATGTATGTTTATCTTTGCTTCTGCACCCGTCTTTATAAATTTTCGACGGCACTTTGCTGTTGTTCTGAATTGATACCCTCACATTATCCACTCACAGTTATTGTTAATCTTTTGTGTTTCTGCTTTAAATATTTCTTTAATAGATGCTAATATAGTATATCTGAACAAGTCTGTCAAAGAGTGGAATTTTCTATGCATTATTAGGCTGTAAATGGTTTTGTTCCCATTATTCTTTCATAAAATATGACTATGGATAACAATAGCAAGAATCTTGCTTTACTATGTACAATATTTCACGATTCTCCTGTGCCATTGTGCTCTGTCTGAATTTTGGACTAAGAATAGTCAAAGAAAAAGCTTTAATGAAAGTAAGGCTGTTAAAAGCTGCTGGACCAGAATGTTGAGCGCTCATAGATTGTGCTGTATTGCGTGCTTGAAAATGTTAACGTGTGCTTGATGGCCCCAATGGATTATAAATTTATAGATTATTCTGGGTATGTATTTCTTGCTTTGCATTACATTGGAGCGAGTTGTTATGGTGGCTTCACCTCTCCTGATTAATAAGGTGTTGTGAGAGATGCAAAATTCTCAAGTTGAGGGAAGCGAGTCAAGAGACTTTGCAAAATCTCAAGTATAGGGAGTTTAACTGCAATTTCACATAAAATTTCAAAGAATATTATGCTTGAGTACTAGAAATTAGATCGAATACCTAACAATGAGGAGCAAAGAGAGTTGTCCATGCTTCACGCATAAGATCCTCTCTTAGATTCTCAGTGTTGTGGGTATTTGAAGAAAGATAGGAAATTTCCAGATCAGGTGTATTGATGATTGTCTTACAGAAAGTGATTTTTCCAATAGGATTCATGATCTATTGATCTAACACAGTTGGCTTTGACAAAAATCCTGTCCCTAGGATACATTGTGTGCACTCTAATCTCCCTCGCTTAGTCTGCATATCAAACAAAGGATGAGCACCATCAAGCCTTAAAAGTATAATCAGTGTGGAGCTGATAAAAAAAGAGGCAATTTGAAGAGGAAGAAGACAAGTTATATTGTGTTGTCATTATTTGCTTTTGTTAACTATTTTTTATTTGCTCCACAAATGCTCTCAACTCTAAGAGGAAGAAGAAAACGGCACTAAGAGATGCACTGATTCAAAGATAAACCATTGGACTCAAACTTTAAGCAAGAGTAAAAATAATTAAATAAAGTTGAAGGAGAAAACATGTTTCATGAAATGCATTTCCTAAATTTATGTTGAAACTACACTAAGAGCAACTTTCTCTCTAACAAATTTCCATAGTTTGATATGCTTTCTTCATTTTTCTCATTGCACTTTCCTAGGCAACAAGACATGCAGAGACAGAAGCTCTTGATATTCTTCTCGAGCAGTGGTGATGGACTGAATTTTCATCTACAGAAGTTGCAGAGAAATTTTCAGCATGCTCCCTCTATGTGAGGTGAACCATGCATAATGTGTGCAGCAGCATCATCAAGCATTGGTACATCTGTTGGTCACACTGAAATAAAACTAAACTTTTGTCAAATTTGTTAATTCAAATATGATTAGATGACTCTTAGCCATTTTTCGGTATAGAGGAAGCATATTATGGCTGTGCAAATGATAAATTTGGAGGCTGTGGCTCAATAGTCATTGCATTCAAGTACCTCTGAGGCATGCATTAGGTCAGTTTCAGAACTTGCTTTTGTTGCTGATTTCCTATCTACTTAGCCCCACTTTGAAATTGTGACATCTGTCGATTGACAAGTATAGCTGACTATTGTATGATTTCTTATGTTGATTGATGATGGATGTGGTTTCATAGTATTTCTGTTTGTTGCCACACTTCTAATATTGCGACACATAACCATGAAATGAAATGGAGGTTTATGGAACTAATTTTTCCACCTTTTCTTTTCTTTTCTTTCCAAGTATAAATCTAAGAAATTTGAGTTTCCAGAAGTGTCAAGAGGTTAATATTATATATTTCTTTCCCTTCTTTGTTTCCTTTGATTTTTTAAATCAATGTGACTTGTTAGCCATTTCCTTATATTTATTTTTTATTTTCCCTAAAAAATTTACTTTTTTGGGAAGTACTACAAATAAAGGTAACCTTAGTTTTTTTCTTTCCTTTTCCCATTCCCCTCTGTTTCTTCATTTCTTCTTCCTTGCTTTTTTTCACTCTAGCGAGTTCTTTAATGTCTTTAATGTTTTTAAAAATGGTAAATATAACATCTTCAAAGAATTATGATATTTTTACTATGAAGAATTCATGCTTTCTGATATGCCATAAGCAATGTACTCAATAAAGAGATCTCTTTTCTTGTTTATTAGTTGCAATCATCTCTTCTTGCATACATGAGGGCATGTGCTTTCTAAATTGTGGTGTATGGCATGTGTTTCCAGTATTTAGCAAGTATAGCTTCTTCAAAGAAATGTGATATTTTTACTGAGGAATTTCTGATATGCCATGGGCAATGTACTCGATAAAGAAATCTTGTTTCTTGTTTTTTAGTTGCAATTGTCTCTTCTTGCATACATGAGGGCATGTGCTTGCTAAATTGTGGTGCATGGCATGTGTTTCCAGTATTTAGCAAGCATAGCTTCTTCAAAGAAATGTGATATTTTAACTGAGGAATTTCTGATATGCCATGGGCAATGTACTCGATAAAGAAATCTCTTTTCTTGTTTATTAGTTGCAATTGTCTCTTCTTGCTTACATGAGGGCATGTGCTTCCTAAATTGTGGTGTATGGCATGTGTTTCTAGTATGATTTTTTCATCTGTCTAATGCTGCCATGATCTGACATTTCATGTTTCCTAAGCTTGTTCAGAAGTCATCAATTTTTTACTCAGACTTTGCTGACATAAAAGTTAAAAACTGAGTGAATTAGGATTTGTTTCATTGTGATTGGAGCAATGCATAGAGTAGCTAATCTAGATTATGGACAATGTCTTTCTGTTGAATTATTAGTTTTAAAAGAAGAAACTCGAGTATTGCTCTTAATAATGTGATTACAAGTGAAAAGTACTGTGGGAAACTTGAAGTAGCTCATTGCCTTTCTGAATATGACATCAAGCAAGAGGATGCTCCTTGTAGATAAAGGACCACCATGTGAAGCTCAAAAACTAGCCCTAAATATTGCACATTTTCACGATAGAGAGAATGAGACTGTCGTTAACGGGGAGCATGGTTCATATGCGACATTTGGAAGATGGAGCTGATTGAAACCCATCCTAGCTAGTATAAGCATACAAGTAATCCATAAATCTTCTCTCAATCAGATCACCAATGCCAATAACTCTATGAGAGCACTTGTCCATCTGTATTAAAAGCCTTGAAGTATGCCCTGTTTACAGCGTGTTGTTTGATCTTGAAGGACATTAGGTTTAAGCCATGGCTGACCCAAACACACCTCTTTTAATCTGATGCAAGAAGTTTGCCAAGGCGTATAGCCTAGTTACTGCCAATTGATTTAAATGGAACACTTCAGAGTTAAATTGCTTGCCCAGAATATTTGTTTTCTGCAGTTCAGACATGTCTTAAAGTTGATATGCTTAGGACCTAAATGTAAACTTCCTATGTTAAGCATATTTCTTTATTCGTGAACTTGTTTTTGCTTGGATGATACCTTCTTTTGTAAAGTGCTTTGTCAATTAGTCCACTAAATTATCTCTTGCGTGGTATTTGGACATGTTTTTCAAATAGAATCTCTTTTGGGTTTCAAGCTGTTGAGCTAGGTCGAAATGCAGAATCATTAGAAATTGTTGGTTGCTTCCACAGAAATTTAATCTTTTTTCCCCTTTTCAAGTGTCTACTTGATTTATGAATGTTTCCAACTTTTTTCTTGTTTCTCTTGCAGTAATGGAAATTCTAGATCATATGCACCCAAGTATAGTTGATTCAGTGGAACAGTGTTCAGCCATATAATGGTTGCAAAGAATGGGTGTAGAATTTGCTCAGTAACAAAAGGTAGGAGTAATAGATGCCCAGTCTTCTTTTTTTTTTTGCCAATTTTCAGATGCCTTATTTATCAAATGTAGCTTTTTCCTCTAGACTGGGTATTCTTAGCCAGATTGTCATTTGAGAAATGGGACGTCATGTCCTTGGTTAAGGAAAAACACATAGTGCAGTATCTTAATAGCTAATCCATTTGTTAGACTTGTCGAGAGAAGTATCTTCTTGATCCTTATTGTGAATTACTAACATATATGGTTCTTGGTCAAGCAATTCTCCAATTTGAGCTCTTCAGTTGCATATATTTAAAGGACTGATCTGACCTTAACCTTTTCAGGCTTCTAAGATAATTAGTATGCTTTGGCAACTCATTACATACAGAAAATACGGCCTTGAAATATTTTGTCTAGGCAATTATAAAATGAATTTGTTTTCCTTCTCTGTTATATAGAACCCTGTAACTTGAATGTCATTTCTTTCGCCATTTTCCCATCCTTTTCCATTCATTTGCTCTTTATGACATTGTACAGTCTATGATTTGTTTGAATATTGTAGATAAATACCAAATACTAATATTTGGATTTCAGCTCCAAAGCCTCACAGGTCACGGGTTACCCAGGCTTATTACTAGATTTGTGTTCTCCTTCCGACCTTCCAGCACCGGGCAGGTGTCAGACTCTATACATCGTGTTACCACTTAGCAGAGTCCTGTGATCACTTCTTATGGACTGTTGAGAATGATTTTGATCTAGTCCATGCTAATGTGCCTTGGATGATCCACATCTCAGGGTCAGGCGCTGATGATTGATCATTGAAGCTGGCCATTAGGAGACGCGATTTCCCTCAAATTCGCCGAAATTGTAACCAATTTGCGTATTATATCAGCTCTCACCCAAATCCTCAATCGATCAAGCGGCAAGTCCCTGGACACAAATCACAAATTCAAATTTCGTGAATCGGAAGAGAAAGTTGACCCCAAGCAAGTGATCGTTTATGTTTGTTGTATGATAAGTAAGAAGGATCAGAGGTTCCATGAGAACGACACACTGCACTTTCTTCACAGAAGCGAGATTCTTCGATGAATGCAAAAACTTGATCAGGGTGAGTGACGTGGAAAAACTTGATCAGGGTGAGCGACGTGGGCACAGGTGAGGCCAGCCTCACCAGCCGAGAATGAAGGTGGCCTCGGCCTTGCTAGCCATGAACAAGGCCATGGCCAACTTCACCCATGCCTACCTCCACCTTGCCCACATCTGGGCAAGGTTGGGCAAGGGCCGCGACCTTTACCGATGACTTGGCAAGGGCTTTGCAGCCCTCACCTAGTGGCCGGTGAGGGTGCTGGCAACCCTCGCCAACCACATGGAACATAATAATAATAATAATAATAATAATAATAATAATAATAATAATAATAATAATAATAATAATAATAATAATAATAATAATAATAATAATAATAATAATAATAATAATAATAATAATAATAATAATAAAAAAAAAAAAAGAAAATTAAAATAAAAATTAATAAAAATTAAAATTTTCAAAATAAAAAATTATGTGAAAATGTCTACGCTAGCGTGGCCATCCTATGCCGGCCATGCTACGTGGGATGGTAGCATCTATGTTAGCGATTTACGATCAAAATTGATCAAATGAATTCAATTGGCACAAATGCAAAATGTGTGGAACTAAATTAATCCAATTAGAAATTTTAGGATTGAATTAATTATGACTTTTTTGGTATTTTTCTCGGTCATTGAGTGAAAATTGAGATATCTTTTCAATATTTTCCCTTACTTTCTTCTCTTTTTGTCTATGTACCTTTTACTTTCTTTTAGTAATTACCTTGATCAACTTTATATTCTTATATAAGTTGCGAATCCTCAAAGTACATTGCACAACATGAGGTATATTACTTAGACACAATAACATGACATAATTCTGACATATTATTGGCAAAATTCTTATATAAGTTGCAAATCCTCAAGTACATGACACAACATGAGGTATATTATTTAGACACAATAACATGACATAATTCCGACATATTATTGGCAAAATTCTTTGTTTAGTATTAAGCATGTTCAAGTAATTTAGTTTTGCACTCAAATTTAACTTATATATTATGTGCACGAGATGTAAATCTAACATGTGGTAATACATTTCTAGGCATAGAAAACCCTACTTATTTTTTCTCTTTCTGATTCTTTGTTGAAAAGATATCTTGATAAAAATGAACTTCCAAGTTGCAATGTGTCGAAGATGCTGGTCCGTAACTTTTTTACTTGATTTCATGAGCTGTGATTGTATTGTGCCAATGTCACGAGGTGTGCCTAGAATGGGGATATTCCAAATTGCGAAATTCAATTTAGGCCAGTGTTCGGAGTAATACACACAGGGCAAAAGGGGTAAGGGTCGTGACAATGATACGCAGCCACCACTGCAAGCCCGCAACCTGGCTAAGGGTGGCCACTTTGCATCATCTCTTTTTAGAAATGCAAATATGCAACTCAATTTCATCTTTGCAAGGCATAAATGACTAAAATATCTTCCCTTGTACAAAAAGTCCGCCTAAAAACTCTGATCTCAATCCACCTACTGAACCAAACTCAAATTAATTTTTGCTACCACCCTCCACTGTTGCTGCCGTCTTGTTAGAGAGGGAGAGGTCGGGCCTTCTTTGAATGTTGATTAATCTATCACAACATTTCAAGCCGCTCTGTCGTTGTCATGATAAATCTCATAAGATGTACTGTGCAATTAGTAAAAACCAAAATCCCAGCTACAAGGAAAATTATCCACCTTAAAATCCATCAAGAACACTAGCAGCAACTAACCATGAACATTTCCTGCCAGCAACAAAAGTTGAATTCTCCATCTGTGGCAGGGATCAAGCTTAATAATTGCCAAGACTCTGCTGGTGTAGGGAGCAAAATCAACATGGACCACCTGATTCCTCTCCTCCCATAGAAAATACATCGCAGCATTCTGGCTCCACTTTAACAATACCTCTTTCAAACTTCCTTTCTTTAAGATGCTTCAGAGCCCAAGCTAGTTCGCTGCTGTCCACTCTCCTATTCCGTGATACATGCTGCCAAACTTTGGACTATGAAGGTCAAAATCATAATTCTGCTCTATATACCGTTGGAGGTGTTTCGACTAAAGTTGCGAGAAAAAAACATAAAAGAAAAAAATCCAATGATAAAGTACATCTGCCGAAGTGAAATTTTCAAAATGGAATGAAAACTCTCTTTTTTCTTCTTGTGTGAAAGTACTTATAAAATTAAGGATAGTACTTGTAAAAAATCACACATACTTTGGTCTTAATGCTTTTGGATTTCAAACCACTCAGTCATCGCTCGCTATTTTCACGGACATATTATTAATCAACTTATTTTTCCTTACAAAATTGGAGATTGATTAATTAACACCAACATCCATATCATGTTATATTGGTAAGTATGTGTGCGTGTATATTTGGTCAAAGGGACGAAAGAAAAATATGTGAGCCCTCCTCAATTCAGGACTCCCATTACACAACAAATAACCAGAAATTACATTACACATTTGCTCATCCTATAGAAGGTTTATAACCTATTGAACATAGCCTCCAGTTGACAAAAGAAAATTTGCCGTGGAGACCTAAACCTGAATCATATATCACTCGAACTGGATTTTTGCCCCCAAGAACACCATGGGATTGTCAATTGTCGAACTGTAAAGGTTGTATTTTGCCCGATAACGTTTCACATATTTAACGCGTGGCAACAACAAGCTTCTCACATTAGGTATTTTCCTCCAAACAAATGTTTTGTCAGCTTTGACTGCCCATGTACAGACGTTCAAGATGGGGTTGGTTTCGAACCCAAGCAATCCACGAAAAGATCGACTTCATCAACGCATTACACACCGGGCTGAGCACCGGGCTGTGCCCGCCCTAAGCACAAATGGTTTACCTTTTTTTTTTCTTTTTCTTTTTTTCTTTTTTTCTTTTTCTTTCTTTTTTTAAATTTAAAAATAATTTCTTTTAAATATTAGAAAAAGCCTTCGTTTGAGAGCTCGTGAGTGCTTTTTTAAAAGTTACAATACTCAAGTAATTAAATGAATAGTCATGACATTCTAGTGATAGTAGTATGGAAATTATGACACTCTAGTAGTTGATTGCAAGTTATCATACTAAAGTGAGCATTAGGTGAAAGTTACGACCCTTATAATACATTATTTCCTTGCAAATAGCCTTTTTGTTACGATTGACATTGATTTCGAGCCGGAAATTCCTCTAAATATGTTCTTGTTTGTAAAGCTTGCCCATAGTTGCTTAGGGCTTTCCGAGGGTAGGGGAATCATTTTGGGAAGTGTCTTTGCGGGTACTAGCTTCTAACGTTCATTCCTACAATTCCTCATAATTGATGAGTAGCTATGTCTTGTCGAAGTCAAATTTGATTGATTACAAAGGTTGAGCTGGCGTGTAAATGTTGTTATCACAATATTCATTGAATGAGTTCCACAGCTATCGTAAGGTGAAATCAAGATTTTATGGGAATTATCCGACACAGTTATTATTATTGTTGTTTTTGTTCTCCATTGTAATACTTAGAACGTGACTAAATCCTTGTAAGGAGAAGGAAATAAACGAAATTAACAAACGGTCGTAGAGACAAAAAGCGTTTGAAATTAATATATGAGTAAAGATTGAAAAATGAGAGAAATGGGTCAACTGATTACTAATTGGTGATCATTAGTGACCGAACGATCACTTACAAATACATATAATTTAAATTATGGCCCAACGGTCGGCCGTTAGGCCAAATTGGTCACTAACGTGATTTTTGGGGCCGAGGCCTCAAAAGTTCCCCATAGTTGGGCCCCATTATTGGATTTGGCATCGGAAAATGAGAATTGGGCCAAGGCTAGCCCATTAGAGTCCATGGGCCTAAATCGGCCCAAGACCAAAACGTTGCACGATCTGCTACCAAGCAAGCCAAGCCTAGGCACGATCCTGTTTCTGGCCCATGTGGGCTGGGTTGCGCCTTGCTAACACCACATCCTCTTGAGCGTGCATGCTATATTCCAAGAGAAAAGACTCTGTCTACTAGGGATAAAAGGAAGAACCCCTAACCCTTGACAGACAACATCCAACATTTAAAACCACTCAATTGAAGAAACTCAGCACTGTATCCATCCTGATATCCAACAAAAGATCAACTCTATTTTATCAGGATTCAATTTCAATATTGAGAATTGCTTTAAGGCAAAATAATATAAAGATTCGTTATAAAAAAAAAAAAATGACATCATCTCATTATCTAGAAAAAGAATACATGTTTAAATGTATACCCAAATAAGATATGTAAATTTCTAATGGATTTATTGCAATCTCCAAGAATTCACCATTCACTATATTTTTTATAAAAATATCTAATTGAAGTCCTTGAAGAAGTTTTTGAAGAAGCTCTCCAGGCCACTAATCGAACTAAGAGAGAGAGTGAGTAGTAGCGATGCAAGCTTTACTCCACATGACAAATTGCAACCGTCAAATTTGTGCTCCTCAAAACAGCAAGCAAAAAAATCTCAATTTATTGAATTAAATGCCTTGAAGGGTTCAACATCGGCCTTGATCGTGGGGGTTTACGGCGAGTTTTAAAAGTTCACGAGAATTAAATGCCTTCGTTACATCGGCCTTGATCGTCAGTTTTAAAAGTTCACGAGATGCTGTCCCGCGTCCTGCCCACCGGGACAACAGCAGTAGAGTAAGCTCGTCGTTGTTATGATCAGATTTCGCGCCATCTTTCCGAATTCTCGGATGCTCCTGCACACATTCATTCCCTTCTTCATGCCTTGGTTCATCCGAAACCTCCACCCAACTCTCCAAGCGCTTCTTTAAACGCGCGAGTCATGCAACTCGTGACAATCCCGCAGTTTCTGCACACCTTAAGGACGTAAAGCCAGATGAAACTCGGGAGGTTTTGGACATCTTTCAATGCCCAGATGTGCGTTCGTTCACGAAGATGATCATGGGTCGCGTGCAAACTGGCCGCCTTGACGACGCCCTGAAAATGTTCTGCGAAATGCCCGTGAGAGACGCAAAACACAATGATCGAAGGCTGCTTGGACTGTGGGGACTTGATCACAGCGGAAGAGCTTTTCCGATTTGGACAGGTTGAGCTGGTAGAGAGATTTTTCAATCAGATGCCCATAAGAGATCTCGCTGCGTGGAATGCAATGCTTCATGGGTATTGTGAGAATGCGAGGGTGGACGATGCTGTGAAATTGTTTGAGCAAATGCATTCTCGAAATGTGATTTCATGGACTTCAATGATTGGCGGGCTTGACCAAAACGGTAAGAGTGAAGAGGCTTTAATTGTTTTTGAGAGAATGTTCAAGTCCGGTGTTGTACCCGATCTGAGTACTTTGACGTGTGCATTCAGTGCCTGTGCAAATGCATTCTCTTTTCCTCTTGGTGTGCAGATTCATGCTCACGTTTTCAAGTCAGGATTCTGCCTTAGCGTATTTGTATGTGCTTCTCTTACCACATTCTACGCTAACTGCAAGTGAATTGAGAAAGCAACCCAAGTCTTCAATGAAGTAGTGTATAGGAATGTGGTCATATGTACGGCTCTTCTAACTGGTTGTAACTTGAATGGTAGGCATGAAGATGGCCTGAAGGTGTTCAGTGACATTATGAGAACAAGTGTTCTTCCTAATCAATCTTCTTTTGTAAGCGCTTTAAATTCTTGCTGTAGCTTAGAGTCTCTAGATTGAGGTAAGGAGGTCCATGTGTCAGATTTGTTGGCAATTCTCTTGTAGTCATGTATAATAAGTGTGGAGCCATTGATGATGCTGTTGTAGTGTTTAAGAGACTCAGGGAGAAGAACATTGTCACTTGGAATGCCACTATTTGCAGGTGTGCACAACATGGCCGAGGGATGTGGGCTACGGAGTTGTTTAGCCAAATGATACGCGGATTGGTACAACCAGATGAGATCACACTCACAGGACTGCTTTCTTCCTGTAGTCATTCTGGGATGTTACAAAAGGGGAGATGCTTTTTCAGATATTTTATTGAGAACACTTCCATCAAATTGAAGCATGAGCATTATGCATGTATGGTGGATGTGCTACGACAATGTGGGAAGCTAGAGGAAGTAGAGGACTTTCTAAGAAACATGCCCCTTAAAACTACATAGTGTGGCTTGCTTTGCTTAGTTCTTGCAGGATGCATTCTAACCTAGTTTTGGCAGAAAGAGCTGCAAACTATTTTCTTGACCTAGAACCACATTGTAGTGCTGCTTATGTTTTACTGTCCAACTTCTATGCTTCTGCTAATAGATGGGGTGATGTCTCACGATTAAGAGTGACTATGAGGGATAAAGGGATTGTGAAGCAACCAAGTAGAAGTTGGGTTACTATAAGGGGCAAAAGCATTTATTTCTTTCTGGGGATAATCCCACCCTTTGAGTGAGAACATATATTGGAAGCTGGATTGGTTGAAATGAAGTTGAAGGAATTGGGTTATGTTCCAGATAAGATGTTCTCTCCCCATGATGTGGTTGACAAATGGAAGGAAGAGTCATTATTTTACCATAGTGAAAGGCTTGCTATTGCATTTGCATTGATTAGTATTGTTGAGGGCAGTGGGGTAAATGTAATGAAGAATCTTTGCATCTGTGGGGATTGTCATTCCGCAATTAAACTTATTGCAAAGATTGTTGATCATGAGATCGTTGTGAGAAATTCCAGCCACTTTCATCACTTCAGAAGTGGCATTCACTCTTGTGGGGATCACTGATAGAAAGGGCATGAGGTTGTTTCTCCTGTCACGAACATGTAAGCATCCTAAAACAGCTCATCATGTTAAGCATTGATGAGAGTGGAGCAGCTACATGGGCCCATTTAATATGGGGTTACTTTTATTGGGGACGTAATAGGCAATGAATTCATGTGGAATACACGGCTTTTCTATGAGCTCCAGTGTGGACCCAACATGATGTGTGAAATTGATTGGTTTAGTCTAGTAGGCTAAGGACATTCTAGTATTTCTTAGCCATATGAGTTGGGCAAGTGGAAAGTTGGGACACTTGGGAGGAACTCTTGCTTTGGATGGCATTGCCATCCATGGGATCCATGCGAGGATTTATGTTGAGTAGTGAGTTTCACTTTGCTTATGGCATTGACTAGAAAAAGAAAAAAACCAAACTATTCATAAGTTTGGCCTTCAGGCAGAAGAAAGTTCCTCTTGGTAAAAGAAAAGTAACCTACTCAAACAAAAGAAAGGTACCTGCCCTGCCTCCTATTTACTGATTAGGCATTAAAAGTTGGTCCTCCTCTGAAAAGTACCATCAACTCTTCTCCTCAAACCCTCTATTAGCATTCTCACAGCCCTCTTTGTTTCTTCATTAGGTCTATGAGATTTAACAAAAGCTTCTTCATCTTTGGATGAAATTTAACTTCACCTCATGTTCTTTCGCAATGTGGCAGGAGCTTTTCAACAAATCAACAGTACCGAGTGAGGTTAGTTTACTTCTGGTGCCAAAATTAGTACTCTCACGTTCTTTGTCTTGTTCAAGTTGAGCAGATGCTAGTGATAGAATCTGTTAGTCATAAAAGCACAATAAAATATCAATGGACTAGCATATTTGTCTTGATTATCGATGCTTGTTTATGTATTGCACGTGAAGTGGAAACTATTTGTTTTGATTGGGATTAGTCAACTCTTCGTTTTGCAGTTTTGATTATCCTGCAAGGTCTGTCTCCCTAAGATTCTTTTACATTTCCTATGGATGAATTTGTCTTGTGTGGGGGTTAAAGTCCATAATTTTTGTGCCATCTATTTTCTCAATTGCCTGAGTCTTCCTCACCACAATGGAGAACCAGTCTTGTTCATG
Source organism: Eucalyptus caleyi (assembly GCA_014182885.2). NCBI lineage: Eukaryota > Viridiplantae > Streptophyta > Magnoliopsida > Myrtales > Myrtaceae > Eucalyptus > Eucalyptus caleyi. The sequence continues at coordinate 37,095,194 of CM024470.2, read as the reverse complement.
TTGAAATGGATTTCACAATACCTCTGCCTGTAATATACTAGCACTACCTTGTGGGATTCCTTTTTTTCAAAGAATGAAAGTTGGATCTGAGAGTGCATTTTAATTCATAGAGCTGATCACACATACTTGAACTTCGTTTGCTTGTTGTAGGTTTCAGGTTGTCCGCGGGAAGTTTAATGCTTTCCCCAATTTGAAGTTGCATTTGGCATTAAATTTGAAGCTGTGGTGCATTGAGAGAAAAGGTTAAAGTTTTTTGTCAGATTATTCATGTTCATTTTCTCCCAAAATGTCTGCATGAACTGGTTAGAACTTTTGTTCTTCTGTTTTACTAGTTACCTAAAATGCTACTAAAAACACTCCTTGTCCTTGAGTTACTTTTCATCTTGCTGTTTTGAGTACAGAGCATTACTTCATTTTGGTCTTATTCGAAGAACTAGTTTCTTTCAAGGATACAGGTATATAAGCTTTGAAGAACTCTGCTTTGACATGTGGTTAGAATGGTGCGATTTTTTGACTACTAGAAAGTACTGTTGTCATTTGTAGGGTAAAACAGAGTTCTCTCATTAATATACATGAAAAATGGAGAACACTAGGGTCGTGTCACATTGTGATCTGATTTGCAATTAAGCTTTCTTAGTATTCATTACTTCCTATGTTTATAAGCTAGCATATGGGTGTGGCTTTGTGGTATCTTTCTTCACTCCACATGACCCATAAATTACAATGATTACCCCTTCGATGAAGAAGTCTTCACAAAATAGTCAAATAGAATTATCTTCTATCTTTTGCAGTGTGGAAATGATAAAAGGGTTTCACTGAGAGCGATTTGGCTAAACTCACTGCCTTTCCTCTGCAAGAAATAGGAAGAGAAGCATGTTAGTTCACAGCTTTTTGAAGTACATGTAGAAGATATTCACAAGGAGATGCAACGACCTTGGCTCTGCCTTTGGTTGATGTTCTCTGGTTTTTTTTTTTTTTTTTTGCTGTTAAGCTTCTTTATTTATTGTTCCACTAATTCATGAAGGTAGATCTCTCTTGACTGTAATTCTGCTTATATACTTTACGTATTTAGCTATATGTCCAAATCACAATGGCAGTCACCCTTTAGTAATGGAGGCATGGGCAAGTGCTGCTTGAGAGTTTCGCTGAATATCTCCCATGAGAGTTCTCTTACCAGACGTGAATCCATTGGGTAAGCTGCAGGTGAAAGAATGACTTACAATTGGTGTGAGAGGATGATGTTTTTGTAGTTGCTTGCAGCACTGGGAGGAACTGGCTTAGCGGAAAGAGCGCAGGATCTTTGTTATCTTCAACTCTTCTCTGTTTTCTACTAGCTTTTGGTTTCCTTGAAGATGTAGTATGATCCTTGATAAATTAATAGGAGTAATTGAAATTGGAAAGTAAATGTTACAACTTAGAAGAAAATAAAAATTTCCCAATATTGAGTCCCTAATCAATATAAACGATGCACATTGATAAATAGGAGTGCCCACTCAATTAAAATGGATTAGGCATATGTTTTTTAGTTTTCAAATATTTTTATTATTTTTCCCTTTCATCTTCTTCCGCGCTTAGCCATCATCCAAATTGGTACAGTGCCATTGCCGCCGCTTGTTAATGCTATGAGGTCATGACGTGCCGTAGCCATCTGCCGTGCTGCAGCTTGTGATTATCTTTCTCACTATCCCTGACCTTTGCAGAGAGATGGCAATAGAGGTGCTGGTCGGCTGGGTGGTTGATGGTGGTGGAGATGTAATACGTTCTTGGCTGGGGGCGGTGGTCCCGTTGGCTCATGGATGTCAAAGGTGGAGTGTGATATTGCTTGTGGTTGCAGTTGTGGTGGACAGTGTTGGCAATAGCGGTGGGCAGAGAGGGAGAGGCTCCATTCCACGATGGTTAAATTGCTACTTGATAATAATTTTCCATGTAAGCCCCACATCAACATAGTCTATGGTTTGTTCAACGGTGGTAAGTGGTGCATCAACAATTTCAGTCAAGTACTGAACGGAAGCTGACATTGAGCATAACTTCGAAAGTTAAGATATTCAATTGTAAAAAAAGAAGAAGGAATTAAATACTTAATCGGAAAGACAGAGTTCAGTCATACTATGTTGGGAAATGTCCTTCCACAAGGGCCTTTATTCCGTCATCCGCAGGTTGCAAGGACTTAATATTAGATTTTTAACACTTACACACACTTGTAAACCCAATTAATCTCACATGTTGAATTTCATGACTCACGTGATTGAACGGGTGATATGCTCTTGGTTCATGTGCATCAAGAGCAAGCAAATATTGCTCTTACTAAATTGATATACAAAATTTTTGCTCAAAAAAAAATTGATATAAAAAATTGATATACAAAGTGATGAGGCAAAGTTTTATTAGGCATTGAATGTGACCCACTTTTTTGACAACCTAATCACAATATGCTTCATTACTCGATGTTGATGCTAGTCATCCTATATGACAGCCGGCATTGAGGTGAATAATTTTATAATTAATATTTTCCAAATTTTTATTAATTTTTCCTTTTTCTTATCTTTTTTTCTTTTTCTTTCTTTTTCTCTTCTTTTCTTTTTTTTTTCTTTTTCTTTTCCCCGCTAGCCATTGAGGCTTGTAGCCAACCTCAAGGGGGAGCCCCCTTGCCTACGTGAGGGCAGCCCTCCCCAGCCCAGGCCTAGGTGTCCTCACTTGAGGCCAATAAAGGGAAAAAGGAAAAAAAAAAAAAAAGAGAAAAGGAAAAAAGAGAGAGAGAGAGAAAAAAAACCAAAAAAGTAAGAAGGAAAAGAGAAAAAAAAGGAAATAATTAATAAAAGAATTTGAAAAAATATTATAATATTATTAACAAATTGTTTACATTAGTGCGGACCATGCTATAGGACAATTGGGTCAATGTCAGCGATTTCCGATTAAAATTGGTTAAATGGATTCAATTGATACATGTGAAAAGATTTATGATATTTTGGACAATTTTTACTCAAAATAAGTACAGGTAAAAATAGGGATAATATTTTATGTACAAGTATAAAATCCTACATAAATTTTGACATTTTCTAGGCATCTAGAACATAACTTAACAACCGTATTAACTACCATTATCAAATAATAGTTTATCACATTAGTTACCATACATGACTAATTGACTCTACCTGCAAATAGTTGTATGAAGAAATAAATCCATTCTTTTAGTCAAGAATGAGGCTAACGTATTTGGTTATCTTCTCACTTGCAGCAAAATTTTACCAGTAACAGGTGAATGGGGTGCTAATACAATGGCTGAATAAGCCATTTTTTTCCCACAAGTCCAAAACACCTTAGGAATAAGCTCAATTCTAATATAAAAAGTATCTTAATTCCTTTCTTTATCTATCTTTTAAATCATTCCTGTAAACTAACTGAATACAAAACTAAGATAGCTATGCACTTATGGAATAGCGCCTTATTAATTTTCTCTCCATTCCCACGTTCATAATATTTCTGCCCTCTCTCTCTCTCTCTCTCTCTCTCTCTCTCTCTCTCTCTCACTACACTTTGGAATCATTCAAGGTGTTGAAGCAGATAAAGCAAGAAATCTTTGAACAATTCACGAAGCTAAAATTGTCATGTCAGTCGAATCGATAGATTCGAGAACTCTCTAGAGCATCAAAGCTCCAAAAAAGTAGATCCCAAAGTCGGCACTCTCGAATAAGCAATTGAAGCAATGAAGAAGCATCAAAAGGAGAGAAAGAAATTGATGACGATGCAAAGAAAAAAACTTAAATTTTAGGATGGAGAGTGATTTGGAGGAAAGAAAAGGATCTGTATTCAATGCAATGTCAAAAGTGTTGAGGGAGAAAGAGGCCAAAGTTGAAGCCGATTTGTATTTGAAGCTCTCTACGCTCTTCCATTTCATGTCCGAGATTGAGTTAAAAGAAATATGAAGAGGTCAATAATTCTCTAAAATCTCCATTCGACCAGGTGAATACCGACTCGAATGCTACCACGGTGGATTGATGAATGTCGCGACCCACCTGATGTTGTGTGGAAGATGGGATTAGAGGTAATGCTCAAAAGGTGGACCGACAATCCTTAATTAAAAACAGAATCTCCCAAGTCCTTACTTTGTGAAACGAGAGTTGTCACTAGCCTATTATGATTGGTTAGAAACCAAGTGAGACATGGGAGATTACCTCATTTCCAACGTAATTGGAAATTTTTAAGATTGGGGACTTGATTACACTAATAGTTTTTATTAGTGCCATTTTTGGTACTTCTAATTTAATTGGATTGCTTATCTAAGTGATCAAGCAGTCTTTGTTGCCAATTATGAGTTCTAAAGGTCATTCTACTCATTAAGTGTTTATGCAACAGTGTTTAAGGATTTATTATGGTCCTAAAGCTTATCCTAACCATTCTAAAAGATAAAATAATATTCCATGTAATGAAAGTGCGAGAATTAAACACAAAAGTATTAAAATGCTAAAAGTAAAGTACAATAAAGAAAGCATGATAATTGTCAATCAAATAATATACAAGGTTTTGTTCTAAGTCCCAAGGCATGATCCTCCATGAGCTTGACTCGATACTAAGTCAGGCAAAGAATGTACAAGGCTTTGTTCTTAAGCCTCGGAACATGATTCCCCATGAGCTTGAGGCAAAGAAATTGAGTTCAATTTGGGATTTAGATAATGACATGTGATTCGATTACCCATCCACCTCGTAATTAACTAAGGATTAAAAATTAATGCAAAGTGATTGTTGATCCCCAGTTGCAAATTCCTCAAGCGGTGGGCTTAGTCACTAAGCACCTAATTAAAGTCTGATCCCTATCCTTAAACTATCCACCAAAGGTGTCATGTATCGATAATCAAAATTAAAGGCAATTAGTTACCAATTCAATAACAAACAAAATCAAATAGACTATTACCCTTTCTACCAAAAAAAAAAAAAAAAAAAAAAAAAAATCAAATAGACATGTATTGAGGCTAATTAGCCTTAGAAATCACAAGATGAAATAGTTGAAACTTCTCTATTTTTATTTGATTCTGACCATCTAAGTTTTGATCCAAATGAAGGCCTTGACGAATTCCAAATCAAGCAATTCCAACTCTTAATTACAGCTCAAATGTCCTCTTTAACTTTTATTCATGTCACTTGTCCTAATTATGGCCCAGATAACACAGAAAATTTGATTAAGCTCCATTACTGTAGATTTTACCCTGTTCTCATTGGTTTCTATTAAAATCTCGAAAGAAAATACTAGAGGACAATCAAATGGCGCCCAAGTTGACAAGCAGCTAACTTAATATGCGTTTTACTATTTTTATGTTTTGAACTTTTGTATATTAGTCCTCCAACTATGTGTGGTTATGCAATTTACCCTGATGACTTAATCTATATTAGTTTTGTAAGCCAAATTTGACTCTGTAAGCCAAATTTGACTCTGTTCTTCTTTAATTAAATTGACCAACTCATCCTAGTGAAATTTTTAAAAATTTTGGGTTTTTGCAGTTTAACATCACTCAGACAACTTTCGTGTTTTTGAGCTTTTGTAAAGTAGTCCTCCATATTTATTATTTGCAAAGCAAAATTAGTCGACGTGGAGATAAAATTTTCAAATCTAGCTCCAAATTACTTTAAATCTTAACATTCTTCAAATTTTATGAACGTTATACCAAATTAAATTTATGAATCTCAACTACAATTCGTTAGAAGACAAATATTCCTGATTCAAATTTGATTTTTTTTGTAAAAATCATTGAACATCGAAAGGTCAAAACAACTTCGAATTTTCCAGAAAACATTCATAATTTTAGCACATTCAATGCATGATCCTATGTATACATCTAAGCCTAGAACACCTTCAACCAAGTTCATTCAACACATTCAAACATTCAAATATCATCAAACATCATCATGAACCAATTGGAGCATAACTCCTACAAAATCATCATGGAATCCATTTAACATGTTCTCAAATCATGATTCACGCAACATCATCTTAGAACTAATCGGCCTTCAAATGAACATCAAATCAACCCACTAAGTGTTTGGCCACCTCATTACAGCAAAGAATTCAATATATAAATCATGCCATTAAGCTAGGTTTAAAGCTAATATTCAAGGATTATTATCTAAACATGCAAAATCTAGTTTAATTGGCATGAAATTAACTAAAGTTAACTTTGACAGTCATCTAGGATACTCCTGCCAACAAGGAATTTGATTTCTAAAGTCACCTAAACTTGCAATTGATATATGATTTTATCAAACAATCAAAAATCTATAGGCATCCTATTCTAATGATACCAAATTCCATTGTCTCGTAAATTAAGATTAATCATAGATTGAATATATCACTCTAATTTTAGATTATGATCAACCTAAGTATCCTAGGATAGTCATTCTAAATTGTTACGAGAACTATAGCTCCTACCTTTGTTAGGATCATCGAATGACGGCAAAGTAAATAAAGCGAATTGAGGTGTTCCCTGACTAAAATGGAAGGTGCCTACCACAACTCGGCCACGGACAGACCAAGGAACACGGTCTCATGAAGAGGCCGGCGTGTTAATGTCAGAATTGATCCGGTGATGGTGAAGAACCGGCAAGAGAGAGGAACAATTACAGGAGAGAGAGAGAGAGAGAGCTTTTCTTTTCAAATTTTTGTGAGGAAGAAATTATGAGAGAGGGTGGTAGGCCAATGCTAAGGAAGAGGGAAAAAAATTCAAATAAGCCTCTAATCTTAACCCTTGATGTAAATTTCAATCTTATGGTCACTCAATTCTTAATGAGGTAGAAATGATATGATTGGCTCTTTAGGTCACCTGGATCAAGGATAGGTGACATGGCACATCTTAAGGTCTTGATTATAAGGGAAATGAATGGCTAAGATTAGCCTTTCTTAAGGATTGATGGTGCGGAATTTAATTTTGGTTATGGAGATAATGGCATTTTGTAAACAAAGGGAGAGAGGGCTAGTCATGGGGTCTTGTGAGCAAACTGGGATGACTATTTGGTTGACTTGGGCCAAAATTGGCTAAACCAAGTTGACTTGGTTGACCCGAGACCTCTCAATTGTTCTATTCCTCTTCAAATCATGACATGAGCTGGGCTATCTTGCTTTGTTTGGCCCATTAGTCCTAACCACGTTGGCCCTGGCCTGACTTATTGTTCTTGATTCATCATTTTATGATTGACTTCTTCAAAATTTTCAAATGTTGCATAAATTGATATGAAATTGAATTAATTTGGCCCTAATGTAATCCTTGACTTTATTGTGAAAGGTCAACTATAGCCCTAAACTCATGTATGAATGTTGACCATCCTCTCCATGTCAAGAATCATCAAAATTAGGGTTGAAATCTAGAATTATCACAGTCCCCTAAATCAAATGTCTAAAAAAATCAAATGAATGAATTTTGGAACTTTTAATTGAGGGTCAAAGTCTTTGGTTTGACTAAAAAGTTAACCTAAAAGTCAACAATTGATTCATTGAAAAAATGGTACGTAAATACAAATAGCATGGAATGCTCTTAATTTCTTACTCTAATGACACATAAATGATTCTTTTTTGTCAAGAAATGAACCTACTGCCATTAGGAATCTCAAGTCTAAAGTTTTAATTCTATTGGACCTGTAGGAAAAAATTATAGGTGTCGACATTGAATATCCAAAATGAAAGAGGAGTTGCCAATCTCATATATGATGAGTGAGTTGTTTGATCGATTTGTCAAGGGGATTCGAAGAATAATATTTTTCATGAATCATATGATGTTGTAGATCGACCGGTGGTGTCAAGGAGGTGATCTTGAGGTCTTTGGATGATAGGGTAAAGCAATGGGTGATGGTATAGATTGAGATGATAATCAAGATTCAAGATAACTTGATTTATACAATGCCTTTCAAATATGGTTTTTGGAGGGGGGAGAGAATTGTGATTGTAGAGGACGTTGCTCCTAGGTTCACACTCGATTCTTTCAGCAAGAATATTGAAGAGAATCTGTACGATGGCTTCCATATATGGTTTGAGGGGAGTGGGACCAATGATCATTGAGGAACTTGTCCTAAGGTTCTCACACAATTCTTTTAGCAAGAGAGGATAATAAGGATTGCATGGTAATACCAATCATCCGGGATTGGTGATGGAGAGGACACCTTGTCTAGTGGTACACACGTAATTCTTTAAGCTAGAGAGGGCAAGCATTGCCCATGAGTACTGCCGATTATCTAGATGAATGAGGTAAAGAAGCCATGAGAGCAGTTTTGAGCCATGTTTAGGGGGACTTGAGTGCAAGGTGGCAAGTGAGAGTTTGATACATCGCTATCAAAGAGATTAAATCTATAGTTCTTCTTTGACCAAAAAAAAAAAAGATATAGTTCTTCGGTTGTGAAATTAACTAGCAAATAAATGGTTTAGGGTATTTATAGGGATTTTAAAAAAAAAAGTCCTAAACCTATTGCATTTGTACTAATTTAGTTCTAAAATTTTTAATTTAGTCAATTTAGTCATAAACATTTTGACAATTTTTCAATATAGTCCATCTAGTTAATTTTGGTCAGAAATCACCAACATAGAGCTAGTGGTCTTACATGGTATCACCAATGCTAACATAGATAATTTTTGTAATTTTTAATTTTTTAAAATTTAAAATTATTTGTTTATTTTTCTTTTCTTTTCTTTGTTGCGGCTAGCCACTAAGTGAGGACCTACAATCGCTAGTCTATGGCAAGGATCACCTCACCTAGACCCTTGTTGGCTACGAGTGAGGCGACCCTCTCCCAAATTTGGTGAGGGCCAACCTCGACTATGGCCAGTGAGGGTAGCCCTCTCTTGTGGCCGTAGAGGGTGGCCTCACTTGGGCGAGGTCGTCCTTTGCCTATGGCTGGCGAGGGTGGCCCTCGCCAGATAGGCCGAGGGCAAGCCCTCTTCGGGTATCGCTGGTGACTGGCCATCACTTGAGATTGGCTACCAGCAAAAAGGAAAGAAAAATACAAAAAAAAAAAGGAAAAAAGAATGAAAATAAGGAAAAGGAAAAGGAAAATAAAATTAGAAAATATAATTGTTCACACAATGCCAATGCACCTCATAGGACAATTGGTGTTAACTAAATGTTACGTTAGTGTTTTCCGATTGTAATGACTAATTTGACAAATCATCAAAAGGTTTATGATTAAATTCGTACAATTGAAAGGTTTATAATTGAATTGGTATAAATATAATAGGTATATGACTTTTTTGGTAATTTTTCCATATTTGTAGTAAAATATGAGAAATTTTGTATTCAACAAAATGGTTTATTAAAATCGATAGATGGTGTGTCGTCACGTGTTAGGAGAAAACAAGTTAGAGGTAAGTGGCCTATATCATAATGGCATAAACCGAGGTCAAGCCCAATAATAAGAAACTGTTAGGGGTTGACTAGGTTCAGCCGTCCTTAATGTGCCCCGCTCAAGGTGTGTACTTAGTCAAAACTCATTACATCATCTAAAAGAAATTATGTTACCTCTGCCCCAAATTTAGGGTTGAGACACTGCCTTCTGCTTAAAGTTTAAACCATCACTTTATTTATTTAGTTTTTTTTTTTTTGTTGCCACTTTGCTCTTCTTTTCAAACTTACCTTTGAAATTGGGACCGACTACATTTTTCTTTAAGATATTTTTATCTGTTTTCAAATGGGTTTATGTTTGGTCATTACACTAAAAATAACTATCGTATTACTAACTATTGTCTCTGTGACAATAGCGTGGGCCTAAATAAAAATTAAATTGCACAAATAGTAAGTAATATAATTTTTTAAAATCTGAATGCATTTGTTTTCTAAATTATTACTCAAAAAATCACGACAATCTAGTGAAGGAAAACTAGGAAAAAAATTTATTCTCTCATAAAACCTTTCACAACGGCTTTGTAAGAAACCTAGAAACTCGTCTTATGGTTGTTCACATTTTTCATCACTGTCTCGAAACGACCTTTCACTAACAAGAAAAAGCTGGAAGCTTTTTCCCCTCCACTTTAGGAACATTTCATAGGCTTGACTTAAAGTCGTCACCGTGGAAAAAGTTGGGAGGAAATTTTCATAGGCTTGACTTAAAGTCGTTGCCGTTCTTTCGGTGCTAAAGAGAAAAGAAGATGCGTGTCTTACGGTGAAAAAAAAAGAATTGCTCAGTGTGCAACGGGACCGACCGTGCATACATTTTTCTAACCTTAGTGTTCTTCGTCACCAACGCACTCTCTTTGTAAGAAAAATACAAAGACTCAAAACGTTTGAACATGACTTGAATTTGTTGACAAGAAACTCGAGACTGATAATTTCTAATGAGAATTTATTATCTTCCACGGATTAACTTCAATTTTTGCGGTACCCAGCTGAACAAATTCCTCTTCCACCTATGAAATGAGATCATGGGAATCACAATTGATTCTTAGCCCAGAAGATCATCTATTACGATCGAGGGACTAGGAACACGGCTAAACATCCGATCTGCTTGCACCGCTATGCTCATCCCCTAATTTAAAAAAAAATTGTTAATGAATCTGGTTTACCAAGGATGATTGGCTCATGCACAATACAGAAGGTGGGACTCATGCCAAATCCATCCTCTCAACGCATGAGATAGCATATTGAGAGTAGACAAAGTTTATTATTACCATCGAATTCTTGAAATGATTTATCTTAGGCATTAGGAAGTAGTGATACAATTATCTATCTAGAAAAGTTATGAAGTGAACATAGTGCATAAACTAAATTGCATTTGAACGTTAAAATTAGTAGACTCCATATGAATCTCTTCAGCTTTTACTATTCAGATTTAGTTTAATATATATATATATATATATATATATATATATATATATATATTGTTCATTTACTAATTTCTTACCTATTAGACCCAAATAACTTTCTCAATGTTGAACTTTTGGTTGCGGCATATATCTCTAAATTGTAAATCAACTGGCACTCTTAATGAGAGCATAAAATTAACCAAATTCCTAAGCCCTATTGAAGCGATATAATAATTGCAGTGGGGAAATGCATGCGCAAGCAGAGATTGTTAGGTGCCATGCCTAAAACATCTTGTCCAACCACTTTTAAAATGGAATTCACAAGTACTCTCACTTTACTAAAGTTCATTTGGTAAATGTCATTCACAAGGAATTCACAAGTACTCTCACTTTACTAAAAGTTCATTTGGTAAATGTCATTCACAAGTACTCTCCACGTGCCCCCAATTACTATTCTCTGTTCTTGTGACATAGAATGGCAATATAATGGGAGAAAAAATATCATGGCTCATCAAGTGACAATCATCATTTGTTTTTATGCATCAAGTAAAGAATAATGCAGTCTTATAAATATGTATTGAAAATATGCATTTTGCAATATCATACCAGTGGATATTATCAAATAACTTGAATATTCCATGTACTCTTTATAAATCAATGCATCATAGCAAATGTCAACATCAACCACTCATATCAAGGAACCTCATGGTCATGTTTAGCCTATGCTTCATTTTCCATATAAGAGAAAGAAAAGTCAAGACTAAACACATGAAAGCCATTTCTGATTGTTGATCTCAATCATCCAATGGCTTCTTCATCAAAACCAAAAAGTGATTATGAGGTCTTCTTGAGTTTCAGAGGCACAGACCTACGTAACACCTTCCTTGGTCATCTCTACAAAGCTTTACATCATAATGGGATATACACTTTTGTTGATAGCGAGGAACTAAGGAAGGGAGACCAAACATTGCCAGCACTCATGAAGGCCATCGAAGAGTCGTTTGTCGCAATCATTATTTTCTCTAAGGACTATGCTTCCTCACGATGGTGCCTAGAAGAATTGATGAAGATTATGGAGTGCAAGGAGCGAAAGAACCTCACCGTTCTACCGGTGTTTTATAAAGTGGACCCAAGAGAAGTGAGATGGGGCAGCAAGAGTTATGGGAAAGCTCTAGCTAAGCATGAGTCCAAGTTCGGGAAGGATTCGGAAAAAGTGGAACTATGGAAGAAAGCTCTTTTCGATGCCGGTAGCTTGTCCGGGTGGCATTTTAATGACGGGTAAGTAGAGTAGAGTCCATCTTTTAAGCAAGAAGCTAATCTTTACAAGTAAGTATAAAGGCTGTTTAAAAAAGAAAAAAATAATAATCTACACACACAATTGTTAGTACATGTGTAGATGCTTCATTTTATGATTCCCGAAAATTCTCAAGTTCTTGCTCAATTACCAAGTGATATCATTTCTATGGAGTCAGTCGCATCGAATCGTTTCATTTCTTTGGATTGGACGATTCTAGTTCCGTTCCCAAAAAATGAATATCTCTTTTGTATTGATAAATTTTTTATAGAGTTGATATACGTCAAATATCTAATAGTTAAAAAATTACCTATCATATAAATTTTGAATAAACTATTGATAATTTAACAATAGTTTTGTGAAATTACTAGCTTTTTGATAGTTCGTAAATCACCACCTTTTTTGTCTTTTACCAAACTTTATTTGTTTTTTTACGGACCGCTTAAATTTACCAACTCTTACAATAGTTTTGGAAAAATTACCAAAACGGTCATAAACCTATTGCATTTGTATAAATTCAGTTATAAACCTTTTAATTGGATCAATGTAGTCATAATCCTTTTCACGTTGATATCAATTCAATCTATTTGGCCAATTTAAGTCGAAAATTGCTAACATGGAGAGTGGAGGCTTTGTCTCATCTTTCGTGAGTGGCAGGTGCAATGGGGGAGAGAGAGAAGGGGGAGTGGGATTAGAATTCAATGATTTGGGCTATCTTTAATTGTTTGCTGTGTGTTAAAAAGTTGCTTGAGAGAGAGAGAGAGAGAGAGAGAGAGAGAGAGATTTGGAATTCAATGATTTGGGCTATCTTTAGTTGTTTGTTGTGAGTGTTAAAAAGTTGCTTGAGAGAGAGAGAGAGAGAGAGAGAGAGAGAGAGAGAGAGAGAGAGAGAGAGAGAGAGAGAGAGAGAGAGAGAGAAGCAAATGGTGATTGATCATGGAGGGGAGAGAATCTCTCTCTCTCTCTCTCTCTCTCTCTCTCTCTCTCTAGGGCCTTGGGAATGCCAATACAAAACACAAAGCAAAAAAAAAAAAAACCGAAAACCGAAAACCGAAAATCCGAGTTGATCCAAACTAGAGTTTTGATTCAATTCGTATTCAATTTGGGTCGCATTTGGTTCGTTCAGCCATTTATCCTAACGATTTGGTTCGGTTTGATTTTTCTCAATTCGGTTTTTCAGAAAACCAAACCGAACCGAACCGAACCATTGACACCCGTACAATAATCATAAAATTGACAAGATGCTTTTCCAATTATCAGAAATTGATACTAGGACGTCATCAGCCGAAATGTTCATCGACTCACTTGAATAAAATCAAATGTCAAAACTTGATCAACCAATGGACAAAATGTTAAGTAGTTTTAATGCACTTATCCCATTTCTTTGCAAGGAATAAGAAACTTTGCAACACTTGAGGCGGGATTATTAGTGTGTACAAGCCATGGTGGGCAATGACATCGTGCTTCAAGGAATTTAAGAGTTTTTAAATCGAAATCTCAACCAGTTATAAATAGCTCTTTTTGAGTAAGCGTACATATAAATCACATATATCCATCAAAAAGAAAAATAAGTACATCGTCATGTATAAATCAGAACAACATGAATTCTTTGGATGACTAAATTTTGAAACCTTAACTTGTTTCCATTGGTGTGGAGCTCTTGGAGTTCTAATTCGATTTGGTGGGAATACATGTTGGTTTTGGTTGTGATCATCAGAAAATGTGATGCACTACTTTATCATTGTTGGTTTGTAGTTGCTTCTTATTTGCTTATTCAAATTGCTAAAAATGATCCTACAACTTTTTTTTTTTTGTCTTTATCAGAGATGAGTCAGAGCTTATAGAAAGAATTGTGAAGGAGATCTCCACTCTTCTAGACCGAACTCCTTTGCATGTTGCTAAGCATCCGGTTGGGATTAATTCTCGAGTGGTTAAGCTAAAATCCATGTTAAACATTGAGTTTGATGATGGTGTTCTTATGATTGGATTATGGGGAAAGGGAGGCATAGGAAAGACAAGTTTAGCTAAAGCCATTTATAATGATATTTTCAGACAATTTGGAGGTTCAGCTTTTTTGGCAAATGTTAGAGAAACTTCAAAAGGTTGCAGGGATTTAGTTGTTTTGCAAGAAAAATTACTATCGGAGATATTATTATTGAAACAAAGATTAGTAGTGTCCAATGTCGATGCAGGTACTAATCTAGTACGGGATAGACTTTGTTGCAAAAAAGTTCTCCTTATCCTTGATGATGTGGACGACTTGCGTCAATTAAATGCTTTAGCAGGAGAAGGTAGGTGGTTTGGTAATGGAAGTAGGATCATCATTACTACAAGAGATAAACATTTGCTAACTTGTCACGGGATAGATCAAGATCATGTGTACAAAGTTAAAGCATTGGAGGACAGTGAAGCTCGCGAGTTGCTCAGTAAGCATGCTTTTCAGACACATCAAAAACTAAAAATTAGGACAGATCTAGTGGATAGTGTTTTGAACTATGTCGAAGGCCTTCCTCTAGCAATTGAGGTACTAGGTTCCTTCTTATGTGGTAGAAGAGAACGCGAATGGAAAAGTACACTAAAGAAGTTTTCTAAGATTCCTCACAAAACCATTAATAATGTGCTCAAAATAAGTTATGATGGACTAGAGGATAATGAGAAAGAGATTTTTCTCCACATTGCTTGCTTCTTTAAGGGGCAGGATAGTGAGTACATTAAGAAAGTTATTGATAGTTGCGATTTCGAGATAACTATAGGATTAGAAATTCTCCTTGAGAGGTCCTTGATAAGTATGGAGCATGGAATCGTAGAAATGCATGACTTGATTCAATTGATGGGTATGGATATTGTGAATCAAGAATGTCGTGATGATCCCTGGAGACGTAGCAGGCTTTGGCTGTATGATGATGTTCAGGATGTTTTGTCCCGCGACATGGTAATACTTGCAAATATAGTTAAAATTGTGCTCCTTGTCTTTGACTCTAATTACTAAATATGCATTACTTAAATAGTCTCATATATACAGGGAGATTGTGTAGTAAAAGCCATAGTGTTGGAGCCACCGGAGCAGAAAGAGATATATGTCGAGCCTAATGCTTTTACAAAAGCGAGTAGGTTGAGATTGCTCATCATGCACAATTTGCATAATTCTTTCCAAGGTCCTATATGTCTTCCTAATGAGCTAAGATGGTTTGAATGGGCTGGCTGTGCTTCTTGGTTTCCTCAATTTTCCTCTGGTCCAAAGAAATTAGTGGGAATATATATGAGTAAATGTAGTATTACAGGAGTGCCGAAACAATTTAAGGTGAGCAATTACCTACATAGACCTTTGTATTATATACTTCATTAGTACATGTACATGTCTATTATATGTTCTAGTACATAAAAGAAAGTGGTGTTCTTGCATTATAGAAAGCACTTCTCTCTCTTTTCCGTCAAAATCACCCCAACTACTTGCTTTAGAAATATTCTTTCATGCAACAAATTTGGCATTTGAAAAATTAAGCATAAACAGAATAAATACACAACACTAGGAAATTTTATAAATGTTTGTGGGAAAGAAAGATATTTCAATATTTGTTTTTTTTTTTTTTTTTTATGAAGGTCATTTAGTCATAAGAGAATGATACGTGGAAAGGGAAAGATATTTAGAGATTTGGTTTTCTTTTAAGGTCGTTCCATCATAAGAAAATTGAATTTTAGCATTGAAGTACATTTTAAAATGATGCAGAAGTTATCACCTTGATACTAAATGAATATGAAATCATCAATGAAATAAATGAGGAACAATAAAGATCAGAAGATTTTACTTGGTTTAGTCTAGTATGAATACTCACTCCACCAAGATATCTAACAGCAAATAATCTAATAATCAATAAGAGAATTACAGGGTTACAATCGCTAATACACCACAACCCACTCCTATGCATGGCTAAAGAAGAGTTTCCTGCTTGGTTTTTTCTTTTTCTTTTTCTTTTTATTGCGGATGAAGGGAGACAAACCTTGGATAAATATGAAGAAATCATTAGGGCTAACAAAACAATTTATAGAAGGCTGGCTAGATTAATTGAAAACTTAAAACAATTTATCTTGTGGAAGATAACATGATGTACTTTGATGGTAGCAAAAACGGATTTGGAAGTATCAACCAAGCTAGTGTTGCTGTTAAACAATTACAAGCAATAATGTACACATAGAAAATAGCACACAACAATAAATAGTGATTTGACTTTATCCCAAGCCTACATTCGCTTTTCCGGGTAACAACCTCAACATTGGCTGCAATTCACTAGTAATCTTTAAGAGAAATTACAATCAACACGAATTGCTCTATTATCAGATGTATCACATTATTAGAATGAAAATAATGCCATCATTCTTGTACACGTCCTCTTATCAATGAATACAAAGTAGCAAGCAGAGAGTATTATAGATGGATAGTAGCACAATTTGACCAGAACAAAAAGATGATGTAATAGAACAAGCTTTCTCAATTTTACATCCAACCCTTTTTAGCTATTTTGATCCTATTTATTAGACATCTTCAATCCATCCCTTGGAGATGCTTTTAAAGATGTAAGAGCTGTTAGGACTTGGTTGGAGTTGTCATTGAGGTCTAGATTGCCCATAGAATCCTTTCCTCTAAATGATACAAAGGTTTCCCAAAATGGAGTCTGTAGGTGTTGTTACATTATTGGACCTCTAACTATTTGATCAAAACAATCAATGGTGTTCTGACTCATTTCCTATTCTCCGGCTGGGAGTTCTTAAACCGTTAACAACTATATTCTGCTCATATAATAATTATCAAAAAATGCACTTGTTGAGCAATGCCTTTCAAGACTTGACAACACAATACGTTACTTTATATCACCTTATCATACCACGAGCACTTATCACTAGTTTGTCGATGTTGCCCATGGTCAAACTATGTGGAATGACTTGCAATCAATTATTCAATGATCCTCCTCAATATTTCATCTTTTAAAGACTTTACGTTGATGACACATCAACCATCGTATCTCAAAGTCCTCATGAACACATCATCATATTTGACTTGTTTTCCTATCATGATCCTCATCCTTGCAATCAATCTTCACTGAACTCACAAAGACCAACACTATTATCACACTTTTTTTGAAATCATTGCTGCATCATTAAGACGAATATCTACACTTATCATAAGGATAGTAGACCAAGGATAGTTTTGGAATCTTCAAAATACCGTAAGGATGTTTTTGCAACAGAAATCACTATCAATTGACTGAATCTTGGATTCATATATCCAAAAAAATTATAATCCAAGATTATCATCCAAAGAAGGACACACCAAATCAAAGGCCAACTAGGACTTTCTTTTTACACCTCATCCAATTTGAGTCGATCTACATCCTCTAATGGGGTCGGCTTCAGTATATAGGTTCAGACATGAGACATAATTTAATAACTCTCTACCTTGGCTCGATGTTTGTGGCCATTATCCACCATAGTAGCTCTTCCAATGCTCTAATGAGCGCTTATTCACTACAAAGGCTATTTGAGCTCAAGCTTCGCCATCATGTCAAAAGGGTTCTTCGTTGTTGCGATCTTCTTCATAACAACCTTGCCCTTTGCCACGACATCTCGAATTAAATGGTACTTGATTTCAATACGCTTCCTCGTGATAAATTGGATTATAGGCCAAATATTTTGTACTTTGGTTGTCACGGTGTATTGCAATGTTTTGCTGCTCCAACCCTAAGTTCAAGAGCATACCCCTTAGTCATGTAGTCCCATTCACTATAAAATTTAGTGTCATGTACTTTGCCTCAATCAAAGACAAGGCAGTGTAGTCCTACAAGAATGCCTTCCAACTTACTGTACTACCTGTTAGTCTAAGCAGGACCTACACTCATTTAAGTCACTAGCATGATTTGAATTTACATAACTTGTGGTCTCTTTACCATTTCCATCCTTCACTATACCAATATTTATTGTCCCCTTTAAGTAGATGAGGATTTATTTCATAGCTTCTTATTGTTTCTTACTAGGATGCTTTATGTAACGACTAACAATGCTTACAATTTATGAAATGCCAAGTCTCGTGCAGACATAATACTACACCACTACACTAGAATAAAAAACAAGAAACATATGTTCCTCCTTAGCTTGCAGTGAGTTTAAAGTACTTGGCTAAAGGTATACTCGTAGATTTTGTCGCTGCATGCCATAATCTTCTCAATATATTTCTTTTGATATAGACCTAAAATTGCTATAGCCCTATCATGTAATATCTTCATACCTAGTATCTTCTTTACATTACCTAAAGTTTTTCATCTCAAACTCAATACTCAACTAGCACTTCACCACATGAATATCAAACATATTATTAGCTATGATCAACATGTTATCAATATATGATAACAAATCAATCAAATACACATCATTTCTTAGAGTTGGCACAACTAACCAATTGGATTTTTTAATAGTCCAACTAGTCATGGAAGCATCAAAATGTTTATAAAATTACCTAGGAGACTGTCTCAACCCATGCAAAAATTTCTTTAATAAGCAAACATGATCTTCCTCATTGAAATAGCATATCCCTCCGGATGCCTTATGTAAATCCATTCCTCCCATGCACCATGAAGAAACACTACTATCATGTTTAGCTACACTAGCTCGAGATCTTGTGTAGCAACTAAGGCAAGTAATACTTAAAAAGAAAAATGTCTTACTAGATAAGAATGCCTTACTATGATAAATGTCATTCCATTGAGTAAATTACTTCACAACAAGTCTCACCTTATACCTCACTACCTAACAATGGGAATGCCCTCATTTTGTTTTTAAACCCATTTGCATCTTACTATCTTCTAGCTTTTAGGTACTTTGACCAAATCCTATGTCTGTTTCTAATAGAGTGACTCCATCTCTTTATTCATACCCTTTAGCCACAATGTCAACTCAGCACTAGCCATCACCTCAAAATAAAAATGAATGTGCAACTATCTCCATCTCATTCCCAATAGTCAATGCATGAGCAATATTTGCATGACCACAAATACCAGTAGTTTAATT
The DNA here is from genome assembly GCA_014182885.2 of Eucalyptus caleyi. Classification (NCBI taxonomy): domain Eukaryota; kingdom Viridiplantae; phylum Streptophyta; class Magnoliopsida; order Myrtales; family Myrtaceae; genus Eucalyptus; species Eucalyptus caleyi. The sequence goes on along the minus strand of CM024470.2, from coordinate 37,076,076 downwards.
TGCCTTCTCCGTTTGCTCGTCGCTATATTTTGTTGCAAATTTACTAGTTTTCTAGTATCATCGACTTTAGGAATTGTAATCTCAACCTCTATTACCTATGATTCGTTTAGAGTCTTCACCTAAAGATCCATCTCACAATTGACACCATGCTTCGTTTTTCTACCAGTTGTGTCTTAAGACTTCACTATTGAAGTATAGCAATCATGTTTGATGTCACATCTTTACCAACTAGAAAACGGGGTGAGTTAGCACCATTGCACCATAGCTAGTAACCTTTCAGCCCATGTGCATAACCCAGAATTATGCACTTCTTCGACATCAGTTCACGCTTACCATCATTTGCTCGAGTTGTAAGACATCCATATATCTATAGTTCAAAGTAGTCAACAGGATTCCCGCGACCATACCTCTTCATGAGCCTTCCACTTAATAACAGATGATGGAGATTAATCAATCAAGTAATAGCATATGTTTACAACTTTAGCCTAAAATTCCTTGCTTAGTCTTGCATGCAAAAGAATGCATTGAGCTTGCTCAATCAAAGTCTTATTCTTTCATTCCGCGACACCATTCTGCTGTGGTGTCAAGGGCACTATGTTGTGTGCCACAACCCCTTTTCCTTTGCAAAAATTGGTAAAATCTTTACTATAGAACTCCATGTCATCATTGATCCTAACGCACCTAATTTGGTCATTGAATGCTTCTCAAAGTGCCTTACACTTCTTTGACCTGATTGAACACCTCAGATTTGTGCTTTAGCAAGCATATCCATACATTTTTCAAAAATTTGTCAATGAATATCAATATATATCAAACACCTCCTTTCGAAGAAACCGGGCACTATGTTGTGTCCCACAACCCTTCTCCTTTATAGAAATTGGTAAAATATTTACTATAGAACTCCATGTCTAATGCACTTAATTTGGTCACTGAATGCTTGTCAATAAGTGTCTTAAACTTCTTGACTTGATTGAACACCTCAGATTTATGCTTTAGGAAGCATATCTATACCTTTTTCAAAAATTCATCAATGAATATTGGTATATATCAAGCACCTCCTTTCAAAGAAACTAGAGATGTAACCAATCGGTTGCTTGGTTGAATGTGTAGTTGTAGTGAATTTAACTTGGCTTTGTTTCCTAAAGATGCATTGCTCACACAAGTCTAACTTCCTTATCTTCTGATCCTTGAGCAACCCACTCTCACTCAGTACTTTCATACTTGTCTCATTCTTATGCCCTAATGGCATATGCTTAAACTTAGTCAAGTTTGAGTTTGACTCACCTAGTGAAACTGTAGGAGCTTTAGTCATGGTCTCTCCTAGTAAATGATACAGAGAGTTCACCTTCTTCCTTTTTATCATGTCACGGCACTTCAAGAGATTTTTAGCACTCCTCCTTCAACAATGTACTTACACCTAATGTTATTGAGTGTTTCAAGAGATGCAATTATTCTTGAGCTCTATTTCATGATTCATGTCTTTTAGTATATGCAATACTCCATCATGCATCCAAATCTAGATTGTCCCTATTTAGACAATCTTTTGAGGCTGCATTATTCCCCAATGAACTCTATCACCATGTGTAATCTAGTAAGTAGTAAACTAGTTCCTATGAAAAATCAAATGGTAAGAATGCACCAAATTCTAGCACCATGCATCTCTTGACGAGTCACAATCAAGACAGCCTTTGTATCATCGGTGCTTTCTTTCGCAATGTTCGCCACATTATATTACTTGTGGTATTTTGTGTACTAACTCCGTTTCTCAGCTTAGGGTAATCTCTCCTCATGTGCCCCTCCTTGAGATATTCAAAGCACATCACGCAACCCTTAAACTTTCCATGGTGAGACTTCCATCTATTTTTACCTCTTCTCCTGGGCTCCAATGTTGATCTCTACCTTGAATCACAAGTCCTCACGCCCCCTCTTGTGCTAGATCCTCATCTTGCAACTTTCTCTACCTCTCCTTAGAGAACAAGGCAAATTATACCTCTTATGAGGTAATTGCAATGTGCCCTATAATAGTGAATTAGTAAAGTATATCCATGACTTTGGTAGAGAAGGCAACAATATCACGCCTTATTTTTCATCATCTAGCGTCTCTTCGACATTTTTCAAGCCCATCATGAATTTGTCAAACACATCTAAATGAGATTTGACGGATGTATCTTTAGTATAACAAACTTCAAACATCATCTTCAACATGCATAAGTGATATTCAAACCCTTCTTTACACATCATGATTGAAGTTTTGCCCACAACGTTGGAGCATCCTTCTCTTTAGCCACCATTCTTAATACCTCATTTGATAAATTCAATAGGATTATACTCGTCCCTCTCTCAATTAACTCATCTTTATTGGCATATTTCATCGTTTCTACCAACTTAACCTTGCCATTGAACTCCCTAGCCAAATGTTTAGTTGTTAATAGTGCATGCATCGTAAAGCTCCACAACCCAAAGTTGTTCCTCCCATTAAACTTCTCAAAATTTCTCCTTTCACTTTACACATAATTGCAACAACATAATTTCTAGACAACCATCAGACAAGCAAAAATCTCAAATTAAATCCAAAAGAGAACCGAGAGAGAGAGAGAGAGAGAGAGAGAGAGAGAGAGAGAGAGAGAGAGAGAGAGAGAGAGAGATTTATTTATGTGGTTCGGTCTCAATAATGGTACCTAATCCATGGAGAGAGTCAACACAAAAACATCCACTAATTTGAGAATTTCAGAGTTACAATTGCTTACACGCTCGAGTGCTTTCCAATCCTAGATACACCAAAACCTACAATGCACACAAAGAAACAAATCTGTTTGGATGTAAAACTATGCTACATATATATCACTGTGTGTTCCTCACTCCTGAGCCTGGCTAAAGAAGAGCTTCCCCCTCATTCCTCTTTTGTGTGATTGCAACTGAAGGAAGACGGAAAATAAAACCCACACTTTATGTTCTATCTCTGAAACCTACCTAGGACTTTCTTCAAAGTATTCCTCTTTGTTTCCTCGTGTGCGGCCTTTTCAAGGAAAGTCAACCGGGTGACAATCAGAGGAGTTCAACTCTTGGTCTCATTCCTTGGACAGATATGAAGAAACCCTTGTTGGTTGAACGAGCGTTGGATTCATAACTCCCAACACAGAAAAACAAATTATAATCCAAGATTATCATCTAAAGAGTGCAAGATCATGTCAAAAACCAACTTGGACTTTTCTTTTACACCTCATCTAATACGAAGGTCCACATCCTCCAATTGGGTCAGGTTCAATATACTAACTCAAACTCAAGATATAATTATAAAGTATGTGAGATAAAATAAAATAACCAATTCGACATATCCGTCCATGAGTATACTATTTGTAAAATAAGCAATTGAGTATAACTGAAGGGAAAAAAAAATTGAAATCCCTTAAAAGCAACTTTATGTACTATATAATAATATAGATGAAGTTCAAACACTTTTTTAATCCAATGTCTTTAATAATCGACATAGTTATATTTCAAAATCAAATCAAATCTACCTAGTGAAGAATACAAATGTACTAGTGTAAGCTACGTAACCCATTCTAATTGTGTCCATTGTTTACACATAACCTTTTTTGTTTTACTAGAAAATTTGTATAATGAACAAATATAAAGGAAACAAAAATATAAAGAACGAATCCATTGATATTGTACATAAAAATGAAAACACCCAAACAAGTAGGGAGCTGAGTGGACAAGTTGCTTGATTTGGATGTGGTAACTTAGATATCCTAGTGACAACATCTCCTACTGAAAGTAAACTTAAGGGGCTAGTTAGTTGCAAGTGATGGAGCTTTACCCAATGTAACATACCTGAACAACAAGATTTGTCCTACATCGATAGAATTAGCTTTGTCAAAGGTTTGAATGCACTGTATTGTAAAACTAGGCATTATTAATTACTTAAGTTAGTTCTTAAGGACCAGCATTTCTAAGCAAACATAATAAAATATTTATTAGAAGCTTTGTCAATAATGTTGTAATGTGTTTACAAATAATGGGATCTAGTGATGGCATACCACTAGTTTCTTGATCAAAAGTCAAAGCTAGATATTGAATTGTATATGTAAATTATTTTTCTTCATAATTGTTTTCTAAGTTGGTTTCATTTTCTTTGCATAGATTCAAAGAAATTTGAATTTTATTTATTTTTTGAAAACTTTCATTGTGATAGAATATAGTATTGACATCAATCTATTATATATAGTCTAAATCAAAATTTAAAAAAATGTTCACTCCAGTGCTTGCCACATTAACTATGCTTCTCTAATTGGAACATGGCATGACGCATGGCTTAATTTTGTCACATGACCCACATTCGCATGGTTGCCGCATGGCACTTCACTTTACTTTTTTTTATTGCCACATGGCATGACATATGGCATAGTTTTGCCACATGGCATGCATCTAACCAATATCCATTAGCTTTTTGATTTATCATCTCTAAATTTGAATCTCTTACAATATATACATACATATTTGTAATTACTAGTAAAGTTTCTAATTGTTTACTAATTCCTCAAAACAATATGTAATTCTCAAAAAATCAAATTATAGTACCTTTTAATGAAATGTTGGTTTCATTGTTTTTGCAGGACTTCCAACAATTGAAGTACATTAATTTTAGTAACTGTGAATCATTGGTTCATATGCCTGACCTTTCTTGTACACCAAATCTTAAGGAATTGGTTCTCTGTGATTGCAAAAACTTGGTAGAAGCCCATGAGTCTATTGCATATCACGACAAGTTACAGTCATTGAATTTAAGGGGGTGCAGAAAAATTGACAATTTCCCTAATATTCCACGTAAACTTGAAGGCTTGAAAAAGCTTTGTTTACAAGGGACCACTATTAAAGAACTTCCTGTATCGATAGAAAATCTTGTCTCTTTGAAAATAATGGATTTAAGTAATTGCAAGAACTTGGCAAGTCTTCCGTCTAGCATTTACAAGTTACAAAACATTGAACTCTTGGAACTTGAGTATTGTACAAATTTAATAGGATTTCCAAAATATGAGGATTCAGCTGATTTGCACATGAATAGTGGACTTTCAAATTTACTCTATTTATCTCTTGCTGGATGTAATTTATGCGGAATAGAATTTCTCGAGAATCCTTCGTGTTTTCCCTTCTTGCAAGAATTACTTCTGGCGGAGAGCAATGTTGCTAGCCTTCCCACATCTATTTGTGAACGCGATCATTTGACCATATATGCAATTACATATTGCCAAGAATTACAAGAACTACCCGAGCTTCCACCATTTTTGAAGATTCTTTCAGCTAATAATTGTGAATCTCTACAAAAAACTGGAGATGTATTTTCATCTGCTTTTGTCCGTAGAGTATTGACCGCGAATGACCTTCCCTCTCTCAACCAGGTTAGACTCTCTCTCTCTCTCTCTCTCTCTCTCTCTCTCTCTCTCTCTCTCTCACAGAGTATATGCCGGATGTGTTATGTTCTTGTATATTGCAATAGTAGTAAATGCAACGGCTCAAGAATGCTGGATGTGTTATCTTCTTGTATATTGCAATAGTAGTAAATGCAAAAGCTCAAGAAAAGTAAACAAATATAAGGTGTTTGCATGTAATAAAGCTGGCCACATACTTTTACAGGAATGATTTCTATCACATGAGAGTTGTATGTTAATGCAAGCAAGGGTCAATGAATCTCTACTCATTTAGAGAGCTATAGTTTGAAGTGGAATTCACTAGGATTAATCACTAAACTAAAAATGAATTCTTTTATTTGAGTACTATTGATTACAAACTTCGGTACTTTCTAATGGTCTATCCTTATAGCAGATGCCTTCTGATTACGGAATTTGGTTCCTTGGAGAAGAGATGCCAGAGTGGGTCCTCCCTATTGAAGAGAGATCCGTATCATTCATGGGTTTAGAGGACCTGTATGATAAGTTTCTTATAGTCACTCTTTGTGCCGTTTTTGGTAATGATGATCAGGCAAAGTATCCGATATTTGAGATTTTACCACATGTGAATGGTGAAATGAGAGATTGCAAAGGAGGAAGAATTTTCTTGACAATGGATTCGGATCAAATCTTGCTTTGGTTTTTCACACCATATGATCTGTGGGGAGAAGTCAATTTTGGTCAAATTGATAGGAGTTATGTACACTTTAGCCTTACAATATCAACTGCAAAGGTGAAAAAGTGGGGATTCCGAATAATATGCAAGCCACTTGAAGACGATTTAAAGATTGGGATTCAAGACAATCGACTGATTGATCTAGCTTTACTCCGTGAGGTTGTTCTTGAACAAACGGATTTAGAAGTTGAGAGTCCACTCATGCACAAAGATAATTTGATCAAAACAGATCTACCGAAATACTTGCAAGATTGTCAAAGGAGGAGTGAGGAACATAGTCAAATAGTATCAAAAGGAAATCCTAAGCTTATTCTCCCTCACGGCATGAAAACCAAGAATATGATGACTTTCGATTCGACCAATAGAGATGAGCATGCTAGTGTTGGCTTGCAACTTTTATTGTTAGAATGATTGAAACTTTAAGGAAGCGATTCGTAGGTAGATGAACTCCCTGACCTTGATTACAATGCATTCTTTTCTTTTTCTTTTTCTTTTTTGTTCTTCTCATTTTCTTTTCTTAAAAAAAGAAAAAGAAAACTTATAGCCAGTTGTTAGTACCCGCTTTTACCCATATATTAACATTGAGGTACTTGATGAGTCCATTTTAATTGGCGTTAACTTTGTCAGGTGCAACGATGGAAATAATCAGCCCCATGGAGACGAGGTCACCCTGCTTCTCGACTTAATGTCGAGAAAATGAGTTCGACCAAAGAAAGCATGCAGAGGTTGTGGCTAGAGATTTACATGGGGAGGAGGCTCGGGTGAATAATTTCATACGTGTAGAGCACATTTCTTGCAAAGAAAAGTCGAACAAGAACAAGATCACAAGCTCTTACCTTTGGCAAAGCATGCAAACGTGGAAACTGATCGGGATGGAGGATGATCTGGTCAGAACGTGCAGGGATTCTAGCACATGTATAAGAAGTGGGAAGCGATCAGGGATTATAGCACATGTAAAAGAAGTGGGAAGCGATCGTGCGGTCTATCAACGTGGGATGTGCATTTGATGCTAACGGAGGTAAATTGGTAAGAGAAGGCATGGACAACTTCCATTCCATGGAGTATAAGGGATCAAGGCACCAAAGGAGAGAGACGAGTGCGAGCAAGGATACCCTCTCCGTGAGTTTTATCTATCTTTGTTTCCTTTTTTCTTTTTTTACTTTTTCTTTACTAATACCTTTATTCTCAATCATTCTCCCTTCACTCAACTATCATTGGAAATGGATTCGAGTACATCACTCATAAAAACTGTCGCGTTATGTCATTCTTCTAGAAACGAATTTTTTAAAACTATAAATGTCAATTTTCGTGAAATAAAATAAATTTATCAAAACTGATTTTCGTTGTTGTACCCTTCTATCATTATAGAAATATCTTATGTCTTTAATGATTGCTTGCTTAAAATGAACAATTACCTTTTTCGTTTTGCTCAAATCCCCTTTAATTAATCCTAGTTAGTTAACTTTAATTCACAAATAGGATTCCGTATTTCTTTCTTCTCTTCGTTCATTTTCTTTGATTTTCCTATTGTTGGAAGCTTTCCCTCCTGTTGGGAATTTCTGATTCCCTAAAATGGATTTGACACTAAATCGAACCCCTAAAACGAATGCGGAAAATGAACCCAAGAACAAACATGTATCACCACTCAAAGACACGCCACAGAATCGAGCGTACCTTATTATCCACAGATTAAACACCAATGTTGAAATTCGAGGAAGAATCCCGATCCCGTTCTGTCGAGGAGCGTACTGTTGCTATTAGGGGAAAAAAACGTTGTTTTGGGAGCGTAGCGTCTTACGCTTCTTTGGAGGGAGAGAGAAACTGAAAACAACGTACGTACCCTAAAGGGTACGTTCCCTTTTTCTTTTTCTCTCTTACGTCTTCTCCAAAAGACGTAATTCTTCAACGGGTAACGTTCCCTCAAAAGACACAACCCCCTCGTATCTAAACAACGCAACCTTTCACATCGCAGCCGTTCCTCCATGGGCCCTTATCTTGCGGGCCAGGCTTTTTGGCCCAACATGGGCGGACGGGCCCACTTAGGCCCATCAACATACAAATAAAACCATCATCTCCCACTCGCACATGGTGGGCTGAACAGGATCCTCTTTACCTCTCTACAACATTCATACCGGTGAATAATCCGTGCAACCAGCATATTTTGAGAGCTCGTTGCCATACATCTATTAGGAATATATAGCAGCTCATAATAGGCATCATACTTTGAGTAGATTTAGTATGTAGTACCCTAGATCGATCGATCACATTTATATCTCTCTTTGATCTCTTTTTAAACAATGATATATTGTATTCACAATTATGATTATCCCAAAGACAGTCATAATTGGTCGACCAGTGAACACAAAACTAGAATGTGATTCTCCAAATTCGATCTTCCTCTTTCCTTCAAACTCCCAATTTCAATTCAGCTTGCTTTTCTAAAAATGTCCCATTAGATCGAATCAATTCATGATCATTGGCAACATCCTAAGATAGCAAACACCGAATAAAATTTTTGAGAATAAGTAAGAGTCATGAGGGCACTAAATTGAGGAATTCTTTTCCTCAAGAGTCTCAGACGACATAAAAGTTGAGATCAAACTTTTGCCACTTTTATTGGTCGTTTCATGCATACGTAGTATGAAATACGTATTACAGTATTTAACTCATTTCCCATGGAGCATATGTCTACATCTTTAATACTATACAGATGATAGTTCAGACATACATAATGTCTAACTTGAGTTCACATATCTACTCATTCGCAGAATTCATCAGAACTCACATCTAGCATCATAGACAGATAAAGTAAAATTTGTCGGTTATTTTACTTTTGGACATAGAAAATATTATGTCCTCATCTTAACACTTAGTTAAGGCGACTATACATTTTAAGCTTGAGCTCTCGATTATCACCTAGATAATAAGCTTAAAAACCATATCATCTCTATTTATCACATAGTAAATAAAGACGATTATCCATGTGAGTGGGCTAATCTTTTATCTGTCCGACATACTTTCTCAACTTAATATAATGCACTGAGCATTAAGATGCATAAACGTCAAACAAAGATTCATAGGCATTAATGATGAAAAAACACAAATTCATTAAATGTGAACACTTCAGGGAAATTACAATATTTAGTACATTAGCCTCTATGCAGTCCTAGAGATTTTACATGACCACAAAACACATCTTTAGGTATTAGCTTTGTCATAGGATCTGCTACCATTCTATGCGTAGATATGAACTATAAGTTCACATCTTTTCGTGCAACCATATCTTTGACAAAATTATACTTGGTATCTATATGTTTGGTCTTGCCATGATATTTTGGATCTTTGGTGTACGTTATTGCTGCTTGGCTATCACAGTTAACCAATCAATGAGTTTGCAGCATTCTCAATAACACCTAAATGATCCAAAAATCTCTTAAGCCAAACACCTTCTTGTATTGCTGCTGATAATGCCATGAACTCAGCTTCCATCGTGGACAAGGCTATACACGTTTGTTTCTTACTGCTCCAACATATGGCGCCATTATTTAGTAAGAAAACAAATCTAGAGGTAGATTTCCTTTCATCTAAATCTCCTCTCCAATTAGCATCTGAATAGCCTTCAAGTTGCAGATCATTTCCTTGATAACTCAGCATATAATTAGCAGTTCTCTTTAGATACCTCAGTATTCTCTTAACGGCTTTCCAATGCGCTTGACCTGGATTGGATTGGTATCTACTCACCATTCCAATTGCAAAATATATGTCAGGTCTTGTACACATCATAGTATCAAGCTCCCAATAGCACTAGCATAAAGAACAAGTTGCATTTGTTCATTCTCTTGTGGAGTCTTTAGACACAATCTGTGGCTCAATCCTTCGCCTTTTGCAATAGGAGTATCTATGGGTTTACAATCTTGTATACAAAATCATTCAAGAACCCTATTTATGTATGTTTCTTGCGAAAGAGATAATGATCTCTTCGAACAATTTCTTGAAATCTTAACTCCAAGAATATATGCAACCTCACCCATATCTTTCATCTCAAAGTTGGAAGATAACCAACTCTTAACAGTGTCAACAAACTCCATATTGTTTCCAGCAATTAGTATATCATCAACATATAATGATATGATCACAAATTGATCTTTAGATCTTTTTGATATATACACAATGATTCTCATCAATCATTGTAAAAGCATATGTCGTTATGCCATTATGAAAACGTATATACCATTGTCTTGACGACTGCTTAAGGCCATATATCGATCTCAAAAGTCGACATACATTTCCTTCTTGACCTTCCATAATGAAACTCACAAGTTGTTCCATATATATTTCTTCCTCTAATTCTCCATTGAGGAAAGCAGTCTTTACATCCATTTGATGTAACCCAAGATCCATACTAGCCACTATTGCCAGAATAATGCGAATTGAGGTAAATCTTACTACAGGAGAAAATGTTTCTTCATAATCAATTCCTTCCTATTGATTATACCCTTTCGCCACAAGGCAAGCTTTATGCCTTTCTATCAAGCCATCAGCTTTACGCTTTATTTTGAGAACCCATTTGTTCCCAATAGCTTTGCGTCCTTTTGGAAGATCAACTAATTCCTAAACATGGTTTGACTTCATTGACTCCATCTTATCTTCCATTGCATGCATCCATTTTTCCTTACTAGGGCAATTTAGAGCCTCATTAACATTTCTTGGCTCATCTTCATCTTGTGGAGCAACCATAAAAGTTTCCTCTTCAATGTCAAAACGTCAATGGGAATACTTTTGCGACTTGTTCGCCGTATGGGAGATTGTACACTTTGCACATCATTCCCATCATGCTCCCACTCAGATTAGATAATGACGATATCATCTCATCATGTGGTTGTAATTGAGAGTGAGTTGAATTAAATTCATCACTTCTCATGTTACTCCCACTTGGACGAACTCCATTAAATTCATTATCTGGATCCAAGGTTTCAAATAGGGAGTAATCCTCACCTATTTCGCCCTTCTTAGGAAATTCATTCTTTAAGAATGTGACATCCCGTGATTCGAAGTTAGTTATACTTCCACTTTCTTGCTCACCTATGAACACATATCACTTTCAAGTGTTCAGAGTATCTTATGAAAATACTCTTCTTTCATCTCGGACCCAATTTCCCAAACTTGTGAGAGGGCTCATGAGTATAGGCAGCACAACCCCATGGTTTAAGAAAACTTAAGTCCAGTTTTCTGCCTGTCCATAACTCATATGGAGTGGAAGTAATTGATTTGGAAGGCACTCGGTTAAGTATATAGGCAACAGTTAACAACGCATCACTCCAAAAAGTGATAGGTAAGTTAGCATGCGCCATCATGGACCTAACCATTTCCAATAGGGTTCTGTTTCCTCTCTCCGCAATACCATTTTGTTGAGAAGTATATGGAATAGAAAACTGTCTTTCAATTCCTTTTTCGTCACATAATTTTCTAAACTCATCAGATAAATGTTCTTGACCTCGATCGGATCTCAATACTTTTATTTTCTTATCTAATTGATTTTCTACCAAGTTCATAAACTTTTGAAACAACTCAATGCTTCAGATTTATAAGAAATCAAATAGACATATCTGAATCAAGTATAATAGTCTATAAATATGATGAAATAAACAGCGCAATGCCTTCCTCTCACATTCATCGGACCACAGACGTCAGAATGGATTAAATGCAAAGGAAATTAAGCTCTTTTACCTTTTCCAAATGGTTTTCTTGTTGTTTTCCCTACAAGGCAATGCTCACATATGGACAAATCGACTTTTTCAATATTGCTTAACATGCCCTCTTTGGCTAGTCTATTCATACGTTGTTGGCCAATATGACCAAGTCTAGCATATGAATTAAGAGACGTGAAAAGGGAATAACAAACATTGACATTACCATAGTCAACATTTAATACAATAAAACCATCTAGAAAATAACCACAACCATAGTAATTTGTATCCAAATACAAATTCACACCACTATTATGGAAGTTCATATTAAAACCAAGCTTAACCAACACTAAAACAGACATTAAATTCCGACGAATCTCTGGAGCATATAATACATCATGTAGGAACAAAGTGCGTCCACCATGATGTTCAGTTAGTAGGTGCCAATCCCTTTTACTTCTGCTCTGGAGTTGTTTCCTACATAGATTCACTTAGTTCCAGTTGGTACTCATCAGAATTCCACGAAGGATTCTCTATCCTTCGCTACATGGTCTATCGCTCCTAAATCTACAATCCACAAAGGATTAGATTCAGCTAAGAATACAGAACTTGACACATTAGCAAAGTTCTTAAGAGTACAAGGGGTAAGTACCTTCTTTGACTCGCGACAATCGTGAGCGTAGTGACCCTTCTGGTCACAGTTATAACACTTCACCCTTGAAATACTCTTCATTCGAGGACGTTTTCCTCTCTTATGTTGGTTAGCTCTTGGTTTCTTGCAAAAAGGACTTGATCCCTTGCATTTCCACATATTGAACGAATCAATGCGCTTGCGCTTAGAGCTCGAAGCTCCTTCTGAGCTGGAAGCAATATAGCAAATATGTGTTTCCTTCTCAAATGCCTTGAGGCAGTCCTCTGCTAGCTCAAGGTGGCGCACAGCATCCTCAAGTTCTTCCATAACATGGTCAAGAGCTTTAGTGCTTCTTGCTTTTCAAGCACATATTGAATTTTCATATTCAATATTTCACAATTCTCGCCGTTCATTTTGTCTTCTTTGTTCAAATCAGCAATTATGTTCTTAGTTGCTGAAGCCATCAATCTGAACATATCAGACACATATGCACGAATTATTAATGCCTATTGTTTATGCATCCATTTTGCACATAACCATCATATTAATGAATAATTTTAAGTAAGGTTTCGGAATCAAAAGGTCACTATGTTTTCAATCATCATCAAAAAATTCTAACTTAAAACTATCATTAATATAATCTTCTATGTAAAATAAGTTCAGCAAAGTCACTAAAACTTTCTTGAACATCCCACAACTAATTGTAAATTAACATACTATTTACAATAATAATTAACATTGAATTTTCAATTATTAAACATGTCCATTACACTAAGTAATGTATCCAGAGGAAAATATCAACATAGAAAAAGATATTTATACCTAAAACATCTCAAACTAATCTAAGAAATAAGTAAGGAAAGTCTCTTCTAATCTATTAGTAAAAATCTCTAAGAAATCTGAAGGCACATTGGTCAACCACGAAAAAAAAAACTTTTGAAGAGCTCTCATGCTACCTCCAAGGTGCATTCACTCTGCGCCATGTGACACTCATCCCAAGGGTTGAAGTTTTAGTTAACTCGATCCTATAGTATTCTCTTACAAAAGCTACTGTAAGCCTCCTATAATTCGGGACCACGTTGACCTCCCATAGGCAATCTAACACTACTTGCCATTCAGGTGGAAGAGTGTTCATTAAGGCTGGCACCTTCTCAAAATCCGGCATAGGATAACCATTCCATATGATTTCTTGTATCATCTGATCAACCTTAACCACGTGTGATACTACATCACCGTCATTCCACCGATAATTAGCTAACTCTGTCATTAGCCCTTTAAGTCTTGCATTTTCTTCCTCCGTTCTCATAAATGCAGGTATGCATGCATAACGCATCATAGTTTCTACAACAAATGCAAAACAAAAAATGGATTACTTATAATCCATAATGAACAAAAGGAAAATACAGAATTTTCCATATTTCATGCAACAAATGCAAAATAAATAAATAAAAAAAAAAGGATTACTTATAATCCAAAACGAACAAATTGGAAAATACAAAATTTTTTTTTTTTTTTTTTTTCGGCCGGTCAACAGGTCAACGGTCAACGGGTTAGCCGGGTTGGACCGGCCGGACCGGACGGGCCGGGTTGGACCGGCTGGACCGAACGGGCCGGGCTGGACCGGTTGGGCCGAGTTGTACCAATCGAGCTGGTCGGACAAATCGACCGGCACGTGCCGTGTGCGTGCGTGGGCTGACGTCACGTGCCGTGTGCGTGCGCCAACCGAATCGGCGCGTGCAATGCATGCGCCCATGACCCCCGTTCGTTCCGACCACGCGTGGCGGTGCGTCCGGCAGTGCCCGGCAGCAATCCACCACTCATTTTTCTCGTATCGACGAGACCTTCGATCCTACGCTATTAGAATTTAAGTTCGATTTATAGAAAATAAAAAATAGGGTGAATAGTAATTGGGTGTCGGGATTTTCCATCCTCGATCACGAAAATAATTCAATAACATAAAAAGGGGATCAGGAAACATGAAGTAGGGGTCTGATACCAATGTTGGGAATTTTTGATTCCCTAAAACGGATTCGACACTAAATCGAACCCCTAAAACGAATGCGGAAAACGAGCCCAAGAACAAACATGTATCACCAATCAAAGACACACCATGGAATCGAGCGTACCTTATTATTCATAGATTAAACACTAATGTTGAAATTCAAGGAAGAATCATGATCCCGTTCTGTCGAAGAGCGTACTATTGCTATTAGGGGAAGAAAAAACGTTGTTTTGGGAGCGTAGCGTCTTACGCTTCTTTGGAGGGAGAGAGAGACTTAAAACAACGTACGTACCCCAAAGGGTACGTTCCCTTTTTCTTTTTCTCTCTTACGTCTTCTCCAAAAGACGTAATTCTTCAATGGGTAACATTCCCCCAAAAGACACAACCCCCTCGTATCTAAACAACGCAACCTTTCACATCACAGCCATTCCTCCATGGGCCCTTATCTTGCGGGCCAGGCCTTTAGGCCCAACATGGGCGGACAGGCCCACTTAGGCCCATCAACATACAAATAAAACCATCACCTCCTTTTTTTCCACCATAGCCAAACTTCCAACTCCATCATACGACACCAGTGAGCTCTAACGCATTGAAGATCGCCGCCTCCCAATGGAGGCGACGAACAAAAGAAGAAGTTTGTCTTCCGGAAACAGAGTCCCTAGCGAACCGACGGCTGACGAAGACCGACCAGCGGAGGGTACGGACTGCCAGCGCCAACGGAAGCCATGGAGACTGGCTACGTAGCTTCGGGTGAACGATTCTCTCCTGAGGTTCTAGGCTTCATGCAACTTGTTATACAGATCAGGTAACGCTTGGCACATCCAACTTTTATTAAGTTGATTTAATACTTGAGGTGGATTTTGAATTTGATTCGATTGGTGCTGCAATTGCACAGGAACTTAAAGGATGTGTCGTTGAATTTGTTTGAGAGACGTTGAATCGGTGTTTCTCCATAAGTTTTGTCTGTGGATGCTTGATAGTGAATTCATAGGTTATCGACGTTAGACGCTGCAAAATCGGGGACGATCTTTGGAAGGTGTAGTTTTTCTTTCGTTGTTTTCATAGATGGCAATTTATTGAAAGAAGTAGATGAAGTCTAGGTTCAAAGGAAAAACAAGCAGGTGCTATAGGTTGAGAGAGACGGAGGGAGGGAGGGATTTGGGTGATTTTGAGGTGTCTAGGAAATATGGATGTGTAGTATGTACTCATCATCAAACGGATGTGCAGCAGGTGATAGGTTTTCGAGGAGAATTGAATTCTGGGAAACTCTGGGATAGGGCTCCATCTCTATGTTTTTTTGAGGCACTTGAAGGGGCAAAACCATAGAGCATTGAAGGAGTTGCAGTGAGATGGCAAACCACTAGGAAAGGTCGCTTGACGGTTGAGTCGTTTAACCACTTCTTGACTCTGGCAATTAGGAAGAATTGAAAGCCAAATTTACTTTGAGTGTGAGAGTAATATCAACATCGGTTTTGGCTAGGGATAACTGTTTAGGTGGTTATTTTCTTTCACTCAGAGGACTGTAGATATGAAAATGAAATAATCACAAGAAACATAGAGCTTACATTATCTATTCAGTAGAATAGAGACAAAAGCACAAGAAACTTATTGTCGATTATGAATTCTGAGGCCTTTGCAATAGTTTAGGGTTCACTTTTTATCCTTATGTGCCGTGGTTTTTATGAAGGAATATCATTGAGAAGCTAAAACTCCTAGATGCTTCTTGAATTTTTGAGTGAAACCTGATTAACAAAAGGTTAACTTCTGAGGTATTAATAGTGAGACACACTAGAATAAGTAGCTGCATATTGATACTGAAATATATCTATTGTTGGCAACTTGATGTTGATTTCTTCTTGAGTTGCCTATTGTCCTCATAATTTTTTCTCGACGTGCGGACCCCTAGAGTGCCTTAACTTTTCACAAAGAGACACTTAAGTGCCATAACTTACGAAAGGTACACTTAAGTGCCAAAATCGGAGTAAAATGGATCATTTGAGTGCCAATCTGGCCAAAGTCCGCCAAAACGTCTCTGTGGCATTTTTCCGAATCGAGCCCAAAATGACGTCATTTGCACGCCGACGTGGCCAAATAATGCAAAAACGGCGTCGTTTTGGGCTGACGTGGTAAAAAAATAGTAAAAAAATAATTAAAAAATTAATTAAACTAAATTTAAAATTAAATTTAGTTAAAATATTTAAAAATAATAATTTCAAAATTAAATTTAGTTAAAATATTTAAAAATAATAATTTCAAAATTAAATTTAGTTAAAATATTTAAAAATAATGATTTTTTAATTATTAAATTTTTTATATTTCAACTAAATTTAATTTTAAAATTATTAATTTTAAATATTTTAACTAAATTTAATTTTTAATTTAACTTAATTAATTTTTTTTTAATTTTTTCCCACGTCGCCCGAAAACGACACCGTTTTTGCATTATTTGGCCATGTCGGCGTGCAAAACGACGTCGTTTTGGGCGCGCTTCGCCGGAAAATGCCATGTCGGCGTTTTAGCCGAACTTTGGTCGGAGTGGCACTCAAGTGATCCGTTTTTCTTCGAATGTGACACTTAAGTATACCTTTCGTAAGTTATGGCACTTAAGTGTCCCTTTGGGCAAAGTTATGGCACTTGAAGCATTCTTTTGCCATTTTTTCTCCTACAGGTAACAAGACCTATTTGCCTCTTTTGTATAAAGCGCAACCTTGAAGTTCTGGTCATGTAAGAAACTGGCTTCAATAACTAGGTGCATTTCAGATATGTTGCTTTATTTTCTATTAAGATGATTAGTATTTCAGTCTTCATTAGTGAATGATCTCAGATTTATTTATGTTATAGTTTGATTGAACAGCCATGCAATTGTTGAGGATGCGAACACCATTGCGGCAAGAGAGAAACTGGTGTAATTAGACATGAAATGTATGTTGCTCATTGTTTCTCCACACCAGCACTTTGTTATTGCTCTTAATCAATACCCTTGAGAGTCCGTTTGTAGGTTATTGTTGATCATTTTATGTTCCTCCCTTAATTATTTCTTAATGATGAGATAATATATCTGCACAAATTTGTTGATAATTGGAATTTACGTGCATTGCTGTAAAGGGTTTGTTCCCATTATTCTTTCATAAATTATGGCTATGGCTAACAATAACAGTAATCTTGCTTTATTATTCCAATGTTTAATGTTTTTCATCTGTTGCTGTGCTCTGTCTGGAACCATATTAGAGTCTTTATTTGCTTTGGCGAAGTTCCTAACATTGTTTTCTTAGGCTGTGTGGTAGCTAGACTTTTGATATACTTTTTTGGTATGAAAATGCATTGTGAGCATTGAATTACCTTTAATGATGTAAGAACCTGCTCCTTGGCCATTTTTTTTTTAATACAATGAACATATTTACACAAATAGTTTGAGCATGGTTTCTGTTAGACATCTCTTATCTAATAGTCTATTGCAGTCATCATTTGTAGTTATGTGATGATAATACACTACTAGAAATGACTATGGACATAAATGGATAGTTGATGCCAAAATATATGGTCCTTTCAGTATCTTGGTGGAGAATTTTTCAAAATCAGAGGCACCTTGCTAGTGGGATATATATAACAAAATACTGTTAGAAAAGGTGGAGGTGGCTAATCCAATGAGAAGCCTCTTTTTTCATGTGAGATTCTTGGCAACTTGAAATGAGCATCTTGTTGACATCATGTACTATATGCCTGATCTATCTTATATATAGTCTCAAACAGTTAAAGAAGAAAATATTTCTCATAAAACGCATTGCCTAAATTTATGTTGAAATTACAGTAAGAGCACTTGTCTCTCTGACATAGGTCCTAAATTTGACATACTTCCTTTGTTTCCTCCTTGTGCTTTCATGGGCAACAAGACATGAAAAGTTGGAAGCTCTTGATGCTCTTCTTGAACAGTGGCAGAAGACTGGATTTTCGGCTATGGAAGTACCAGAGAAGCTTTCAGTATGCTCCTTCATGTGACATCTAAATCATAATTTGCGTAACAGCACTATCTATCATAGGTACATCTGTTGATCATACTGAAACAAAACAAAACTTCCCTAGAATTTGTTTATTCCTATGATTAGATATGACTCTTAAACCCTTTTAAGGCATAAAGGAAGTATATCATGGCTGTGCAAATGATAGATTTGGAGGCAGTTGCTCAATACTGTCGTTGCATTTGGATTAGGTCAGTTTCTGCACTTGCTTATGTTGCTGATTTCGTATTTACTTGACTTCACTTTGAAATTGTGACATATGATAATTGATGACTAAAGCTTACTGGGGTCTCTGCCTTATGTTGATTACTGTTGGCTATGGATTTTTAGTGATTCTGTTTGTTGTTGCACTCTGAATATTGCAACACATGTCCATGGAAAAAAATGGAGGTTTACAGAACTGATTTTCCATCTTTTATGTCCTTTTCCAAGTCTAAGAGGAAGAAAGTGGAGCTGCTGGAAGCATCAATAAGTCAAGTTTATATTAATTCTTTCTTTCCCCACTTTGTTTCCTTTTCTTAAATTCCTTGTGACTTGTTAGACATTTCCGTATTCTTTTTATTTACCTGAAAAAATTTACAGTCGTAGGAAGTGCTACCTACTAAACTAACATTAGTGTTTTCTTTCCTGTTTGCTTTTCACCTCTTTCTTGATCTCTTCTTCCTCACTTTTTTCCACTGCTGTGAGATTATGTGAGGTCTTTAATGTTATCTTCTTTAAAATCGAGAAATAAAGTCTCTTCAAAGAAATATGATATTTTAACTATTTAGAAATTATGCCTTCCCATATGCCAAGTGCAAAATACTTGATAAAGAAATCTCTTTTCTGGTTTTAAGTTGCAAGTGTCTATGAGAGTATGTGCCTATTAAATTGTGGTGTATATTTGGCTTTCCAGTGGTGATTTTTTATCTGTCTGATGCTCCATGATCTAATATTCCATGTGTCCTTGTTCAGAACTCATAAAATGTTGTAATCAGACTTTGTTGACATAAAAGTTATAACTAGTGAAATAGGATCTGTTCCATTGAGAATTGAGCAGTACATGAAGTAGCTAATCTATATTACGGACATTGTCTGCTTAAGAATTAGTCTTGAAAGAACAAGATCCAGTACAAGGCGAAGAAGCAAGAGATGTGCTAAGGATGCCTCTAAACAAAAAAAAATTAGGGGAAAAAATAAACCATGAAAATTATGACTTTTAGAGCTTGAGATTTTTAGTTATGCTACTCCTAATGATATGATTATGAGTCAAAAGAGATGGAGATGGAGATGAATAATTGTTCCGATTAGAGATTAGCGAATGTACTGTTCTGGGTAAAGAGATCCAACTGGGTGAGCTTCGAGAAGTGTCTGTCAAAACTGGGGAGATTTTAGAACGAAAAAACTACCATGAAGGTAGAAGCGCTCTACATTTCGTAGAGAAAAACTACCATGAAGGTAGAAGCACTCTACATTTCGTAGAGAGAATTTTTTAAACTAGCGCAAGAACTTAGAAGAACAAGATTCTCTTCTTGTCCGGACTTTAGACGGGTTGTCTTTCCATCACTGATATTACTTAAACGGCCTCATATTTTTTCAAATTCTATTCAATTTGACCGGGCTTTCCTAAAAAAATGCACCTTTGGTGGCCGACCAATTATTCAATGGACAATCGGGGCCAAGGCTATTTGGTGCACACCTACCATGCACATGGGTCTTTCGACACAAACTCAAGTTCATGACACATTTCAGAGAAAATAGCAGGCACTTCGACAAAATAGCCGCACTTCGATAAGCTAATAAGAAATTAACCTTTGATTAAAGAAATATTATTGGATTGGACACCCAATAATATTACTTAAATGGCCTCATATTTTTTTTAATTTCAATTTAAATTGACCAGGCTTTATTAAAAATGCACCTTCAATGGAAGACCATTTTTTTTCATGCACAGTCGAGGCTAGGGCTATTTGGTGGACACTAACCATGCACATGGGTCATCTGAGACAAACTCAAGTCCATGACACACTTTTGAGAAAATGGCGGGCACTTTGATAAAATAGCCGCACTTCAAAAGGCTAATTAAAAATTGAATTTTGATTAAAGAAATATTATTGGGTTGGACACCCAATAATATTACTTAAACGGTAGCCGCACTAATATTACTTAAATGGCCAAATATTTTTCCAATTTCAATTTAATATGACAAGGCTTTATTCAAAAAATTCATCTTCGACGGCCGATTGGTTTTCTTTTCACAGATGTTCAAGCCAGGGCTACTTGGTGCACACTTACTATGCACATTGGTCGATTGAGACAAACACAAGTTCATGACACACTATTAAGAAAATGGCGGGCACTTTGATAAAATGGCCGCACTTAAATAGGCTAATTAGAAATTGACTTTTTATTAAAGAAAGATTATTCGGTTAGACAACCAATAATAATACTTAAATGGCAGCCACACTAATATTACTTAAATGGCCTCATATTTTTTCAATTTCAATTTAATTTGACTAGGCTTTATTCAAAAAATTCTACTTCGGTGGCCGATAGGTTTTTTTAATGGACAGTCGAGGCCAGGGCTATTTGGTGCACACTCTTACCACGCACATGGATTGTCTAAGACAATCTCAAGTTCACGACACACTTTCGAGAAAATGGCGAGCACTTTGATAAAATAGTTGCACCTCAATAGGCTAATTAGAAATTGAATTTTGATTAAAGAAAGATTATTGGGTTGCACATCCAATAATATTACTTAGACGGCAGCCGCACTAATATTACTTAAATGGCCTCATATTTTTCCAATTTCAATTTAATTTGACTAGGCATTATTCAAAAAATTCTACTTCGGTGGCTGATCAGTTTTTTTCATGGACAGTCAAGGCCAAGGCTATTTGGTGCACACTCTTACCATGCACAGGGGTCGTCTAAGACAATCTCAAGTTCATGACACACTTTCGAGAAAATTGCGAGCACTTTGATAAAATAGCCGCACTTCAATAGGCTAATTAGAAATTGAATTTTGATTAAAGAAAGATTATTGGGTTGGACACCCTATAATATTACTTCAATGGTAGCCGCACTGATATTACTTAAATGGCCTCATATTTTTCCAATTTCAATTTAATTTGACCAAGCTTTATTCAAGAAATTCAACTTCGATGGCCGATTGGTTTTCTTTTTTTTCACAAATGTTCAAGCCCGGGCTACTTGGAGCATACTTACTATGCACATTGGTCGACTGAGACAAACTCAAGTTCATGACACACTATTAAGAAAATGGCGAGCACTTTGATAAAATAGCCGCACTTCAATAGGCTAATTAGAAGTTGACTTTTGATTAAAGAAAGATTATTCGGTTAGACACCCGATAATATTACTTAAACAGTAGCAACACTAATATTACTTAAATGGCCTCATATTTTTTCAATTTCAATTGAATTTGACTTGGCTTTATTCAACAAATTCTTCTCTGGTGGCCGATCAATTTTTTTTCATGGACGGTCGAGGCCAGGGCTATTTGGTGCACTCTCACCATGCACATGGGTCGTCTAAGACAATGTCAAGTTCATGACACACTTTTGAGAAAATGGCGGGCACTTTGATAAAATAGCCGCACCTTAATAGGCTAATTAGAAATTGAATTTTGATTAAAGAAAGATTATTGGGTTGGACACCCAATAATATTACTTAGACGGCAGCCACACTAATATTACTTAAATGGCCTCATATTTTTCCAATTTCAATTTAATATGACCAGGATTTATTCAAAAAATTCATCTTCAATGGCTGTTTGGTTTCATTTTTTTTTTCACAGATGTTCACGCTACGGCTAGTTGGTGCACACTTACTATGCACATTGGTCGACTGAGACAAACTCAAGTTCATGACACACTATTAAGAAAATGGCGGGCACTTTGATAAAATAGCCGCACTTCAATAGGCTAATTAGAAATTGAATTTTGATTAAAATAGATTATTGGGTTAGACACCCAATAATATTGCTTAAACGGCAGCCACACTAATATTACTAATATGGCATCATATTTTTTCAATTTGAATTTAATTTGACTAGGCTTTATTCAAAAAATTCTACTTCGGTGGCCGATAGGTTTTTTTCACAGACGGTTGAGTCTAGGGCTATTTGGTGCACACTCTTACCATGCACATGGGTCGTCTAAGACAATCTCAAGTTCATGACACACTTTCGAGAAAATGGCGAGCACTTTGATAAAATAGCAGCACCTCAATAGGCTAATTAGAATTTGAATTTTGATTAAAGAAAGATTGTTGGGTTGGACACCCAAAAATATTACTTAAACGGCAGCCGCACTAATATTACTTAAATGCCCTCATATTTTTCCAATTTCAATTTAATTTGACAAGGCTTTATTCGAAAAATTCATATTCGATGGCCGTTTGGTTTTTTTTTTCACGGATGTTGACGCCAGGGCTACTTGGTGCACACTTACTATGCACATTGGTCGACTGAGACAAACTCAAGTTCATGACACACTATTAAGAAAATGGCGGGCACTTTGATAAAATAGCAGCACATCAATAGGCTAATTAGAAATTGAATTTTGATTAAAAAATATTATTGGGTTAGACACCCAATAATATTACTTAAAAGGCAGCCACACTAATATTACTAATATGGCATCATATTTTTTCAATTTGAATTTAATTTGACTAGGCTTTATTCAAAAAATTCTACTTCGGTGGCCGATAGGTTTTTTTCATGAACGGTCGAGGCCAGGGCTATTTGGTGCACAGTCTTGCCATGCACATGGGTCGTCTAAGACAATCTCAAGTTCATGACACACATTCGAGAAAACGGCGAGAACTTTGATAAAATAGCTGCACCTCAATAGGCTAATTATAAATTGAATTTTGATTAAAGAAAGATTGTTTGGTTGGACACCTAATAATATTACTTAAACGGCAGCCGCACTGATATTACTTAAATGGCCTCATATTTTTTCAATTTCAATTTAATTTGACCAGGCTTTATTCGAAAATTCATCTTCGATGGTCGTTTGGTTTTTTTTTTAACAGATGTTCACGCCAGGGCTACTTGGTGCACACTTACTACGCACATTGGTCGACTGAGACAAACTCAAGTTCATGACACACTATTAAGAAAATGGCAGGCACTTTGATAAAATAGCCGCACTTCAATAGGCAAATTAGAAATTGAATTTTGATTAATGAACTATTATTGGGTTAGACACCCAATAATATTACTTAAACGGCAGCCACACTAATATTAGTTAAATGGCCTCCTATTTTTTCAATTTCAATTTAATTTGACTAGGCATAATTCAAAAAATTCTCTTTCGGTGGCTGATCAGTTTTTTTCATGGACGGTCGAAGCCAGAGCTATTTGGTGCACACTCTTACCATGCACATGGGTTGTCTAAGACAAACTCAAGTCCACGACATAGTTTTGAGAAAATGGCGGGCACTTTGATAAAATTGGCGCACTTCAATAGGCTAATTAGAAATTTAATTTTGATTAAAGAAAGTTTATTGGGTTGGACACCCAATAATATTACTTAAACGGCACCTGCACTAGTATTACTTAAATGGCCTCATATTTATCCAATTTCAATTTAATATGACCAGGATTTATTCAAAAAATTCATCTTCGATGGCCGATTCATTTTTTTTTCATGGATGTTCCGACACTGGCTACTTGGTGCACACTTATTATGCACATGGGTTGTCTCAGACAAACTCAAGTTAATGACACACTATTAAGAAAGTGGAAGGCACTTTGATAAAGTAGCCACACTTCAATAGGATAATTAGAAATTGAATTTTGATTAAAGAAAGATTATTGGGTTAGACAC
The DNA here is from genome assembly GCA_014182885.2 of Eucalyptus caleyi. Lineage (NCBI taxonomy): Eukaryota > Viridiplantae > Streptophyta > Magnoliopsida > Myrtales > Myrtaceae > Eucalyptus > Eucalyptus caleyi. The sequence goes on along the minus strand of CM024470.2, from coordinate 37,051,777 downwards.
CCAATAATATTATTTAAACAGCAGCCACACTAATATTACTTAAATGGCCTCCTATTTTTTCAATTTCAATTTAAATTGACTAGGCTTTATTCAAAAAAATCTCCTTTGGTGGCGATCAGTTTTTTTCATGGACGATCGAGGCCAGGGCTATTTGGTACACACTCTTAGCATGCACATGGGTCATCTCAGACAATCTCAAGTTCATGACACATTTTTTTGAGAAAATGGCGGGCACTTTGATAAAATAGCAACACTTCAATAGGCTAATTAGAAATTTAATTTTGATTAAAGAAAGTTTATTGGGATGGACACCCAATAATATTACTTAAACGGCAGCTGCACTAATATTACTTAAATGGCCTCATATTTATCCAATTTCAATTTAATATGACCGGGATTTATTCAAAAAATTCATCTTCGATGGCCGATTCATTTTTTTTTTTTTCATGGATGTTCAGACCTTGGCTACTTGGTGCATGCTTATTATGCACATGGGTCGTCTAAGACAAACTCAATTTCACGACACACTATTAAGAAAGTGGCAGGCACTTTGATAAAGTAGCCACACTTCAATAGGATAATTAGATATTGAATTTTGATTAAAGAAAGATTATTGGGTTAGACACCCAAGAATATTACTTAAACGGCAGCCACGCTAATATTACTTAAATGGCCTCCTATTCTTTCAATTTCAAATTAAATTGACTAGGCTTTATTCAAAAAATTCTCCTTTGGTGGCGATCCGTTTTTTTCATGGACGGTCGAGGCCAGGGCTATTTGGTACACACTCTTAGCATGTCGTCTCAGACAATCCCAAGTTCATGACACACTTTTGAGAAAATGGCGGGCACTTTGATAAAATAGCCGTACTTCAATACGCTTATTAGGGCTAATTAGAAATACAATTTTGTTTAAAGATAGATTATTGGGTTGGACACCCAATAATATTACTTAAACGGCAGCTGCATTAATATTACTTAAATGGCCTCATATTTTTCCAATTTCATTTTAATTTGACCACGCTTTATACAAAAATTCATCTTTAATGGCAGATTGGGTTTTTTTTTTTTTTTTTCACAGATGTTCAAGCTAGGGCTACTTGGTGCACACTTACTATGCACATTGGTCGACTGAGACAAACTAACATTCATGACACACTATTAAGAAAATGGTCGGCACTTTGATAAAATAGCCGCACTTCAATAGGCTAATTAGAAATTGACTTTTAATTAAAGAAAAATTATTGGGTTAGACACCCAATAATATTACTTAAACGGCGGCCACACTAATATTACTTAAATGGCCTCCTATTTTTTCAATTTCAATTTAATTTGCCTAGGTTTTATTCAAAAAATTCTACTTCGGTGGCCGATCAGTTTTTTTCTTCGACGGTCGAGGCTAGGGCTATTTGGTGCACACTGTTACCTTGCACATGGGTCGTCTAAGACAATCTCAAGTTCATGACACACTTTTGAGAAAATTGCGGGCACTTTGATAAAATAGGCACACCTCAATAGGCTAATTAGAAATTGAATTCTAATTAAAGAAAGATTATTGGGATGGACACCCTATAATATTACTTAAACGGTAGCCACACTAATATTACTTAAATGGCCTAATATTTTTCCAATTTCAATTTAATTTGACTAGGAATTTTTCAAAAAATTCTACTTCGGTGGCCGATCAGTTTTTTTCATGGACGGTCGAGGCCAAGGCTATTTGGTGCACACTCTTACCATGCACATGGGTCGTCTAAGACAATCTCAAGTTCATGACACACTTTTGAGAAAATGGCGGGCACTTTGATGAAATAGCTGCACCTCAATAGGCTAATTATAAATTTAATTTTGATTAAAGAAAGATTATTGGGTTGGACACCCAATAATATTACTTAAACTGTAGCTGCAGGAATATTACTTAAATAGCCTAGTATTATTCCAATTTCAATTTAATTTGACTAGGCTTTATTCAAAAAATTCATCTTCGATGGCCATTTGGTTTTTTTTTTTTTTTCACGGATGTTCATGCCAGGGCCACTTGGTGCACACTTACGATGCACATTGGTCGACTAAGACAAACTGAAGTTCATGACACACTATTAAGAAAATGGCAGGCACTTTGATAAAATAGCCGCACTTCGAGAGGCTAATTAGAAATTGAATTTTGATTAAAGAAAGATTATTGGGTTAGACGCCCAATAATATTACTCAAACGGCAGCCACACTAATATTACTTAGATGGCATCATATTTTTACAATTTGAATTTAATTTGACTAGGCTTTATTCAAAAAATCTTCGTTTGGTGGCCGATCAGTTTTTTACATGGACGGTCGAGGCCAGGGCTATTTAGTGCACACTCTTACCATGCACATGGGTTGTCTAAGACAATGTCATGACACACTTTTGAGAAAATGGCGGGCACTTTGATAAAATAGCCGCACTTCAATAGGCTAACTAGAAATAGAATTTTGATTAAAGAAAGATTGTTGGGTTGGACACCCAATAATATTACTTAAACGGCAGCCGCACTAATATTACTTAAATGGCCTCATATTTTTCAAATTTCAATTTAATTTGACCAGGCTTTATTCAATAAATTCATCTTCGATGGCCGTTTGGTTTTTTTTTTTCGCAGATGTTCACGCCAGGGCTACTTGGTGCACGCTTACTATGCACATTGGTCGACTGAGACAAACTCATGTTCATGACACAGTATTAAGAAAATGGCAGGCACTTTGATAAAATAGCCGCACTTCAATAGATAAATTAGAAATTGAATTTTGATTAATGAACGATTATTGGGTTAGACACCCAATAAAATTACTTAAACGGCGGCCACACTAATATTACTTAAATGGCCTCCTATTTTTTCAATTTCAATTTAATTTGACTAAGCATTATTCAAAAAATTCTCCTTCGGTGGTTATCAGTTTTTTTCATGGACGGTCGAGGCCAGGGCTATTTGGTGCACATTTTTACCATGCACATGGGTTGTCTAAGACAAACTCAAGTCCACGACACAGTTTTGAGAAAATGGCGGGCACTTGGATAAAATAGCCGCACTTCAATAGACTAATTCGAAATTTAATTTTGATTAAAGAAAGTTTATTGGGTTGGACACCCAACAATATTATTTTAACGGCATCCGCACTAATATTACTTAAATGGCCTCATATTTTTCCAATTTCAATTTAATATGACCAGGATTTATTCAAAAAATTGATCTTCGATGGCCAATTCATTTTTTTTTCATGGATGTTCTTACCTTGGCAACTTGGTGCACACTTGTTATACACATGGGTCGTCTCAGACAAACTCAAGTTCATGACACACTATTAAGAAAGTGGCAGGCACTTTGATAAAGTAGCCACACTTCAATTGGATAATTAGAAATTGAATTTTTGTGACATCCTGAAATTCGACCATGTTTCGATAAAATGAAATGTGCATTTCGTCGACGTGCCTATGGTCCTTTTTCTCTGAGCTGATCACTCACGAGTTAGCTAACCTATTGGGTGAAGCCGTTAAGGGATATAACCACGGTAAAATCCCTAAAAGCTACCAAATTGGTTGGATTGGACTAAAATCGCATCCGATCAATTTTAATCATGAAATTTAATTCGGTTTCGGGAATCAAATATTCGAGTATGTCACAATTTATTTTTAGGACAGTCTCATCGTCTGTCAATTTATTGCCGAGTCCGAAATTTCAAGAAAGAAATTATCAGAGGAAAAATCGTAGACCGAAAGAAAATAGAAAGGAAAGAGAAAGAAAAAGAATAAAATAAGACTAATGGTATTAGGTTATTTTATTTCTTTTCTCTCCCTCTCTCTTCTTTTCTCTCTTTTCTCTCTCCTCTCCCCTCCCCCATCGTGCGCAGCCCCTCCCCACCCACCGAACACCCGCTTGCCAATTTTAAATTGGCTTCTCTCTCCTTTTTGACTAGTCAAAACTCCTCTCTCTTATCTCTTCTTCTCTCTCCTCTCTCTTCTCCCTCACCCCACGTGACAGAAACCCCTCTTCTTCCTCTCTTCTTCGTGCGACCCAGCTGAACAGAAACGGAAGCAGCTCGCCTGGGATTAGAGCAGCCGCCGTCGCTGCCCAAGCTCAGCCGCTCGCCGGTCATCCTTCCCCGCACGACGCCGCCCGTTCAACCGCTCTCCCCTTGCGCCCGTGCGCCGTCTGCCCCCGTCCAGCGAAGCTGCCGCCTCTGCCCCGCCGCTATCCAACCCTGTTCAGCCACCGTCGGACCGCCGTCCAGCTCCGATCGGCCGTCGTGCAACCTCCCCGGAGCTCCGCCCATCTTTCCCGACCCCTTGCCGCCCCCATCCTCTCTCTTTCTCTTTGTTTTGCAGTGAACTAGCAAGCCCGCGAGTGGGTTTTCAGCTGGCTCTTGAGCCGTTTTGGGCCGTTTCCGGGCCCCGAACCCGAGCCGTGCTTTGGAAAGAATTGTTCCTCGCATCGCCCCCGTCGGATTGATCCAATTTGCACGCGATTTGGTGAGTAATCTCACTAATCCAGGATTAGTTGGCTAATTATGCTTAAGGTTGATTTAGTTTTAATTAATTATGTTTAGGTTGTTAGATTAGAATAAATTAGCAATTATTAGTCAATTGTGATGCGATTTAGATAAATTGATTGCGCAATTAACAAGTAGACGTGGTCTACTAATTATTGGAAGTGCCTCGGGATTTTTCCTGACCCTTAGTGGGCTCTAATTAGGCTTTTGGGCCTAAGTGGAATTTTTAGTATTTAAATATTAATTTTCGGAATTAAATTAAATAATTATTTATTTTCCGAAAATTCAAGTGAATGTCTCGGGACCGGAATATTATGCTGATGATCGTGGTGAAGTCTGTTTATTTAATCGGGCTTTATTTTGAGCTAAATTGAATTTTTAATATTAATTATTTAATTTTCGAAAATTAATAAATAAATTAATTATTTTTCGGAAATTAAGATTTTGATGGCCGACGACCGAAATCTCGTGCTGATCGTCATGGCGCAGTCCGTTTATTTATTTGAGCTCTAAGTTGTATGGAATTGAATAAATTGTGATATTTTAGGGATTTACCCTAAATTGGTTGGAATTGATTGAGATTGTATTGTTGATTGGTAAATGGCCAAGTATGTTGTTCAGCATTTATAATGCTTTGTTGAGTTAATTTAATTATTTGATTGAGAAATCGTTGGGCATTGGTTGTCGGTATTGAAAGTAGATTGGTAATCACTTGAACGAGGACACGTGGGCTCGGTGAATTGGAATGTCACCTGGAGAATGCACGTGAGTTTAGTGGTTGAATATGTCACCTTGGCGAAAAGGTCGCCTAAGAGAATGCACGTCGCTCGGAGACTCGGTATGTCATCCTGGAGAATGCACGTGGCTCGGTGACAGAGTTTGGCATCTAAAAGGACACGTGGGCTCGGTGAATTGATGCATCACTTTGGTGAGATAGCACCTAAGAGAATGCACGTGGGCCAAGGCATCTAAAAGGGCACGTGGGCTCGGTGAATTGATGCATCACTTTGGTGAGATAGCACCTAAGAGAATGCACGTGGGCCCGGGCATCGTAAAAAGGGCACGTGGGCTCGGTGAATTGATGCATCACTTTGGTGAGATAGCACCTAAGAGAATGCACGTGGGCCCAGTCATCTAAAAGGGCACGTGGGCTCGGTGACTTAATGTATCACTTTGGCGAAAAGGTCGCCTGAGAGAATGCACATGGGCCCAAGGTTCGAGGCATGTGGACTCGGAGACTTGGAATGTCGTCCTAGAGAATGCACGTGGCCTCACTTTTAGATACTCCTCCGTGGAGAGTGATTTGTATGACATGTAATTGACTGGTTCGATTTGTTTTGAATAAATGGGTGTCTATTGTGAATTGTACTGACTTGCAGGTGAGATCTGAGGCCAAGGTAAGTCCTCTGCCCTGTGCGTGTTTAGGTAGCCTGTAGTATAATAATTTACTAATCGGACTTAGTGGGGTAGAACTCGCTGAGACGTAGTCTCATCCCAGTTTGGGGAAAACATTTCAGGACCCCGATGAGGAGCTGATGAGGAGGAGTCTGAGAAGGAGAACTCGGAGGTGAGACTTAAAGAGAAAGATTTTTGGGAGAAGAAGATAATCTCGATAAGGGCCTTGAGTACGGCCCGGATGGCTGAGAGTTTATCTTATTTTGAGATCTCCTTTTTGATGTGATTAAAGTTTAGAGTAAAAAGTTGTAGAGTGCTATGGTTTGTGTTTTGTATAAAAGTTTGGTTATAAGTTTCAATATGAAAAATATAGCCCTGCTTTTCTATCCCATCGTTTTATTGTCTGGGGATTTTAACTGCTTCCGCATGTGCTTAAAAATAGAAAGGGTCGGCGATATATAGTCTAGGGATATCGCATTATAAAATCGACCAAGTGAGAAGGATGTGTGCGTGCCCGAGGATCGGGGCGTGACAATTTTGATTAAAGAAAGATTGTTGGGTTGGACACCCAATAATATTACTTTAACGGCAGCTGCACCAATATTACTTAAATGGCCTCATATTTTTCCAATTTCAATTTAATTTCACCAGGTTTTATTCAAAAAATTCATCTTCGATGGCCGTTTGGTTTATTTTTTCACAGATGTTCACGCCAGGGCTACTTGGTGCACACTTACTATGCACATTGGTCAACTGAGGCAAAGTCATGTTCATGACACAGTATTAAGAAAATGGCAGGCACTTTGATAAAATAGCCGCACTTCAATAGGCAAATTAGAAATTGAATTTTGATTAATGAACGATTATTGGGTTGGACACCCAATAATATTACTTAAACAGCACCTACACTAATATTACTTAAATGGCCTAATATTTTTCCAATTTCATTTTAATTTGACCAGGCTTTATTAAAAAAATTCATCTTCAATGGCAGATTGGGTTTTTTTTTTTTTTTTTTTTTCACGGATGTTCAAGCTAGGGCTACTTGGTGCACACTTACTATGCACATTGGTCGACTGAGACAAACTAATGTTCATGACACACTATTAAGAAAATGGTGGGCACTTTGATAAAATAGCCGCACTTCAATAGGCTAATTAGAAATTGACTTTTAATTAAAGAAAAATTATTGGAATAGACACCCAATAATATTACTTATACGGCAGCCACACTAATATTACTTAAATGGCCTCCTATTTTTTCAATTTCAATTTAATTTGCCTCGGCTTTATTCAAAAAATTCTACTTCGGTGGCCGATCAGTTTTTTTCTTCGACGGTCGAGGCTAGGGCTATTTGGTGCACACTGTTACCTTGCACATGGGTCATCTAAGACAATCTCAAGTTCATGACACACTTTTGAGAAAATTGCGGGCACTTTGATAAAATAGCCGCACCTCAATAGGCTAATTAGAAATTGAATTCTAATTAAAGAAACATTATTGGGTTGGACACCCTATAATATTACTTAAACGGTAGCCGCACTAATATTACTTAAATGGCCTCATATTTTTCCAATTTCAATTTGATTTGACTAGGAATTATTCAAAAAATTCTACTTCGGTGGCCGATCAGTTTTTTCATAGACAGTCGAGGCCAACGCTATTTGGTGCACACTCTTACCATGCACATGGGTCATCTAAGACAATGTCAAGTTCATGACACACTTTTGAGAAAATTGCGGGCACTTTGATGAAATAGCTGCACCTCAGTAGGCTAATTATAAATTTAATATTGATTAAAGAAAGATTATTTTGTTGGACACCCAATAATATTACTTCAACTGTAGCTGCAGAAATATTACTTAAATGGCCTAGTATTTTTCCAATTTCAATTTAATTTGACTAGTTTTTATTCAAAAAATTCATCTTGGATGGCCATTTGGTTTTTTTTTTTCTTTTTTTCACGGATGTTCACGCCAGGGCCACTTGGTGCACACTTACCATGCACATTGGTCGACTGAGACAAACTCAAGTTCATGACACACTATTAAGAAAATGGCGGGCACTTTGAAAAAATAGCCACACTTCGAGAGGCTAATTAGAAATTGAATTTTGATTAAAGAAAGATTATTGGGTTAGACGCCCAATGATATTACTCAAACGGCCGCCACACTAATATTACTTAGATGGCATCATATTTTTACAATTTGAATTTAATTTGCTAGGCTTTATTCAAAAAATTTATCGTTTGGTGGCCGATCAGTTTTTTACATGGACGGTCAAGGCCAGGGCTATTTCATGCACACTCTTACCATGCACATGGGTCGTCTAAGACAATGTCATGACACACTTTTGAGAAAATGGCGGGCACTTTGATAAATAGCCGCACTTCAATAGGCTAATTAGAAATTGAATTTTGATTAAAGAAAGATTGTTGGGTTGGACACCCAATAATATTACTTAAACGGCAGCCGCACTAATATTACTTAAATTGCCTCATATTTTTCCAAATTCAATTTAATTTGACCAGGCTTTATTCAAAAAATTTATCTTCGATGGCCGTTTGGTTTTTTTTCACAGATGTTCATGCCAGGGCTACTTGGTGCACACTTAGTATGCACATTGGTCGACTAAGACAAACTCATGTTCATGACACACTATTAAGAAAATGGCAGGCACTTTCATAAAATAGCCGCACTTCAATAGGCAAATTAGAAATTGAATTTTGATTAATGGACGATTATTGGGTTAGACACCCAATTATATTACTTAAACAGCAGCCACACAAATATTACTTAAATGGCCTCCCATTTTTTCAATTTCAATTTAATTTGACAAGCATTATTCAAAAAATTCTCCTTTGGTGGCTTATCAGTTTTTTTCATGGACGGTTGAGGCCAGGACTATTTGGTGCACAGTCCTACCATGCACATGGGTTGTCTAAGACAAACTCAAGTCCACGACACAGTTTTGAGAAAATGGCAGGCACTTGGATAAAATAGCCGCACTTCAATATACTAATTCAAAATTTAATTTTGATTAAAGAAAGTTTATTGGGTTGGACACCCAATAATATTACTTAAACGGCAGCCGCACTAATATTACTTAAATGGCCTCATATTTTTCCAATTTCAATTTAATATGACCAGGATTTATTCAAAAAATTCATCTTTCGATGGCCGATTCATTTTTTTTTTCCATGGATGTTCTAACCTTGGCTACTTGGTGCAAACTTATTATGCACATGGGTCGTCTCAGACAAACTCAAGTTCATGACACACTATTAAGAAAGTGGCAAACACTTTGATAAAGTAGCCACACTTCAATAGGATAATTAGAAATTGAATTTTGATTAAAGAAAGATTATTGGGTTAGACACCAAATAATATTACTTAAACGGCAGCAATGCTAATATTACTTAAATGGCCTCTTATTTTTTCAATTTAAATTGACTAGGCTTTATTCAAAAAATTCTCCTTTGGTGGCGATAAGTTTTTTTCTTGGACGGTCGAGGCCAGGGCTATTTGGTACACACTCTTACCATGCACATGGGTCGTCTCAGACAATCTCAATTTCATGACACACTTTTGAGAAAATGGCGGGCACTTTGATAAAATAGCCGCACTTCAATAGGCTAATTAGGGCTAATTAGAAATAGAATTTTCATTAAAGATAGATTATCGGGTTGGACACCCAATAATATTACTTAAACGGTAGCTGCACTAATATTACTTAAATGGCCTCATATTTTTCCAATTTCATTTTAATTTGACCAGGGTTTATTAAAAAAATTCATCTTCAATGGCAAATTGGTTTTTTCTTTTTCACAGATGTTCAAGCCAGGGCTACTTGGTGCACACTTAGTATGCACATTGGTGTTGAGACAAACTAACGTTCATGATACACTATTAAGAAAATTGTGGGCACTTTGATAAAATAGCCGCATTTCAATAGGCTAATTAGAAATTGAATTTTCATTAAAGAAAAATTATTTGGTTAGACACCCAATAATACTACTGCGATGGCAGCCACACTAATATTACTTAAATGGCCTCCTATTTTTTAAATTTCAATTTAATTTCACTAGGCTTTATTCAAAAAATTCTACTTCAGTGGCCGATCAGTTTTTTTTTTGTAGACGGTCGAGGCTAGGACTTTTGAGAAAATCGCGGGCACTTTGATAAAATACCACATCTCAATAGGCTAGTTAGAAATTGAATTCTAATTAAAGAAAGATTATTGGGTTGGACACCCAAAAATATTACTTAAATGGCAGCCGCACTAATATTACTTAAATGGCCTCATATTTTTCCAATTTCAATTTAATTTGGCCAAACTTTATTAAAAATTCATCTTGAATGGCCATTTGGTTTTTTTTTTTTTTTTTTTTTCATAGATGTTCATGCCAGGGCTACTTGGTGCACACATACTATGCACAATGGTCGACTGAGACAAACTCAAGTTCATGACACACTATTAAGAAAATGGCGGGCACTTTGATAAAATATCCGCACTTCAATAGGCTAATTAGAAATTGAATTTTGATGACAAAACATTGTTGGGTTAGAAACCCAATAATATTACTTAAACGGTAGCCACACTAATATTACTTAAATGGCCTCCTATTTTTTCAATTTCTATTTAATTTGACTAGGCTTTATTCAAAAAATTCTCCTTCGGTGACCGATCGGTTTTTTTCATGGATGTTCAAGGCCAAGGCTATTTGGTGCACACTCTTACCATGCACATGGGTCATCTAAGGCAATGTCAAGTTCATGGCACACTTTTGAGAATATGGGGGGCACTTTGATAAAATAGCCGCACTTCAATAGGCTAATTAGAAATTGAATTTTGATTAAAGAAAGATTATTGGGTTGGACACCCTATAATATTACTTAAACGGTAGCCACACAAATATTACTTAAATAGCCTCATATTTTTCCAATTTCAATTTAATTTGACCAAGCTTTATTCAAAAAATTCATCTTCGATGGCTGATTGGTTTTCTTTTTTTCATAGATGTTCAAGCCAGGGCTACTTGGTGCATACTTACTATGCACATTGGTCGACTGAGACAAACTCAAGTTTTTGACACACTATTAAGAATATGGCGGGCACTTTTATAAAATAGCCGCACTTCAATAGGCTAATTAGAAGTTTACTTTTGATTAACGAAAGATTATTCGGTTAGACACCCGATAATATTACATAAACGGCAGCCACACTAGTATTACTTAAATGGCCTCATATTTTTTCAATTTCAATTTAAGTTGACTAGGCTTTATTCAACAATTTCTCCTTCGGTGGCCGATCAGTTTTTTTCATGGACGGTCGAGGGCAGGGCTATTTGGTGCACTCTTACCATGCACATGGGTCGTCTAAGACAATGTCAAGTTCATGACACACTTTTAAGAAAATGGCGGGCACTTTGATAAAATAGCTGCACCTCAATAGGCTAATTAGAAATTGAATTTTGATTAAAGAAAGATTATTGGGTTGGACACCCAATAATATTACTTAGACGGCAGCTGCACTAATATTACGTAAATGGCCTCATATTTTTCAAATTTGAATTTAATATGATTAGGATTTATTCAAAAAATTCATCTTCAATGGCTGTTTGATTTTTTATTTTATTTTTCATAGATGTTCATGCTAGGGCTACTTGGTGCACATTTACTATGCACATTGGTTGACTAAGACAAACTCAAGTTCATGACACTATTAAGAAAATGGTGGGCAGTTTGATAAAATAGTCGCACTTCAATAGGGTAATTAGAAATTCAATTTTGATTAAAAAAGATTATTGGGTTAGACACCCAATAATATTACTTAACAGGCAGCCACACTAATATTACTAATATGGCATCATGTTTTTTCAATTTGAATTTAATTTCACTAGTCTTTATTCAGAAATTCTCCTTCGGTGGCCGATCAGTTTTTTTCATGGACGGTCGAGGCCAGGGCTATTTGCTGCACACTCTTACCACGTACATGGGTCGTCTCAGACAATCTCATGTTCATGACACACTTTTGAGAAATTGGCGAGCACTTTTATAAAATAGCCGCACTTCAATAGGCTAATTAGAAATTGATTTTTGATTGAAGAAAGATTATTGCGTTGGACACCTAATAATATTACTTAATCCGAAGCCACACTAATATTGCTCAAATGGCCTCATATTTTTCAAATTTCAATTTAATATGACCAGGCTTTATTCGAAAAATTCATCTTTGATGGCCTATTCATTTTTTTTCACGGATGTTCAAGGCCTAGGCTACTTGGTGCGCACTTATTATGCACATGGGTTTTCTTAGACAAACTCAAGTTCATGACACACTATTAAGAAAGTGGTAGGCACTTTGATAAAATAGCCACACTTCAATAGGCAAATTAGAAATTGACTTTTGATTAAAGAAAGATTATTGGGTTAGACACCCAATAATATTACTTAAACGGCAGCCACGCTAATATTACTTAAATGTCCTCATATTTGTTTTTCAATTTCAATTTCATTTGACTAGGCTTTATTCAAAAAATTCTCTTGCGGTGGCCAATCAGTTTTTTTCATGGACGGTCGAGGCCAGGGCTATTTGGTGCACACTCTTACCATGCACATGGGTCGTCTAACACAATTTCAAGTTCATGACACACTTTTGAGAAAATGGCGAGCACTTTGATAAAATACCCACACATCAATAGGCTAATTAGAAGTTGACTTTTGATTAAAGAAAGATTATTCCGTTAGAAACCCGATAATATTACTTCAACGGTAGCCACACTAGTATTACTTAAATGGCCTCATATTTTTTCAATTTCAATTCAAGTTGACTAGGCTTTATTCAACAATTTCTCGTTCGGTGGCCGATCAGTTTTTTTCATGGACGGTCGAGGCCAGGGCTATTTGGTGCACTCTTAGCATGCATATGGGTCGTCTAAGACAATGTCAAGTTCCTGACACACTTGAGAAAATGGCGGGCACTTTGATAAAATAGCTACACCTTAATAGGCTAATTAGAAATTGAATTTTGATTAAAGAAAGATTATTGGGTTGGACACCCAATAATATTACTTAGACGGCACCCGCACTAATATTACGTAAATGGCCTCATATTTTTCCAATTTGAATTTAGTATGACCAGGATTTATTCAAAAAAAAAATCATCTTCAATGGTTGTTTGATTTTTTTTTTCACAGATTTTCACGCTAGGGCTACTTGGTGCACATTTACTATGCACATTGGTTGACTGAGACAAACTCAAGTTCATGACACATTATTAAGAAAATGGCGGGCAGTTTGATAAAATATACGCACATCCATAGGGTAATTAGAAATTGAATTTTGATTAAAAAAGATTATTGGGTTAGACACCCAATAATATTACTTAAGAGGCAGGCACACTAATATTACTAATATGGCATCATGTTTTTTCAATTTGAATTTAATTTGACTAGTCTTTATTCAAAAATTCTCCTTGGGTGGCCGGTCAGTTTTTTTCATGGACCGTCGAGGCCAGGGGTATTTGGTGCACACTCTTACCATACACATGGGTCGTCTGAGACAGTCTCATGTTCATGAAACACTTTTGAGAAATTGGCGAGCACTTTGATAAAATAGTCGCAGCTCAATAGGCTAATTAGAAATTGAATTTTGATTAAAGAATGATTATTGTGTTGGACACCCAATAATATTACTTAAACGGCAGCCACAATAATATTCCTCAAATGGCCTCATATTTTTAAAATTTCATTTTAATATGACCAGGCTTTATTCGAAAATTCATCTTTGATGGCAGATTCATTTTTTTTTTTTTCACGGATGTTCGGGGCCTAGGCTACTTGGTGCACACTTATTATGCACATGGGTTGTCTTAGACAAACTCAAGTTCAGGACACACTATTAAGAAAGTGGTAGACACTTTGATAAAATAGCCACACTTCAATAGGCTAATTAGAAATTGACTTTTGATTAAAGAAAGATTATTGGGTTAGACACCCAACAATATTACTTAAACGGCAGTCACGCTAATATTACTTAAATGGCCTCATATTTTTTCAATTTCAATTCAAGTTGACTAGGCTTTATTCAACAATTTCTCGTTCGGTGGCCGATCAGTTTTTTTCACGGACGGTTGAGGCCAGGGCTATTTGGTGCACTCTTACCGTGCACATGGGTCGTCTAAGACAATGTCAAGTTCATGACACACTTTTGAGAAAATGGCGGGCACTTTGATAAAATAGCTGCACCTCAATAGGCTAATTAGAAATTGAATTTTGATGAAAGAAAGATTATTCGGTTGGACACCCAATAATATTACTTAGACGGCAGCCGCACTAATATTACGTAAATGGCTTCATATTTTTCTAATTTGAATTTAATATGACCAGGATTTATTCAAAAAATTCATCTTCAATGGTTGTTTGATTTTTTTTTTTGTTTTTTCACAGATTTTCACGCTAGGGCTACTTGGTGCACATTTACTATGCACATTGGTTGACCGAGACAAACTCAAGTTCATGACACACTATTAAGAAAATGGCGGGCAGTTTGATAAAATAGCCGCACTTCAATAGGGTAATTAGAAATTGAATTTTGATTAAAAAAGATTATTGGGTTAGACACCCAATAATATTACTTAAGTGGCAGCCACACTAATATTACTAATATGGCATCGTGTTTTTTCAATTTGAAATTAATTTGACTAGTCTTTATTTAGAAATTCTCGTTCGGTGGCCGATCAGTTTTTTTCATGGACAGTCGAGGCCAGGGCTATTTGGTGCACACTCTTACCATGACATGGGTCGTCTAACACAATTTCAAGTTCATGACACACTTTTGAGAAAATGGCGAGCACTTTGATAAAATACCCACACTTCAATAGGCTAATTAGAAGTTGACTTTTGATTAAAGAAAGATTATTCGGTTAGACACCCGATAATATTACTTAAACGGTAGCCACACTAGTATTACTTAAATGGCCTCATATTTTTTCAATTTCAATTCAAGTTGACCAGGCTTTATTCAACAATTTCTTGTTCGGTGGCTGATCAGTTTTTTTCATGGACGGTCGAGGCCAGGGCTATTTGGTGCGCTCTTACCATGCATATGGGTCATCTAAGACAATGTCAAGTTCCTGACACACTTTTGAGAAAATGGCGGGCACTTTGATAAAATAGCTACACCTTAATAGGCTAATTAGAAATTGAATTTTGATTAAAGAAAGATTATTGGGTTGGACACCCAATAATATTACTTAGATGGAAGCCGCACTAATATTACCTAAATGGCTTCATATTTTTCTAATTTGAATTTAATATGACTAGGATTTATTCAAAAATTCATCTTCAATGGCTGTTTGATTTTTTTTTTTTTTTCATAGATGTTCATGCTAGGGCTACTTGGTGCACATTTACTATGCACATTGGTCGACCGAGACAAACTCAAGTTCATGACACACAATGAAGAAAATGGCGGGCCATTTGATAAAATAGCCGCACTTCAATAGGGTAATTAGAAATTGAATTTTGATTAAAAAAGATTATTGGGTTAGACACCCAATCATATTACTTAAGAGGCAGGAACACTAATATTACTAATATGGCATCATGTTGTTTCAATTTGAATTTAATTTGACTAGTCTTTATTCAAAAATTCTCCTTTGGTGGCCGATCAGTTTTTTTCATGGACGGTCGAGGCCAGGGGTATTTGGTGCACACTCTTACCATGCACATGGGTCGTCTGAGACAGTCTCATGTTCGTGAAACACTTTTGAGAAATTGGCGAGCACTTTGATAAAATAGTCGCAGTTCAATAGGCTAATTAGAAATTGAATTTGGATTAGAGAATGATTATTGGGTTGGACACCCAATAATATTACTTAAACGGCAGCCACACTAATATTCCTCAAATGGCCTCATATTTTTAAAATTTCATTTTAATATGACCAGGCTTTATTCGAAAAATTCATCTTTGATGGCAGATTCATTTTTTTTTTCACGGATGTTCAGGGCCTAGGCTACTTGGTGCGCACTTATTATGCACATGGGTTGTCTTAGACAAACTCAATTAAGAAAGTGGTAGACACTTTGATAAAATAGCCACACTTCAATAGGCTAATTAGAAATTGACTTTTGATTAAAGAAAGATTATTGGGTTAGACACCCAATAATATTACTTAAACGGCAGCCACGCTAATATTACTTAAATGGCCTCATATTTTTTTTTTCAGTTTCAATTTCATTTGACTAGGCTTTATTCAAAAAATTCTCCTGCGGTGGCCAATCAGTTTTTTTTTCATGGACGGTTGAGGCCAGGGCTATTCGGTGCCCACTCTTACCATGCACATGGGTCGTCTAAGACAATTTCAAGTTCATGACACACTTTTGAGAAAATGGCGAGCACTTTGATAAAATACCACACTTCAATAGGCTAATTACAAATTGAATTTTGATTAAAGAAAGATTATTGGGTTGGAAACCCAATAATATTTCTTAAACGGCAGCCGCACTAATATTACTTAAATGGCGTCATATTTTTCCAATTTTAATTTAATTTGACTAGGCTTTATTCAAAAAATTTCATCTTCGATGGTTGATTGGTTTTTTTTTTTTTTCAAACTAGGGCTACTTGGTGCACACTTACTATGCGCATTAGTCGACTGAGACAAACTCAAATTCATGACACACTATTAAGAAAATGGTGGGCACTTTGATAAAATAGCCGCACTTCAATAGGCTAATTAGAAATTGAATTTTAATTTAAGAAAGATTATTGGGTTAGACACCTAATAATATTACTTAAACGGCAGCACACTAACATTACTTAAATGGCCTCCTATTTTTTCAATTTCAATTTAATTTGACTAGGCTTTATTCAAAAAATTCTACTTCGGTGGCCGATCAGTTTTTTTCATGGACGGTTGAGGCTAGGGCTATCTGGTGCACACTCTTACGATGCACATGGGTCGTCTAAGACAATCTCAAGTTCATGACACACTTTTGAGAAAATTGCGGGCACTTTGATAAAATAGCCGCACCTCAATAGGCTAATTAAAAATTGAATTTTGATTAAAGAAAGATTATTGGGTTGGACACCCAATAATATTACTTAAACGGCAGCCGCACTAAAATTACTTAAATTGCCTCATATTTTTCCAATTTCAATTTAATTTGACCAAGCTTTATTCAAAAAATTCATCTTCGATGGCCATTTGTTTTTTTTTTTTTTTCACAGATGTTCAAGCCAGGGCTACTTGGTGCACACTTTACTATGCACATTGGTCGACTGAGCCAAACTCAAGTTCATGACACACTATTAAGAAAATGGTGGGCACTTTGATAAAATAGCCGCACTTCATTAGGCTAATTAGAAATTGAATTTTGACGAAATAAAGATTGTTGGGTTAGACACCCAATAATATTAGTTAAACGGCAGCAACACTAATAGTACTTAAATTGCCTTATATTTTTTTCAAGTTCAATTTATTTTGACTAGGCTTTATTCAAAAAATTCTCCTTTAGTGACCGATCAGTTTTTTTCATGGACAGTTGACGCCAAGGCTATTTGGTGCACACTCTTACCCTGCACATGGGTCATCTAAGACAATCTCATGTTCATGACACACTTTTGAGAAAATGGCGAGCACTTTGATGAAATAGCTGCACTTCAATAGGCTAATTAGAAATTGAATTTTGATTAAAGAAAGATTATTGGGTTGGACACCCAATAATATTACTTAGACGGCAGCTGCACTAATACTACTTAAATGGCCTCATCTTTTTCCAATTTCAATTTAATTTGACCAGGCTTTATTCAAAAAATTCAACTTCAATTGCTGTTTGGTTTTTTTTTTTCACAGATGTTGATGCCAGGGCTACTTAGTGCACACTTACTATGCACATTGGTCGACCGAGACAAACTCAAGTTCATGACACACTATTAAGAACATGGCGGGCACTTTGATAAAATAGTCGCACTTCAATAGGCTAATTAGAAATTGAATTTTTATTAAAGAAAGATTATTGGGTTGGACACCCAATAATTTTACTTAAACCGCAGCCACACTAATATTACTTAAATGGCCTCATATTTTTTTTTAATTTTAGTTTAATTTGACCAAGCTTTATTCAACAAATTCTCCTTCGGTGGCCAATCAGCTTTTTTCATGGATGGTCGAGGCCAGGGCTATTTGGTGCATACTCTTACCATGCGCATGGGTCGTCTAAGACAATCTCAAGTTTTTGACACACTTTTGAGAAAATGACGGGCACTTTGATAAAATAGCCGTCTTTCAATAGGCTAATTAGAAATGGACTTTTGATTAAGGAAAGATTATTGGGTTGGACACCCAAATTCCTTATCCATTGAACCGATGATGTCGGTGCACATGTTGCCACCACAGATTCATAGCACCTTTCGTTTTATAATGACAAGAAATTAGTCCAAGTGATTGAGTGGTGTATGGTCCACGATTATCGAGGTACATTGACCTTCACCCACAAATTCGCCATATGAGAGTCTGCGCACATAAAACTAAATAAGATGATAGACCTTCACATCTTATTAAAGGCATATCATATCACTTAGCTATGATATACTAATATTTTGCATATATAATTATATTTCTTGTAAGTTGTGACTATGCATTAAATTATTAACTAGTAAAGAGGAAATAATTACTCAAAAGGCCGGGAACGCCATTTCTAGGAAGTTGTCAAAATTTGCCTTACTAGTTTGCCTATGACAGAAGCTAACCCAATGAAAGGTAAAACTTCATTTTCCATTTAAGGAAAAGAAAAATGAAGTCTTCGACCAAAAAAAGAAAAATGAAGACTAAACATATGAAAGTCATTCCCTCAAAGCTGCTAATTAATTAAAAGTTTATCTTATGTTGACCGCTCAGGTGCATCAACAATCTAACAATAAATTCAACATCAGACAAAGAAACTTGTTTCAATAAGGCAATCCAAATAACGCCGGGGTACGTGGTCTCAGGTGAAAATAAGTGCATGTATTTACACCTATCGCACTAAGATTTTCCGAAGTTCTACTATTATTAATCAAATTTATTCTTTTCTGATATACTTAATTGCGCATGTAATTATATATCTTAGATTAATAATGTGTTCAAATACTATTTAACCAGGAAAAAGAAAAAAAACAACTACTCAGACATTGGAAATGCCATTTCAAGGGGTAAGAAACATAGGAGTGCCTAAACTTTCGTATAACGCTTACTTGAGTGCCAAATTTTTTTCACTTACTTAAGTGCCACATCAGAGTAAAATTGATCACTTGAATGCTAATTCTGATTTACTTCATTGGAAAATTCAACGTGGACACTAGTTATCCGACGTGGCTTCGCCGACACTAACGTGATCAATTTTTGAATTTTTTGAATTTTTATTTTTATTTTTTATATTGCTTTCTTTCTTTAGGTTCTGTGAGGGTCATCGGCAACCCTCGTTGGCCGTGAAATTTAAAAAAGTAAAAGTATTGTTTGCCACTTTGTGCTATAATTGAGTCCGCTAGGACCATAGCTTTCTATTCTACTCACTACTTTTGTCGGCCATATGGCTTGTTGACTAGTTAAGTTTATCAATAATTTTACAATAGCTCCAACATCAAATAGAATGAACTTTTTGTCAATAAGCCGATCCGAATAATGCCATCATATGCGACATTCACTGAAAATAAATCCATGTGGTCACACCTATTATATATCTTAGTCCATCCTTAAGCACCATTGTTTTCCAAAGTTCGAATATTACTCTTTGTTGGTTCTACCCAAAAAATCCGCGCATGTCTGTCCTTTAGTATGAGTATAAATTAACAAGAAGATTGAACGGTGAACGAACAACCTGAAAATACTCTGCCAAATCTTAAGCTAATACTCATAGCTAATTGTTGAACTCCACCATCTAATGGCTTCTTCATTGAAACCTGAAAGAATTTACCATGTGTTCTTGAGTTTTAGAGGTCCGAAATAGCTTTCTCAATCATCTCTACACAACTCTTGACCAGAATGGATTCTACACTTATGTTGATAGCAAGGAGCTCAGGAAAGGAGAGCAAATAGTGTTGGCACTTATGAAGGCAATCGAGGATCGCATATTGCAATCATCATTTTCTCCAAGAATTACGCTTCCTCACAGTGGTGTTTGGAAGAGGTGGCAAAAATCATGGACTGCAAGGAAGAAAGATATCTCACAGTCTTTCCCTTGTTCTATAAAGTGGATCCTGGAGAAGTAAGAACACCAAGAAAGACGTACAAAAAAGCTATGCTTGAGCATGAGTCCAAGTTAGGGAAGGATTCAAAGGCGTTGAAGAGATGGGAAAAAGCTCTTTCGATGCCAGTAACTTGTCCGGTTGGCATTTAAAAGATGGGTAAGTAGAGTAAAATCCATATTTCATGTAAGAAACTAAATTTTACAATTAATTATTGATATTGTTTGTAAATGATCTACACACATGATTATATATATACCTATAGATGCTTCATCTTGTGATATCTGAAAATTCTTAAGTGGCTTAAGTTATAGTTAGTAATTTCATATAAGAGTTGGTAAATCTAAGACTTAGTTAAAATAGAGAAAAAAAAATTGGAAAAAGCGAAGAAAAGTTGATAATTGCAAGAAACTTAAGCTTGGCAAGTAACTCAAATGGGAATAGATAACCCAAAATTAGTTGGTTACTTGATCAGAGAAAAATTGATCACTCTAATAAAGATTAGTAGTTTTTTTAAAGTAGTTGGCAAGTAACTCAAATCAGAGTTGGTAACTCAATAATAAAAGTTAGTAAATTTGAAGAACCGGTCACTCAAGTGAGAGTTGGTAACCCAGACTTAGTAGACGATTATTTAACACGACAAATGTTGGTAAGTTACTCTAATTTATGTTGGTGATTCCATATGAAAGTTAGTAAATTTGATGCTGTAAGTTATGCAAATCTAATTTGGTAAGTTAATACAAAATTGGTAGGTAGCATTATAATAAAAAGTTGGCGGTTTAATAAAACTGTTGTAAGTTACTAACAAGTTATGTGAAAGGAAAAATCACTGATCTTTTTTTCTTGACATTTTTTGACACATACCAATATTTATTAAAATTTATCAGCACCAAAAAAAAAAAAAAAAAAACTATTTTAGGGCATCAAACAATAGAATTCTACCTTTGGCTTTTGTTAAGCCATGATTCATCCATGTAAGGTCTCCAAGTATTTTGCATGGATCCTTGTTCTCCCTCTCAACGTGTAATAAAAGTGGTAGACATCTTATCTGCGGGCTAATTAGGTCTTCACGTTTCATTTTAGTAAATAGAATTCCACAGATTTCCAATTTTGGTCAACCGAGTCATAAACTCGTTTTTGGCAGCATTTTGAGTTCAAAAAATCACATGTAGCTAACCATAGAATAGACACATGGCTTTTTCCCGGAAAGAAAATTTACAATAGGACTTCATCCGACTTATTTGAACAATATAAAATGCTAAAACTTGATTAATTAATGGACAAGATCTTACGTATGTGTTACCGCACTTACCTCATCCCATTGGAGGGAATGAGAAAGTTTGCAACGCTTGATACAGGATAATTAGTGTGCACATGCCATGTAAGGCAACGACATCGTGCTTTGACATATTTTAATAATTTTCGAATCAAACTCTCAACCATCGTTCGGAGTCTTGAATAATTTTCTTTTCTGACTTAACATATAAATAAATCATATATAACAGTTTGACAAGAAAAATAAGTAAAATCGTCATATATAAATCAGAAGAACATGAAACACTGGAATGATTAAAACTTGAACCTTGAAGTTGTTTTGATTGGTGTGGAGCTCGTTTGAGTTCTAATTCGACTCGGTGGGAATACTTTTTATCTTGGTTGTGGTTATGTGAAAACGCGATGCACTATTTTTGTCATTGTTGGCTAGTAATTACTTGTTATTTGCTTATTCAAATTGCTGAAATGGTGCTACAACTTTTTCGTTTGCTCCAGAGATGAGTCGAGCTTCTACAAAGAATTGTGACAGAAATCTCCACTCATCTAAACCGGACACTTTTGCATGTTGCTATGCATCCGGTTGGGATGGAATCTCGAGTGGTTAGGTTGAAATGGATGTTAAACCTTAAGTCTGATGATGTTCTTATGGTGGGATTGTGGGGACAGGGAGGCATAGGAAAGACGACTTTAGCCAAAGCTGTTTATAATGACATTTTCAGACAATTCGAGAATTCATGTTTTTTGGCGAATGTTCGAGAAATTTCGAAAGATTGCAAGGATTTAATTTCTTTGCAAGAAAAGTTACTATTCGAGACATTAGCATTGAGAGAAAGATTAGCAGTGTCCAATGTGGATAGAGGTATTAATCTAATACAAGAAAGACTTTGTCACAAAAAAGTTTTCCTCATCCTTGATGATGTAAATGACTTGCACCATTTACATGCTTTAGTAGGAGAAGGCAAGTGGTTTCGCAATGGGAGTAGGATCATTATTACTACAAGAGATAGACATCTACTAACTTATCTCGGGATAGATCAAGATCATGTGTATGAAGTTAGAGAGTTGGATGACAATGATGCTCGTGAGCTATTTAGTAAGCATGCTTTTTCAACGCACCACAACTTTAAAATTAGGACAAATCTAGTGGATAGTGTTCTAAATCATGCTAAAGGCCTTCCTTTAGCACTCGAGGTGCTAGGTTCTTTCTTACGTGGTAGAAGAGAATATGAATGGGAAAGTGCACTGGATGATATTTCTACATCTCCCAAGAAAGGCATCAATGATGTGCTCAAAATAAGTTACGATGGACTAGAGCCAAAAGTGAAAGAGATCTTTCTCCACATTGCTTGCTTCTTTAAGGGGTGGGATAGTGAGTATGTAAAGAAAGTTCTCGACAGTTGCGATCTTAAAGCAGTAATAGGATTACAGATTCTCATGGAGAGGTCTTTGATAAGAATTGAGTCGGGGAACATACAAATGCATGGCTTGATTCAATTGATGGGTATGGATATTGTGATCCAAGAAAGCGATGATCTTGGGAGACGCAGTAGACTATGGCTGTATGATGACGTTGTCGATGTTTTGTCAAGCAACATGGTAAGACTTGCAAAATACCCTCAAACTCCTTATCTTTTTTTTTCACTCTAATTACTAAACATGCATAACCTAAATAGTCTTGTATATATAGGGCAATTGTGCTATAAAAGCCATAGTGTTGCAGTCACCTGAGTTGACAGAGATATGTATCGGTCCAGATGCTTTGACAAAAATGAGAAGGATGAGATTGCTCATTTTGTGCAATGTGCATAATATTTTCCAAGGTCCTATTTGTCTTCCTAATGAGCTAAGATGGTTTCGATGGGCTGAATGTGCTCATTGAATTCCAAAATTTGCCTCTGGTCGAAAGAAATTAGTGGGACTTGATATGAGCAATTGCAGTATATCTGTACTACCAAATCAATTTAAGGTGAGCATTTACGTACATTGACCTTTTATCTACCTCATTTGTGTACATATATGTGTATTATAGATACTAGTACACAAAAGCAAGTATTATTCCCCTGTTTTAGAAAACATTTCTCTATTTTCTTTCAAGATGATGCTAACTACTTACGTTAGAAATATTTTTAAGTGCAGCAATTGGCATTTCAAAAATTAAGCGAACAACTTTATTAAACATACTCAATGGAAACATTTTTGTTAATAAAATACACAACAAAAAGATTCCCTAAATATATATTTTTTATGAAGGCCATTGCATAGTTAGAAGTTTGACTTTTCATATGAATATATGAGACATAAAAAATAAAATAATCAATTTCACGTATTTGTCCATGGTATTATAACTATAAAATAATTTGTTAAGGATAATTGATGGAAGGAATATAAAAGAAAAAGATTGAAATCATTTAAAGTAGGAGATTACCTTGCCTTGTATAATAGTATAGATAAAGTTTACATACTTTCTAAACCTAATATCTCTAACTATTGACATAAACAAATTTCAAAATCACATCAAATCTACATAGTGAAGAAATTCAAAATGAAATTTGTTGTCGGTTCTTTTACATATAAACTATTTATTTTACAGAAAAAGTGTATAGCGATCGAATAAAAGGAAACAAAAGTACGCCAACCTACTTGTCGACATGTATATAGAATAAAAAACACCCAAGAAGTAGTTGGCCGAGTAGTAGGCCACATTGTCATCAAGCGATTGAGCCTTACCTAATACACATACCTAAATTATGGGGATTTGTCCAGCATCAACAAAATTAGCTCAATCTGTAAAACAAGGCATTGTTAGTTGCTTCAGTCATTTCTTAAGGAGCAGAACTTCTAAGTAGACACAATAGAGTATTTATTAGGAATGTTTCCCATAATGTGTGCACACCTAAATCAATATAGGCAATCTAGTAGGGGTTACCACTAGTTTCTTAATAGAAAGTCAAAGTTGGATTTTGGATTGAGTATATGAAATATTTATCTTCTTTCGAATGTTTTTCAAAGTTGGCTTCATTGCCTTTGCATGATTTCAAAGAATTCCAAAATTCGCTAATTTTTACGTAATTACATTGCAATAATATTTATATCCTGCATTCATTTATAATATATATACTTAAAGTCAAAACAAATAGTCTTCATTCCTATGCTCATCCCCTGGCACTTCACTTTGTTTATGTGATTACCACATGGCATGACACATTAATTGTTTTGTCATGGGACCTGCATCCACACTCGACATGTGGTACTTCATGCTTCTATAATTGTCACATGGCATGACACATGGCATAGTTTTGTGATTATCACATGTATGACACACGACACACGACAAATGACATAATTTTATTCCAAACTAAGTTTCTTCTACTAATGGAGTGTAGATTTGGGTCAAGAATACTAGTTTGAGATTTTTTTTGCTAGAGGAAAATTAGTTTATGATAACTATGTCATATTGGTACTAGTTTAGGATTTTTGTAAATGAAAAGTAATTTGGAGTAAATCTACATATTGACTTGGGATTTTCAATGGTAATAATTCTAATTTTTAAATAATTGCCTACACAATTTTATTTGTGATTTTTTTCATATTGTGTACCTATATATTATTCAATTCTTTCAAATAACATAAAAAATGTAAAACGATAAGAGTTATCTCTATTTTGCTAAAGTAAAGATGGAAACTACATTGCCATGTAAAGCTTGGTCGTGCATGTGCCATGTGACACCACTTCGGGCAAGCTTTGCCAAATATATTTATAGTATTTTAAAAGTGTTGACTCGTTTCTCAATACAATATGTAATTACAACAGAAAAATGAAAAGTTAATTAATAGGCTAAGAATGTCACTCGGAAACCTGGATAGTAAGTTCCTATTTGCCTGGTCTACCTAAGCTCATTGCTTCCATCCACATGAAGAGTGTTGTGGCCTTAGCATGTGTAATAATGACATAGTCACCCGGTCAATATAGAGGACATGTTATTATGACATATCCTTTCCCCAACAAACCCAATCTTCCCGATGTGTTGTGTAGCCAATTTTATAACCTCAATTTAACTAAATCCCTGCAAATAAAGTATGATATTATCAAAATAAAATTATAAAGCCATGGACAACGTGAATGACATCTGATATTAAATTACCATCATTTCATGAGTTTGACTCCCCTGTCTATGTACAACAACTAGCATAGGGCCTATTTGTGGATTCCATGGCAGATCTACTCTACATTAAATAAACAAATTACTCAATATTTACAATTGGTGACCTAAAACATAATAATTTCTTGAAAGATACATACTGGAGATGCTTTATTAGCAACCTATTCTCATAATAGGAATTCCACGGTTTAAATGTAAGGAAGCGATGTCATCATACAAGCAACCCTTTTGTGTCACTCTCAAAATGTTTAACAAACTCGATTTTGCTATTTTTGCAGGACTTCCAAAATTTGAAGTACATTAATTTCAGTCAATG
Organism: Eucalyptus caleyi; assembly: GCA_014182885.2. Lineage (NCBI taxonomy): Eukaryota > Viridiplantae > Streptophyta > Magnoliopsida > Myrtales > Myrtaceae > Eucalyptus > Eucalyptus caleyi. Next base: position 37,025,883 of record CM024470.2, on the reverse strand, counting down.
TCAGTTGCTGGTTTGCATGCTCGATCTCTCGTTTACTCCAAATCTCGAGGAATTGTATTTCCTAAATTGCAAAAACTTGGTGGAAGCCCACGAGTCTCGCATATCATGAAAAGCTACAGGTGTTGGACTTTCAGGGGTGCTCTGAACTTAGTGTTTTTCCAAATGAGCCCTAGTAAAAAAATCTCCAATATCTCAATCTTGAAGATTGCACAAGATTTGAAAGCTTCCCTGATATTTCACATGAACTCAAAGGCCTAAAACAGCTTAGGTTAGGAGGGACCGCTATTAAAGAACTTCCTGCATCAATAGAAAATCTTGTCTCTTTGGAGGAAATGCATATACATGATTGCAAGGATCTAGAACATCTGCCATCTAGCATTTACAAGTTACAAACCTTGAAAACTTGCATATTAGTTCTTGCACAAATTTGTTAAGTTTCCAAAGTATGAGGATTTAGCTGGCCTAGGCATGAAGACCATACTTTCAAATTTACGGTGGTTAGACCTTTGGGGATGTTATTTGTCTGAAGTAGACTTTCTTGAGCATCTTTCATGTTCTCCATTCTTGACATAATTAAATTTGACGGGGAACAAAATTACAAGCCTTCCTACATCCATCAGTAAACGTCATCATTTGTCCTATATTAGAGCTATAAATTGCCATCAATTACAGGTGATTCCCAAGCTGCCACCATTTTTTAGAGGTCTTCGAATGGATAATTGCAAATCTCTACAAAATTATGGAGATTTAACTTCAGTTCATGATTTTGTCCATAGAGGGTTGACCATTGTTGATATTAGCTCACCTAATCAGATTAGATTCTCTCTCTAATAGGCACACATGCACACACACATACATGCATATCGATGTGGACTCTATGCTAGATCTAGTGCGTGGTTGGATATTGCAATAGCAAAAAATGCAAAATTGGAGGATTAAGAAAATCAAGCAAATATAAAGTGATTTTGCACTGTATTCATGTAATGAAGTTGGCTACCTTACTTTTATGGGAATGATTTCTATCATACAAGACTTGTATGTTAATGCAAGCAAGGATCAATGGATCTCTACTCGTTTATAGAGCTCTAATTCCAAGTGGAATTCTTAAGGATTACTTACTAAATTCAAATTGAATTTTTCTATTTGAGTAGTAAATAACAAACGTGGGTACTTTCTAATGATCTATCTTTGTTTCAGTTTTTGGAATACTCTATTGTTGTCCCTCGAGGAGAGATGCCAGAGTGGGTTCTCCCTGTTGAAAAGGATTCCATTTCTTTCATGGCTTCAAAAGACTTGTATGAGAAATTTCTTGGATTTGCTCTCTATGTCACTCTCTATAAGGATGATTATGAGGAGAAAAGTATAGAGTCGTATCGTTTTGTTCCCCATGTTAATGAAAAAATGCGGGAAATTTGTCTGCTCCTCCTCACACCTTTGAAGGTGGATCATATCCAGCTCCAATTTTTCACACCACCAAAATTGTGGGGAGTAGTCAATTTTGGTCGAATTGATGGGAGTCATGTTCAATTTAGCCTTACGGTATCCGGTAAATATATGAAAAAGTGGGGATTCCGAATAATATGCAAGCAATTGGAGGACAATTTAAAACTTGTGCTTCAAGATAATCCATCAATCGATCCAGCTTTACTTTACGAAATTAGTCATGAATCAACATATTCAGGAGTTGAGAGTTTATCTACGCCCAAAGATAGTTCGACCGAAATAGATCTACAGACAGAAAGACTTGCAAGATTATCAAATTAGAATTGAGAAAGAGGAAGTGGCAAAGAGAAAGAATGGGCATAATCCCACTGAAAGCAAGCGAATCAAGACTAAGTTGACTTCCAATTTGACCAACGAAGAAAAGGATGATCGAGAAACTTGCTTAGGAAGCAATTCATATGTAAGTGAGCTCCCTACTTCTTTTTTTCTGCTTTCTTCTCTTCTCTTTCATCTTCTTTTCTTTGTTTTGCTAAATCCTCATTTTCTCCGCTATAGGCGAACTTCTCGAACTCCACCGACGTCAAGAAAATATTAGGCACCTTGACAGACGCCACTTTCTGTCACGCCCCGACCCTCAGGCACGCACACATCCCTTACTTTGGTCGATTTAAAAATGCGATATCCCAGGACTATGTATCGCTGACCCTTTCATTTATATATGCACATGCGGAAGCAGTTATAATTCCCCAGACAATAAAGCAATGGGATAGAAAAACAGGCCATACATTTCTCATACTGAAAATTCACAACTACAACTTTTTACATGCAAACAAGGACTGACAAGACAGGACGGGATCTCAGTCCTCATCAGGGTCATACTTGGGGTTATCCTCGGGGTCCTCCTCCACGTACTCCTCTTTGGGTTCCTCAACAGGGATCTCCTCATCAGATTCAAGCTCCTTAGGCTCCTCATCCAGGTCCTGAAATGGTTATTCAATAACCACTGAGACCACGTCTCAGCAAGTTCTACCTCCTAAGACCCGATTAGTAAACTAATACACCTTAGGGCTGTCTACGCACAACATGAGTTAGAGGACTTACCTTAACCCCAGATTCCACCTGCATATTAGTACAGATTAAATAGGCACAAAAGCAATCACATCACAGATCGAAGCATCGATCTAATCGACTTAGTCGATTTCACATCAGGAAGACCACTCACGATCATCTCCCTTCAATCATTCAATTCACAACATCAAATCAAGGCAATGAATCACATCAAATCACACTCAGATCGAATCATTGATCAATCGACCTAATCGAATCATTTCTAGGTCATTCTTTTCACACCAAGCAATTCCTTAGATTTAGTGGCTTTACGGTCCCACCCGACCCTCTCCAGAACTAGTGGCTTTGCGGTCCCACCCGACCCTCTCAAGAACTAGTGGCTTTACGGTCCCACCCGACCCTCTCGAGAACTAGTGGCTTTACGGTCCCACCCGACCCTCTCAAGATGCCATACTATGTCACCGAGCCATGTGCATTCTCCAGGAAGACATACCGAGTCTCCGAGCCACGTGCATTCTCTAAGGCTACCTTTTCGCCAAGATGACATATCTAATCACCGAGCCACGTGTCTTTCCCAAGTAACATTCCAATTCACTGGGCCACGTGCATCCTCAAGGTGATTTACCAACTCACTTTCGATACTAACAACCGATATCCGACCAATTCTCAATCACAAGGCCAAAATTGCATTATTTAATAACATACTTAAAAATGCACCATTAAATCAATTCGACACGAATTAAAGCTCAAATAAATAAACGGGCTGCTCCACGACAATCAGCACGAAATTCCGGTCACCGGGCCATCCCGGTTGAATTTCCGGAAAATAAATAATTAAATAATTAATTTCAAAATTAAATAAATAAATACAATAAATTCAATTTAGCACGCGAAAAAGCTCGATTAAATAAACGGACTGCGCCATGATCATCAGCATAAAATCCCGGTCACTGGCCATCCCAGTTGAATTTTCGAGAATAAATAATTAAATAATTAATTTCGAAAATTAATATTTAATTCCTAAAAATACGACCTAGGCCCGAATCGCTTAATTAACACCCGATAAGGGATGGGAAAAATCCCAAGAAGCATCCAATAAATACTAAAAGCAATTCTCTATCTAATTACGCTAATCACACAACTAATATGCAAACCAATTAACTAATAATCACTAATCAATTCTAATCTAACAACCTAATTACACTTAATTAACACTAATTAACCTTTAAGTATAATTAGCAAACTAAGAAGGCGTTAGTGAAAGAAACTCACTTGATTAAAAGCGGAGACCGAATCACCGCAACGGTGGCCGAAATCAGGCTTTCGACGATCTTGGATCGGGTCAAGAAACCTTGCAAGTCCGCAGAAATTCTGGGCTTGGGCCTACTGAAATTTTCACAGGCTGATGGGCTAATCCACAAGGGCTGGTCTTCACGAGCTTGGGCCTCAAGACTAGGCTAATCTCGCTTGCGCTTCGAATTGCTGGACTGGGCTTCAAGTTGAACTGATTTTCTTTAATCCACTGGGCTTGAAGATGCTAAATTGTGGGCTGCTTGCTGGGCCGGAATTACTTGAAGATGGGCCGAGACCAAAACTGGATTGGGCTTGAAACTTAGGCCAAAGTTGGGCTGAAATAGAAAGCTGGACTGGGTTTCTCTCTTGGGCTGAAGACGGTGCAATCGAAGCTGCTGCAGGCGCTGGGGTTCGATGGATGAGCTACGGGCGATGCTGGCACGTGAGGCGGCTGAATTCGTTGCCGCGTGGAGAGGACGAAGGAGCTGAAGATCAACCAAGGCTTCGGTAGCTGGCTTCTGTTGACCAAAGCAGCTTTGGCTGAGGACGCGTGGAAAGAACGAAGTCAACAGGGGCTTCGGTGGTCTTGAAGATTGACTGGAGGGAGCAGCTTCAGTCTCCAATTCGGTGGGGGCTACTCGGTCTTCGTTGGGTGAAGATTGACCGAAGAAGTGGGTTTGCTGGCCGAGAGACACTCAAGCGAAGATGGACTGGAGTGCGTGGGCTTGTTGAAGGATCGGTGGACTGGCGCTCGTAGGGGCTTCACTGGCGTGGCTGAAGAAGACCAATTAAATATTGACCAAGGCGATGAAGACTGCTACCTCGGTGATGCTCCGAAGACACTGGGCTTCTCTGGACGTCGTGGTTGGAGACGCACGAAGCAGCGAAGATGAAGCTGCTCGCGAACGTTGGGCCAAGTGACATCGTGGACCATCAATCGTGGAACTTCTGATCAACAATCCGACCGAGAAGCTGCAGCGTGGACTGGGACTCCGGTGGAAAGCAGCAGATGTCGCTACTGGGTGGGGGCGCTGCAGTGGACGCGTGCTGCTGGAGTTGAAGGTCTTCAGTCAACAAACGGCAAGAAGATAACGAGATGGTGGAGCAGGGGGAAGCTGGCCGCGTGAGAGGAGAAGAGATCAAACGGTGGCTTCAGGGGAGAGCTTCTTGGGCGTGGGTTTTGTTTGGGCAGTTCGTGCGAAAGAAAGGGACGGCAACCCAAAACAAGAAAGAGAGAAGCAGTGACCGTCTGTGATGGTGAGCCAGAGAAAGAAAGATAAAAGAGACAAATAAACTCAAAAGATAAAAAGGGCAGGAAGTTGTCGCTTGAGAGGGGAAATGAAAGGATAAGAGCAACTAAAGTCAAATGAAAAAGACGAAAGAAACGTAAGAGACTGGGGGGTGCAGCTGGCCGCACGAGTGGATGGGGAGGAGAGAGAGAAAAGGTCGGCTAAGAGGGAAAGAAAATAAGGAAAACGTGGGCGAGAAGGAATTCAAAAAGGGAGGCCCAAAATCACAATCTCATCCCATGCATTAATTCCATGTTCCCCCATTTCTTTCCAAAATTTAAATTCCCCAATAATATCCAAGTTAATGCCAAAATTCCGCCTCATTATGCCGGCCTCTGAAAAATCAATCGTCGAGTCTTTGATCGAACTAATATTCTTCCTCATCAATATAATCCACTTGTATCCCAATTCTACAATAATAGATGGCCATCTGCAATTCTGATCGAAAACGGCCCTATTTATTCAGTCGAAATTAGACCTCGAAAATCTGGATGTCACACTTTCAGCATCGCGACCGACCATCAACTTCCGTCCGATGCGACGGAGCTCCGACGAATTTAAGACCGCCACCTACCGACGGAGGCGATGAACAGCGAATTGACGGCGGCAGAGATCGGTGAGCAGAGTCAACGGACCGCTGCCGCCGACCGAAGCCATGGAAACTGATGAAGCAGCTTGGTGGGAACGATACTCTCCTCAGGTTCTGGGCTTTCATGCTTGATTTTGAATTCAATTCGTGCGATGCTGCAATCGCGCGGGAACTTGAAGGATGTGTCTAGTGGATTTGGTCGAGAGACGTTGAATAAGGTGTTTCTTTGTAAGTTTGGTCTGTGGATGGTTAGTAGTGAATTGACTGGCGATCGACGTTGCACGCTGCAAAATCAGCAACAATCCCTACTAGAAGGTATTCCTTTTCTTTCTTTCTTTTGGTAAGTGGCAATCTATTCAAACAAGTAGGTGAAGTCTAGTTTCATTGGAAAACACGAGCGCCGGTGAGTGAAACAATGGGAAGTAGCTTGTGCGTGGTTGGGTTCAGTCTGCTTTTCAGGCGAAAACTGAGCCAATCCAGGTGCTATGGGTTGGGACTCCCTTATGCGAGACTAGGCATTGCAGCGAACAACTTGCCACAGTGGGGTTTGAGGGACATGTGCTTTTGAGGTGTCTAGGAAATGTGGATATGTAGAATTCATGCAGATGTGTGGCAGGCAAAAGTTTTTCCAGGACTGTTGAATTGTGAGAAACATTGATTGCTGGGATAGGGCTCTATCTCTATGTTTTATGTGACATCCCAAATTTTCAACCCTGTCTTCTACTGAATAAATCGGGCATTTCATTGACGTGTCTATAGGGCTATTCTCAGAACTGATCATTCTTGAGATAACTAGACTATCTGGGGAAATTATTAGGAATCTTAAGGCAATTAGACTTGAGAACTCGATCATGAATCAGCTTCTCGACCGTGTTCATCTTTAGAGGCCATTACGGCACAGTTAAAAATCGATTTGAGATCAGAGATAGGTCTATTCGACTGAGATGTGTGGCCGATCGTGGGTGACTCCACTAAATTGGAAAATTCTCGTCGACTGGCTCTAGACTAATTTTCTTATTGTTTTGGTACCCTGTGTCCGTATTTGGATCCTCGAGATTTTCACGACAAACGAGAGTCGCCAATGAGTCGAGTGGGTTCATAGTGGCTCGAAGAAAATCAACCACGAGTCAATTGTCCTGAAAAGTTCTGAAAACTACCCGGTAGTCTAGGTCACGCTAAAAACGCGCCGAATGAAAATTAACCGCCAATTCGAGTCCGATTTCAGAAATTGAAGTTTTGGCCATGTCACAATAAATTTTAGGAGCATCGACTCGTCTCGGAAGATTTTCGGAGATTCGGGAAATTTTACTAAAGTGGGTTCGGACGTCGCGGAAATTTGGCGAAGTTCAGATTAGCTAAATTAATGGGAAATTTGACTTTCGGGTTGAGCTGTGTGTGTCGGAGATTTATAGAAAATATCTTGGGATTTTTCTACATTGAAATTGGACCTCAAATTTGCGGATTCGAGTGATGAATTGAAGCTATGTGAGTAAATTCGGAATTAAGAAAATAGGTATATTTTGGGGCACCAAAAAAATAGAATTATTGGTGAGGAGAAGACAAGAAGATATTTGGGAGACCAAAGTGGATAAGCATGAAGCCTATGGGGGACAAAGCATTTAACTCTTGGGATTTACTCTATTGACTTTAGTTTCTTCTTCCTAAACCTTCGGTCGCACGCCTCACCACCGCCCCTCCCGATTTACATCTTCGTCTTTCTCTCTCACCGAGGAAGCCCACGAATTCCACCAAAGTGTGTTTCTCCATTTTCGTTCATCCCTCTGTCACACGAATAGTCCATTTCAACAAAAAGAATTGACTGGCTTCGACGCCAAGATCCCACCGAAGCCCTCAACTCCATGCGTCCATCTTCCACTTCACTGCTCCAGTCATCACCGAAGAAGCTGCATCGTGTCTTCACGCCTGACAAACTCGTCCACAACCGCAGCTGCTTGAAGCCGCCGAGACAACACCGAAGCAACTCCGTGCCACGCTTTCTTCTCCCCATGCGTCCGCAAGAGTCTTCGGTCAGCAATCAACACAGCGTGAAACCTCAACGCATCTGCCAGTCAACCGTGTCTCCTCACCATTTGTTGATTGAAGCAACTCCACGCCAGCGTCTGCAGCATCCACGCGTCCGAGTCTGCTCTTGGCTCGGTCAACAACGGCAGCAACCGAAGCTGCTTGGTTGACCGCAAAAGCCCCACACCCGTGCACAGATCCGTCGCCAGCAGCTGCTCCTCACGTTCCCTCTCTGGCGCCATCGCCGAAGCTGCTTCAGTCTTCTTGTTCGAGGCCCAGCTCGTGCAAGCAGCTCTTTTGGGCCACCGAAACCAGCAGTCCAGCGAAACTTTTGCACAAGCCCCGCAAGTCAGCCTAGCCAAATCTCACCAACAGCAGCCCATCCGCAGAATTTTATTGAGGCCCATTTTGCAGTCTTCAAACCCAATTGAAATTTCACAGCAGCAGATTCAGCTCCGAAGCCCAGCAAGGTCAGCAGTTTTCAGCCCAAGAGATCAGCCCATTTTCAGCTTAGTTCAAGTCCAGCAGCCCGCGAAGCTCAATCCAGAACTTTCTTCGGGCTTGCAAAGTTCTTGGCCCGGCCCAAGTTCGGCCGCCGTAGCGTCGTCGTCGCCGTGTCCCGGTCTTCGTTTTGTGCAAGTGAGTTTTACTCACTAATGCTTTATTAGTTTGCTAATTATGCTTAGGGTTGGTTAGATTTAATTAAGTGCAATTAGGTGGTTAGATTAGGTTAGAACAATTAATTTAGTGACTTAATGATGCATGTTAGGTGGCTAGACCTAGATATTAGCAAGTAGAAATGTTTGGTTATTTATTGAATGCATCTCGATTTTTCCCGACCGTTTGGGCTCCAATAAGGCAATATGGGCCTAAATTGGATTTTTATTATTTATTTATTTAATTTTCGAAATTAATTATTTAATTAATTATTTTCCGGAAATTCAACTGGGATGGTAGTAAGAATTTCGTGCATTGATTGTCGTGGTGTAGACCGTTTATTTATTTGAGCTCTACGTTGTGTGGAATTGAATTAATTGTGAAATTTGAGAATTGTCCCAAATTGTTTGTTATTGAGTATTTGATTGGTAATGGCCGAGCATGGGTATATAGCGCCAGTACTTTGATGGGCTATATAGTAGGGAGAATGGTGAGAGCTAACTAAGAACATTATTGGTTGAGACCAATCAGGTATGATATTATTGGACATACGTGATTCGGTGATTGGAAGTATCACTGGCGAAAACGGCGCCTTAAGGAACGCACATAAATGACTTATAGACAAACGTGATTCGGTGATTATGGAAATATCACTGGTGAAAACGACACCTTAAAGAACTCACGATGTTGTCTGTAGCTGATGTCACCTTGGCGAAAACGGCGCCCTAGAAAGGACACGTGGTTCGGTGATCGAGGATATCACTGGTGAAAACGGCGCCTTAAAGAACGCATGGTGTCGGTGATCGGTATGTCATTGGCGAAAACGACGCCCAAGAAACACATGTGATTTGGTGAATGAGTACACTACTGGGAAATCATGGTATGAGTGGGAATGACCTAGAGAGGGTCTAATTGACATGTAATCGACTTAGTCGATTGGCCAGTGCTTGATCGGATGTCGTGAATTGTTTGAATATCTATGTTTAACCTTGAATTGCAGGTTGGAACTGAGGCCAAGGTAAGTCCTCTGACTCGTGTTGTGCTTAGGCAACCGTATGGCGTATTAGTTTACTAATCGAGTCGTAGGGGGTAAGACTCGCTGAGACGTGGTCTCATTGGTTATTGAATAACCATTTCAGAACCCTGAGGAGAAGCTAAGGAAGAGGAACCTGAAAGGGAGAAAGACTTTTGAAGAAGAAGACGATCCAGAGAGGGATCTTGATTATAACCCGGATGTGGACTGAGATCCCATCCCTTTTGTAAACCCTATCTTAGCATAGATAGGTGTGAGACAAGTATGTTGTGAATAGTATTGTAAATATACTATGAGTTGTGCTGTTAATGAAAGTGTGGTTATGAATTTCAATATGAAAAATATGGCCTACTTTCCTATCCCATTGTTTTATTGTCTAGGGATTTATAACTGCTTCCGTATGTGCTTAATAAAAAGAAAGGGTCGGCGATACTTAGTCCTGGGATATCGCATTCTAAAAATCGACCAAGTAGAAGGATGTGCGCGCGTCCGAGGATCGGGGCGTGACATTTTATGCAACGCTTGAAGAGGCAAAACCATTCAAGAATTAAGAAGATGTAGTGAGATGGCAAGCCAACAGGAAAGGTTGCTGGACATTCTAGTCCTTTTACCACTTGTTGACTTTGGCATTTATGGAGAATTAAAAACCAAATTTACTTGGAGCATGAGAGTAATGTGGACGTCAGTTGTGCTCATGGATAACTGGTTAGGTGGTTTTTTTTTTTCTCCCTGTGGACTGTGGGTATGAAAAAGAAACAAAATCATAAGCAGCACAGAGTTTACATAAGTTTTGCAGTAGAATAGAGACAAAAAAGTACAGGAAGCTGATTATCAATTCTGATTTCTAAGACCTTCGCAACCGTTTAACATTCTCTTTATGTGTTTATGTGCCATAGCGTTTATGGAGGAAATTGACCTAGTAGCTAAAGTTTTTTGGATGTTAGTGAAACCTAATTAATGAATGATAAGCTTTTGAGGTACCAATGATAGGACACACTGGAATGAACAACATGTAGTTTCTCAAATTAGTTGCTATTTGTGCTTTAGAGCCGTATCATTTCAATAGTTAGTTGGGATTCGCATCTGAATTACAGGATGAGAATGTGGTAATAACCATTGCTTGGACCTGCAAGATCTTGATCATAAAGCTGTGAGGCATGCATTCATTCCATCCGTAGCTATGAGACATGCTGAATATTTCTACTGGTAGCAACTTAATGCTGATTTCCTCTTGAATTGCCTGTATGCATGTGTGCATGCATGCGAGAATTTCTGACTCTTATCCTCATGTTTTCTTCTTCTAAGCAGTAACCAGACCTATTTGCTTTTCTTATGAAAGGCAAAGCTTGCTTTGGATAGCCTTGAAGTTTCAGTTGGCTAAGAAACTGATTTTCAGTAACTAGGTGATTCCAGAGATGTTACCTTGTATTCTAATTAAGATGATTAGTATTTTAGTCTAAATTAGTGAATGGTTTTGCAGTCTACTTTACTTATTTATAGTATATTTTGATTGATCAGCTGTGTGATTTTTGAGGATGGGAGCGTTATTGCGACGGGAAGAAACCGGATTTATAAGCCACGGAATGTATGTGTTTGTCATTGCTTCTCCACCTCCTTCTATAAATTTTGGTCAACAATACATTGTTAGTGTTCTGAATTGATGCCCTTCAACTATACACTCGGTAGATTATTGTTAATCACTTTATGTTTCTCCCCTAATTATTTCTTTAATAGATCATATAGTAGAATATCTGAACAAATCTGTTAATAGTGGAATTTTCCATGCATAATTAGGCTGTAGAGGGTTTTTTTCTTTTTTTTCTTTTTTTTTTTTGCATTATTCTCTTGTAAGATATGACTAAGGCCAACAACAACAATGTTCTTGCTTTATTATGCATAATGTGTTGCATTTTTCATTTACCATTGTTGTGACATCCAGATTTTTCAACCCTGTCTTCTACTGAATAAATTGGGCATTCCATTGATGCACCTATAGGGTTATTCTCAGAGCCGATCACTCTCGAGATAACTAGACTATCTGGGGAAATTATTAAGGAATTTTAAGGCAATAGACTTGAGAACTCGATCAGGAATCGGCTTCTCGACCATGTCCATCTTTAGAGGTCATTACGGCACAGTTAAAAATCGATTTGAAATCAGAGATAGACTGGATCGATAGAGATGTGTGGCTAATCGTGGGTGACACCACTAAATTGAAAAATTCTCGTCGATCGGCACTAGACTGATTTTCTTACTGTTTTGGTACCCTGTGTCCGTATTTGGGTTCTCGAAATTTTCACGACAATCAAGAGTCGCCAATGAGTCAAGTGGGTTCATAGTGGTTCGAAGAAAATCGACCACGGGTCATTTGCACTTAAAAGTATCAAAAATTTACCCGGTAGTCTAGGTCACGCTAAAAACGCGCTGAATGGAAAATTAACCGCCAATTCAAGTTCGATTTCAGAAATTGAAGTTTCAGCCATGTCACAAAAATTCTAGGAGTATCGACTCAATCTCAGAAAATTTTTCAGAGATTCCAAGACTTTTACGGAAAAATCGTTGCTGACACCGCGGAAAATCGACAGAAATTCAGTAGGCCAAATTAAAGGAAATTTAGACTTCTAGGCCGAGCCTTTGAGTATCAAGGACTTGCAGAGGATTGTACGGGATTTTGCTTCAGAGAAATTGGACCTCAATTTGGAGAGATTGGAATTGAAATTGAGTTTGAACTTAGTTAAAATTGGATCTTAAGATGGGGGTGTGCAACATTAGTATCAATTTGGATTTAATGGTGATATTATCTTATTAGAAAGTAAAAAGGGAACATTAGGATATTTTTTAGGGCTTTTGGGGGGACAAGCATTTAAGAGGAGATGTTTGTGTTGATCTTTTCTTTGGCTTGTGGAGCACGCACAAACGGCTGGCCTCCATCTTCTCACGTGGACGACCCCTGCTTCAGCCGAAGGTTTATTCTGCTTTTGCTTTCAACTTTCGCTTCCTCCTTCCTCGATCAGTCCCTGCCGCTTGCTCTACTTTCGGTTTTTCCCCTGCGAAGCTGTCATCCGCGACCGAAGCCTCACGCTTCTGCCGTTCAATCCTCCACGCGTCTTCAATTGCTGCCGCAACTGCTTCAAGTTCCCACGCCAGTCAACTCCAAGCCTTCTTCTCTTCAATTTGTTGACCAAGCTGCTGCCAAGTTGAGCCAGCGAAGCGACGCCGAACGAAGCAACTCGCAAGCCAGCTCGCCACCTCAACCGGTCTTCCCCTCCATCCCTACCGTTTCAGTTGACATCTCTCCCTCCGCACAATTAGTTTGGCCACTACGAGCAGTCCACGATTCCACCGGTTGTTGACTTCTGCAGAGCCAGCGTGAACCAGCTCTGCCTTGCCACGTTTCCTCTTCATCTTGCGCCCTCAGCAGCACGCGTCTTCACGCCCTCAAGACCATCAACTCAACCGAGCAGCACTTCCAGCGAAGTGTTCATCCAGTTGCTCCCTTCTGCCGGTTGTTGACCATCATCTCTCCGCCAGCTCCATCCGACCGAAGACCAACAGCCAGCGAAGCCCACGTCTCCTCCCCACCGAGTGAAGCCACACGCGAGCTGCCCCTCTTCCATTTCGTTGCAGCATCATCCATCTTCGCGTAGAGCTGCTTCGCTAAGTCAACTTCAGCTTCACGCGTCTTCACCGAGTCAATCCCATCTCCACCATTCAAGCAGAGTCCACGAAGCAGCTTGAAGACCAGCGAAGCTGCTCCATTCGGCGTGGTCTTCTCCAGCGAGTTTTGGCCCAACAGTTGGGCCCGTGTCTTTAGCCCATCTTCATACGATTTCAACCCAGTGAAGAAGTCAGGCCAGCCCATGTGAATGTCATCCTCAAGCCCAGCGAAGTCTCAGTCCAGTTGGGCCCGAAAGCCCGCCACCTGAAGTCTCCAGCCCACGCGATTGCAGCCCAATTTCAGCTCAGTCCAGTCCTAGCGGATCAAGCCCGTCAGCCCGCGAAAATTTCAAAAGCCCAGTTTAGCGAAGCCCGCTTGGTTCAGTCCTTTTTCAGCAGGCCCAAGCCCAAGTTAAAGGCCTGGCCCAAGCCCGCCGGTGTCGTCGAAAGTCCAATTTCGGCCACCGTCACGTCGCCGTCGCGGTGATTCGGTCTCCGCTTTTACCAAGTGAGTTTTACTCACTAATGCTTTCTTAGTTTGCTAATTATGCTAAGGGGTTGGTTAGATTTAATTACGTGCACTTAGGTGGTTAGATTAGGTTAGAACAATTAAATTAGTGACTTAATGATGCAAGTTAGGTGGTTAGACTTAGTCATTAGCAAGTAGAGAGCCTCTAATATTTATTGAATGCATCTTGGGATTTTTCCCGACCCGTTTCGGGCTCCAATAAGGCAATACGGGCCTAAATTGGATTTTTAATATTTATTTATTTAATTTTCGAAATTAATTATTTTTCTGGAAATTCAACCGGGATGGCCGGTGACCGGAATTTCATGCTAATTGTCGTGGTGCAGTCCGTTTATTTAATTGAGCTTCAATTTATATGGAATTGATTTAAATTGTGAAATTTGAGGATTTGTCCTAAATTGTTTGTAATTGAATATTTGATTGGTAGATGGCCGAGTACGAGTATATAGAGCCAGTTATATGTTGATGGGCTATATAGTGGAGAGAATGGTGAGAGCTAACTAAGAATATTATTGGCTGAGACCAATCAGGTATGATGTTATTGGACATACGTGGTTTGGTGATTGGAAGTATCACTAGCGAAAACGGCGCCTTAAAGAACGCACGTGAATGACTTATAGACAAATGTGGTTCGGTGATTAAGGAAATGTCACTGGTGAAAACGACGCCTTAAAGAACTCACAATGTTGTCTATTGCCGATGTCACCTTGGCAAAAACGGCGCCCTAGAAAGGACACGTGGTTCGGTGATCGATGATATCATTGGTGAAAACGGCGCCTTAAAGAACACACGGTGTCGGTGATCGGTATGTTATTGGCAAAAACGACTCCCGAGAAACACATGTGATTTGGTGAATGAGTACACCATCTGAGAATCATGGTATGAGTGGGAATGACTTAGAGATGGTCCGACTGACATGTAATCGACAAAGTCGATTGATCAACGATTTGATCGGATGTCGTGAATTGTTTGAATATTTGTGCTTAACCTTAATTTGCAGTGGAATTTGAGGCCAAAGGTAAGTCCTTTGATATGTGCGTGTTTAGACAGCCCATAGTGTATTGGCTTACTAATCGAGTCTTAAGGGTAGAACTCGCTGAGACGTGGTCTCATTAGTTATTGAATAACCATTTCAGGACCCTGAGGGGGAGCCAACGAGGAGGAACCTAAGGAGGAGTGCACTGATGTGAAACTTGAGGAGGAGAAAGATTTTTGAAGTAGAAGATGATCCAGAGAGGGATCTTGAATACAACCCGGATGTGGATTGAGATCCCATCCCTTTTCTGAACCCTGTCTTAGTGTAGATAGGTGTGAGACAAGTATGCTGTGAATTATATTGTAAATATACTATGAGTTGTGCTGTTAATAAAAGTGTGGTTGTGAATTTCAATGTGAAAAATATGGCCTGCTTTTCTATCCCATTGTTTTATTGTCTGGGGATTTATAACTGCTTCCGCATGCGTAATAAAAAGAAAGGGTCGGCGACACTTAGTCCTGGGATATCACACGTTAAAATCGACCTAGGAGAAGGATGGGCGCGCCCCGAGGATTGGGGCATGACAATTGTGCTCTCTCTGGAGCCATATTATGGTAATTATATGCTTTTGTGAAGTTCCTGACATTGTTTTCTTAGGATATGTTTAGCCACACTTTGGTATAAAAATGCATTGAGAGCATTGTATTGCCTTTTGAGATGTAAGAACCAATTCCTTGAGCACATTTCTTCATATAATGGTCACATGTACACAAATAGTTTAAGCCTGGTTTCTGGTAGAGATCATCTCCTATCTAACAGTCTATTGCTGCATTTATTTGTAGATTTCTGGTGACAATACACTACTGTAAATGATTTTGTGAACAGTAATGAATAGCTGATACGAAAAATATTAGGCCCTTTTAGTATCTTGTGGAGCCTATTGGAAGAACAAAGGAACCTAGCTACAAGGTATATATAAAAATACTATTAGAAAAGGTGGAGGTGGCTAATCCAGTAAGAGGCCTCTTTTTCCATGTGGGATTCTAAGCCGCTTCAAGCAAGCAAAACTTGTTGAGTTCCTGTAGTATCTTCTTTAATCAATCTTATAGATACTCTCAATCAATTTATCCGAAGGAGAAAACATTTCTCATGAAATGGATTTCATATATTTATGTTAACCTGCATTGTGAGAAACTGTCTTGTTGACAAAGCTTCTAAATTTGATGTGCTTGCTTTGTTTTTCTCCTTGTGCTTTTATAGGCAACAAGACATGCAAAGATGGAAGCTCTTTATGTCCTTTAGGAACAGTGGAAAGGAACTGGATTTTCAGCTACAGAAGTTGTAGAGAAGTGTTCAGCATGCTCCCTTTACGTGACATGTGAACCATGCATATGTGTGTAGCAGCATTATCAATCATTAGTATATCTGTTGGTCATACTGAAATAAAACTAAACTTTTCTAAATTGGTATATTCATAAATAATTAGATTTCTCTTACCCCTTTTAGGTATAAAGGAAGTATATTATGGCTGTGCAAATGATAAATTTGGAGGCTGTGGTGCGATACTGGTGTTGCATTCAAGTAGCTCCAAGGCATGCATTTCTGAACTTGCTTTTGTTGCTGATTCCGTATCTGCTTAGCTCCACTTTGCAATTGTGACATAGGATGATTGACAACTTAAGTTTACTGGAGGTCTTCCTTATGTTGATCGCTGATGGATGTGATTTTGTAGCAATTCTGTTTGTTGTCACTATTTAAATATTGCAATATTTAACCTTTAGAGATAATTTGCTTGCATGAATCTATTTCCGGAGTAGACATTTTTTAAAATTAATAATCTTAGGAATGAAATGTAAACTTCTTAATCAAAACATATTCTCCTATCGAAAACTGTTTTTGCTTAGATAGTTCCTCCTTTTGCAATGTGCTTTGTCAATTAGTCTACTAAATTATCTCTTGCGTTATATTTGGACATGTTTTGCAATTGGAATTTGTTCTAGGTTTCAAGCTGAGGAACTAGGTAAAAATGCAGAACATCGGGAATATTTGCTGATTTTGATAGAAATTTCATCTATGTTACCCCCATTCAAATGTGCCTAATTGATGAATATTTCCAACTTTTTTCTTGTTTCTCTTTCTTTAATGGAAATAAAGGGTTTCAAATGTTATGGAGGGGTAACGGTATTAAGTGGTTTCTCTTTGGCGAGATTTTATGAACGAGGAAACTATAATGGTATGAACGGCGATCAACCACTTTAACCAGCTGAATTGTTTGTTGGAAAGAAAGTTGTAAAACTGGAGTTAGCACTGACTTACATCAAATATCCTGAGGGAAATGATAGTTCCTTTTCATTGGACCCATGGTTAAATACATTTTTTAGGAGGCTTTTATGAGCATAATAGAATTATTCTGCTTTTTAAACCAAATTTTACTTCATCAATCAACGAAGTTGAAGCAACCTTTGTACTTTTAAAATCTAATACTATAGTCTCTTAGCCCTCATCCCCTTCCATATCTTTCTATTTCTACTTTTCAATCATTTCTTTCAACAAGCTAGATATAGAACTGTAGCTAGGGCTTTGTGTGATTGCAGATCTTGCTAAACAACTCTCTCTCTCTCTCTCTCTCACACACACTTGTCCTTATGCACATCATTTACTGCAGTAAAGATATCATGTTGTATCCTTAGTTTGGAGAATTTTCTGCACATCCCAAGTAAATAATGCCAACCTGGTGGAATGTTTTATGATGAGAAAGGGTTGATGAAATTGCAAGTATAGAACTAGTGTGTCGTTGATTGGTAAGAACCCATTCACAAGTTTTTTATGGCAAGGTGTTCATTATGTGATGGCAGGTATGCTTTTCCAGACTGACACTAAGTGTAGTTGCTTGAGTGGAGTGATTTTCAGCCATGTAATGATTGCCATGAATAGGTGTAGAATTTGCCCAGTAAACACAAAAGTTGAGAGTTTCAAATGGCCAATAATTGTTTTGGCCATTTTTCAGATGCCCTATTTATCTAATATAGCTTTCCTCTAGACTGGGTATTATTAGGTTGCCATTTGAGAAACGGGACATCATGTCCTTGGTTAAGCAATAAGACGAAATGCAGTATGTTGATAGTTAATAATCCATTGGTTAGACTCGTTGAGAAAAATATCTTTTTCCTTGATCCCTATCATGAATTACTAAACATATGTGGTTCTTGGTTGAGCAATTCTCCAATTTGAGCTCTTCAGTTGCAAATATTTCAAGAGACTGATCAGATCATAACCTTTTCATGCTTCTGAGATCATTAGAAAGCTTTGGAAACTCATTACATACAAAAAAGATGGTGTTGAAATAATTTGTCTATGCAATGATAAAATGAATTTGGTTTTCTTCTCTGTTCTAGAACCCTTTAACATGAATATCATTAATGTTCGCCATTTTTCCCCTCCTTTCCCATTCATTTCCTGTTTATAACATTGTGGAATCTATTTTTTGTTTAAGTACTAAAAATATATGCGGATTCCTAATATTTTGATTTCAACTCCAAAGCCTCACAGGCCAGGGGTTGCTCAGGCTTCTCATCTGATTTCTGTGCATTGATTCTTCTAGTTGAATCCTCTTGTGTCTTCACACAACTAGGTAAGACATTTCAGCTTATGATTCCTCGCTTTTCTGAACATCATGTGTAGATTTATGATGCACCTTTGCTGTGTATTGAATAATTGTCAGTTGTACATATAACAATTGGGCTGCATTATGTGACCTTTCGATATTATAGCCTGTCAACAATGGAATGACATTAATTAGTGTGTTGTGGCATTGTTTCTTGCTTTAGCAGTATGACTGATGCTCATGTTAAGATTGAATATACTTATGGCTATGATTCTATTTTGTGGTAAGAGGATGTAGTTGAATATCTAGCATTCCATAAAGTGGCTTTAAAAATTCTGTGCACTCTGGCTGACAATGTGTGTGCCATTTACTGCTTTCCAATCACAGAATTTCCTCAAGGTGCCTGAGAGAAGAAGCTTGATTCTTGTCCAGATCAATTTTTGTTCGGATGGTCTTGTGTTCATTGAGGATTGCACCTACAATCACAAGTTCATTTCATGCTTTGACTCAATTATTCGGTCATTAAGATAATTTACGGCATAACCCTGTGTAGGCATCACTTTTCTTGTGCTAATTTTTATCAACATATTTTGTAATCTACTTGATTTTTTCTTTTTTGTGTTTTTCAAACTTTGAGTTAATTCTAGGGCATGCTTTTGATGTGTTTGAGTATCGGAGTTCGGACTGTATCATGTGTTATACCTAATGATGATAAAAGTGGTAAATAATTTGCATGTGATTCGCATGGATTTCCTAGTAGAGAATGCATTGACTAGATTTAAGCTTCCTGAGTGTGCCACTTTTGACTTAAATACTTTTTTTTTTTTTGGTTAGAAACATAACGATTTTCATTAAAACTGAGGATTACAACCTGCGGCTAAAAGATCAGCAGTTAAAAGATCTAATAACAGAGGGGGAGGCGAGATGGGCCACTCGGCAGAAAGAGCCCCTATTCTATGAAACTTTGCGGCCCAGTCCGCTACACGATTTGCCCCCCTTCGACAATGGACAACCCTAGCGCAGGAGAAGCTTTGCAGTAAGAATTGAGCCTCTGCGAAGACTGAACGTACCTCCCACGGCGGCAAGGTAATTTCATTGATCGCCTCCACCAGAATCAAACTATCCGATTCAAGGATGAGTTTATCTTGATGTCTACCAATTTGTTGCAGATGGCGAAGTGTGATCAGCAGCGCCATGAACTCCGCCTGCAGAGCCGAAGAGACAATGACCGTCCTGGTAAGTCCATCGAGCATTCTACCTCTCTGATCTCTGCACACTGTGGCTATTGTGCCACTGTTGTTTTGTGGTTCAAAAGCCCCATCAAAATTAACCTTGATCATGTCTAGTTCAGGTGGTCACCATAATTCGCTGATGCTGATCCCCTGTCGCGCTTGTGCTGTAGGACAAGGAGAAAACAACAGGATTGATCGAGCATGTATGAGAGCAGAGTCCACAATCCGACGGGGATCCAGTTGTTGTCGACGGAAAATAAAGTGATTCCGCGCCTTCTAGAGATTCCAAAGAACATATGCAAGTGTAGATGAGTCAGGTGAGTTATGTTGTTTGAGTATCAGAGCTGCTACCCAATGCTCTATGCTGTGCGTAGTTTGTATGTGTATAGGCATATGTTCATCGAGCGTTGACCAAACATGGACTGTTATGGGACAGAATAGGAATAGGTGAGTTGCTGTTTCGGGTAGGGTATCCTGGCAAAGTGGGCAGATCGGGTCTGAGGTAATATGTCTATGGAAAAGGTTATCTCTGGTGGGTAAAACATTATGGCATAAGGCCAAAATAAAATATTTAACTTTGGGGGCTACTTGTAGTTTCCAAAGATGTTTCCACATTGCTTGAGGGAGAGACTGAGCATGCGAAACTTGAGGCTGACTTTGGTGAATTACTGTTTGCCTAAGAGAATGGTACCCACTTTTAACTGTGTAGTCACCATGAATAGATTTTGTCCAAATCAACTTATCCTCAGTATGAGAGGGCTAACGTGGATTGTAAGTATCTCCTGCATTGTATGGTGATCATATAGTTCATTAATAACAGAAATATTCCAGTCATCGGTCCGGGTATCAATCAAATCAGCAACCTTAAAAGGTTCATTTCGATTAGTTGGACCACCTATAATACCTTTGGGCAGCCAACAGTCTTCTCTTATTATGATTTTCTGTCCATCTCCTACTGACCAGCGAAAGCCGTGACTAATGGAATCCCGACCTAGTAAAAGGCCCTGCCATCCCCAAGAAGGCCTAGAACCTCTAGTAGCAGTAAGAAAATCTGTAGAGTGGAAGTAAATACCTCTGAAAAGCTGACTCCATAAAGCCGTTGGATTTTGATGCAGTCGCCAAGCTTGTTTACCTAGAAGGGCTTTATTGAAAAGCAATAGGTCCCAAAAGCCGAGACCTCCTTTAGATTTGCTACCCTTAAGGTTCTCCCATCGTGTCCAGTGAATTCCTGATTTAGAAGAATCATTTTGCCACCAGAAGCGTGCAATTCTCTTTTCAATGGCTATGCAAATAGAAACTGGGATTTTGAAGATAGACATAGCAAACTGTGAGATCGCCTGGACCACTGCTTTGATAAGAACTTCCTTCCCCCCCTTAGATATGAGTCGTTCTTGCCATCCCTCTAGTTTTTTGTTCACTCATGCAAGTATCCAAGCGAACATTTCCTTCTTAGATCATCCCCAATCCGAGGGGATTCCCAAATATTTGCCAGTCAGAATAAGAATTGGGACTCTCAATGCATTGGCCAAATTTTCCTTTAAATGTATGGGACAAGCCTTAGAGAAATAAATCCCAGAGTTGTTGCGATTGATTGCCTGTCCCGTAGCTAAACAATATTGATTCAATATATTGGCAAGATTTAGACATTCCTGTAGTTTGGCATCTATAAAGAAAATTGCGTCATCAGCAAAGAAAAGATGAGATAGTACAGGACACCACCTGTTGAGCTTAATGCCTTTGAGATTGCCCATGCTGATAGCTTGACTGATCATATTCGATAACATGTTAGCTAGAAGGATAAATAAATAAGGAGAGAGGGGATCGCGCTGTCGGATACCACAGGTCCGCTGGAAGAAAGGTAGCTGTTCACCATTAAAACGCACACTATAAGACACAGTTGTAATACATTGCATGACCCATCTGACCCAAGTAGGGTGAAATCCTAACTTTAATAGATAAGCCTCTAGAAAGTCCCACTCCACCGATCATAAGCTTTTTGCATATCCATATTTAAAACTGCATGAAAAGTCTTCTGGCTTTTTAGAGTGCACAACTGGTGTAGCACTTCCTGGACGATGAGAATATTATCCTGAATTTGACGACCACTAACAAAAGCACTCTACTCAGGAGATATCAATTCTGGGAGCCAGGGCTTAAGTCTATTTGCAATCACTTTTGAGATAATCTTATAGGCATAATTGCAAAGACTACTAGGACGGTACTGATCTAAGCTTTCTGGGTTAAAACTTTGGGGATCAAAGTAATAATAGTTTGATTTAGAGCTAAAGGCATAACTCCTGAGATGAAAAACTGTTGTATAAGGGGGATAAGATCAGCACACAAAGTGTTCCAATAAATTTGGTAAAAAAGACCATTCATACCATCAGGTCCGGGTGCTTTTGTGCATCCAAGCTGAAAGGTGGCTACCTTGATCTCATCCTCTCGTCACGGCTTTGTCAATAAGTCATTCATAGTAGAGGAGACTACTGGCTGACATTATGCAATGATCGGCTGAAAATCGCGATGACCTACTGTTCGATACAAGTCGGAGAAATATTGGATAGTCATATTTTTCAAAAGACTGTCTTCCCTAACCCATTCCTGGTCACCATCTTGTAGCAAACGAATTCTGTTTCGCTGGCGTCGTTGAATAGTCGTAGCATGAAAAAACTTGGTGTTTTTGTCTCCCCATTTAAGCCAACTGATCCTAGAGCGCATGGCCCAAAATTGCTCCTCTTGCTGCCATAATTTTATGTACTTCTTATTTCAGTTTGCTCGCAGCCCTCTTATCATATTGATTGTGTGGTTGGTTGATGATATCCTGTAGTTGTAGTTGGAGTATGGCTATTCGCTTTATAGCTGGAGAGAACTTCTGAGGACTCCATTTACTAAGTGCTAGTGAAACCTATTTGAGTCGTTGAGTTAGAGTCTTAGTGGTACCATGGTTAGAGTTCCAAGATGTATCAACAACTGCACCGCAGTCCCTTTCTTGTAACCAAAAGGCTTCAAAGGTAAAGAATTTATGACGACGCCTTAGGCTGACCTTAGTGGTTAACATTAAAGGGCTATGATCAGAGCCCACTACAGGTAGAGCAACCACTTCAGCTTCTGGGAAAGCTATACGCCAGTCATAATTGCAAAAAACCCGATCAAGTCTTTCTTTCACATAATCAGCCCCTGCTCTATTATTGGACCATGTAAACGTACATCCTTTACTATCCATGTCCATAAATGCACAGTCTTTTATAACTTGTCTAAAAGTAGTCATCCGATAAGCTTCTGCTGGTCGCCTGCTAACCTTCTCCCAATAGTACATTACCTCATTAAAATCTCCATGGTAGACCCAAGGTAAGGTATTTGTAGCAGCAATCTGTCTAAGTACATTCCAAAATGACAAGCGAGGTTGAAACGATGCAAGTGCGTGGACACACGTGATGCGCATAGATGTGCTACAATTAGAGTCCATACAAGACATATCGAGAAAAGCTTGAGAAGACTGGAACATGGTGACTGTTATATCATCCTGCCACATAAGAGTTAGCCCACCTGCTATACCTACCGGGTTCACAATATAAGAGCGACTAAATTTCAAGCGTCGCTGAAGACGGGTGATCACTTCCTCTCTATTCTTTGTTTCCATCAAAAATAAAACGTTGGGCTTTTCTTTGGCCACTAGGGCCAATAGGGCACGAACTGTCAGGGGGGAGCCCAACCCCTGGCAGTTCCAACTTATAAGCTTCATTTGTGCTGCGGCGACTGTTTAGGGCCAGCCGCCATTGCCCATGGATTAGCCTCAGGAGCCAACATTACAGGAGTCTCTAACAAAGTGCAATCATCGATCACCCCTTCAACCGGGCTATGGGACTCATAAGGGGTATAACACTTAGCCTTCTTAGCTGCCCCTACTGTAGTAGTAATTCTGGTATGCTTGAGTTTCCCGTGACTTGAACTAGTTGTTGCTTGCTGTTTGATAATTTGTGTTGCGGCGGGAAGCATACTAGTAGTGTTATGAGCTGTAGTCATATGAGGTTGGATGGCATAAATATCATATTGTGGATTCTGCTGAGGGGCCAATGCAAGAGGAGAGATCTCTGTACACTGAACCGCAATGCTCTGTTCTAGTGCAGGTAGTGGGATATGGCTGGATGTATGAAGAGGAGCGGCGATGATGCCTTGTGCCCCCTGAACCTGCGGCTGCTGGTTTCCACTTGCTAATGATGTCACTGTCTGTGTTTATTGAGGCAACAGGGCTGTTGGAGGGGTTTCTGGTACTATCTCCTCATCAGTAAGTTGATGGTCCTCATAAAAAGTCTTCCAATAGGGGCTACATTCCTTTACTTCAGCCTTAAGCCACTGTCCATAAGCCATTTTCTCTTTCCCTTCCATTTTAGCATCAGTAAACAGAATATCTTTGCAATACGTAGCATAGTGTCCTAATTTCCCACACGAATAACAAAAATGGGGGAGCCGTTCATATCGAAAATCAAGCCAAAGTAGTTTGTCAGCAACTCTAATTAGTTTTCCTTGTTTTAGTGGTTGGCTGAGATCTATATCAACACGGGCTTTTGCTATTTTAAGTGCTATACCCTCTTTAGCATCCAATCTGACTTCCAGGACCTTCCCTACAGATTGTACAGCTCGGGAGATCATCGCATCATAATACCATTCCAGGGGCAGTCCATATATATGCATCCAAAATGCACATGTAGAGAAGTCGTAACAATGAAGCGGCGTAGCGGGTATCCATGGTTTGAATATTACCAGATGTTGAGAGAACAACCAGGGACCCCCAGACTGAACTTTAATTTTGTCATCTTCCGATTGGAATTTCGCTACATAGAAATCTCCCTCACGTAAAGTAATTTCAACATGATCAATCCTCCAAACCCGTTGCATCGTAGATTGGAAAGCTTGTAAATTCAGTGAAGTAGCAGTTGGGACTTTACCTATTAGCATCAACTTACATTCATCCATTTTTGCTGGAGATGTCAGATCATTCCAGTCTTCAATTTCCTCTAGATTCCATAGGCGACCCATTTGGTGGCACAAAGCAGTAAGGTGAGGATCATGGTTGTCGCCTCTTGATTCCATTGTCGCAAGAGTAGTTAATAACAAATCACCGCCCACTAAGGTAAATGGCAACCGAATTGGAAAGATCGGAAGCCATGCATGTGGTGCGGCGAATCGGAGGAGATGTTCGATATGGCTGGGTACAACAGCAGAGATACAAACAAGGTTTAATCAGGGGATTGAGTAGCGGAGGAACAGAGAAGATGAGGACAAAATCGAGAATCGCATCAATTGAAATAGACGAGGGTTTTGACGAAGGTTTTGGGTGAAGACTACCATGGCGGTAGGAAGGAGCTCTACATAAGCGAGAGATATCCAACAGAGATTAGCAATTCCATGGCATCATTGTAATTTCGCGGTGGACATTGCCTAATATTGTAAAGTCAACTAAGATTGTGATCATGGTTGACTTTGCCTAGCATATAACCGAGAGCAAATCTCAATGTTTTGATTGGTCGCGTGGTGACCATGATTGGTTTAGATTGTCATGCGGTGCCTCCAAGAGTACATGAAAATCCGAAAGTTTTGCTCGGTCAAGAGGCAATTGGCAATTGCTTCTTCCCTGGGTGTGCTTTCTGTATTGTTCATTCCTGTACGAAGAGACCTTTTTTCTTTGTGTCATATAATGTCAAATTGAGTTATAGGACGGGTTCAACCAAAACATTTGTTTGAAAGATATTCTCAAACGAATAGGAAGATGGTAATTTTAGAGTGTGATAGAAATTTTTTATAAAATGCGAGCTAACATTGATGGCAGAATATTTTAGTTTGTCAAAAATACTCTATTATAACTTCTATAAAATATACGAGAATGTTATATGGCCCTATGTGATCATATTATATAAGGCTTAGCATATCTCGATTATAATAATAATGTGGTCGGCTGAAGAATGAAGACCAGCATTTTAACAATGACCTATAATGGATTAGGTGTGTCAGGAACCGAACCGAAAACCGAACCGAACTAAATTCGGTTCGGTTCTCATTAAAAACTAATATTTTTTTATTGGTTCGGTTTTTATCGGTTAACCAAGCCGAACCACAAACCGATAAAATCAATCCATTAAAAATTCGATTTTATTCTCTCCCGACTCCCGTCTCCCGTCTCCTCTGGCTTTGAGTCCTCTCCTCTCATGTCTCGTCTTGGTCGGCTTGGAGGTGCAAGGTGACGGCACGTCGGCGACTACGACGACGACGGCAACAGCGACCGATTGAGGGACAGAGCCCCTTTCTTCTACAAGTCTCTCCTTCATCCCTCTTCCTTCTGCAACGGCAACAGCGATGGCAATTGAGAAGAATTTGTAGCGGCCACATGCCCGAGCATGTCCTGCGTGCGCTCTGCTCTGGACTGAGGGGCCGCCAGTAGCTTTTTTAGATCTGCGACACCTCTTGCTTGCTCAGTGAGCTGGGCTAGTTCAAATCGGTAAGATTCTCCTTTGATCGCTCCGCATTCATCTTCCTCTGCAAAGATCTCTTTTGCTCTTTTTCTCGGTGCTGTCGCTGGGTCGCATGCAGAGGGTATCTGGGTTGTTTTCCTTTTTTCTTGCTTTGCTCCATTTGTTCTGTTCTTTGAGATGTTTTCTTGGTGGGTGTCAAGGCGAAGGTTTTGTTTTTCTGCTGCGATGCGAACTCTGATCTATGCTGCTGTGTTGGTTCCGAGGAACACTCTGTCCGTCTACCATTTTTGCTGTTTTCTTTTTTGCGGATTTTTGTTTTTCTGCTTCAGTTCTTCTTTTTTTCCTGTACATAATGATTTTCTGTGGATTTAGGTGAGATCCTCATTGTTGTTTCGCTTCCATTGGTGTGACGAGTGTTAATTTTGTTGTTGTGCTGAGTGGTACACAATGAAGATGGATTCTTTATCTGTTTTTTGGGGGAAATATTGAAAATAGATTTAGCCAGATGTTCAATCTTCAGGTTGAGTTCTTGTTTCCAACAAAGTTCGGGTTTTTATTTAGACATGATTATTTGTTTAGTTTGCCAATCTATGGAAGTGAAGTGATACCCGTGCTGCTTTAGCTCTGGAAACATTGGAGGAAGGGGATGTTGTTGCAGCTGGAATGTCGATTTAAGCTTCTAGTTATGTCTTATGCTGTTTGGCTGATATGCAAAATTGATGAGAAAATGAAGAAATATTTCGGTAAATGTTCGGCTCGATTGTTGACTTTCTTGGCTCCTTTAGATGGCCATGGTTGATTAAAACGCCTCACTGAGAATTTAAAAAAAAAAACGGAAAAAAAAAATCGAAAACCAAAAGCTGAAAACCAAAAACTGAACCGAACTGAAATTTCGGTTCGGTTCGTATTCGGTTCAGGTCTCATTCAGTTCAAGTCGGAAGATTTTTCTAACGGTTTAGTTCGGAAGATTTTTCTAACGGTTCGATTTAAAAAAAAAAAAAACCGAACCGAACCGAACCGTTGATGTCACGCCCCGATCCTCGGGCACGTGCACATCCTTCTATTTGGTCGATTTTATAATGTGATATCCCAGGACAATGTATCGCCGACCCTTTCAATTTTTAAGCACATGCGGAAGCGATTAAAATCCCCAGAACAATAAAACGATGGAATAGAAAAGCAGGGCTATATTTTTCATATTGAAATTTATAACCAAACTTTTATACAAAACACAAACCACTTCAAAACTATTCACATCGAAATGGAGATCTCAAAAGAAGACAGAAACTTAGACGAACTGGGCCGTACTCAAGGCCCCTCTCAGGATTGCCTTCTTCCTCCAAAAATCTTTCTCCTTAAGATTCGCCTTCGAGTCCTCCTTCTCGGATTCCTCCTTCTCAGCTCTTCAGTGGGGTCCTGAATTGATTTTCCCCAAACTGGGATGAGACTACGTCTCGGCGAGTTCTACCCCACTAAGCCCGATTAGATAAACCATTAAACTATGGCTGCCTAAACACGCACAGGGCAGAGGACTTACCTTGGCCTCAGATCTCACCTGCAAGTCAGTATAATTCACAATAGGCACCCATTTACTCAAAACAAATCGAACCAGACGATTACATGTCACACAAATCACTCTCCACGGAGGAGTATCTAAAAGCGAGGCCACGTGCATTCTCTAGGACGACATTCCAAGTCTCTGAGTCCATGTACCTCGAACCTCGGGCCCACATGCCTCGAACCTCGGGCCCACATGCATTCTCTCAGGCAACCTCTTCGCCAAAGTGATACATCAAGTCACCGAGCCCACGTGCCCTTTTAGATGCCTGGGCCCACGTGCATTCTCTTAGGTGCTATCTCACCAAAGTGATGCATCAATTCACCGAGCCCACGTGCCCTTTTAGATGCCTTGGCCCACGTGCATTCTCTTAGGTGCTATCTCACCAAAGTGATGCATCAATTCACCGAGCCCACGTGTCCTTTTAGATGCCAAACTCTGTCACCGAGCCACGTGCATTCTCATGGACGACATACCGAGTCTCCGAGCCACGTGCATTCTCTCAGGCGACCTTTTCGCCAAGGTGACATATTCAACCACTGAACTCACGTGCATTCTCCAGGTGACATTCCAATTCACCGAGCCCACGTGTCCTCTTTCAAGTGGTTACCAATTTTCTTTCAATATCGACAACCAATGCCCAACGATTTCTCAATCAAATAATTAAATCAACTCAACAAAGCATTATAAATGCTGAATAACATACTTGGCCAATCACCAATCAATAATTCAATCTCAATCGATTCCAATCAATTTAGGGTAAATCCCTAAAATATCACAATTTATTCAATTCCATACAACGTAGAGCTCAAATAAATAAAAGGACTACGCCACGACGATCAGCACGAGATTTCGGTCGTCGGCCATCAAAATCTTAATTTCCGAAAAATAATTAATTAATTTATTAATTTCGAAAATTAAATAATTAATATTAAAAATTCAATTCAGCTCAAAATAAAGTTCCCGATTAAATAAACGGACTTCACCACGGTCATCAGCACAATATTCCGGTCCTGAGCCATCTCAGTTGAATTTTTGGAAAATAAATAATTATTTAATTTAATTCCGAAAATTAATATTTAAATACTAAAAAAATCCACTTAGGCCTGAAAAGCCTAATTGGAGCCCACTAAGGGTCGGGAAAATCCCAAGGCACTTCCAATAATTAGTAGACCACGTCTACTTGTTAATTGCGCAATCAATTTATCTAAATCGCATCACAATTGACTAATAATTGCTAATTTATTCTAATATAACAACCTAAACATAATTAATTAAAACTAAACCAACCTTAAGCATAATTAGCCAACTAATCCAGGGTTAGTGAGATTACTCACCAAATCGCGCGCAAATCGGATCAATCCGACGGCGGCGGCGCGAGGAACGATTGTTCCCAAAGCGACTCATGGATCCGGGGCCCGGAAACGGCCCAAAAGCGAGCCCGAAGTCGCTGAAACCCACTTCGTGGGTCTGCTGGACGGGGCTGGCCGGGGCTGCTCCGGCGGCTAGGGCGGCGAGGGGAAGCTGGCGGAGGGTGAGGGGGACGCGGGGGAGGTCCGGTGGGGCTAGGCGGTGGCCGGCGGTGGCCGGACGAGGCTGGAACAGGGGTGAATAGCGGCTGGGTTGCGGCTGGATCGCACGGCCTGGGCGTGCGCAGACGGCGGGATGGCGGCGGGCACGCGGGCGCGGGCGGCGGTGCGGCGGCGGGACAGTGGCGACGACGAGCTGCGCTGCTTCTGCTCCGGTTTGCTGGTTCGCACGCGACGAAGGAAGGAGAAGAAGAAGCTAGTTCTATCGTGTGCGGGAAGGAAGAAGAGAGAGGAGAGAGAAGAGAGGGGAGAGGATATGCATTGACCGGTCAAAAAGGGAAAGGAGAGAGAGAATAGGCGGTGGGGGAAATGAATTCGCACGAGGGGGAAGGGAAAAGGGAAAGGAGAGAGAGAGAAAAGAGAAAAGAAAGAGAATAAAGAAAAAGAAGAGAGGGAGAGAGGGAAATAAAATATTACCTTTCCACTTATTTTATTTCATTTCTCTTTCCCTTTCTAATTCCTTTTAGGCTTCAATTTTTCTTCCGATAATTTCTTTATTTAAATTTCGGACTCGTCAATAAATTGACAAGCGATGAGACAGGATCCTAAAAATAAGAATTATGACGCACTTAAAATTCGATTCCCGAAATCGAGTTCAATTTTGTAGTTAAAAATCGATCAGACGTGATTTTAGCTCAATCCAACCAATTAAGTAGCTTTTAGGGATTTTACAGCTGATACATCCCTTAACGGCTTTACCCAATAGGTTAGTTAACTCGTGAGTGATCAGCTCAGAGAAAAAGGGCTATAAGCACGTCGACGAAACGCCCATTTCACTTTATCGAAACGGGGTCAAATTTCAGGATGTCACAGTTGACACCCCTATAATAGATGGGTCTATTAAAATATGCTACATAAATAGGTTTTGGTTTTCATTCCCCACCTAATTCCATGCACCTATGGTTTATCCATCAAGACCGTCTAAGCTAGGAGAAAGAGAGGAAAGCCTAGTCTAGAATTTGTATGGCTTTATCCAAAACGCTCGATGCAAAAACGATAATTGGCTAATCAGGTATGTGTTTTTTATTCTAAGGCTAGGCATTGAAAATTCTATACACGAGTTTTGTATCATTGAATCTCTTACGTGTGGTATAAGAGTAGTTGTATGTGGGTTCAAAATTCACATGAATTTCTCGATGTAATTACATGTTTAGTGCATGTAATTCATAATTTACGAGTAAGTTGCAGAATTAAATTCTTTTGGTTCCTTTTTTTATATATCGATATGGAATTTTGGTTACCCATTTTATGGTGAGTAACGTGTTTCTTATTTTATACATCAATTTCCTATTCTACGTGTTTATTCTTTTTCTCTCCCAAAATCCATTCTAATTAACATGTCTATTCGAAGGGAATTTTTTTAGTCGACAAACTATTGTTGACTTAATTAAGCACGTCAAAAGTTTAATTCGATTAGTGAATCCAAATCAAGAACTTAAATTGTAAGGTAATTAAAGGGAATTACATGAGCATGTACGTGGTGCCCGCTTGAAATCCTATATTCGAGTGACGTGAAACATTAATTTAATAAAATTATAAAAAGAGCTTGAATTGATTAAATTGAATTGTGATATTGGTGGGAAGTTCGAGGCTAACAAGAAACATTAATTTAATAAAATTATAAAAAGAGCTTAAATTGATTAAATTGAATTGTGATATTGGTGGGAAGTTCGAGGCTAAGGATGTTATGTTGTATTCCTCCCCATTGTCCGCGAGTTCATATTATCGTTTTGTTTGGGAATTACAAGTTTGAGCTTGATTGATTATATATAGTCATCTTCACTAATATCACCTAAACAACCTCATATTTTTTCAATTTTAATTTAATTTGATGAGACTTTATTCAAAAGATGCATGTTCGATGGCCAACCAGTTTTTTCATGGACATTTAGAGCTAGGGCTATTTGGTGCACACTTACCATGCACATGGATTGTTTGAGATGAACTCAAGTTCACGACAAACTCTAAGAAAATGGCGGGCACCTTTGATAAAACGGTCGCACTTCAATAGACTAGTTAGAATTTTCCAACTTTTACTTCTATATAGAAATGCGGTACCCATACGGTCGATGTCCGTATAGAAGTGTGTTGATATTAGAATGACTCTTTGACTATAAATTTGTCGGAGGAATTTTGTGACATCGAACTCAATTTTTCTGTTTCGTCATTGCGTAGGCTTTAATATATCTATTGTTCTGCACAGACTTGGTTTTGTTCCTATGTAACTGTATGAACTTTTGATATGATCATCGGCTCAGATCATCCATCACTTGATAATACTTGACTGACTAGTTCTATAATATGCACTTGACACGATGAAGAGTAGGTGGCAAATGGATAGATCGGGTCAAGTTGTATATGAGTAATATATTTTTGCTTATTTACTCATTTAAACCATTTAGGGTTATAGTTAAAAACAAAATCGTAATTCAAAAGTATTACAAATGTCTAACCCTTAGAACTATGATCTTAAATTTCCTACATTTTCCAAACTTAAATTAGAATCTTTGCAATCTTGGGAAGTTAAATCTTACTTATTTAAAAACAATTAAAATAGAAAAGAAAAACCATTACTAAACCAATAGCCAAGTATCAAAAGAGTTCCTTCTTTTAGATTGAAAAGGAAAAAACATGTAGCAAGAGAAAAGGAAAAAGAAAAGGAAAAAAGGAAGGAAAAAAAAAGAGAGGGAGAGAGAATGGCCTTCTCTTCCAATCATGTATTTCACATGTATTTTATTTGAGGTCGTTAATCGCTGAACGTATTGTACTTTAAAATTAACCACATATATTTGTTTCATCATAAAGTTAATTTATGCACTGTGATCTTGAAGATAATTTAAGGAACATATAAGCATATGCTTGAAACGTGGTAACATCCATCCATCTCGAGTGTCCTTAGAATCCTAATACCCGTTTCGCCGGAATTTCTCCCGTGATGAAATATCCTTCACCAAAAATGTGACATCCCAAATTTTCAACCCTGTCTTCTATTGAATAAATCGGGCATTTCATTGACGTGTCTATAGGGTTATTCTCAGAGCTGATCACTCTCGAGATAACTAGACTATCTGGGGAAATTATTAAGGAATTTTACGGCAATAGACTTGAGAACTCGATCAAGAATCGGCTTCTCGACCGTGTCCATCGTTAGAGGTCATTACGGCGCAGTTAAAAATCGATTTGAAATCAGAGATAGATTGGATCGACAGAGATGTGTGGCTAATCGTGGGTGACCCCACTAAATTAGAAAATTCTCGTCGACCGACACTAGACTGATTTTCTTATTGTTTTGGTACCCTGTGTCCGTAATTGAATCCTCGAGATTTTCACGACAATCAAGAGTCGCCATTGAGTCGAGTGGGTTCATAGTGGCTCGAAGAAAATCGACCACGGGTCATTTGCCTTAAAAAGTTCTGAAAACTACCCGATAGCCTGCAGGCCACGCTAAAAACGCGCCGAATGAAAATTAACCGCCACCCGAGTCCGATTTGAGAAATGAAGTTTTGGCTACGTATCACAATAAATTTTAGAAAGATCGACTCAGTCTCGGAAGATTTTTCGGAGATTCGGGAAATTTTACTAAATTGGGTTCGGACGTCGCGGAAATTTGGCAGAAGTTCAGACGGCTTAAATGATAGAAAATTGACTTCCAAACCGGAAATTGTGTGTCGCGATTTATAGAAAATCATTTGGGATTTTTCTACACCAAAATTGATGTCGAATTTGGGAAATTGAGTGATGAAGTTAAAGATCAAAATGTGAAATTCGGATTGGAAAGTGGCAGCAATTTTAGGCTTCAAATTTGATTGGTTTATAAAGATTTTTACAAGAAAGTATTAGAGACCAACCAAGATAAGGATAAAGAAAAGGAGGGGGACAAGCAATTAAGGGAATGGCTTAGGTTTGTTGATTTTGGGTCCCTCCCGTCGCTGTCTTCATCATCACCGCTTCTGCCTTCTCCTCCGTTCCTATCCATATTCGTGAACTCTCTCTCTCACCGAGGAAGCCTACGAATTCCACCAAAGTGTTTCTCCATTTTCGTTCATCCCTCTGCCACACGAACAGTCCATTTCAACAAAAAGAATTGACTGGCTTCGACGCCAAGATCCCACCGAAGCCCTCAACTCCACGCGTCCATCTTCCACTTCGCTGTACCAGTCGGCAATCGAGTTGAAGACGCCGAGGCAGCAACCGAAGCTGCCCCATCTCGCACACCACCGAAGCAAGGAAATCTGCAGAAGCAAGAACGGCCGCACGTCTCCACCATCGAAGACCTTCGCTTCAGCCAGCGCCTCCACGCGTCCTCAACCAGAGCTCCTTCGGTCAACCGCAGCAAGCCCACCTTCAGCTGCCACTTGGCCGTGAGGCCTTCGGTCGGTGCCTCCCTCACACGCCCACCGAGCTGAGCTCCTCTCTGCTGGGCCGAAGTTGTCTCAACCGAAGTCACCAATTCCCCAGCAGCAACTCCACGTCGACGCTGCAGCCCCACTTCGGCTTGTCTTCAACGGAGTCAACGGAACCAGCAGCTTCTTCTCTTCTGTTGACTGAAGCTGCCAGCGGATGCCCCTTCTCCACTGAGGTTGGTCGGCCACAGAAGCCAGCAGGCTGTCCGAGAATTTTCTCCATCGTCAACCAAAACCTCGAAGCAGCTCCACGCCTCACCGAACCGCACGTCATCAGCTCCTTGGACCACCGAAGCCGCAAGCCCAGCCCAGCGAATTCCAAGCCCAGTCGTCCGTGTATCTTCAGCCCATCTGCAGAGGCATTTCTAGCCCAGCATAAATTGGATTAGAAGCCCAGTAATTTCAGTCTTTTGGGCCCAGCAAAGACAGGCCCAATTCAGTTTTATTTCAAGCCCATTTTCAGCAATTGTAGTCTTCAAGCCCAGTTTTTGAAGCCCAATCGCAGCTAGGCCCAAGTCCAAGAGCAAGCCCATTCCAGTGCAAGAACAAATCTCATTTGGGCTGAGATTTGTTGGGCCAAGTCCAAGGCCCGGTCCAAGTCCGCAGTGTCGTCGAAAGTCCGATTTCGCCGCCGTCGCGTCGCCGCGGTGATTCGATCCCCGCTTTTCCAAGTGAGTTTACTTCACTAACTTTATTATTTCTTAATTATCTTTAGGGTTGGTTAGATTTAATTACACGCACTTAGGTGGTTAGATTAGGTTAGAACAATTAATTTAGTGACTTAATGATGCATGTTAAGTGGTTAGACCTAAGCTATTATCAGTAGAAATGTTTGGTTATTTATTGAATGTATATCGGGATTTTTCCCGACCGTTTGGGCTCCAATAAGGCAATATGGGCCTAAATTGGATTATTATTATTTATTTATTTAATTTTCGAAATTAATTATTTAATTAATTATTTTTCCGGAAATTCAATTTGGGATGGCCGGTGACCGGAATTTCGTGCCGATTGTCGTGGTGCAGTCCGTTTATTTAATTGAGCTTCAATTTTTATGGAATTGATTTAAATTGTGAAATTTGAGGAATTGTCCTAAATTGTTTGTTATTGAGTATTTGATTGGTAATGGCCGAGCATGGATATATAGCGCCAGTACGTTGATGGGCTATATAGTAGAGGGAATGGTGAGAGCTAACTGAGAATGTTATTGGTTGAGACTAATCAGGTACGATATTATTGGACATACGTGGTTCAGTGATTGGGAGTATCACTGGCGAAAACGGCGCCTTAAAGAACGCACGTAAATGACTTATAGACAAACGTGGTTCGGTGATTATGGAAATATCACTGGTGAAAACGACGCCTTAAAGAACTCACGATGTTGTTTATAGCCGATGTCACCTTGGTGAAAACGGCGCCCTTGAAAGGACACGTGGTTCGGTCATCGAGGATATCACTGGTGAAAACGGCGCCTTAAAGAACGCACGGTGTCGGTGATCGGTATGTCATTGGCGAAAACGACGCCCGAGAAACACATGTGATTTGGTGAATGAGTACACCACTGAGAAATCGTGGTATGAGTGGGAATGACCTAGAAAGGGTCTGGCTGACATGTAATCGACTTAGTCGATTGACCAGTGCTTGATCGAATGTCGTGAATTGTTTGAATATCTGTGTTTAACCTTGAATTGCAGGTTAGAACTGAGGCCAAGGTAAGTCCTCTGACTCATGTTGTGCTTAGGCAACCGTATGGCGTATTAGTTTACTAATCGAGTCGTAGGGGGTAGGACTCGCTGAGACGTGGTCTCATTGGTTATTGAATAACCATTTCAGGACCCTAAGGAGAAGCTAAGGAAGAGGAACCTGAAGGAGAGAAAGACTTTTGAAGAAGAAGAAGATCCAGAGAGGGATCTTGAATATAACCCGGATGTGGACTGAGATCCCATCCCTTTTGTAAACCCTGTCTTAGTATAGATAGGTGTGAGACAAATATGTTGTGAATAGTATTGTAAATATACTATGAGTTGTGCTGTTAATGAGAGTGTGGTTGTGAATTTCAATATGAAAAATATGGCCTACTTTCCTATCCCATTGTTTTATTGTCTGGGGATTTATAACTGCTTCCGCATGTGCTTAATGAAAAGAAAGGGTCGGCGATACATAGTCCTGGGATATCGCATTCTAAAATCGACCAAGTAGAAGGAGGTGCGCGCATCCGAGGATCGGGGCGTGACAAAAAATCTCACTTTGACTTTTAATTGAAAGGAAATCAACGTCCCTACATCAACTCCTAATAGAAAATATCGCAGGGAATTAGGAACCAACAACTCACAACTTTATACAGAAAAGGATCATATAGACATGACCCATACCAAAATTGAATCGACGACATGATCCGAAATATACAAACTTGATGTGGTAACTAGATGTCAACAAATTATGTTGGAATTTAATCAACGATACAATACTCAAAATAGAGATACACACCGAAATTTAATTGACGACGTAAATCTGAAATCACAACTAAGAAAGTAAAGTATAGTACAATACAGGAAAGTAAAGATACTGAAGGATTAGTGAAATTGTTTGATTTGTACAGGGGGGTCTTTAGCAAATGTTTGATGGTATTTATAATGGTTATGGGATAACTTCCCCTAATAGGTTTTCCAACAGTTGTATTTCTCTCAAACGATCTCCATTAGTTACCTTCGCCTTCCTTTATTTCCAAGAGTCTTGTATCCACGCTTTTCACGATCTCCTGACTTTAAGACAGTTATCCCATTTGAAGGTGCCTGCTCCTCACTTCATGATCTTGTTAGCAACCTTTCCCTCCGAAACAACGTGCCCACTTTAATTTTTAACTGCTTTGTCAATTGTGAATCCTGCAATTGCGCTTTACCGCTTCTAAATGGAAATATTAACTCCTATAGTCACTGACAAGATGTCTCTTGCATGGTAACGTTAACCTATTTTTCACGTGACTGTTTGTGCTCAAGTGTCAAGCGCGTGCTTATTTGTATCCATGACTTGATTATCTTTTGTGCAAACAATACCCAACCATCTTTGAAGTCCAATGAAAGCTATTCATAAGAAAAGATATCATTAGGATATGCATCTATCTTTTTATTTAAGAATACGTGTCAAAAAATTTGTAATTGGTCTTTTAATATTATAATTTCGGGGGTGCATCCATGTTTTCTCCAATGCGGCTCTTACTCATTGGCAACCTGATAATAAAACATTACTTTCAAATGGTATAGTCTCATCAATATTGTTTATAATTTAGGACCAAGAAATCTATAATTAGTGTTGGAACACAGGTTTCTATTCATTTGCTATTGAAGTTCTTTTCTAACAGTTGGAACTTCATCACTAGAAGCTTTGTCGGTAGTGCTCTCATCTATCAGGGCATATCTCCCATCCCATAGGCTTCCGTCATGCATAAGTAGCTCAAGACCTTGCTTTCAAAACTAGTTAGGAAGTCACTGCATTGTCCCTCGATCATATCACTACATAATTTATTTGATAGCAAAGCATTGACTATCCAAGGGACCAAAGATATTGAGACCCAAAGTATTGATTTTGTCATAACAATCACGATTCAATAGGGAAATATGGTAAGTTTAAAAGTCATAACCTTTTCTAAAAGGTTATGACCTTTTCTAAAAGGTTTGATATTTTGCGAAAAATATGGTAAGTTTAAAAGTCAGCAGTACTTCTCAAAATTTAATTTGAATTTGGGTCAAAACCAGAACTAATGATTATTTGGATTTAATGCGAATCACTATATTCAACCTTTTGACGAACCTACATTGGGTATATTTTTAGTAGGCTTGGCTTGCTAACTTGCATGTTTTGCAGTATGTTAGATATTTGACATAGCAAGAGTCAATATTTGAAGATTCTCAAAGGGAATTCATGCATATCTTTGGTAACCGATGTAAAAAAATAAAGTATTTTGAAATGCCAGTTGTGACATGCTTTTAAATTAAAAGCTTCAACATCATTAACGTTTTCGGCTACTTCTCTAAACATTCTTTACAAGTATAATAAAGTGTTGTATATAATTGCTATTATCAGTGGGAGTTACTTATATTATCATGATGGTTATTATGCTTTGACGTTTCATAGTTGGTTCCATCTAGAAGGTACTGAAAATCAATTGAAATCATTTTATGGCATATTTTCGCATAGAAACAATGAGAAATCTTTGCAGGTGCATTACAATGTCAAAAGATTAATGATTGGATAGCAAGAACTTGAGAATTTATTTTTTGTTCGAAGATTTTGGAAATGTTAATTGATTTTGATCAAAGGATTCGAGTACATCATTGATCTTGTGAGATTTTGTGGGACAATTGCACCATTACTAAGGTCTAGAAGATTTAAACTTATGAATTATTGCTTTGATACAATGTGAGATTTTGTGGGACTATTGTAACTGTTCTAAAAGCTTAAACTATTAGATAAATACCTGGTTTAATATTTATTCATTTTGATCTTTTTATTTTTCTTTTCTTTTTTTTGAAATGTGTATAAGGTATTACTAATTCTAGTAAGAAGTCTCGAGATTGGATGACCATCTTGGGTATGACGGTTTTGCTAAAAGGATATCTTTCAAGGAAAATAACATAAAATATTACCGCAAGGTTAATATCATAAGTGAGGCATAAGTGTCAATTGAGTCTCTCTGACTTTTTTTGAAGTATACAGTTTTACATAGAAATCAAAGGAGGACCGGACTTTAAAATAGCATTAATGGATCACATGAAGAAATGTTATTTTCAACTATGTCACCACGTTGACTCATCCCAATAGAATAGCATATAGCATTTGTAGTCATGATTGTTTGACATTGATTGAGAGAGGGCTTATGATGGCTATGGTTAGATGTTGTTGTTTTTGTTGGTGGTGGTTGTTTAATGTTTTAGCAGCCTTCGAGTTATTTTATAAAATTAGTTTTTTTAGAAATGTTTTGCAATTAACGTTGCCCAAGTGAAAGAATGTTGAAAATACTTATGAATGTGGTTTGACATTAATTGCGCAATATTTTAGTTTGTGAAATAGATTGTTATAAAGTTAATAAAACAAGACAATGCTAAATCACCAAGTTCGTTCATGTAATTATATTATATTGGGCTTAGCATTTCTTAGTTACGGTGATCGTAGTTGAATGGTCAATATAGGTCAGTATTTTAATAATGACCTGTGATAGATGACTCTCTTAGAATATGCTGTGTAAATATGTTATAGTCCTCTCTCCTCTCCTAATTTCATACGCTTATTGTTTATCCAATGAGATCGTCCAAAGGAGAAGAAGGACAAGAAGACCTACTCTCGAATTCGTATGATTTCATTTGTTTTGATCAGTTGAAGAACGATGTTTAGCTAAACCAACTACGTGTTTTTTTATTATTTAAGGATAGGTATTTCTAAATTATGTATACCAATTTCAAATTGTTGAATTTCTTACATTATCAAACCCAAAACATGGAGTGAAACGGCAAACTGTTTTTTCAAGCCTACCCCTTGAAAATATTGTGAGAATATCTTTCATCGATTTTCCTACCTTGATGCACGAATATTTTAAAGAATAAAAAGAAAATAAAGGGGCCAAATTCTTATATGAAAAGAAAAAACAAATACATCACATATGGTCATAGTAATGTAAAACACCACAAATTCTCTGGTAATTATCTCCACTTACGTTTCGTTTTTATATAGATAAATGTTGCGTACCTGGGCAAGCTTCCTAAAGACATGTTTTTGCATTGAGGGGCTTGGGCCTAGGGAAGGTCCCTGGAAAGTCCGAACACAAGTAGCCATGTTGTTCATTAGATTTGATGACTTGCTAGCCGAAAATCAGAAAAAGAAAAACAAAATTGTGGTGACATCAGGAGAAATGCTAATCTTTGCAAACAGATGGAACACTGGTTCCTTTTTTTTTTTATTACCTCTTTAAAATTCTATAGTTATATGCTTTCATAGACAGCTTTCTAAACCTGGGAAAAATTATTCAGGGTTAAGAGAGACAGATCTATGCAAAGATGCAATGAAAATACAAGCTATTGCACATTGAAGCATAAAAAATCTTTCTTGCTTTGATACTTCCTCAGCATTTCATTGATTCATATATTTGTAGACGAGGAAAAAAGAAAACCACTCCCCCAGACACTATTATTGTTATCTCATAATCACATGATTGATTGAATTAATACGCCATGCTTTGGTGCTAATGTTGGTTCTATGACAATGGTCTCATACTGTGACATTATATACAACTCCCAAAGTTAATCCATAGATTGGCCAAGTAGGATCTCGAAGAATGCATTGAAGTATGATTGCTCCCTCACCACATTGAGGTCCGACACAAACCCGCACCTTAGCCCACTGCAAAACTCCATAAAATGTGCCGTCATGGCGTACCCATCATTCCATCTAGAACCAGACCCTCACTGGTGGTCAACTTGCTCAGAGTGACAGGCCTTGCCTAGCTAGATGATGGCACCTCTCACATTTTTGCAGAAGAGGTGAGCAAAGGATCATGACTTCAGAGACCTTACCTAGTTGTGCAAAGGCAAAAGGAGATTCGACAAGAAGAATGGATGCACCTAGATCTAATGAGAAGCCTAAGTAACCCCGTGACCTATGAAACTTACGTTAGTGATCTAGGTTTAAAATTGATCAAGACAACTTGCATAACATTTTTTAATTAAAAATAAAATGTACTGAAAATGCATTTGATTTTTTTAGTGTAAGTAAGTCTCATATTTATGAATATCTGGTTCATACAAGTAAAATAAATTAATGATGATTCCTAATTGAATTGAATTGAATGTTAAATCAATTAAATTAAAACCCTAAAGTTACAATCGATATAAGGTTGGGATATTTTGTACTAAGTCTTCGGCTTAGTAAACCCATTAATTTTCCTTTTAATAGGTCGCCTTGAGAAAGGTCGTGATAGTACTCCTCCATGATAATCTAAGGTTCAATGACTTTATATCTAGAATTTATACGTAAGTATAAATATAGAAACAAAAGAAAAGAAAGGAGCACGTTGAGCTTGAATGGAGAGCGACTGTGACCATGCAAAAGCCCATGAAAGAGACTCAGTCCATGTTTTCACCGCGAGGATTTCCTCTAACCGTTTTCACAAGTCCTGTCTAAAATGCTAGTTACACGCTCGGGTTTAGGGAAGGCCATTTTCGTCGTTCACATCCAAGAGAGAGAGAGAGCAGAGAGATTTTTCAAACGAAAGTTCGCCCTTGGGAGAAACATTTCACCGTCTTAGCTGCACCACTGGCGAAAAAATCCTATCAGCGAAATAATCTCCCTCTATCTTGTTGGTTTTTAGCTCTTCCGAACGCCACTCACCATTTCTATCTGTGGTTTGCATTCCAGTTCGCCTGTAGAGCCATGTCGAGATTCCCCTGTTTGACTCTGTTTCAGGATCTAGGAGCTTGAATTGTTGTGTTCCCGCTCACTCTCCTCTTATTGGTGTGCTTCTTCATCATTGACACCTCACAGGATCTCTACTCTTATATTTGCTCACTGGCCGAGGGGGATATATTCGTTTCGAACAAAGTTACAATCGTGTCTCTTGTTACGGTTCTTCTTATATGTAAAGAAATAGGTATAGATATAAGGTCGTGATTATTCGAAAACTGGCATCTAATGAGTCTGTTTTGATTATTTGGGTCTGTTCTTTGCTGATTGAAATGATCAGAAACAAGTCGCACTTGAAATCTCATACATGAGTCCCCTTTAGCTGAGAATCGCTTCACCTATTCGATTATTGCAACAACCAAGCTTGTTTGGATTTGCCTCCGATTTTGGTTTGTTCCGAGATTATATGAAAGTGTATCATAGGATAGAAATCTTCATTGATTGTGAACCACTATCCTCTTATATCCTGCCATTGCCGAGGCCGAATCTAAGTGTGCTTTTGTTATGTGTTTCCCGCACATTATTGCTCTATCTGTTAACCAGAGTCCATGAGTTGTTGTTTAGGCTTGAATGAAATTCGAACCGTGATTAAGTATTGGTTAGTAGTTGTAACTCCTGAAGACGTTGTCTCCTTTGTTTGGATTGAGATAAGCACTTTGTTAATGTCTCCGTGAGTTGCATTAAAAACGGACACCATATGTTTGTGAAAATACTTAAATGAAACCACGGACATACTAGAGGAATTTCTTCTGGATTATAATCATTCATACGTTCATAGCATGATTCAAATCATGATTGGTAATTTCGACACCCATTTCAACCCTGTTTCTTAAAATTTGGATGTGTGGCCAAGAGTAACTCTGATTTTTCTTGTGTTGTTCTATGTTTTCATGTGTGTCCTGGTGCTGTTCTGTGGCGATCGCCGGGGAGGAAATAACTCAAGATCGATGACTTGAACGTTAATCTCTTTCATGGGTTTGTCCATAGCTTACCTTCTATCCACTTGATTCGGTCGTATTTGGATGTCACCGTAAGTGTTGGGTGACTGGTGATTGAAATGATGACTGGCGGTGGCCCCTAACAACGGCGGCGGCCGCGGCATCGGTCTAGTGACTGGAGGTTGTTGATAGAGAAGCGTGTCATTTTCTGTTCAAGAAAGAATAGACATGAATCATTGTCAAAGTTTTGGTTTTCTCGTATGCGTGGGTTCCAGGGTTGTTACGAAGAAGATGCTGGGGGCAAGAAAACGAAGTAAAAAAATTGTAATATTTTTATATCTCTGGAGTGGTCACGAGGTAAATTACTATACAGCAAGGAAAAGCTCCTTCTCGGAAGTTGGGGATGAAATTTCGAGGAAGACCACAGAAGTTGGCTTCATGGGTGAGCCCATGACCTAGATCACAAGAATCCACTGCCCTAAAGTTGTTTGTCTGGTTGTGATCTTTATTAGTCCCTACTTTTGTCGGCCACAAAGAAACTCGTGTCACCCAGTTGTACGCGGTCTTCGTTCTCCAAAGTTCGAATATATTATTCTTTGTTGACCCTGCCCCAAAAAAGGTAATGCATCTTTTTTTTTTTTTTTGGTAAGGTAAGAATATATTGATAGTCAAAGGACAAATGTACACAAACGGCACCAAAACTTACACTCTCACTGCGAGCAAAAAGAGTGGAAGGGGACGTAAAAAAAAGCCTCAAGAGGCAAAGACAGAAAGAACGCAACAAAAGACACAACACAACCACCAGAAACAGCCACCGGACTCAAAGGACGCCTGGGAATCCGGGAGCCAGAACACCCGCACTGGAGACGACCGAGCAAGATCAAAAGATAACACCCAAGGGGTTACGTGAAGATAATAGGGTCGAGATTCCAACCCCTTTGAAGGTAATGCATCTTTGCCTCTAGTAAAAGAATAAATCAGCAAGAAGATCAAGGGGTGAGTGAACTTATGTTGCACCGACACGGCGCGACATGGTATGATACGATATGTTGATACGTCATTTTTTAAAAATAAAAAATTTCAATATGTTGAGACACATTATATATTAAATAAATATTTTTATCTTTAATTAATTTGAATCTAATTTATAAATAAATAAATAATTTAAAAAAACTTATTATAAATTTATACTAATCATTCAATATTTTCGATAAGATTTTAATTTTTTTTTATTTCATTATCTCAAATTTACTTTTATTTCTTTAAAATCGAACCACCCCAAAAAAAATAAAAAACCCTGTGGGCCCAAACTCCCTCCCTTTTTCTCCGTAGACAGACCCCACCCCAAATTTTTTTCACATTTTTCCCTCCCCACCACCTGACAGCCATCCCTTCCCCTCCCTCCTGTCATTTCCTCCTTCCTCCAACACGCAAGCCCCTTTTTTAATCTTTTTACTTTCCTTCACAGTTCTCAAAACCCTAGCAGCGCGGCACCTTCTTCTCCTCCTCCTCAGTCCTTGCCGCACGACGCCTATCTCCGAAAGCATCGAAGACTCGCAAGAAAAGCACCAGCATCCGCCGAAGGAGCGGAAAAGGGAGTAACCCAGAAAAAATTTCAGTGGAAGGGATCGGAAAAGAAGGTGGAACGCGCGGTCCCTGTGCGCGGAGAGGCTGCACACCGCCGCGAACTCCTCCTCTTCCCCCTTGCCGCCGCCGCCGCCCCA
Source organism: Eucalyptus caleyi (assembly GCA_014182885.2). NCBI lineage: Eukaryota > Viridiplantae > Streptophyta > Magnoliopsida > Myrtales > Myrtaceae > Eucalyptus > Eucalyptus caleyi. The sequence goes on along the minus strand of CM024470.2, from coordinate 36,982,363 downwards.
CTCGACGACGCTGCCCTCCCCCACGAGTGCCTCCCTCGTGAAGTTCCTCCTCACGGCCCTCGCCTCACTCTTTTCTCTTTCTCTGGCCGTCTCTCATCGTCGCGGGCTCGTCTTCACTTGCGGCCTCCACCCTTTCGGACACGCGTGTTGAAGCGTGTCCGAACGTGTCCGAGCATGTCCGAGCGTGTGTCGACGTGTCTTGGAAGCTCCGGCAACATGTCGGTGCTACCTAGGGGTGAACTACCTAAAAACAGAGTCTCAAATTTTCAGCAAATAGTCGTTGCCGATTGGTAAACTCCATCATCCGATGGCTTCTTCATTGGAACCCAAAAGGATTTATGACGTCTTCTTGAGTTTTAGAGGCGCAGATTTGCGCAACAACTTCATTGGCCATCTTTACCAAGCTTTACACAGAGATGGAGTATACACTTTCCGGGATAGTGAGGAATTGAAAAAGGGAGATCAAATATCGCCAGTACTTATGAAGGCTATTGAAGAATCATGCATTGCCATCATCGTTTTCTCCGAGGACTATGCTTCCTCAAGGTGGTGCTTGGAAGAGTTGGCGAAGATTATAGAGTGCAAGGAGCAAAAGAACCTCATTGTTCTACCAGTGTTTTATAAAGTGGACCCAAGAGAAGTGAGAGAGGGCAGAAAGAGTTATGAGAGATCTTTGGCTAAGCACGAGTTTAAGTTCGGGAATGATTCTGAGAAAGTGAAGAGATGGAAGAAAGCTCTTTCCGATGCTGGGAATTTGTCCGGGTGGCACTTGAATGATGGGTTAGTAGAGTGGAGTCCATTTTTTCTATAAGAAAATTAATCTTTACAATTAAGTATGAATATTTAAAAAATAATAATAATAACACACGTGCTTATAAGTATAGATGCTTCATCTTATGATTCCTGAAAATTCTTATGTCTGTTAAGTTTAAGTTAGTAATTCCATAAGAGAATTGGTGAATCTAAGTGTAGTTAAGAAAGATAAATAAAATTTGGCAAAAGATAAGAAAAATTGATAATTAAAAGAAGAATAAACTTGACAAGTAACTCAAACGAGAATTGTTAACGTAAGATTAGTTGGTAACTTAATTGAAGAAAATTTGGTAAGTCACTTAAATTAAGATTGACAATCTCAACAATGAGTAAGTAAGAAACTCAAATGAGAGCTAGGAACCCAATAGAAAAGTTGGCAAATTAAAAGAACAAGTAAACATTGATAAGTAGCTGAAGTGAGATTTGGTGATCCAAAACTAGTAAGTCCTTATCTAACATTATCAAAGATGGTAAGTCACTCTAATTATGTTAGTAATTTCAAATAAAAATTAGTAAATTCGAGGCTGTAAGTTACGCAAATCAAATTTTGTTAGTTTGTATGAAATGGGTAATGTGCAGTTTATAGCAAGTAGTTGGTGATTTTATGAAACTATTGGCAAGTCACTAACAAGTTATGTGAAAGAAAAAGTCACCGATTTTTCTTTTAATGGCAGTTTTTTTACAATTACCAATATTTATTAAAATTCACCAGCATGAAAAAAAATAAAAATAAAATCTAATTTTGGGCATCAAATGATAGAATTATGCCTTTAGCTTTTGCTAAGCCCTGTTTCATTTGGGTAAGGTTGTGGCTCTTTCTTTTGGATCCTTGTTGCCCTCCTCAAAGTGTAATAAAAGTTCTAGAAATTTTATCAATGGGCTATTGAGGTCTTCTCGTTTCATTTTGGTAAAATTGAGTTCCGTAGATTTTCGATTTTGGTCGACCAAGTTTAAAGTCGTTACAACTGGCATTTTGAGTTCAAAACATCACATGTGGCTTTTCATAGAACAGAAACTTGGCTTTTTTCAATAATAGAAAATCGACACTGGGACTTTATCGGCTGAAATATTCACTGGCTCATTTGAACAGAATAAAAATTAAAACTTGATTGACCAATGGACAAAATGTTAAGTAGTATTTTGCACTTTCCCCATTTCTTAGGAAGGAAAAAGTTCACAACGCTTGATACAGGATGATTACTGTTTACGGGCCACCTAAAGACAATAACATCGTGCTTCGGGTATTTAATAATTTTGGAATCAAAACAATAATCACCGTTTAATGATCTAAGGAGCGCTTTTTGATTAAGCGTATAAATAAATCACATATTTGTCATGTAAATTGTCATGTATAAATCAAGAGAACACGAGTCACTTGGATAACTGAAGGTTAAAACCTTGGAACTTATTTTGATTGGTGTGGAGCTCTTGGAGTTCTAGTTTCCCTCGGTGGTTATACATTGGCTGTCATTATCTGAAAATGTGAGCACTGCTTTGTCATTGTTGGCAATGTGCTCTCGTTATTTGTTTATTCAAATCGCTAAAATGATTCTACAACTTGTTTTTCTGTTTTTGTCAGGGACGAGTCAGAGCTTATACAAGAAATTGTGAACAAGATCTCCACTTACCTAGACCGTCCTTTAAGTGTTGCTAAGCATCCGGTTGGCATATATTCCCGAGTTATTAAGTTGAAATCGATATTAAAAGTTGAGTCTAATGATGGTGTTCTCATGGTGGGATTATGGGGACAAGGAGGTATAGGGAAGACATGTTTAGCAAAAGCTCTTTACAATGCTCTGTTCAGAAAATTTGAGGGTGCATGTTTTCTAGCAAATGTTAGAGAAACTTCAAAAGATAGTAGGGGTCTGGTTACTTTGCAAGAAATAATACTAAATGATATATTATTATCGCAACAAAGATTAAAGGTGTCCAATGTGGATGAAGGTATTAATCTAATACAACGTAGACTTGGTCGCAAAAAAGTTCTCCTGATCCTTGATGATGTGGATGCCTTGTGCCATTTGGATGCTTTAGCAGGAAAAGGCGAGTGGTTTGGTAATGGAAGTAGGATCATTGTTACTACAAGAGATCAACAATTGCTAACTTGTCACCGGATAGATCAAGATCATGTATATAAAGTTGAAGCACTATGTAACAGTCAAGCTCATGAGCTGCTTAGTAAGCATGCTTTTCAAACACACCAAATCAAAATAGATCTAGTGGATGGTGCTTTGAAATATGCTAAAGGCCTTCCTTTAGCACTTGAAGTGCTGGGTTCCTTATTATGTGGTACAACAGAAGATGTATGGGAAAGTACAATAAAGAAACTTTCTAGGAATCCTAACAAAGCCATTAATAATGTGCTCAAAGTGAGTTTTGATGGATTAGATGAAAATGAGAAAGAGATCTTTCTCTATATTGCATGCTTCTTTAAGGGGTGGGCAAGAGAGCATACAAAGAAAGTTCTTGACAGTTGCGATCTTGAGACAGTTGTGGGATTTGATATTCTCATTAAGAGGTCCTTGATAAGCATTGAGGGTGGAATCCTACAGATGCATGACTTGATTCAGGCGATGGGTATGGATATTGTGAACCAAGAATGTAAAGATGATCCTGGAAGACACAGCAAACTATGGTTGTATGATGATGTCGTTGATGTTCTGTCACGTGACATGGTAAGACTTGTGAATAAGATCAAAATTTTGCTACATTTTTTACTCTTTTACTGAAAATGCGTAGTCTAAATTAGTTGTGTATTTACAGGGAGATTGTGCTGTAAAAGCCATAGTGTTGGAACTACCTGAGCCAACAGATTTGTGTATCAATCCCGATGCTTTTATAAAATTGAGAAGGCTTAGATTGCTCATCTTGCACAACGTGCATACTTCTTTTCAAGGTCCGATATGTCTTCCTAATGAGCTTAGATGGTTTGAATGGCCTGGATGTGCTCACCAGATTCCAAAATTTTCAGCTAGTCCAAAGAAATTAGTGGGACTTAATATGAGTAAAGGCAACATCACAGGAGTTCTTAAACAATTTAAGGTAAGCATTCCCGACATAGACCTTTTTATTATCTACTTAATTTGTATATGTAGATGCATATTATATGTATAGTATACGAAAGTGAGTGTTGGTTCCTCTATTTCAGGCACTTTGCTTTGCTATTTTCTTTCAAATGACCCTAGTTATTTATGTTAGAGAAATTTTACGTGCAGCAAAATTGACATTTGAAAAATTAAGCCAAAAAATTCATTAGAAATACTCAATGAAAACATTTTTGTTAATAAAATACAAAATCAAAAGAAGTTTTATACATATATGTGGAAAGAGAAAGATATTGCGATATTTGAAATTTTCTTACGAAGCCCATTGCATCATTAGAAAATTCAAGTTTTCATATTGAAATATGTGACCGACCAAAAAAAAATTGAAATATGTGAGAGATAAAAATAAAATAATCAATTTCATGTGTATGTCCATTATATATATATCTGTGGAATAAGTAATTGAGGATACTTGATGGAAGGAATATAAAAAAAAAGAAAAAAGATTGAAATCTTTTAAAGTAGGAGATCATCTTTACCTTATACATAGTATAGACAAAGTTTACATACTTTTATACCTAATATCTCTAACTACTAACATAGATATATTTCAAAATCAGATCAAATCTACCTAGTGAAAAATTCAAAATGCAATTTGCTGTCGGTTGTTTATGTATGAACTTTATTATTTAAAAAAATTGTATAGTGATTGAACAAAGGGAAATAGAAAAGGACAAACCTACTGGTTGACATGTATGTAGAAATAAAAACACCCAAGAAATGGCTGGTTTAGTGGTAGGCCACGTACCCAATGCACGTTCCTAAACGGCAAGGATTTGCCTAGCATCAATAAAATTAGTTGAGTCGAAGGTTTGAAGGCAAGTAATGCATTGTTAGTTGCTTAAATCATTTCTTAAGGAGCAACACTTCTAAGTGGACATGATGGAGTATTTATTAGGAACTTTTCCAGTAATGTGTGCACAACTAAATCAATGTGAGTGATCTAGTAGGGGCATTCCACTAGTTTCTTAATAGAAAGTTAGAGTTAGATTTCGAAACAAGTGTATGAAATTTTTATTTTCTTCCGAATGTTTGTCAAAGTTGCATTCATTGTCCTTGCATGACTTCAAAAAAAAAAAAAAAAAACCAAAGTTCTTTAATCTTTACGCAAGTACATTTTGAAAGTATTTATATCCCCTATTCATCAATAGTTAAATCCAGACCTAGCAAAGTCTTCATTTCTATGCTTGCCACATGGTACTTCACTTTGTTTTTGCGATTGCCATATGACATCACAAATGGAATAGTTTTGTCACATGGCCGAAAATCCGCACTCACCGTGTGGCACTTCATTATGCTTCTATGGTTGTCACGTGGCATGACATGTGGCATAGTTTTGTCATGTGGCCTACATTCGCATGCTTGCCACATGACACTTGACTTGAATTTTGTGATTGCCACATGCATGACACGGGAGATAGTTTTATAACAAACTAATTTTCATCAGCCAAAGGAAGGTAGATTTGGGTGAGGAGTACTGGTTAAAGATTTTTTTGTTAGACAAAAATTAGTTTGGGATAAATATTTCATCATTGTACTAATTAAGGGCTTTTGTGAGATGAAAACTAGTTAGAGGTAAATTTGTATAATGAATTGGGATTTTTAATGGTATTTATTCTAATTTTTTAATAACTCTTAACCCAATTTTATTTGTGAACTTTTTTGCATTGTGTATATATATATTTTCAATTTTTTTCAAATAATAACTAAAATGTAAAATGATGAGAGTTAGCTCTAATTTGCTCATCTATATATGCGTAAGTACTGGTAAAGTTTTTAAGTTTTTAGTAATTTCTCAAGACAATATTTAATTCTCGCAAAATCAGTTTAAAGTAACTTTGAATGAAAAGTTAATTACTAGGTTAAGAAATTCAATCGGAAACTTGACTAGTGAATTCCAAGTTGTCCGATCTACAAAAAGCTCCTTGCTTCCGTCCACAAGAAAGGCGTTGTGGCCTGAGCATATGTAATTATGACATACGCTAGGTCAAGATAGATTATATAACAGTCAAGGATATATAATTATCCCTGAGAAACCCAATCTCCCCCACGTGTTGTGTAGCCAATTTTATAACCCTCAGTCAAGCTAAGCCCTACAAAAAAATTATGATATCATTAATGATCAATATATAAAACCATGGACAATGTGAATGATGTCCGGAATTACATTACCACCATTTCACGAGTTTCGACTCCCCTATCTATGTACAACAACTTACATAGGCCTATTTGTGGACGCCACGACAAATCATTTCTTCTTTAAATAAACGAATTGCTCCATATATCGATGACTTAATATATAATAATTTCATAGTGTTTATCAAAGTTGGTTTCTCTGTTTTTGCAGGACTTCCAAAATTTGAAGTACATCAAATTCAGTCATTGCAAGTCGATGGTTCACATGCCTGACCTCTCGTGTACTCCAAATATTGAGGAATTGGATTTCAGTCATTGCAAAAACTTGGTAGAGGCCCATGAGTTTGTCGCATATCTTGACAAGTTGCAGGTGTTGAATTTAAGGGAGTGCTCTGAACTTAGTGTTTTTCCCAATGTGCTCAAGTCTAAAAAGCTGCAAGCACTTGATCTTTGTCATTGCACGAAACTTGAAAGGTTCCCTGATATTCCACATAAACTCGAAGGCTTTAAAAGGCTTATCTTAGAAGGGATCGCTATAAAAGAACTTCCCACGTCAATAGAAAATCTTGCCGCTTTGCAATAAATGTGTACAACGAATTGCAAGAACCTGGAAAATCTTCCATCTAGCATTTATAAGTTACAAAACCTTATGTACTTGAACGTTGAGTGTTGCACGAATTTAATCGGGTTTCCAAAGTATGAGAATTCAGTTGATTCGTGCATGAAGGCCGGACTTTCAAATTTACACGACTTATCCCTTAGAGGATGTAATCTGTATGAAGTAGAGTTTCTTGAGAATCTTTCTTGTTTTCCCCTCTTGAAGAAATTAGTTCTGGCAGAGAACAATATTATTGCCCTTCCTCCATCCATCAATAAGCGTGATCACTTATCTTGTTTGCAAGTTGAAAACTACCATCAATTACAAAAGATTCCCGAGCTTCCCCCGTTTTTGAATTTTTATTCGGATAATTGCAAATCCCTACAAACAAATGAAGATTTATCCTCAATTCATCAAGTTTCCCATAAAGGTTTGGTTGATGGGCTAGACTCACTTGACGGGGTTAGATACTCTCTCTCTCTCTCTCTCTCTCTCTCTCTCTCTCTCTCTCTCTCTCTCTCTCTCTCTCTCATACACACAAACACACCATATTGATGTGGAGTGTATTCTGCTGGGTCCATTGTATGCTTGTATATTGCCATAGTAGAAAATGCAAGATCGAAGGCTTAAGAAAAAAAGCAAACAATTATGAAGTGGTTTTGCACGTATATGCATGTAACAGAGGCGGCTCTCATACATTTATGGGGATGATTTCTATCGCATGAGACTTGCGTATTAATGCGAGCATCAATGGATCTTCTCATTTGGGTACTAATACTAACTTAAATACTTTCCATCGGTCTATCTTTGTAACAGAATCAAAAAAGTTTCACAATAGTTCTTTGTGAAAGAGAGATGCCGCAGTGGGTCTTTCCTATTGAAGAGGATTCCATATCTTTCAAGGTTTCAAAGGACTTGAATGACAATATTCTTGGATTGGCAATTTGTGTCATTCTCGATAATGTTAAACCCGACATTGAGATTTTAACACATGTTGATGGTAAAGGGGGGAGTATAACAAAGGTACCGTTCCCCTATCCGCTGCATTCTGAACATTTATGGCTTCGCTATATGACACAACCTCATTTGTGGGGAGGAGTCGATTTTGGTCAATTTGATGGCAATTATGTAGAGTTTAGCTTTACACATTCAATGAAAGTGAAGAAGTGGGGATTCCGAATAATATGCAAGCAACTAGGGAATGATTTAAAGGTTGAGCTTCAAGATAATCATCTGATAAATCTAGCTCTACTCTACGAAGTTGGTCATGAATCAACAAATTCAATAGCCAGAAGTTCACTCATGCCTGAAGATAATTCGAACGAGGCAGATCTACATGAGTACTTGCAAGATTGTCAAGTGAGTGGTGAGGAACAAAGTCAAATAGTACCAAAGAGAAGTCATGAGCTTTTCTCCCTCGAGGCACGCGAACCAAGATCATGTGGACTTTTGGTTCGATTGGTAGAGATGAGTATGGCAGTGTTTGCTCGCTGCTTTTGTTTTTAGGATGATGGGAACCTACAAAGGAAGCAATTCTTAGGTGAGTGAACTCAGCTGATCTCCATCATAATGCTGTTTTTTTATTCCCTTCTCGTTTTCTTTTCTCAATAACTCGATGTTAGTACTCACTTTTACCCATATATATCCATTGAGGCATTTCATGTGTCCACTTCAACTGGCATTGACTTTGCCAGCTATAACGATGGAAATGATCAGCCTTGGAGAGAACTAGATGAGGGGGCTTAAGATGTGCATTTTGATGCTTTTGGAGTGGAAAGACAACTTGGAAGAGGAAGATACAAACTTCTACTGGAGTATAAAGAGGACAGAGGCATCAGATACGAGAGAGACGCACGCACCCAACAACGCTCTCCATGAGTTCTCTATCTATCTTTGTTCTCATTTTCACTTTTTCTTTCTTTACACTTGCATTTCCATGTATTTTTTATTCAATTGATTTCCTGCCTTTTCTTTGCACTTCATTATCCCATAGATTCATCACTCAATCCAAGTCTCCATTCGCTATTTTTATACTTGGGTACAGAACCCTAGAGTGATCCCCATCGCTCTCCCTGTACTTTATTATTGCTGTAAATAAGTTTGAACATGTATTTTATAACAACCTTGAGGGTGTAGTTATTTTCGCTATGTCATTTTTTCTTGATAACTGACTTTTGAGAATTATAAATGTTGAATTTTTTTTTTGAAATAAAAAGAGCCTATTGAAATTGATTTTCATCTTTCTCGACAATTTAACCTTCGGTCTAATTATGCACTCCCATTGTCCCCTCTTAAACCTTTTTTATTTCTTCTTTTTCTTTGATTTTTCCCCTTGTTGTAAAGCTTCTTCCTTTTCTCCTCCTCCACCATTTCCCAAACTTCCAAATCCACCGACGCCTCATCTTCCATCCCCACACTAGCGATCTCCGACGAAATGGAAGATCGCCACCTACCAACGGAGGCTACCAACGGACGGCAGGAGTTCATCTTCCCGAAGCCATGGAAACTGATGACTATTCTCTCCTGAGGTTCCTTCTGGGCTTCGTGCATATTGCTATAGATCAGGTAACGCCTGGCACGTCCGATTTTTTTTTTTTTTTTCTTTTTCTAAAGTTAACTTAAGACTTGAGATGGATTTTGAATTCGATTCGGTTGGTGCTGCAATTGCGCGGGAACTTGAAGGGTGTGTTGTTGAATTTGTTCCGAGAGACGCTGAATCGGTGTTTCTTCGTAAGTTTTGTCTGTGGATGCTTGATAGTGAATTCATAGGTTGTTGACGTTACGCGCTGCAAGATCAGCGATAATCTCTGGGAAGGTGTACCTTTTCTTTATTTGTTTTCATAGGTGGCAATTTACTGAAAGAAGTAGGTGAAGTCTAGGTTCGAAGGAAAAACAAGCGAGGAAGACTGAAATAATGGGAAGGAGGGTGTACATGGGTAGGTTCAGTCCCCTTCTCAGGTGAAAAATTGAGCAAATCCGGGTGCTGTAGGTTGGGAGGGAGGGAGGGATTTGGGTGCTTCTGAGGTGTCTAGGAAATGTGGATGTGTAGTATGTACTCATCATACAGATGTGCAGCGGGTGATCGGTTTGTCAGGAGAATTGAATTCTGAGAAACTTCGATCACTGGGATAGAGGGTTCTGTCTCTATGTTTTTATGAGGCGCTTGAAGAGGCAAAACCATGCAGGAATGAAGAAGATGTAGTGAGATGGCAAGGAACTAGGAAAGGTTGCTCAATAGTGGAGTCCTTTAACTGCATCTTGACATTGGCAAATGGCAACTAGGGAGAATTGAAAACCAGATTTACTTGGAGTGTGAGAGTAATATCAACATCGGTTGTGTCCATGGATAAGCGGCTAGGTGGTTATTTTCTTTCACCCTGTGAATTGTGATATGAAAAAGAAATAATCACAAGAAACTTGGAGTTTACATAATCTATTCAGTAGAACAGAGACAAAAGCACAAAGCTGATTGTTGATTATGAATTCTGAGCCTTTTGCAATAGTTTAGGATTCTTTTTTTATGCTTATGTGCTGTGGTTTTTACGAAGGAAAATGACCAAGAAGCTAAAACTCCTAGATGCTTCTTGAATTTTTGAGTGAGACCTGATTAATGAAAAGTTAACTTCTGAGGTACCAATAATAAGACACGCTGGTATGAGTAACATTTAGTTTCTCATATTAGTTGCTGTTTTTGCTTTGGTGTTGTTAGAGCCATATCAATTTGAGTGTTAGGTGGGATTTGCATCTGAATTACAGGATGAGCATGTATTAATAATCATTACTTGGAAGTTTGTGACCAGTATGTTATATTGGACCCGCAAGATCTTGATCTTATAGCTGCAAGATATGGATTCATTCCATTAGTAGCTGCATATTGATACTGAAATATTTCTACTGTTGGCAACTTGATGCTGATTTCTTCCTGAGTTACCTATTGTCCTCATAATTTGTTCTCCTAACAAGTAATGAGACCTATTTGCCTCTTTTGTATAAAGCGCAACATTGAAGTTCCGGTCATGTAAGAAACTGGTTTCGGTAACTAGGTGCATTTCAGATATGTTGTTTATTTTCTATTAAGATGATTAGTATTTCAGTGTTCATTAGTGAATGATCTCAAATTTATTTATGTTATAGTTTGATTGAACAGCTGTGTGATTGTTGAGGATGTGAAGATCATTCTGGTAGGAAGAAACCAGTGTAGTGAGACATGAAATGTATGTTTATCATTGCCATGATTAGCCCGCCAGTTTATGCTAGTTTTCTCTGGAGAATTCTGTGGTCTCCTAGGGAACATGCATGCTCCAAAAAAATCATTTTTTTACCTGGTCATCTGTCGAAACACTTGGTATGGATAGTGCTCCATACTTTTTTGGAAAATGACTTCCACCTTTAAAATTAGGAAGTCATTTTCCTTATTTTTAAACTTGGTATTTTCTGGTTGACTGAAGTCATTTTTCTTTGACCAGCTTATCTTTCCACACCAAACACTAAAAAATGGAAATAGAAATTTTCTGGCAAAATATTTTCCTTCAATCAAATAGAGCCTAAGTCAAAATTGAGTTTCATCTTTCCAAACTACCTTTGATCATAGTAGAAATATAATTGGTCTTTAAGGACCACATGCTTTATAAATAGATACTCATTTGCATCTATGCATAACCACCTAATTATGCACTCGTGCATCCCCTTTAACCTTTTTTTTTCTTTTCATTAATTCCCCTTAAACCAGGTTGACTATATATATCCTAAAATAAATTTTTGTAATTCTTTCTTCTATCATTCTTTTTCTTTGTTTTAATTCTCTCTCCACCTTCTTTCTTTGATAACTCCTAAGCTCCTTCCTTATCTTCACCATAGGCAAACTTTGAACTCCATTGACGCCATTTTCAATATCTCGATTGCTCATCTTTCATCCGACACCAGCGAGCCTTGACGAGTGGAAGATTGCCACTTGCCAATGGAGCCGACAAACAGAGGAAGTTCTTTGTAAAACAGCCTAGCGAACTGAAGGTGACGGAGACTGCCGAGTGGAGGCAACAGACTACCACCACTGACTACAGCCATGGAAACTGATAACATAGCTTCGGGTGAACGATTCTCTCCTGAGGTTCTGGGTTTTATGCAGCTTGCTATAGATCAGGTAACGCCTGGCACAGCTGATTGTATTAAGTTGATGAAATACTTGAGCTGAAGTTTGAGTCTGATTCCTTTGGTGCTATAATTATGTGGGAACTTGAAGAATGTATAGTTGAATTTGGACAAGAGATGTTGAATAAGTTTTTCTTTGTAACTGTTGTCTGTGGATGCTTGGTAGTGCATCCATTGGTAATCGACATTACATGCAGCAAAATTAGCAACAATCCCTAGAAGGTATAGGTTTTCTTTCTCTCTTTTCATAGGTGGTAATTTATTGAAATAAGTAGGTGAAGTCTAGGTTTAAAGGAAAAACAAGCAAGGCAGAGTGCAACAAGGGGAAGTTGGGTGTACATGGGGTGGCTTAGTCCCCTTTTCAGGCAAAAAACCGAGTCAATCTGGGTGCTGTAGGTTGAGAGGGGGGGAGGGATGGATTTGGGTGCTTTGAGTTGTCTAGGAAATGTGGATGTGTAGTATGTGCCTATTATAAAGATGTGCAGCAAGTGATAGGTTTGCCAGGACAATTAAATTGTCAGAAGCTCCGATCACTGGGATAGGACTCTGTGTTAAGTTTCATAAGGCTTTCGAAGAGGCAAAACCAGAGAGGAATGAAGAAGATGCAATGAGATGGCAAGCCACCAGGTATGTTGTTTGCTTGACGGTGGAATCCTTTTACCACCTTTTGACTTTAGCACCTAGGGAGAATTTAAAACCAAATTTCCTTGGAGCAGGAGAATAATGTGAACATCGGTTGTACCCATGGATAATTGGTTGGGTGGTTATTTTCTTTGGCACTGTGGTGTGGATATGGAAAAAGAAAAAAATCATGAGAAACACAGAGTTTACATAAGTTATTCAGTGGAATAGAGACAAAATCCCAAGATGCTGATTGTCAATTCTGATTTGCGAGGGCTTCACAACAGTTTTAGGGATCTCTCTTTATACTTATATGCCATAGCATTTGTAAAGGAAAATGACCCAGAAGCTAAAACTCCAGGAAGCTGCTTGAATGTTTGAGTGAAACCTCATTAACGAAAGAAAAGCCTCTGAGGTACCCATGATAAGACACACTGAACTGGGCAACATGTAGTTTCTCAAATTAGTTCTCGTTTTTGCTGTGCTGTTTTTAGAGCCATATCAGTTTAACTGTTAGGTGGGATTTGCATCTGTATTACAGGATGAGTAGGTGGTCAGACATGCATTTGTTCCATTGGTAGCTGCATAATGATACCAAAACATTTTTACTGCCGGCAACATGATGCCGATTTCCTCTTGAATTTGTCTTTATACATGCATGCATGAGAGAATTTTGATTGTCATTCTCATATTTTCTCTCCTAACAAGTAATAAGATCTATTTCTTTTCTTATATAAGGCAAAGCTTGCGTTGGACAGCCTTGAAGTTCCAGTTGGGTAAGGTACTGGTTTTCAGTAACCAGGTGCATTGCATATATGTTACTTTATTTTCTAATTAAGATGATTAGTATTTCAGTCTTAATTAGTGAATGATTTCAGATTGGACTCTTTGATTGAACAGCTGTGTGATTGTTGAAGATGGGAACGTTATTGTGGCAGGAAGAAACCGGACTAACGAGACACGGAATGTATGTTTGTCATTACTTCTCCACCCTTTTATATGGATTTTGGCCAACAGCGCTTTGTTATTGTTCCAAATTGATACCCTCAAATTATCCACTTGTAGTTTATTGTCGATCATGTTATGTTTCTCCCTTAATATGTATTTATTAGATAATAAATTAATATATCTGAGCAAATCTGTTAATGAGTTGAATATTCCATGCATTGTTAGGTTGTAAGGGCTTTGTGCCCATTACCCTTCATAAAATATGGCTACATTTAACAATAACAATAATCTTGCTTTATTATGCACAATGTTTTATGTTTTTCATTTGCTGTTGTGCTATGTCTGTAACCATATTGCGGTCTTTATATGCTTGTGTGAAGTTTTTAACATTGTTAGGTCGTATGTAGCTAGACTTTTGTTATAGTTATATGGTGTAAAAATGCATTGCTACCATTTTATTGCCTTTTTAACATGTCAGAGTCTGCGCCTTGGGCAGAGTTCTTCATACAATGGCCATTTACACAACTAGTTTAAGCCTGGTTCTGGTTGAGATCATCTCTTATTTAATAGAATATTTCTGTATTCATTTATAGTCATGAGGTGACATTACTATAGATGAATTTATGGATAGTAATGGATAGTTGATGCCAAAAATTTATGGCCCGTTAGTATCTTGTGGAGCTTAATAAAAAAACAAAGGCACCTTTCTACATGGGTATAGTTAAAAATACTGTTAGAAAAGGTGGAGGTGGCTGATTCAATGAGAAGCCTCTTTTTCCGTGTGAGATTCTCAACAACTTCAAACGAGCAAAACTTATTGAATTAATGTAGTATATGCTTTGATCATTCATTCATGTACTCTTAATCAGTTAACTTAATGGAGAAAACACATTTCTCAAGAATTGCATTTCCAAAATTTATGTTGAAACTACACTATGAGCAACTATCTCTTTGTCAAATCTCCTAAGTTTTGATATGCTTGCTTTGTTTTCCTCCTTGTGCTTTCATAGGCAACAAGACATGCAGAGATGGAAGCTCTTGATGTTCTTCTTGTACAGTGGCAGAGGACTGGATTTACGGCTGCAGAAGTTGCAGAGAAGTTTTCAGCATGCTCCCTTTATGTGACATGTGAACCATGCATAATGTGTGCAGCAGCATTATTGATCATTGGTATATCTGTTGATCATACTGAAATAAGACTGAACTCTGCTAAAAAAAATTATTTATAAATGATTGGATGACTCTTGCCCTTTTTGGGTATAAAGAAAGTATATTATGGTTGTGCAAAAGATAAATTTGGAGGCTGTGGCTCAATACTGTCTTTGCATTCAAGTAGCTCTGAGGCATGTTTTAGGTCAGTTTCTGAACTTGCTTTTCCTGCTGGTGTTGTATCGACATAGCTTTACTTTGAAATTGTGACATGACAATTGACAAATAAAGCTTACTGGAGGTTTCTGATTCCTTATGTTGATAACTGATGGATGTGGGTTCATAGCGATTGTGTATGTTGTCATGTGTTGAATATTGTAATATATAACCATTAAAATTAATGGAGGTTTATGGAACTAATTTTCCATATTTTCAGTGCTTTCCTTCATCTAAATGGAAGAAAGTGGTGTTTCTGGAAGCATCAAGAAGTCAAGTTTATAATTATACTTTCTTTTACCGCTTTGTTTCCTTTTTCTTAAATTCTTTGTGACTTGTTAAACATTTCGGTATTCTTTATTTGCCTAAAAAGTTTACAGTTCTGGGAAGTGCTACAAGTTAAGCTAACATTAGTTTCTTTTTCCTTTTCCCTCTCCCCCTCATTTCTTCAATTCTTCTTCCTGACTTTTTTCACTACAGTGAGATTCTTTAACGTCTTTAATGATATCATGTTTAAATCGAGAAATATAGTATCTTCAAAGAAGTATGATATTCTAACTATGAGGAAATTTATGCTTTCTGATATGCCATAGGAAATGTACTTGATAAAGAAATCTCATTTCTTGTCTGATGGTTGCAATTGTCTCTTCTTGCATACATGAGAGCATGTGCCCGCTAAATGGTGGGGTATGGCTTGTGTTTCCAGCTTGATTTTTTTATCTGTCTGCGCTGTAATGAGCTAACGTTTCATGTTTCCTGAGCTTGATCAGAGCTCATCAATTTTTTACTCTGGCTTTGTTGACATAAAAGTTAAAACATAGTGAAAACAGGATCTGTTTCATTGTGATTTGAGCAGTACATGAAGTTGTGTAATCTAGATTATGGACATTGTTTTTCTTTCAAAGTGTTAATTTTGAAAGAACAAGCTCAAGTATGGGGGAAGAAGCAAGAGATGTACCAAGGATGCATCTAAACAAGAAGTTAAGGGGGGAAAAACCATGAAATCTCATACTTTAGATCTTGAAATTTATGGTTATGTTGCGATTAATAATCTGATTATGAGTCAAAAGCAATGTGTGATGCATCTGCTTGATTTATAAATGTTTCCAACTTTTTTTTCTTGTTTCTCTTGCAGCATTGGGAATTCTGGATCAAAGGGTTTCAAATGTTATGGAGGAATAATCGCATCAGAAGCCATTTCTCTTCTGCGAGATTTTTATGAACGAGGGAACACTAATGGTATAAATGGCAATCAAGCATTTTAACCAGTTGAAATGTCTGTTTGAAAGAATGTTTTATACTGCAGTTTGCACCTATTTACACTGGATAACCTAAGGGAAATGGTAGGTCATTTTCAGCAGACCCATAGTTAAAAAATACAATTTAAGAGGCTTCTATGAGCATAATAGAGATATCCTACTTTTGAACCAAAGTTTTCTTTGTCAATCAATGAAGTTGAGCATTGTGCTTGCTGGCTGCTTGAAGACCTTCCCGAAAAATTTATATTTTGGTGCCTAATATGGTGGTCTTCCTAGCACTGATCCCCTTCCATAATGGTTAAGAAGAATTCAGGAAGACTCTTTATATTTCTTCTTCTCAATCCATTCTCTCAACCAGCAATAGAAAGAACTGTAGCTGGGGCTTTCAGTGATTGGAGATCTTACTGAACAACTCTCTCTCTCTCTCTCTCTCTCTCACACACACACACACACACACTAGTCCATATGTAAATTGTTTGCTGCAGTGAAGATACATTGTTGTATCCTTGGTCTGGAGAATTATCTGCACTCCTTGGTAAATAAAGCTGGCCCAATGGAATGTTTTGGAATGACTAAGGGCTAGTAAAATTGCAAGCATAGAACTAGTGGGCCATTGGATAAATAAGAACCCATTCAGAAGTTTTCTCCATCAAGGATAAGGTGCTTAAGAGTGCTCATCTTGACATGGTGCATACACTTATCCAGACTGACATTCACTGAGTATGGTTGTCTGAGTGGAGCGGGGTTCAGCCTTATTATAATGATTGCTATGAATTGGTGTAGAATTGGCCTAGTAAACAAAAGGCAAGAGTTTCAGATACCCATTTGTTTTCTTTTTTGGCTAATTTTCAGATGCCCTGCTGTAGCTTCCTCTAGACTCAGTACACCAAGCCAGATTGCCATTTGAAAAATGGGATGTCATGTCCTTGGTTAAGGAAAAAGACAAAGTGCAGTATCTTAATAGTTGATAATCCATCGGTTAGACTCGTTATTCCTATTGTGAATTACTAAGCATAAATGTTCTTGGTCGTGCAACTGTCCAATTTGTGCTCTTCACTTGCATATATCAAAAGACTGATTGGACCATAACCTTTTCATCCCTCTGCGATAATTAGTATGCTTTGGAAACTGATTATATATAGAAAAGATGGTTAAATAATTTTTCTTTGCAATGATAAAATCTAGTTGGTTCATGTTTTTCTTTGTTTTGTTGAACCTTGTTGCATGAAGTATCATTTCTCTCCTCCTTTTTTCCCCTCCTTTTCCATTCATTTTCTATTTATGGCATTGTGGAATCTATGATATGTTCATATATATGTATGCTGAATGCTAATATTTGATTTTCAGCTCCAAAGCCTCACAGGTCACGGGTTACTCAGGCTTAAAATTAGATCTACGTGCATTGATTCTTCCTGTTGAATCTTCTCATGCCTTTGCACTACTAGGTGAAAACTTTGAACTTATGATTCCTTGCTTTTCTGAACATCATGTACATCATGTAGAGATGAAACGATTATTGGTTACTTGTGCGTATAACAAGTGTAGTGCATGGTGTGACCTTGCTGTATTTTAGCCTTTTAGCAACAGAATGGCATGGATTAGGGTGCTTTGGCAATGTTTCTTGCTGTGGCGGTATGATATGATGCTCATGCGACTTTTGAGTATACCTACAGCTATAAATTCCCTTGTATGGTGTTTGCCAATGACAATGAGGCACTATTAAGGTCTTAGAGATGAAGTTAGACAACATCCTTGTTCTTTGTTCCTGATTTTTGGTTTATTTTGATTATTTTGTTCATTGTTCTTAATCCTGTCAATTCATCTCTTCATTTGAGTAACACCTAAAGTCAAACTCGCAGTTCAAGGTAGTTCCTATTCTTAAAGTGAACTCATCGCAAAATTACTCTCAAACTATAGTTTTGTGACTCTTTGTATTCTACATTAAAGTGCAAATTTGGATGTGAGATCATTGTTGCAGATTCTGGCATAGTGAGATTCTCTGCTGTTTGCGTGTGATCTCAGAAACACTTAATGGTTATTATTTTGTCTCAGGACCTTAAAAAGTTGCATAATCATAGTGTGTTCAGACAGCTCTTTAAGTGAAGAGATCCCTGTGAATAGTATTTACAATAATTAGCATTCTATATATGGTATGAGGATGTAGTTAAACATCTAGAATTCTATAAAGTGTCTTCAAATGATTTAGTGCACTCTGACTGACAATGCATGCGCCATTTACTGCTTTTCCAATTACAGGATTTCATCAAGGACCTGATAAAGAAAGCGTGAACGTCCAGATCAGTTTTTGCCCCGATGTTCATGTGTTTATTGAGGGTTGTAGCTGTGATCTTCCATTTTATGCTTTAACTTGATCATCATATTGTAAGATAATTTATGGCAAAATCCTGTGTAGGCATAACTTTTTTTATGCTAATTTTTGTCATCAACCTATCATGTAATCAAGCTTGATTTTTATTTTTATTTTTTTATGAGCTTTCGAGCTTTGAGGTAATTCTAGGCGTTTTATTTGTGTCTAAACTTCTTAATTCTAGTCTATATCATGTGTGATCCCTAATGGTCAGCGAACTTATGGCGTGGTGCCTAGCCACAGGCCCAAGCATGTCGGTCTGTCTTGTGCCCCACCACAATAATATCCTCTTGCATGTACATGTTATGTTCTAAGAGACAAGACTCCAACCCTACGCAAACGAACCTCTTCCAAGCAACCTTGGCCCTATGAGTATGCTTTGATCCTCTACACAAATGCTGAGCATTTAGGGTGTGAATAATAACCATTATGACTAGAAATTAATTTCTGAAAGATGAATAGATTTTTCTATTTTTATTTCTAGATGAGTTTCTAAGCAAAATTACCCATTTGATAGCAATATAAAATTTCTACTCTCAAACTAGAAATTCCTTTTGATAAAAAATAAAATTTCTCCCTTTCGGATGCGACGATCGGTGGTGGTCGGCAGCAATTGACAGTCGGCCACTGGCGGCGGCGAAGGCAATGGTGGTCGATAAGTGGCGGCGGTGATGATGTTGGCAGGCAATCGACGGAGGCTAACCATTGGCGGCGGCCTATGGCCGGTGGGCAGTGGGCAGCGGCAATTGGCGGACAATGGTCGACAGCAACGGATGGATAATCGATTCATAGCAAGAAAGAACGATGAGAATAATTTTTGTTTCTTATTTTTATTTCAGAAATATAAAAGTAAAATTTAATGAAAATTAACTGAGGGTAAATTTATCATACGTGTATCAGTTTGGGATTTTTTATCGTAAAATATTTAGTTTATGATAATTTATAACTAGTGTAACAGTTTAGGGTTTTTGTTTATTGACTTTGAAGAAAATCATAGTCATCTGCAAATTGCTTAGGCACATTTATGTTCCTCAAAATAGCAAGCCGAAAATTCCAATTTAACCGAATTAAATGCCTCCGTCATGTCAGCCTTGATCATCCGATAATTTTACTATTTCATGAGATAACGTCCCGCGTGTGTCGTCATGATGAGATTTTGCGCCATTTTCCCAAATCTCATATGCTCCTGCACACGTTCATTCCCTTCTTCATGGCTCGGTTCATCCGAAACCTGCACCCATCTCTCCAAGCGCTTCTTCAAACGTGCGAGTCATGCGACGCATGACGGTCGCGCAGTCTCTGGACACCTTAGGAACGAAAACCCAGATAAAACTCGGGAGTTTCTAGACAAATTTCAATGCCCAGATGTTCGTTTGTTCACGAAGATGATCGTGGGTCGCGTGTGAACTGGCCGCCTTGACGACGCCCTGAAACTGTTCTACAAAATGCCTTTGAGAGATGCAATTTGTTGGAACACGATGATCAAAGGCTGCCTAGATTGCGGGGACTTGATGACGGCGGAAGAGCTTTTCGATGAGATGCCTGAACCAAGTGTTGTTTGTGGACGACGATGATAGATGGGTTCTTTCGATTTGGACAGGTTGAGCGGGCAGAGAGATTTTTCAAGCAGATGCCTATAAGAGATCTTGCTGCGTGGAATGCGACGCTTCATGGGAATTGTGAGAATGCCAGAGTGGACGATGCTGTGAAATTGTTTGAGCAAATGCCTTCTCGAAATGTGATTTCATGGACTTCAATGATTGGCGGGCTTGACCAAAACAGTAAGAGTGAAGAAGTTTTAATTGTATTTGAGAGAATGTTCAAGTCTGGTGTTGTACCCAATCAGACTACTTTGATGTGTGCATTGAGTGCCTGTGCAAATGCATCGTCTCTTCCTCTTGGTGTGCATATTCATGGTCATGTTTTCAAGTCAGGATTCTGCCTTAGCGTATTTGTATGTGCTTCTCTTATTACTTTCTACACTAACTGCAAGCGAATTGAGAAAGCAACCCAAGTCTTCAATGAAGCAGTGTATAGGAATGCGGTCATATGTATGGCTTTTCTAACTGGTTATGGCTTGAATGGTAGGCAGGACGATGGCCTGAAGGTGTTCAGTGACATGATGAGAGCAAGTGTTCTTCCTAATCAATTGTCTTTTGTAAGCACTTTAAATTCTTGCTGTAGTTTAGAGTCTCTAAATCAAGGTAAGGAGGTCCATGCATCAACTGTAAAGCTGCAATTGGGAAGTGATGTATTTGTTGTCAATTCTCTTGTAGTCATGTATAATAAGTGTGGAGCCATTGATGATGCTGTTGAAGTGTTCAAGAGACTCAGGGAGAAGAACATTGTCACCTGGAATGCCACTATCTGTGGGTGTGCACAACATGGCCGAGCATGTGGGCTATGGAGTTGTTTAGCCAAATGATATGTGGACTGGTACAACCAGATGAGATCACACTCACGGGACTGCTTTCTTCTTGTAGTCATTCTGGGATGTTACAAAAGGGGAGATGCTTGTTCAGATATTTTGGTGAGAACACTTCCATTTAATTGAAGCACGAGCATTATGCATGTATGGTGGATGTTCTAGGACAATATGGGAAACTAGAGGAAGCAGATGATTTTGTAAGAAACATGCCCTTTAAAACTAACTTCATAGTGTGGCTTGCCTTGCTTAGTTCTTGAAGGATGCATTCTAACCTAGATTTGGCAAAAAGAGCTGCAAACTATATTCTTGACCTAGAACCACATTGTAGTGATGCTTATGTTTTACTGTCCAATCTATTTGCTTCTGCTAATAGATGGGTTGATGTCTCACGATTAAGAGTGACTATGAGGGATAAATGGATTGTGAAGCAACCAGATAGAAGTTGGGTTACCGTAAAGGGGCAAAACCATTTATTTCTTTCAGGGGATAAATCCCACCCTCTAAGTGAGTACATATATTGGAAGCTGGATTGTTTGATTAAGAAGTTGAAGGAATTGGGTTATGTTCCAGATAAGAGGTTCTCTCTCCATGATGTGGAAGATGAACAGAAGGAAGAGTCATTGTTTTACCATAGTGAAAAGCTTGTTGTTGCATTTGCATTGATTACTACTGTCGAGGGTAATACGGTAACTGTAATGAAGAATCTTCGCATTTCTGGGGATTGTCATTCTACAATTAAACTTATTGCAAAGATTGTTCATCGTGAGATTGTTGTGAGAGATTCTAGTTGCTTTCATCACTTCAGGAGTGGCATGTGCTCTTGTGGGGATTATTGGTAGCAAGGGCATGAGGTTATTTCTCCTGTCATGAACCTCTAAGCATCCTGAGTTTGCTCATTGTGTTAAGCATTGATGAGATGGGACCAGCTACATGAGCACTATTTAATATGGGCCTACTTTTATTGTTGACGTAATAGACAATGAATTCATGTGGAATCCATGGCTTTTATTCCAGCTTTGGTTTAGTCTAGGAGGCTAAGGGAGTTCAGGTATTTCTCAGCTGTATGAGTTGGGCATGTGGAAAGTTTGAGACTTGGGAGGAAATCTAGCTATGGATGGCAATGCCACCATGGGCTCCATGCGCAGGGATTTTTGTTGAGTGGTGAATTTGTCACTTTGCTTATGGCTTTGTCCCCACTTCCTTCTACAGAATTAATTTGAGTGAGAAAACTCTAAGCTCGGAAATAGCTACTTTTTATTTCTCTCTAGCAGAGAGATATTGAAATTGGGGCATTTGGGAAGAAGGAAGTGCCGCTTGGTAAAAGAAAGGAAACCAACCCAAACAAAAAGAAACGATACCTGGCATGCCTCCTCTTTTCTGATTTTGAATTGAAAGTTGGATTTTTTCCTGAAAAGTTCCATCAACCCTTCCCCTCAACCCCTTTATTAACATTCTCAGAGCCTCTCTGCCTCTTCATTAGGTGTATGAGATTTAACAAAACCTTCTTCGTTTCTGGATGAAATTCTACTTCACCTGATATTCTCATAGTTTTGCCAGATATCTTCAACAAATTGAAAGTACCAAGTGAGGTTAGTTTATTTGTGGTGCCAAAATTAGTACTCCAGTGTTCTTTGCCTCGTTCAAGTTGAGCAAATGTCAGTGATAGAAATTGATGGTCATAAAGGCCCAATAAAATCTCAATGGACCAGCACATTTGGCTCAGTTATTGTTGCTTGCTTATGTATTGCAAGAGAAGTGGAAACAATTTCTTTTTATAGGGATTAATCAAATCTTCATTTTGCAGTTTTCACTATCCTAAAAGGTCTGTCTCCCTATATCTTTTTTTGTTTCCTGTCGAAGAATTTGTGTTTCATGGGGTTTAAGTCCATAATTTTTGTGCTATCTATTTTCTCACTCACCCAAATGTCTGAGTCTCCCTAACCACAATGGAGAACCAATAAAATACTGGCACTCCCTCGTGGGATTCCTTTTTGCTATGTATAGAAGTTGGATCTGAGAGTGCATTATATTAATAGTCTTGATGACACATGCTTGAACTAAATTTGCTTGTTGGAGGTTTCAGGTTGTGCCGCCAAAATTAACACTTTCCCCAATTGGAAGTTGCACTTGGCATTAAATTTGAAGCTGCAGTGGATTAAGAGAAATAGTCGTGGTTTTTTGTGGGAGTATTCATATTCTTTTGCCACCTTAATATTGCAAGTCATCTCAAAAGAGATTGAATAACTGTCTCCTGTCTGCATAAACTAGTTAGAATTTTTCTTCTTTTGTTTCACTAGGTACCTTAAATGCTACTGGATACACTCCTGGTTCTTGAATGACTTTTCATCTTGCTGTCATGAATACAAAGCATTACCTTATTCTGGTCTTATCTGAAGAACTAGTATGTTTCAGGGTTAGAGGTATAAGCTTTGAAGAACTCTATTTTGATATCTGGTTTGAAATGTTGTGATTTTTGACTATTGGAAACTAGTGGTCTTATGTAGGTTAAAACACAATTCTTTCATTTGTATGCATGAGAATAATATTGATATCCAAGATTTCTAGACTCGTTATTCTTTAGGTCGTGTCACGTGATCTGATACGCAATTAAGATATCTTAATATTCATTCCTTCCTAACTTGTATTAGATGATTATAAGGCAGAATATAGGTATGACTTTTTTATATCTTTCTTAGCACCACATGACTTCTTCGACGAAGTCTTCACAAAATACTCATATAGGTTTGTATATCTGTCTTTGCCGTGTCGAGATGATAAAAGAGGTTTCACTGAAGAGCAATTTGGCTATTTTAATTCACGGCTTCCTCTGCAAGAAGTAGGAAGAGAAGCATGTTAGTTTGCAGCTTTTTGAAGTACAAGTGGACGATTTTTCGTTAGGAGATGCAACAACCTTGGCTGTGTCTGTGGTTCATGTTCTCTGCTATATGTTTTATACTGTCAATTTTCTTTTATTATTGTTCTACTAGTTCATGAAGGTATATCTCTCTTGACTTTACTTTTGCGTATATACTTCATGTAATTTTCTCTATAGGTCCAAATTGCAGTGGCAGTTACCCTTTAGTAAGGGAGGCATGTACAAGCTGCTTGAGCGTTTCGTCGATTATCTCTGACGAGAGTTCTCTTACTCGACGGAAACAACCACTTCCAGTTGGGAAAGCTGCACGTGAAAGAATGATTTATTAAGGGCGGTAGAGATTCGCGTTTTCGTAGTTGCTTGTAGCACTGGAAGGAACTGGTTTTGCAGAGAGAACACGGGATCTTTGTGAGCTCAAGAACAACAGACTTCAACTCTTCATTGTTTTCAACTTGCTTTTGGTTTCCTTGAATATGTATTCCAATGGTTGATAAATCAATAGGATCCAGTTGACATGGGAAAGTAAACGTAAGAACAATTCGGAAGAAAATAAAAATTTCACTATATCATAATTTTTTAGGGGTAATAACACTACAAATACTTGAAATATTTGCGGATTTTATAATTAAGTGTCTCAACTTTTCTTTTGTGCACCCGAGTACCTAAACTTTTAAAATATAACTTAACGTGGTCCTTTCGTTAAATAGTGTACCACATCGTGCTTTTTTCTTTTCTTTGCTGATGTGACTCATTTACTCAACAAATACGGTGCACATTGCCAATGCCAAATAGGAGCTAATCGATAAATGGTGTATACCGTGTGTGAGGAAACAAGCCAAAAGGCCCATGTCATGAGGGCATAAGTTGACATGAAGCCCAGTATGAAAATGTTAAGCATTGATCAGGTGAGGCCTTTTTTAACTTAACCCGCTCCAGGCTTACTATTTTTTTTTTTTTGGGGGTCAAATGGGCATACTAGGTTAAAAGTTCTCTAATTATCCCAAATAAATTGTGTGAACTCTACCACCAAACCGGAATGTACTTTGTCTTTTTTATTTTATTTTATTGTTGCCACCTTGCTCGTCTCCAAAATTATTTCGCATTTCGACCGCGAATCATTATTCATTGGTGAAGGCCTTTCGTCTCTGAAAGAGAAATTCTGAACATCCCCGCTTCTCGCTTTCTCTGGGGTCGGTAGTCATCATCAACTGGACTTTTCACATTCTAGTAGTGGAATCAAATTTGGACGTGTCAGTCAATCTTAGCTCAAAGTGACTCCAATTATCAAAACCAGATTATAGCCCGAAACGTGACTGAAGGAAGTTATGTATCAAAGGGAAAAAAAAAAAAAAAAAAAACCGTTGGAACTCGACTTAGAATTATTTGCAAGAACTTCAAGGTTGAGAATTTAATGAGACCTCATAATATTATGTCGGATTAAGTCAATCTTTGTGGTACTTGCTGGACAAATTCATCTTACACCTATAAAATAAGATCATGAGATTCGAGTGGAACTCATTCTTAGCCCAAAATCAAAAACCTAATTATCATTTATTATGATTGAGTCATTGGGAACACAGTTCTTAATTTATCATACGGAGGTCAATTCAATCTCAAAATTTTTAATTATGCCAATTAGTGTTAAAGTTATTTTATGAGGGCTAATTCAGTCTTAAACCTAAATCGAAATCGCCAAGAGCCTCGCTAGATATAGATTGGGCAAGGACAAGGGCTACCCTCGCTAGGGGCTAGGGAGGGTGGCCCTCGATAAGGCTCAGCCATGGTTGGAAGAGGTAAAGAGGAGAAAAAGAAAATAGAAAATTTACTCAAAAACCTGTATAGTAGGTTCTGAGTTGCCTAGTCTACCGAAGCTCCTTGCTTCCTTCCACGTGAAGAGTGTTATGGCCTCAGCATATGTAATTATGACATATTCACTAAGTCAAGGAAGTACCAACACTCTTTGACATTATTCGACACTCGGTCAACACGTGTCAAAAATCCGACCCTCGATCAACACGTGTCAAAAATCGACACTTGATCAACTCTTTCGACATGTGAGTTTCTGATTCCGAAATGCGAGATCAACTTTAAAAATATTCAATGTATGAGGGGTCAAAAATGTATATATAGGAAAAAATAATAAAAATAATAAATGGAAAAAAAAAAAGAAAAACTTAATTTTCTTTTCTCTTTTGACTCTCACTTCCCATGATACGAAATTCACACCCCAAGTTTTTCTCTTTCTTTCCGATATGTCGACTAGTGAATCCAAGATGTGAATTGCTTTTTCTTTTTCCTTCAAATTGTATGGATTATTGTAACGGAGTTGAATTTGTTAAATTGAACCAAAGAATGATATTAATAAATGGTAGATTAATATTCTTGGTTTAAATTCATTCTAGACTTTTTATTATTTATTTATTTATTTATGAATTTGAATCAAATTAATTTGATTGAAATAATCATAAAAATGATAATTTATTATGTATATTTAAAAATATATATTTAATATATAACATGTCCCAACGTGTTGAAATTCTCTATTTTTGAGAAACGAAGTATCGCGTGTCGTACCACTCGTCGTGGTGGTTTCGCTGGATAAGGCCCCGTTGATCCTTGCCCTCAAGGTGAGGGGTTCAAAACCCAGTGGAGATGCTTGGTGCCTTAACCACTTGCACGGGGTTGTGGTTCCCTCGTGCAGCCCTAGGGTTTGCCCGCTGGTTACTAGTTGTACGGGTTTCTTTGAGTCATCAATAAAAAAAAAAAAAGTATCGCGTGTCATATCGCTTCGTGTCAAGTGTCGTGTGTCACGCGTCGGTGCTATTTAGATAACAATGAATGATATGTAATTGTGACATATCCTTTTCTTGAGAAACTGAATCTTCCTAGGGGTGATCGGATCCAGAATGGGCAGGGTCTAGACTTGGACCCTGTGCTCGATCATGTTATAACAAGTTCCCACTTTTTGGACCCTGTACCCAACCCACCCTGTTTTTTTGGTTCGGTTTCAGGGTCAATCCTATTTCCACTAAAACCTGTTTTGCAATCTCCTAATATTCTATATAACTTCGAATTTCATGTTAATACGCAAGAAAATAATGTTATCCTCCTAATTTGTATTGAAACATTAAGCATTTGTAATAAATAAATACATGAACTTTTTGACTAAATGAAAAATTAAGGATCCACAGGGCTAATTATAATAAATAAAATCATAAGGCAAAAAATTAGCAATAAACATGGGTCTAATATTAGTCCTATTCCTACAACTACATGAAGCTCCTCATTTATGCAAGCATAACTCCTCCTAAAAAATAGAAATTAGGCAACCCAATCCACGTGGTACACAAGAATTTGGCAGTGATAAACATTGTTCGTCTATCAGACGGTGCGAGATGGAGCCGATGAGGAAGGGAAGCAAGTGAGGAAGAGGAATGATGAAGGAGGAGTGCCATGTGTGTTGAAGAGAGCCAAGAGGAAAAACGCCATGTGATTACAGGAGTAAGAATACAAATTAGGAGGAAAAAATGGGTTTTGGACCTCTATTTACAAAATCGGTCCAAGAATCGGTTTCTGGGTGGGTAATCACTCGGAATTGGTTCCCGGACCGGTTTAAACCGGTTCCAAATTTTGGGAACAGGTTTTAACGGGAATCGGTTCTCGATCCTTTTTTTTGGGTGGGCCGGTCCAGTTCCCGGATATACCTGGTCTGGTTGCACAACTCTAATATCCCTCATGTGTTGCGTACCCAAATTGATAAACCTCAATCAAGGTAAACCCCTAAAAATAAAATATGATATTATTAATGATCAATATTTAAAACCATGGACAACGTGAATGACTTCCGATATTGTTTTACCATCATTTCACGAGTTCGACTCCCCTGTCTATGTACAACAATTAGCATAGGCCTATTTGTGGATTCTGTAGCATATCACCTCTACATTAAATAAACAAATTGCTCAATATTTACGATTAATGAGCTAAAATATAATAATTTCTTGAAAGATCAATACTAAATATGCTTCAATAGCGACCAATTCTCAAATGGGAATCCCACGGTTTATATGTAACGAAGCAACATCATCATTCAAACACCCCTTTTTGTCCCTTTCAGAATGTTTATCAAAGTTGTATTCGTCGTATATGTAGGATTTCCAAAAATTGAAGTACATTACTTTCAGTTATTGTGAATGGCTGGTTCGTAATCCTGACCTTTCATATACTCCAAATTTCGAGGAATTGGATTTTCGTGATTGCAAAAACTTGGTAGAAGCCCATGAGCCCCCTTGCATATCATGACAAGTTATGAGTGTTGAATTTCTCGGGGTGCTCTAAACTTAGTGCTTTTCCAAATGAGCTCAAGTCAAAAAAATTTCAAACTCTCGATATTGAAAATTGCACAAAGTTTGATAAGCTCCCTAATATTCCATATAAACTTGAAGCCCTACATAGGCTTTATTTAGAAGGGACCGCTCTTATAGAATTCCTTGCATCAATACAAAATCTTGTCTCTTTAAAGAATATGTGTCCGAATACATGCAAGAACCTTGTTAGTCTTCTGTCTAGCATTTATAAGTTACAAAACCTTGAAGAATTACAAGATGAGGGTTGCACTAATTTAGTTGGGTTTCCAAAGTACGAGGATCTAGTTGATCCGTACATGAAGATCGGACTTTCAAATTTACGTTGGTTAGACCTTGCAAGATGTAATCTATCTGAAATAGAGTTTCTTGAGAATTTTTCCTGTTTTCCCCTCTTAGAAAGATTACTTCTAGCAGAAAACAATATTATTGCCCTTCCTCCATCCATCACTAAGTGTAATCATTTGTCTATACCAAAAAAAAAAAAAAAAAAATGAAGATTTATCCTCAATTCATCAATTTGTCCGTAAAGGTTTGGCTGATAGACTTGACTCACTTGACCAACTTAGGTACTCTCTCTCTCTCTCTCTCTCTCTCTCTCTCTCATATTATGTTGGGTCCATTGTGTGCTTGTGTATTGCAATAGCTAAAAATGCAAGATTGAAGACTTGAGCAAATGAGTATAAAGTGGTTTCGCACATATATGCATACGTGGCTCCCGTACTTTTGTGGAAATGATTTTTATTGCATGAGACTTGTGTATTGATGCAAGTAAGGATCAATAAATCTTCTCATAAGGGTACTGATACTAACTTGGGTACTTTCTATGGTCTATCTTTGCAACGGTATTTGCCAAATTTCACAGTAGTTCTCCTTGAAAGAGGGATACCACAATGGGTCCTTCCTATTGAAGAGGATTCCGTATCTTTCATGGTTTCAAAGGACTTATATGATAATATTCTAGGATTCGCAGTGTGTGTCATTCTCAATAATGTTGAATCTAAGCGTGAGATTTTATTACATGCTGTTGGTGCACTGTGGAATGAATTAAATGAATGGTTCCCCTCTCCGTTGCACTTGGAACTTGTCTGGCTTCGTTGTATGACACAACTTGAGTTGTGGGGAGTAGTTGATTTTGGTCAAATTGATGGGAATAATGTAAAGTTGAGCCTTACGAAATTGACAAAAGTGAAAAAGTGGGGACTTCAAATAATTCACAAGTAATTAGGGAACTCCCGGCTATTGAATTTGTTGATTCATGACCGACTTCATAGAGCAAATTGATGGGAATAATGTAAAGTTGAGCCTTACAAAATCGACAAAAGTGAAAAATGGGGGACTTCAAATAATATGCAAGTAATTAGGGAACAATTTAAAGGTGGATCTTCAACATAATCAACTTATAGACCTAGCTTTACTCTATGAATTCGGTCATGAATCAACAAATTCAATAGCTGGGAGTTCACTCATGCACGAAGATAATTTGAGCAAAGCAAATCTACAGGACAACTTGCAAGATTGTCAAGTGAGTGGTGAGGAATAAAGTCAGATGGTACCAAAAGGAAATCGTGAGCTTTTCTCTCTTGAGGCATGCGAACCAAGACCATCGAGACTTCTAATTTGATTGACAGAGATGTGTATGGCAGTGTTTGCTCGCTGCTTTTGTTGTTAGGATGATGGAAACTTATTAAGGAAGCAATTCGTAGGTGAGTAAACTCAGCTGATCTTCATTAAAAAGCTCTTTTTTTTATTCTCTCTCTCTCTACTCGTTTTCTTTTCTCAATAACAAGATGTTAGTACTCACTTTTACCCATATATCCATTTAGGTATTTTATGTGTCCACTTCAACTAGTGTCAACTTTACCAACTACAACAATAGAAATGATTAGCTTTGGAGAAAACTAGATGAGGGAGCTTTGGATGTGCACTTTGATGCTGGTGGTTTGGGGGAACAATTCGGAAGAAAGATACAAACTTCCATCGGAGTATATAGAGGGCGAAGGCATTGGATACGAGAGAGACGAACGCACCCAACAAGGCTCTCCACGAGTTCTCTATCTATCTTTATTCTCATTTTCACTTTCTCTTTCTTTGCACTTTTATTTTCATGTATTTTCGATTCAATTTATTTCCTGCCTTTTCTTCGCACTTCGTTATTCCATAGATTCATCACTCAATCCAAGTATCCATTCGCTATTTTTATACTTGGGTACAGAACCCTAGAGCGGTCCCGATTGCTTTCCCTTTGCTTTATTATTACTGTAAATAAATTTGAACACATTTTATAACGACTTTGAGGGCATAGTTATTTCCGCTATGCCATGTTTTTCATCTGGAAACTGACTTTTTGAGATTTATAAATATTGAATTTTTGCGAAATAAAAGAGCGTACTGAAATCGATTTTCATCTTTCTCGACAATTTAACCTTCCGTCTAATTATGCACTCCCATCGTCCCCTCTTAAACCTTTTCTATTTCTCCTTTTCCTTTAGATTTTTCCCGTTGTTGTAAAGCTTCTTCCCTTTTTCTTCTCCTCCGCCATAGCCCAAACTTCCAACTGCACCGACGCCTCATCTGCCATCCCCACACCAGCCATCTCCGACGAAACGGAAGATCGCCACATGCCAACGGAGGCTACGAACGGACGGAAAGGAGTCCGTCTTCCTGAAACGGAGTCCCTAGTGGACCCGGCGGCGATGGAGACCGGCCGGTGGGAGGCGACGAGCTACCACCGCCGACCGAAGCCATGGAAGCTGATAACATAGCTTCGGGTGAGCGAATCTCTTATGAGGTTTTGGGTTTTATGCAGCTTGCTATAGATCAGTGTAACGCTGGCACGGCCGATTGTATTAAGTTGATGAAATACTTGAGCTGAAGTTTGAGTCGATTCCTTTGGTGCTATAATTGCGTGGGATCTTGAAGTTGAATTGCACAAGAGATGTTGAATAAGTGTTTCTTTGTAAGTGTTGTGCGTGGATCTTTGGGTAGTGCATCATTTGTTAATCGACATTACATGCAGCAAAATCAGCAACAATCCCTAGAAGGTATAGGTTTTCTTTCTCTCTTTTCATAGGTGATAATTTGTTGAATTAAGTAGGTGAAGTCTAGGTTTAAAGGAAAAACAAGCAAGGCGAGTGCAACAAAGGGAAGTTGGGTGTACATGGGGTGGCTTAGTCCCATTTCGGGCAAAAACGGAGTCAATCCGGGTGCTGTAGGTTGAGAGGGAGGGAGAAATGGATTTGGGTGCTTTTGAGTTGTATAGGAAATGTGGATGTGTAGTATGTGCCTATTATAAAGATGTGCAGCGGGTGATAGGTTTGCCAGGACAATTAAATTGTCAGAAGCATTGATCACTGGGATAGGACTCTGTGTTAAGTTTCATAAGGCTTTTGAAGAGGCTAAATGAGAGAGGAATGAAGAAGATGCAATGAGATGGCAAACCACCAGGAAAGGCGTTTGCTTGACGGTGCAATCCTTTTACCACCATTTGACTTTAGCACCTAGGGGAAATTTAAAACCAAATTTACTTGTAGTGCGAGAATAGTGTGAACATTGGTTGTACCCATGGATAATTGGTTGGGTGGTTATTTTCTTTGGCACTGTGGTGTGGATATGGAAAAAGAAAAAAAAATCACAAGAAACACAGAGTTTACATAAGTTATTCAGTAGAATAGAGACAAAATCCCATGATGCTGGTTGTCAATTCTGATTTGCGAGGGCTTCACAACAGTTTTGGGGATCTCTCTTTATCCTTATATGCCATAGCATTTGTAAAGGAAAATTACACTGAAGCTAAAACTCCAGGAAGCTTCTTGAATGTTTGAGTGAAACCTCATTAACGAAAGAAAAGCCTCTGAGGTACCCATGATAAGACACCTTTGAACCGAGCAACATGTAGTTTCTCAAATTAGTTCTCGTTTTGCTGTCTGTTGTTAGAGCCATATCAGTTTAAGCTGTTAAGTGGGATTTGCATCTGTATTACGGGATTAGTATGTGGTGAGACATGCATTTGTTCCATTGGTAGCTGCATAATGATACTGAAATATTTTTATTGCGGCAACGTGACGCTGATTTCCTCTTGAATTTGCCCTTATGCATCCATGCATGAGAGAATTTTGACTCTTATTCTCATATTTTTTGTCCTAACAAGTAACAAGATCTATTTCTTTTCTTATATAAGGCAAAGCTTGCGTTGGACAGCCTTGAAGTTCCGGTTGGGTAAGACTTTGGTTTTCGGTAACCAGGTGCATTGCATATATGTAACTTTATTTTCTAATTAAGATGATTAGTATTTCAGTCTTAATTAGTGAATGATTTCAGATTGGACTCTTTGATTGAACAGCTGTGTGATTGTTGAGGATGGGAACATTATTGCAGCAGGAAGAAACCAGATAATGTCTCGTGTGTTCTGCCCACAGGGACAACAGGAGCAGAGGAGCCTGTCATCATGATGAGATTTCATGCCGTTTTCTCAAATCTCAGATGCTCCTGCACACGTTCATTCCCTTCTTCATGGCTCTGTTCATCCGAAACCTGCACCCATCTCTCCAGGCGCTTATTCAGACGTGTGAGTCATGCGACCCGTGACGGTCCCACTGTCTCCGGACACCTTAGGGACGAAAACCCAAATGAAACTTGGGAGGTTCTGGACAAATTTCAATGCCCAGATGTTTGTTCATTTATGAAGATGATCGTGGGTCGCGTGCGAACTGGCCGCCTTGATGATGCCCTGAAACTATTCTACGAAATGCCCGTGAGAGATGCAATTTGCTGGAACACGATGATCAAAGGCTGCTTGGACAGTGTGGACTTGACGACGGCGGAAGAGCTTTTCCATGAAATGCCTGAACCAAGTGTTGTTTTGTGGACGACGATGATAGATGGGTTCTTTCGATTTGGACAGGTTGAGCGGGCAGAGGTATTTTTCAAGCAGATGCCCATAAGAGATCTTGCTGCATGGAATGCGATGATTCATGGTATTGTGAAAATGCCAAAGTGGACGATGCTGTGAAATTGTTTGAGCAAATGCCTTCCCAAATGTAATCTCATGGACTTCGATGATTGGCGGGCTTGACCAAACGGTAAGAGTGGAGAAGCTTTAAATGTATTTGAGAGAATGTTCAAGTCTGGTGCTGTGCCCAATTCGAGTACTTTGACGTGTGCATTGAGTGCCTGTGCAAATGCATTGTCTTTTTCTCTTGGCATGCAGATTCACGGTCACGTTCTCAAGTCAGGATTCGGCCTTAGCGTATTTGTATGTGCTTCTTTTATCACGATCTATGCTAGCGCAAGCGAATTGAGAAAGCAACCCAAGTTTTCTATGAAGCAAAGTGCATAGGAATGTGGTCATATGTACGGCTCTTCTAACTGGTTATGGCTTGAATGGTAGGCATGAAGATGGCTTTTTGAAGGTGTTCGGTGACATGATGAGAACGAGTGTTCTTCCTAATCAATCTTCATTTGTAAGCGCTTTAAATTCTTGCTGTAGTTTAGAGTCTCTAGATCGAGGTAAGGAGGTCCATGCGTCGGCTATAAAGCTGCAATTGGGAAGTGATGTATTTGTTGTCAATTCTCTTGTAGTCATGTATAGTAAGTGTGGAGCTGTTGATGATGCTGTTGTAGTGTTCAAAAGACTCAGGGTGAAGAATATCGTCACCTGGAATGCCATTATTTGCGGGTGTGCACAACATGGCCGAGGGATGTGGGCTATGGAGTTGTTTAGCCAAATGATATGCGGAATGGTACAACCAGATGAGATCACACTCATGAGACTGCTTTCTTCATGTAGTCATTCAGGATGTTACAAAAGGGGAGATGCTTGTTCAGATATTTTAATGATAACACTTCTATCGAATTGAAACACGAGCATTATGCATGTATGGTGGATGTGCTAGGACAATGTGGGAAGCTAGAGGAAGCGAGAGGATATTGTAAGAAACATGCCCCTTAAAACTAACTCCATTGTGTGGCTTGCTTTGCTTAGTTCTTGCGGGATGCATTCTAACCTAGATTTGGCGTAAAGAGCTGCAAACTATATTCTTGACCTAGAACCACATTGTAGTGCTGCTTATGTTTTATTGTCCAACTTCTATGCTTCTACTAATAGATGGGGTGATGTCTCGCAATTAAGAGTGACTATGCGGGATAAAGGGATTGTGAAGCAACCGGGTAGAAGTTGGGTTACTATAAAGGGGCAAAAGCATTTATTTCTTTCCGGGATAAATCCCACCCCTTGAGTGAGAACATATATTGGAAGTTGGATTGGTTGAATATGAAGTTGAAGGAATTGGGTTATCTTCCAGATAAGAGGTTCTCTCTCCATGACGTGGAAGATGAACAGAAGGAAGAGTCATTATTTTACCATAGTGAAAGACTTACTGTTGCATTTGCATTGATTACTACTGTTGAGGGTAGTACGATAACTGTAATGAAGAATCTTCACATTTGTGGGGATTGTCATTCTGCAATTAAACTTATTGCAAAGATTGTTGATCGTGAGATTGTTGTGAGAGATTCCAGCCGCTTTCATCACTTCAGGAGTGGCATTTGCTCTTGTGGGGATTATTGGTTATTCTCCTATCATGAACCTGTAAGCATCCTGAATTTGCTCATTATGTTAAGCATTGATGAGAGTGGATCAGCTAACACAAGCACTATTTAATATGGGCTTGCTTTTATGATGTAATAGACTATGAATTCATGTGGAATCCATGGCTTTTTTTATAATCTTTGGTTTAGTCTAGGAGTCCAAGGGAGTTCAAGTATTTCTCAGTTGTATGAGTTGGGCATGTGGAAAGTTGGAGACTTGGGAGGAAATCTTGCATTGGATGGCATTGCCATCCACCGGCTTCCATTGCCATCCACTGGCACCATGCAGGGATTTCTATTGAGAATTGAGTATTATCACTTTGCTTATGGCTTTGATCCCACCATAAAAGAAGAAACTATTCACAAGTACGATATCCCTTCCGCAGAATTAAATTAAGTGAGAACCCAGAGCCTTGGAAATAGCTACTTTCCATCTCTCTTGCAGAGAGAGGTAGAAATTGCGGCATTTAGAGAGAAGGAAGTACTGCTTGGTATAATAAAAGAAACCTGCCTTAGAGAAGTAAGTACTGCTTGATAAAAGAAAAGAAGCCCACCCAAACAAAAGAGAGGTACCTTCCCTGCCTCCTTTTTTGTGATTTGGAATTGAAAGTTGGTCCTTTTCTGAAAAATCCCACATACTCTGGTCCTCTATTACATTCTTGGAGCCTCTTGTCTCTTCATCAAGTCCATGAGATGCTACAAAAGCTTCTTCATCTCTGGATGAAATTTGACTTCAACTAATGTTCTCTCGCAATTTTTGCTGGATCTCTTCAACAAATTGATGCAGTGAGATTACTTTATTTGTGGTGCCAAAATTAGTATTCTCATGTTGTTTGTGTTGTCCAAGTTGAACAGATGTTAGTAATAGAAATTGGTAGTCATAAGAACACAATAATATCTCAGTGTCCTAGCACAATTGATCAGTTATCGATTTATGCTTTTGTATTGCACGAGAGGTGGAAACTATTTCTTTTAATAGTGATTAGTCAACTCTTCATTTGCAGTTTTCACTATCCTAAGAGGTCTGTCTCCCTAAGAGTTCTTTTGCTTTTCCGGTGGATTTTTTTTTTTTTTTTGTGTTGTGTGGGGTTGAAGTTCATAACTCTTGTGCCATCTATTTTCTCACATCTTCCTAATATTTGGTTTGGGCTCCCAATTGCCACGAGTCTTACGACCACAATGGATTTATGTTGAAGATGAATTTCACAAGAGTATCTCGATAAAGTAACATTGTGGCACTCCGTTTAGGATTCCTTTTCTAATGATGAAAGCTGGATCTTAGAGTGCATTTTAATTTATATTCATGACAATGCTTACTTGAAGTTAGTTTGCTTGTTGTAGGTTTCAGGTTGTGCTTACCAAGTTTAACACTTTTCACAAATGTAAGTTACACTTGGCATTTCATTTGAAGCTGTGTGTTATTTAAGAGAAAAGATTATGGCTTTTTGTTGGACTATTCATGTTCTTTGGTCTCCTTAAACTTGCACATTATGTCAAGACTGGAGAGTTGTCTCCCAAAATGTCTACATAAAGTGTGTTAGATTTTTTCTCTTCCTGTTTTGCTTGGTCAACGAAATGCTGACTCTCCTTGCCCTTGAGTTACTTTTTATCTTGCCGTTATGTTTAGAAAGCATGACTTCATTCTGGCCTTATTTGAAGAAGTAGTTCTCTTTCAAGGTTAGAGGTATAAACGTTGAAGAACTGACTCTTTTGACATCTAGTCAGGAATGTTGCGATTTTTTGACTACTATAAAGTATGTTATCATATGTTGGGTAAAACAGAGCTCTATCATTTTTTTACATGTGAATATGATTGATATCCAAGAGGTGTAAACTCGTCATTCTTTAGAGTTGTGTCATGTTGTGATCTGATTCGCAATAAAGCTTTCTTCATATTCATCACCTGCTAGCTTGCATTAGATGTTTATAACATAGCATACATATATGGCTGTGTGATATCTTTATTCCACATCTCCTAACAGAAAATATCGCAGGGAATTAGGAACCAACAACTCACAACTTTATACGGAAAAGGATCATACAGACATGACCCATACTAAAATGATGGTCACTGACAAGAAGAATCAGGCATTCAAACTGATGGTATGCTTCTTTGCTGCGTTTGATGACAGTGGCCACTGACGAGAGGAATCGGGCATTCAAACTGATGGTCCAAGCATCAG
This sequence comes from Eucalyptus caleyi, assembly GCA_014182885.2. NCBI lineage: Eukaryota > Viridiplantae > Streptophyta > Magnoliopsida > Myrtales > Myrtaceae > Eucalyptus > Eucalyptus caleyi. The sequence goes on along the minus strand of CM024470.2, from coordinate 36,945,565 downwards.
TCTCTACGCTCAGAGGCGCTGGTTTGATTGCGGCGCTTGTTTATCCAAGTATGTTTCTGTTCCTATGCTCTGCATTTGAGTGATTATGGCTTGTGTGAGTGACGGTGATCCGGTAGGGAATGGAGAGGCCGATAATGAAATTGAATTGGTTCTGTGGTGAACCGAGACTGTGATGGAGATCCGGAGATAGTTGCTGGGCAGATGTTGAGGGGAAGGAGGTTTCCCAGAAGGAAGTTGACATCTATGGACTCAAGGTTTCACTGGCAATATAGTTTTATCGTATTTATTGATGACGCTTCATTAAGCTTTTGAATAAGGTGTAGAAATCATCTACTCTGTAAAATCTGACAGCATATGAGTGGTTTCAAATATTGGAAGAGTTCCATTTGATGCTCCCTTCATCCAAGTTATTTACAACTTGTCAAGTACCAAATTTTATTTAATACATTTCTCTAAATAGCATGGTATATTTAGAAAGGATGATGTTTTGAAATGAAACGCGGGTTGTTTTAAAGAAAATTTGTTGGCTGGCTACCTTTTCTAAAAGGTTTGATGTTTTGTGAAAAATATGTTAAGTTTAAAAGTCAACAGTACTTCTCAAAATTTAATTTGAATTTGGGTGAAAACCAGAACTAATGATTATTTGGATTTAATGTGAATCACTAAACTGAACTTTATGATGAACCTACGTTTGGTATATTTTTAGTAGGCTCAGCTTGCTAACTTGCATGTTTTGCAGTATGTTAAATATTTGACATAGCAAGAGTCAATATTTGAAGATTCTCAAAAGGAATTCGTGCATATCTTTGGTAACAGTGGTTACCAATGTAAAAAAATAAAGTATCTTGAAATGTAAGTGGTGACATGCTTTTAAATCGAAAGCTTCAACACCATTAACGTTTTCGGCCACTTCTTTTAACATTCTTTACAAGTATAGAAAGTAGTTGAATGGAATTGCGTTTATCAGTGGAAGTTACTTATATTATCATGCCGGTTACTATGTTTTGACGTTTCATAGTTGGTTCCATCTAGAAGGCACTGAAAAGCCATTGAAATCATTTTATGGCATATTTTCTTGTAGAAACAATGAGAAATCTTTGTAGGTGCATTACAATGTCGAAAAATTAATGATTGGATAGCGGGAACCTGAGAATTTATATTTTGGTTGAAGTTTTTGGAAATGTTAATTGATTTTGATCAAAGGATTGGAGTACATCATTGATCTTTGTGAGATTTTGCGGGACAATTACACCATTGCTAAGGTCCGGAAGATTTAAACTTATGATTATTGCTTTGACACAATATGAGATTTTGTGGGACTATTGTAATTGTTTTAAATGCTTAAGTTATTAGATAAATGTGTGATTTAATATTTATTTATTTTAATCTTCTTTTTTCTTTTTAATGTGTATAAGGTATTACTAATTCTAGTAAGAAGTCTCGAGATTGGATGGCTATGACGGTTTTACTAAAAGGATACACAATAACATAAAATATTATCACAAGGCTTAATATCATAAGAGACATATGGGGCATAAGTGTCAATTGAGTTTCTCTGACTGGACTCTAAAATAGCATTAACGAATCGCATGAAGAAATGTCATTTTCGGCTATGTTATCACATTGACCATCCCGATAGAGTAGCATATAGCATTTGTCATCATGGTTGTTTGACATTGATTGATAGAGGGGCTATGATGGCTATGGTTCGATGTTGGTGTTTTTGTTGGTGGTGGTTGTTTAATGTATTAATAGCCTTCGAGTTATTTTATAATATTTAGTTTTTTATTTTTCTAAATGTCTTGCTATAAATAGTGCCCAAATGAACCACCGCCCGCAGCGGCGCAGCTGGCTTGGGGCTCTCTTTCCCTCATGAACTAGGGATTCTTACCTAGAGTACTGTGGTGATGGGTCCTGCAGTCACTTTCTCAGGGTTTGCTCGTCGGCTGTTGGCTTATATTACGTTAATGTAATTATATTACCTTTGGCGTAGCACATCTTGGTTATGGGGATCATCGTGGTTGAATGGTCAATATAGGCAAGTATTTTAACAATGACTAGTAATGGATGAGTCTCTTAGAATATGCTATGTAAATATGTTATTGTCCTCTCTCCTCTTCTAATTTCATACACTTACTGTTTATCCAATTAGACTGTCCAAAGGAGAAGAAGGACAAGGAGATCTACTCTCGAATTCGTACGATTTCGTTTGTTTTGGTCAATTCAAAAACATTGATTGGCTAAACCAGCTATGTGTTTTTCATTTAAGAATAGGTATTTCTAAATTATGTATACCAATTTTAGACTGTTGAATTTCTTACATTATCAAAACCAAAACATGTAGGGAGACGGCAAACTGCTTTATCAAGCCTAGCCATCGAAAATATTTTGAGAGTAGCTTTCATTGATTTTCCTACCTTGACACATGAATATTTTAAAGATTAAAAGGAAAAAAAATGGGGCCAGATTCTGATATGAAAAAGAAAAAAACAATATATCACATAGAGGCATAGTAACGTAAAATACCACAAATTCTCAGTAATTATTTCCACTCATATTTCCTTTTTTTTTTTATTGTTAATTACACATAAATAAATGTTGCGCATCAAGGGAAGGTCCCTAGAAAGTCCAAACACGAGTAGCTTCGGCCTGAGCCTATCGAGGTTATTGAATATTGAATTGATTGCCACTCCTTCCGTATATTTGGAAACCCATTGTGATTTTTCACAATCTAACCGATGTGGTGAATGATATTTCTTGACTTTTTTTGTGCATGTAAGAGCCGTGTTTGATGAGTTGTCAGCTGAAAATCAAACAAAGAAAAACAAAATTTTCGCGACATCCGGAGAAATGCTAACTACTTCCTCAGCATTTTATTGATTCGTATATTTATAGATGAGGAAAAAAGAAAACCACTCCCCCATATCCATCACCGCGTTAAAGTCTGACATGAACCAGCACCTCAGCCCACTGCAAAACCCCAGAAAATGTGCCGTCATGGCGTATCCATCGTTCAATTTGGAATCAGACCCTCCCTGGTGGCCGATACTTTCATGATGGCCATCCTGCCTTTAATCAGATGTAGTTGGCGATGCCCATAATAAGGCCAATTGGTGCGGGATCATTGCCAGAGGATCCCCATGAACTCAGCCTTTACATCACTATCGTAGGACTGGAGGTAGTCTTTTTTTTGTCAAACAGTAATTTTTATATAGAGGGACCAAACTGATTACAACCAGCAGTGATCACATCAGTGTAAACAAGTTCGAACAGAGGGGGAGGGGGAAAGACAGCCCAATTACTTCGCTTGGAATTTACCCTATGGGCCTTCGCAGCCCACTCAACAGCAACATTCGCCTCACGATGACAGAAGGCAAGGGAAATATTGGGAAAAAACGAAAGCAAGAAGGCAATTTCGGAGAAGAGGCTATGTTTTGCCCATGGCGGCGGGCGCTGATCCTTCAGCATCTCGATGAGGGTCTGGCAATCTGATGCGGCATGAGAGAGGCCTTGATCAAGCAAATGCCGGAGAGCAAGCGAGCAAGCGTGGATCTTCGCTTGCAGAGCCGAGAATGCAGCAAAGCTATCAGAGAAGCCACCGGTAAGTTGTCCTTGCGAATCACGACACACACAAGCCATAGTTCATTCCTTGCTTCCTAGTTGATAAGATCCATCAATATTGACCTTTAAAACCCCCGGATCTGGGGGTCTCCATAAAGCTTCGTTGTTTTGAACTAGAGTTGCTTTGCAGGTGGAAGAACGAGCAACAATAGTAGCCACATGAGATTGAAGCAGTGCTTCTTGTGACATCCCAAATTTTCAACCCTGTCTTTTACTGAACAAATCGGACATTTCATTGACGCGTCTATAGGGTTATTCTCAGAGCCGATCACTCTCGAGATAACTAGACTAATTGGGAAATTATTAAGAAATTTTAAGGCAATAGACTTGAGAACTCGATCATGAATCGACTCCTTGACCGTGTCCATCTCTAGAGGTCAGTACGGCACAGTTAAAAATCGATTTGAAATCAGAGATAGACTGTATCGATAGAGATATGTGACTAATCGTGGGTGACACCACTGAATTAGAAAATTCTCGTCGGCCGATATTAGACTGATTTTCTTATTGTTTTGGTACTCTGTGTCCGTGATTGAATCATCGAGATTTTCACGACAATCAAGAGTCGCCAATGAGTTGAGTGGGTTCATAGTGGCTCGAAGAAAATCGACCACGGGTCATTTGCACTTAAAAAGTTATGAAAACTACCCGATAGTCAAGGTCACGCTAAAAATGCGCCGAATGAAAATTAACTGCCAATTCAAGTCCGATTTCAGAAATTGAAGTTTTGGCCATGTCACAATAAATTTTAAGAGCATCGAATCAGTCTCAGAAGATTTTTCTGACAACTGACACTTTTTGAGAAAAAGTCGTCGTCGGGTTGTTTTTGTGCAGAAAATGCCGAAGGTGGTTTTCGATTGCGGAATTGAGAAGTGTGAGTGATTATTGGATAAAGAAAATTATCAATTGAGGCATCCACAAGTCAAGTGATATTTGTTAAGGTCATTTGAATTAATTCAAGAGAGAGTTTGAGTTCATTTAAGCCTATTCTTCCCCAAATTCGTGTACCCCCACCTAGCCACAACATTTGGACCATTTTGGCTTCTAGAAGAGTACTTGAGAGGTCCATTGTGAGCCAAGTAAATTATACATGGCTAAGAATGGTTTTGGGGGAGATATTTGTGTGAGAATTAAAAGCCAAAGGGCCCCCTCATCTTTCATATCTATCCTTTCCCTCACACTCCGCAACTGGATAGCCTCTCTCTCCCTCTCCCTTCTCATTTCCTTCGTGCGACAACCTCTTTTCTGCTTTTCATTACCGCTGCTTGAAGACCGAGAGAACAGCAAAGAATGAGCTGCTAGGCGTCTCCTCTTCCTGCTTGCAGCACCGAAAGAAGACTTCATCACTTCTGCATCCACGCGTCCAGTAGCTGCGGAAGTTCATTCCACCGAAGCAGTTTCTTCTTTGTCGCTGCCATTTGGCCGTAAGCCAACAAACGGTGTCCTCCTCTCCACGCGGCTAGAAGTTCAAGCGGACATCTCCACTATAAATTGTCCCTTTGGTCAACGACAAGCCATAGAAGCTCCTTGATTGACCGAATCAGCAACCTTACGTCCCAGCTGCAGCTCCTTCGTGCGTCCAGTGAAGCCTCCACGAGTCCGAGTCTCCTCCAGCGACAGCGTGCCTGCACTGATTTTATTTTGGTCGGACATCTCCACGGTTCTTCGTCCGTCCATCCGCGTGAACAACAACCCACCGAAGAAGAAGAGATCTCTACGCGTCCGCTCCTTCCAATTTTGAGTCAACCGAGCAAACCCCCTGCAACTCATGCAAGATTTTCCTCCACTGTTGACTTCATTGAATTCCCCGCTTGCTGCCTCATTCACGTCGCCTCCATTTCTCCTTCGTGTAACTCAATTGCCGAAGCAATTGACTGGCTGAAGTCGCAGCACCCTCCAGCGAAGACCGAAGCAGCCCACGCAAATCTCTTCGTGGATTGCGGCCCAACTCTACAGCCCAGCGAAGCCAAAAATCTTCGGTCCATCTTCAGCAGCATCAGCCCAGCAAATTTGGCTTATTTCAGCCTAAAGAGAGCAGCCCATTTTCAGTTTAATTTCAAATGGGCCAGCAATTTCAGTCTTCAAGCCCGCAGGATTGAGGCCCAATTTCAGTCCACAATTTGAAGCCCAAGTGAATTTAGTCAAGAATTTCAGCAGGCCCAATTCAACTTGGGTTTGGCCCTAAAGCAAGAACAAATCTCAGTTGGGCTGAGATTTGTTGGGCCTAAGCTTAAGGCCCGGTCCAAGCCCGCCGATGTTGTCGAAAATCCGATTGCGGCCGCCGTCGTGTCGCCGTCGCGGTGATTTGGTCTCCGCTTTTAATCAAGTGAGTTTTACTCACTACAGCTTTCTTAGTTTGCTAATTATACTTAAGGTTGGTTAGATTTAATTAAATGCAATTAGGTGGTTAGATTAGTTTAGATCAAGTAAATTAGAGACTTAATGATGCATGTTAGGTGGTTAGAAATAGATATTAGCAAGTAGACATGCCATGTTATTTATGGAACGAGTCTCGGTAATTTTCCGAGCTTGTCTCGGTATCAATTCGGCATTATGAGCCTAAATTGGATTTTTATAATTATTTATTTAATTTTCGAAATTAATTATTTAATTATTTATTTTTCCAGAAATTCAACCCAGGATGGCTAGGTGGCCGGAATTTCGTGCTGATTGTCGTGGTGCAATTAGTTTATTTATTTGAGCTTTATTTGGTGCTAAAGTAATTTATGAGTGAATTTAAGATTTATTCTTAAATTGAATGCAGAGAGGGTTGGGTGGGGACCGTAAAGCCACTAGTTCTTGAGAGGGTCGGGTAGGACCGTAAAGCTACTACTTCTTGAGAGGGTCGGGTGGGACTGTAAATCCACTAGATCTTGAAAGGGTCGGGTGGGACCGTAAAGCCACTAAATCTAAGGAATTGCTTGGTGTCGGATGAATGACCTATAAATGGTCCGATTGACATGAAATCGACTAGGTTGATTTGATCGATGCTTAGATCGGTGATGTGATTGTTTGAGTACCTATTGAACTGTACTAATATGCAGATGGAATCTGAGGCGAAGGTAAGTCCTCTGACTCGTGCCGTGTTTAGGCAGCCTATAGTGTATTGGCTTACTAATTGAGTCTTAGGGGGTAGGACTCGCTGAGACGTGGTCTCATTGGTTATTGAATAACCATTTCAGGACCCTGAGGAGAAGCTGAGGAGGAAGAACCTGAAGGGAAGAAAGACTTTTGAAGAAAAGGATGATCCAGAGAGGGATCTTGAGTATAACTCGGATGTGGACTGAGATCCCATCCCTTTTGTAAACCCTGTCTTAGTGTAGATAGGTGTGAGACAAGTATGTTGTAAATAGTATTGTAAATATACTATGAGTTGCGCTGTTAATGAAAGTGTGGTTGTGAATTTCAATATGAAAAATATGGCATGCTTTCCTATCCCATTGTTTTATAGTTTGGGAATTTATAACTGCTTCCGCATGTGCTTAATAAATTGAAAGGGTCGGCAATACATAGTCCTGGGATATCGCATTCTAAAATTAACCAAGTAGAAGGATGTGCGCGCGTCCGAGAATCGGGGCGTGACACTTCTTTAGCCACATGATGTGGATCGGGATTTTTTCGTCCAAAAATAAACGCATTTCGAGCCTTCCAGATGTGCCAAAGGACAGTGGCGATCACTGGCAAACTAGGTAAGACTTTCTGTTCACTGGCATGCTCTACGATCCAGTCTGTGATATGCTGTATATGCTGAGTGTGAATGGGGAGGTTAATATGGGGATGACTCCAAACACACAAAACCCATGGAAAGAAAAGGAACAAATGTTCCAAGGTTTCCGGAGTGTCTTGATCACAAATAGGACATTGTGGATTCTCAATGATATGTCTATGATACAGATTCGCTCTTGTCGCTAAACTATTTTGGCACAATAACCACAAAAAGTGTCGTACCTTAGGAGCAGTGTGCATTTTCCACAATTTTTGCCATAGCAAAGTTGGGTGTTGATGTGAGGCTGAGGGTGGGCTGTTGATTTTATTCTTTGCTGAATGTTTGATATTGTGATATGTTGATTTCGCTGGATAGTCACCATGAGTTGTAGCCATCCAAATAAGTTTATCCATGGCAAATTTGGGTCGTACCGGAATAGATGCAATCCAGTGAACCACCTGGGAGTTGAAAAATCTGTGGAGTAGAGAGTACTTCCATGTGCTGGTGGTGTGATCAATAAGATCAGCCACTAAAGTGGGCTCTTCTCATTGAGGAGATCCAGTTAATCTGCCGATAGGTAACCACTTATCTTCCCTGATTTTGATGGAATTCCCATCTCCTACTGACCAGCAAACAATGGAAAAATAGCATCACATCCACTCAAAAGGCTCTGCCAGTCCCATGATAGGCGAGAGCCTTTTTTTGCCTCATCAAACCGTGTAGTTGGAAAATATAATCCCTTTAAGACTTTACCCCCCAAGGTGGACGGCTGAAGAAGTAGGCGTCATGCTTGCTTACCAAGCATGGCTAAGTTAAAACTGCGTAGATCCCGAAACTCTAAACCACCAACTGCTTTTCTTTGTTTGAATACCTCCCAATTTTGCCAATGGATACCTGTTCGTTATCTATCATTCTGCCACCAAAATCTTGCGATTCTCTGTTCAATAGATGTATAGAGAGAAATAGGTAGTCAAAATATTGACATGGCGTACTGTGGTATGGATTGTACTTTTGCCTTCAACATAATCTCTTTCCTAGCCTTTGAGAAAAGATTTTCCTTCCAATCTTCCAATCTGGTATTCACTCTAGCTAGTATCCATGAGAACATATCCCTTTTCGACCTACCCCAATCAGATGGTATACCAAGGTATTTCCCACAACGTTGCAGGATAGGTACTCTAATTTCATTAGCCATATTTTCCTATAGAGAAGTAGGGCAAGATTTACTAAAAAATATACTAGATTTGTTGTGGTTCACCTCCTAACCCATGGCAAAGCAATACTGATTCAATAGATTTGATAAATTTTGACATTCCCGAACTGATCCTTCTACAAAGAAAATAGCATCGTCTGCAAAGAGAAGGTGTGAAAGAGTTAGGCACCATCTGTTGAGTTTTATACCTTTGAGTGTATCCATATGGAGTGCATTATGAATAAGAGATGATAATAGATTGGATATGAGGATAAAAAGGTACGGGGATAGAGGATCTCCTTGGTGAAGGCCCCTAGTAGGATGGAAGGGCTGAAGCTGATCACCATTCATGTTTATACAGTAAGATGTAGTGGTGATACATTGCATGACCAAATTGCTCCATAATGGATGAAAGCCTAACTTAAGTAGATAAGCATGTAAAAAATCCCATTAGACTATCGTAGGCCTTCCGCATATCCAACTTGATAACAGCATGAAATTTGCTCTTCCTCTTTTTAGATCTAAGTTGATGTAGAACCTCCTGAACTAATAAGATGTTATCTTGTATCTGGTGCCCACCCACAAAAGCAGATTGTTCCTCAGAAATTAGAGTTGGTAGCAGAGGTTTCAGTCTATTTGCAAGCACGTTAGAGATAACCTTATAGGCATAATTGCATAAACTAATAGGGCGACACTGATCAAGACTCTCAGGGTGAGGGAGTTTTGGGAGCAAAGCAATAATTGTTTTATTTAAGGCTAATGGTAAATGGCATGAGATAAAGAAATGCTGAACCTCTTTGAAGAAATCATCCTTGATGATATCCCAATGAGTCCTATAAAAGAGACTAGTGAGGCCATTGGGACCAGGAGCTTTGGTTGCTCCCGGTTGAAAAGTAGCTAGCCTCAACTCTTCCAAGGTCAACAATGACGTTAAAGCATTGTTCATGTCTGGTGTCACCACCGTAGGACACTAATCTAAAATAGGTCCAAAGTTGCGAGCTCCCACTATGGTATATAATGATGAGAAGAAAGAAGTCGTCATCTCCTAAAGCCTGCTAGGATCCCTGACCCAATCCCCTGTTTCATCCATGAGCATAGTAATTTTATTCTGCTGTCGCCTCTGGATTGTAGTTGCGTGAAAAAAGTGTGTATTACAATCCCCCCATTTCAGCCAATGTATTCTAGATCTCATGGCCCAAAACTGTTCTTCGCGCTGCCATGCCTTATGTAATTCCGTTTTCAAAGCCATAACTTTGGATCTATCATAATTAGTCATAGACTGGTTAGTGATTTGTAGAAGCTACTGTTGAATTTCAGCTATGCGAGTATGGTTATTCCCGAATTTGAGACGACTCCATCGACCCAAAGCATTGGCAATATGTCGTAATTTGGTAGAGAGGCTCGAATCCACCAACGAACTCGAATGCCAGGAAGAGTCGATGATCTAACGGCAGTCACTGTCCTCGTTCCAAAAGGCTTCATATCTAAAAAACCTCTGACTTTTCTTTTTAGAAGCGATAGTAGATAATAGAATAGGACTGTGATCAGAGGCAATAATAGGGAGATCATAAGCTTATGCCGAAGGTAACTTTAAATGCCAGTCCAAAGTACAAAGAACCCTATCCAAGCGTTCTCTAACAAGTTCATCCCTATCTCTATTGTTCTGCCAAGTGAAAGTGCAGCCTTTCGATTCAATGTCCATGAGAGCACAGTTAGTTAAGACATCACAAAATGAAGATATATGGGAGAAGTTTGCTGGTCTTTTGACCACCTTCTCCCATGGGTAAAGGATGTGATTGAAGTCACCGAGGCAAACCCATGGAGCGTGATTCTCACAGCTGATAGCAGCTCCTGCCATAATAGCCTCCGAAGGGGATATACCGCCGAAGCATGAAGATAGGTAATACGGTAGGTGTTGTCATCCTCAGTATCATGACAGAACAAGTCAAAAAAAGAAGGGGTCGACTTAATCAAATTCAAACAGAGGCTATCATTCCAAAAAAGAGCCAAACCCCCATTTGAACCCACTGAACTGACCACCCGAAGATTTCCAAAGTGGAGGCTGCGGTTAAGACGTCGGAGAAAGACCTCATTATGTTTAGTCTCCATCAAAAAAAGAAGGTTAGGCTTTTCTTTAGCCACAAAGACTTTAAGGGCTTGAACTGTTAAAGGATTGCCCAACCCCTGACAGTTCCAACTCAGAATTTTCATTGATGAGGTAATGGCTGTTGAGGGCCAGCGACCTTCGCCCATAGAACAGCTTGAGGTGCTTCTAGAATAAGAGTACCAAGAAGCACAGATTCATCAAAACCAAGAGGAACGGCACCCTTTAGGTCATAAGGATTATAATGCCTTACTTTCTTTGCAGGTCCTATCTTTGGAGTAGGACGAGAAACCTTGGACTTCTTAACCTGAAGAGACGAAGAATCTTGAGCTTGAAGGCCTGTTAATTTTGCCGTGTCAGGTATGAGAGCAGACGGGATAGGATAGCTAGGTATAGCATCAGGCAGGGTAGAAATCCCCTTCAATTTAGTTGTTGCTGGAATGAGTGCTGTATGACGATGTGTCCCTTTCATGATCGCTTGATTTTCCTGATGTGTAGGTGGTGTAGCTTGCTAGTCTGAAGGAAGTGCTGAGGTAGTCTCTGTTGCAGCATCAATAATGAGTGGTGGGGGCAAGAGCGGGAGTTGGGAAGGAGGTGTCTCAGGTATACTATCTTCTGACTGATCCAAGGAGTGTGGAGGGTTATAAAATGTTTGCCAGTAAGGACTAGGTTATTTAACTTCAGCTTTAAGCCATGGACCATAGACCATAGTATACCGTCCTTCAAATTTGGACTCATCATAGGGGATCTCTTTACAAGACATAGCATAATGACCCAACCTTCCACGGGAGTAACAGAATTGAGATAGTCTCTCATAACGAAAGTCAAGCCAGAAGACTTTTGCCCTCTATACGAATTAGTTTACCTGTCCTTAAGGGATCTCGTAGTTTCAGTTCAACCCTTGCCCTAGCAGTCCTAGAAATCATGCCCTCTTTAGTATCAACTCGCACTTCAATTACCTGCCCAAGATCTTGCATGGCCTTGATAATCGTCTGTTCAATAGTCCATTCCAAAGGCAAACCAAATATTTGTACCCAGAAAGCACAACTGGAAAAACATAACAATGCAAGGGAGTAGTAGACTGCCATGACTTTAAAATTACTAGATGACCCGAAAAGAGCCAAGGACCACCATCAAGAACATGCTGTTTATCGGCAAGAGAGTGGAATTTAGCTACGTATAGGCTCTCTTCACGTTGTGTAATATTGACTCTGTCAGTCCTCCATGCTTTCTTAATTGTATTCTAGAATGCAGGGAAATTTACAAGAGGGTTTGACAAGATTCTGCACACCAAAATTAAGCTACATTCAACCAATTTTGCAGGTGATGGTTGTTCGTTCCAACAATCTATATTATTCTCTATTGTAAGTCTCCCCAATCTTGAACAGAGAGCAGCGAGGCGATCAGAATCACTATGTTCTTCGGAGTCCATGGCGTAGAGAGAACAACATTTAAAGAAAATCAATTAGGTAAAGTCTCGAAGATGCGAAGGCCCCACATGCAAAATCAATTTCTGTTGAAATTCTCAGGATTTGACAATAAAACAGGGGAAGATAACCGTACAGTGAAACAAACCAAGTGAGACTAAAGGCGGAGGCACGAAGGGGAACATCTACGGCAAATGTGGACTAGCATCACTGCTGGGTACAATTGCAACTGTCACAAACACCATAATTTGGAAGAGAAACAGAATAAGACCGCCATAGATGAAGATTAGAGGAAAATTATAGGGTGCGGAGAAAAGTCGGAATGTAATTTGGGGTTAGGGTTTCAACTACCATGAATAGCCATAGGTAAAAGAACTCTGCATGTTGAGAGGAAGAAGCTCTGCATGTCGAGAGGCTTCAGCATATTGCTCTAGTTTTAGATAGTCTAGTCCCCTTGCAATTGGTACCGTTGTTGGTCATGATGGTGGGGGTACATCCATTCACAAGGAAGCCCTCGATTACCACAAGCTCCACCGGGTAGCCTCGTCCCCCACCTTCAATTTGAACATCTCCAAGATGAACTCAAAAGTGGCTAATAAAGCTTCCACACCGTATCCAAATCCTATCTTGTCCTTGAATCTTGTGTCGAGAGTGTCGGAGGTATAGTCGAAGACTTCATAGCTAAAGTCTCGAGCTGCTTGTGCTGGTTTCAAAGCAACGTGGACAAAGGTGGAGAAGAAAGAGATTCAAGGGTCTCATCTTGAAAAGACGTAAAAGTACCAATGATGATTCGTGTAATCTCGAGTCTTTTCATGGAGCACATACGTAAGGTGTCACAAGAATAAAATGAAACACATGGGATATATTCAATTAATGTAATTGATTATTGTATCCACATATGTTTTAGTAATTAATCATCACTGTAGTAGTCTGTTTCTATACTAGGCAAATCCTAAGAAAATTGACACCTTAGAGAAATTATAATTTTGGAAGGGCATCGCTCTTTATATTTTTCTCTTCCCTCTAGAATTATATATACGATTCCTTTAATTTTTGTTTTTGTTTTAGAATCTAGCCTTCTAGTCAAGGTAGCCTAGCTATCACAACAAAGTATAAAAAAAGAACAACACTTGAAATGCATGAGCAATCACATTGAAAACAAGTAGTCCCTTCATCCCACCACTGTCATGTGTAGGATATATTGTTAATATAGTCCAAAATAATATGTTCACATACAAGCCTAATAAGTGAAAGCAAGGTTATTTGTGTTCATATGGGCCAGAGTCTAATAACTTGTATATAAACTCTAGGGTTCTCCTACGCTGGAGGCAACACTGTTGAGCGTTCCAAACTTGACGTCTCTTGGTGTAATACTTCAAGCAACTGCTTTTTCTCTCTCAAACCTATAACCTCCAAAAATCTTCAAGTATTATGTTCGTGTGTCGAATTTGAGCAAGTAAGGTGTCTTCTTGAAGATTTCATCAAGACGAACTCATGAGTGTAATTTACTTTCGATTTCAACAGTGGTATTGGCCAGGATCTGAGTTTGAAGATTCGGGTGACCGAAATCTTTGATTCAAAAACCCAAAAATTATAGCCAATTTTAAAGGGCGAAACCACTTGGGCTTTGTTCTACTTGTCGATATGAGCGTTTTGAGTGGTCACTCAAGTCGATCGGAGGTCAGACGAAGAAGTTACAGCACTTGGAAGTTTCCATTTGAATTTTCAGCAAATTTTGGCAACGAAATTTCCAGCGAATTTCGGCGACAGAAATTTCCAACGAGTTTTGATGACAAGGGCAGTTCCTCTTAGGGTTTTTGGGCACTCCATATATGTTTTTGGGGTTTGTTTTGGCAAATCCCATCTCTATATAGCAGTTTGAATAAGGTTAGGGGAGTTATTCGACTTTGTGATTCTGAGAACTCCAATGTACACTCTAACATTTTGCTTTGATTAAAATGGCAAAGCATAGTTCCTTTGATATTATAAAGTTGCAATAATTTAATGTTACTAAATTTCATGGCTAGAAATTACATGTTCAATTTGGTATGAAAGAACATGATATATTCTATACCGTATTAAGTCAAAATTCTTTACATTATCTAAAAGAAATTATGTCACCTCCACCCCAAATTTGGGGTTGAGACACTGCCTTCTGCCTAAAGTCTAAACCGTCACTTTATTTATTTAATTCTTTTGTTGCCACTTTGCTCTTCTTCAAAATTACCTTTGAAATTGGGATCTAGTTCTTTCTTGAAGATATTTTTATCTACTTTCAAATGGGTTTATTCTTGGTCATTACACTAAAAATAAATGTTGTATTAGTAACTATTGTCGCTGTGACAATAGTGTGGGCCTAAATAAAAATTGAATTGCACAATTAGTACGTAATAGAATTTTTAAAATCTAAATGCATTTGTACTCTAAATTATTACTCAAAAGGATCACGACAATCCAGTGAAGGCAAATTAGTAAAAAAAAATTATTCTCACATAAAACCTTTCACAAAGGCTACGTAACAAACCTGGAAACATCGTCTTAAGGTTGTTCACATTTTTCATGACTCTCTTGAAACGTCCTTCCATTGACAAGAAAAAGATGGAAGCTTTTCCCCCTCTACTTTGAGAAAATTTCATAGGCTCAACTTAAAGTCGTCGCCATTGAAAAAGCTGGAAGCCTTTTTCCCTCCACTTTGGGAAAATTTCATAGGCTTGACTAAAAGTTGTTGCCTTTTTTTTATTGCTAAAGCGAAAAGAAGATTCGGGTGACTGAAATCTTTGATTCAAAAACCCAAAAATTATAGCCAATTTTAAAGGGCGAAACCACTTGGGCTTTGTTCTACTTGTCGATATGAACGTTTTGAGTGGTCACTTGAGTCGATCGGAGGTTAGATGGAGAAGTTACGGTACTCGGAAGTTTCCATAGGAATTTTCAGCGAATTTTGGCAATGAAATTTCCAGCAAATTTTAGCGCTGGAAATTTCCAACTAGTTTCGACGATAAGGGCAGTTCGTCTTAAGGTTTTTGGGCACTTCATATATGTTTTTGGGGTTTGTTTTGGCAAATTCCATCTCTACATAGCGGTTTGAATAAGGTTAGGGGAGTTATTCAACTTTGTAGCTCTGAGAACTCCAATGTGCACTCTTTCTAACACTTTGCTCTGATTAAAATGGCAAAACATGGTTCCTATGATATTATAAAGTTGCAATAATTTGATGTTACTAAATTTCATAGCTAGAAATTACATGTTCAATTTGGTATGAAAGAACGTGACATATTCTATACTGTATTAAGTGATTTTGCATCTACTATTGAAGATGTGAATGAATATCAATGGAACAAAGATGATGATTTTTGTAGAGATTACTTGTTGAATTCTCTAAATCCTATTATGGCTATGACTTACAATGAGTATAATATGACGAAAGAGATATCTGATCACTTGAACGCTCAGTTCCAAAAACCGTATGAGCTCTCTAAAACTCTCCTTGCAAATAAATTTTGACTTTAAATTTACTATGAATTCAAGCATTGCTTCTCAGTTAATTGAATTTGAGAACATGAGGAACAAGTTGAAAGATGATAACTCTGATATGTTCGATAATCTCTTTGTCGGTCTTGTGTTGAACAAGCTACCAATTGAATGAAGTTCTTTCAAGACTGAAATGCACAGATTGAAGGTATAGATGGGACTGGATGAATTAAAAATGTATATTTACATTGAGGATCAAAACATTATTAGAAAGAGTTTGGAACAAGTAGGACAACAAAAGTCAGTTGCCAACTTAGTTTCACACTCCAATAAACCTAAAAAAAAGTTCAAGTCACCAAAATGTGAATTCTCTTTACAATTAGAGGCCAAAAAGACTATCTCTAAAAAGAAGAAGAATGACAAGTGCCATAATTGTGGAAAGTGGGGTCACTAGGTAGCAGAGTGTAAGTTACCAAATAAGCTAAAGAATGACACACTACAAAATGAAGCCAACATGCTAATTAGTGAATTTGAGTCTCGAGTCTTCGTTGGAATGATGAAGAATGAAAAGACCAGCGTTTCTTTGGAGTGGTGGTTGGATAGTGGCACTACTTATTATGCTACAAATGACAAGAACTTACTAACTGAGGTCACGAAATGAAAGACATTGTGGAAAACTGCAATGGTGGTGAGACAGAGGTGACTCATGGTGAAAATGCAAATTTGGTAATTTCTTTGGATAAATTACTAACTCTAAACATGTTAAAGTAGTACCTTTACTTAAAAAGAATTTAATATCTATGAGGTTACTTGATAAAGCTGGTATGTCTTTTTTAATTATGAATGGTAGAGTAACTTTATTTGTTAACTCATGTTATTTCGGTTCTGCATTATGTATAGGCTGAATTTAAATACTGGTAACATAAACAATGTGAATTCTACTTTGATTGATCCAAAGATGCTACACCATAGACTTGGACATGCGAATTACAGGAAAATGTAACATCTAGCTAAAACTCACAATATTCCATTAGATACTTTTATTTGATTTGACAAATGTGAAGTGTGCGCATAGGCTAAAATCACTAGAAAACCCTTTAAGTTGGTTTTTAAAAGCACACAACTTCTTGAACTAATACATTCTAACATTTGTGACTTTAGAAATTATATTACTAGAGGTGGTCGGAAGTATCTAATAACATTTATAAACCATTTTTCTAGATATTGTCACGTCTATTTATTGAAATCGAAAGATGAGACTTTTGAAAAATTTAAGATTTTCAAGTCTACAATGACAAAGTTCAAGGAATTAAGAGGTTTAGGAGCGATAGAGGAGGAGAATATACAATAACAAGGTTCAAGGAATTTTGTGCTTCAGAAAGTATAATACTTGAAACTATTACCCCTTATTCACCCCAATCAAATGGTGTTATCGAGTGTAAGAATAAAACGTTAACTAAAATGTTAAACTTTATGTTACTTACAGCTAGTATGCCTTCCTCCTACTAGGGAGAAGCAGTTCTAACTGCTAATCACATCTTGAACAGGTTGCCACACTTTAAGTTGTCTATGACATCTTATGAAATATGGCATAAACGCTCTTGTAGATATGATACTCTTAAGATTTGGAGTTGTATTACTTATGTAAGTATACTAGATCTTAAGAGACCTAAGGTAGGACCTAGAACCATCACTTGTATATATCTAAGTAGTGCATAAGATAGTGCTATAAATAGGTTTTTAGATCTATTTACTAACACAACAATAGAATCTAAAGATGCAGTATTCTTCGAAAACAAGTTTCTCAGATATCAAGGCTTGAATGTTTCTAGATCTATAGATATGATTTCAGAATATCCTATAAAATTTGAAGCAAATCCTTTTGACACTAATTCAACATAGTTGGCCGTTGACTCATTTCTAGTTAGAGTATCTACATGAGAGAGAGAGAGAGAGAGAGAGAGAGTTCCCAAAAGTTTTGGTGAGAACTTTGTTACTTACTATCTTGAGGATGATCCATTCTTCTATCAAGAAGTAATGAGATCTAGGAAATCCTTATTATGGGCAGAAGCCATAGATGATAAAATGAGCTCTATATTGCAAAACCACACTTGACAGCTAGTAAATTTGCCAAATGGGTTAAGGCTATAGGCTGTAAATGGGTGTTGAAGAATAAACTAAATAGTGATGGAGCCAGATACAAACCACATTTAGCAGCTAAAGACTATAAACAATAGAGTGTAATAGACTATTTTGATATCTATTCACCTGTGTGTCATCTATCAACTATATGAATTCTTATTGCTTTGGCATTTATTCAACACTTTGTAGTGCTTCAAATGGATGTAAAAACAGCTTTCTTAAATGGGGAGTTAAATGAGGAAATTTACATAGAATAACCGGAAGGATATGTTATGAAAGGTCATAAGGACAAAGTTTGTAAATTGAGCAAATCTTTGTATAGTCTTAAACAAGCACCTAAGATGTGGTATCTTAAATTTGACAAAATGGTAAAGAGTTATGGCTTTCAGTCTAGTTATTCAGATAAATATTTTTACAATTGTTCTATGTCAAATAAGATACTCATCATTGGCTTGTATGTTGATGATATGTTAATTCTTGGTTCCGATCATTCTGTAGTGAGTGAAATGAAAGCTACTTCAGCTAAAGAATTTGACATGAAAGATCTTGGTATTGCCAATACCATTCTTGGTATGAAAGTAAGCTTTAAATGGCAAGTCATCTCCATTAACCTGACTCATTATATTGAGCATCTACTTTCTATTTGGAGATATGATAAGTGTAAACTGAGTGAGACACCATGTGATTATAATAATAGATCGAGTCCTAATGAAGGGACCATTGTTGATCAGTTAAAGTACTCAAAACTATTTGGTAGTCTCATGTATGCTATGAGTTGCATTAGACCCGACATAGTCTTTGTAGTTAGCATGTTGAGTCGTTTTACTAGTAATCCTAGTAAAGAGCATTGGGATGCCTTCATTAGGCTAATGAGATACCTTAAAGGTATTAAAGATTATGCTCTCTATTATTCTGGTTATCCTCCAACTATGGATGGATATTCTGATGCCCAATGGTGCTCGGATATTGGAAATAGTAAGTCGACTAGTGGATATGTATTTACTTTGGGTGGAATTGCTATTACTTGAAAATCCAAACGACAGACTTATATTGTATTGTCGTCTATGGAATCGGAACTTTTTGTTTTAGTCTCAGCCGTCGAAGAGGCCGAGTGGATAAAGAATATGATTATGGATATTTCTTTGACTTGGTTAAAGATTAATTCTTTAAGCCTATTCTGTGATAATCAAGCAATTGTCCAAGTCGTCAATAATGCTCTCTTTAATTCAAAGCGAAGACATGTGAGACTAAAACATGCGTTGTTGAATTATCTAAGAGAACAATGGGTTATCACTTTGGTCGATGTGAGGTCGAAGGATAACATATCCGATATTCTCACCAAAGGTATGCATAAAGATCAATTATTCAAAATAGTGGGGAAAATGTGGTTAAAGACTATATAAGCGAGTCTTAACTACCATTTACTTACCTTATAATTGTGTGTTTTGAATTATCGAATCTTCATTTATTGGCTACAATGATAAGCATAGTTATATGTTTCATCGATGTTCATAGTTACTAAATAATTTGAAAAGGGTGAGTTGTCTCATTCTAAACTTGATGAAGATGACTTTAACCTAATTCAAATGTTCTATCGAGAAAGCTTGTGTCATTCCAAACTTAATGATACAATTCAACTAGGTTAGACTATCCTTTTGGTTAAATGATCTCATTCCAAACTTGATGCTAGATTATTTAACTTTAAGGAATCAGTAACTGTGACATTCCAAATTGAAACATAGAAACAGTTGTTTAAGTAAAATCTTGTTGGTCTTGTTCTTAATTGAAACTTGATATTACATTACTAGATTATTGTAAGTGACTTGACTATTGGTATTATTCTTTGAAACTAGACAATAGTTTCTCTTACAAATAAACTTAAGTTGATGGCTCTTTGTAATTTACATTTTTTAAGTCTTGTTCATAATTTATGAAACTGGCTTGATACTTATGAACATGATATTATGATACTTTATGACATCAATATATGTTCTTTTATGCATGATGGAATTGTGCTAAGTTTTTATTCAAATGATTGAATTCGTAATAATATGAAATTCATATTTGACATTCTATAGGGGATGACAAAGATGGAGAAGAGCTTAATGAGTGGGATCCTGATTAGGATGACCCACTTGATGAATATATATATATATATCATTTAGAGCGTGTGGGGACTTGACAGTTTACTTACTATTGCCTATTTTGAAGGAGTCCATTTACTTGAGACTTGCATTTTGCCATCTCTATTTTGTGAATATTATTGTGCTTGTTTCTTATATTTGTAAGGCCATAGACTATTTTGACTGGCTTACTTAGACTTGACTATTATGCATATATTGGTTGTAAACTGAGTTTGAGATTTTTTTTAGGATTTGGATGAGTTTAGATTGAATCTAAAACTCCTAATACTTATTTTGATTTGTTGATCTCAGAACATATTTATGATAAGAATGATTCACTTATTTGGATTGCAAATGATGATTGAGTTTAATACTTTACTGTTGAAAAACTCTTTGATCCATCCAAGTTGATTGTCTTGTACTGAATGGAGATGATTCCTATTTGTTTGAACATTACACTAACCACCTTATTAGATTGTGCTGTATGGTGAACATATGAGGAGATTGTTGGATATGTTGTTATATAGTACAAAATAATATGTTCATATACAAGCCTAATAGGTGAAATCACGGTTATTTGGGTCCATATGGGCCGGAGCCCAATAACTTACATATAAACTCTAGGGTTCTCTTACGCTGGAGAAAACACTGTCGAGCGTTCCAAACTTGATGTCTCTTGGGGTAATACTTTAAGCAACCGCTTCTTCTCTCTTAAACTTATAACCTCCAACATCATGTAGGGTGACCAAAGATAAGTGTTTTCACTTGATTCTTCAAATATATGATCATGAGGTATATTTTGTGTTTGAGGTTTGAATCATCTCGACCAACCTGATATTTTATTACACATAAATAAAGATAATTGTCAATATAAAGGTATGGAACTATTTTAATTTTCTTTTAATCCATGAACTGGTATACTAGAGCAATATTCAATGAAAAGAGAGTGAATCAATTTTCCTAATCCTTCTAAAAAATTGCCGTGTTGAAGTCGCATTAATCTTACATAAGAAATTACTTCGACAAGATATTACACCGACTAGGAATTTGAATATGCGACCTTGCATTGAGCCTAGATTTATTTGGGTTGATGATAATCTCTTGGAAAATGGACCCATTTCAGCAGCAAAAGTTTTATCTGCTTATAGGAACAAACATCACATATAAATAGGTTGCATCAATATTAAGTGAGTTCTATAAATTAAAGACTCAAAATAAAAGATGCATGCAATTTTGGTGATAAAGGCTATGGTGTTCTTGAAACAGACCGCATTCCATATGTAGCATTCAAAATTCTTTTCCCCACTAGATTGGGTTGGATTGCATAAAATAAAAGAACAGTATCTCGTCCCACCAAAAATAAACAATGATATTAAAATGGTAGCGTAGGATATCAAGGTGTTGCTTTAATATCGTGTTGCCAATTGAATAATCGGTACAAAAGTAGAATTGGAGCTGTCTTCCTAAGCTAATAAAGAATGATTTTATTGATAATATCGGTCACTAGGAAAAGCATCCGCCTATCATCCGGAGGCAAAAACAAACTAGAATAGCAGGTAATAATTGTGGACCACAATCAAAAGACAAAAACGTTGACGGACCGGCCCAATCGACAATAAACAGATGGGCAAAAGATCTGGTAGTACGAATTTTGGCCATGGATTTTTATTTTTATTATATAATACTATTATGAGAGAACATTTTATTTAAGTACAAAATCTAAAGCATGACAAATTACAAATCAATCATCAAAGAAGAATTTTTTGTGAAAAATCAAAATAGTTACTTTTACATGAAGTAATGTTTAGTATGATAAGAAGTTATAAACCTTTAGTATTTGATACAATCCAATGCCAAAAAAATTACACAAGCAGCTTGAATCCACCATTGAATTAAGAGTGGGTAGTTATACTACTCAAGTCAATGAAGATAAAATCCCTTGATATTGGCGATTTATGCTTTATTTTTTCCCTTTTTAAAATGTGATGCACTTTAATGGGTATTATTATTGTATACTGCTCAAGTGATTGTGTCAGAGATTTGAATGTACAAGACAATGGAGAAGTGATGATCAAATTGGCTAGTCAGTCTTCTAGAGAAACAAAAAAGTAGGATTTTGGTGCATCATTTGAATTTTTTTTTTTTTTTTTTTGGGTAAGAAGTAAGAATAATATAGCTAAAGAACCAAGGAGTTACAAAGAAGCAAAACAGACAAGCGACTCCAACAAGCACTCAAATTGACACAGGCATCAGACTGAGTGGACGGGAGGCGGGGGCTGAGAAGCCAAAAAGGAGACAAAAGCAGCAAAAGGCCAAACACGACGGCCAAAATAAAAGGAATAGGCAAATGCCAAGAGCCCGAGAACCACAGCCTGCCAAGCCGAGGAGCATGGGGAGGGGAATAACCCGGCAACAACCGAAACAGAGGCAGAACAGCCTTGCGAAGGGAGAGCAGGACGCATTTTCAACAACAGCAGCATCTCACAGCGCAAGGAAGACAGGCTAGGATGGAGACCTTATTCAAAGATTGCTGGGTGGATTCCCCAGCACATTTGAAGCTTTCGGTTACACGGATTATCCGGAACTCTTGAGAATGTGGAGGCTCTATCTTTGACAGCTTTCCAAAGATGATCTTTGAGAGTGGGCAGGAATAGGCTTTGATTCCGAAAGATGATATTATTTCGCTCCTTCCATATAAGGTAGCACAGGGCCGCAAATGCAAAGCGAGCAATGGAATGGTGGAAGCACGAGTCCGAGAGATGGCTGACCATCCACTGTAGATTCTCCTTCCAAGGACCATTTCGCCAACTCAAATTACATTTAGAAGCCTAGAAAGAGGCCAACCTACCCGTAATTGAGCAACCAAAGTATAAGTGGTTAATTGAGTCTGGCCTACTTGAGCAAAAGGCACAAGAAACATCAGGGATCCTCCCATACGACAAAAGCAAGACCTGGGTTGGCAATCTATTCCGAGTGATCAGCCATAGATGGGTCTGATAACGCGGGGGAAGAGTGGAGCTCCAAACAAATTGAGACCAGTTAATCAAGGAGCCCCTAGCTCGAAGCATAGTCCATGCAGAAGCTATATAGAACTGACCTGAAGAGTGGCCAAGCCACACCAGACGATCATCCTGGCTGTTGAGCCTAGGGAAAGGATCTTCCCAAGTATGGATAGCAACAGCTACATTAGACGGGGTAGACAGGGCAGCAAAACCCGTAGCAACGGAAGCATTCCGAGGGATACAAGAGCAATATATGTCACGATCCGAGAATAACTTGTTGAATGGACCATGAGGGTGCCAGGTATCAAACCAGAAAGAAGCCGATAACCCATTACCAATGTCCCAGGCAAAATAACTCTGAATCAATTCACACAGGCCAAAGAGTTTCTTCCAAGACCAAGAACAGACGGTCGACCTAGGCGCAATCCAGAAATTCTTGTGTTTTAAGAAGACTGAATGGATCCATTTGGTCCAGAGTGATTCCTTATCAGAGAACAGCAGCCATATATGTTTAGTCATGGCAACAATATTACTAACTCGAAGTGAACGAATACCTAATCCTCCTGCCGCTTTAGGAAGACAGACTTCTTCCCAAGAAACTCTAGCACCACCAGATCCAATTGGCGGAAAATCTGCTCAATTCGATTAATAACTAGGGAGGGCAGGATAAAAACCGACGACCAGTACACCTGAATGGAATGGAGAACAGATCTAATAAGTTGGAGTCTACCAGCAGATGAAAGGAAGCGGTTAGTCCATGACTGAACTCTCTCTTCATTATAGCATCCACCAGAGATACACAATCTTCCTTGCCTAATCTTGAGGAAATTATGGGGACGCCAAGGTACCGGAAAGGCAAGGATCCAAGGTTGAAACCCGATGCATTAACCATGGTACTCTTCAAAGACTCAGGCCCCCCATAGATAAAAATTTCACTCTTATTAAGATTGGGGATAAGACTAGACCAGACAGCAAAAGTGTTTACTCGATCCATTAGAAGGCTTATAGACAGCATGTTTGCTTCCAAAAGGAGCAGCACATCGTCAGCGAAGAATAAATGGGACAACTTGGAGGGTTTACAACGCCAGAAGAACTGAAATCCAGGTTTGCAGGTGTAGGCATTAATAATGCCAGTGAAAACTTCCATTACAAGAGTAAAGATATATGGGGACACAGGGTCCCCCTGTCGGATACCTCTCCCACTAGGGAAGAAACCATGCAAATCGCCGTTTAAAGCTATAAAGAACTTGGGGGTTTTGATGCATGTCATAATGCGATCAATAAATGTGGATGGGAAGCCAAAAGCTTAGAGAGTCAACTCAATAAACTTCCAATTAACTGAGTCATAAGCTTTGGAGAAATCAACCTTAATAATGTTCTTTGGAAAGTACGGCTCATGGTGGAAGTGAGCAAATAACTCTTGAGCAAGCATGATATTATCACTTATCCTCCTCCCTTTAACAAAAGCGTTTTGGGGGGGACTAATTATAGATGGGAGAACAAAAGCTAACCTGTTGGCTAATAGCTTTATGATACACTTGTATACAGTGTTGCAACAAGCAATAGGACGGAAGTCATTTACCATGGAGGCATTGGGGGACTTCGGGACCAAGGTCAGAATAGTGGTGTTGATTTCATGAAGCAGCTGACCCATAAAGAAGAACTCCCGAATTGCCAATAGAACGGAAGGGCCTACAATATCCCACGACTGCTTAAAGAAATCGACATTAAATCCATCCGGGCCAAGGGCTTTTCCGGTGGCCAAGGAAAACAAAGTAGATCGGATTTCTTCATCAGTGAATGGCTGAGAGATGGCTTGGATCTAATTATCATTGAGCGTAGAAGCCAGATTCGCACGAATCTCATCAATAGATGGAATGACGGAGGGGGTAACGGCTGACAGTAGATTTTGAAAGTGATCAACAAAGAGTTGTTGCACTTCAGCTTCATCAGTAATTACATTACTACCATCAGAAATCGAGAGAATTCTATTCCGGAGATGGCCTTGCTTCACCGAATGGTGGAAGAACCTAGTGTTTAAGTCACCTTCTTTAAGCCATCTGACCCTTGACTTTTGTCTGTAGAAAGATTCTTCCTTGAGGCGAAGGTCAGAAAAGACACGGAGGTGGTCATTTTCCGCATCAGCTAGAGCTTGATTATGAGGTCAAACTGAATAGCGTTCTGAGCTTCCACGAGAAGGCATCTGGCGTCAGAAGTTCTAGCCGAAATATCAGAGTAAGCCTCCCTGTTTAATAACTTGAGTTTGCGTTAAGGGACCTAAGCTTACCACAAAGGACAAACATAGGCGTATCAGAGATACGCGGCTCCCAAATTTGCCGAACCAATTCAAAGAAGTTGGGGTGAGACATCCAGAAATTGAAAAACTTGAAGGGTTTACGAGAGCTAGGAACAGGGAAAATCCTGACGACCATAGGAGAGTGATCAGACACTCCAGGGGTGAGAAAGTTGGCTTCCGAATAGGAGAAGGCCGAGATCCAAGCTGCATTAGTAAGAACTCTGTCTATCTTCCTTTGCCTTCGATTAGGACCTGAAGAAGTAGACCAAGTAAATCTGCTACCCACAAAGAGGAGATCATCTAAACCAGATTGGATAAGGCAATCTCCAAAATCTTCAAAGGCTGGAATCCAGTAATTGGATCTATCAGCTCTGTCGGAAGCATAACGAATGGCATTAAAGTCACCAGCAACAATCCAGGGGATGTCCAGACAAATGGAACTAGTGGAAATCATATCATTCCAAAGCGGTCTTCTTAGGACAAAAGAATGCTCCGCATAGACCATCGAAAGATTAAAAGCAACACCAGAAATAAAACACTCTAACCGACCATGAATGGCCTGAGCAGTACAAGCTGAGGTGCAAAAAGAAGCGGCCAGGGGGTTCCAACCCACCCAAATATGACCCCTGATGGAATAAGAGTAATTTGTAGACCAAGACCACCCAGGAAGAAGGGATGCCGAAATAGGGGAATGGGCAGTAGGGGATATTTTAGTCTCCAAAATACCAATACAGCAGAGGTGATTAGTCCTCACAAAATTCCTAATCTCAGCTTGTTTGAGGGCTTGTCCAAGACCCCTAATATTCCAAACACCAAAAAACATATGATGGAGATAATAGGATTACCTTCTCTTACCACCTCGTTTCCTCGCCGAGGGTGGCATAAGCTTCGGGCCAGCAGGAATACTCGCCTCAGCAGATTCAGAGCAGAGGATTCCTTTTTGACGAACAGGGGCCTCCTAATTGACCTTCAGAGGGGGAGATTTATCGCGTTCCTTCGGAATGGACAAGGGCACCTTACATGGGGATACATATTCACCGTCATCGGAGCTGATATCTTCAAGTTCTTCATCTGAATGTGCAGACTTATTCGAGACAGGGGAATCCTGTCTTTGCATCACAGCAACAGATCCTGGGTCAATAGAGGTGCCAGGGAGCATATCAAAGGAAGGATGATGATCCTCCTGCCTAGTTAACTCTGGTTGCCTATGAAGGGCCATTGAAGTCTGAGGCAACGGATCTCCAATCTGATTTCCTTTAGAATGGGGGGGCTTGGGATGATTCGGAACCGGACCATACATGAGGCCATCATTTGTAGGCACCAGGGTGTGCTTATTGCGTTTACCACGCACTTCACGCCATTCATTTGGACGAGGGACAGGGGCCTTCGGGACTGAGGGACCAGCTTTAGAAGGACCTGAAGAATTGGGGGCAGGACATCTATGGCCAAATGAAGAGCAGGTTGGACAAAGTGTCGAGATCCACTCATATTGGAATGTCACTGATCTAAGCTCACCCTTCATCATAAACTCTATAACTTCAGGGAAGGAGTTAGACGTATCAACTTCTATACAGACTCGAGCAAAAGCTACCATTGCCATCTGTTCTGTTCGATTATCAACGAATAAGGGCCTACCAATACCACTTGCCAGAAAACTTATCCCAGCAGCAGACCATAGAGCGACAAGGATGTTCCTAAGACGAATCCAGATGGGGACAATATTATGAGTTGATTTCTTGAGCTCCAACATAGGGTGCCATTATTGCAGGATCAAGGGGATTTTAGCTACTGTAATTGGGCCTCCATCCAAGACTTTCCTCCTGAATTCATTATCCGAAATGTGAAAGAAGTAAAAACCAAGGTCAGCAGCAATGACTTCGACCAAGTGATGACCCCAGGCATTCTTAAGGGTGTCCTCTGTGAGCTGGAATGGTAGGCGCTTACCAATGTAGTATCCAACCAGACATTCCTCCCATTTCAGGTGAGTAGATTCCAGGATCTCCTCCGGCATCTGCAGAATTTTAGAGTTCTCAATTGTGACCGGAGGAACAAAGGATAAACCATAGCCTTTGGTTGCCGAACGTGTCACAGCAGCCCAGGAGTGAGCAGAGGGGAGTTTCCTTCACCGGGGGGACCTGTACATTCAGAGATGGCTCCTCCGACGCCTTAGTCGGGGCATTCGGACGCCCTTTGGCCTCTCTACCGTGCAGAGCATGGATGGAAGATGCATTGTCACGGCTGAAGGAGATTTTCTTATCCTTTCAGTTAAGACCAGAGGAGGCGTTATCATGCCCAACAGCATTTAGCCGAGCAGGAATACCCAGCAGAGGATGAGCCCTTCTAGCCCTACTTCGTCCCCTGCTTTGCGATCGCCCAGAATGGGCGCGAGGTCCTCTCAGAGCCAAGGAGTACCGCATAATAGGGTTACGAGCGGGCGTGGGGGAGTGAGGGTGCTCAACCGAAGCAACAACATGGGTTTTACCCCGGTTATCTTCCGCTAACCTCAGAGGAAGACGCCATTCGGAAAGGGCGAACTCAGAATTTTGAGCCCTAAGAACTTAGATCCGAAATTCCAGATAAGGAAGACATACCAGGGAAAATCGTTCGATAGAAGACAAGATCAGTTGTAGAGGAATGTTGTCTCCAAGAATGGGCACAATCGGCCTGGCCAGAACGGCCTGAAACGGGAGGCGCGCAGGCGGTGAATAGTAACCACGCAAAACCAGTCGAGAGCTTCAGCTTGAACATTTTTTATCTTTTCCTTTTATGAAAAATTAAAGTTAAAATTTTAATTTTTTGCATTTATTAGATGTCATTTGGTCCTTTCATATTCTAACAGGTCAAGTTTATAATTACAAAATTTTGTGGGGGTGGAAGTCTACAAAGAGATCAAAAGAGGTCAAATATTTTATGGTGGTGTGACCATTATGAGTGGTTCCAGTGCTATGAAGAGCGTCAAGGTACTGTCGTGGAAGCATATAATTTTGAATAAATTGTTATAGCAATGTTTTGAGTACACAACTATCGGGAAAATTAAGACCTTAAATTAAAAAAATTAGCACCTACAGTTAAAGTGTATGTGCTTTATTGTTTGCCTCTCCCATTTAAATAATTTCAAAGGATGCATATTGTTTCGGTTTTTTTTTTTTTTCAGTTATTTTATAGATGGTGTTTGTCTCTTTTTGGCTGCTAGCATAGCAGACCAAAGGAGAAAAAGAGAAATTTCTTGCAAAGGTTGGATTGGTCAAAAAAGTGGGAAGCAATTGTTTTTCAGATACGTGTGAACACTATAAAGCTGAAGAACATGAGAAGAAAGACACAGGGAATTTGATTCCCAGATTTAGGCTTAGGCTAAGAAGATGTTGCTCAAGGAATGTATGGCATAGAATTCGAATTTCCTTTAAGAATAGCCCTAATCTTATTGGTAGGAATGTTGAGGAATTGACTTAGAAGAATCTTGTCCAATAGGAGTGGTAACAAACCCTTAGGAAGCTTTGCCTAACCCAACAGCTTTTCAAAACTTCTCAATTGTGGGGGTCAACTCACATCAATTAAACACGAAGGTGGAGGTCATGGGATTCCAAAAATGGGCCAATCCCTTCACCATTGCCATACAAGGTTCGACCTTTAGCAAGGTCGGGAGGAAACCTATACGCTTCTCCACATAATTTTGATGTCTCGGATAGAGATTCTCCCATATGGTCTTGAGATTCCCTTGGACCAAGACAACATCCAATTTGGGCTTACCCATCTAAACCAAAACCTAAAGGGCACCCATGATTAAAACGTATTGTCGTTGCAAATAAAGTGAGTAATTAAAGTACAGAAAGAGGGAATAATAATGATAAAAAAGGAATGGTGTCTTACCCATTAAACACATGGCAAGCGCAATCACATTGCATGAATTGTGAGGTTTTGATGCCTAAGGCGAGAGTGCTAAAGGCTCAAGGTCCTCATCCTAAAGGAAAAAAATAATTTACCTACTGTTACTATCGTCGGCTAGTACTATTTTATCGATTTGGACGAGTGGGTTTATGTAAGTAATGAATTATCTCGAGTGTTCACTTGCAGATTCCACCTATAAATCCTCTTAAGGCTATAAATGGGGCGATCGGGGTTTTAGACCATGATTGTGTGTGCGGTGTCATGCTAAAACTAGTAAACATGCGTTTGAGTTTAAATAACTAGCACTTCAATATAACCCAATAGACATACATACATCCTTTCAACACTTGCAAGACAAAAGGTTTACAAGCACGCTTCCCCTTATAACTCTCACTTACAAGACCATTTAACACGAGGTTAGTGACTTACCTCATTTTCCACATGACTTCGACACACAAGCAATCCTACATAATACATGTTAGCTAACACGACAAACATTTTTAACGGCTTCAAATCCTCTTAATCTAGTAACCATTCCCCAGTGGAGTTGTCAAGCCTGTTGTGACCCGATCTCACCACCAATCCCCCATCACAAGGAGAGGAAGGGGTAAGGTTGGGTTTAAGGGTACCTGACCATGAGAATTCCCTCACAGCTCTTGTTCCAAAAGACGTCATCACCTTGCCTTTCGAATCAAGTCTCTTGTGAGTTCCCTCCATAATATCGTGAGCTCTCCCTAACTCGTACCCTGCGACAGCGCAGTGTTGCGATCCATAACCATATGGGAGACACCTCGAGAGAGGAGGTTGAGTGTGGATATTGGAATTAATGGTACCTTTACCGTGATAGCCCTCTCTCAAGTACTCTATTCCCTAAGGATGGCATCACTTCATCTATTAGGAGCTTTCCGCAGCGGGTA
Source organism: Eucalyptus caleyi (assembly GCA_014182885.2). Lineage (NCBI taxonomy): Eukaryota > Viridiplantae > Streptophyta > Magnoliopsida > Myrtales > Myrtaceae > Eucalyptus > Eucalyptus caleyi. The sequence goes on along the minus strand of CM024470.2, from coordinate 36,915,679 downwards.
TGCTAAACCATGGTGAGTTTCATCGAAACTCATACCTCTCGCAACGGGTTCATTTATACGGTCTAGTTATTTTAAAACAACCTAGAAATAAAATGGGAGTCACCACTAGCCTCGTTTTGGGGGATGGCTAGAAAACCCAATCGAGTGTCGGGAGTATTTCCTTAATTTCTATGCAACCAAATATCTAAGTTCAGGGACTTAGGTTATGCCGATATCTCTATTAGCGCCCTTTCGGTACCTAACAGTATATCATGTTTAGCTAAGGTGTCCATGCATATCTTCTTACATTTTTCGGGCTCATTAGTCCTAAACTAAGCAATCATGCATGGTTGGTCATTTTCGTGTTATTCCATTTCTAAGGAAAATGAAAAGCAAGCATCAAATTGAATTAAAAGAGTGAGACAATAAGTAAACAACTAGGGAAAGCATAAATCTACCATGCAACCCTAGAAATGTAAAATAGAAACACAACTAAAAAGAATAAAAGAAAGAAAGAACCCATAACATGTCGGGTTTTATACAACAAAAGGGACCTGAGACATATGTCGGGAAATGAATATTACATAATAATGGTCGAAATGGACATTGACCTCCACCGTCTTCGTGTCCTCCCCATCTTTAGAATGCAAATTTAGATCTATCCTAGGAAATCTATAATTAGGTACATACAATAGAAATAGACAAATGTAGACATCAAAACAATCAAAAACACGACATCATGTCAAGATCAACTGCTCAAAGAAAGCTCAATGCAAAAACTCAGATTTTGGCCTCGAGGTCGGCCTTTGTATTTCATGCATAGATCCCTCTAAGACATCTACCCAATTCATTTTTGTGACTTATAGCCATTATCGACTAATTATATTCTCCCTTGCCCAATAACATTTATAAGTCCCTAATGAAGTGGTCTATATGATCTCGGGAATTCCCTCAATATCATGCATCGATCCTATCATTCATCTAAAAATCACATGCATTTGTGAGAATTAAACATGCATGTAGGTCTTTCGGACTTTATTTCTCAAAAAATCAAACAGTAAAGTGATATTGATATTGAATTAATCTGGCCCTAATGGAGTTTATAATGTATTCCTTGACTTTATTGTGAAAAGTCAACTATAGCCCTAAACTTATGTTTGAATGTTGACCATTATCTCCATGTGGAGAATCATCGAAATTGGGCTTGAAATCTTGAATTATCATAGTCCCTAAATCAAATTTCTAAAAAAATTAAATTGATGAATTTTGAAACCTTTAATCGAGGGTCAAAGTCTTTGGTTTGACTAAAAAGTCGACCCAAAAGTCAACATTTGATTCATTGAAAAAATGGTACCTAAATACAAATAGAGTGGAATACTCTTAATTTCTTACTCTAATAAATGATTATTTTTTGTCAAGAAACAAACCTGTTGCCATTAAGAATCTCAAGTCTTGAGTTTTAATTCTATTGGACCCACTGGTGAAAGTTCATGTGTCAACACCAAATATCGAAAATGGAAGAGGAGTTGCCGATCTCATATTTGATGGGTGAGCTGTTTGATTGATTTCTTAAGGTGATTCGAGGAATGATATTTTTCATGAATCCTATGATGTTGCAGATCCACTGGTGGTGTCAAGGAGGTGATGTTGAGGTGGTTGGATGATAATGTAAAGCAATGGGCGATGCTATAGATTGAGATGAAAATAAATTTGGAGGAATTGAATGGTAGCCTAAACCGAGGGAGATCGTGGTCGTATGCATTTTTAGGATTTTTCCCCCATGGTTATAGCATATATTGTCTACGTAAAATGGATTTACACAAATGGCCTTACAGTTACATGACTAATTTAAGAAAGAGGTATTTTGATCCTAACATCAATTGTGGTAGGTTGCTTATGAAAATTTTCTACAATTTTTTTTTCTTTTTTTCTTTGTTCTTTTCATGATAATCAAGATTCAAGATGACTTGATTTATACAATGCCTTCCATATATGGTTTTTGGAGGGGGGGGAGAAATGTGATTGCATAGGACCTTGTTCGAAGGTTCACACACGATTCTTTCAGCAAGAAAATTGAAGAGAATCTATACAATGGCTTCCACATATGGTTTGAGGGGAGAGGGACCAATGATCGTTGAGGAACTTGTCCTAAGGTTCTCACATAACTCTTTTAGTAAGAGAGGATAATAAGGATTGCACATGGTAATACCAATTCCGGGATCGGTGATATAGAGGACACCTTGTCTAGTGGTACACATGTAATTCTTTAAGCTAGAAAGGGTAAGCGTTGCCCAAAAGCACTACCGATTATCTAGATGAATGAAGTAAAGAAGCCACAAGAGCAGTTTCGAGCCACCTTAAGGGGGACTTGAGTGCAAGGTGGCAGGTGAGAGTTTGATACATGGCTATGAAAGAGATTAAATATGTAGTTCTTCTTCGACCAAAAAAAAAAAAAAACTATAGTTCTTGGGTTGTGAAATTAACTATCAAATAAATGGTCTAGGGTATTTATAGGGAATTTTTTTTTTAAAAGTCATAAACCTATTGCCTTTGTATTAATTCAGTCATAAACTTTTTAATTAGGCCAATGTAATCCTAAACCTTTTGACAATATTTTAATGCAGTCCACTTGGTTAATTTTGGTCGGAACTCATGAACGTAGAGCTAGCCATCTTACATGGTATCACTAACGCTAACATAGATAATTTTTGTAATTTTTAAGTATTTTTTTAAATTTAAATTTATTTATTTATTTATTTATTTATTTTTCTTTTCTTTTCTTTGTTGGAGTTGGCCACTAAGCGAGGACCTATGAGCCTTCACTAGTCTTTGGCAAGGATCACCTCACCCAAACCCTTGTTGGCTATAGGCGAGGCGACCCTCTCCCAAATTTGGTGAGGGCCGGCCTCGACTATGGCTAGTGAGGGTAGCCCTCTCTTTTGGTCATTGAGGGCGGGCTCACTCGAGCAAGGCTGTCCCTTGCCTATGGTCGACGGGGGTGGCCCTCGCTAGATTGGCTGAGGGCAAGTCCTCTTTGGGCATCGCTGGTGATTGGCCATCACTTGAGACTAGCTACTAGGAAAAAGGAAAGAAAAATACAAAAAAAAAAAAAAAAAAAAAGAAAGAAAATAGGAAAAAGGACAAGGAAAAAATTCAGACAATTTTTAAAAATTGTTCACACAACACCAATGCACCTCATAGGATAGTTGTTGTTAATTGAACTGCTATGTCAGCGTTTTCTGATCAAAATGTCTAATTTGGCAAATTCTCAGAAGGTTTAGAACTGAATTCGCATAATTGAAATGTTTATAATTGAATTGGCATTAATACAATAGGTATATTATTATTATTTTAATTTTCTCATATTTTTAATTATATATATGAAAAATTTCATATTCAACAAAATGCTTTATTAAAATCCATAGATGTTGCATTGGCACGTGTTAGGAGAAAACAAGTTAGAGGTAAGTGGCCCATATCATAAGGGCATAAGTTGAGGTCAAGCACAACAATAAGAAAATGTTAGGAGTTGACTAGGTCAAGCCGTCCTTAATGTGTCCCGCTAAGTGTGCACTTAGTCAAAATTCTTTACATTATCTAAAAGAAATTATGTCACCTCCGCCCCAAATTTAGGGTTGAGACACTGCCTTCTGCCTAAAGTTTGAACCGTCACTTTATTTATTTAATTCTTTTGTTGCCACTTTGCTCTTCTTCAAAATTACCTTTGAAATTGGGACCCATTTCTTTCTTGAAGATATTTTTATATGCTTTCAAATGGGTTTATGCTTGGTCATTACACTAAAAATAAATGTCGTATTAGTAACTATTGTTGCCATGACAATAGCGTGGGCCTAAATAAAAATTGAATTGCACAATTAGTATGTAATAGAATTTTTAAAATCTGAATGCATTTATACTCTAAATTATTACTCAAAAGGATCACGACAATCCAATGAAGGCAAATTAGGAAAAAAATTATTCTCACATAAAACCTTTCACAAAGGCTATGTAACAAACCTGGAAACATCGTCTTAAGGTTGTTCACATTCTTAATGACTATCTCGAAATGTCCTTCCACTGACAAGAAAAAGATGGAAGCTTTTCTGCCTCTACTTTGAGAAAATTTCATAGGCTCGACTTAAAGTCGTCGCCACTGAAAAAGCTGGAAGCTTTTTTCCCTCCACTTTGAGAAAATTTCATAGGCTCGACTAAAAGTTGTTGCCGTTTTTTTATTGCTAAAGAGAAAAGAAGATGCGTCTCTCATGGCTCAGCAAGTGACAATCATCATTATTTCTATGACATCAAGTAAAGAATAATGCAATCTTATAAATATGTATCGAGAATATGCATTGTGCAAATCATACCAGTGTATATTATCAAATAACATGAATATTCCATGTACTCTATAAATCGATGCATCATAAGATAAACCATATTATAGCAAATGTCAACGTCAACCACTCATATTAAGGAACCTCTTGGTCATATTTCGCCTATGCTTCATTTTCTATATAAGAGAAAGAATTGTGAAGACTAAACAGATGAAAGCCATTTCTGATTGCTAATCTTGATCATCCAATGGCTTCTTCATCAAAACCCAAAAGTTATTATGAGGTCTTCTTGAGTTTCAGAGGCACAGAGCTACGTAACACCTTCCTTGGTCATCTCTACAAAGCTTTACATCATAATGGAATATACACTTTCATTGATAGCGAGGAACTAAGGAAGGGAAACCAAATATTGCCAACGCTCATGAAGGCCATCGAAGAGTCGCTCATTGCAATCATTGTTTTCTCTAAGGACTATGCTTCCTCACGGTGGTGCCTAGAAGAGTTGGTGAAGATTATGGAGTGCAAAGAGCAAAAGGACCTCACTGTTCTACCAGTGTTTTATAAAGTGGACCCAAGAGAAGTGAGACGGGGCGGCAAGAGTTATGGAAAGCTCTAGCTAAGCATGAGACCAAGTTCGGGAAGGATTCAAAAAAGTGAAGCTATGGAAGAAAGCTCTTTTTGATGCCGGTAGCTTGTCCGGGTGGCATTTTAATGATGGGTAAGTAGAGTGGAGTCCATATTTTATGCAAGAAGCTAATATTTACAAGTAAGTATAAAGATCATTTAAAAAGAAAAAAAAATCTATACACACGATTGTTAGTACACGTGTAGATGCTTCCTTTAATGATTCTCGAAAATTCTTAAGTTCTTGCTCAATTACCAAGTGATATCATTTCCACGGAATCAGTCGCATTGAATCATTTCATATCCTTGGCTAGGACGATTCTATATCCGTTCCCAAAAAATGAATATTTGTTTTGTATTGATAGATTTTTTGAAGAGTTGATATACGTCAAATATCTAATGGTTAACAAATTATCGGTCATATAAATTTTGAATAAACTATTGATAATTTAACAACACTTTCGTGAAATTACTAGCTTTTTGATAGTTCGTAAATTCCCACCTTTTTATCTTTTACTGAAATTTATTTGTCTTTTCTTTTTTTTACTAACAGTTTAAATTTACCAATTCTTATGATAGTTTTGGAAAAATTACCAAAACAGTCCTAAACCTATTGCATTAGTATCAATTCAGTTAATAAACCTTTTAATTGGATCAATTTAGGCCTAATCCTCTTTTCATATTGATACCAATTCAGTTCATCTAACTAATTTAAAGTCGGAAATTGCTAACGTGGAGAGTGGAGGAGAAGCAGTTGTCTCGTTTGTCGCGGTCTCAGGTGCAGTTGGATGGTTGGGTGCAGTTGGATAGTTGGATCCGTCACAAGGATCCATGGCTCATATGGGAGTGAAGAAGGGAAGTGAGGAGGGAGCGAACTGGTTCAAGAGAGAGAAAAACAAGGAAGAGTGGGATTTGGAATTCAATGATTTGGGCTATCTCTGATTGTTTGCTGTCAATGTTAAAAAGTTGCTTGAGAGAGAATGAGAGCAGTAAAGGGTGATTGATCATGGAGAAGAGAGAACCAGTGAAGTGATGCAATTTCTCTCCCTCTAAGTCCATGGGAATGCCAGTACGAAACACAAAGCAAAAAAAAAAACTTAAAATCCGAACTGATGTGAACTGGATTTTTGATTCAGTTCGTGTTCAGTTTGGATCACATTTGGTTCGTTCAGCCATTTACCCTAACGGTTCAGTTTGGTTCGATTTTCCACAAAAACAAATCGAACTGGACCATTGACACCCCTATAGTAATCATAAAATTGACAAGTTGTTTTTTCCAATCATCAGAAATTGATACTAGGAGGTCATCAGCTGAAACGCTCACCGACTCATTTGAATAAAATCAAATGTTAAAACTAGATCAACCAATGGACAAAATGTTAAGTAGTTTTGATGCACTTATCCCATTTCTTTGCAAGGAATAAGAAAGTTCGCAACACCTGAGGCGGGATTATTAGCGTGTACAAGCCATGGTGGGCAATGACATCGTGCTTCAAGGGATTTAAGAGTTTTTGAATCGAAATCTCAACCACCGTTAAAAAGTTATAAATTGCTCTTTTTGAGTAAGCGTACATATAAATCACATATATACATCAAAAAGAAAAATAAGTACACCGTCATGTATAAATAAGAAGAACATGAATTATTTGGATGACTAAATTTTGAAGCCTTAACTTGTTTCCATTGGTGTGGAGCTCTTGGAGTTATAATTCGACTTGGTGGGAATACATTTTGTTTTCGTTGTGATCCTCAGAAAATGTGATGCATTGCTTTATCATTGTTGGCTTGTAATTGCTCGTTATTTGCTTATTTGAATTGAATGATCCTACAACTTTTTTTTTTTTTTTGTCTTTATCAGAGATGAGTCAGAGCTTATAGAAAGAATTGTGAAGGAGATCTCCACTCTTCTAGACCAAGCACCTTTGCATGTTGCTAAGCATCCGGTTGGGATTAATTCCCGAATGGTTAAGCTAAAATCCATGTTAAACCTTGAGTCTGATGGTGGTGCTCTTATGGTGGGATTATGGGGAAAGGGAGGCATAGGAAAGACAAGTTTAGCTAAAGCTATTTATAATGATACTTTCAGACAATTTGAAGGTTCAGCTTTTTTGGCAAATGTTAGAGAAACTTCAAAAGGTTGCAAGGATTTAGTTGCTTTGCAAGAAAAATTACTATTGGAGATATTATTATTGAAAAAAGGATTAGGAGTGTCCAATGTCGATGCAGGTACTAATCTAGTACGGGATAGACTTTGTTGCAAAAGAGTTCTCCTTATCCTTGATGATGTGGACGACTTGCGTCAATTAAATGCTTTAGCAGGAGAAGGCAAGTGGTTTGGTAATGGAAGTAGGATCATCATTACTACAAGAGATAAACATTTGCTAACTTGTCACGGGATAGATCAAGATCATATGTATGAAGTTAAAGCATTGGAGGACAGTGAAGCTTGCGAGCTGCTTAGTAAGCATGCTTTTCAGACTCATCAAAAACTGAAAATCAAGACAGATCTAGTAGATAGTGTTTTGAATTATGCCGAAGGCCTTCCTTTAGCAATTGAGGTACTAGGTTCCTTCTTATGTGGTAGAAGAGAACATGAATGGAAAAGTACACTAAAGAAGTTTTCTAGGACTCCTCACAAATCCATTAATAATGTGCTCAAAATAAGTTATGATGGACTAGAGGATAATGAGAAAGAGATTTTTCTTCACATTGCTTGTTTCTTTAAGGGCGGGATAGTGAGTACATAAAGAAAGTTATTGATAGTTGCGATTTCGAGATAACTATAGGATTAGAAATTCTCATTGAGAGGTCCTTGATAAGTATTGAGCACGGAATCGTAGAAATGCATGACTTGATTCAATTGATGGGTATGGATATTGTGAAGCAAGAATGTCGTGATGATCCCCGCAGACGCAGCAGGCTTTGGCTATATGATGATGTTCTCGATGTTCTATCCCACGGCATGGTAATATTTGCAAATATAGTTAAAATTGTGCTCCTTATCTTTGACTAATTAATAAATATGCATTACTTAAATAGTCTCGTATATACAGGGAGATTGTGTAGTAAAAGCCATAGTGTTGGAGCCACCGAAGCAAAAAGAGATATATATCGAGCCTGATGCTTTTACAAAAGCAAGCAGGTTGAGATTGCTCATCATGCACAATTTGCACAATTCTTTCCAAGGTCCTATATGTCTTCCTAATGAGCTAAGATGGTTTGAATGGGCTGGTTGTGCTTCCTGGTTTCCTCAATTCTCCTCTGGTCCAAAGAAATTAGTGGGAATTTATATGAGTAAATGCAAGATTACAAGAGTGCCAAAACAATTTAAGATGAGCAATTATCTACACAGATCTTTTTATTATATACTTCATTAGTATATGTACATGTTTATTATGTGTCCTAGTACACAAAAGAAAGTGGTGTTCCTGCATTATGGAAAGCACGCCTCTCTTTTCTTTCAAAATGACCCTAACTACTTGCTTAAGAAATATTTTTTCATGCAACAAATTTGGCATTTGAAAAATTAAGCATAAACAAAATAAATACACAATTCTAGGAAATTTTATAAATGTTTGTGGGAAAGAAAGATATTTCAATATTTGAATTTTTTTTTTTATGGAGGTCATTAAGTCATAAGAGAATGATACGTGGAAAGGGAAAGATATTTCAAGATTTAATTTTTTTTTTAAGGTCGTTGCATCATAAGAAAATTGAAACTTTAGTATTGAAATACGTTGTAAAATAATGCAGAAGCTATCTAACCTTGAAACTAAATCAACATGAAATCATCAATGAAATCAATGAGGAACAATAAAGATCATAAGAGATTTTACTTGGTTTGGTCTAGTATCAATACCACTCCACCAGGATATCTAACAGCAAATAATCTAATAATCAATTGGAGAATTATAGAGTTACAATCGTTAATACATCAACCCACTCATGTGCATGGCTAAACAAGAGCTTCCCACTTGTTTCTTTTTGTGTGGTTGCGGATGAAGGGAGAAAAAATAAATGAAAGTTACATCTTGACAGCATTCAAAGGAGTTCAACCATTGGCCTCGGTCAAACCTTGAATAAATATGAAGAAATTATTATTAGGGCTAACAAAACAATTTAGAGAGGGCTGACTAGATTAATTGAAAACTTAAAACAATTTATCTTGCAAAAGATAACATCATGTACTTTAATAGGAGCAAAAACAGGTTTGGAAGTATCAACCAAGCCGGTGCTGCTGTTAAACAATTACAGGCAATAATGAACACATAGAAAATAGCACACAACAATAAATAATGATTTAACTTTATCCCATAGCCTATATTCACTTTTTCGAGTAACAACCTCAACATGGGCTGCAATTCACTGGTAATTTTTAAGAGAAATTACAATCAACATGAATTGCTCTATTATCAGATATATCACATTATTAGAACGAAAGTAATGCCATTATTCTTGTACACGTCCTCTTGTCACTGAATACAAAGTAGCAAGTAGAGAGTATTATAGATGGATAGCAGCACCGTTTGACCAAAACACAGAGATGATATAATAGAACAAGCTTTCTCAATTTTACACCTAACCCTTTTCAGCTACATTGATCCTATTTATTAGACATCTTCAATCCATCCCTTAGAGATACTTTTGAAGACGTAAGAGCCGTTGGGACTTGGTTGGAGTTGTCACAGAGGTGTGGATTGCCCATACAATCCTTTCCTCTAAATGATACCAAAGCTTCCTAAAATGGAGTCTGTAGGTGCTGTTACATTAATTGGACCTCTAACTATTTGACCAAAATAGTCAGTGGTGCTCTGACTCATTTCCTGTTCTCTGGCTAGGAGTTCTCAGACTATTAATGGCTATATTCTACTCATAAAACAACCATAAAAAAATGCACTTGTGGATCGGCACCTTTCAAGACTTGACAACACAATACATTGCTTTATATCACCTTATCATAGCACAAGCACTTATCACTAGTTTACCGATGTTGCCCATGATCAAACTATGTGGAATGACTTGCAATCAATTATCCAATGATCCTCCTCGGTATGTCATCTTCCAAAGACTTTACATTGATGACACATCGACTATTGTATCTCAAAATCCTCATGAACACATTGTCATATTTGACTTGTTCTCCTATCATGATCCTCATCCTTGCAATCGATCTTCCTTGAACTCACAAAGACCAGCACTATTATCTCAGTTTTTCTGAAATCATCGCTGCATCATTAAGACAAATATATGCACTTATCATAATGATAGTAGACCCTGGATAGATTTGGAATCTTCAAAATACCATAAGGATGTTTTCGCAACAGAAACCACTATCAATTGACTGAATCTTGGATTCATATATCCCAAAAAAAAAAATTATACTCCAAGATTATTATCCAAAGAAGGAAGCATCAAATCAAAGGCCAATTAGGACTTTCTTTTTACACCTCATCCAATCTGAGTCGATCTATATCCTTTAATAGGTTCGGCTTTAGTATATAAGCTCAAACATGAGACATAATTTAATAACTCTCTACCTTGGCTCAATGTTTGTAGGCTCAATACAAAGGCTTTGCTAGCCATCATCCATCTTCTTCACATCAACCTTGCCCCATTTGACCGCAACATCTCAAATTAAATGGCACTTGATTTCATATGCTTTGTTCCTCATGATAAATTGGATTATAGGCCAAATATTTTGCAATTTGGTCATCACGATGTATTGCCCAATCATGGAGCTCATTCACTATAAAATTGAGTGTCAACTTTGCCTCAATCAAAGACAAGTACGATTCTACCATATATGTCTTTTTCATTCCGTTCGATTTTACATCTATGAATGCCCTGCGGTAATGATTCCTCCTACATTTGACCTTTACCAACGATGCTGTCCATAGATCAAATTATTTCGTGTATTGGATTTCACATCTCCATTGCGTGTGCTCGGGGTAGAAGTTTTGTATAAATGTATCGCCATGCTATTAATATTAAGTATTTTGATTTAAGTTCTTTTTTTCTAAGAGGTGGAATAGAATAACCCGGTTGAAGCGTTGTTCCTCATTGTATGTCCTGAATAGGTCCCAACCCTTTCCCGGAGTGATGACTATTCATAGCTTTTACCTTGACACCAAAGAAGAGTTCGACCCAATGCTTTATTTCTGTCCTAGTTGATCCCGATTGACATTAAAAGTATATTGATTTTTCCCCAATAACCCGTAAATACTGGCCATTTGATTCCATCCATTCGATTTTCTTCCCTATGAGTTCGAGTCTCAATAAGAATTCGTTTGTTCATATGTTATGATATGAATATACCACAATTCGTTATGTATGGATGATCGATTCCATTGATACAGAGCCAATTCCAATAGACTTATTAGGGTCCCATTGGCGTGCATCCAGGAATTGAACCTACGAATTCGCCAATTATGAGTTGGGCGCTTTAACCATTCAGCCATGGATGCTTAGCGGGGATCCTCGTACATGGTGAATAACCAAATTCCAATTGAAATGAAATCTTTAGGAGAAATCAATGCAATTTAGGAGAAATCAATGAAAGGACATCAATTCAAATCCTGGATTTTCGAATTGAGAGAGATATTGAGAGAGATCAAGAATTCTCACCATTTCTTAGATTCATGGACCCAATTCAATTCCGTGGGATCTTTCATTCACATTTTTTTCCACCAAGAACTGGACCCCAATCCAAAGTTCAACAAGCAATCGATATTTCACGATCATTTGTAGTAGCGGTCCTATATCGTATTAACAATCGAAATATGGTGAAAAGAAAAATCTCTATTTGACAGTGAGCTTGAATTCCATTGGACTGTAAATGATACATTGGAAGAAGTTCTGCAAGAATGCCTTCCAACTTATTGCACTACTCTCTAGTCTAAGCAGGACCTACACTCATTTAAGTCACTAGCATGATTTGATTTGAATTTACATAACTTGTGGTCTCTTTACCATTGCTATCATTCAATACACTATACCAATTTTTGTTGTCCCCTTCAAGTCTATGAGGATTTATTCCATAGCTTCTTATTGTTTCTTATGAGGATGCTTTATGTAATGACTAACAATGCTTACAACTTATGAAATGTCAAGCCTTGCACATACATAATACTACCCCACTACACTAGAATAAAAACACGGAACATATGTTCCTCCTCCTTAGTCTGCAATGAGTTTAAAGTGCTTGGCTATAGGTATACTCATAGATTTCATTGACTGCATGCCATAATCTTCTCAATTATTTCTTTTGATATAGACCCAAAATTACTACAGCTCTATCATGCAATATCTTCATATCTAGTATCTTCTTCACATTACCTAAAATTTTTCATCTCAAACTCAGTACTCAACTGGCACTTCACCACATGAATATTGGACATATTATTAGCTACGATCAACATATTATCAATATATGATAACAAATCAATCAAAAACACATCTTCCAATTTCTTAGAGTTAGCACAACTATCCAATTGAATTTTTGAATAGTCCAACTAGTCATGGAAGCATCAAAACATTTATATAATTACCTAGAAGACTGTCTCAACCCATGCAAAAATTTCTTTAATAAGCAAACATGATCTTCCTTATTGAAATAGTATAATCCTCCGATTGCCTCACGTAAATCCATTCCTCCCACTCACCATGAAAAAACACTGCTATCATGTTTAGCTGCACCAGCTCAAGATCTAATGTAGCAACTAATGCAAGTAATACTTGAAAAGAAGTTTGCCTTACCATATGAGAATGCCTTACTATGATAAATGTCATTCCACTGCAAATATTCCTTCACAACAAGTCTCATCTTATACCTCACTACCTAACAATAGGAATGCCCTCCTTTTGTCTTTAAACCCATTTGCATCTAACTATCTTCTAGCTTTTAGATACTTCGACCAAATCCTATGTGTGTTTCCAATGGAGTGACTCCATCTCTTTATTCATAACCACTAGCCACTATGATGATTCAACAGTAGCCATCACCTCAAAATAAAAATGAATGTGCATTTGTCTCCATCTTATCACCAAGAGTCAATGCATGAGCAATATTTGTACAACCACAACATACTAGTAGTTTAACTTGCCTTCTCTGTCTGTCTGTGGCTATACTTTGTTGTGAATTTACTAGTTTTCTAGTATCATCAACTTTAGGAATTATAATCTCAACCTCTATTACTTGTTATTTGTTCAGAGTCTCCACCTAAAGATCCATTTCACAATTGACACCATGATTCATTTTTCTACCAGTTGTATCTCGGGACTTCCTTGTTGAAGTATAGCAATCATGTCTAATGTCACATCTTTGCTGACTAGAAAACTTGGTGAGTAGGCACCATTGCACTATACCTGGTAACCTTTCAGCTCATGTGAATAACCTAGAATCATTCGCTTCTTCGACCTTGGTTCAAGCTTACCATCATTTGCTTGAGTATATGCAAGACATCCGTATACTTGTAGTCCAGAGTAGTCAACAGGATCCCAACGACCATACTTTTTCATGAGCTTTTTACTCAATAACAAATGGTGGAGATTGATCAATCAAGTAACAACATATGTTCACAACTTTAGCCTAAAATTCCTTGCTTAGTCTTGCATATGAAAGAATGCACTGAGCTCACTCAATCATAGTCTTATTCTTTCATTTTGCAACACCATTCTACTTTGATGTCGAGGGCACTATGTTGTGTCCCACAACCCCTTCTCCTTTGCAAAAATTGGTAAAATCTTTATTACAAAACTCCATGTCATTATTGATATTAAGGCACTTAATTTGGTCACTAAATGCTTCTCAAAGTGCCTTACACTTCTTGACCTGATTGAATACCTCATATTTGTGCTTTAGGAAGCATATCCATACATTTTTCAAAAATTTTGTCGATGAATATCAATATATATCAAACACCTCCTTTTGAAGAAACTAATGCACTATGTTGGGTCCCACAACCCTTCTCCTTTGTAGAAATTGGTAAAAATTTTATTACGTAACTCCATGTTGTTGTTGATCATAAGGCACCTAATTTGGTCACTAAATGCTTCTCAATAGGTGCCTTAAACTTTTGACCTGATTGAACACCTCAAATTTGTGCTTTAAGAAGCATATCCATACCTTTTTCAAAAATTCATTGATGAATATTAGTATATATCAAGCACCTCTTTTCCAAGAAGCTAGAGATATGCTATAGACTTCTTATTAATAAATGTAGCCAATCAATTGCTTGGTTGAATGCATAGCTGTAGTGAATTTAAATTGGCTTTGTTTCCTAAAGATGCATTGCTCACACAAATCTAGCTTCCCTATCTTTTGATCCTTGAGCAACCCACTCTCACTTAGTATTTTCATACTTGTCTCATTCTTATGTCCCAATGGCACATGCCTTAACTTAGTCAAGTTCGAGTTTGACTCACCTAGTAAAATTACAGGAGCTTTAGTCATGGTCTCTCCTAATAAATGATATAAAGAATTCACTTTCTTCCCTTTCGTCATGTCACGGCACTTCAAGAGATTTTTAGCATTCCTCCTTTAGCAGTGTTCTTACACCTAATGTTGTCAAGTGTTTCAAGAGAAATACAATTATTCTTGAGTTCTATTACATGACTCATGTCTTTTAGTATGTGCAATACTCCATCATGCATCTGGATTTGAACTATCCCTATTTAGACAATCTTTTGAGGATCCATTATTCCCCACAAAAATCTATCACCATGTGTAGTCTAGTAAGTAGTAAACCGGTTCCTATGAAAAATCATATGATAAGAACACTCCAAATTCTAACACCATGCATCTCTTGACGATTCACACTCAAGACAGCCTTTGCATCATAGGTGCTTTCTTTGGCAATGTTTGCCACATTACATTACTTGTAGTATTTTGCCTACTAATTATGTTTCTCAGCCTCAATTAATCTCTCCTCATGTGCCCCTTCTTGAGATATTCAAAGCATATCATGCAACCCTTAGACTTTCCATGGTGAGACTTCCATCTATTTTTACCTCTTCTCCTAAACTCCAATGTTAATCTCTACCTCAAATCACAAGTCCTCATACCCCCTCTTGTGCATGATTCTCATCTTGCAACTTTCTCTACCACTCCTTAGAGAACAAGGCAAATTGTACCTCTTATGAGGTAATTGCAGTGTGCCCTATAATAGTGAATTAGTAAAGTATATCTATGACTTTGGTAGAAGTTTTGCCCACAACATTGGAGCATCCTTCTCTTTGGCCACCATTATTAATACCTCATTTTATAAATTCAATAGGATTATACTCCTTGCTCTCTCAATTAACTCATCTTTATCAACATATTTCATCGTTTCGCCACCTTAGCCTTGCTATTCAACGCCTCAGTCAAATCTTGATTTGTTAATAGTGCATGCATCATAAAGCTCTCCAATCCAAAGTTGTTCCTCCCATTGAACTTCTCAAAATTTCTACTTTCACTTTAAACATAATTGCAGCAACATAATTTCTAGACAACAATCAGACAAGCAAAAATCTCAAATTAAATCCAAAAGATTCTAGCGGTAGCTCTTATACCAATCATGGTAAAATAGTGCATAAGCTAATGGATCTTGCAATTAAATCAATCCAAAATTATTAGTAAATAAAAGAGAACTAAAAAAAAAGAAATATTTATGTGGTTCAGTCTCGTAATGGTACTTAATCCATGATGAGAGTCGGGACAAAACCACTAATTGGAAAATTTCAGAGTTATAATTACTCACACACTCAAATACTTTCCAATCCTAGCTACTCCAAAACCTACGGTGCTCATAAAGAAACAAATCACTTTGGATGTAAAACTACGCTACATATATATCACCGTGTGTTCCTCATTCCTGAGCCTAGCTAAAGAAGAGCTTCCCCCTTGTTCCCTTTTTGTGCGATTGCAGCTGAAGGAATATAGAAAACAAAAGCCACACTTTATTTTCTATCTCTGAAACCCAATAGGACTTTCTTCAGAGTATTCCTTTTGTTTCCTCTTATGTGGCCTTTTGAAGGAAAGTCAACGGGCGGCAATCAAAGGAGTTTAACTCTGGGTCTCATTCCTTGAGAGATATGAAGAAACCCTTGTTGGTTGTCGAACGTCGGATTCATATATCCCAACATAGAAAAACAAATTATAATCCAAGATTATCATCCAAAGAATGCAAGACCATGTCAAAGACCGACTCGGACTTTTCTTTTACACCTCATCCAATACAAAGGTCCACATCCTCCAATCGGGTCAAGTTCAATATACTAACTTAAATTCGATACATAATTATAGAGTATGTGAGATAAAATAGAATAACCACTTTGATGTATCCGTCCATGAGTATAATATTTGTAAAATAAGTAATTGAGTATAATTGAAGGAAATAATAAAAAAAAAATTGAAATCCCTTAAAAGCAGCTTTATGTACTATATATAATAATATAGATGAAGTTCAAACACTGTTTTAATCCAATGTCTCTAAAAATCAACATAACTATATTTCAAAATCAAATCAAATCTACCTAATGAAGAATGCACATGTGCTAGTGTAAGCTATTAACCCCATTCTAATTGTGCCAGTTGTTTACACATAAGCTTTTTTGTTTTACTAGAAAATTTATATAATGAGCAAATATAAAGGAAACAAAATATAAAGAATGAATCTGTTGATATTGTATATAAAAGTGAAAACACCCAAGTAGTAGGGAGCTGAGTGTTCAAGCTACTCGATTTGGATGTGGTAAATTAGATATCCTAGTCACAACATCTCCTACTAAAAGTAAACTTAAGAGGCTAGTTAGTCGCAAGTGATGGAGCTTTACTCAATGCAACATATCTGAACAATAGGATTTGTCCTGCATCGATAGAATTAGCTTTGTCAAAGGTTTGAATGCACTGTGCCGTAAAGGCATTATTAATTACTTAAGTTAGTTCTTAAGGAGCAACATTTCTAAGCAAACATAATAAAATATTTATTAGAAGCTTTGCCAATAATGTTGTAATGCATTTACAAATGGTGGGATCTAGTGGTGGCATGCCACTAGTTTCTTAATCAAAAGTCAAACTAGTTGGTCTCATTTCCTTTGCATAACTTCAAAGAAATTTGAAATTTTATTTATATTTTGAAAACTTTCATTGTGATAGAATATAATATTGACATTAAGCTATTATATATACTCTAAATCAGAATTAAAAAAAAAAAATGTTCACTCCGGTGCTCGCCACGTGACATTAACATTGCTTCTCTAATTGGAACATGGCATGATGCATGGCTTAATTTTGTCACAATACCCACATTTGCATGGTTGCCGCATGGCACTTCACTTTATGTTTTTGATTGCCACATGGCGTAACATATGGCATAGTTTTACCACACGGCCTGCATCTGACCAATATCCATTAGCTTTTTGATTTATCATCTCTAAATTTCAATCTCATACAATACATACGTATAGATTTGTAATTACTATTAAAGTTTCTAATTTTTTACTAATTCCTCAGTACAATATTTAATTCTCAAAAAATCAAATTATAGTACCTTTTTATGAAATGTTGGTTTCATTGTTTTTGCAGGACTTCCAACGATTGAAGTACATTAATTTCAGGAATTGTGAATCATTGGTTCATATGCCTGACCTTTTTTGTACACCAAATCTTGAGGAATTGGTTCTTTGTGATTGCAAAAACTTGGTAGAAGTCCATGAGTCTATTGCATATCACGACAAGTTGCAGTCATTGAATTTAAGGGGGTGCATAAAAATTGATAATTTCCCTGATATTCCACGTAAATTTGGAGGCTTGAAAAAGCTTTGTTTACAAGGGACCACCATTAAAGAACTTTCTATATCAATCGAAAATCTTGTCTCTTTGAAAATAATGGATTTAAGTGAATGCAAGAACTTGGTAAGTCTTCCGTCTAGCATTTACAAGTTACAAAACATTGAACTCTTGGAACTTGCGTATTGTACAAATTTAATAGGATTTCCAAAATATGAGGATTCAGCTAATCCGCGCATGAATAGCGGACTTTCAAATTTACTCTATTTATCTCTTGGGGGATGTAATTTTGGAATAGAATTTCTCGAGAATCCTTCATGTTTTCCCTTCTTGCAAAATATAGTTATGGCGGAGAGCAATGTTACTAGACTTCCCGCATCTATTCGTAAACGTGATCATTTGAACATATATGCAATTTCATATTGCCAAGAGTTACAAGAAATACCTGAGCTTCCACCATTTTTGAAGATTCTTTCAGCTAATAATTGCAAATCTCTACAAAAAACTGGAGATGTATTATCATCTGCTTTTGCCCGTAGAGTGTTGACCGCAACTGACATTCTCGATCATGTTAGACTCTCTCTCTCTCTCTCTCTCTCTCTCTCTCTCTCTCTCTCTCTCTCTCTCTCTCTCTCGGAGTATATGCTGGATGTGTTATGTTCTTGTATATTGCTATAGTAGTAAATGCAAAGGCTAGAGAATGCTGGATGTGTTATGTTCTTGTATATTGCAATAGTAGTAAATGCAAAGGCTCAAGAAAAGCAAACAAATATAAAGTGTTTGCATGTAATAAAGTTGGCCACATACTTTTACGGGAATGATTTCTATCACATGAGAGTTGTATGTTAATGCAAGCAGGGGTCAATAATCTCTACTCATTTAGAGAGCTATAGTTTGAAGTGGAATTCACTAGGATTAATCATTATACTTAAAATGAATTCTTTTATTTGAGTACTACTAATAACAAACTTCGGTACTTTGTAATGGTCTATCTTTATAGCAGACGTCTTCTGATTACATAATTTGGTCCCTCGGAGAAGAGATGCCAGAGTGGGTCCTCCCTATTGAAGAGAGTTCCATATCATTCATGGCTTTAGAGGACTTGTATGATAAGTTTCTTATAGTCACTCTCTGTGCCGTTTTTAGTAATGATGATCAAACAAAGCATCCAATATTTGAGATTTTACCACATGTGAATGGTGAAATGAGGAATTGCAAAGGAGGAAGAAGCTTCTTGACAAAGGATTCGGATCAAATCTTACTTTGGTTTTTCACACCATATGATCTATGGGGAGAAGTCAATTTTGGTCAAATCGATCGGAGTTATGTACATTTTAGCCTTACAATATCAACTGCAAAGGTGAAAAAGTGGGGAATCCGAATAATATGCAAGCCACTTGAGGACGATTTAAAGATTGGGATTCAAGACAATCGGCTGATCGATTTAGCTTTACTCCATGAGGTTGTTCTTGAACTAACAGATTTAGAAGTTGAGAGTCCACTTATGCACAAAGATAATTTGATCGAAACAAATCTACAAAAAGACTTGCGAGATTGTCAAAGGAGGAGTGAGGAACATAGTCAAATAGTATCAAAAGGAAATCCTAAGCTTATTCTCCCTCATGGCATGCAAACCAAAAATATGATGAGCTCCGATTCGACCAGCAGAGATGAGCATGCTAGCGTTGGCTTGCAACTTTTATTGTTAGAATGATTGAAACTTGCTAAGGAAGCAATTCATAGGTAAATGAACTGCCTCACCTTGATTACAATGCATTCTTTTTTTTTTTTTTCCTTTTCTTTTTTGTTCTTCTCGTTTTCTTTTCTCAAGAAAAACTTATAACCCGCTGTTAGTACCCACTTTTACCCATATATTAACATTGAGGTACTTGGTGTGTCCATTTTAATTGGCGTTAACTTTGCCAGCTGCAACGATGGAAATAATCAGCCCCATGGAGAGGAGGTCGCCCTACTTTCTCGATTTAATATCGAGAACATGAGTTTGACCAAGAAAGCACGCAAAGGTTGTGGCTGGAGATCTGCAAGAGGAGGAGGCTCTGGCGAATAATTTCATGCGTGTAGAGCGCATTTCTTGCGAAGAAAAGTCGAACAAGAATAAGATCACAAGCTCTTACCTATGGCAAAGCATGCAAACGTGGAAAGTGGTCGGGATGGAGGATGATCTGGTCAGAACGTGAAGGGATTCTAGCACATGTAAAAGAATGGGAAGCGATCGTGCGGTTTATCAACGTGGGATGGGCATTTGATGCTGGTGGAGGTAAAATTGGAAGAGAAGGCAAGAACAACTTCCATTCCATGGAGTATAAAGGACCAAAGCATCAGAGGAGAGAGACGAGCGCACGCATGAATACTCTCTCCGTGAGTTTTATCTATCTTTGTACTCCCATTTTTTTTTCCTTTACTTACACGTTCGGCTCTTGCCACTTTCATTTCCTTATTCTCATCTCAAAATTTATTTCGTTTCAATGTAATCTCAATTCTAGCGCATCTACTTTTATTCACACCGAGTGAATTTCACGTAGATTCATCCCCTCATCCAAACCCCATACGTGCATTTTACACTTTAGTATGAAATACAAAGCCATTTCAGTCGTTCTCTCTTCACTCAACTATGACTCTGGAAATGGATTTGATGACGTGACTCATAAAAATTATCAAAAGCCTTGACCATGTGGCTGTCCCGTTATGTCATTTTTTCCAAAAATGACTTCTTGAAAATTATCAATATCAAATTTCTTCCGAAACAAAAGTGTCATCTTAAAAATGATTTTTGCTTTTGTCGAAGTACCCTTCCATCATTATAGAAATATAATATAGATTAGACGGTCGCTTGCGTATAATAAATAATTGCCTTTTCTTTTTGGTTCAAATCCCTTAGACCCTAGTTAGTTAACTTAACTCCCACATAGAATTTGGTCATTCTTTCTTCTCTTCGTTCATTTTCTTTGATTTTCCCGTTGGAAGCAACTTCCGTTTCTCCGCCATAGGCAAAGCTACTTTCAGCATCACGGCTTCTCATCTTCCAAACGACTCAAGTGAGCTCTGACGAAATGGAAGATCGCCACCTGCCAACGAAGGTTACAAAAAGAAGAAGTTCGTCTTCCGGAAACTGGTGATGTAAACCAGCCAGCGGAGCCGACGGGCTGCCACCGCTGACCAAAGCCATGGAAACTGGTGACTTAGCTTCGGGGGAACGATTCATTCCTGAGGTTCTGGGCTTCATGCAACTTGCTATAGATCAGGTGACGCCCGGGGCATCCAAATTTTATTAAGGTGCAGTAATAGTTGAGCTGGATTTTGAATTCGATACGTATGGTGCTACAATTGCGTGGAAACTTGAAGAATGTGTGGTTGACTTTGTTCGAGAGAGGCTGAATCAGTGTTTCTTCATAAGTTTTGTCCGTGGATGCTTGATAGTGAATTCATAGGTTTTCGACATTACACGCTGCAAAATCAGCGACGATCTCTGCAAGGTGTAGCTTTTCGTTCTCTCGTTTCCATAGGTGGCAATTTATAGATTATTCTGGATATGTATTTATTGCTTTACATTACATGAGAGTGAGTTGTTATGGTGGCTTCACCTTTCTTGGTTAAAAGGTCTAGTGAAAGATGCAAAATTCTAAAGTTATGGGAAGCGAGTTAAGTAACTTTGCAAAATCTTAAGTATAGGGAGGATAAGTGCAATTTCAGATAAACTTTCGAAGAATATAGTGCTTCAGTTCTGGAAACTAGAATACCTAATAGTAAGGAGAAGAGAGAATTGTCCATACTTCACGCGTAAGATTCTCTCTTAGACTCTCAGTGTCGTGGGTATTTGAAGAAAGATCTGAAATTTCTGGATAAGGTGTATCATGATTCTGTTTTAAAGACAGCGATTCTTCCAGTATGATTCATCATCTAATGCAGTTGGCTTTGACAAAAATCCTTTCCCTAGAATACAATTTATGCACTGTAATCTTCCTCACTTAGTCTGCATACCTAGCAAAGGATGAACATGATCAAGCCTTAAAAGTATAGTCAACATGGAGCACGTACGAAAGAGGTGATTTGAAGAGGAAGAAGACAAGTTATAATGTGTTGTCATTATTTGCTGTTGTTAACTCATTTTTATTTGCACTACAAATGCTCTCAGCACTAAGAGGGAGAAGGAAACGGCACTAAGGGATGAACCATTCAAAGATAAACTACTGGACTCGATTATTCACGAAATGAGTTTCCTAAATTAACGTTGAAACTACATTAAGAGAGAGCAGCTTTCTCTCTGACAATGCTCCTAAGTTTGATATACTTTTTTTTGTCACCTTGCACTTTTTCCTAGGCAACAAGACGTGCAGAGATTGAAGCTCTTGATGTTCTTCTTGAACAGAGGACTGAATTTCGTCTGCAGAAGTTGCGAAGAAGTTTTCAGCATGCTCCCTTTATGTGACATGTGAACCATGCATAATGTGGGCAGAAGCATCATCAATCAACGGTACGTTTGTTGTTCATACTCAATAATGATGAGCAGGAAGAGATAGCCGCCCTCAATATTGATAAAGAGTATGAGATAGGCACATTTTTTATTGTACGGCATGTTGATGGCAAAGAGCTGTTTTGCGTGGAACGATGTTGCAGATTGTTGGATTCAGATCATATCTTTGTCGAATATTTATCACCATGTGAGTCGTGGAGAAAAGTCAATTTTGTTCAAATTGATGGGCATTATATACAATTTGGTGTTGGAGTAGTGGGTAGAGTCATGAAAAAGTGGGGATTCCAAATAATATGCGAGCAACTAGGGGACCATCAAAAGGTTGAATTTCGAGATAATCAGTTGATATATCTGATTTTACTCTACAGGGTTGGTCATGAATCAATAGATCCAATTGTCGAGAGTTCACATGTGCACAAAGATAATCCAAGCAAAGCAGATCTAGAGGAGGACTCGCAACATAGTCAAATGAGCACAGGGAAACATAGTCAAGTAGGATAAAAAAGAAGACGTGAGTTTAATTTCCCTCTAGGCAAGCGAATCAAGACGATGTTGACTTCTATATTTGACCGATGGAAACGGGCACGGTGGTGTCGGCTGGCTGCATTTGTAGTTGGAATGATTGGGAGACTTGGTACGGAAGCGATTTGTAAGTGAGTGAACTGAGCTGATCTTGATTACAATGCCTTCTTTCTTCCTCGTTCTTGTCGTTATCTTTTCTCAGAAAGACTTTTGACTAGTACCCACTTTCACCCATACATTAACATTGACGTACTTTGATGTGTCCCACTGGAGTTAGCATTGACTTTGCCAGCTACAACGAGGAAAATGATCAGCCCTGGGCTAGAGCTCGACAAGGAGAGAGAAGCTTGACCGCCTTCTCGAACTTAATATCGAGAGGATTAATTCGACCGAGAAAAGCATGCGGAGGTCGTGGCTGGCGAGTAGCGTGTAAGGCTTGGGCAAACAAGAAGACGAAGAAGAAGATCGCAGCATGCTC
Source organism: Eucalyptus caleyi (assembly GCA_014182885.2). Classification (NCBI taxonomy): domain Eukaryota; kingdom Viridiplantae; phylum Streptophyta; class Magnoliopsida; order Myrtales; family Myrtaceae; genus Eucalyptus; species Eucalyptus caleyi. Next base: position 36,892,484 of record CM024470.2, on the reverse strand, counting down.
ATCTACATGTGGCAAGGCATGCAAACATGAAAACGGCGGGATGATGGATGAGGATTTGGTCAGAACATGCGATGAAGTGGGAAATCACCGTGCGGTTTATCAATGCGGGATAAGGATTTTTTTTTTTTTTTGGTTGACCGAGGATTCCGCCACATGTCTCCGTGCCCGAACGGCTCCCGAGGACCGGGTCCCTATACCTCAGGAAAGACTAGCACATCAACTTACTATCATGGCCCCTCACTTAAATCGCTAACAACGCAGGGTTTCGAACTCTTGACCTCAGTGATGAAGGAGGGATTCTCAACCAATTGCGCTATCCACGGATAGATACGGGATGAGGAGTTGATGCTGGTGGAGGTGAAAAATTGGAAGAGAAAGTCACAAACAACTTCCATTCCATGTGAGTATGAAGGACCAAGAATGCTCTCCGTGAGTTTTATCCATCTTTTGCCTTTCATTTTTTATCACGTTGTCTTTACTCGTCCCCTCGATTCTTGCCACTTTCATTCCGTGTACTTTCGCTTCACCATCTATTTCTTTTTTATATGTTTTTAATTTCAGTACGCCTACTTTTATTCTCACTTAGATTGATCCCTCAATTCAAGGTTTATTCTTGCATTTTTATACTTCAATATGAAATCACGGACTGATCTCGATCAGTGCTCTTTTCACTCAACTATTAGATTTGAACTCGACTTATGAAAATTCATTCAAAGCCTTGAAAAACACTTAATGTCAAATTATTCGTCTCGATAGAAGTACCCTTCCATTATATATGTGATGGTCGCTTGCTTAAAATAAACATTTACTTTTAATTAACCCTAGTTAGTTAACTTTAATTCCCAAACAGATTCTGTAATTCTTTCCTTCTCTTTGTTGATTTTCTCTGATTTTCCCGTTGTTTGGAAGCTCCTTCCTTTTCTCCGCCATAGCCAAACTTCCAACTCCATCGATACGACGCCAGTGAGCTCTGACGCATTGAAGATCGCCACCTGCCAACGGAGTCGACGAATAGAAGAAGAAGCTCGTCTTCCGGAAACGGAGTCCCTACCGAACCGACGGCTGACAGAGACCGGCCATGGAAACTGGTGACGTAACTTGAGGCGAAAAATTCTCTCCTGAGGTTTTGGGCTTCGTGCAGCTTGCTATAGACCAGGTAACGCTTGGCACGTCCGAATTTTATTAAGTTGGTGGAATGCTTGAGATGGATTTTTGAATTCGGTTTGTTTGGTGCTGCAATTGCGCGGGAACTTGAAGAATGTGTCGTTGAATCTGTTTGAGAGAGGCTGAATCAGTGTTTCTTCTCAAGTGTTGTCTGTGGATGCTTGATGGTGAATTCATAGGTTATCGACATTACAGGCTGCAAAAACAGCGACAATCTCTGGAAGGTATAGTTTTTCCTTCTCTTGTTTTCATAGGTGGCAATTTGTTGAAAGAAGTAGGTGAAGTCTAGGTTCAAAAGAAAAACAAGGGAGGGAGAGTGATATAATGGGGAGGAGGGCGTACATGGGTTGGTTCAGTCCCCTTTTCAGGCAAAAAATTGAGCAAATCCGGGTGCTGTAGGTTGAGAGGGAGGCATTTGGGTGTTTTTGGGGTGTCTAGGAAATGTGGATTCATAGTATGTACTTATCATAAGAATATGTTTTTTGAGGCGCTTGAAGAGGCAAAACCATAGAGGAATAAAGAAGATGCAGTGAGATGGCAAGCCATGAGGAAAGGTCACTTGACAGTCAGGTCCTTTAACCACTTCTTGACATTGGCAACTAGGGAGAATTGAAAACCAAATTCACTTGGAGTGAGAGTAATATCAACATCGGTTGTGCCCATGGATAACTGCTTTGGTGGTTATTTTCTTTTGCCTCATGGAATGTAGATATGAAAAAGATATAATCACGAGAAACATGGAGTTTACATCAGTTATTCAGCAGAATAGAGGCAAAAGCACAAGAAGCTGATTGTCAATTCTGATTTCTGAGGCCTTCACAATAGTTTAGGATTCTTTTTATCCTCAGGTGCCTTGGCTTTTAAGAAGGAAAATGACCGAGAAGCTAAAACTCCTGGATGCTTCTTGAATGTTTGAGTGAAACCTGATTAATGAAAGTTAAACTTCTGAGGAGCCAATAATAAGACACATTGGAAAGAGTAACATGTAGTTTCTCAAATTAGTTGTTGTTTTTGCTTTAGTGTTGTTAGATCCACGTTGTTGTTTTTGCTTTGATGTTGTTAGAGCCATACCAGTTTGAGTGTTAGGTGCAATTTGCATCTGAATTACAAGATGAGTATGTATTAATAATCATTACTTGGAAGTTTGTGACCAGCATATTATACCGGACTCACACAATCTTGATCTTATAGCCACGAGATATAAATTCATTCCATTAGTAGCTGCATATTAATACTGAAATATTTCTACTGCTAGCAACTTGGTGCTGATTTCCTCTAGTTGTCCATTGTCCTCATATTTTTTTCTCCTAACAAATAACGAGACCTATTTGCTTTTCTTGTATAAGGCAAAGCTTGCTCTGCACAGCCTGTTCTAGTCATGTAAGAAACTGGTTTTCAGTAAACAAGTGCATTTCAGATATGTTGCTTTTTTTCTATTAAGATAATTAGTATTTCAGTCTTCTCTCAAATTTATTTATGTTATAGCTTGATTGAATAGCTGTGTGATTGTTGAGGATGCAAACGTTATTGCAGCAGGAAGAAACTGGCGTAATAAGACACGAAATGTATGTTTATCATTGCTTCTCCAGCCCCTTCTATAAATTTTGGCCAATGGCACTTTGTTGTTGTTCTGAATTGATACCCTTGAGAGTCTGTCCATAGTTTATTGTTGAAATTTTATGTTCCTCCCTTAATTTCGTTATGATAAAATAATATATCTGCACAAATCTGTTAATACCCATGCATTATAATGCTGTAAAGGGTTTGTTCTCATTATTCTTTCATAAAATGTGGTTGTGGCTGACAACAACAATAATCTTGCTTTATTATTCCAATGTTTGACATTTCTCATTTACCACTATGCTCTGTCTGGAACTATATCGCGGTCTTTATCTACTTTGGTGAAGTTCCTAATGTTGTTTTCTTAGGTTGTGTCATAGCTGGATTTATGATATACTTTTTTGGCATGAAAATGCATTGTTAGTATTGTATTGCCTTTAATGCTGTAAGAACCTACTCCTTGGCCACATTCCTTCATACGATGACCAAATTTACACAAATAGTTTGAGCCTGGTTTCTAGAAGACATCTCTTCTCTAATAGTCTGTTGCTGTCATTCATAGTTATGTGGTGACAATACACAACTATAAATGATTTTGTGGACAGAAATGGATAGTTGATGCCAAAATATTTGGCCCTTTAGTATCTTTTTGGAGAATGATTCAAAACCAAAGGCACCTTACTTCAGGGATATATACAACAAAATACTATTAGAAAAGGTGGAGTGAGACTCTTGGCAACTTCAAGTGAGCATCTTGTTGACTTTATGTAGTATATGCCTTATCAATCTTATATATAGTCTCAAACAGTTAACTAAAAGAAGAAAACATTTCTCATTAAATTCATTGCCTAAATTTATGTTGAAACTACAGCAAGAGCAACTGTCTCTCTGACATAGCTCCTAAAATTGATATGCTTGCTTTGTTTCCTCCTTGTGCTTTCGTGGGCAACAAGACATGCAGAGATGGAAGCTCTTGATGTTCCTCTTGAACAGTGGCGGAGGACTGGATTTTTGGCTATGGAAGTTACAGAGAAGCTTTCAGCATTCTGCTTATGTGACTATGAACCATAATTTGTGTAACAGCATTGTCGATTATCGGTACATCTATCGATCATAATGAAACAAAACTAAACTTTCCTAGAATTTGTTTATTCCTATGATTAGATGACTCTTAATCCTTTTTTAGGCATAAAGGAAGTATATCATGGCTGTGCAAATGATAAACTTGGAGGTGGTTGCTCAATACTTTCTTTGCATTCAAGTAGCTCCAAGGCATGATTAGGTGAGTTTCCGCACTTGCTTATGTTGCTGATTTTTTTTTTTTCTGGTAAAGTGCTTATGTTGCTGATTTCGTCTTTACCTAGCTCCACTTTGAAATTGTGACATGCGATAGTTGATGACTAAAGCTTATTGGAGGTCATCTGTGCTTCCTTATGTTGATTATTGCTGGATGTGGATTCTTAGTGATTCTGTTTGTTGTTGCACTTTGAATATTGCAACACATGACCATGAAAAAAACAAATGGAGGTTTGCAAAACTAATTTTCCATCTTTAATGTCCTTTACTGAGTCTAATAGGAAGAAAGTGGAGTCGCTGGAAGCATCAAGAAGTTTATATTAATTCTTTCTTTCCCCACTTTGTTTCCTTTTACTTAAATATTTTGTGACTTGTTAGACATTTCTGTATTTTTTTATTTGCCCTAAAAAATTTACAGTCTCAGGAAGTGCTACCCACTAAACTAACAATAGTGTTTTCTTTCCTTTTCACTTTCCCCCTGTTTCTTGATCTCTTTTTCCTCACTTTTTTTTCACTGCTGTGAGATTGTTTGATGTCTTTAATGTTATCTTATTTAAAATCTTCCAATATGCCATGTGCAAAGTACTTGATAAAGAAATCTCTTTTCTGGTTTTTAAGTTGCAACTGTCTATTCCTGCATACATGAGAATACGTATCTGTTAAATTGTGGTGTATATTTGGCTTTCCGGTATGATTTTTTTATCTATCTGATGCTGCCATGATCTAATATTTTATGTTTCCTAAGCTTGTTCAGAACTCATAAAATGTTTTAATCAAACTTTGTTGACATAAAAGTAAAAACATAATGAAACGGGATCTGTTTCATTGAGATTTGAGCAGTACACAGAGTAGCTAACCTAGATTACAGACATTGTCCATTTAAGAATTGGTCTTGAAATGACATGTTCCAGGACAAGGCGAAGAAGCAAGAGATGTGCTAAGAATGCATCCAAACAAAAAATTTAGGGGAAAAAAAATAAGCCAGGAAATCTCTGACTTTTAGAGCTTGAGATTTATAGTTTATGCTACTCCCAATGATCTGATTATTAGTCAAAAGCATTGTAGGGAACATGATCTAGCTCATTGCCTTTCTGAATAAGATATCAAGCAAGAGGACTCATCTTGCAGATAATGCACCACCTTGCTCAATTTCCACCCTCTAGAGCTCCAAAACTAGCTGTAATTATGGTATAGTTTCATGATAGAGAGAATGAGTCCATGGTTATAATGGTGAGCATGAATCTTATGCAATGTTTGGAAGATGTGGCTGATGGGAACTGATCCTAGTTGTGACATCCTGAAATTTGACCCCGTTTCGATAAAGTAAAATGGGTATTTCGTCGGCATGCCTATGGCCTTTTTCTCTGAGCTGATCACTCATGAGTTAACTAACCTATTGGGTAAAGCCGTTAAGGGATGTATCAGCTGTAAAATCCCTAAAAGCTACCTAATTGGTTGGATTGAGCTAAAATCACGTCTGATCGATTTTTAACCACGAAATTGAACTCGATTTTGGGAATCGAATTTTAGGCGCGTCATAATTCTTATTTTTAGGATCTTGTCTCATCGCTCGTCAATTTATTGACGGGTCCGAAATTTCAATAAAGAAATTATCGGAAGAAATTTGAAGACCAAAATTAAAATAGAAAGAGAAAAGGAAAATTTGCATAATGAAAGTATGCAATTTATTTTTCTTTCTCTCTCTCTCCCTTCTCTTTTCTTTTCTCTTTTTCCTCTCTCCCTCTCTTTTCTTTTCTTTCTTTTTCTCTCTTTTCTTTCTCTCTCCTCTCTCCTCTCCCCTCCCCCTCGTGCGATTCCCCACCGCCCATTCCCTTCCTCTCTCTTTCTTTGACCGGTCAATGTTTATCCCTTCTCTCTCTTCTTCTTCTTTTTCCCCCCACACACGACAGCTTCCTTCCACTTTCTTCTTCTCCTTTTCCTCGCGTGCGAACCAGGAGCCCGAACCAGAAGCTGCAGCTCCGTCGCCGCCCGTCGCCGCCACGCCGGAGCCGCACCGCCGCACCGCATTGCCCGCGCCGCTCGCCGCCGTGCGCTCCGCCCGCGTCCGTCGCCGCTGCCGCTCCTCCCTCCGCGCGAATCAGCTCAGTTCACTCCTGTTCCAGCCCCGTCCGGCCATCCCCGGCCACCTCCGGCCACCGCCTACCACCCCCGCGACCCCCTCGCCCTCCGCCGGCCTTCCCCGCCGCCCTAGCCGCCGGAGCTGCTCTGTTTAGCCCGACCAGCAAGACCCACGGAGTGGGTTTCAGCATCTTCGGGCCTGCTTTTGGGCCGTTTCCGGCCCCGGATCCACGAGTCGCTTTGGGAACAATCGTTCCTCGCGTCGCCGCCGTCGGATTCATCCGATTTGCGCGATTTGGTGAGTAATCTCACTAATCCAAGATTAGTGGCTAATTATGCTTTAAGCTGGTTTAGATTTAATTAATTATATTTAGGTTGTTAGATTAGAATAAATTAGCAATTATTAGCTAATTGTGATGTGAATTAGATAAATTGAATGTGTAATTAGCAAGTAGACATTATCTACTAATTATTGGAAGTGCCTCAGGATTTTTCCCGACCCTTAGTGGGCTCCAATTAGGCTTTTCGGGCCTATGTGGATTTTTTTAGCATTTAAATATTAATTTTCGGAATTAAATTAAATAATTATTTATTTTTCGAAAAATCAACTGAGATGGCCTGGAACCGGAAAATTATGCTGATGAGCGTGGTGAAGTCCGTTTATTTAATCGGGCTTTATTTTGAGCTAAATTGAATTTTTAATATTAATTAATTAATTTTCGAAATTAATAATTAATTATTTATTTTTCGGAAATTAAGATTTTGATGGCCGACGACCAAAATCTCATGCTGATCGTCGTGGCGCAGTTCGTTTATTTATTTGAGCTCTACGTTGTATGGAATTAATTAAATTGTGATATTTTAGGATTTACCCTAAATTGATTGGAATTGATTGTGATTGAATGGTTGATCGGTAAATGGCCAAGTATATTATTCAGTATTTTAATGCTTTGTTGAGTTGATTTAATTATTTGATTGAGAAATCGTTGGGCATTGGTTATTAGTGTTGAAAGTAGACTGGTGACCTCTTGAAAAAGGACACGTGAGCTCGGTGAATTGGAATGTCACCTGGAGAATGCACGTGAGTTCAGTGGTTGAATATGTCACCTTGGCGAAAAGGTCGCCTGAGAGAATGCACGTGGCTCGGAGACTCGGTATGTACTCCTGGAGAATGCACGTGGGCTCGGTGACAGAGTCAGGCATCTAAAAGGGCACGTGGGCTCGGCGACTTGATGCATCGCTTTGGTGAAATGCACCTGAGAGAATGCACGTGGGCCCGGGCATCTAAAAGGGCACGTGGGCTCGGCGACTTGATGCATCGCTTTGGTGAAATGCACCTGAGAGAATGCACGTGGGCCCGGGCATCTAAAAGGGCACGTGGGCTCGGCGACTTGATGCATCGCTTTGGTGAAATGCACCTGAGAGAATGCACGTGGGCCCAGGCATCTAAAAGGGCACGTGGGCTCGGTGACTTGATGCATCACTTTGGCGAAAAGGTCGCCTGAGAGAATACATGTGGGCCCAAGGTTCGAGGCACGTGAACTCGGAGACTTGGAAGGTCGTCCTGGAGAATGCACGTGGCCTAGCTTTTAAGTATCCCACAGTGGGGATTGATTCGTATGACATGTAATCGACTGGTTCGATTTGTTTGAAGTGAATGGATGTTTATTGTGAATTGTACTGACTTGCAAGTGGGATCTGAGGCCAAGGTAAGTCCTCTCGCCCTGTGCGTGTTTAGGCAGCCTTTAGTATAGTAGTTTACTAATCGGGCTTAGTGGGGTAGAACTCGCTGAGACGTAGTCTCATCCCAGTTTGGGGAAAACCATTTCAGGACCCCGCTGAAAAGCTGAGGAGGAGGAATCCGAGAAGGAGAACTCGGAGGTGAGATCTGAAGAGAAAGATTTTTGGAAGAAGAAGACAATTCTGAGAGGGGCCTTGAGTTCAGCCCAGTTCGTCTAAGTTTGTGTCTTCTTTTGAAATCTCCGTTTTGATGTTAATAGTTATGAAGTGATTTGTGGTTTGTATAAAAGTGTGGTTATAAATTTCAATATGAAAAATATGGCCCTGCTTTTCTATCCCATCGTTTTATTGTCTGGGGATTTTAACTGCTTCCGCATGTGCTTAAAAATGAAAGGGTCGGCGATATATTGTCCTGGGATATCGCATTATAAAATCGACCAAGCGAGATGGATGTGTGCGTGCCTGAGGATCGGGGCGTGACACTAGTTCCCCTAGTACTCGTATACAAGTCATCAAAAAATCATCTATCTATCAGATCACTGGTGCAGAGATTTCTTTGAAGAGAAGTTACCCATCCAAGATAAAAACATCCAAGTATCACCCGGTTTACAGTGTGTTGTTTGTTCTTCAAGGACATTAGGACCTAGAGGTATCCCTAAAATAAAAAAATTTCGGCCATATTTACCCAAAACACACCTCTTTTAAATATTGACGCGGGAATTTTGTCAAAGTCAACGCCACTTTAGGGAGCATAGTTACCATCAATTGAATCAAATGGTACACTTCAGAGATAATATGCTTGCATGAAAACCTATTTCTGGGAGTACAGACATTACTTAATATTGATATTCTTAGGACTGTAATGGAAACTTCCTAAACTCTCCTATCAGGGAACTTGTGTTTCCTTAGATTTACCTTCTTTCGCAAAGTGCTTGTCAATTAGTCTGCTAAATTATCTCTTGCATGATATACGGACGTGTTTTGAAAATGGAATCTGTCTCGGGTTTCAGGCTGAGCTAGGAAAAATGGTGAATCATTGAAATTATTGGCTGGTTTGCACAGAAATTTCATCTATGTTCCCCCTTTCCTGTGAGGCTGATAGGTACAGAGAAAAGGATGCTGGTGCTTCTACTGTCCAGAGTGACGGTTCACGATGGCCAAAACTGATGACAGACACACCAGTGCCGTGAGACTGATGAGACTTTGCCATTACTTGCGATAAAAGGACAACTAAGTATAACCTCCGTGCCTCTTCGAGCAATGTTCAGAGATCAACTGAATTCAAAGATTCCCATTTCGTACCCTTGTGCGTCTTAGCCTTGATGGCCATCTTCTCCAAAGTATGGGAATTACGAGCTAGAAACTTAAATAGAAAAAGCTACTGTTTCAGCTCCGAAGGTCATTTGGAATACAAACTCTATTCTGCAAAAAAGAAAAAAAAAAAGAAAATGAAATAGATTCTAACTTCTAACAACCTGAACTCATCTAATCTGTTATAGCACGAGATTTTTCTTCCCAGTTGTAAAGTATCAAAGGCGGCAGTTACTTGCAAATTCTTCTTTGATTTCATTCGTGTCGATATCACAAACTTAGTCGCCTGTAGCAATTTAAATTATTATTCTTTCCTGTCGTCATTAATATATTTGCCGCTCTTTTAGATTTGATCTGACTGTTCTTTTGACTGAATTTTCTTTTTAAAGAGGCGAAATTGGATTGAATAAGACATATTAGTGGGTATTGTGCCGCAACATAGCTTCAAATCTTGATGGTCAATTTTTCTTTTTCCACCAGTTCTTAGATGATTAAAATGAGACGTGCAACGGCAACCTCCTCAACCTCTCGAAGTGTCAAACATCTATCTTCTTGTTATAATTTTACGTGGAATGTAATTCGATGACGACTAAACATGTGTGAGTGTAATATATACGCATTAAACATGTATGTGGTTGTTGAGGGTGTCCTTTTTTTTTTCAAGTGCGGACTTGTTATACATCTTTATTATGATGTAATTTCTAATCTTGTTTCTATATTTTAGAATTTCATCCTTTAATATTGGTCCATTCAACGGGTGGATTGGCACTTAGTTGCCAGTAATATAGAAAGGAAAATAGAGTAGGTGCAATAATTAGGAGAGATTATTAGACATATGCCTTGTTCAGAAAATCGTAGTAGCGATTATCGGAAAAGTATTAAAAAAGTTATAAACCTATGATATTTGTACCAATTCAATACTAAATCTTTTAATTGGACCAATTTGGTCATAGATATATATTCACATTGATATCAATTTAGTCCATCCAGTCAAATTTTGGTTGATTGGTGCTGACTTGGATGTCAACTAGTGTAGGTCGGCCGATGAATGCGACGTAACAATTTTTAAATAATTTTTGTTTTATCTTTTTGAATCTTTTCTTTTTCTTTCTCCTCTTCTTCCTCTTGGCCTTCTTCTCCGCGTAGCGGCTCATAGCCATTGCATGAGGGTTGTTAAGCCCTCATCAATGGTCAATAAGGGTCAGAGTCCTTGCCCCTTGCCTCCCCCAAGGCTATGGGCAAGGCGACTTTGCCTATATCTGGGCAAGGTTGCCTTCGCCTGTGGCAAGGCCATGGCGAGGTTGACCTCGCCCAAATTTGGGCAAAGCCACCTCGCTCATGACCCCCAAGTCTCGTGAGAGCCTCATTGGCCAGTTGAGGAAGAACCCCAAGGAGGAAGAAGAGGAAAAAGAAAAAGAAATAAAAAAATTCAAAAAAATTCAATTTTTTAAAATTATTTAAAAATTATCATGTCAGTTGTCATGTCAGTGTTTGCTGGCTTGCTAGCATCCACATCATCACTGATCGGTCAAAATTGGCCTGATGAACTGAATTGATACCAATATGAGAAGGTTTATGACTAAATTGATTAAATTGAAAAGTTTAAGACTAAATTAATATTAATACCATAGATTTATGACTTTTTTGGTATTTTTCCTGATGATTATTCATATCACCAAGGTCCAAACTTCTCATGAAAATTGCGGACAAGAATATGGAAAGTAATATAGGATTGAGTAATGTAGGGTTATTGAAGAAAGTTGAATTTGTACCAATATGAGAAGATTTATGACTAAATTGGTCAAATTGAAAGATTAATGAGTAAATTGATATCAATATTATAGATTGATCACTTTTTTGGTACTTTTCCCTGGTGATTATTCATATCACCAAGGACCAAACTTCTCATGAAAATTGCGGACAAGAATAGGGAAACTAATGCATGATTGAGTAACGTATGGTTATTTAAGAAAGTTACACATACTTACAAAATCGGCACATATGTATATAAGAATTTCTAGCAAAAAGGTTCTTATAAACAAAAGTTGTAATGACACCATAATAAGTTGAACTTTTACAAGCTTAGTAACAACTCTCAATGTTCCACTGACCAAAATATCCTCCATGTTGCATCCCACAACGACTTCACGCATGAACTCTCCTTCCTCAAGGAACTTGCTGTATGACTAGCAAGTTGGGTTGCAACTGAACTTAGGGGCTAGGGTTTCATTTAGAAGCCAATATAAACCCAATTTATCATTTTAGGGCAATTTGTTGCCTCAACTGATTGTGGACTGCACATATTTTTAGTTTTGATATCTCCGATGAGTCAAGTTGTTTTAACTTGTTTTTAAACTAATGTCACTATGAATTCTCACATAAATCGCCAATATCCCTTAAAGTAATGAGTTTATTGCGTAGAGAGATTAAAGATATAATGGAGCTCTCTAAGTTTCTTTTTTTGGAAGCATACCGATAGATTTTCCTTTGTCGAATTTCCTATGGCCATTTAGTCCATGGTCCATTGGATGGTCAATACAAGGCCAAAAATTGGAACCCATTAATTCCGCTCGTTCCCATCCTTCGCTTCAGGGCCTGTCCCTCGGTGTGGTTAGCACTCCATATTATTACTATATCAGCGTTTGGGCATGAAGTTACCTTTCAAACAGACTTGTAGTTAGAAATTCTCTACTGCCTCGACTATTGATCAAAGAGCTTTGCCCACGTGCTGACTTCCTAATAATTCCAGGAGTTGATTCAGAGAAGAAAATCGATTCAATAGATACTATCTCTGTATCCGTCCATTAGGTGGAATTTTGCCAACAGAAGTAACCTTGAAGAAATAAGTGTCTTGACCCCTTTATTTACATGGAAAAATCGAAAGCGCCAAGGGATCTGGGGCCTTACTTAAAGGCCATTGGGCCATTGGCCCTCGACTCGTTCCTTAGTAGAGTCGGGCCTCTCGGCAGAATAGAATCAGCACGGGGAATAGGCTTTGGCTACATATGCCATGTGATACGCACTTCTTAGGCGTGCCACAACCAATTGACCCGATATTCATGTCCGCAGAAAGACCATGACTTGAAATTTTCGAAACAATTGTTTGTTTTCTAGAAAAATCTTCCTGTTCTGAGTACAAGCAATACTTCATTCTGGTCTTATTTGAAGAACTGGTTTCGTTTCAATGTGTTGTGACCCTATCGAGGTGAATCCAAGAGAGTTTAACGGATTGCTGAGCCAACACAAATAACCCTCTTGCAAGATGGCACTTATGCTCTGTAGAAATTATCCCAAGCCCTACCAATCAGAAATTACTTTCTCATTAATTATTTGATTGATTTTAACTAGAGTCACCGCTAAGGTTAGGATCTGAGTAAGATGTGGGAAACCTCTTCTTCAGTGAACTAGAGAATCATTAGCCCAGGAATTTTGTGATGCTAGATAAATGCAATTCCCGTCATGGGTACCACTTCCTTTTATAATAGGCTTTGCATGCAATTTTCCCTTTTTATTTTTTTTTTTTTTTAGAAGAAATAGAAATCTAAATAATCATGTATGGAGACTCAAAAATTAAAAATCCATTTAAATAATAACAAAGAAAGTAAAACACATCTTTACCAAAATAAAAAAAGAAAGTAAAACACGAGGAAAGAAATGCAACATTATACATATACAATGTCTTGTTATTAAGTTTCGAGATAGGATCCCCATGAGCTATGCATAAAAAGTAACGTGCGTTAAAGTAAATAATAAATGTGAGTTTCCTAATCTAGGTGAGATCTGGCCCATGTCATTGTGCTTGGAATTTACTTATGTTGCGAGACTTATGATAAATTTAAGGGTAAATCAGAGAAGTGAATCAATAAAGGTCCTCATTTGTGTTGGAAAGGTTGTGATAAACTAGACGGACAACTTAGCATTCCAAGTTGAAAGAAACCTGCCATGAGAGCATCGTGACGGCACACATCAATGGCTTCACATGCTTAGGTCAAACAAAACGCTATAAATAAACTATCGATTAATTAAGCATTACAATCTTGATCTGACAATAGAGTAATATATGCCACTTTCATTAAAGACTCAAAATGCAAGTTGAACAAGAGCATCTATCATCTAGTGCTTCGAGTGTGTGCTAGTTTTCACTTATTCTAGCTCCGTCCAATAAGAAGCAACACAAACTCCTCAAGAAAGAGATGAAATTTTATCTTGCATTTATACCCTATCTTCTCATTCCTTAGTGGATCATTCTTTAAATTAAAGTGGTGTGATTCTTTAACTCCTTTAATTGCTCTTGCTTTTGTGGGGCCATATTCCTTAGAAAGATCAATTACCCATTGTGTTATCAAGGACAACCTATGTTAGAAAAATAATTCAATGGCAACCGATTAGTATTTTCCTTTTTCTTTTTTTGGGATTTAACGAAACCGATACATTACCATAATAATCCTCAGTACTATTATGATTTAATCTAAGCAAGTGCTAATCGAATGCTTATGAGCTAAGTAAAGCTATATGCATGACCAAAACGGCAAAAAGATCCGAACTTTTTGGGTGGATGAAGGCGCAGGTAAAAGGCCAACACTACGTAAAAACGACGAAGAGAATACTTCCAAATGATCCTCAGTACTATTATGATTTAATCTAAGCAAGTGCTAATCGAATGCTTATGAGCTAAGTAAAGCTATATGCATGACCAAAACGGCAAAAAGATCCGAACTTTTTGGGTGGATGAAGGCGCAGGTAAAAGGCCAACACTACGTAAAAACGACGAGGAGAATACTTCCAAAAATCGTAAATAACAAACTATACACATACTGGATGTAACGTAAAAGCAAATCTAACGCAACGGAAACGTAATGAATGAAGCAAAATTATGCAGACAAACAACGAGGTCACTCCATGATACTTCAAGGGACCAAGCATGTACGAAACATACTTTGTCCAATACCATCATGCCAAGGGAATAACTAGGTGACCTGATTCAGCCCCAGACAAGTTCATGTGAAGGGGATTAACACAGCGAATTCCATATCAAAAGAGCGTGAGAAACGAATTCTACCCCTTTTGATTCTCAAGCTTTTTCTTCCTCTCACAGCTTTCTAATCTTGTCTAATTCTGGTTTTCCTTTACCGACCAACTCTCACTCAAATCTCCCTTTTTGAATTCTCCAGCCACCGAAAGCCATCCCCTTTGAAGCTCACAATCGGTTTTACTTTGTTAAAGAGTCCTCATCTCTCGTACTCTTCTCTTTTAGAAAAAAGAACCACCGAATCCTTTTCTCATTTTGCTTCTTCAAAAATCCGCTACAAAAACCAATTGAGCGCAATGGTCCCCGAACCACACTCGGCGACTCCTATCGCATGCATTTCTTTTCACAAAAACGAGAGAGAGAGAGAGAGAGAGAGACCACCAACGACGATGCAGAGTGTGGCTGAGCTTGTGAAAGCCGTCGCTAGTATGACGACGAAGGGAGCCTCGGGTATGACAACGTTGTGCTGGAGCAAGAGCGTTTTTTCCATGGCGGAGGTAGTCCCTAAACGGCTGGTCATCAAAGGATTCAAGGTTCTTCTCTTCGGAGTTCCGAAATACTTCCTTGGTATGCTTTTGCCTTTTTCTTTCATTTTTTTCTTTTCCCATGTCGCCTTAAGGGTTTACCCATGCATGGCATTTTCGCACCCACTGAATTTCTGAATGGAGAAAATAATATACTTCTCTGTTCACTTATTTATACTTAAGAAAAGGGAGAAATATGCATGCACGTAGTGCAAAATCTACTCTTGTATGAATATGTATAGATAGCTAATGAGAACTTTTGACGTGTTGTGTTTGGTAGGTGGAACTTGGGGGATGGCTTCTGCCGCTATTTTTATTCTGAAGGTTATCATCAACTTCTTCTTTATTCTGAAGGCTATCATCAACTTCTTATTTATTCTGAAGGTTATCATCAAACTTGGGGGATGGCTTCTGCCACTATTTTTATTCTGAAGGTTATCATCAACTTCTTTCTTTGGGGGATGGCTTCTGCCGCTATTTTTATTCCTACTCTTGTATGAACACGTATAGATAGCTAATGAGAACTTTTGACGTGTTGTGTTTGGTAGGTGGAACTTGGGGGATGGCTTCTACCGCTATTTTTATTCTGAAGGTTATCATCAACTCAAGACCGTAGAAAATGATTAATTAGAAGAGACAACGACAATGCTTGAGGGGAACTGCTAAATTTTCTTCTTCTTCTTCTTCTTCTTATTGGTTTTATATTGTGGTTTTCGTACTGCATGTTTGTGTTATATGGTCTATCCTTTGGTAATGTAGCCTTGCACAACTTAATGGCATGTTCACCCTCGAATCTTCTTCTTGTTAAATGAGAGTTGAGCTCTCAAAATATAGAAAGAACAAACGAAATAGAAGTGAGAGAGCTAAGCGCTTAAGTTATTCCACAGTGCATTCCATAAGTTATAATTAAGTGCATTTATTTCATTATTGATGCCTATGTAAACAAATCAAATGTGTGATAAATTTTCCTAGATGATCCAATTAAACATTGGAGACTGATGTGGGATCGACACGCATTTATAGTTCTAAAATTTGCAGGGGTGTGTTTGGAAGCATGGACATAGGTAAGTAAAGTTGGGTTAGCAGCGAACCCTTATTTCCACCAATGGACCTTGAATTGATAAATGAAGGCCATGGGTGGACTAATATGTGCAAAATGGAGTGTTTCTATTGGAAGAAGATTCATGATAGGCCTGAGAATTTTGTGCATTAAATCTTGGAATAATATATTGCGATTTAATGATGTTTCCTGAATATTGTATGTTATGTATGAACAAATTTTCATACGTCGGTTCTTTAATCAAATATTTGCAAGTGTTCCTCCAAGTGAGCATTTTACCGTGCATTTCAATTTCTTGATGGGAATCTTGGGTAGAATGCGGTGGCAAATAATCGTAACTAGAGTTTAGATTAGCGAATAATGTTTTTTAGCCTCCCATTGGCCAGACTCAAATCAATTTATTAAGCAAGATCGCCACACGAGGCAGATACATTTTACCTCAAGAGAACATCGTGATTTCTGTAAGACGCTTGGCCGCGTAGCGAAGCTCATACACGAGTCGGGATGTTTTCTGGAAGGAGTTTGGAAACACTGCAGTCGCCAAGGTGCTCGAGAACTGTCTAGACTCGAAGTGGTGCTTCGGTGAGAGATGCGGTGATGAGGTTTGCCGTGGCTGCAGCGGTCGAGATTTTTCAAGAGAGGCTTTACGCGAGGCGCGTTAACTATTTGGTGACATTTGCTCTTTTTCCTTTATTATAGAGAATTTTATGCAGATTGTTTTTTCGTAACAGTCCGTTCTCTTGGCCGGCCTCGACTCATCTAATCCTCATCTTGAAAGTTTTTCATCCAAACTTCCACAATTCTTGGAATCGTGATCCAACTTGTCCAACTCATATCTAACTCCACAACAAGGAGTTATAACCAATTCCACTATCTTGGATTCATGTCCTATCACACCTCGAATCCTGAGCGCGCAATTATCCCTTGATGGTCAACTGAAAATGCGATGTCTCAAGACGTGTCGTCGACCGATTCTTTTTTTCTTTTATTTCAATTAAGCACATGTGGAAGTGAATTAAACAAACACCCGGCCAACAAACATGGACCCTTTTTGCCATGTCTCTTCCTTCGATGTGCAGATTTTTATTAAGTCAGTTTTCAAGATCCAACTACAATTCCAAATAAATTAGTCCAGGTTGCTCAATTTAGATTATTTCTTTAACCTTAGAATCAACAAAGGAGAGAGCACTTTGAAAATGCATGGGGTGTCCGAGTTTTTACAACCACCCTTCCCCCCCCAAAAAAAAAAAATGAAAGACAAAAATTGAGGGGGTGTCCAAGTAATTTACCCTTGATTCTAATAGCAGAATATTGGGTGAAGTCAACAATTTGTTTCCACGTTGAGATATAGAATACTTTCGCGTACTTGGAAACCTCGTATTTTCGGTGATAACTATTTACAAAGCTCACACTCTAATAGAATAATTCCAATTTATGTCTCAGTCTTGAAGAATTAAGAGCTAGTATCATGTCTATATATTGTTGATAACTAAATTACTTTAAAATAAAAAAAAAAGTTCGCTAAGCATTGCTTACTATTTATTCCGTACCAGATGGTATATTTCGCCGCCCAACACACTTGCTCTATCAGTCTCTCAATTACTGTACACTTAGCAGAGCAAGCAACAAAAAAATGACAGAAAGTATTGATCGCATAAATGTAACTTGTAAGGAATGACTGTCCACTGTAGTAGATTTTTAGGAATGATTATTCATAGAGTTTTAAAGTTATTATATGTCGGGCAATATAGTTTTAAAATTTTCAAACTAATCAATTTGATTCTAAATCTTTTAACAATTTTACTCAAAATAAATGGTTAAGCAAAGAGGAAAGTTAAACCTTTAATCCTTTCTAGGTACTACTACTCCATTTGCCTCACTAAAGTGTGTTGACACCTAAATTTTTCACCCTAAGATCTCTCATTCATTTTATAAAAAAAAAATAGGGATTGAATCCATTGATAGAATCAGAATTTGATCCCTAACAAAAAAAATATCAACATTGCGCAGTCTTGCATCATTTATAAATTAAGGACGTTTGAAACTAGCACGTCTGCATTGAACATCGACTTGCGGTGAGATTGTGTATATCTTGGGAACCAGCCTATTACATGATCGCCTAATCTCAATTTATTTGCCTTCTACACTTTGATCCTTCCAAGAATATTGATGTATTAATGCTTTCCAATTTGTTCTCATTCTATTTATTCCATCCTATGTTCCCATGTCCCTCACTTGTTCATCAAAATCCAAAGGTCCTTTCGAGGCCAACACATTTCACTCGGTACTGCAGAGGAAAAAAGTCCTTCATGTTATAAACATCACCTACAAATAAACTTACATATGTAGAGAATATTTCGTCCGCACACTCAAATATACATATTAGCTCCTATATAATGTTTTGTCATCTTCAATCTACATTGGGAATTTCGCCAACAAAAATTACCTTGGAGAAATTAGTGTTTCGACCCCTTTATTTACATGGAAAAATCGTAGGCGCAAGGGACCTTGGGCTTACTCAAGGCCATTGGGCCATTGCAGAGCATCAAAGAGATATTGCACAGGGCCCTCGACTCGCTCATTAGTAGAGTCAGGCCTCTCGGCAGAAAAGAACCAGCAGGGGACATAGGCTTGGGCTGCAAGTGCCACGAGACATGCTTTTGCTAGGCGTGCGACCACCTGGTACCAAATTTCCCTTTCTTTGAAAAGTCGTTTTTTCATTTCTCTTTCATCCAATTGACTCGATATTCATGTTCGTGGAAAACTCGTGACTTGAGTTTTCCAAAACATGTCCATTTTCTAGGGAATTCTTGATGTTCTAAGTACAAACAAGATGTCATTGCGGTCTAATTTGAAGAACTGAGTTTTGTTTCAACATATTGTGACCCTCCCAAAGTGAATTCAAGAAAGTTTAACAGATTGCTGAGCAGGCATAAATAACTAACCTCTCGCAAGATAGCATTTACGCTTCACACAAACTATTCCAAGCTCTACCAATGGCCAATTAGTTTCTCGTTAACTATTTGATCAATATTCATGTTCGCGGAAAACTTGTGACTTGAGTTTTCCTAAACATTTGTCCATTTCCTAGGAAAGTCTTGATGTTCCAAGTACAAACAAGACGTCATTTCGGTCTCATTTGAAGAGCTGAGTTTTGTTGCAACATATTGTGACCCTCCCGATGTGGATTCAAGAAAGTTTAACATATCGCTGAGCAAGCATTAATAACCAACCCTCTTACAAGATAGCACTTATGCTTCGCACAAACTATCCCAAGCCCTACCAATGGGCAATTAGTTTCTCATTAATTATTTGATCGATTTTAACTAGAGTCGCCACTAATGTTAGGAGCTATGTAAAATGTGGGAGAACGCTTATTTCTACTGACTAGACATTCATAAAGCCGGAGACTTTGTGATGCTAGATAAATGTAATCTGGTCATGGGTACCTTTTCCTTTTATAATAGGCTTTTTATGCAATCTCCCTCTCTTATTCTTTTTATTTTTTTAGAAGAAATGGAAATCTAAATAATCATGTACAGAGACTCAAAAATAAAAACAATTAAATAATAACAAAGAAAGTAAAGATGAAGAAAGAAATAACCCGAACCATACCAGGCAACATTACATATATACAATGTCTCTTTATTGAAGATAGGATTTCCTTGAGCTATGCATAGTAAATAATAGATATGAGTTTCCTATTCTAGGTGACAAAGATCAATACCTCACTAGATGAAACCGGATTAATTCTGACTGAACTAATCTTGTAAATCAATAATCATCTAATATGCCATCCAGACTTTTGTATTATACATTTACGATTTGTTTTCAGGGCTATTCTGATTTAATCTAAGTAAGTGCTTGCGAGCAAAAAAACAACTAATTGAATGCTTATGAGCTAAGTAAAGCTATATGCATGACCATAAAGGTTAAAAAGATCCAAACTTTTAGGGTGGATGAAAGCGCAGGTTAAAGGCCAACACTACGTAGAAAACGACAACGAGAATACTTCCGAAAACCGTAAATAACAAACTACACACATACTGTAAAGCAAACCTAACGTAACAGAAACGTACAGGATGAAGCAAAATCATGCAGACAACAATGAAGTCAGTCCGGGATACTTCGAGGGACCGAACATGGACGAAACATACTCTGTCCAATACCATCATGCAAGGAGAACAACCAGAAGACCTGATTCAGCCCCTGACAAGTTCATATGAAGGGGTTTAATAAAGCAAATTTCATATTAAATAGCGTGAAAGATGAATCCTACACCTTTTGATTCTCAAGCTTTTTCTTCCTCTCACAGCTTTCTAATCTTTTCTAATTCTGATTTTCCTTAACCAACCCTCACTCAAATCTCCCCTTTTGAATTCCCCAGCCACCGAAAGTCATCACCTTTGAAGCTCACGATCGGTTGTACTTTATCAAAGAGTCCCCATCTCTCATACTCCTCTCTTTTAAAAAAAGAACCACCGAATCGTTTCCTCATTTTGCTTCTTAAAAAATCCGCTACAGAAACCGTCCCCGAACCATACTCGGCGACTCTCATCGCATTCATTTTGCTTCACAAAAACCGAAACGAGACGAGAGAGAGAGAGAGAGAGAGAGAGAGAGAGAGAGAGAGAGCACCAACGACGATGCAGAGGGTGGTTGAGCTGCTGAAAACCGTCGTTAGCATGACAAGGCAGGTGGCCTCGGGTATGACAACGTTGTGCTGGAGCAAGAGCGTTTTTTCCATGGCGGAAAAAGTCGCTAAACAGCTGGTCATCATTGGACCCGAGGTTCTGCTCTTCGGAGTTTTGAAATGCTTCCTTGGTATGCTTTTGCCTTTTTCTTTCATTTTTGCTTTTCCCATGTTGCCTTTAGGGTTTATTCATGCATGGCATTTTCGCAACCACTGAATTTCTGAATGGAGAAAATAATATACATCTCCGTTCACTTATATATACGTAAGAAAAGGGAGAAATATGCATGCACATAGTGCAAAATCTACTCTTGTATGAATATGTATATATAGCTAATGAGAACTTCTGACGTGTTGTGTTTGGTAGGTGGAAGTGGGAGGATAGCTTCTGCCGCCATTTTTATTCTGGAGATTATCATCAACTCAAGACCGTGGAAAAAGGATTAAGCAGAAGAGACAACGGTACTGCTTGAGGGGAACTGCTAAATTTTCTTTTCCTTTTTTTTTTGGTTCCTCTGTGGCTTTGGTTCTAGGCTTTGGTCCATCCTTTGGTACGATAGCCTTGCACAACTTAATGACTTGTTCATCATCTTCTTCATGTTAATGAGAGTTGAGCTCTCGAAATATAGAAAGAACAAACGAAAAAGAAGTGAAAGGGCTAAGCATTAAGTTATTTCGCCACGCATTCTCTGAGTTATAATTGAGTGCATTTATTTCATTATTGACACCCATGTAAACAAATTAAATGTGTGATAAATTTTCCTAGATGATCTAATCAAACATTGGAGAATGATGTGGGATCAACACCTACTTAGACTTTGTAATTAGTTCTAAAATTTGCATGGGTGTGTCTGGAAGCACGGACATAATTAAGTAAAGTTCGGATAGCAGCAGACCCTTCTTTCTACTAATGGACCTTGAATTGATCGATGAAGGCCATGAGTGGATTAATATGTGCAAAACGGAGTGCTTCTATTGGAAGAAGATTCATGATAGGCCTGAGAATTTTGTGCATGAAATCTTGGAATAATATATTGCGATTTAATGATGTATCCTGAATTTTGTATGTTATGTATGTACAATTATTCTTACGTCGGTTCTTTAATCAAATATTTACAAGTGTCTCTCCAACTAAGCATTTTACCGTGCACATTTCAATTTCTTGATGGGAATCTTGGGTAGAATGAGGTGGCAAATAATTGTAACTAGAGTTTAGATTAGCGAATACTGTTTTTCAACCTCCCATTGGCCAGACTTAAATCAATTTATTAAGCAAGATCGCCATACGAGGCTGATACATTCTGACTCAAGAGAACATCGTGATTTCCTAAAGATGCTTGGCCGCGTAGCGAAGCTCATACACGAGTCGGGATGTTTTTCTGGAAGGAGTTTGGAAACACTGCAGTCGCCAAGGTGCTCGAGAACTGTCTAGACGCGAGGTGGTGCTTCGGTGAGAGATGCGGTGATGAGGGTTGCCGTGGCTGCAGCGGCGGAAATTTTTCAAGAGAGGCTTTACGCGAGGCGCGTTAACTTTTTGGTGACATTGCTCTTTTTTCTTTATTATAGAGGATTTTATGCAGATTGTTTTTTCGTAACAGTCCGTTCTCTTGGCCAGCCTCGACTCATCTAATCCTCATCTTGAAAGTTTTTCATCCAAACTTCCACAATTCTTGGAATCGTGATCCAACTTGTCCAACTCATATCTAACTCCACAGCAAGGAGTTATAACCAATTCCACTATCTTGGAATCATGTTCAATCCCACCATCTCAGAGTTAAGACCATCTCCCACAATCTCGGTGTTGGGTCCAATCGCCTCTCATGAAATTGAAGCAAATTACCACGATTTTGGAGTTATATATTCCAGTTCATCTTGCATGTCTAGCCGTCCATCGGGCAGATTAAAACGAACAAGTTTGGAGTCAAGCCCCCATTTTATTAGAAACAAACAAGATTTGTTTAATTCAAATGCATTGAATTTGTCTATCGTCCGAATGTAGAGATATGTAATAAAAGATGCGAGTGTCGGACTAAGCTAGGCAAATGTTTTAATTTAATAATCCAATAGCACCACTATCGACAAAGCTCTCTATAAGGATAATTATGAGGAGAAAAGTATAGAGTCATATCGTTTTTTTCCCCATGTTAATGGAAAAATGCGGGAAATTTGTCCGTTCCTTCTCTAACCTTTGAAGGTGGATCATATCCAGCTCCAATTTTTCATACCACCAAAATTGTGGGGAGTAGTCGATTTTGGTCGAATTGATGGGAGTCATGTTCAATTTAGCCTTACGTTATCCAGTAGATATATGAAAAAGTGGGGATTCCAAATAATATGTAAGCAATTGGAGGACGATTTAAAACTTGTGCTTCAAGATAATCCATCAATTGATCCAGTTTTACTTTACGAAATTAGTAATGAATCAGCATATTCAAGAGTTGAGAGTTTATCTACGCTCGATTCATAGTTGCATTACTTATAGCTTCCTTGTTCGTAGACAAAGCTAATTCAATCAAGCATTCGCCATTGTTCAATGGACCCAAACCTAGGTGATCTATCCATAACCGCATGGATATGCTCCCACTAACCCGTCAATTTGGTATTCTATCCAAAAAAAGAGGAGAATGCACATTACGGGGTTTTGCTTCTGGCGGCAACATGCTATGGGGTGGTGGTCCAAATTCAAAAATTTTTTGAAATTGAAATTATAAAAGAACCG
Source organism: Eucalyptus caleyi (assembly GCA_014182885.2). Taxonomy (NCBI): domain Eukaryota; kingdom Viridiplantae; phylum Streptophyta; class Magnoliopsida; order Myrtales; family Myrtaceae; genus Eucalyptus; species Eucalyptus caleyi. The sequence continues at coordinate 36,869,309 of CM024470.2, read as the reverse complement.
AAATAGATCTATAGAAAGACTTGCAAGATTATCAAATTAGAATTGAGAAAGAGGAAGTGGCAAAGAGAAAGCATGGGCATAATCCCACTCAAAGCAAGCGAATCAAGACTAAGTTGACTTCCAATTTGACCAACGAAGAAAAGGATGATCCAGAAACTTGCTTAGAAAGCAATTCATATGTAAGTGAGTTCCCTAATTTTTTTTTTTTCCCACTTTCTTCTCGTTCTCTTCTCTTTCATCTTCTTTTCTTGTTCTGCTAAATCCTCATTTCTCCGCGATAGGCGAACTTCTTGAACTCCACCGACGCCGAGAAAATATTACGCACCTTGACAGACACCACTTTCAACATCGCGACCGACCATCACCTTCCGTCCAATGCCACGGAACTTTGGCGAATTTAAGACCGCCACCAGCCGATGGAGGCGGTGAACAGCGAATTGACGGAGGCGAAGACCGGCGAGCGGAGTTGATGGACCGCCACCGCCGATCGAAGCCATGGAAACTGATGAGGCAGCTTGGCGGGAACGATTCTCTCCTAAGGTTCTAGGCTTTCATGCTCGATTTTGAATTCAATTCATGCGGTGCTGCAATTGCGCGGGAACTTGAAGGATGTGTCCTGTGGATTTGTTTGAGAGACGTTGAATAAGGTGTTTCTTTGTAAGTTTAGTCTGTGGATGGTTGGGAGTGAATTCACTGGCGATTGACGTTACGCGCTGCAAATTCAGCAACAAACCCTAGTAGAAGGTTTAGCTTTTCTTTCTTTCTTTTGATAAGTGGAATCTATTCAAAGAAGTAGGTGAAGTCTAGGTTCATTGGAAAACACGAGCACCGGTGAGTGAAACAATGGGAAGTAGCTTGTACGTGGTTCGGTTCAGTCCGCTTTTTAGGCAAAAACTGAGCCAATTCAGGTGCTACAGGTTAGGACTCCCTTATGCGAAACCAGGCATTGCAGCGGACAACCGGCTGCAGTGGAGTTCGAGGGACAGGCGCTTTTGAGGTGTCTAGGAGATGTGGATATGTAGAATTCATGCAGATGTGTGGCGGGCAAAAGGTTTTCCAGGACTGTTGAATTGTGAGAAACTTCGATTGCTGGGATAAGGCCCTATCTCTATGTTTTATGCGGCACTTGAAGAGGCAAAACCATTCAAGAATTAAGAAGATGCAGTGAGATGGCAAGCCAACAGGAAAGGTTGCTAGACAGTCTAGTCCTTTTACCACTTGTTGACTTTGGCATTTATGGAGAATTAAAAACCAAATTTACTTGGAGCATGAGAGTAATGTGGACATCAGTTGTGCCATGGATAACTGGTTAGGTGGTTATTTTTTTTTTCTCCCTGTGGACTGTGGGTATGAAAAAGAAACAAAATCATAAGCAGCACATTGTTTACATAAGTTATTTAGTAGAATAAAGACAAAAGCACAGGAAGCTGATTATCAATTTTGATTTCTAAGGCCTTTACAAGCGTTTAACGTTCTCCTTTTATGCTTATGTGCCATAGCGCTTATGGAGGAAATTGACCTAGAAGCTAAAGCTCTTGAAAGCTTCTTGAATGTTAGTGAAACCCGATTAATGAATGATGAGCTTTTGAGGTACCAATGATAGGACACACTGGAATGAACAACATTTAGTTTCTCAAATTAGTTGCTATTTATGCTTTAGAGCCATATCAGTTCAACAGTTAGGTGGGATTTGCAGCTGAATTATAGGATGAGAATGTGGTAATAACCATTGCTTGGACCTGCAAGATCTTGATCATATAGCTATGAGGCATGCATTCATTCCATCTGTAGCTATGAGACATGCTGAATATTTCTATTGGTAGCAACTTAATGATGATGTCCTCTTGAATTGCTTGTATGCATGCATGCATGCATGAGAGAATTTCTGACTCTTATCCTCATGTTTTCTTCTTCTAACAAGTAACAGGACCTATTTGCTTTTCTTATGAAAGGCAAAGCTTGCTTTGGACAACCTTGAAGTTCCAGTTGGGTAAGAAAATGATTTTCAATAACTAGGTGATTTCAGATATGTTACCTTATTTTCTAATTAAGATGATTAGTATTTTAGTGTAAATTAGTGAATGGTTTTTCAGTCTACTTTACTTACTTATAGTATATTTTGATTGATCAGCTGTGTGATTTTTGAGGATGGGAGCATTATTGCAACAGGAAGAAACCGGATTTATAAGCCATGAAATGTATATGTTTGTAATTGCTTCTCCACCATCTTCTATTTGTTAGTGTTCTGAATTGATACCCTTGAACTATACACTCAGTAGATTATTGTTAATCATTTTATGTTTCTCCCTTAATTATTTCTTTAATAGATCATACAGTAGAATATCTGAACAAATCTATTAATAGTGGAATTTTCCATGCATAATTAGGCTGTAGAGGTTTTTTTTTTTTTTTTTTTTTTTTTTGTGGGCATTATTCTCTCGTAAGATATGACTAAGGCCAACATTAGCAATGTTCTTGCTTTATTATGCACAATGTGTTGTGTTTTTCATTTACCATTGTGCTCTGTCTGGAGCCATATTATGGGATTTATCTGCTTTTGTGAAGTTCCTAACATTGTTTTCTTAAGATATGTTTAGCCACACTTTGGTATAAAAATGCATTGAGAACATTGCATTGCCTTTAGAGATGTAAGAACCAATTCCTTGAGCACATTTCTTCATACAATGGTCACATGTACACAAATAGTTTGAGCCTAGTTTCTGTTAGAGATCATCTCCTATCTAACGGTCTATTGCTGCATTTATTTGTAGATTTATGGTGACAATACACTACTATAAATGATTTTGTGAACAATAATGAATAGCTAATAAGAAAAATATTTGGCCCTTTTAGTATCTTGTGGAGCCTACTGGAAGAACAAAGGAACCTTGCTACAAATATATATAAAAATACTATTAGAAAAGGTGGAGGTGGCTAATCCAGTAAGAGGCCTCTTTTTCCATGTGAGATTCTAAGCCACTTCAAGCAAGCAAAACTTGTTGATTTCCTGTAGCATCTTCTTTAATCAATCTTATAGATACTCTCAATCAGTTAATCCACAGGAGAAAACATTTCTCATGAAATGGATTTCCTATATTTATGTTAACCTACATTGTGAGAAACTGTCTTGTTGACAAAGCTTCTAAATTTGATGTGCTTGCTTTGTTTTTCTCCTTGCACTTTCATAAGCAACAAGACATTTTTTTTTTAAATTAATAATCTTAGGATTGAAATGTAAACTTCTTAATCAAAACATATTCTCCTATCAGCAAACTGTTTTTGCTTAGATAGTACCTCCTTTTGCAATGTGCTTTGTCAATTAGTCTACTAAATTATCTCTCGTGTTATATTTGGACATGTTTTGCATTTGGAATCTGTTCTAGGTTTCAAGCTGATTAACTAGGTAAAAATGCAGAACATCAGGAATATTTGCTGATTTTGATAGAAATTTCATCTATGTTCCCCCCATTCAAGTGTGCCCAATTGATGAATATTTCCAACTTTTTTCTTGTTTCTCTTTCTTTAATGGAAATAAAGGGTTTCAAATGTTATAGAGGGGTAACGGCATTAAGCGGTTTCTCTTTGGTGAGATTTTATGAACGAGGAAACTATAATGGTATGAGCGGCGATCAACCACTTTAACAAGCTGAATTGTTTGTTCGAAAGAAAGTTGAAAAACTGGAGTTAGCACCGACTTACATCAAATATCCTAAGGGAAATGATAGTTCCTTTTCATTGGACCCATGGTTAAATACATTTTTAAGGAGGCTTTTATGAGCATAATAGAATTATTTGCTTTTTAAACCAAAGTTTACTTTATCAATCAATGAAGTTGAAGCAACCTTCGTGCTTTTAAAATCTAATACTACAGTTTGACATCCTGATTTTCAGGTCCTGATTTCGATCGGATAAGTTGGGCTTTTTATCGACACCATTATAGGGTTTTTCTCGGAGTTCGCCACTCACGAGATAACTAGACCATCTGGGAGAGTCATTAAGAGATTTTAAGGTAAATAGACTTGAGTATTCGACCAATAATCGACTTCTCGACCGTGCTCTTCTTTAGAGGCCATTACGGCATAGTATAAAACCAATTTGAGATCAGATATAGATCGGTTCGACTGAGATGTGTGGCCGATCGTGGGTGACTCCACTAAATTGGAAAATTCTCGTCGACCGATACTAGTTTGATTTTATTGTCGTTTTGGTACCCTGTGTCCGTTTTTGAATTCTCGAGATTTTCACGACAATCGAGAGTTACCATTGTGTCAAGTGGGTTCATTGTGGCTCAAAGAAAATCGACCACGGGTCATTTGCCCTAAAAAGTTCTGAAAACTACCTAGTAGCCTATGTCACACTAAAAGCGCGTTTGATTGAAAATAACCGCAAATTTGAATTTGATTTCAGAAATTGGAAGTCCTATTGTGTCATGAGTTATTCTAGGAACATCGACTCACCTTTTGAGGAATTTCCGGCGAGTTCGGGATTTTATGGAAAACCGAATCGGACAATTCGGAAAACAAACGGAAATTCGGATTGGTCATTTGGAAAGGATTTTTGACATCTAGTATGAGTGAATCGGTGAATGGAAGTTGTTTGGGATTTTTCTACATTCAAATTGGACCTCAACTGGATTTGTTTATTCAGAAAATCGGATTTCGAGAAAAATGAAAGAGAATTCAGATTTGAAGGAATTTCGTGAGATAAAAGAACCGACTCATCTCGGTCTTCATTGAGACTTCAAATTGTGCAATTGGTAAAGGATTGGACCCCGGGATGACCAATTATCAAGTTGTTTTGAATTGATTAAATTATATTTTTCAAGTGACTATTTGTGCTCAAGTGTCAAGCGTGTGCTTGTTTGTATCCATGACTTGATTATTTTTTGTGCAAACAATACTCAACCATCTTTGAAGTCCAGCGAAAGCTATTCATAAGAAAAGATATCATTATGACATGCATCTATCTTTTTATTTAAGAATACATGTCAAAAAATTTGTAATTGGTCTTTTAATATTATTATTTCGAGGGTGCATCCATGTTTTCTCCAATGCGGCTCTTACTCATTGGCAACCTGATATTAAAACATTACTTTCAAATGGTATAGTCTCATCAGTTTCATTTATAATTTAGGAACAAGAAATCTATAATTAGTGTTGGAACACAGGTTTCTATTCATTTGCCATCGAAGTTCTATTCTAACAGTTGGAACTCCGTCACTGGAAGCTTTGTCGATAGTGCTCTCATCTATCAAGGCATATCTCCCATCCCATAGGCTTCTGTCATGCATAAGTAGCTCAAGATCTTGCTTTTAAACTAGTTAGGAAGTCACTGCATTGTCCCTCAATCATATCACTACATAATTTATTTGATATCAAAGCATTTAGTATCCAAGGGACCAAAGATATTGAGAACCAAAGTATTGATTTTGTCATAACAATCATGATTCAATAGGGAAATAGTCCACGTGATTTTTATTTTATCCATTGGTGCACCCTCCTAATTGACAATTACTGACCCCAGTGTTTTGGTTTTAAGTGAAAAGGAGAATTTCCCTCTTTTTTTGGGTAGTGAAACGCAAATAATTTTTCTTCAATGTTTCGAGGGGAAATCAAGTGAGACTTTGGTTTGACTTAAAAGCCAGGCATGCATAACAATTGGCAAAAATCTAGGAAACTAAAAAGTCATATTAGACCAAATGCATTTTTTGTACGATAAAGAGGATGAGATGAGGAATTTTATTTAAAAAAAGATAATACGGATGGAAGATGTGCGGGTGAGAGAGGGACTTTCGTGTGATGGATAGAAGGGAGACGTGACGGAAGTAAAACCTCGAAGAATGTTCTAGAAGATGTTGCGTAGCTGGAAACGAGAGATTCTCTGCAACGGCATGGGAGGAGCACGTCACTTCACTGAGAGATTAACAGATTTCGGTTCGAGGAGATAAAAGAGAATCGGCTGAGGGTGCTGAAGACGATCAAGCTACTGTTCCGTCGCCGCCGTTCGCCGCCGTTTGTGATCTCAGCTGCGTTGGCCAAAGAGCCGGACTCGCGTGGGTCCCGGTTGGGCTCTGTTCTTGACCGAGCTGATTCGAAGGGGAAAAAGATCTCGTTTGGGAATCCTCCGCGAAGCCGAGATTTCGTTCGTTGGTTGAATCGTGAAAGGTCCTGTTGCCGATTGGAGCGTTCGTCGCAATGCAAACGTCACGGGCCAGGTAATATCTATTATCCTTGCTATCGAGATCGATGTTCTTTCTTTTAGGATCAAAGCACGCGTTGGACGCGATTGGATTGTTGCCTTGCTCCGAATGTTGCTGGTTGATCTTACTTCGAATCAGGCCGTGAATTTGAGCCTGAGAGAGCGTAATTTTACTTCGCAATCTGTTGACCACCGAGTGTTTGATAATATGCCTCTTAGTCGCAGACATTGAATAGATTGCGATGTTGTTCGAACTGAAGATGCGCAGACGTAGACCCATCATTTTCTTAGTGCATTGATTCGATTCGGGTTATGTTTCGTCACTGTCAAGATTGATTCTGAACGTGTTCTGTTCTGTTCGTCTCTTCGTTGTGTTTAGCATGTTTCTTTGCTGCTTTCAACGACAATGGCCACTGAAGAGAGGAATCGGGCATTCAAGCCGATGGTCCAAGAATCGGTCTCTAAGCTGAGAGGCGCTGGTTTGATTGCGGCGCTTGTTTAACTAAGTATGTTTCCGTTCCTATGCTCTGCGTTTGAGTGATTATGGCTTGGTGTGAGTGACGGTGATCCGATAGGGAAGGGAGGCTGACAATGAAATTGAATTGGTTTCTATGGTGAACCGAGACTGTGATGGAGATCCCGAGATGGTTGCCGGCATTGATGGCAGACGTTGAGGGGAAGGAGGTTTCCGGCGAGAGTTCGTATGAAAGAAGACGCTCTCGGTAAGAAGAAAGAGAAGTGCTCTCGGTGAAGAAGGAGCGAACCAGAAAAGAAAATAAAAAAGAACAATAAAAATAAATAAATAAAAAAGAGAGAGAGACAGAGAGAGGTGAGGGTGGGTTAGGACTGTATGGGTTATGGAGTCTTAAGATTGTATTAGTATGGGGCTAATAAGTTGGATTTGGTTTTGGGCTTATCATGCATGACACGGGCTTTATTCGGACTGGACCCGCGGGCCAGTCCGAATTTTAGATCCGACCAGGAGTGACGGGACCCGCATTCTCGGACCGAGTCTTTCGACCGAGTCCTTTGACCGAGTCTCATTTTCTAGAATACAAAATAAAAATAAAAATTTTAAAATTAGAAAATGTTAAAAAGTTTAAGAATTATTCTTGAAAGAACAAGATTTGGCATCGGGCAAGGAAGCAAGAGATTCGCCAAGGATGCATCTAAACAAAAAATTTAGGAAAAAAAAATCACGAAAAAGGAAGCAAGAGATTCGCCAAGGATGCATCTAAACAAAAAATTTAGGAAAAAAAATCACGAAAACTGACTTTTCGAACTTGACATTTATAGGTATGCTACTTCTAGTGACCTGATTATGAGTCAAAAGCATTGTGGGAAACATGAACTAGCTCATTGCCTTTTTGAATATGAAATCAAGCAAGAGTACTCATCTTGCTGATAATGGACCGCCTTGCTCAATTTCCTCCCTCCAGAGTTCGAGAGAGAAAGAGAGAGAGAGAGAGAGAGTCCGTGGTTACAATGGTGAGCATGAATCCTATGCAATGTTTGGAAAACATAGCTGATTGGAACCCACCCTAACCCAATACAAGTATATAAGGCGCGCATAATAAGTGGGTTTGGAACAGAAATCCAGTTTGGTGACTTAATTTGATTTTTCTATTTTTGGAACGAATTCTATTCCAGAAATAGATTTGAAGAAAAAATCAAAAGCTAAAATTTTTAATTTCTCAATTTTGGCCAGAAATCAATTTCTGTTATAGAAATTTTGTCATACGCACCCTAAGTCATCCAAAAATAATTTCTCTAGTGCTAAGATTTCTCTAAAGAGAAGTTGCCCATCCGAGATATAAACTTCTAAGTATCACCTGGTTTATAGTGTGTTGTTTGTTTTCCAAGGACATTAGGACCTAGAGATATCCTTAAAGTAAAAAAAATTTAGCCATAGTTAAGAAAAACACACCTCCTTTAAATAGTGACACGGGAATTTTGTGGAAGTCAATGCCACTTTAGGGAGCATAGTTACCATCAATTAAATCAAATGGTACACTTCAGAGATAATTTGCTTGTATAAAAACCTATTTCCTGGAGTACAGACATTCCTTAATATTGATATTCTTAGGACTGAAATGTCAACTTCCTAAACTCTCCTATTAGAGAACTTGTTTTTCCTTAGATAGTACCCCCTTTTGCAAAGTTCTTTGTCAATCAGTCTGCTAAATTATCTCTTGCATGATATATGGACATGTTTTGAAAATGGAATCTGTCTCGGGTTTCAGGCTTAGCTGGGTAAAAATGCAGAATCATTGAAAATATTAGCTGGTTTGCACAGAAATTTCATCTATGTTCCCCATTTCATGTGAAACTGATACGTACAGAGAAAAGGGTGCTGGTGCTTCGACGGTCCAGAGCAACAGTTCAAGATGGCCAAAGGTGATGACCAACATACCAGTGCCATGAGACAGATGAGATTTTGCCATTACTTGCGGCAAGAGGACAACCGACTATAACCTTCGTGCCGCATCGAGCAATGTTCAGAGATCAACTGAATTCAAAGATTCCCATTTCGTAGCTTTGTGCATCTTAGCCTTGATTGCCATCTTCTCCAAAGCACGTGAATTACGAAGAAGAAACTGCACTAGAGGAAACCACTGTTTCAGCTCCAAACACATGTAGCACTAAAGCCAACAATCTCTGCACTCCCCAGATGCTTCGCTAAATACTCAAATTCTTTGTTTCGTGACACAATACAATTCCTTCTTATCATAGTATTCGTCATCCAAATCAGCTCCGGCTGCATAAAGGAGACTACTAAGACCGACTAACTTAAAAGTTAGATGGGCATAATGTGACAAAATTGATCGTGTTAATGAGGAAACACTTGGAATTTGTAAATTAAGTAATCTCTTCACCATAACTAGCATTTTTACAAATAAAGAATTGGTCAATTGGAATAGAAACTCTATTTTGGAATAAAAAGGAAAAAAATGAAATGGATTCTGACTTCTTAGCACCTGGACTCATCTAATCTGTTATAGCACAAGGTTTTTCTTCATAGTCGTAAAGTATCGAAGGCAATTAATTCTTCTTCTTTGATTTCATTCGTGTCAACATTACAACCTTAGTCGCCTGTAGCAATGTAAATTATTCTTGATTCGTGTCATCATTAACATATTTGCAGCTCTTTTAGATTTGATATGATTGCTCTTTTGATGGAATTTTCTTTTTAAAGAGGCGAAATTGGATTGAATAGGACATATTAGTGGCTATTGTGCTGCAATATAGTTTCAAATCTGAATAGTAAATTTGTTTCAAATCTGAATAGTAAATATTTCTTTTTCCACCAGCTCTTAGATGATTAAAATGAGACAATTGCAACCTCAATCTCATGAAGTGTTGAATATTTGTCTTCTTGCTATAATTTTGTGTGGTAACTCAATGATGACTAAGTATGTGTATGAGCAACATATACGCATTAAAAATGTATTTGGTTCTTGCGAGTGTCCTTTCTTTTTTCAAGTGGGGACTTGGTTTAAATCTGTATCATGATGTAATTTCTAATCTTGTTTCTATCAATTGAGAATTCCATCCTTTAATTTTGGTCCATTCGACGCTTGGATTGGCGCTTAGTTTCTGGTAATAGAGAAAGGAAAACAATGTAAATACAGTAATTAGGAGAGAGAGGAATAGACATATGCCTCGTTCAAAAAGTGGTAGTGGCAATTTTTCATATCATCAAGGTCCAAACTTTTCATGAAAACTGCGGGCAAGAATAGGGAAACTAAAGCAGGATTGAAAAATGTATGGTATATTAAGAATGTTTTTTTTTTTTTTTTTTGGTCGAAAGATAACTTATATTAAAATTAAAGAGTCATACAAGCTATCGCCGAAGCATCCGAAGCGAGAATAGAAAGGAAAAGAGGGGGGGGGAAAGAGAAGCCAGTTGGTTGGTGGGCCTTGGTCCCTGTGGGCTTTCGCAGCCCAGTCAGCTGCTAGGTTAGCCTCTCGTCGGATATGATGAAGCGAAATGTTAGGGCAACGCTGAAGAAGGTCTTGAAGAGTTGCGAAGAGGTGCTGTTCCTTCCACGGCGGTCGTTGATTCGATCGGATGATTTCCACTAGCTGCAAGCAATCAGATTCGATCTCCAAGTGCTGAAGAGAAAGTCCCTTCTGGATGATCCGTTGAAGAGCAGAGATAAGGGCGTAGATCTCGGCTTGGAACGCCGTCTGAGCAGACACAGATCTGGTGAGTACATCCTTCAAAATTCCTTTGTCGTCTCTGAAAATACAAGCCAGTGAACCATTGGTTGAATCTGGGCGAAAAGCCCCATCTATATTGCATTTGATAAGGCCCTTTGCTGGTGGGTGCCAGCGATGATCTAATCTCGCCTGTGCGGTGTGAATCCTTTTTGGCAGGGGTTGAAGAACCTTGAAGATAGAGCTTTGAGATAGAGCATCAGAGACCACCAGGAGAGGATCCATCTTGATTTGACGAAAGATAGCGTTATTGCGGTGACGCCAGATCTCCCACAGGATATGAGCGATCTCTTCAAGATTTGGAGACGCGTGTGGGAGGGAGATTCTGTCAACCATCCAGGCATCAAATCGAGTAACTAAGGTAGGTGAAACATTTACCTGAATGTCTTCATGATTCCAGATTGCAGTAGTCCAAGGGCAGAAAAGAAACAGATGCTCAATTGTTTCTGGTTCAGAATGATTGCATAAAGAACAGATGGGATGAGGGATGATGTGTCGCCGAAAGAGATTTAGTTTTGTAGCAAGGGCGTTTTGGCAAGCTGACCATAGAAAAACTTTAATCTTTGGCGCTGTATGCATCTTCCATATATTCCTCCATAACAGTGGTGGGTTAGTGTAAGAGGGAGAGGGCTTGGATATGGGGTTCTGAGATTGTAGAGATAGATAATGATGACAACTCTTTACCGTGTAGGTACCAGAAGGAGTCTCTGTCCAAACCAGCTGATCATGATGGAGAGACGGATTGATTGGGGTGTTTAGGATTGCTGAACTGGTTGGACCATCGAAGAATTCAGTAACATAGGAGGACTTCCATATAGAGAGTTGGGAATCAATAAGATCAGCAACAAGCCGTGGTTCTCCCTCCCTCGGTAAGCCTCCTATTCTGCCTTGTGGTAACCAAGTATCATCTCTAATGTTTATCTTCGATCCATCCCTGACTAACCAACATAGTTTAGGAGCAATTGCTTCACGGCCTTTTAATAAACTCTGCCATCCCCAAGAAGGACGATGTCCTGGGGAGGCATTCTGAAAGGATGAAAATCGAAAGTATAACCCTTTAAAGAGCTGACTCCAGATAGCATGAGGATGCTGATAGAGACGCCATGCTTGCTTTCCAAGCATTGCTGTATTGAAATTGATTAAATCTCTGAACCCCATCCCCCCTGATTTTTTAGATAGCTTTAATTCTGACCAGTTTTTCCAGTGTATGCCTGAATGACTTTGTTGATTACTCCACCAGAATGCGGAGATCTTCTTTTCAATCAATCTGCAGAGAGACAGCGGAAGCTTGAAGATAGACATGGCATACTGCGGTAAGGCCTGTATAACTGATTTCAATAATATTTCCTTGCCACTTTTCGATAGAAATTTGTCCTGCCAACTTGCTAACTTGGTATTGACTCTTGCCAGGATCCAGGAAAACATCTCCTTCTTGGAACGACCCCAATCAGATGGAATGCCCAGGTATTTTCCATATTTACTGAGAATGGGAACCCGTAGTTCTTGTGCTAGGTTGTGTTGTAAAGAAAGAGGACAATGTTTGCTAAAGAACACACCTGATTTGTTTCTGTTAATGAGTTGGCCTGTGGCATAACAATATTGATGGAGTAGATTGGCAAGATTTTGGCATTCAGAAATAGTGGCTCGTAGGAAAAATACTGAATCATCAGCGAAAAATAAGTGAGATAACCTTGGACAGTCTCTATTAAATTGAATCCCCTTAATGTGACCTATATCCACAGCTTGAGCAATAGTTGCAGATAAGGCATTGGCAAGTAAAATGAATAGATATGGAGATAGGGGATCACCTTGGCGCAACCCTCTAGTAGGCTGGAAATAAGGAAGTTGTTCACCATTAAACCGAATACTAAAGGAGACTGTTGTTACACAAGCCATTACACGAGTAACCCAGCTGTTATGGAAACCCAAATGCCTCAAATATGCTTCCAAAAAGTCCCATTCAACCCTATCATAGGCTTTTTGCATATCTGTTTTGAAAATAAGATGGAAACGTTTCTTACACTTTCGAACTTTGAATTGATGCATAACCTCTTGAACCACCATAATGTTGTCCTGTATCTGTCTGCTGCTGATAAATGCTGCTTGCTCTGTGGAAATCAAAGTAGATAGCCATGGTTTGAGTCTGTTGGCCATAATTTTTGAAATGATCTTGTAAGCAAAGTTACAAAGACTGATAGGACGAAACTGCTCTATACTCTCCGGATGCTGAACTTTAGGAATTAGGGCTATGACTGTTCTGTTTAGTCTTGTTGGCATAATACCAGTATCGAAAAAGTCATGAACTGTTTGAATAACTGTATCTTTAATAACATGCCAGTGATGCCTATAGAAAAGGCCAGGGAGACCATCCGGGCCCGGAGACTTCGAAGCTCCTAACTGGCAAGTGGCTAGGTAAATCTCCTCCTCAGTTACTCGACACTATAAGGATGCATTCATATCAGGTGTTACTACCGAAGGACACTGTGCCAAGAAAGGACGGAAATTCCGATAGCCCTGAGTTGTGTAAAGCTGAGCGAAGAAGCCCTGTGCTAGATCTTTTAACTGATCTGGTTCACGGATCCACTGCTGGTTAGTATCTAATAGCATTGTAATTCGATTGCGTTGCCGTCTTTGCATAGTGTATGCATGAAAAAACTTGGAATTCTGATCGCCCCATTTTAACCATTGTATACGAGAACGCATAGCCCAGAATTGTTCCTCTTGAATCCATACTTTTTGAATTTCACATCTAAGAGCATTAGCCTGCTCCCTATCTCCATCCTGATATGATGTTCTATTGATAATGGTCTGCAGTTGAGATTGTAAGTGTGAGATGCGTTGATGACCATTAGTGAATCGGCCCCTGCTCCAACTTGCTAACCTGGTAGCAACTGCCTGTAATTTAGATAACAAGGAGGTACAACTGTTGTCCCATGCCTGTTTTACTATGTGATGACACTCTTCATCGTGATTCCAGAATGCTTCATAGTGAAAAAATTTTGCGCGCTTGACAGATACTGAACGAGAGGCCAACAACAGTGGGCAGTGATCGGAGCCAACAGAAGGGAGTGCAAAAACTTCTGCCGAAGGGTGAGATGTCAGCCATTCCAATGAGCAGAACACCCGATCAAGCTTCTCCTTTACCAGAGCATCCCCTTCTCGATTATTGGACCAGGTAAATTCACATCCTTTGCTGTGTAGTTCTATTAATTCACAATCATTAAGCATATTCCGGAAGGATGACATCCGAGAAGTGGATGCAGGTCGCTGGCCCATCTTCTCCCATGGAGATAGGAAATCATTAAAATCACCGAGACATAACCAAGGTAAATGAGCAGCAGCATGGAGGATTCGTATGGTATCCCAGAAGTTCTGGCGAAGTTGATACGTTGGAGGGGCGTGTAAGCAAGTAATATGAGTGGAGGCTGATATCCGCAGATCACAGGCAATGAAATCCAGAAAGTGAGAATCCGAATGTACAAGAGTAACATCGAAACTGTCATTCCAAAAAAGCGCAAGACCACCCCTGAGGCCGTCAGGATCCCTCACAAAAGAGTGAGTAAATTTAAACTTATGCTTTAACCGATTAACAAAAATTGATCATTCTTTGTTTCCATTAGAAACACTATATCAGGCTTGTCATAGGCTATCATAGCCTTTAATGCTTGAATTGTCAGGGGATTGCCCAATCCCTGACAATTCCAACTCAAGAGTTTCATTTGTAACTCGGTGGCTGTTTAGGGCCAGCCGCCAAAGCCCGAAGATCAGGGATATTTGCCTCCAAAACAGGGGCATCCAGAAGAAGAGACTCATCAAAATCTGCCGACGAGGTAAGTTTAACATCATATGGCGAGTATCGTTTTGGTTTTTTGCTAGAACCACCAAGAGGCATAGGCCGAGGAATCTTAGGTCTTTTCGATTGATGCTTATCCATGGAAGGAATCTGAGGTTGTTTCATCTTGACTGCTGCAGGAACTAAGTCCGTTGTAGTAGTAGTGGAAGTTGTTATGTTCCAAAGACTGGATGTCCCTTGATGTATAACTGAAGGCGTTGTCTCTTCCACTGTTATAGGAATTGGAGGAAGAGCAGGAAGGCCAGGCTGAATTGGAGAAGGAGTTTCAGGTACTGTTTCTTCCATTTGCTCAGCTGAGAGTGTTGGGTGGTAAAAGGCATCCCAATAGGGGCTAACTTGTTTAAGTTCAGCTCTGAGCCAGGGTCCATAGGTCATTGTATCCCGACCATCGAATTGGGCTTCATCATAAGGATAGTCCGGGCAAGAAGCTGCGTAATGACCCAGCCTTCCACAAGAGTAGCAGTAATGGGACAATCGCTCATATCGAAAATCGAGCCACAGGGTCTTGCCAGCAATACAGATAAGTTTCCCTGTTTTTAAGGGTTCTTTCAAATCTAATTCAATTCTAATCCTGGCAGAAATATCTGTCTTCACATCCTGAACCTTACCTATCTGGGATACAGCTCTGCGCAAGATAGGAGGAGAAGTCCATTCCAGAGGTAAGCCAATAACATGCACCCAAAACAGGCACTTTCCGAAGTCATAATGTTGTAAAGGAGTGTTAGGTTGCCATGGTCGGAGGTTAACCAATTGTCCAGAAAACAACCAAGGACTACCATCCAGAGTGCGTCTTTTTTCACTTTCAGTGCGAAATTTAATTATGTATAATCCAGTATCTGCTGAAGTAATTTCAACATGATCCACTCGCCAGGCTTTCTTCATCGCAACATGAAATGCGGATAAATTCACAGAAGGGTTAGTGAAAATGTTACCCACCAAGATAAGGCGACAATCCTGCAGTTTGGCCGATGCAGGGATATCATCCCAAACCTCCAACTCCTGTTCCGAACATAGACGACCAAGGCGATTGCAAAGAGAAGCAATTCTGGAGGTATCATCCCGTTCATCCATGGTGAGAATAACCAAAGCACACTACTCTATATAAACTAGGTAACCAAAGATCGAAATTGAAAGTTGCAGGGGTTGCATGTTTCAGATCATCGACATGCAGAGAAGGAAGAACAAATATCGAAGGGTATGGGAGTGGACAGCAGACCCAGAGAACTCAGATGGCGAAAGGGGATGGTCGGAATTGCACATGCAGAGAAGGAAAGATGATGAGAAGCATTTGGGAAGAAGTTGACGATGAACATCCGTTTTGCAAATGAATGGCAGAATTCAAGGGAGGAGCGAAGGGAAAGGAAGACATGACGGAAAAACTCGAACAAAACGCGAGAGAAAACTCGAACAAATGTTACACGTTTACAAAATCGGCACATTCGTAGTTATAAAAATTTCAGGCAGAAAGGTTATCATAGACAAAAGTGTCATTCATGTCCCGATCCCACAACGACCTCACACAGGAACTCTCCTTCCTTGAGGAACTTGCCTCATGACCTGCAAGTTGGGTCACAACAGAATTTAGGGGCTCGGGTTTTGTTTAGAAACTAATTTAACCTCAATTTATCAGTTAAGGGGAATTTGTTGCCTTAACCGTGTCCTACACATATTTTTAGTCTTCATATATCCGATGAGTCAAGTTGTTTAACTTATTCTTAAAATAACGTCTTCTTGAATTCTCAAGCTATCCAAATCCCCAATGTCCCTTAAGTAACAACTTTATTGTACATAAAGAGTATATATATATATATATATAATATCAAGATGTAAATTCATGGGCTAGTCCCACGCTAAGTGTATTGTTTTCTCTAAGCAGGGGAATGGACCCATTCTTAACTCTGTTGTTCTACTAGAAGCGGTGAGAATTCCATTGCTATGTAATAACAACATGAACATAAGTTAAAACAGGAACTTTATTGACTAATTCGAAAAAAAAAAAAAAAAAAAAAAACAGGAACTATATTCCCGACATAGGCGAGTTTAATCCTAGTCCCCCAACTTCTCATAATTTCAATCAAGGTCCGAGTAGGGAAAACAAAAGTTTACGTATAGATCCATAAAGTTCGGCCCCCAAATTAATATTATTTCTTTAAATTACAATGTTTAAGGAGCTCTTAGGAACTTCTAGTAAAAAACAAAAAAACAAAATCTGAATTAAGATCTATTTCCTGTAGCGATATTGACTCTAGTATAAAATTATTTGGACACCCCGTCAATTTTATCAAAGTTACTCGAAAGCCCCCTACATTTTCAAATGCACTCTGAACCCGTGTTAGAAACATTTTCGGCTTTGATAGATTAATAAAAAAAAAAAAAAATCGTCACAATAAATTTTCAAAATATAGCTGGAATATGGACAAGTCACCATTTAAAGAGTAATTTGTTCATACCATGAATGCTTGTATATGTAGTTGACATGTTGACAAACTACTATCCTCCTTTGCATGCATTGAACCGTAATTTGAAAAGCACAATATGATTAAGCATGTCAAAAGATGTTAAACAATTGGGAATAGAAAGTAGAACAGCATGACAACAAAAAATAGCATCCATCATCAGCTTCGTGGGGGTTTGGGTTTTGAAGTGGGAGGGAATCACCTCTAGGCCAATAGAGACCAAACTGCGAGATGTGTGAGGAATGACTATGCACGATAGCATATCTCTAATCCAAAAAGTCATAAACTTATGTACGGCTGTCAATTTAATCATAAATTTTTTAATTTGATTAATTTAATCATAAAATTTTTAACAATTTTATTCATCATGAATGGTTAAGCAAATGAAAAAGTTAAAAGCTTTGGTCCTTTCGAGGTACTATTACTTCATTTGCCACTCTAGAGTGGAAATACCGTCATAGGTAGTGAAACTACACTTTAACGTGTGCCTTGCACATATTCTCATAAAAAAAATGGGAAAATTTCAAATAAAAAAGCAAAAAAAGAGAAAAAAGAAAAGAAAATAGCAAAAATTTAAATGACAGAACTGCCGTTAATCAGTCAGTGAGGCCAAGTCTTTTTTGAGCTAACATGGCTACTTTAAGCCCTTATTTGAAATAAGGTGAAATCTAAGGCCTTTTATTTGAAATAAGATTTACTCCATACCCTTATTTGAAAAAAATGAGGGTTTTCAAAAAAATGTTATTAAATAAGATAAAATCAACTTCTACCAAATTGTGAAAATGATTTAGAAAAATTAAGAATCATTTCTCAGAAATATTGCAAGTTTTAGTATAAAATCTAAGGCCAAATTCCCCTTAAAAGCACCAACTGTGAAGCAATTTATTATTATAATATTTAAAAAAAAAAAAAAACTTGCTGAAGTTAAACCAAAGCCTTGATTCATACACTAAAAGTTTGTCAGAACTAATCGCAAGTTCGAAACTAATAATGCTATTTGTCAGTCAATTTTTTTTATGGTGGAACTCGCCTAATGTTGAAAAAAAATAAAAAATACTAAAGCTATACTTTTGCACTACCATAAGCATCAGACTTTAAATTGTGGCCTCATTGTGAATATCATCATTCTTTAGCATAAAGTAATTGAAATCCTTCAATTGGTTATGTCTCCTCTAATGACCTGACAAATTCAATGTACATGTCTGACCAAAAAAAAAAGAATTCAATGTACATGAAACCAAAATATTTATAAAATGTATGACATAATCACTATAGCCTGTCCCTCATGGATTTTTCAGAAAAAAGTTAGGATTTTTAGAGTAGAAATCCAATAGTTCCATCCAAAAGTCTTTAAGCATCTATATTCTTCCTTTCCAAGGTCGTTGGAAGCCACCGTGCTCCAAATTCTAAAATTGTTGTAAGAGTTGCCACCAATCAACTTTTAGATTGACCACAAACAGAAAAGTCAACTAGAGTAGAAAGCGATAATAAAATATTTAATGTCTGATCCGAGAATTCAATCTTATGTCCAAAAAAGTTCGCAACTTCCACATCGCCATTTCAACACCACATTTTTTTTATGAATTTATACAAAAGGCGAATTTAGTCCGATCAAAACAGCATTCAATGAATTCAATGCATACGCACAAAAGTGAGTTCAATCATAACAGTTGCATGAATTCAATGTATATGGTTCTAATAAAAAAATTGAATTTAATCATAATATTTAACCAAACATAGATATTCTAATAGGTGCAAAATGGCATGCAAATCAAACCATGCAGCTGAATCTAGTAGGTATCCAAACATCAAAGGCATAATCCATGGAATCACATGCAAGTTCGGGTGAATAAATAATTTCGCTGCAATATAGGTTCACACAATGTACGGAGTGCAACTAATTTATTTTGCTATATGTGCAGACGTGTATGCATTATTCATGGCTTAAATAAATGTGAAATGACATGCATTGGGCGTGATGGAGCCTGTCGCGTGGCAGTCACAAATGGGTAATGGCCCCTTAGCGAGTGACTGGCTGGTGTAAAATGACATGCAAATCAAACCTCTGCCTGGTGCTAGCGAAGGCCTAGAGTGCTCCCAGCCCTAGCGCAGGGCCCAAATGGCCTTGGTCGGGGCTTTTCTAGCCTCAGTTGAGAGACGTTGTGATTGGGCGAGCCACCATGTAGCACTAGTTTTCCCTTTCTTTGAAGTATCACTTATTATATATATATATATATATATATATATATATATATATATATATATATCTCTTTCATTCAATTAACTAAATACTCATGTTCGCGGAAAGCTCATGACTTGAATTTTCCAAAAATTTTGCCCGTTTTCTAGAGAAATCTTGTTGTTATGAGTGCGAAGCATTAGTTCATTCTGGTCTTGCTTGAAGAACTAGTTTTTGTTTCAATGTATTGCAACCCTCCCAAGGTGAACCAGAGGGAGATTAACAGATTGCTAAGCAAGCGCAAATAAGCCTCTCGCAAGATGGCACTTATGCTTCATGCAATCCTACCCATGGGAAATTGGTTTCTCATTAATTAGTTAATTGATTTTAACTAGAGCTGCCACTAAAGTTAGGAGCTGAGTAAGACGCGAGAGACAGTTTACTTTTGCGAACTAAAGATTCATAAGCTCAGAGACTTGATTACGTTAAATAAATCTAAAACTCCTATTATGGATACCTTTTCTTTTTTATAAAAGGCTTTGCATGCCACCTTCCCCTTTTTTTTTTTTTTTTTTTTTTTTTTTGCTAAAGAAATCAAAATAATCACATATGGATACTCAAACAAAAAAAAAATCCGATCAAATGATAACAAAGCGTGTAGAAGATGAGGAAAGAAATAGCCCAAGTTGTATCTAGCAATATTATACAACGCCTTATTATTAAGTTTTGGGATAGGATCCTCGTGATGCAATAATCATCTAATATGCCATCTACATCTTTTTATTATATATTTATGATTTCTTTTCATTACTATTATGAGTTAATCTACCTAACTTGTGAATAAAATAAGAGCTAATTGAATGCTTAGGAACTAAGTAAAGCTATATGCATGACTAAAATAGTATAAAGATCAAATCTTTTTGGGTGGGGGCGTAGGTAAACACTATGTATAAATGACGAACTTGCAAATAATAAACTATACACATATTGAATTTAGTGTACTAGCAAATCTAACCATGGTGGATGAAGCGAAATCATGCAAGCAAACAACGAGGCCACTCCGGGATACTTCAAGGGGCAGAACATGGACGAAACATACTCAATCCAATCCAATCATGCAAAGGGAACGACAAGGTGACATGATTCATCCACAGACAAGTTAATGCGAAGGGATTAAGACATAGCAAGTTTCATATCAAAATTTTATGAGAAATGAAACATGGAATCTAGAAATAAGTGTGGAAATTCCTAACTCGTGTTAATTCACAGGAACAGCTTATGATTCATCATACATGCATGGCTTTGGGACTTTGCAAACAAATCATAAGAGTGGCAAACACGGAATCGGATTCTGATCATACCAAAAGATATAGCGGAAAAGGGAAGAAATCAGAAAGCTTTACCATGATAAACGGATGGCCGAGTGTGTGTCGTGGCCCGCTTGCGTGCGTCGGATTCTTATCATACCAAAAAAAATGAAAGGATGGCTTCTTGTTCCTCAGCAACCTTTTTGACTGTCTAAGCTTTTTCTTCCACTCACGATTTCCACTCAGAATTTGTCTTTTTCTGGTCTGATTGGTGCCTCTCGTCTGATTTTGATTTTCCATTACTTTCCACCTCACTCAAATCCCCCTTTTCAGATTGTCGGCCACCGGAAGCCAGCCCCCCTTAAGCGCACGAAAGGATTTTCCTTAATCGATAACCAAATAGATTCTACATCAAACAATCGAGCGAAGGAACTTGTGTCAATATAACAATCTGAATTTATTCTGTCCTCAATGAAAATAAGTCTGTGTATTCACACCTGTTAGATATCTTGGTCTCTAAGTAAACACCATCATTTTCCGAAATTTTGACATTATTCGTTGTTGACCCCACCCCACTGAAAAAAGTCATGCGTCTCTGTCCTCTAGTATAAGAATAAATTATTGCTGATTTTCTTTTTCCCAAGATTGTGAGAATCAATCATCATATCTAGCCCACAAGATCATCTTTTACAATCAAGGGATTTGGAACACAGCTAAACGTCTACTCCGCTTGCACTGTTATGATCATCCCCCTTATTTGAAAAATTTATTTAATGAATTTTATTTGTCAAGGATGATTGGATCAAAAATTTATCAAGGATTTGGTATACTAGATCGAGATTACGCAAGTGGTGTTAATTTCATCGAGACAGCTCGTACACATTAAAAAGCAGTGGCACAGTTATCTATTTGGAAAAATTATTGAGTGAACTTAGGGTATAAACCAAATTGAATTTGAACCATTAAAAACAGTGGACTCTAAACAAATCTCTTCAATTTTTACGGTTTAGATTTAGTTTACCATATATTTTTTCCATTTAATAATTTTTTACTTATTAGATGCAAATAATGGCCCCAAGTGGGACTTTCGGTCGTGGAAAGCACCTCGGACTCGGAGTGAAGAAGATCGAAGACAAAATAATTGCAGGAGGGAAATACATGCGATAACAGACAAATAAATTAGACGAACAAAAAAATACCTTTGGAATTGGGACCCACCACTATTTTCTTTAAATTTTTAATCCACGTTCATAATAATAAAATTACCTTTAGAATTGGTCATTACACTTAAAATTGTACTAGTTATTGATGCCAGGACAATTGCACATATAATAAACAACGGAACTTTAAAAAAATGGAATGCAAGTGTATTCTAAGTTATTGCTCAAAAGGATCAGAACAATCCACATGGTCATCTCATGATCGTTCACATTTTTCGTGGCTATCGTTAACTAATGAAGCTGGAAACTTTTTCCTCCCACTTTGGTAAAGTTTCATAGGCTTGACTTAAAAGTCATCACTTTTCTTTTCTTTGAGTGTTAAAGAGAAAAGAAGCTAAATTGAATTTAGTGCATAAGCTAAATTTGAAACTTAGCTTACGGTGCTAAAACCACTTCTCAAGAATTGCTCAAGCTTAGCAACCATTGTGCTGATGATCCAACACATTTTGTTAATGGCATATTTTACCAAAATATAAGTCAAGGGGCACTATTAATGAGACGTTATAAATAATTCATCATAATATTTTTCTTTAGAGGAAAGTCAAAAGTTCATAGCGCTTGATGTTGGATAATTAGTTTCATGGTTGATGACATGATGCTTTGAAAGCATCTTAACATTTTCTCACAAAAAACAAAACTAAACAATTGTGGATGAGTTGCTGTTGGCTCATTTATTTGAAAAATTGGTTAACATTGCGTATTCATTTATAAAGTTTCATTACATGCCACTTTATGT
The DNA here is from genome assembly GCA_014182885.2 of Eucalyptus caleyi. NCBI lineage: Eukaryota > Viridiplantae > Streptophyta > Magnoliopsida > Myrtales > Myrtaceae > Eucalyptus > Eucalyptus caleyi. Next base: position 36,847,139 of record CM024470.2, on the reverse strand, counting down.
TAGTCTGACTTTTTTTATCTTCTTACCCAATTCATTTCTATGATTGAGAATGGAGAATTTAAATATAAACGGGAGAAAAACTATACATTGTCAATAATGTTGATCCACATAATTCAGCATAAGGCATTATGTATGATTAACCATTTAATATTACCATTTTCCATATAAGTCCAAAGTACTTTTCTTATTTAGAATTTCAATCTTCAAAAGATATTAGTTATGTGATAAAGCAAATGTAAATCTTTTATGCACCACATATAGAGACAACTTTAATGAGATTTTTAATTTAAACCAACACAATTTTTTTTTTTATCATGTCGTATATTTTTAATATGCACTGAGCCTTTAATTTCACAAGGCTTGAACATCAACTTGATTGCTTGATCAAGTGCAATACGTGAATACATACTGCTTCCTTGTTTAAGTCTGCAAATCCCTGACAAACATTGATATATGAAAGACAAATCCTGCAACAAATAGTATGGATATTACAATAATAAGGAAGATGTTGAAATGATTTTTGAAGAATTCGATATGGTGGTAAATTTTCTATATCATAACAAAAACTTAGTGTGATTTTAACTTTCGATACGTAATTTCTATGTTTTGATTTTTCAATTTATATCTAGATAATTGTGAATGATGCAAAAGAATGTTTATTATTAAATGGTTTAACAGATAGTGAATTTCAGGTCAAAATAGAGTGAGAAAAGAATTGTGGAATCTAGAAACAAGCATGGAAATTCTGAAATTGTGCTATTTCACACGAACACCTTAGTATTCACACATTCATGGCTTTGGGACTCTGCAAATAAATCGCGAGAGTGGCAAACATGGAATTTGGTTCTGATCAAATTAAAACATGAACAAGGGAAGGAATCAGCGGCCTTTACCATGATGAGCAGATAGCAGAGTGCGTGAATTGTAGTCCCCTGGCGGGCGTCGCTGGCATCTTGTTCCTCCTCAAGATCACCGAATCCTATACCTTTTTGACTCTCCAGCTTTTGAATCTTGTCTGATTCCGATTTTCCATCACTTTCCAACTCACGCTCAAATCTCTCTTTTTGCATCACCGAAAGCCGTCCCGCGCTTGAAGCACACGATCAATTTAACTTTTTCAAAGGGTCCCATCTCTCGCACTTATCTCTTTTTTTTTCCAAAAAGAACCGCCGAATCAAAACTTGTTTTTAAATAGAAATTCATTTGGTATATAATTTCATTTTTTATTTCTAGAATAAATTTTTAGTCAAAAAATATGTTTGAAATAGAAATAAGAAGTTAAAATTTTTACTTCTCTATTTTTAGAATAAAATTGAGAAAAAAATGATATATAAAAACTATTATCATTACTTGTCCTCTCTACTAGTCGGCCACCTACTCACAATTCACTACCCCCCGCCGCCCCCCAGCTAGGGGTGCGCAGTGGTCTAGGGTCGACCCTAGACCGACCGGACCGGGTCCAACCCCGCCGGGCCCTGGCCCTGGTCCCGGTTTCAAGGGACGGTCGGTCTTTGGTCGCCTGAATTCCAGGACCAACACGCGCGGAGTTGGTCTGGCCATTCAAGAGTTTCGGGTTGCATGGCCCAACCCTGGACCAACCCCGTATATATATATTGTATTATATTATTTATAATTATTTTATATATTCAAACCTAAGTAAAATGTATGTTATATTATATTATATTATATTATATTATATTGAGATATTCTATCAATAGCACTAATAGTAATTTTAATTTAAAACTTTTGTTGAGTATTAATCATGTGTCGTTTGTTTTGTTTTCAGGTGTTTAGAAGTTCAAGTGAATTAACAAGATGTGAAGTTATATATTCATGATTTATATTAAATATTTTGAACTATTTTATGATTTAATTATATTTTACTAATGAATTTCAGCTGCATTTTGCTTTTCGATTTGTGTCAAATGGTAGAAGTTTTTGAAGAGTAGAGTAGTATGCAGTTGTTACGGCAATTTGCTAGTCAAGTGGTGTGAAGCTCATTTTTTGGTTGAGTGGACGTTACATGATCAAATGCTAGTTAAGTGGTGTGAAGCTCATTTTTTGGTTGAGTGAACTCCACATGATCAAATGCAGGAAAATGCTTTTGCATATGGTGTTATGAATATTAAAAATAGATGATTATAAGAACTTTCCATCTTATCCCATATCTCGATGAGCGGTTAGCAAGTATCTATTATTGTGTCATTTTAAATTTGCTAAATATGTATTGGTATTTATAGTTTAGTTGCACAATGCCGCATTGTCGATGGATGTGTAATTTGAATTTGTAGGTTTGCTTTTTTAGGAAGTATAAAAAATAAGATGAAAAAAATTATCAATCGGTCCCGGGTTGACCCTGGAACTGGACTGAACCCATTGGGTCGGTCCGGTCCTTGGTCTCAGGCTCAATAGGGTCGGTTCTTGGACCTAAAAATTGAGGACCGACACTGTACGGGTTGGTCCTAGGGTTAGGGGGTGGCCCGGACCAACCCGGACCATGCTCACCCCTACCCTCAGCTGCCTGCTGATCATCACTGGTTGCCAACAACGACTAGGTTGGATTTTTGTGTAATCCAAATCTCATGACCGTATTTTTCTCCTTCAAAAACTGGTTTTTTCATAACAATCCGCTCTCTTGGTCGGCCACGACTTGTCTAATCCTCATCTCGAATGTCTTTGATCCAAACTTCCACAATTATTGGATTCGTGAAATACCTTGTCTGAATGATATCAAACTCTACAGTAAGGAATTAGGACCAATTCCACTATCTTGGAGTTGTCCAATAACTCTATATTTATGTTAGTTTGGGAGAGATAAAACCAAGTACCAGTAACGAAAATTGCGAGTCCTTGGTATATATGTAAACTTGCGGAGGTTCTCTCCAGTATAGATGGAAGCTAAGGCGAATGTTGAGTGAATCCGTGAAAGGAGAGAGAGAGAGAGAGAGAGAGAGAGAGAGAGAGAGAGAGAGAGAGAGAGAGAGGGGCAGATACCGAACAAATTGATCCAACATGGGGTTCCTAACAGGATAACCATTGCCAACTCCGTATATCAAAGAGGCCCTCTTCCTTATCCAGGAGCCCTCGCTATGACTTGCTTTGTTGCTTGCACCAGTCATTACGGGTACACATGATAATCATTTTATTTCTGTTCCAAACTTGTTTTTGGAATAGAAATTTGTATGGTAAAACTATTTTATTTCTTTGTATCTGAAATAAATTTTTACTCTAGAAATAGATTTGGAATAGTAATCAGAAGTAAAAAATGAGAAATCGATTTTCACTTCTCTATTTCTGAAACAAAAATGAGAAATAAAAGCTCTTTTCATCATTTGTCCTAGCTACTAACCAGCCGCCCATCCGCTGCTGCCAGTCACCGTCCACCGTCCACCCAGTTGCCATCTGTTGATGGACGCTAGCCGCTGCCAGCAACGATCGCCATTTGCTTGCTGCTTGTTGTTGGCCGCCATCCGCTGATCGCCATCCACCACCGCCCACCACTGCTGGCGTGCCCTTCGCTAGCCATTGGGCCGTCTACAAGCCGTCGTTCGTCGCCGTCCAGAAGGAAGAAATTTTATGTCATTATCAAACGAATTTCTATGCGGGAATAGAAATTTTGTGTCGTCATTAACCGCGTATTTTTGCTTAGAAACTCGTTCAAGAATAAAAATAAAAATAAAATATCTCTTTTTCTTTGTTCTCATTTCTTCGTGATAATTAAGATACAAGATTACTTCATTTATACAATGATTTCCAAGTGTGGTTTTGGGAGGGGCTGAGACCTTGATTGTAGAGGACTTGTCCCAAGGCTCGCACACAACTCTTTTGCCAAGAGAATCTATAAGATGGCTTCCATATATGGTTTTGGGAGGGGGGAGAGACCGATGATTGTAGAGGAGCTTGTCTCACGTGATTCTTTTCTCAATAGAGGATAAGTTTTACTCATGGTAATGTCAATCAATTGGAACCGGTGATTATAGACAACCTTATCTTGAAGTTCGCATGTGATTCTTTTAGCTAGAGAGGGTAAGTGTTGCACCCAAGTAATACCATTATTTAGATGAATGAAATAGAGAATGTGTGAGAGGAGATTCGAGCAATGTTAGGGGACTTCAATGCAAGGTGAAGGGTGAGAGTTAATAAGTACATCGATATTGGAGAGACTACAGCTATAGTTCTTCCTTTGTGATATTAACCATCAAATAATTGGTTTAGGGCATTTTATAGTGAAAAATGAGAAATTTCATGTTAAACATGATGGTGTATTAAAATCAGTGGATGGTGTATTGCCACATATAAGGAAGAAACAAGTTAGAAGTAGCCCATGTCATAAGGTGACATCCCAATTGTCTTCTAGGCATCCACATTCTTCATGACTATTCCGCAGCGTCATTGTACCTCTAACTAGTAAAGCCGGTAACTTTTTCTCTCCACTTTGGAAAAATTTATAGGCTTGACTTAAAAGTCGTCGCTCTTGTTTTCTTTTGGTGCTAAGAGAAAAGGAAGATGCCTTGTCTCATGGTCCACTTTGGAAAATTTTCATAGGCTTGACTTAAAAGTCGTCGCTCTTGTTTGCTTTTGGTGCTAAGAGAAAAAGAAGATGCCTTGTTGCCTTGTCTCATGGTCCACTTTGGAAAAATTTCATAAACTTGACTTAAAAGTTGTTGCTCTTGTTTTCTTTTGGTGCTAAGAGAAAAAGAAGATGCCGTCTCATGGTCCACTTTGGAAAAATTTCATAGACTTGACTTAAAAGTCATTACTCTTGTTTTCTTTTGGTGCTAAGAGAAAAAGAAGATGCCTTGTCTCATGGTGAATAAACCTTTGCTCAGTGCATAGCGGGATGATAATACGCTCAAAATGTTCGAACTTGACTTGGATTTGACAACAAGAAATTTGAGGTTGAGAATTTATAATGAGAATTTATTCCATGGTTAAGTTTAATTTTTGTGGTGCTTTGCTGAGCAAAGTCCTCTTACACCTAAAAATTGATCATGAGAATTAGAACTCATTATTTGCCGACAAGATCATCTACTGTGATTGAGGGATTAAGAATAGGGCTAAAATCTTATCCACTTGCAACATCATGATGTTCCCTCTCATTTCACAAATTCATTTAATGAATTCAATTTACAAAGGATGATTGGATCGTACACATTAAATAAGGTGGCCTTATGCAATATCCATCTTTTCAATAGAGGAGATTTAGCACATCAAGATTAGATAAGTGGTATTATTTCCATTGAATTGTCAAAAGGACAATTAAGAAGTAGTGGCACGGTGTTCTATCTAAAAAAATTATTGAGTGAACTTAGTGTATAAACTAAATTGAATTTGAACCATTATAAATAGTGGACTTCATAAGAATCTCTTCAGCTTTTTGGATTCAGATTTAGTTAACCATATATATACTTTTCATTTAATAAGTTCTTACTTATTAGATGCAAGTAACAGCCTCCAAGTTTGGACTTTGGTCGTGAAAAGCACCAAGGACTTGGAGCGAAGCAGATTGGAGAGAATAATTGCAGTGGGGAAATGCATGCGGAAATGAACCGAATAATTGCAGTGGGGAAAAGCATGTGGAAACAAACTGAATTATTGGGGTAGGTGGTTGATGACATGATGCTTTAAAAGCATATAGCATTTTCTCATGAAAAAACAAACAATTGTGGATGAGATATCACTGGCTCACTAAGTTCATAAATTGGTTGAAACAACACATCCATTTATAAAATATCAACACGGATCACTTTGTGCAAGTTTGATTTATCTTCTTGCCCATTACATTTATATGATTGAGTATGGAGAATTTAAATATAAACCAGAGTAAAAACTACAAATTGTCAATATTTTTATTCACATAATTCAACATAAGACATTATGTATGCTTAAAAATTTAGCTATACCAATTTCTATATCAATCCATAGTACTTTTATTATGTGGAATTTTAATCTCCAAAAGATTTGAGTTATGTGATAAAGCAAATATAAACTATTTATACACCACATACAGAGACAACTTTAATGAGATTTTGTTAACCAATACAGAAATTTTTATTATATCATATATTTTTAATATGACTGAAGCCTAAAATTTTCACAAATCTTGTACACCAGCTTTGATTACTTGATCATGTGCACTATGGGAATACATACTGCTTCCTTTTTAAAGACTGCAAATCCCTTACGGACACTAATATATCAAAGAAAAATCCTACAACAAATAGCACGAATACTATAATGCATAAGGAAGATGTTGAAATGATTTTTGAGAAATTAGATATGACGGTAAATTTTTATACCATAACAAGAACTTTGTGTGATTTTAAGTTTTGATATGTAATTTCTATGTTTTGATTTTTTAATATATATTCCGATAATTGCGAATGGTGCAGTGATATTTTTATTATTAAAAGATTTAACAAATAGCGAATTTTAGGTCAAAATAGAGTAAAAATGAATCGTGGAATCTAAAAACGAGCATGGAAATTCCGAACCCGTACTATTTCACACGAACCCCCTGGCATTCACACATGCATGGCTTCGGGACTCGGCAAATAAATCACAAGAGTGGCAAACATGGAATTCGGTTCTGATCAAATGAAAGAATGAACAGGAAAGGGAAGGAATCAGCAGGCTTTACCATGATGAGCAGAGAGCAGAGCGCGTGAATTGTGGTCCCCTTGACTCTCCAGCTTTTTCTTCCGGTCACTGCTTTTGAATCTTGTCTGATTCCGATTTTCCATCGCTTTCCAGCTCACGCTCAAATCTCTCTTTTTCCATCACCGAAAGTCATCCCGCGCTTGAAGCTCACGATCGGCTTTACCTTTTCAAAGGGTCCCCATCTCTCGCATTTATCTCTTTTTTCCGAAAAAAAAGAAGAAAAAACCACCGAATCCTTTTGTTCATTTTGTCTCCAAAGCTCATGATGACTAACCATTTCATTTGTGTTACAAAACAATTTTTCTATTCAATACTTATTTCTAAAATAGAAATTCATTTGGTAGACAATTTTATTTTTCTATTTTTAAAATAAATTTTTAATGAAGAATAATATTGGAATAGAAATAAAAATTAAAATTTTTTACTTCTTTATTTCCAGAGCAAAAATGAGAAATAAAATGAGAAATAAAAACTTTTCTCATCACTCGTCCTCTCTACTAGTCGGCTACCCACTCACCATTCACCGTTGACTACCGCCCACCGCTTGCCGTCTGTTGTCGCCAGTCACTGGCAGCGACCAGGTTGGATTTTTACGTAATCCAAATCTCATGACCATATTTTGCTCCTTCAAAAACTGTTTTTTTTTCGTAACAATCCGCTCTCTTGGCTGGCCACGACTTGTCTAATCCTCAACTCGAATGTCTTTGATCCAAATTTCCACAATTATTGGATTCGTTAAATACCTTGTCCGAATCATATCCAACTCTATAGCAAGGAATTAGGACCAATTCCACTATCTTGGAGTTGTCCAATAACTCTACATTTATGCTAGTTTGAGAGAAATAAAACCAAGTATCGGTAAAGAAAATTACGAGTCCTCGTTATATATGTAAACATGCAGAAGTTCTCTCTAGTACAGATGGAAGCCCATGGCAAATGTTGAGTGAACCCGTGAAAGGACGGACGCGGAGAGAGAGAGAGAGAGAGGGAGGGAGGGAGGGAGGCAGGAAGGCAGACACAGAACAAATTGGTCCAACATGGGGGACCCGACAGGATAACCTTTGCCAACCGCGTATATCAAAGAGGCCCTACTCCTTGTCCGGGAGCTGATGCAGCCTCGCTATGACCTGCTTTGTCACTTGCACCGGTCACTATGAGTATGCAGGATAACTATTTTATTTATGTTCTCAATTTATTTTGAAATAGAAATTTGTTTGGAAAAATTATTTCGTTTTTTATTTCTATAATAGATTTTTATCTCAAAAGTAGGTTCGAATAGAAATCAAAAAAAAACTTTTATTTCTCTATTTTTGAAACATAAATGAGAAATAAAAACACTTCTCATTATTTGTCATCGCTACTAATTGGCCGCCCATCCGCCACTGCCAATCACCATCCATTATCCGCCTGGTTGCCATCCATCGACGGAGGCCAATCGCCACCACCAACGATTGCCATCCACCGGTCACCGACCGCCATTCGCCGGTTGCTATCTGCCATCCACCACCGCCCGCCTCCACTGGTGGATCCTCCGTTAGCTATCATTTGTTGCCCTCTAGATGTCGTTATCAAACGAATTTCTATGTCAGGAATAGAAATTTTATGTTGTTATTAAATGCGTGTTTTTGTTTAGAAACTTATCCAAGTATAGAAATAGAAAAATCTATTTCTCTTCTATAAATTAATTTCTGACCAAAATAATTATTATTCGTGCCTATGAGGCCTCGTCTCTTCGCTTTCCGCTCCATCATCATGAAGAGATAATTCAGCTTCTCTCTCTGCATTTTCCCATGCGGTTCGACTCCGACAGAAGAATCCAAAACCGCTCTGAACCACCCCCGTGACGAAACAATCCAAGGGCCAAGAAGTTTTTGGCAACTGCAGTGAAGCCCCTTTTACCCCTCTAGAAGTCGTTTCTGACGAGAGTAAAAATGCTTTCTTGAAACGAAGACCTTTTCTATCTGTTTTGCAGTTTAAAAGAACAGCATGAAAGGGTAAGTCTTGTGCTTTTCTGTCTCGTAGCCTTTGGCTTGTAACTTCTTGAGCTTTATTCCCACCTTGTTTTCCCTTTTTCGTTCATCTTGCATGTCGAGCCATCCAGTGGGCTGCTTAAAATGAAGAAGTTCGTAATTGAGCCCCTGTTTTATTTGACATAAACAAGCTTTGTTTAATTCAAATGCATTGTGCCTAAACATAAATGTGTATTTTGTCTGAATGCAGAGAAATGCAATAAAAGAATGAACACTCAAATTGAAAGCCATCCAGCATAGCGGGTAAGGGCAAGCAAAAGATCCCAAGAAAATGCTAGTGAAGGACTAAGCTAAGCAAATGCTTATATATATATATAGGATCCAGTAGCACCACTATTGACGAACTCAATTATTAGTTTTTTCATGAAATGAATGAAAGGATGACAAGTGAAAGTTTATATATCAACACAAGGTTAGAGGTATAAACTTTTGAAAAATGGACTCTTTTGACATTTGGTGAGTAATGTTGTGATTATCTGAGTATAGACCCATTAAACGGGTGGGTTGGGTCGGGTTTGGGTCAGGTCACAAATGGTCCGACCCAAATCGACCCATTTAACCCGTTTATAACCCATTTATTGTAGTACAAAATTTTTGACCCACGCCCGACCCGACCCATGCCCGACTCAACCTATACCCGACTCATTTAAAGAAACCTAAAAAACTTATATATATATATATTAAATGGTATTGATAACATGATTTTATACAATACAAATTTAATGGATAATTTTTATAATTTTAAAATAATAATTATTTTTATAATTTTCTTTTTCTTTTTCTTTTCTTTTTCTTTTTTTCTTCTTCCTCTTTTTGGCCTGGCCATCGGCCACGACAACGGCGGCGTTCGGCCACAAGCAAGCTGGCTCGCCCGGCTCACCGATGTCAGCGAGCTTGAGCTCGCCCCTTGCTTGACGCAGGCGAGTTCGAGTCTCGCCCGATCGGCGAGGCTCGAGCCTCAGCGGACGTCGGCGAGGCCTCCACCTCGCCGATCTGGCAGCTCGAGGCTCGCCAGATCGGCAAGGCTCGAGCCTTGCCGGACATCGGCCAAGCCTCCACCTCACCAGATCTGGCGAGCTCGAGGCTCGCCAGCATCGGGCGAGCTTGAGCTCGCCCCTTGCTAGATCTGGCGAGGCTAGAGCCTCACTCAACGCCAGTGAGTTTGCGTCTCGCTAGATCGGCGAGGCTCGAGCCTTGCCGGGCATCGGTAAGGCCTCCGCCTCGCCAGATCTGGCCTCGCCTGACACCGACGAGCTCGAGGCTCACCGGCGTGATGGCCCGGCCATCGCCATGCCGGCGACCGGAGGAAGAAAAAAGAAAAAAAAAAAAGAAAAAAATTACAATTTCGGTTTTTATAAATAAAAAAAAATTGTAAAGTTAAAGAGAAGAGAGAAAAATAGCGAGGTTTTGAGTGAAAATAAATGGGTTCATTTTTAATAGGTTGATAAATGGGTCATAAACGGGTCAGAGAGCTGACCTATTTAAAACCCATATATCTTAATCTTGACCCATTAAAACCCATTATGGGTGCTTTATGAAATAAAGGTTGACTCATTAATGACCCATTTAACCATAAATGGGTTCCACAACCCATTTAACACCTCTATCTGAGTATTAGAAAGTATTGTTGTCATCACATGTATTATATGTTGTTTGAGTAGTCATGTGTTACATTACTAATTAGTAAAGAAGAAATCACTCGGAAGTTGGGGATGTAGTTTCAAGGCAGTGAGCAAAGTTTTTCTGGTTAGTGACCCTCCACTTCTTTTTTCAGCCACAAAGAAGCTCATGTCAACTAGACAAATCCAAGTAACGCGGTGGTGAAGATAAGTCTAGGTGCTCACACATATTACATATCGTAGTCCATACTTAAGCACCATGTTTCTTCAAAGTTGAACTATTATTAATAGATCTAATTTTTTTTTTTGTTGGAACACTTAATTGTGTGTGTAATTATATATCTCTTGAGTGGTCTTTTGGTAAATTATTATACAGCAAGGACAAAAACTACTACTTCGGAGGTTGGGATGAAATTTTGAGGAAGACCACCAGAATTGTTTTCATGAGTGAGTCTATGACCAAGATCACGAGAATCCACCACCCTAGAGTTTCATCCGTGCACTAATTTTGTCGGCCATAAAGAATCTTGTGTCAATCAGAAAATTCAAATAACGCGGTGGTACACAGTCTTTGGTAAAAATGAGTCCACGTGTTCACACCTATTAGATAACTTGGTCCATCCTTAAGCATCATCATTTACGAAAGTTCTAAAAACAGTCGTGCATCTCTGTCCTCTAGTATAAGAATAAATCAACAAGAAGAACCAGTAGTGAACAACCTACCTGAAAGCACAATATCAAACCTTCAGCTACTACTCATTGTTTGTTAAAATCCATCATCTGATGGCTTCTTCGCTGAAATCCGAAAGTATTTACGATGTCTTCTTGAGTTTCAGAGGCGCGGATGTGCGTAAGAGCTTCCTTAGCCATCTCTACCAAGCTTTAGATCAGAATGGAATATACACTTTCCGAGATAGCGAGGAACTAAGAAAGGGAGACCAAATATCGGCGACGCTTATGAAGGCCATTGAAAAATCGCGCATCGCAATCATCATTTTTTCCGAGGACTACGCTTCCTCATGGTGGTGCTTGGAAGAGACGGCGAAGATTATGGAGTGCAAGGAGCAAAAGGACCTCACCGTTCTACCAGTGTTTTACAAAGTAGACCCAAGAGAAGTGAGAGAGGGGAGAAAGAGTTATAGGGAAGCTCTGGATAAGCATGAGGATAAGTTCATAAAGGATCTAGAGAAAGTGAAGAAATGGAAAAAAGCTCTTTTTGATGCTGGTAACTTGTCCGGGTGGCATTTGAATGATGAGTAAGTTCAAAGTAGCTCAATTTTTGTGTAAGAAGTTGATCTTTACAAGTAAGTAAGTGTAAAGACGGTTTGCATTAAAAAAAAAAAAAAAGACACGTAGATAACTATAGTATAAAATGTTAAAACTTGTTCTACCAATGGACAAAATGTTAAGTGGCGTTATTTCACTTAAACCCATTTCTTTGAATGAAGTAAGAAAGTTCGCAACAACGGATAATCAGTGTGTACAAGCCATGTAAGGCAATAACATTGTGCTTTAGGTATTTAATAGTTTTTGAATCAAAATCTTAACCACCGTTTAAAGTCCTAAATAGCTCTTTTTGATGAAGTGTATAAATATATTACATATAGCAGTCAAAAGGAAAAGTAAATCATCATATATAAATCAACAAAGCATGAATCACTTGGCTGACCAAAAGTTGAACCCCATAATGGTCGTTTCGATTGGTTTTCTAATTCGACTCGGTGAGAAAAAAAAATTGTTTTGGCTGTGATTATTTGAAAATGTGACGTTGTATTTTTTTCATTTTTAGCTTATGATTGCTCGTTATTTGCTTATTCAAATTGCTCAAAAGATGCTCCAACCTCTTTTTCCATTTTTGACAGAGATGAGTCGAAGCTTGTACTGCAAATTGTGAAGGAGATTTCCACTCACCTTAACCTAACACCATTGTATGTTACTAAGCATCTGGTTGCGATAGAGTCTCCGGTTGTTAAGTTGAAAGAGATGTTAAACCTTGTGTCTGATAATGATGTTGTCATGGTGGGGTTATGGGGACAAGGAGGGATAGGGAAAACAACGTTAGCAAAAGTTCTTTACAATTCTATGTTTAGACAATTTGACGGTTCATGTTTTCTCGAAAATGTTCGAGAAGCTTCGAAAGATTCCAAGGATTTAGTTCCATTGCAAAAAAAATTACTATCCGATGTCTTATCACAGCAAAATGGATTGGTAGTGACCAATGCTAATAGAGGTATCAATATCATACGACATAGACTTCGTCACAAAAAAGTTCTCCTTGTCCTTGATGATGTGGATGACTTGCACCAGTTACATGCTTTAGCAGGAGAAGGCAAATGTTTTGGTAATGGAAGTAGGATCATTGTTACTACAAGAGATAAACATTTGCTCACTTGTTATGGAATTGATCAAGATCATGTGTATGAAGTTAAACCATTGAGTTATGATGAAGCTCGTGAGCTGCTTAGCAATCATGCTTTTCTGACACTTCAAACATTAGAAATCAAGACAAATTTGGTGGATAGTGTTTTGAGTCATGCTGGAGGACTTCCTTTAGCACTTGAGGTTCTCGGTTGTTGCTTACGTGGTAAAAGAGAAGATGTATGGGAAAGTACACTGAAGAAATTTTCTAGGATTCCCAACAAAACCATTAATGATGTTCTCAAAATAAGTTATGATGGACTAGAGGAAAATGAGAAAGAGATTTTTCTCCACGTTACTTGCTTTTTTAAGGGGAAGTATAGTAAGTACATAAAGAAAGTCCTCGATAGTTGCGATCTTGAGACAACTGCAGGATTTGATATACTCATCGAGAGGTCCTTGATAAGCATTGACTATGGAATACTAAATATGCATGACTTGATTCAATCGATGGGTATGGATATTGTGAGACAAGAATGTCGCGATGATCCTAGAAGTCGTAGCAGACTATGGCGGTATGATGATGTTGCTGATGCTTTGTCAAGTGATGTGGTATGACTTGCGAACATGATCAAAATATTGCTCCTTATTTTTTACTCTAATTATTGAAAATGCATAAGCTGAAATATTCTTATATATACAGGGAGATTGTGCTGTAAAAGCCATTGTGTTGGAGCCACCTGAGCTAAAAGAGCTAAGCATCCATCCTAATGCTTTTCCAAAAATGAGAAAGTTGAGATTGCTCATCCTACGCGATGTTCATATTTCTTTCCAAGGCCCTATATGTCTTCCTAATGAGCTAAGATGGATGGAATTTGCTGGAAGTGGTCATTGGATTCCAAAATTTCCTCCTGGTCAAAAGAAATTAGTAAGTATTGATATGAGGAAAGGCAATATCACAGAAGTCGTAAAACACTTTAAGGTGAGCATTTATCTACATAGACTATTGTATTATCTTACTTCATTTGTATGGGCATATGCGTGTTAGATGTACTATTATTTGTACGGAATTGGTGTTCCACTGTTTTAGAAGCCACTTCTCTATTTTCTTTCAAAATGACGTTAACTACTTGCGTTGGAAATAATATGCAGCAAACTGGCATCTGAAAAACTGAGGGAAGCAACTTTACTAGAAATATCCAATGGAAACATATTGCTGATAAAATACACAATACAAAGAAATTTTATTATAATATGCAGAAAGAGCAGATTTTAAATTTTTTTATGAAGGTCATTGGATCATGAGTAAATTCAAATTGTAATATATGGAAATATGTGAGAGATAAAATAAAATAACCAATTTCATGTAGTTGTCCATGGGTATTATATTTGTAAAATGAGCAATTGAGGCTCATGGATGGAAGGAATAAAAAAGAGGTTGAAATCCCTCACAATTAGAAGGTTTTTATTACGTTATGCACAAGGACAAATATATACATACTTATATATATATATATATATATATATATATATATATATGTATGTATGTATGTATGTATGTATGTATGTAGATGAATCTCAAATACTTTCTAAACCTAATATCTCTAACTATTGATGTAGTTTTATTTCAAATCAAATCTACCTAGGGAAGAAATTCAAAATGTAAATATGCTAGTATAAGCTATTTCACCTAATTCTAACTATGTCACTAGTTTACATATGAACAATTTTATATACAAAAAAGGATTGTCTAATGATCAAATAAAAGGAAACAAAAACATGATGAACCAACCCATTGTCATAAATACAAAAGAAAATATACCCAAGACATAGCTGGTTGAATGGTCAAGCATTTGATTTAGATGTGGTTGTTTGGATACCTTAATCACAATATGTCGCATTCAAAATAACCTTAGAGGCCATGTAGTCTCCAAGTTATGGAGGCTTATTCAGTGTATGTCGTAAAGAGCGGGAATTGTCCTGCAGCTTGCTATAAAAAAGGCATCATTAATTGCTCAAATCAGTTTTTTGTTTTGGTATGTCCTACTCTAATCCTACTCTAACACTCACTCTCAAACTTTTGCCTTGCCTCCTAGCAGGGTGTGGGAGTCGAAACCCACTCTTGAAATGAAATCGTCCCCACCCTAATCTCCCCTGAGAAAGTGAGGATTTGAACCCCCTCCCCCTTCCAAGTTGGAAGGGTGGCTATTGGGGCGAACCCCAGTGATTGCTCAAATCAATTATGAAGGAGCAGCATTTCTAAGTGCATGTAATTAAAAAACCAATTAGACATCTTGCTAGTAATGTGTGTACAAATAATTCGATATACGTGATCCCGTAGGGGCATGCCACCAGGAATTGTCACCAATTATAAGGTGATATAAATTATGACTAATTCATTCAAAAAATTTTGGTAATCCTTAATTCAATATTTGTTCTCCCCAGTTATACGGTGATTTAAATTATCTCCATCAACTATATAGTAATTGGAGTTGTCTTTGATCATATCGGAGTAATTTAGAAATTTAAATTAACTAGCCCTTACTTTTTTTCCATGTTTGTTAACGTGCAATTCTTTAATACGGAATGTAATTATCTGAAATATATATAAAAAGAATTGTCATATTTAATGTATCGAAACATCATATGGTATGATTTTGTAATTTGCTAGAATTATTTTTTGTTTGATATATAGTATTTCTTTGTTTGTAAAACTGACGTTTAATTTTCTAGTAATCACGATATATCTTTATCGGTCAAGTATGGAGTATCATGGTATATCTAACTGTTTTGATGATTGTGTAGAATAATTTAATTGAAATCTTTTTAATATTGTGTATTATATATTATATAACTCTTCAAAATAATATCTAAAAATAAAATGATAAGAGTTGTCTCTTATTCGCTAATGTGATTATAATAACTAAATTGCTAGGTAGAACTCACTTGTGAGCAGGCCATATGACTTAATCTCTCGTAAGCTTTACTGTATATACATATATATTTGTATTTACCGGTAAAGTTTCAAAGCGTTTAGTAATTTCTCAATACTATATATATGGTAACTTAGAATGAAATGTTATTAATAGGTTAAGAAATTTGCTTAGACCTCTAAAGTGTAGGTTCTGAGTTGCCTAATCTGACGATGCTCCTTTCTTCCTTCCACATGAAGAGAATTGTCACCTAAGGATGAAAATCCTTAAAGTGGCAACAGCATTATAAAGATACCTTTTTTTCCCTTTCAGAATGTTTATGATAGTTGGTTTTGTTGTTTTTGCAGAACTTTGAAAGATTGAAGAACATTAAATTGAGTGACTGTGAGTCGCTTGTTAGTACGCCCAACCTCTTATGTATTCCAAATCTCGAAAAATTGAAACTTTGGAATTGCAAAAACTTGGTAGAAGCCCACGAGTCTATTGCATATCATGATAAGCTACAAGTCTTGCATTTTAAATGGTGCCCTGAACTAAATGTATTTCCAAATGTGCTCAAGTCAAAAAATCTTCAAGATCTCAACATTTCTATTTGCCCAAAATTTGAAAGATTCCCCGATGTTCCAGATATATTATTACGCCTGAAAAAACTTTCCATACTACATACCGCTATTAAAGAACTTCCTACATCAATAGAAAATCTTATCTGTCTAGAGGAAATGCATTTAGATATTTGCAAAAACTCGGTAAGCATTCCATCTGACATTTACAAGTTACAAAGACTTCAATGCTTCAAATCTGCTTTTGGCCCAATCGTGTTTCCAAACCTCATAGATTTAGCTAATCCGTGCATGAAGGTTGGACTTTCAAGTTTAAAAGTCTTAGACCTTCTCAATTGTAATCTGTCCAAAGTTGAGTTTCTTGAGGATCTTTCTTGTTTTCCCTTGTTGGAAAACTTAATTTTGTCGGGGAACAATATTACTAGCCTCCCTATATCCATCAGTAAGCGTCGTCGTTTGTCCAAATTGTCAATTAGTTATTGCCATCAATTACAAGAGATTCCCAAGCTTCCGCCATTTTTAAATTTACTGATGGCGAATGGGTGCGAATCTCTGCAAACAAATGGACATTTAACTTCAATTGATCAATGGGTCCATCGAGGGTTGACCATGGTTGACACTACTTCAATTGCCAAGGTTAGATTCTCTCTCTCGTGCGCACACATATCGGTGTGGAGAATATGCTCAAAAAAATCTGTGCTTTTATATTGCAATAGCTGAAAATGCAAAACTAGAGGTTTGAGAAAACCAAACAAATATAAAGTGATCCTGCACTAATATGCACGTAATGAAGGTGGCTAGCATAGTTTTTATGGGAATGATTTTTATCACATGAGACTTCTATCTTAACGCAAGCTGGCATCAATGGATCCCTACTCATATATGGAACTCTTTATTCACTAGGATTACTTACTAAACTCAAATTGAATTCTTCTATGGTGCTTTCTAACGGTCTATTTTTGTAGAATTCTCCTTGCCGTATTGATCTCCCTAAAGGAGAGATGCCAAAGTGGTTTCAACCAATTGAAGAAGACGGTTATGTATCTTTCATAGCTTCAAAGGACTTATATGCGAAGTTTCTTGGATTGATTTTTTGTGTTGTATGTAACAATGAAGGCAATGATCGCATATTTGAATTTAAGGCATATTTGAATGGCAAAAATGAGAGTACCTACGAAACAACCCACATCAGCAGATTGGATCCGGGTGGCATCTCGATAAACTATTTCGCACCATCTCACTTATGGAAAGCAATCCATTTTGATCAAATTGATGGGAGTTATGCAGAATTCAGCATTACATTAGTGGAAAATCATGATACATTCCCAGAGTGGGTGGAAAAGTGGGGATTCCGAATAATATGCAAGCAACTAGATGACAATTTAAAGGCTGCGATCCGAGACTATGAGTTAATTGATCCGGCTTTCCTCTATGAGGTTGGCCATGACTCAACAGACCCAGAAGCCCAGAGTTTACATATACATGAAGACAATCCAACCGAAATAGGTCTATCAAGAAACTTGCAAGAGAATTCACATATGCTCGAAAACAGACTGATCGAATTTGATCTGGATTGTCCACCGCGTCCTTACAAAGGTGATGGAGCGATCCTCATGGAACATCGTTTTTTTTTTGCCTTCTGCACACTCGCTTCCAGGAGACCCGCGCAGCCAGGGGAACAAAAAGTACAAGCTTTGGTTGGAAGAATGATGGAAACTTGCTAAGGAAGTAATTCGTACGGTGAGTGAACCCCCGCTGATCTTCATTACAATGCCTCCTTTCTTCTCGTTCCTTCTCGTTCCTTCTCGTTTTCCTTTCTCCCGAAAAAAAAATTATAAATAAAATTCTGTAATTCTGCCTCTTTTTATTTCTTTTCTTTGTTTGTAGTTCTTCCTTTTGGCTAAATCCTCTTTTCTCCGCCCTACCCAAACTTCCAGCTCCACCATCTTCCGTCGGGACACCGGCGATCTCTGACAAATGCAAGACCGACGCTTGGCAAGGGGAGGCGACCGACAGAAGAAGTCCCTAGCGAAACGGCGGGTGACGGAGGCCAGCGAGCGGAGGCGATGGACTACCGCCGTGGGAACCGGTGACGTAGCTTCTTCGGGGGAACGATTCTCTGCTGAGGTTCCTGGCTTCGTGCAGCCTGCTATATAGATCGGGTAACGCCTGGCACATCCAGATCGTATCGAGTCGATGCAATACTTGAGCTGGATTTTGAATTTGATTCGTTTGGTGCTGGAGTTGCGCGGGAACTTGAAGAATGTGTCTTTGAATTTGTTCGAGAGACGCTGAATGAGTGTTCTCTTCGGAAGTTTAGTCTGTGGATGCTTGGTAGTGAATTCAATGGTAAGCGACGTTGCACGCTGCAAAATCAGGGACGATCCCTCGAAGGTATGACGATTCTTTCTTTCTTTCTTTTCATGGGGCGTACACAGAGAGCGAGTGAGCGAGAGAGAGAGAGAGAGAGAGAGAGAGAGAGAGAGAGAGAGAGAGAGAGATTTGGGTGCGTTTGAGGTCTCTCGGAAATGTAGATGTATAGTATGTACATATCATAAAAATGTGCTGAATTGTGAGACATTTTGACCACTGAGGTAGGACTCTGTCGCTAACTTTTATGAGGTACTTGAAGAGGCATAGCCATAGAGGAATAAGAAGTGAGATGTCAAGCCACGAGGAAAGGTTGATTGACAGTCGGAGTCCTCTTACCACTTGTTGACTTTGGCAACGAGAAAGAATTGAAAACCAAATTTACTTGGAGTGTGAGAGTAACGTGAACCTTGGTTGTGCTCATGAATTAGTGGTTAGGTGCTTATTTTCTTTAGCCCTTTGTCCTCTGGGTATGAAAAAGAAAAAATCACTAGAAACACAGAGTTTACATTATTAGTTATTTGGTAGAATAGAGACAAAAGCACAAGAAGCTGATTGTGAATTCTGATTTTTGATGCCTTCGCAACAGTTTAGGGTTCCCTTTTTATCCTTATCTGCCATAGCTTTTATGAAGGAAAATGACCTTGAAGCTAAAACTCCTGGAAGCTTCTTGAACTTTTTAAAACTTAATAATGAAACATAAGCTCTCAGGTACCAATGATAACACTAGAATGAGCAACTTGTAGTTTCTCAAATTAGTTGCTGTTTTCCCTTTAGTGTCGTTAGAGCTATATCAGTCTAACAGAAGGTGGGATTTGCATCTGAATTAGAGGTTGAGTGTGCAGTGACAATCATTTCTGGAAGTTTAGAATATCATAGAGGACTTGCAAGATTTATCATATAGCCATGAGACATGCATTGTAGCTGCATATTGATAATGAAATATATCTACTGCTGGCAACTTGATGCTGATTTTCTCTTGAATTATCTGTATGCATGCATATGCATTCATGAGATAATTTCTGGTTCTTATCCTCGTACTGTTTTCTCCAAACAAGTAACAAGACCTATTTGATTTTCTTCTATAAGGCGAAACTTGCTTTGGACAGCCTTGAAGTCCCAGCTGGGTAAGAAACTGGTTTTTGGTAAACAGGTGCATTTCAGATATGTTACGTTATTTGCCAATTACGATGATTGGTATTTCAGTCTTAATTGGTGAATGATTTCAGATTGTGCTTTATTTGTGTAATATTTTGATTGAACAACTGTGTGATTGTTGAGGATGGGAACGTTATTGCAGCAAGAAGAAACCCGACTAGTGAGACACGAAATGTATGATTATCAGTACTTCCCCACCCTTTCTTTAAGTTTTGGCCAAGCAGCACTTTGTTATTGCTCTGGATCGATACCCTCAAATTATCCACTCATAGTTTATTGTTGATCATTTCATGTTTCTCTCTTAAGTATTTCTTTAATAGATGATAAAACAATATATT
Source organism: Eucalyptus caleyi (assembly GCA_014182885.2). Classification (NCBI taxonomy): domain Eukaryota; kingdom Viridiplantae; phylum Streptophyta; class Magnoliopsida; order Myrtales; family Myrtaceae; genus Eucalyptus; species Eucalyptus caleyi. Next base: position 36,827,113 of record CM024470.2, on the reverse strand, counting down.
GGACCAAATCTGTTAATGAGTGGATTTCTTTTATGCATTATTAGGCTATAAGGGGTGATGTTCCCATTATTCTTTCATAAAAATATACTGCTAACAAGTAACAATAACTAAAATCTTGCTTTATTATGCCTAATGTTTCATGTTTTTCATTTGCCATTTTTCTCTGTCTGGAACAATATTATGGTCTTTATTTGATTTTGTGAAGTTCCTACCATTGTTTTTGTAGGCCTTATGTCAGCTAGACTATTGGTATACTTATTTGGTATAAAAATGCGCTGTGAGCATTGTATTGCCTTTTGAGATGTAAGAACCTGCTCCTTGGGACATTTCTTCATACAATGACCATATTTACACATGGTTTAAGCCTGGTTTCTGGTAGAGATCATCTCTTATGTAATAGTCTATTGCTGTAATCTTTGATAGTTATGTGGTGACGGTACACTGCTATAAATGGCTTTGTGGACAGTAATGAATAGTTGATGCGAAGATTATCTGGCCCTTTTAGTATCTGTGGAGCATAATAAGAAAAAAAAAGGGTTCCTTGCTACAAGGGTATATATGAACATACTGTTAGAAAAGTTGGAGGTGGCCAATCCAATAAGAAGCCTCTTTTTCCATGTAAGATTTGCAGCAACTTCAAGCAAGCAAAACTTGTTGAATTCATGTAGTGTATGCCTTGATCAATCTCATATATACTTTCAATCAGTTAGCTTAAAGGAGAACACATTTCTTATGGACTGCATTTTCTGAATTTATGTTGAAACTATGCTAAGGGCAATTGTCTCTCTGACAAAGCTCCTAAGTTTGATATGGTTGCGTTGTTTTCTCGTTGTTCTTTCAAAGGCAACAAGACATGCAGATATGGAAGCTCTTGATATTGTTCTTGAATAGTGGCAAAGGACTGGATTATTGGCTGCAGAAGTTGCAGAGAAGTTTTCAGTATGCTCTCTATATGGGACATGTGAACCGTGCACAATGAAAATAAATGGAGGTTTGTGGAACTGATTTTCCATCTTTTTTTGTCCTTTGCCTTCTCTGAATGGAAGAAATTGGAGTTTCCAGAAGTGTCAAGAAGTCAAGTTTATATTAATTCATTTTTTCCCCACTTTATTTCCTTTTTCTTAAATTCTTTGTGACTTGTTTGAAATTTCTGTATTCTTTTTATTTTCCCTATACAGTTCAGGGAAGTCCTACTTTTTGAGTGCAGTGAGATTCTTTGATGTCTTTATTGATATCAAGATATAGTATCTTCAAGGAAATATGAAATTTTAACTATGAAGAAATTATGCTTTCTGATATGCCCTGGGAAATGTACTTGATAAAGAAATCTCTTTTCCTTCTTGCATAGATGAGAGCATGTGTCTGCTAGATTGTGTTGTATGGCTCATGTTTCCAGTATAATTTTTCATCTGTCTGATGCTGCCATGATCTAACATTTCTTGTTTGAAGCTTCTTCAGAAGTCACCAATTTTTCCCTCAAGACTTTGTTGACATAAAAGTTAAAACGCAGCAAAACAGGATCTGGTCCATCGTGATCGAGCAGTACAAAAAGTAGCTAATGTAGATCGCAGACATTGTTTTTTTTGTTTAAGGATTAGATTTGAAAGAACAAGCTTAGTTCCAGGGGGAAGAAGCAAGAGATTTTCTAAAGGACGTGTTTAATAAAAAATTTAGGGAAAAAACAAACCATGAAAACTCTGGCTTTGGGGGCTTGAAATTTATAGTAAATGCTGCTCTTAGTAATTTGATTATGAGTCAAAATTATTGTGGGAAACATGAACTAGCTCATTGCCTTTCTGAATACAACATCAAGCAAGAGGACTCTCTTGCAGATAAAAGGACTGCCTAGCTCAAAATCCTCCCTTTGGAACTCAAAAACTAGCCCTAATTATTTCATCGGAAATATTGGCTGGTTTCCACAGAAATTTCATCTATGTTCCCCCTTTCAAGTGTCTACCCAATTTATGAATGTTTCCAACTTTTTCTTGTTTCTCTTGCAGTAATGGGAATTCTGGATCAAAGGGTTTCAAATGATGTGGAGGTATAATGGCATCAGAAGCAATTTCTCTTCTGTGAGATTTTTATGAACAAGGAAACTCTAATGGTATGAATGGCAATCAACCATTTTAATTAATTGAATTGTCTGTTTGAAAGAATGTTATAATACTGCTGTTAGCACCTATTTACGTGAGATAACTTGAGGAAAATGATATTTCTTTTTCCATGGACCCATTGTTAATTACACTTTTTAAGAGGCTTCTATGAACATAGTAAAGCAAATCTATTTTTCAAACAAAGTTTACCTTTTCTATCAATAAAGTTGAGCAGTGTGTCTGCTAGCAACATCGTCCTGAAAGACCCTTCCTCGGAATAAGTTCTCTTTTAAACTCAAATACTTTGGTCTTCCTCTCACTCATCCTCTTCCATAGTGATTAAAAAGAAAACGGGAAGCCTCTTTCTATTTGTACTGTTTGACCAGTTCTCTTAAATTGTTGCTGGGCCTCTCAGTGATTGCATATTATGCTGAACAACTCTGTCTGTCTGTCTGTCTGTCTGTCTGTCTGTCTGTCTGTCTCTCTAGATCGTTTGCTGCAGTAAAGATATGTTTCTGTATCCTTACATCCCAGATAAATAAAGCTTGCCCAGGGGAATGCATGTAATGACAAAGGGTTAAGGAAATTGCAAGCATCCATCAAGTATAAGGTGTTTATTTTGAGATGGTAAGTACACTTATCCAGACCGAAGCTAAGAGTGTTCAGCCATTTAATGATTGCTATGAATATGTGTAGAATTTGCCAAGGAAACAAAGGGGTTTTAGATGCCCCATCTCTCTTTTTGCCAATTTTCAGATGCCCTATTTATCACATGTAGCTTTCCTGTGGACTGGGTATTCAGCCAGATTGTCATTTGAGAAATGGGACATCATGTCCTCGGTTAAGGAAAAAGACGAAGTTTAGTATCTTAATAGCTGAGAACTCTTTGATTAGACTCATTTAAGAGAAATATCTTCTTCCTTGATCCCTATCATGGATTCTATACATATATAGCAATTCTTCAATAAGAGCTCTTCAGTTGCAAATATTTTAAAAACTGATCAGATCATAATCTTTACATGCATCTGAGATAATTAGTACGCTTTGGAAACTCATTGCATACAGAAAACATGGCCTTGAAATAATTGTCTTTGTAATGATAAAATCAATTTGGTTCATGTTTCTTCTCTGTTTTGTAGAACCCTTTTCCAAGAATATCATTTCTCTTTGCCTTTATTTCCCTTCTTTTCCATCCATTTTCTGTTAATGACATTGTGGAATCTATGATTTGTTTAAGTATCTTATAGATATGCTGAATGCTAATATTTGGTTTTCAGCTCCAAAGCCTCAGGTCACGATGGGTAAATCAGGCTTCTCATTGGATATGCCTGCATTGATTCATCCTGTTGAACACTCTCATGCCTTTGCACAATTAGGTAAGACCTTTGAACTTATGATTCCTTTCTTTTATGAACTTTACGTACATCGGGCATACTAATATGATGCATCTCTGCTGCATATCGAATGATTATATCAGTTATTCATGCATTTAACTAGTGTCTACAAGGTGTGACCTTTTTATCATAGGTTGTCTGATCAGGGTGCTGTAGCAATGTTTCTTGCTGTGACAGTTTGATATGATGCTCATGTTAAGATCGAGTATACCTATAGCTGCAGATTTCCTCATATGATTGTAGTCAATCACAATGAGGAAGAAGCTAAGTTAGTGCTCTTCATTCCTGCTTCTTGGTTTATTCTGATCATATTGTTCATTGTTCTTATTCCAGTTAGCTAAGCTGTTCATTTGACTATAAGCTAGGTCAAACTTTCACTTCAAGGTAGTTCCCATTCTTGAGCTTAGCAACCTAACTTTTGAACTATAGTTCTGTGATAAAGTGCAAATTTGGATGAGACATTGTTGGTGCTGGTTTTAGCATAGTAAGATTCTCTCTAGTTTGTGATATGGCAGAAACAACTAGTGTTAATTATTGTCTCAAGATGTTAAAACATTTTAGAAACAGCCCTTTAAGTGTAGAGACCCGTGTGAATGTTATTAGCATCCGACAAAATGTCTTCTTATGATTCAATGCACTTTGATAGACAATGCATGTGCCATTTACTGCTTTTCTAATCACAGAATTTCATCAAGGAATCTGAGGAAGGAAGTGTGATGCATGTCCAGATCTGATGTTCGTCCAGATGTTCGTGTGTTTACGGAGGGTTGCAGATGTGATCACAAGCGATTTCATGCTTGAACATGATTGTCAGATTGTTTAGATAATTTTACGGCATAAACCTGTGTAGGCATCAGTTTTGTGAGGTTAATTTTTGTCATCTATATATTCTGTGATGGAGTTTGATTTGAGTTTTTGTAACTTTGAGATAATTCTAGGCGTGCTATTGATAATTCTGAGATTTATAGTTCTGGACCATGTCCTATGTGATCCCTAACCATGATAGAAGAGGCAAAGGATATGCATGTGTTTTCGCATGGATTTTCACTGGATTCAAGTTTCCTAGTTATACCAATTATGTCCTAAATACTTGAAGTTATACTATTGATGAGTCTATTAATGTCTTGATCGTTGTCGACTTTAACTTTCATATTATTGTGAGAAAATCAGTGATTTGATAGGTCGCATGGTGACCATGATAGGTTGATGCCTCTTTTCTTCTCGTAATAAGAAGTCAAAATTTGAGTTCTCTCTTTTAAGTGGTAATGATTATAACATAATGAATTCTAATAAAACTCTAGAAATACCAAAACATTTGCTTGCAAGACCCAAAATCTGTTATATATTCTTATAAATTTGGGCTAATGTTAGAAAATGGATAATCAATCATGTATGAGTGCGATCGACCGACAAGAAGCCGACGTCAACAGCCATTTATCCATCAAAAGGAAATGCATAGAAGATAACGAGACCTTAGATGAGCGCCGGTCTACTTTTGGGAGAAATGCGTACAGACGGTTAGATGGCATGTAAATATTAACACATTAATCATATGGGGCTCACACTCAAATTAGGGCGCGTTTGGTAACATTTCTATTTAAAAATTGTTCTAGGAAACATAAATAGAAAAAAAAATGTTTATTTTCTAGGGAATAATTTTTTAACAAAAAAATGTGTTTGGTAAACTTGTTTCGGAAATAAAAAATGAACGAAACATGTTTGGTAAATTTATATAATTTTTTTTTTTTTTTTTTATTTTTTATTTTATTTTTCTATTTTCTTTCTTATTTTTCTTATTTATTTTTCCTTTTTTCCTTTTTTCTTTTTTCTTATATTTGGCCAGCGGCCTCGCCCAGCCACGGTGAGGCTCGCCGGCCCTCGGCGAGGCCGAGCCTCGCCGTAGCCGGGCAAGGCTTGGCCTCGCCTTGGCTTTGGGCGAGCTCGAACTCACCTAGCTTGACGCGAGGCCGAGCTTCGCCAGGGGCCGGCGACGCTAGACCTCGCCGGGGACCAGCGACACTCCGGTGAGGTCGCCGGCCCTCAATGGCATCGCCGGCCTTGGCCGAGGCCGACGACTGGCCAAAGAAAAAAGAAAGAAAAAAGAAAAAGAAAAGAAGAAGAAAAAAGAGAGAAGAAAATGGAAAGTGTTCCTAAATTTTGTTAAACAAGAAACAACTTTTTTTTTTTCTTCTGTTCTATATGTGTTTTAACAAAAAAATAATTTTTTAACAAAATGCAAACAAACGTTTTTGCTTTTTTTGTTCCTGCAGTATAAAAAAACAAAAAAATTGTTTAAAAACAGAAAAAAGAAATCAAAACAAACGCAGCCTTAGTAACCGCTTAGCTAATTTTGAAAAATAAAGTAATATAATATAATAAATATATATATTGTTTAGTGGACAGTCTGAACGTGTCTTGTGTAAAGTGCTTTAGTAAATGTAAATTAGATTTTGTGCTTAATAAGTTAGCATTTTACAATTCTATTATAAAAAATACCTAACTTTTTTGTGTAATTTTAAGGAGAATGACGATAATCACCATCATATAGAAGCCGTCGTCATATCTCTCTCCCTGTGATTAAGGTGCGACTGCTCACTTGAGGTCATGTCCCTCACATATGGTGTCGCACAACCGAATTTGAGGTCGCTCGAGTGCCTCCATTAATGGATGTCAATGGCTTAGAGGTCCGATAGCTCCCGACGTTCAAAGACTGAAAATTAAAAAGGGCTGACATTGCAATGGTGCTTCTACTGTATAAAGAGAGGAAGTCATTGTGAATGGCGGTGTCGGCTTGCGGCGGCATTGACCAGTGGCGGCAACATATCTTGAAGAAAACGCAAATCCTTTCCAACGGAGAAGGTGAACAATAACTTAAGAAAATTTTAAAAAAAAAGAACAAAACAAAAAGATAAGAAAAATGAGGGAAAAAAAAAGATGTCATTTTGATTAGAGTCATTTAGATCAAATTGTCTGTTGTGCTATATAGAACGATTGACAATAACTAGATGTTAAGTTAGCAATTTTCAGCGGCAATTGAACAAAAGAAATACATTGGAATTTGTGCAAAAGTGACGAAATTAAAAAGTTTAGGACTAAATTGATATCCGTATAATATGTTTATGAATAATTTGGTAATTTTTGCTATGTTGCATTTGCATGATCATGAAAGAAGACCTCTCTATATAGAACAGGTCATCAACTTATAACTGCATATTTGGCCTCCATCTAACAATAAAAATCTGACCACCTGACCCCATTTAATTATAAGAAACCCTAGACTCTTGGAAGCTTCAAGGCAAGCTTAGCTAACTTAGCCACCTCCTCTACCAATTGTGTCTTGAAACTCTTCGGTTAATGATATTCCTCTCAATCAGTGATGCCCTCGGCACTCTTGACTCGAAGTCCTTTGCTTGCTTGATTGAATCTTTCCCTTGGATCATGGGCTCCCTCAAAGGTCAACAGTTCTTCCTTTGGATCATCCGGGCCGAGTCATGCCGGCCTAAGCTCGGCCTAATAGCCATTGCTAGTACTGATCAGTAGTCGTTGTTTGTATAAATAAAAAAGAATTGGGCTTGACTAGGGCCAAGTGGCCCAAGTAAGAAGGGGTTGCACTAGGCCCAACCCAAACGGGTCAGCGCAATTGGCTCTCATATATTTCTCTTTTTCTTTCTTTTTAAATTATCGAAAATCCATGAAGATGCCTGGGAACTTTTCAAACGAATGGTAGTCAATTAGTTGGGGCCGTTGTGGGTGATAGGGAATGTTAATTTGTTAAAACTTCATCTTGAATTTTGTCTTTGTTAGCTGTCAATCAGACTTCATCAGCACCCCGGTTGCTTCTTTTGGTACAAAACGTGATGTCTTCGCCAAAAGAGCTCCCAAAATACGGTGATTTATCAAATACAGTTATTTTCCCCTTAGATCAAGTCATACTAACACGATTGCCATGAATCATCATAGAAATATAAGTTGTTCTTGTATCAAAACATTTATGAAGCATCACGAGATGGCATGATTGAGAGGATATAATTTGTGAGTATACAGAGATGACACAATCAACAAAAGTAAGTATGAATAAGCGAATTAAAACATGCAACTTTGTACAACCAATAATCTCACAAAGGTATCCAATCCCCTAGTCTTTTTTTAAGAACATCAGCATTTTGACTAGGGTTATAGAGGATGTTGGAATTGATCCAATACGATGGTTGTGTAGCCAAACATTCTTTATACCTCCAAGAACAAGTAAGGGATAATTGATTTAGCCAACGAGGCTTCATCCAAGAGAGGGCTTCCCTCATAGCTAGAGCTTCTACAACAAGAGCCAATTTGTTCATCTAACTAGGCATGGTTAGATTACCCTATGAAATACAATAAACAATGCTAGGCGTCTATAAAATTACTCAATAAAATATTATAAATGTAGTTCTAAATAAGTCCAGTTATTTCAATTTCATAAATTTATCGTAATGTAGCCTGTAACCTCCCCTTTGTTTTGTTCCTCATTTTTAGGTAGCAAATACCTGAGCTTTTCTATATTGTTTTCTCTCTTTTGCCGTTGAGTAGTAGACAACACATCAATCCAACAATAAAATTAAATTGAAGAAAATAAAATAAAATTTTGAAAAAATTGTGAAAGGACACTTTGAAAAATCCCCAAAGAGTCTACTACTATACACGGCTGTCACCCATCTCCTAATTCGACAAGCTCACAAACTCTTCTCATTCGCAAACCGCTACACTCTCTCACTCTCTCTCCCTCTCTTTCACAGTCCACGTGCTTTAGGTTCAGGTCCACCTGCCTATGTGAATGTTTGGTTTGCATGAATGATCTAGAACGCGATTGCAATTCCAAAAGGCCAATCCCTTTTCTGATGTTTGGATCCATATGTGAATCATAGAATTGTGATTCCACCACCTTCTTGGAATTGCCATTTCCACTACTTGGGGCATGCAATCAACATTATCATTCCTAAGTACGTTAGAACCATTTGGGCCGATGAAATTAGATTATATTGCAAGATTGGCATTAGGAGTACCGAGTATATTACACAAGCCCAATTGTAGTTGAAACATGAAACGGGTCTCCTAGTTAAACACAGACCAAAAAGTGTCAAAAAGATTAAATTTCAGACCCAGGTGCCCCTGAGGAGAGCATCCACGGGTGCAGTTTCCCCGAACGTCTAGAGCAGATCAGAGCAGGAGGGATCGACCTCTCCTTCCGCTTTGAGCTCCAGCCCCAGCTCCTCCTCTATGTCGTCCGATGCCGATATCAGCAGCAACTCACACCCTTCGTAGTTCAGGAAGTCGGGTTGGTCAGCCGGGTCGTACCTCAACTGCCCGAACTGTCCCTGCAGGTGGGCGCGGAACACCGCCTTGCGCTTGCTCTGGAGTCCCCTGAACTGGGAAGGGCCGGCATTATGCTGGTCGGGGTTCTTGATCTGGATAAGGAAGGAGCCTTCTCTTTCGACGTTGAGGGACTCCCGGGGCTCCTGCTTCGCATCTTCTGGAGGGAATTCGAGCTTGTATATGAGATGCGTGTGTGCTTTCTTCCTCCTAGATTTGTGAATAAAGAACAGCAAATTGATAAAAGTGGAAATTGGAATTGGATAAAAATTGTACAAGTGCTTGTACAAAATTTAACTGTCATTGTAAAGTTATTTTTGAATTAACTAACCAGGCCTTATCTCGATCATCCTTAATTACTCATTCTTATCACAAGTAGTTATAATCTCTAGCATATCTTCCCATTTGACTTTTCTACGGTCTTTTCTTACTACTAGCCATTTGTTATCACACGACCATCACAGCCTACTACTCTTCATTTGATGACCATGGGTCTCAGTGACATTAATTTGGCATTGGCTATTCATCGATTCGTAATCACGTTGTTTGATTGCTTCATCGACAACCTATCGTCGACACTTTTTCGACCTACCATGACTCGGTCTATTTTTGGGAGTCAACAACTTAGAAGCTGTTGCTATTGGAGTCAGTTGTTTTGTATCAAAGAAAATTTTCTTTTTGAAAAAACAAAAAGGTCAAAAGTGTAGGGCAATTTCGAAATTTCAGCCCATTGAAGCAGCATGTTAGACGGAAAGCCCATTGCAATCCAATAGTTTCACCAGTTCGATCCATCTCTTTCGTTTTCTTTTTGTTATTCAATATGGCTGGCCACCCACCAAATGTTCCTTTTTCTTCTTTCCTTTTCTAAGTTTGTCAAGGTCCATATAGATTTTCTTTCGGGTTGGCCGGGCCATTATCAAGTAAAATACAGCCTTAAAAGAACTTTTGGGAACCCTACATATTGTCTATTGTTTCAATCTAGGCAGAGCTGAGCTACTAAAAAAAGACATCTGATTCGCCAGCATCCAGCTGTGGCATGGACTATCTCCTCAGTAGAGAGAGAGAGAGAGAGAGAGAGAGAGAGAGAGAGAGAGAGATTTGCACTTGTTCAGTGTTCATGGAGGAGTTAATGGTTGGCCCAAAACATACAAATGGAGGTAGTAAAGACACCCAGGGTCACCAAAACGGACCTTCAGAGCTTCCTTTGAAATGTGCACCCATCTCACTCGCAAACTCCAGGAAACCTTTGACAAAAATGTTGATACCTAAATTTTGATAATCTATTTAATTATTTGTTGCATAAAAAATTAGAGACCATCGTCAGCCCTTAAATAAAAACATTAGTTATATATATATATTAGGAAGCATTTTCATTTAGTAGTAATAAGCAAGCATATATTTGCATTTAAATTGATTAGATTAATTGGACTAATTCCATAAGAGCATGAAATTTTGGCCAAGACCATGGATACTAGAGAGTCGAGCATTGCATAATTCAAATGTCAAATTGGAAAATTAATTTATGAAAAGCAGACTTGAGGAACAATTAATCTCAATATGTTGAGCAACTTCATTTGACATTATCACAATAAGTGAAGAGAAGAGTTCCCTATTTTTAATATAGAGTACATCCTTTAAAATTCGAATTATTAGGAAACAAGGATATCTCTTACTCTTGAAAGAAATCCTAATTGTCAGTCTATGTAAACTCTATTATGTTCCTTGTTGGATTATTTTAGAATTCCAATTGGAGTGTGAAGACTGATTTGCAGAAGAGCGTAAATCCAGGCGGTGAAAATTCGTTCCTTTTTTGGATTATATAAGCTTGAAAGTAGGCTCGAAAGGCCCGATCTCACCGTCAAAATTCGTGCACGCCTTCACTTCTTCAGCAGAGTATCATTGAAGCCAAGGCCGCTGAGGCTTTCCCCGCACGACCTCCTCCATCCCGACAACGCTGTGGTGGCTCCAGTCGCCGCTGCATTGCGTCTCGCCTCCGTCTCCATGCTGCACCGACGCAACACCCAGCTGGTCTTTGCACTGACGCCGGTTCCTGCAATCTCTGCACGCGCTCAAATCAACCAGAGGAGCGCGGAGCCACCGCCAATCAGCCCCACCACCAGTCGACGGCGCACACCCATAACGCTGGTGAACCTTCCAAATAGTTCTCCCGAGTTCCTACAGTCCAGCATCTTGTCACTGCGACTGATCAAGCCTCCGGCGAGGCCGACATCTCCGTCACTCCTGATAAGCCCTCGCGATGCTCTCTCCCGTCCGTGATTTTCAACCCTGGAGCTTCCTTCACTGGCGTGTCACATATTGAAGAAATAAAGTCAAAGAAGACCAAAGCTTGAAGCACGTGGTCCGTTACGGTAAAAAGAATTATAATAATTTTGGTCAAACAAGTCCACGCAGTGGATTTATCTTCTTTTGGATCTTGTCCAGAATTGACAATAGTGTTATGGTTTTCGTAATCTTACAAAAGCAAAAGAATATTATTTTGGCATGGAGATCGTGCAGAGTTTTGGGCGTGTAGCAGCGGGCAGATTCCTCGATGGAAGAATAGACGACATTTAAGGTGGACTGTACGACCCTGCCACTAACTCGCTTAGCGCTTTTTGGATTGACTCGCCTGGAGCTTATCTCCGCGAGAAGCATGAGCTCTGTTCGGTTCCCTTCTCTCCCTACCTATGCTTTTCCTTCTTTTTATTATTATTATTTTTTTTATGATGATTTTGGATGGAGCGGGTTTGGATTTTGAAGCTTAGGATCTAGTGCTCTAATTTTTCTATTATTTTTTAATCAGAGATAGAGAAGGTTATAATACGCACCAATTTCTCTGTATTTAGATAGTATTCAGATGGGAGTGATGCAGAAGAATTCAATATACATGTTCACTAAGTGATTCTTTGATTGAGTTGTGATCTTCACCATCTATAAATTGTTCACTGTTTTGCTCCGTCATTTAAGATGTCGTCACAAATGGTAATGATTTTCTGCATTGCTAGAGAATTTGACATCCACAAATTCACAACGGAATCATTAGTAGATATGTTCTTTGACAATGATGTTCCAGTCTTGTTTAATTAAAATGCTAAAGCCAATATAGAGAAAGTCACCCTCTACGTGACTCAAATGGACGGAATAAAATAGTGAACACAACTATCAACTTTGTGAACATGCATATTGGGATCTTTTGCATCACTCCCAGTTGAATACTATTCAAGTACATAGAAATTGGGGTATATAATTCTATCTCTCTCCGATTAAAAAGAGAAGAAAAAAATCAAAACACTAAAAGCTAAGCTTGAAACCCAAACTCTTGCAAACATAATCTGCTCATGATAAAATGTATAAATAAATAAAAATAGTATGCTCATGATAAAATATAAAAAATGTAGATAGAAAGAGAACGGGAACAGCTCTTACTTCTCGTGGAGGTAGGCTCCTTCAAGCGAGTGGTAGGTTGCACAAAAGCTTGAAGCCGTTGAATATTTCTATGGTGTGACCTTTGGAGTCCTCCTCACGGGGCCTAATCTTTAGTTGCATAAACTCTCCAGGATTTTTTAGATCTTTTTTTCTTCATGGATTCTAAGTGGGAAGACAGGCTGCAGAAGAGGAGAAGGTGTAAAGAGAGATAGTAAGGGAGGAAAGGTTGACAGAGGGGATAGAGTAAAGGCGTAAAGTGGGCCTCACTATAAATACATTAAGATTAACGAATGGAGTGATGACCAATGTGGATAGACAGGCTTATGTAATAATTGTTGATTTTAATTTGTGTCGTATAAAGAAAATTTAACGGCCCCTCCCTATCTATTCTCCATAGTCTATACGATAAGGATCCTATATTTTTCAGAATATCTTAGTCTACCCCTTGCTATTTTCTTTTTTGTTAATATTTAGAGTTTGCATAGTTTAATTTATTACATGTCTCGATGAATATTTATTTTTCATTTTCCACTTGGTTTTAAATTTTGCGATGCTCTCATTTCAACTTTTTCAATTTGTAAAGAGAGAGAGGAATCAGCTTAGTTTTTGTCCATGAGGCCCTAAAACCAAATCAGGTTATAAGCGACTACTTAAGAGGATTTTACGATTCATGCTTCTTATGCTGAGCTGTGATGACTCTAGCTTTGCATTAGAGACAAGTATTTGACATGCTTTGAAATGTTAGAGAGCTGACGATACATGGGAAACAATGGGAAGAGATTTTGTTAGCTCACACCGCATCTCAAAATGTATACATGCATATCGCAACGCTCATAGTAAAATATATATACATTAGTCGCATATCAGTCTAATAAGTTTTAAGAGACGGAAATTAGAACGGGACAAAAACTATCATTCGACTGTTGTTGGAAGGTCTGCAACTGGAGAGGTATGGAGAGAGAGAGAGAGAAATTGAGGTTGGTGGTGGATCCTTTTCTCAGCCCTTACGGGGCGACTTTGACTCCACAAGCCGATGAGTTCCAAGAAGAAAGAGATTCTCGTGAGTTCCGATGTGAAGCGAGAAATCTTTTTCTTGGAAGTCTATAAGTGTTAATGATATAGATGCATGCGAATAGAGCACAGAAGTGAGCTGTCTCTTCCAGGATGCATTTACCGAGAATAGCCAAAACTCTTCGTGAAAGGACCGTGCCCATAATAACATTCTAATTTATCTGTTATTCTATTTTTTTGTTCTCAAAAAAAAGAAAGTCATTTAATTTTTTAATTTTCCAGAATATTTAAGTAGTCAGAAAATAAATTTGAAACAGAGACAATAAGTGTAAAGCAATAGCTTTGGTTCTGAGAACAATTTCTAAAAATAAGTCATTTTATTTCTTTTTTTCTATTTCTTCTTCTTCTTCCTCGCTGCCCGCCGCCCACCACTAGTCACCGCTATCAAATGTCGGTCGCTAGCTGCTGATTCGAGGAGGAGCAAGAAGAAGAAGAGGGAAAAAGAAAATCTACCAAAATCATTAAAAATTAAAGGATTTTACGCTATAAAAAAAATTGTGAGTTATACCAAACACTTTCCTATTCATTTTTTTATTTCGAGAATAGAAATTTTGTGTATTTATCAAAAGCGTTCTTTTACTTAAAAATTATTCTAGAGAATAAAAATAAACATTTCTAAAAATAAATTGTTCACCATAATAGAAATGTTACCAAACGCATCCCGACATGAACTTTGTCTGCACTGATGTTATGGTGTGTCCAATTTTTCTTTTTATTTCGTCAATTATTGTGGTTATACTTATTATCACATGCATGTGCGAGGACCACTGCACGGCGTGCAAAATTTACGAAGGATGAGTGCAGCAGTGAAATCAGGGAGGAAAGAACGACATCAGTTTTCTGATGAAGAAGGTAAAATCGTCTTCTTTAACTAGGATGTGGTGATGCGAAACTGAGTCCATCAAGTTTATAAGTGTCTAATGTGCCCCCTAGAGATCGCATTAAATGGGTCAACAATTTGTCAAGGCCTTCTTCAATCTCTCATTTTCATTCACCCAAATTACACCTTTTTTTATTAAAATAAAAGGCAGAAAGTGTGAAAGCATTGTGTCACAATCCGCGATTACTCATAATGCTTATGAGTGAATTTTACAGTTATCGGATGAAGAGTGAATGATGCAAAGGGGATGAACACATTACACATCTGATCTATGGGAGTGGCGTTAGGATAGTTGATGTTGGAGTTTTAAGATAGAAAACTCACATTACATAAGAGCTTTGAAGGAAGAATTGGTCTTCCATGCACAAACTAGTTGGGAGCTAATGCTGCTCTTCTATGAGACCATGACAAGCCGGAATCAGTTGTCGACTTAAAGCATATGTTATCTTGCTCAATGTACTAAATGCCTGAATAAACTGGGTGCGTGGTACGATCTCACGTAAGAAAGTTATTCATTGGATTATTCTTTGGAATAACTATTGAACGAATGCTAGTTTGGTGAATTCCACTTGCCAAACACTGCACAGGTTATTTTGCAGCCAAGTAACTGCCAACCCATGACAATTGCGTACTTCATCAAACGGTAATTGATTATAGAAAACATCTTGAGTTTGGCCTGCTCCAACTCAAAACTGCTTTGAAATAATTTCCTATGCATGGAGGCTAATGTGGACATGCATTCATCTTTCAATTTCTCTAATATATGATCCTGTTCTTTTATTCATAAGCAAAACCATCTCTTACTTTAAAGACACATGCTTTTGAATTATTTGAGCTTTCTGTTTTTAAACTAATTATCTTTACTTAATCTAATTTGAACACTATATTTCAAACTAAGTATTGAGATTTGGTGAGATCACTACTAAATATTTTAAAAGTGTAAAATCTCAAATATAGAAGTGAATTAATATTTAAGTGTTACAGCTTATGGGTTTATCTTATTTTATATGGAACCAAAACGTCATCCAAGATCACGTTTTACTTATTGGAAGTACATAGGAATAGATTCCATTTTCTGTGAGGACGACTTTAGTTTCATAAATCGCCTCTGCACCTAAAGCATTTACGAGAAAGCACGATGCCATGCTTTATCCCAATTTTTAAACACGTGGAATTCGACCAAAAACAAAAAGCACGTGGGACCCTAAGAAGGATAGAAATACTGCAAAGCCTTTATAAATAAAACATTCGAAAAAATTATATTTTTCTTCCTTTTAATTTAAGTTTAAATTAAATCTCTTTAATTTGTCTATTCGAATTCCTCTATTTTCACAAACTTCAGCGGCAACTGCAAGTGACCAACCTATTGCTTTTGGGAATTGCCCGAAACAATCCATAGTAACACGTCTATCTAACTCTCCAAAGCCCGGTACCAAAATTTTTAACTTCTCAATTTCTCTCATCTTTGAGTAGCCATCGGCATGCTTTGAGAATTGCAAGTGATCTTAAATGAAACAAATTGTAATCCAATCCGTTTAGTTTTGATAGGACGAAGAGAAGAAAACCGGTTGGAAACCTAGTTTTAACTTTATGGGCCAACTTTAGCAATGAGGAAGTGACTATTCCACGAACCCAGAGATTGTCCAAAATGTGGGTTATGGTATCTCTTGCTGCCTCTCAGGCCTAAAAAGCCCAAATTCCTTGCCCAAGCAGTTTATTCTCAAGTGGAAAAGTGACCTCAATTAGTTTTCTTTTAATAATGAGATGTCTAAAGCTCTGAAAAGATTAGATAGCCTTGTGCCTGAGGGGAGGTGGCAACATGGGTCAAAAACCCGTTTTTTAACTCAGTTTTAATGTTGTTAAAAAAAAAAAAAACTCAGTTTTAATGAGTCAGTAAAAATTATAAAAACAGGTCAGCATCAGTTTTGAAATATTAAAGCCCAAGTTTATGTAGGTCTATATGGGTTTGCACCAGGCCTATAGTCCACCCATTTAAGTTAATATCTTATACCCAAAATGAAACCTAGTGAAAATCAACTTTGACTGCTAGTAATTATTCAAATAAAAAAATGGTAATTTTCAAATGTGGCTGACCTAGCATTTTACCTAAAAAAATCTTATCTATGCAAGACAGACAAATTTACCAGAGCATTGCTACAATAGGTTGTATCAACCATTCTGATATAGAGCTTTCTTATGAATTTGAAGATGTTCAATATTCTCATGACATCGCTCCTATGCAGAGAAAGCAGGGGAAGGCACAGTCTTTCTTCGAATTGAGTGTTCAGTTAAATATTTTTTACTTTCGAAATTCAACCCAATGTAAGAATTTTGTGCCACGTCACCTGACTTTTATTAACTTGAATTGTCTGACGAGACCACAGTATTATATGACTAGTCACATTATTCTTTCATTTAACAACGTACGACGTAAAATATTATATGGATAGCCGCAGATTTGGTAAGCTCATGTTCCAACAAAAAAGAAAAAAAATAGAGAGAAAAAGAGAACAATTCTGTGTTATTCTAGCATGTTGATAGCATCTTCTTTCTTTTTTTTTTTTCTTGTCAAAATGGAATTTCGTTCATTTGTCAAGATCAATTGTGAGAGGAGCATACTTGGAAAACAAGACAAAACCAAGAAATCAAAAGAGTACAGCCCGTAGCTATAAGCACATCATTAAAAAAAAAAAAAAAAAAAAAAAAAACAATCGGCAGTTGCTTATTGAAATCGTCAGTGATATTCCCCTTTAGAAACTACGTCTTGTAGTGTGTGCCTAGGTTCCATGCTCTCAATACCAGCAACATACAAAGAAGACGATGACGATGACAACAACAACATATTGAACCACCACGGATTGAACGCCGCTAAGGAACTCCCAAATCTATATTTAGATTGGGAGAGAAAAACTCTCAGATTCAGATTTAGACCTAAATCAGAAGAGGAAAGATTCTGCCTAATCTAGGAGAAGTTGTAAAACCATATCCATAGCATCCTACTGGCAAAACTAGTGACGATATTCTCACAAAATTTTCTGGTACAAGCAAATGAATTCACCACGACGAGCTAAGGAAAGTAACAATGACGAAAGAAAGAAGACGCCAAATGAGGCAAAAAAAGACTCCCAGATTAGATCGGGAGAGAAAAAATGGGAACTGTCCTATGACCAACTTGTCAGACACGTTCGCCAATTCTTCAGCCTCCACCTTCCGAACTCCAGGACTTTCGGTCCTCCACGACCGTCATCTAGGGACCTGAAATATTATCCCACAACCGGGATGAGACTACGTCTCAGCGAGTCCTACCCTCTAAAACTCAATTAGGAAGAAAATACGCCTCAGGGCGCTCTAGCCACACAAATAGGATAGAGGACTTACCTCGCCTCAATTCCTTCCTGCACGTCAGTTTAATCAATAAATATTGACAACCACATCATCCAAACAATTCAATTACTCGATTCAGCGATCAATTGACTCAGTCGATTACATGTCATCATAACCACTCTCTGATCATCTCAAGCGTTCCAATTCCAATTTCACTCCCGGCTCAACGAGCCGAACTTAATCAATCCTCCGATATAAACCACGGTCCAAAGGACATGACCTATCTTTAGGTGGCAAATTACGGCCCAATGGGCGCGACCTTTAATAGGTGGCAGGTTACGGCCTTATTAGGCACGACCCTTATCGGGTGGCAATTTACGGCCCCAGTGGGCACGACCGATTCCCAATTCGGTGGTATATCACGATCCAATAGGGCACAGCCGAGCTTCGATGATTTTCTAGATCCACTCACAACCTTTCACGATTAAAAATCCAATCGAATACCAACACTAAACAGATTTGGGATGAATCCCCACATAAACATCCATTCAATCAATCGATACAAACTGGTCATACAAACCAATTACGGTGCTAAAAGCCAACACCAGGTAGTTTCCAATTAAATACCAAAACTTCATCAATATCACTTAATTCCACACTTTTGGAATTATTAACCATAATCATCAATCACTCAATTTCTCAATTTAAACATACAATTAACACAAACCGACCGCACTGCTGCGATCAGCTCGAAATTCTAACGACCGCCATCCCGCATAATTTTCGAAATTATTAAATAATTAAATTTAATTCCGAAAATTAAATAATTAAATATTATATTATAATAATATAATTTAATAAAATAATATTTATAAATTCGAAATAATTAATTAATTAAAATAATTAATTAGGGCTTAAACAAGATTACACTAATTTAATCATACAATTAGCCCTAATTAAACATCCATTAAGCTAATCATACAACTAATCTAATTTACATTAAAATAATCTAATCTAACCACCTAAACCTAATTAGACTAATCTAAACACCCCTTAAGCGTCATTAACTCACTAAGCAAGAATTAGAGGATAAACTCACCGGTTTTGCGCGCCAGTGAGTTCACGGCGACCACGACACCAAGGCGGTCGATAAACCCCAAAGCGGCGACACCAACGGAGGGCGGGAAGACACTGAAAATGGGCCATGAAGACCTCACGGCTTTCTGGTTTTCTGCTTCTGATCTAGGCTGAACTGCAAAGAAGAAACCAGCAACTTCAACGGCGAAAACGGGCCGATCGGAGCTCCGGCAAGCAGGTGGTTGGCAACCGGCAGATCCCGGGGGTCTTGGGGATCTTGTAGGAGGTTGGGACGGGCAAAGGAATGGTCGGAATGGGGCGAAACAGCAAGAAAACGCGGAACAGGCGGAGCAGGGCGGAACCAGACGGTCCGGCGAGCGTCAGCTTTTCTCAGGATTTCGGGACGACCAGAGAATCGTTCCGGCGAGCGGCGAGGTGCTCCGGAACGGTCTGGATGTCGTCTTCACGGCGATGGGTGGCTCGTTCACTGATTCAACCGGGAAGTTAACTTTTTACTCGGATCTTTGGCAAAAGGTCGGCTGGAGCAGAAACTGGAACGAGGGGAAAACAGAGGAAGAAATGGAGTCCGATGGGCATGCGACAGTGGAGGGCTATTGCTGCTCGGTTTCTCTGGTTTTTGCTGAGCTTCTCTCCTTCAACAATAATGGAGAAAGCCACAAATTAAGGGAGAAGAAGGCTGCTGAGCAAGGGGGGTCTCCTTGGGCTCTTTAGAGCTCAACACTTGCCATTCTCTCATTGGCTTTGCCCCCACCATGACATCACATGACCTCAGCCACTCTCTCTCCTCAAGCTTCCTCCACAACCTTGCCAATAGGTGCAAAATAGCTCTCCCCCCATGGCATACGAATTTGTTACATTTCCCTCTTCAATCTCAATCAATTTCATCCAATTCTCAACCAAACACATCCAATTGAAGCCCAATTAAATCCATCAAGGTATCCTCGTCCGTCTCATGAATTTTTCCCATCAAATGATCTAACTTGCATCCCGAAAATTCAATAATAAACGACCCTCTGACAATTCCGAACAAAAACGGCCTTACTTTGCTTTTCTGCCAAAAATCTCGGTTTGTAGAAAAATCTTTTGATAATGAGTCGACATTCCTAAAATGAATTGTGACTTGAAAGAACTTCCAATTTCTATAATCGGGTTCAATTTCACGGTTAAATTCAATCTGGCACGACTTTAGCGCGTCCTAATCTACCGGGTAGCTTTTAGGAATTTTCTGTGCATTTGACTTGTGGTTGATTATTTTCAAGCCACAAAGTGCATCTTCGACACATTGGCGACTCTCGATTGTCGTAGAAATCTCGAGGTTTCAAATACGGACACAGGGTACCAAAACGATAGAGAAATCGGTCTAGTGCCGATCAACAAGAATTGTGCAATTAGGTGGAATCACCCACACTGAATTACGTGATTCTGTTGAATCGACCTATCTCCGGTCTCTAATCGGTTTGTGCCGTAATGACCCTTGCAGATTAGTACGGTCGGCGATCGTTTCTGTCGAATTCTCAAGTCTATTGCGTTCAGATTCCTTAACGGCTTCACCTGATAAACTAGTTATCTCGTGAGTGGCCAACTCAGAGAAGAGAGCTATAGGCGCGAAGATGAAATGCCCAACTTATTTAATTGAAACCAGAATTGGAAAATCGGGATGTCACACTCTTGGTTAGACATTCCACATCAACAAAAACAGGCGGTATGACACATTTGTCTCACGTTTAATCAAATATGAACATTTGCAATACCTAATCGAATAAAAAAGTGGAGATTCTCAATTGCACAACGAATAAAAGTTAATACCTTTAGGCCGTGTTTATTTATTAGGATGAGAAGAGTAGAATGGAAAACAGATCTCATTCTTGTTCGTCATGGTGTTTGATAAGTTTGTAATAAGAAGGAATGGAATTGGATATTGCGATGAAGAAGGATTTGTCACCATGTTTTCCTTACTTTGGGGAGAGATAGCAATATATGAGAGGGAATGAGTATGAAGTTCATAAAATCTAAAATTTCATAAATAAAAGAATATTTATATCAAACAAAAAAACTCCAATCAAGAAAATATGACATATTATATCTCTTTTTCCTTTTTTACTTTCCTTTTTTTGACAGCTTTTGAAATAAATTTCTATTTACCTATTATTTATTCAGGTAATTTCTAATAATATTTTAAATCAAAAGAACCTTACATCCAACTGCGAAGTGTTATCGGACATTGTAACTCAAATTTTCTTTCACCATTTCAATTACACTCTGTGTGTTCCAATTCCTTTTAACTTATTCCAATTGCTTCATTCTGACTAACCAAGGAGACCTTAAGGTCTTGCCCCATCGTTCGAAAAAAGTGGAGACAGCTCTATTAAATTGGGATGATTTTTACCTATAATGGCCGCTAAAAGAATGTTAGATTACATCAAGGTCCATGGAGCTATAAATGTTTCTAATCACCACTCCAAAACAAAAAGATGAAATAGTACCAGAGTCTCCGGAGAAGAATCTGAAGTAATCAGATTCGTCTCTTTCATCTTTGGAACTTTTCTCCTATTGAAAGATGTCTCTTTTTTTTTTCTTTTCTTTTCTTTTATTCTTTTTTTCCTTTGGATTGGCTACTTAAGCGAGCCACACCAGGAATTTGTCCGTGCCAACAAGACAACTTCTGCACATATGAAAACTTAGAGGACGAAATTGCAAAAACAAGATAAGATCGGGGACTGGCATAAAGAAATTAGAACAATGCAGACTTTGTTTAGATCTAGATTCGTGTATACCTCCTTCAGCATCCAACAGGGCGTGAGGCCAAAAGTTTGATGTCCCAAAGGACCAACCTAGTGTAATCATCATCAGCAAAGTCTCATCGACAGGCCAAAAGTTTCTCCGGTGCTCAAATAATCGTTTTCCTCAGTCTCCGTGTTCAAATTCATCTCCGCTAATCATTTTATCTCCTCTGCAAATGAAGCCGAAGCTCTCGGCCAAAGGTGAGGCTGATAGGTACAGAGAAAACGATGCTCGTGCTTTTACGGTCTAGAGCGATGGTTCATGATGGCCGAAAGTGATGACGAACAGACTGGTGCCAGGTGACTGATGAGATTTTGCCGTTACTTGCGACAAAAGGACAACCAAATATGAACTTTGTGCCGCTTCGAGCAATTTTCAGAGATCAAACTTCATCGAAGATTCCCATTTCTTAGCTTTGTGCTACTTCGCCTTTATTGCCATCTTCTCCAAAGCACGGGAATTACGAAGAAGAAATTTAACTAAAGAAAGACATTGTCTCATCTCCAAACACATGTAGCACTGAAACCAACAATCTCGACACTCTCAAGATGCTTCACGTAATGCTCAGATTCTTTGTTTTGTGATACAATACTATTCCTCTCTATCATAGTACTGGTCATCCAAATCAAGCTCAAGCTGCATTTACGGGGGTACTAAGACTGAGTAAATTAAAAGTTAGATGGGCATAATTTGACCCAAAAAAAAAAAAAAAACTATTGATCACGGTGATGAGGAATCTCTAGAATATGTCAATTTAGTAATCTTTTCACCCTAATTAAATTGATATGATTACTTTTTCAATCAAATTTTCCTTTTAGGCATAATTCGATTGAATAAGACATCGGTGACTATTGTGCTGCAACACAATTTTAAATCTTGGTGGTCAATTTTTTTTCTTTTTCTTTTTCCACTAATTCTTAGTTGATCACAACGAGAGATGGACAATCTCAATCTCTAAAATTGTGAATTATTTGTCTTCCTGCTATAATTTTATATGGAAGGTAACCTAATGATGACTAGGTATGTGTGTGAGTGTCATGTATATGCATTAAACATTTATTTGGTTTTCGTGTGAGTCCTTTTTTTCAGAGTGTGGACTTATTTTATATATGTATGGTGATGTAATTACTAATCTTATTTAGACTTATTGAGAATTTCTTTCTTTAATTTTGTTCCACGTGTTAGGGCTTCGTGACTAGTAATATAGAAAGCAACAACATCTTAAGTGCGGTAATTAGAAGAGAAAGAGGAATAAACGTATGCCTCGTTCCAAAAATGGGAGTGGCGACTATCCATATCATCAAGGACCATGCATTTCATTAAAACGGCGGGCAAGAATGGGGGAACTAATGCAGGATTAAAAAAGCACGATAATTTAAGAAAGTTACAAATATTATAATCTAACGCTAAAGAATTGGCATATACGTATTTATAAGGACTTCAAGCACAAAGGTTATTATAAACAAAATTCTGGAAAAATTGATTAAAAAGTCGCCATTGTTTGTTAGTCAATTCAATAATAAACATTTTAGTTTTGCCACTTTAATCCTAAAATTTTTGACAATTAGCCAATATAGTCTTTATAGCCAATTTTGATTGAAAATCGTTGACATAATACAGCTAATGTTGATGTGGATAGAAATTTTTAATTTTTTAAACTTTTTTTAATTTTTGAAAATAAAAGAAAAGGAAAAATAAGAAAAATTATAAAATCGTCCATGTCGGCATGGGCCACCAACTATGCCATGTAAGGACATCTAACACTAACTAAACCATCACGTCAACAATATCCAATCACAATTAGCTAAAAGGACCATATTGGCAAAGTGTAAAAAGATTTAGAACAAAATTAGCAAATGATTAAATGTTTTGGTACAAAGTTGGCAAAATTAAAAAATTTATGACTAAATTAGTCACGGTACAAAAATTTTAGGATTTTTTCGACAATCATCCTACAAAGGTTGTAATGGCACGTTATAACTTGAACTTTCACTAGTTTTCCAATCAAGTATGTGGACTTTTTCTCTATTTCATCAAATACATCAACTTATCAAATGCAGGTCAATGCGAACCTCCATTAAAATCATGGACGGAAATTGCTGGCTTGTGATGGAATCAACCGAACTTAGGGGTTAGGGCTCATCTCTCCCTCTCTCCATTTATCCATCCATTTAAAATAGCCATGGACAAAGGTTACTAGCTTAGTAACAACCCTCGACGTTCCATTGACCGAGATACGTCCTCTGTGTTCCATCCTCAACGACCTCATCCATGAGCTCTCCTTCCTTGAGGACCTTGCCTGGTGACCTGCAAGTTGGGTTGCAACTATAGTTCTGGGCTAGGGTTTCATCTAAAAACTAAATTTAACCCCAATTTATCAATTTAGGGAAATTTTTCCTTAACCAACTGTGTACCACTCACCA
The DNA here is from genome assembly GCA_014182885.2 of Eucalyptus caleyi. Classification (NCBI taxonomy): domain Eukaryota; kingdom Viridiplantae; phylum Streptophyta; class Magnoliopsida; order Myrtales; family Myrtaceae; genus Eucalyptus; species Eucalyptus caleyi. The sequence continues at coordinate 36,803,277 of CM024470.2, read as the reverse complement.
GGAGTCAAGTCGTTTAACTTATTCTTAAAATAATGTCACCTTCAATTCTCAAGTGACCTAAATCGTCAATGTCCCTCAAATAACGACTTTGTTGTGCAGAGAGATTAGAGGTATAAAGCCATGTAGAAATCATTGTATTTGTTTTATTGTACAGAAAAACTGGAGACACCATATCAAGATGTAAAGTCATGGGCTAGTCCCCACTATAGAAAGTGTATAGTTTTTCTCACAAGCAGGGGCATGGGCCCATCCTTGATTATGTTGTTTCTCTAGATGCGGAAAATTATGATGCAGATTTTTTTTTTTTTACCTAGAAATATTATAATCCCAGTGTTGTGTAATAACAAGATGAACATAAGTCAAAGAAGGAAATCTATTCACTAATTCAAAAATAAAGGGAATAAAAAAAATGGGAAAAAGCCACAAAAAACCCTAAACTTTGCATTGAGTGACAGATTTACTCTAAACTTTGTTTTGTGACGTAAAAAATCCTGAACTTTGCTAACTGTGACACATTTACCCCAAACTTTTATTTGTGACACAAAAAACCCTAAAATTTCATTTGTGTGACACATTTACCCTAAATTATAAGGGCTTTTTGGTCTTTTTACTTTTAAAAACTTTTTTTTTCCTTTTTTTTTTCTTCTTTTTCTTTCTTCCCTCCGTCGACCATGGCAGAGCCAATAAAGGGAAGCCGACGTTTGGTGAGGGCCGCCCTCGCCGCAAAGGATCTGGCGAGGGCACCCCTCACTAAGCCCTCGCCGACATCGGGCACCCTCGCTAGGCCCTCACCAGGCCCTTGGTAGCATTGAGCTAAGGAGGCTCTCGCTGACCTAGTCGAGGGCTGCCCTTGCCCGACGCCGGCGAGGGCGACCCTAGCCAAGCCTAGGCGAGGGCGACCCTGCCGGACACCGACTTCCCTCTGCCAGCTCCGCCATGGCCGACGGAGGGAAGATAGAAGAAGAAAAAAAGAAAAAAGAAAAAGAAAGAACATAAAGAATAAGATGAAAATACCTTTAATGGGGTAAATGTGTCATAGTTTGCAACGTTTGGGGTTTTTCACATCACAAAACAAAGTTTGAGGTAAATTTGTCACTCTAGCCAAAGTTGGGGGTTTTTGGTGACTTTTTCCCTAAAAAAATAGGAACTATACTCTTGGCACTAGCCCCCGAACTTCTTGAAATTGCAATTAAGACCCGAGTAAGGAAACCAAAGTTTATCTATAGAGCTTGGCACCCCTAATTAATAATATTTCTTTAAATTTTGAAATTACCTAGAAGGAATAAATTGAAAAATGGTCAAAAATTTAGAACTAAATTGAGAAATTGTCAAAAGATTTAGGACTAAATGAGCAAATTGAAAAGTTTATGACTAAACCGACAAAGATTTATGACTTAGCACAATTAATAAGTTTAAGATTAAATTGACACAAATATATAGATTTAGGACTTTCAACTTCCTCATGGGGTTTGATCATTATTGACGGTGGAATCAGATTTCTCCTTCATCAGCTTCTTTGTGGTGGTACTAAGCTAGAGTCAATTAAAAGTTTTTTTTTTTTTTTGTCGGTTCTACTCTATTCTTACTCTAATTCTTACTCTCAGACTTTTACCCTACCTCATTGCAGGGCTTGGAAGTCGAAACCCACACTTGAAACTAAATTGTCCTCATCCCAACCCCCCGAGAAGGTGGGATTCGAACCCCCAACCTCCCCCTTCAATGTTTGATGGGCATAATAACGTCATGATGTTGATCGTGTTGGTGAGGAATCCCTAGAATTGGGCAATTAAGTAATCTCTTCACACTAACTAAATTGATATGATTGCTCTTTCGATTGAATTTTCCTTTTAGCCATAATTGGATTGAATAGGCAATATTGGCGACTATTGTGCTGCAATATAATTTTAAATATTGATGGTCAATTATTTTTCTTTTTCCTCTAACCCTTAGATGCTTAGAACAAGAGATTTACATCCTCAATCTCTCAAAGTGTCAATTATCTGTCTTCCTATTATAATTTTACATGGAAAGTAACTCAATGACGACTAAGTATATGTGTGAGTGTAATGTACATGCATAAAACATTTATTTGGTTTCCGTGAGTGTCTTTTTTTTTTTTTTAGAGCGGCTTATTTTACATCTATATCGTGATGTGATTACTAATCTTATTTAGACTTATTGAGAATTTCATTCTTTAATTTTGTTCTGCACGTTGGCACTTCATTACTAGCAATATAGGAAGCAACAACATCGTAAGTGCAGTAATTAGAAGAGAGAGAGGCATACCTCATTCCAAAAATGGGGAGTGGCAAATATTCATATCATCAAGGACCATGCTTTTCATGAAAAAGGCGTTTAAGAATAGGGGAACTAAAGCAGGATTAAAAAACGTACGGTAAATTAAGAAAATTACTCATAATAGAATCTACAGTTATAAATCGGCATATGTGTAAATGTAAGGATTTCAGGCATAAAGGTTAATATAAATAAAGGGAGGAATGACACCACAATGATTTGAGCTTTTACTCGTTTTCCAATCAAGTATGATGGACCATTTTTTTTTTTTTTTTTGGTAAAATACGTGGACCATTTTTATGTTTCCTCAACATCAACTTTATAAATGCAGGTCAATAAGATTAACCAGGTCAATAAGATTAAGTTTATTTAAAGCATGGATGGAAAATTCTTGGCCTTTGATGTGGAATCAACTTAAATAGCCATGGAATAAGTTACTAGCTAATTAACAATCCCCAATTGACCGATATGTCTTCCGTGTTCCTTCTTCGATCTTGACTCGTGACTTGCGAGTTGGGTCGCAACTGAATTTAAGGCTCCAGTTTCATTTAGGAACCTATTGAACCCCTATTCATCAATTTAGGGCAATCTGTAACCGTGGACTACACATATTTTAAGCGCACCTATCTATGATGAGTCAAGTAGTCTAATTTATTCTTAAAATAATGTCTCCTTGAATTGTCAAGTCACCTAAATCGCCAATGTCCTTAAATGACGACTTTATTGTACAAAGTGATTAGAGATATAACGCCACGTAGAAAATAATTGGGTTTGCTTTATTGTACAAAAGACTAGAGATATAATGTCAAGATGTAACTGCATGGGCTAGTACCACACTGTAGAAAGGGTCTAGTGTTTTTATAAGTTGGGCCATGGGCCCATCCTTGACTCTACTGTTCCTCTATCTGCGGTAAATTAGGATGCAATTTTTTTTTTTTCAAGAAATATGAAAACCCATTGCTGTGTTAATAAGTCAAAATTGGAACTTTACTCGCTAACGCAAATATTAAATGGAGAAAAGAGAGAGAGAGAGAGAAGCAGGAACTGTATTCCCGACATGGGTGAGTTTAACCCTAGCCCCTAATTTCTTGAAATTGCAATCAAGCCCCGGGTAGGGATAAAAAGTTTATGTACAGATCCATAAACTCTGCCGCCACATATTGATAAATTGATAATATTTCTTCAAATGCCAATGTTTTGGAACTATTAGGAGCTTCTAGTAAAAAAAAAAATTCTTAATCAAGATCTATTTTCCAAAATAGTGATTAGGTGAACTGGTTCCAGGAACCGGGAAACCGAGAGCACCGGTTCCGGATTTTGGGAACCATTGACCATTTAGTCCTAGGACCAGGAACCAGACCGGATCATTGGTTCCAGACCAATCCAACAAAATCGGCTCTACGTTTTTACACTAAAAATTAACCATGTTTTTACACTACAAATTAACTGTGCTCTGAATTGGCCCATGTTTCCATAGATTTAGAGCTAGGTCTTCGTTTTCAGGTGCTTGGATTATTGTCCACTCCATCCACAATGTAATCTTCCTTTAAATGCGAAACATCAAAGCTTGGTGATTTCCCCTAATCTAAATCTATTCACCTTCTACACTTTGGTCCTTCCAAGTATATTGATGCATTCATATTATTGAAGTTGTTCTCCATTTATTTGCCTTGTCTAAACACGTTGGTGATCCCATGTCTCTTGCTTGTTCACCAAAATCTAAAGTTTCTTTCAAGTCTAACAATTTCCACTCAGGATCTTGTTCTCTACATGCGGAATAAGAAAATTCTTCAATAGCACAAACATCATGGTCTTAACATTATATGCATATAAACTTATAGATGTAGAGGATAATTCGTCCACGTGCACAAACACACAATACATACATACATTTATGTGTGTGTGTGTATTTTAAAAATACATAAGGAGTCTTATTAACATAATTTACCTTGAAAAAATAAGCATTTGACCCCTTATTTAAACGGAAAAATCGGAAGTAAGCAAGGGAAATGATGCGTAAGGGACCTCGGGCGTTACTGAAGGCCATTGGACCACTGCATACCGTCAAAGGGATATTGTATAGGGTCCTCAGTGGGGGCGTGGGCCTGGCGCTACAAATGCCATGCGCATTTGCTTGTTGGGGGTGCCACCACCTGGAACAAATTTTCCTTTTTTTTTTGAAAAATCACTTATTTTATTTTTATATTTGTCCAAACTTTGACCCTCATTTCTCTTCCGGCCAATTCACCCATTATTCATGTTCACGGAAAGCTCATGACCTGAATTTATGTCCGATATTATGTCGGGATTATGAATTTCTGCAAACTTAGTTAAAAGAATGGTCATAGTGAAAAGTCACGATATCTTTCTTGTTAAAATTCTGACCAACCTAATTCTCAAGGCATTAGTTGTGACTAAATATACCTGAATTCATCACTTAATATGGGAAATCGCAATTTGCTTGACACCCTCAAGATCGGACAGCTGTGGTTAAATGTCATGATATTTGTGATGCAGGCGTTCGACGTGGCCAAATCGGGCGTTCTTGTTCTTGCAGAGCACAACCCAATTACACCAACTGATCATAATTTAGACAAATTTTTCTTTCAGCACTCAAGGCTTTGATGCATTTGAAATCAAGAAATTTTTAATTGGAGCAAGTGCTATCCAAGAATAGGTTGCGTGGGCAAACATTGGTAAAAATGAGGTGCCTTCAACAATAATTGCACCGAGAGAAGTACTTATATCCATTGAGAAAAGTTTAACCCTCGCGCAAGGCAAACACTAAAGAATGCAAAAGTAATTGAAGGCCACCATGAGTCCATGGCAATGATTAGCCTAACCTTTTCATCATGACAAAGCTGGAAGTGTTGTCTCCCAGTCATTTCCTAGTTGTTCACAATCTTCATGACTATCTCAAAGCATCATTCCACTTACTAGTAAAGTTGGCAACTTTTTCCCTCCACTTTGGAAAATTTTTATAGGATTGACTTAAAAGTCGTTACTCTTCTTTCTTCATGATGCTAAGAGAAAAGGAAGATGCCGTGTCTCATGGTGGAGGAAGCCCTGTTAAGTGGGCACTAGGACTGACATTATGCTCAAAACGTTTGAACTCGACTTGGATTCAACGACAAAATGCTTTTTTAGATTTTTTTTTTTTTTTATAATTATAGCATACATCGTTGATGTCAAAAAAGATTTATACAAGTGGCCTTATAGTTACACCACTAACTTAAGAAAGAGGTATTATAACATCAATTCTAGATAGGTTGACTTTGTAAAATATTTTATAAATTCACGATCTCTTTTTCTTTGTTCTCATTTCTTCATGATAATTAAGATACAAGATTACTTGATTTATACAATGATTTCCATATGTGGTTTTGGGAGGGGCAGAGACCTTGATTGTAGAGGACTTGTCCCAAGGCTCACACACAATTCTTTTGCCAAGAGAATCTATAAGATGGCTTCCATATATGGTTTTGGGAGGGGGAAGAGACCGATGATTGTAGAGGAGCTTGTCCAGAAGTTCTCACGTGATTCTTTTCACAATAGAGGATAAGTTTTACTCATGGTAATGTCAATCAATTGGAACCGGTGATTATAGACAACCTTATCTTGAAGTTCGCATGTGATTCTTTTAGCTAGAGAGGGTAAGTGTTGCACCCAAGTAATACCATTATCTAGATGAATGAAATAGAGAACATGTGAGAGGAGATTCGAGCAATGTTAGGGGACTTCAATGCAAGGTGAAGGGTGAGAGTTAATAAATACGTCGATATTGGAGAGACTATAGCTATAGTTCTTCCTTTGTGATATTAACTATCAAATAATCGGTTTAGGGCATTTTATAGTGAAAAATGAGAAATTTCATGTTAAACCTAATGGTGTATTAAAATCAGTGGATGGTGTATTGCCACATTTAAGGAAGAAACAAGTTAGAAGTAGCCCATGTTATAAGGTGACATCCTAGTTGTCTTCTAGGCATCCACATTCTTCATGACTATTTCGCAACGTCGTTGTACCTCTAACTAGTAAAGCCGGTAAATTTTTCTCTCCACTTTGGAAAAATTTTATAGGCTTGACTTAAAAGTCATCACTCTTGTTTTCTTTTGGTGCTAAGAGAAAAGGAAGATGCCTCGTCTCATGGTCCACTTTGGAAATTTTTCATAGGCTTGACTTAAGAGTCGTCAATCTTGTTTGCTTTTGGTGCTAAGAGAAAAAGAAGATGCCTTGTTGCCTTGTCTCATGGTCCACTTTGGAACAAATTTCATAAACTTGACTAAAAAGTTGTTGCTCTTCTTTTCTTTTGGTGCTAAGAGAAAAAGAAGATGCCGTCTCATGGTCCACTTTGGAAAAAATTTCATAGGCTTGACATAAAAGTCATCACTCTTGTTTTCTTTTGGTGCTAAGAGAAAAAGAAGATGCCTTGTCTCATGGTGAATAAACCTTTGCTCAGTGCATAGCGGGAATTTATAATGAGAATTTATTCCACGGTTAAGTTTAATTTTTGTGGTGCTTTGCTGAGCAAAGTCCTCTTACACCTAAAAATGGGTCATGAGAATTAGAACTCATTATTTGCCGACAAGATCATCTACTGTGATTGAGGGATTAGGAATAGGGCTAAAAATCTTATCCACTTGCAACATTATGATGTTCCCTCTCATTTCACAAATTCATTTAATGAATTCAATTTACAAAGATGATTGGATCGTACACATTAAATAAGGTGGCCTTATGCAATATCCATCTTTTCAATAGAGGAGATTTAGCACATCAAGATTAGATACGTGGTATTATCTGAATGCAGAGAAATGCAATAAAAGAATGAGCACTCAAATTGAAAGCAGTCCAGCATAGCGGGTAAGGGCAAGCAAAAGATCCCAAGAAAATGCTAGGGTACGACTAAGCTAAGCAAATGCTTTTTTAAGTATTTATTAAGGATCCAATAGCACTGCTATTAACGAACTTGATTCTTAGTTTTCTCATGAAATGAATGAAAGGACTACAACTGAAAGTTTATATATCAATGCAAGGTTAGGGTATAAACTTTTGAAAAAATGGACTCTTTCGATATTTGATGAGTAATGTTGTGATTATTTGAGTATTAGAAAGCATTGTTGTCGTCACATGTATTATATGTTGTTTGAGCAGTCATGTGTTAAATTACTAATTAGTAAAGAAGAAATCACTTGGAAGTTGGGGATGTAATTTCAAGGCAGTGAGCAAAGTTTTTTCTGGTCGGTGAGCCTCCACTTCTTTTTTCAGCCGTGAAGAAGCTCGTGTCAATCAGACAAATCCAAGTAACGTGGTGGTGAAATAAGTCCAGGTGTTCGCACCTATTACATATCGTAGTCCATACTTAAGCACCATGTTTTTCCAAAGTTGTACCATTATTAATAGATCTTTTTTTTTTTTTGCTGGAACACTTAATTGTGTGTAATTATATATCTCTTGAGTGGGCTTGTGGTAAATTATTATACAGCAAGCACAAAAACAACTTTTCGAAGGTTGGGATGAAATTTTGAGGAAGACCACCAGGATTGTTTTCATGAGTGAGCCTATGACCTAGATCACGAGAATCTTCCACCCTAGAGTTTCGTCCGTGCAATAATTTTGTCAACCAAAGAGAAACTTGTGTCAATCAGCAAATTCAAATAACGCGGTGGTACGCAGTCTTTGGTAAAAATGAGTCCACGTGTTCACACCTATTAGATAACTTGGTCCATCCTTAAGCACCATCATTTACCAAAGTTCTAAAAAAGTCGTGCATCTCTGTCCTCTAGTATAAGAATAAATCAACAAGAAGAACAAGTAGTGAACGACCTACCTAAAAGCACAATTTCAAACCTTCAGCTAATACTCATTGTTGTTTGTTAAAATCCATCATCTGATGGCTTCTTTGCCGAATTCCAAAAGTATTTACGATGTCTTCTTGAGTTTTAGAGGCACAGATGTGCGTAAGAGCTTCCTTAGCCATCTCTACCAAGCTTTAGATCAGAATGGAATATACACTTTTCGAGATAGCGAGGAACTGAGAAAGGGAGACCAAATATCGGTGACGCTTATGAAGGCCATCGAAGAATCGTGCATCGCAATCATCATTTTTTCTGAGGACTATGCTTCCTCATGGTGGTGCTTGGAAGAGATGGCGAAAATTTTGGAGTGCAGGGAGCAAAAGGACCTCACCGTTCTACAAGTGTTTTACAAAGTGGACCCAAGAGAAGTGAGAGAGGGGAGAGAGAGTTATAGGAAAGCTTTGGATAAGCATGAGGATAAGTTTAGAAAGGATCCGAAGAAAGTGAAGAAATGGAAAAAAGCTCTTTTTGATGCTGGTAACTTGTCCGGGTGGCATTTGAATGATGAGTAAGTTCAAAGTAGCTCAATTTTTGTGTAAGAAGCTCATCTTTACAAGTAAGTATAAAGATTGTTTGCATTAAAATAAAATAAAAAAATGACACCCAGATAACTGTAGTATAAAATGTTACAACAAGAAAAACAAGTAAATTGTCATGTATAAATCAAAAGAACATGAACCACTTGGATAACAAAAGTCAAAACCTCGAACTTATTTTGATTGGAGTTCTAGTTCGACTCGGTGGGAATACTTCTTGTTTTAGCTGTCATTATCTGAAAATATGAGCACTGCTTTGTCATCGTTAGCAGTGTGCTCTCGTTATTTGTTTATTGAACTCATTCTACAACTTGTTTCTCTGTTTTTGTCAGGGACGAGTCAGAGCTTATACAAGAAATTGTGAACAAGATCTCCATTTACCTAGACCGTCCTTTACATGTTGCTAAGCATCCGATTGGCATATATTCCAGAGTTACTAAGTTGAAATCGATGTTAAAACTTGAGTGTAATAATGGCGTTCTCATGGTGGGATTATAGGGACAAGGAGGTATAGGAAGACATGTTTAGCAAAAGCTCTTTACAATGCTCTGTTCAGAAAATTTGAGGGTGCATGTTTTCTAGCAAATGTTAGAGAAACTTCAAAAGATAGTAGGGGTTTGGTTACTTTACAAGAAATGATACTAAATGATATATTATTACCGCAACAAAGATTAAAAGTGTCCAATGTGGATGAAGGTAATAATCTAATACAACGTAGACTTGGTCGCAAAAAGGTTCTCCTCATCATTGATGATGTGGATGCATTGTGCTAGTTGGATGCTTTAGCAGGAAAAGATGATTGGTTTGGTAATGGAAGTAGGATTATCGTTACTACAAGAGATAAACAATTACTAACTTGTCACCGGATAGATCAACATCATGTATATAAATTTGAGGCACTAAGTAACAGTCAAGCTCATGAGCTACTTAGTAAGCATGCTTTTCAAACACACCAAATCAGAACAGATCTAGTGGATGGTGCTCTGAAATATGCTAAAGGCCTTCCTTTAGCACTTGAAGTGCTGGGTTCCTTATTATGTGGTACAACAGAAAATGTATGGGAAAGTACAATAAAAAAACTTTCTAGGAATCCTGACAAAGCCATTAATAATGTGCTCAAAGTGAGTTTTGATGGATTAGATGAAAATGAGAAAGAGATCTTTCTCTACATTGCCTGCTTCTTTAAGGGGTGGGCAACAGAGCATACAAAGAAAGTTCTTGATAGTTGCGATCTTGAGACAATAGTAGGATTTGATATTCTCATTAAGAGGTCCTTGATAAGCATTGAGAATGGAATTCTAAAAATGCATGACTTGATTCAAGCAATGGGTATTGACATTGTGAACCAAGAATGTCGAGATGATCCTGGAAGACGCAGCAAACTATGGTTGTATGATGATGTCATCGATGTTCTGTCACGTGACATGGTAAGACTTGTGAATAAGATCAAAATTCTGCTAGATTTTTTACTCTTTTACCAAAAATGCATGTCTAAATTAGTTTTATATTTACAGGGAGATTGTGCTGTAAAAGCCATAGTGTTGGCACTACCTAAGCCAATGGAGATGCGTATCAATCCCGATGCTTTTACAAAATTGAGAAGGCTTAGATTGCTCATCTTGCGCAATGTGCATAGTTCCTTTCAAGGTCCTATATGTCTTCCTAGTGAGCTTAGATGGTTTGAATGGCCTGGATGTGCTCATGAGATTCCAAAATTTTCAGCTAGTCCAAAGAAATTAGTGGGACTTAATATGAGTAAAGGCAATATCACACAAGTTCTAAAACAATTTAAGGTATGCATTACCGACATAGACCTTTTTATTATCTACTTAATTTGCATATGTAGATGCGTATTATATGTATAGTATATGAAAGGAAGTGTTGTTCCTCTATTTCAAGTACCAACTTGCTATTTTCTTTTAAAAGACCCTAATTACTTATGTTAGATAAATTTTTACGTGCAGCAAAATTGACATTTGAAAAATTAAGTGAAAAACTTCCTTAAAAATACTCAATGGAAACATTTTTGTTAATAAAATACAAAATAGAAATAAGTTTTATACATATATGTGGAAAAGAAAGATATTGCAAAATTTAAAATTTTTCTATGAAGGTCATTGATCATTAAAAATTCGACTTTTCATATTGAAATATGTGACAGATAAAAATAATAATAATCAATTTCATGTATATGTCCATGGTATAATATCTGTAGAATAGGTAATTAAGGATACTTGATGGAAGGAATATTAAGGCAAAGATGATCTACTTTAAAAGATTGAAATCTTTTAAAGTAGATCATCTTTGCGTTATATATGGTATCCAATCTCTTAAAGTGGATCATCTTTGCCTTATGTATGGTATCGATAAAGTTTGCGTACTTTTTAAACATAATATCTCTAACTATCGACTTAGATTATTTCAAAATCGATCAAATCTACCTAGCGAAGAAATTCAAAATGCAATTTGTTGTTACATATAAACTTTTTTATTTTACAAAAACAAAATTGTATATTAATCGAACAAAAGGGAAATAAAACTATGACGTATCTACCCATTGACATGTATATATAAGTAAAACACCCAAGGAGTTGCTGGTTCAGTGGTAGGCCACGTACCTAATGCACGTTCAGCATCAATAAAATTGGCTGAGTCGAAGGTTTGAAAGCAAGGCATTGTTAATTGCTTAAATAATTTGATGCCTAAATAGTTTCTTAAGGAGCAGCACTTCCAGGTGGACATAATAGTGTTTATTAGGAACTTTGACGGTAATGTATGTGCACAACTAAATCAATGTCAGTGATCCAGTAGGGGCAATCACTAGTTTCTTAATAGAAAGTTAGAACTGGATTTTGAATTGAGTACATGAAATTTTTATTTTCTTCCGATTGTTTTTCAAAGTTGGCTTCATTGTACTTCCATGACTTCAAAAAAAAAAAAATTATTAATCTTTACGTAAGTATGTTGTGAAAGTGCTTAAATCCCCCATTTGCCTACGATATATAGTTAAAGCCAAATCCAGTGGAGTCTTCATTCCTATGCTCGCCACATGGTACTTCACTTTGTTTTTGTGATTGCTATTTGACATCACACATGGAATAGTTTTGTCACATAGTCCACATCCACACTCACCATGTGGCACTTTACTATGCTTCTATGGTTGTCACATAGCATGACATGTGGCATAGTTTTGTCATGTGGCTTGCATTCACATGCTCGCCACATGACACTTCACTTGAATTTTGTGATGCCACATGCATGACACACGACATAGTTTTATTCCAAACTAATTTCCATCTGTTGATGGAGGGTAGATTTGCATGAGGAGTACTAGTTTGGGATTTTTTGTTAGGCAAAAATTAGTTTGGGATAAATGTTTCATTATTGTACTAATTAAGGGTTTTTGTGAGATCAAAATTAATTAGCGGTAAATTTGAATAATGATTTGGCATTTTTAATGGTATTTATTCTAACCTTTTTAAATAAATGTTAACCCAATTTTATTTGTGAACTTTTTGTATTGTGTATTTATATACTTTCAATTTTTTCAAATAATCTCTAAAATGTAAAATGATGAGAGTTAGCTCTAATTTGCTAATTTGTATATGCGTGTGTGTATATGTATAAGCACTGGCAAAGTTTTAAGTTTTTAGTAATTTCTACCAGAAACTGGAATAGTAGGTTTCGAGTTGTCTAATCTACCGAAGGTCCTTGCTTCCTTCCACCTTATGAGTGTGGTGGCCAAATCTTATGTAATTATGAGATATACGCCAAGTCAATATATATAGATTATATAACAGTCAAGGATATGTAATTATCCATGAGAAACCCAATCTTCTCCATGTTTTGTGTAGCCAATTTTATAACCCTCAACCAAGCTAAACCCCTCCAATTAAATTATTATATTGTTAATGATCAATATATAAAACCATGGACAACATGAATGATGTTCGAAACTACATTACCATCATTTCACAAGTTTGACTCCCCCATCTATGTACAAAAACTTACATAGGCCATTGTGTAGACTCTATAGCAAATCACTTCTTTAAATAAACAAATTGCTCCATATATCGACAACCTAATATATAATAATTTTAGAGTGTTTATCGAAGTCATTTTCTCTATTTTGCAGGCCTTCCAAAATTTGAAGTACATTAATTTCAATCACTGCAAGTTGATGGTTCGCATGCCAGACCTCTCATGTGCTCCAAATCTCGAGGAATTAGATTTTAGTCATTGCAAAAACTTGGTAGAAGCCCATGAGTCCATCGCATATCTTGACAAGTTGCAAGTGTTGAATTTAAGCAAGTGCTATGAACTTAGTGTTTTTCCCAATGTGCTCAAGTCAAAAAATCTACGAGTTCTCAATTTTAATCATTGCACAAAATTTGAAAGGTTCCCTGATATTCCACATACACTCGAAGGCCTTGAAGAGCTTTTCTTAGAAGGGATTGCTATTAAAGAACTTCCTACATCAATAGAAAATCTTGTCGCTTTGAAGAGAATGTATATACATGATTGCAAGAACCTAGAACATCTTCCATCTAACATTTATAAGTTACAAAACCTTGAAGACTTGGAAGTTCGGCATTGCACAAATTTAGCTGGGTTTCCACAATACGAGAATTCAGTTGATTCGTGCATGAAGGCTGGACTTTCAAATTTGCGCCAATTAAACCTTCCAAGATGTAATCTATCTCAAGTAGAGTTTCTTGAGAATCTTTCCTGTTTTCCACTTTTGGAATGCTTAATTTTGGCGGAAAATAATATAACTACCCTTCCTTCATTCATCAATAAGCGTGATCGTTTGTATAGATTGGAAGTTCAAGATTGCCATCAATTACAAGAGATTCTCAAGCTTCCCTCATTTTTGAGATATTTTCGAGCGAATAATTGCGATTCTCTACAAAAAAATGAAGACTTAAGCACAATTCATAGTTTTGTCCATGGAGATTTGGCTAATATGGTTATTGGCTCACATGGCCAGGTTAGATTCTCTCTCTCTCTCTCTCTCTCTCTCTCTCTCTCCCGCATGCGCTTGCACATCGATTTGGAGTATATGCTGGGTCCATTGTGTGCTTGTATATCACAATAGCAGAAAATGCAAGATTGAAGGCTTAAGAAAAGTAAACAAATATGAAGTGGTCCTACACGTATATGCATGTAACATTGGTGGCTCCTGTACTTTTATGGGAATGATTTCTATCGCATGAGACTTGTGTATTAATGCAAGCAAGGATCAATGGATCTTCTCATTTGGGTACTAATATTAACTTGGATACTTTCTATTGGTCTATCTTTGCAACAGTATTGGCCTATATTTAAAATTCTTCCTGGAGTAGAGATGCCACAGTGGGTCCTTCCCATTGAAGATGGTTTCCTATCTTTCATTGCTTCAAAGAACTTTTATGACAAGATTCTTGGATTGGTACTTTGTTTTGTTCTCAATAATGATGGACCGGATGGGCTATCCTCATTTCATATTGAATCGCATGTTAATGGCAAAAGGCAACATGTGCATACAAGACATTTTGGTCTATTAGATTCTGTTCATCTCGGGATCGAGTACACCTTACCATCTAAATTGTGGGGTGCAGTCGATTTTGTTCAAAGTGATAGGTGTTATATACAATTTGGTCTTACATTATTGGGTGAAAGCTTGAAAAAGTGGGGAGTTCGAATAATATGCAAGCAACTAGGGGAAGATTTGAAGGTTGAGCTTCGAGATAATCAGCTTATAGATCCAGCTTTACTCTACGAGGTTGGTCATGAATTAATAGACTCACCAGTGGAGAGTTCACTTATGCACGAGGATAATTCGAGTGTAACAGATCGACCGGAGGACTTGCAAGATAGTCAAATGGGTACCGAGGAACATAGTCATACAGGATCAAAGAGAAATCATGAATTTATTCTCACCCAAGGCATGCGAACTAAGATTATATTTACTTCCAATTCGACTAGCAGAGATGAAAATGATGGTGTTGGCTTGTAGCTTTTGTTGTTAGAATGATGGGAACTTGCTAAGGAAGCAATTGGCAGGTAGGAAAGTGAACTTAGTTGATCTTCATTACAATGCCGCCTTCTTTTCCCTTCTCGTTTTCTTTTTCTCAATAACAAGCTGTTAGTTACCCATATATTTCCATTGCGATATTTTATGTGTCAAACTTAAAACTAGTGTTGACTTTGCCAGCTACGATGATGGAAATGACCAACCTCGGAGAGAGCTCGACAAGGAGAGAGAAGCTCGACCTACTTCTAGACTTATAATATCGAGAAAATGAGTTCGAAGGTTGTAGAGAGAAACTGTGGCATCCCAAAATTCAGAGCCAAGCCATAAGGTGTGTTAAAGTCTTTAATTAGGTGATAAAATTTCTCTTGGCTTATGCTTTAGTCATTAGTCTTTTAATTAGATGATTTGTGCATATGATTGTGAAAATTTAAATTCGATAGATTAATAATCTATGCTTGGCCATAAGATTTATAAATTAAATTTCAATGAATGAAATATCCCAAGACTTTGGCCAAGATTGAAAATAGAAATTTAAAAATATTTATAGAAGAAATTCAAAAAAAAAAAGGGTTAATTTCGAATGGGCCTTAAGCCCATTTGGCCTAAGCCTTTAATGGGCCAAGATGAGTGGCCCAATAAGGGAAGTCGACCGGCCCAATGGAGGCCCAAGAGAAGTGGCCAGATGGCCCAAGCCTAAGAAGCCCAAATTCAATTCAAAATTCAATTGGACAAGTGGCAAAGGGGAAGGCCATGCACTGGCCATGGTTGAGGCAATGTAATCATTAGCCATGATGAGCTCTAGGGGGGTATAAGAAGGGAAGAGAGAGAGAGTGGCCGGCCATTTGCTCGCCCAAAGGAGAGGAAGAGAGAGAGAGGTGTGCGAGAGAGAGGAGGAGGGAAACCGCCATGTCCATCAGCCGTACGCCGTCGTTTGTTCATCCTAGAGGCAAGTGGAGTCCTCTAACTTCTCTTGCATGCTTGTATTGTTGATTGCATGTTAGATTTTGGGTGTTTTAAGTGAGAAAAATCGAGGTAAGGTTGGCTTGTTCTTAAGTCGTGTGACTATTCTTGCTCGAGTTGTGTGAGTCAGTAACTTGTTTGAGCTTGCATGTGTGTTTGGAGTCCGACTTTGGCTTTGATGTATTCATAAAAGTTGTAGCTAACATCTTGTACTATAACATACTGAAATTTCGTGGAAAATGATGGAGATTTGATCTGGGGTTAAAGATTCATGGTTGCATGTTGGTTTTTACGGACACCTCAGATTTGGAGGCCATATGGATATTTTAATTGAATTTATTCGGAACACCGACTTAAAGGACTAAAATGAGGACTATAATCTGGTTATTGACTGGTTTCATCGTGTAAAGGAACCTTGCATAGGATGTTTTGGGAAAATTATGAGATTTTGTAAAAATTCAATTTTAGCTATAATCCAGTAAAATTTTATAATTTTGGAGGCCATATGGATATTTTAAGAATTTATTAATTATCATCCTATGGGTTGGTTTAATAATTTCTTGAATTTTGATAATTTTGGGAATTTATAGTTATTTAAAAAATAATAAAATAATAAATAAATAAAATGATAAATAAATAAATGAATAAAAAGGAATTATTTCATTGGCTATAGATTCCATTTAATTAATTCATGTTGCATGTGTGATAAAACCTTGATATGTCTATGATATTGAATTGAGATGCAATGTGAATAAGCCTTGATATCCCTATGATATTGAATTGAGATTCACATGTGAATAAGCCTTGATATGTCTATGATATTGAATTGAGATGCACATGTGAATAAAGCCTTGATATGTCTATGATATTGAATTGAGATGCACATGCGATAAAGCCTTGATATGTCTATGGTATTGAATTGAGATGCACATGGGATAAAGCCTTGATATGTCTATGATATTGAATTGAAATGCATATGTGATAAAGTCTTGGCATATGTATGGCAATTGAATCAATGCATGTGTGAATGTCATGCCTAGTATGATTTGTTTGATATCATGCCATGTGCCATTTTAAAATGTGAATAAAATACTGGTAAACATGGATGATGGTAAATGAGGAGATGGTTGTGATGGCGGATGATGCTCGGAATGTATAGAGATACATTGCCGAAATTCCCTAGGAGATTCAGGATGCCTGGAATGTGGGGGGCCGGAAGCCCTGTCAGAGGTCTTTACCCGAAGGGAATGCCTCGCAATGCCAGGATTGGGGTGCGAGATGCCTGGCTAGAAGGGTAAAGGCCAGAAGCCTTATCGGAGGTTTCTGCCCGAAGGGAATACCTTGTGATGCTAGTTGAGATGCGAGATGCCCGAAATGTGGGGGGCCGGATGCCCGATGGCCTGGGAGGCTGAATGCCAAGGAACCTCGGAGGTCTTTGCCTGAGGGGATGATGAAATTGATGATATGAAAAATGGGTGATGTGGTGATCAATTGAAAAGTAAAAAGTGGAAATTAAACCATGATATGATATGCATGATGATATGCATGATGGTAATGACGACGATGATATGCAAGATGATAGGCATGATGATGATAATGATATGTGATGTGAAATAACGATGATCACCCATGATGATATGATATGCATGATGATATGCAAGATGATGATGATGACATGATATGCATGATGATATGCAAGATGATGATGATGATAATGATGATGATATATGATATGACATGTGTAATGTGATGATGTCATGATGATGGTGATATGTATGATACGATGATAATACACATGTATGTGTTATAAATTGATATGATGATGCATGATAGTATGCGCATGGCTTCAATGTAAGTAACACCTGCAATGCATGTATGATCTGCCTGATGCATTGAGTTGTTATTGGATTTTTCTATCTGCTGAGTGGTTGTACTCACCCCTTTTGGGGATAACATTTCAAATTAGCCAATATGCTGCTTCCTACTGTCACGAGAGGTACATTTTACGGGTTACCGTCCGACGTTGAGGTAGAGTGTGAGGAGTTCGGCTGTCCTTCCGTGCCTAGACTCACCTACATACGCGTACGCTGTCTTGTCATGTACGACATAGGCCTGGCTGCGGGCCCAGTCTTTCAGGAGTTTGTTTCTATTCACGTTCGCCACGATGGGGTGATGGGAGGGATGCTACCACCGCCACCGCCTGACGCACCGAACTGGGTGTGAGACTTGAGCGTGACGAGTAGGGGCTATGTTTTTTGGGAGTTAGTTAGCCGACACTTATGATGGGGGGATTGTACACGTGCGATGTAAAGGGTCGAGGGTTCTTTTTGAGGTTTTAGGCTGGACATGGCTGAGTCCTAGCTTTTCCTTTTGATGTATCGACCCGAGAGTAGTCCCATCTTGAAAATATATGTAAATAAAGTGTCTTCACTTGTTTATAAAAAAATCTTGATGTTTAGTGGTGTGTATTTGTATCATGGTTGGTAGGGAGAGAGACGTGATATCTAATTTGCTTCCGCTAATGAGTCGCGCTAGGACCGTTTTAAAAAAAAATGTCTATAAATTACGACACATCTTCTAAAGAGAAAGGTAATAAGGAGTATCATTAGCGCTGGTGACGACCTGCGAAGGGTTCGGGGTGTCACAACCGCCCCTTTTTGGTATCAGAGGGAATGGTTATAGGTGGAGTAATAAGGAGCCTCATTTGGAAATTGAGGAACATGATGACAATGCACACCATAGGATCTAAAGCGAAATAATTAAATAACGGGTGATGAGTGTTCACTCGTAGATCACTAGTAGTATATTTTGAGTTATTTTTAGGTACCAATACCATGTATATGTTACTTATGTAGTGATAGTAATTGCTTTGAGTGGAGGCAGTGAGTCTTAGATTATTCCTGAGGCAATGCTTGGAAATTGCAGGAAAGTCATGGTGCGAGCTGGAAGTGCTCATCCATGGAGGGCTGAAGCCTCTACTGCAAGGGCTGAACCCCGAATGGAAGACATCCTACAGGCATTAGCCAATATTGGAAATCTGATGGAGAGGCATGCGCAGCAACAGCCCGAAGCAGAACGTCATACTCAAGGACTAGTGGAGCAGTTTTTAAAGCTGAAACCACTTAAGTTCAATGGAATGGGAAGTCCTGAGGAGG
Organism: Eucalyptus caleyi; assembly: GCA_014182885.2. NCBI lineage: Eukaryota > Viridiplantae > Streptophyta > Magnoliopsida > Myrtales > Myrtaceae > Eucalyptus > Eucalyptus caleyi. The sequence goes on along the minus strand of CM024470.2, from coordinate 36,784,457 downwards.
CGGAGCAATGGATTGATGGAATGGAACGAATTTTCCGGCTGTTGGACTGCACTGATGCTGAGAAAATAGTTTTAGCAGAGTACCAGTTGGAGGGAAATGCGAAGTTTTGGTGGAGAGCTTCGAATGACATAATCTTTCCACCAGGTACTAATGTGAGCTGGGAAGAGTTTGTTAGGGCTTTCAATAGGAAGCATTTTTCTGATTGTGCTAAGGATAGGAAGATTACTGAATTTGTTCAGCTAGAACAAAAAGGATTGACGGTAGATCAGTATGAGGCTAGATTTTCTGAATTGTCTAGATATGCTCCTAGATTGATTGAGGATCATGAAGAGAAGGCTAAGAGATTCCTAAAAGGGCTGAGGACTGACATTAGGAAGCAGCTGGTGCCTTTGAACATAAGGGATTATAATGAGATCTATGAAAGGACGCAGTTAGTGGAGCAGGAGCTGTTAAGGGAACGGTCGGAGTTTAAGAAACCGCTGAATTTTAGTGATGTGAGAAAGGGGAATAGGCCTTATTCTGGTCAAGGTCAGACCTGAAATGTGAAGAAGAAGAGTAATTTTGGGAATTTTGGAGGGGCAAGGAGTGGTCTGAATATAGGGAAAGCACCCTATCAACCTGGTATTTGTCAAAAGTGTAATAGGAGACATGGCCTAGGACCTTGTACTGGACAATAGAAATTCTTTGGTTGTGGACAAGTAGGTCATCTTAGGAGGAATTGCCCACAAGAGAGGTCGCAAATGAGTGTTGGCTTAGTGCGATAGGGATATCAGAGTGCTGTTAGGTCAAACCCACAAGGAAATCCTCAGAGACCGCCTGCACAAGGAAGGGTGTATGCGATCACCTAGGAGGAAGTGGAAGCTTCCAAAAATGTTATCTCAGGTACGATTCTTATTAATGGTGAAAAGGCATATGCATTGTTTGACACGGGTGCAACGCATTCGTTTGTGTCTAAAAGATATAGATGTTTGAATAAGATAGAAGTTATGCCTCTTGAGACGCCTCTTTGTGTTTCCACGCCTTTAAAGGATATGGTATTGTCTACACTGGTATGTGGAAATTGTAAGATATCAATAGGAGGAAAGGATATGGAAATAGACTTGGTTGTAATGGCTATGTATGACTTTGACGTTATTATAGGAATGGACTGGCTTCGTAAGTATCATACTAGAATGGATTGTTATAGAAGAGTGATTCAATTCGTTTTATCTGATCAGTCTAGTTGTGAATTTTTAGGAGGTCAAACCCATTTTCCTGTAGCTCTTATTTCGGTAGTAGAAGCATGTAAGTTACTTGACAAAGGATGTCAAGGGTACCTAGCCATAGTTAGAGATTATGCCAGAGAGGAGCCTAATCTCGAGAAAGTTCGCGTAGTTAACGAATTTCAAGATGTATTTCCTAAGGAATTGCCTGGATTGCCGCCAGAGCGGGAGATTGAATTCGAAATTGAATTAATGCCTAGAACAGGAACAATATCAAAAGCCCCGTATAGGATGGCCTTAGTTGAGTTGAAGGAGTTGAAAGTGCAACTGCAAGAATTGCTTGACAAAGGATTCATTAGACCAAGTGCTTCACCATGGGGTGCATCGGTCTTGTTTGTGAAAAAGAAAGATGGATCAATGCGCTTGTGCATTGACTATAGGTAGTTGAACCAAGTGACCATTAAGAATAAGTATCATTTGCCTAGAATTGATGATTTATTTGATCAACTCCAGGGAAGTTCGGTCTTCTCTAAGATTGACTTGAGGTTGGGATACCATCAGTTAAGAATTAAGAAGGAGGATATTCCTAAGATTGCGTTTAGGACTCGTTATGGACACTATGAGTTCCTTGTTATGCCATTTGGATTGACTAACGCGCTGGCTGCATTTATGGATTTGATGAATAGAATGTTTCAGCCTTATTTAGACCAGTTTGTGATTGTGTTTATTGATGATATTCTGGTATATTCGAAAGGACCTAAAGAGCATGAGCAACATTTGAGGATAGTTTTGCAGACCCTGAGAGAGCATAAGTTGTATGCTAAGTTTAGTAAATGTGAATTCTGGTTGGACCAGATAATATTTTCAGGACATGTGGTGTCAGGAAAAGGAATTGCAGTAGACCCGGCAAAAGTTGAAATGGTAGTAAATTGGCCGAGACCAACGACACCTACTGAAATACAAAGTTTCTTAGGATTGGCTGGTTATTATAGAAGATTCATTGAAGGATTTTCATGACTAGCAGGACCTTTGACTAAATTGACTCGAAAGAATGTTAAATTTGAGTGGAATGGGGAATGTGAAAGGAGTTTTCAGGAGCTCAAAAGGAAATTGACTTCGGCTCCAATTCTGACTATACCTACTGGACCTGATGGTTTCACGGTGTATAGTGATGCATCTCACAAAGGATTGGGATGTGTGTTGATACAGCATGGCAAAGTGGTAGCCTATGCATCCAGACAATTGAAACCCCATGAGCTAAATTACCCGACACATGATTTAGAGCTAGCAGCTATAGTGTTTACCTTGAAGATATGGAGACACTATTTGTATGGGGAAAAGTTTGAGATCTACACGGATCATAAGAGTTTGAAGTATTTGTTCTCACAAAAGGAGTTGAACATGAGACAAAGGAGGTGGATGGAGTTGTTAAAGGATTATGATTGTGAGATAAGATATCATCCAGGAAAAGCGAATAGAGTAGCATATGCTCTTAGTCGAAAGTCAGCTATAGAGATAGCTAGCTTAATGATGGCAGAATGGGAATTGTTAAAATCTGTAGTAGACTTCGAATTTAAATTGGAAATGGATTGTCTTACTGGTATGCTTAGTGCATTAAGGATTGAGCCTGAAATTATCCAGAAAATTAAAATTCTGCAAGAATGACCCAGAGATTTTGAAATTGAAAGATGCTGTATCTTTAGGTAAAAGATTAGAATTTCAGATCTCTGATGATGGAATAGTGAGATGTCAAGGACGACTTTGTGTTCCCGACAATGAGGAATTGAGGAAGGAAATTCTGTCGGAGGCACATAAGAGTAATTATTGTATCCACCCAGGTAGTACAAAGATGTACATGAATTTGCGTCAGCAATTTTGGTGGAATGGTATGAAGGCAGATACGGCTAAGCATGTTTCTTAATGTTTGACGTGCCAACAAGTAAAAGCGGAACATCTTAAACCCGCAGGACTCTTGAGACCATTAGACATTCCCGAATGGAAATGGGAACATATAACGATGGACTTTGTGCAAGGATTGCCAAGGACATCAAGGAGTCATGTTTCAATTTGGGTTATAGTGGATCGTTTGACTAAATCGGCACATTTCTTAGCGATTTGCATGGACTACCCAATGGATAAGTATGCAGACATGTATGTAAGTCAAGTGGTACGCTTACATGGTGTTCTAGTGACCATTACTTCAGATCGGGATATGAGGTTTACATCGAATTTTTGGAGAAGTCTTCAAATTGCGTTAGGGACTAATCTTCAATTTAGTACTGCTTTTCATCCCCAGACAGACGGTCAGTCGGAAAGAGTAATCCAGATATTGGAAGATATGTTAAGGGCTTGTGTAATTGACTTCAAAGGAAATTTGGATGAAAGATTGCATTTAGTAGAGTTTGCCTATAACAATAGCTTTCAGAAGAGTATAGGCATGGCACCCTATGAAGCATTATATGGAAGGAGATGTAGGACTCCTGTCTGTTGGAGTGAGGTAGGTGAAAGGAAGTTGACAGGACCTGAACTAGTACAAGTTACCATTGAAGCTGTTGATATTATCAGAGAAAGACTTAGGACAGCTCAAAGTAGACAGAAGGCTACGTAGATAGGCGTAGAAGACCTTTGGAATTTAGTGTGGGAGACCATGTATTCCTTAAGGTATCTTCTATGAAAGGAATATCTCGATTTGGGATGAAGGGTAAGTTAAGCCCTAGATTTGTTGGACCTTTTGAAATTCTGGAGAGGATAGGTGACGTAGCTTATTGTTTAGCATTACCTCCTAAGTTAGGAAATTTGCACGATGTGTTTCATGTATCGATGTTGAGGAAGTACCAGCCGGATCCTGGTCACATACTCGATCATGAAGCCATCAAAGTGGATGAGAAAGTTAGGTACATTGAAGAGCCTGTGCAAATGTTAGATCGAAAGGAGCAAATTCTTAGGACCAAGAAGATCCCATTGGTTAAGGTATTATGGCGACATCATGATGTGGAGGAAGCCACGTGGGAAGGTGAGGATCAAATAAAGGAAAAGTACCCTTACTTATTTCAAGAAAGCGCGAGTGGTGTTTGAATTTCAAGGACGAAATTCTCTAAGGAGGGGGAGAATTGTGGCATCCCAAAATTCAGAGCCAAGCCATAAGGTGTGTTAAAGTCTTTAATTAGGTGATAAAATTTCCCTTGGCTTATGCTTTAGTCATTAGTCTTTTAATTAGATGATTTGTGCATATGATTGTGAAAATTTAAATTCGATAGATTAATAATCTATGCTTGGCCATAAGATTTATAAATTAAATTTCAATGAATGAAATATCCCAAGACTTTGGCCAAGATTGAAAATAGAATTTTAAAAATATTTATAGAAGAAATTCAAAAAAAAAAAAAACGGGGATTAATTTTCGAATGGGCCTTAAGCCCATTTGGCCTAAGTCTTTAATGGGCCAAGATGAGCGGCCCAAGAAGGGAAGTCGATCGGCCCAATGGCGGCCCAAGAGAAGTGGCCGGATGGCCCAAGCCCAAGAAGCCCAAATTCAATTCAAAATTCAATTGGACAAGTGGCAAAGGGGAAGGCCATGCATTGGCCATGGTTGAGGCAATGTAATCATTAGCCATGATGAGCTCTGGGGGGTATAAGAAGGGAAGAGAGAGAGAGTGGCCGGCCATTTGCTCGCCCAAAGGAGAGGAAGAGAGAGAGAGGTGTGCGAGAGAGAGGAGGAGCGGCCGAGAGAGAGGAGGAGGGAAACCGCCGTGTCCGTCCGCCGTACGCCGTCGTTTGTTCATCCTAGAGGCAAGTGGAGTCCTGTAACTTCTCTTGCATGCTTGTATTGTTGATTGCATGTTAGATTTTGGGTGTTTTAAGTGAGAAAAATCGAGGTAAGGTTGGCTTGTTCTTAAGTCGTGTGACTGTTCTTGCTCGGGTTGTGTGAGTCAGTAACTTGTTTGAGCTTGCATGTGTGTTTGGAGTCCGATTTTATCTTTGATGTATCCATAAAAGTTGTAGCTAACATCTTGTACTATAACATACTGAAATTTCGTGGAAAATGATGGAGATTTGAGGGGTTAAAGTCGCATTTTACGGACACCTCAGATCTGGAGAGTTTTTACTAACTTTTTGCTGGATTCATGATTGCATGTTGGTTTTTGTTGATAATCTCACTTCGATGTCTTCATGAAAGTTGTAGGTAACATCTTAAACTACAACATACTCAAATTTGAAGAGAAAATAACAATCATAGCTTGGTAAATCGACTAAATCTTGAAGATGATGATTCTGGTGATGTATTCCGAGACACCCGAGACTTAAAGGACTAAAATGAGGACTATAATCTGGTGATTTTACCTAGATCTCTTCATGAAACTTGTAAAGGACACCTTGATACATAACATATCCAAATTTCAGAGGAAACGAAAGAAAATAGATGGGTGAAATCTTAATATTTCGGAGATTGAGGCACTAGACGATGCGGTAATAGATCCAGATACTTCGTGAGGTTGAGTAAAATAATCTATAAGTAATCTGGCTTGGACTTCTTCATGAAAGTTGTACGAAAATGTCTTGGCTATAATGCAGTAAACCTTTATAATTTTTGGAGGCCATATGGATATTTTAATTGAATTTATTCGGAAACCGTGCATTCTGGTTTCATCCGAGAAGCATAGGATGTTTTGGGAAAATTATGAGATTTTGTAAAAATTCAATTTGGCCATGAATTTCTTAAGTAATGATCATCCTATGGGTTGGTTTAATAATTTCTTGAATTTTGATAATTTTGGGAATTTATAGTTATTTAAAAAATAATAAAATAATAAATAAATAAATAAATAAAATGATAAATAAATAAATGAATAAAAAGGAATTATTTCATTGGCCATAGATTCCATTTAATTAATTCATGTTGCATGTGTGATAAAGCCTTGATATGTCTATGATATTGAATTGAGATGCACATGTGAATAAGCCTTGATATGTCTATGATATTGAATTGAGATGCACATGTGAATAAAGCCTTGATATGTCTATGATATTGAATTGAGATGCACATGTGAATAAAGCCTTGATATGTCTATGATATTGAATTGAGATGCACATGCGATAAAGCCTTGATATGTCTATGGTATTGAATTGAGATGCACATGTGATAAAGCCTTGATATATCTATGATATTGAATTGAAATGCATATGTGATAAAGTCTTGGCATATGTATGGCAATTGAATCAATGCATTTGTGAATGTCATGCCTAGTATGATTTGTTTGATATCATGCCATGTGCCATGTTAAAATGTGAATAAAATATTAGTAAACATGGATGATGGTAAATGAGGAGATGGTTGTGATGGCGGATGATACTCGGAATGTATAGAGATACATTGCTGAAATTCCCTGGGAGATTCAAGATGCCCGAAATGTGGGGGGCCGGAAGCCCTGTCGAGGTCTTTGCCTGAAGGGAATGCCTCGCGATGCCAGGATTGGGGTGCGAGATGCCTGGCTAGAAGGGTAAAGGCCGGAAGCCTTGTCGGAGGTTTCTGCCCGAAGGAAATGCCTCGTGATGCTAGTTGAGATGCGAGATGCCCGGAATGTGGAGGGCTGGATGCCCGGTGGCCTGGGAGGCTGAATGCCGAGGAACCTCGGAGGTCTTTACCCGAGGGGATGATGAAATTGATGATTTGATAAATGGGTGATGTGGTGATCAATTGAAAAGTAAAAAGTGGAAATTAAACCATGATATGATATGCATGATGGTAATGACGACGATGATATGCATGATGATATGCATGATGATGATAATGATATGTGATGTGAAATAACGATGATCACCCATGATGATATGATATGCATGATGATATGCAAGATGATGATGATGACATGATATGCATGATGATATGCAAGATGATGATGATGATAAGATATGCATCATGATATGCATGGTGATGATAATGATGATGATATATGATATGGCATGTGTAATATGATGATGTCATGATGATGGTGATATGTATGATACGATGATGATACACATGTATGTATTATAAATTGATATGATGATGCATGATAATATGCGCATGGCTTCAAGGTAAGTAACGCCTGCAATGCATGTATGATCTGCCTGATGCATTGAGTTGTTATTGGATTTCCCTATTTGCTGAGTGGTTGTACTCACCCATTTTGGGGATAACATTTCAGATTAGCCAGTATGTCGTTTCCTACCGTCACGAGAGGTACATTTTACGGGTTATCGTCCGACGTTGAGGTAGAGTGTGAGGAGTTCGGCTGTCCTTCCGTGCCTGGACTCACCTACATATGCGTACGCTGTCTTGTCATGTACGACATAGGCCTGGCTGGGGGCCCAGTCGTTCAGGAGTTTGTTTCTGTTCACGTTCGCCGCGATGGGGTGATGGGAGGGATGTTGCCACCGCCACCACCTGACGCACCGGACTGGGTGTGAGACCTAAGCGTGACGAGTAGGGGCTGTGTTTTTTGGGAGTTAGTTAGCCGACACTTATGATGGGGGGGATTGTACACGTGTGATGTAGAGGGTCGATGGTTCTTTTTGAGGTTTTAGGCTGGACATGGCTGAGTCCTAGCTTTTCCTTTTGATGTACCGACCCGAGAGTAGTCCCATCTTGAAAATATATGTAAATAAAGTGTCGTCACTTGTTTATAAAAAAATCCTAATGTTTAGTGGTGTGTATTTGTATCATGGTTGGTAGGGGGAGAGAGAGACGTGATATCTAATTTGCTTCCGCTAATGAGTCACGCTGGGACTGTTTTTAAAAAAAAAATGTCTATAAATTACGACACATCTTCTAAGGAGAAAGGTAATAATGAATATCATTGGTGTTGGTGACGACCTGCGAAGGGTTCAGGGTGTCACAGAAACCAAAGAGGACCTCATTTGCTGTCGACCAGCCTCCCGAGCCACAAGAGCCATCGCTCGTGCCTTCCGAGCTTGTCACACGTCGCCCCGCCAACTCGCACCCAACCGCTCATTCCATGCTTCCTCGCCATCCCCTGAGCCCCTTGGTCGTTATTGGAGCCTTGCTGCCGCCATCTAGCCACCGTCTGCTAGCGTTGCGGCCCGCCTAGGCTGTCGCAACCACCGCCGTCTCTCTTCACCACTTCAAGCTGCTCGAAAAACCCCTTCGACCCAAGGACAAAAGCTGAAGGCCTGCAGGGTCCTTAGACTTCGAGGCCTATTATGGGTCCCATTCGAGCCTTGGTTGGTGTCGCCATGGGCTTGGTTGTTGACCGTCTCCGCGACGCCGTCGTCGTGGACTCACCGGAGCGCAAAACCAATGAGTTTGCTTTCTAAACTATGCTTATGGAATTAATGATACTTAAGGGATTATAAGTTTAGCATAATTAAGGTTTAAGTGGTTATTTAGATTGGATTAGCGATTTAATTGTTTGATTTTGCATGTTAGGTAGTTAGATTAGATTAATTAAGGACTATATATATTGTACTATTTATCTAGATAGGTTCGGAAATTTTCTAAGCCCATTCAGGTGGTTAGATTAGCGTTTCTGGCCTAAGTTGGTATTTATTGCATTTAAATCGCATTATTTAATTAATTTTGGTATTTATTTAATTAATTATTATTTTTCGTAAATTATACCGAGATAACCGATGACCGAAATTTCGTGTTGATTGCGGTAGTGTACTTTGTTTATGCAATTGAGTGTTAAATTGTGCAAATTGAGAGGTGATGGTAATTTTGAGTATTTAATTTAAAATTAAGAAATTTTGGTAATTATTTAGAAATTATCGAGTGTCAGGTTTTGACACCGAAAATGATTTTAAATACTATATCAAATAATGAGATTTGAAAAGGAAGGGTATCGGTTTTTTTGGTTTAAATTTACCATGTATCCACACACAAATATTTTCACCATGTGTTTTTAATATGAAGAAAAAGGACCAAGTACGTTATTTTAATTGAGACATTTGAGTGCAAAGCACGATGTCTTGGCTGAGAATTGGATGGGTGCATGAATGGTTATGAGAACCCGTCCTGAGTTGTTAAGCTAGATGTGCCCTTATATGGGATGCCCTATCAATGGATGCTTGTCGCAGTAGAGGCTAGAACGATATTCCTTTATGGAATGCCGTTGACAAAGTGATGTTGCCATGTTCGATGGGGCGAGACGATGCCTGGCTACGCTAGAAGACCGCTGAACTTCAAGTAGGCCATGCCCGTGTGTGGCTGTAATTAACAATTGGAACACATGTTGAGTGAAACTGATGCGCCGGATTATAGGACAAAATTGTGTGGCTTGGAATGGGATGTGTCATAATGATTTGGCCCTATAATCAAGACCCCTTGTGTTTATTGGGATGAAGGTGTTGGCGTTCCAATTGTTTGAGTTTAATTACCGCATATGGTTGGGTATATAATGTCACGCCCCAAACCTCGAGCGCACACACATCCCTCGGTAGTGGATACAAAATTGTGACGTCTCACGACGCATCGCCGACCCATTCATTTCATTACGCATGCAGAGGTGAATAATTACCTCGACAACCAAAAGCTTGGGATAAAAAAGTAGGCAATCAATCATAACCAAAACAAGCCTTTATAAACACATAGATTTATATACAACATTGAGCTGTCTAAATAGACCGACTCAACAAAAAGGAGGACTGTCCTAAGACCAACTAGTTGGACACTTTCGTCAATCCTTCGGTCTCCACCTCCCTAGAATCCATGGCTTCGGGTCCTCCACAACCACCATCTAAGGACCTCAAAATGTTGAGCCCACGAAGGGGTGAGATAATGTCTTAGCAAGTTCACCTCCTAAACTCCAACTAGGAAGGATATACACCTAGAGGCCTAGCGACACAAATCAGAGGACTTACCTTGTCTCAGTTCCTTCCTACACATCAGTACAATTCATATTCAACCAACATTCGCACAAGCTGAAACTATTGACACTCATCGGTTCATTAATTCAATCAATCCAATTGATACCATACGATTGACATCATCTATGAATTCATACCATCTATTAAACCATACCATCTATTCATCCATCAATACAAACACGGATCACACAAGTTGAAATGGATGCAATGCTCTCACAAGCTAATATAGATGGTAGCTCACACAAGCTCTAATAGATAGATGATAGCTCGCACAAGTTGATAAATAGATTGTTATTTTTCACAAGTTGATAAATGATCGCTACTCTCACAAGCCAACATACAAATGCCCACACAATCTGACAATGATGCTCACACAAGTTGATAACAATGCTCACACAAGCTGAAATGGTATTTAAAAACCACCAACGGTGTCAAAACTTGACACCGGTATTTTCGAGTTAAGAAACTAAAACTTCACTAACATCACTCAATTTCACAATTGATCAATCAATTCGTACAAACTAACCACTGTTGCGATCGGTGCGAAATTCTAACGACCAGGCCATCTCAAAGATAATTTTAGGAAAATATTAATTAATTAATTAACTAAATTATGAAAAGTTAATTAATTTAAATATAAACTAATTTAATTAAATAATATTAAATAATATTATTTTAAATAATTAATTAATTAATTGATCAATTAATCAATTAATTAATTAAAGTCTAATCATGCTTAACATTAATCTAATTGCATAATTAGACTAATTAATCCATCTACTAAATAATCATTCATCTAATCTAATTAACATTTAAATAAACTAATCTAACTACCTAAACATACTTAGCATAATCTAAACACCCCTTAAACATCATTAACTCCATAAGCATAGTCTAGTGAGTAAACTCACTAGTTTAGCATTCCGGTGAGTTGACGGCAACGGCGACGCCAAGGTGGGTGACAATCCTCCTAGCGGCAACACCAATGGGGATCGGGAATGGCTTGAAAATGGGCCTTCAAGTCCTAGAACCTTGTTGGCCTTCTGCTTCTATTCTTGGCTGAACTAAAGAGAGAGAACCAGCGGCTGAAACGGCAAGGAATGGCTGATCGGAGCTCCAACGAGCAGTTGACCGGCAACTGGTGGCACCTAGGGGTCAAAAGGGACTTACTAGTAATGTATGGATGGAGGAAGGGTTGGAATGGGAGGAAAAATGCATAAAACGCAAAACAGTGCACTCGGGCAGGTGGACCGACGGATCGGCAAGCGGCGATTTCTGGTTGGGAGGTGGGTCGACTGACGGCTCCATTCGGTGAACGGCAAGGTGCTCCCATACAATTTGGACCTCCTAGACACAGTGGTGGCTAGCACAGAGGCTGATTCTCATAGGAAGACAAATTTTAACTCAGGTTTTTAGAGAAAGGTCAGTTGGAGCAAAAACTGGAATAAGAGAAAATAGAGGGGGAAAAGAGGTTAACGGTGGCTCCAATGGGCTAGGTGGCGTGCAACGGGCAAGGGGAGGGTGCTGCTAGCTTTCCTCTAGTTTCTCAAGCTCTCTCAACACCTCAACAATGGAGAAAGGAGGGGGAAAGAGGAAAAAGAAGTCTGTTGAAGCGAGGGGGTCCCCAAAGGCTTCTCTACCTTCAACACTTATCTATTGCACTCAAGTGGCTGCCCTATCACTTGCTCAACTATCCACAACCACTTTCTCTCTCTTTAAGCTTCCTCAACACACCACCCAAGTGGTCCAAATGTTCCTCCCCCCATGGCATAGAATTTTGTGCATTTGTTTCTCAAATTCCTTCAATTCCTCTTCATTTCTACTTCAATTCCATCCAATTGAAGTCCAAACAAATCAACCAAGGTGTCCACTCTTAATCCATGATTTTTTTTCATCAATTGAACCAACTTAATGGCCATGGGCGCGCTTAAAAACGGTCTTATGAATTTCCCGAACCAAAATACCCTTACTTTGGATTTTTCACCAAAAATCTCGGTTTGTAGAAAAATCTTCGGATGATGAGTCAACATTCCTAAAATGATTTGTGACACGACAGAATTTCCAATTTCTGAAATTAGGTTCAATTTCATGATTAATTTCAATCTGGCATGATTTTAGCGCATCCTAATCTACCGGGTAGCTTTTAGGAATTCTACGTGCAATTGACCCGAGGTCGATCATTTTTTAGCCACACGTACATCTTCGACACATTTGTGACTCTCAATTGTCATGGAAATCTCGAGATTTCAAATACGGACATAGGATACCAAAACAACAAAGAAATTGATTTAGTACCAATCGACAAGAATTGTGCAATTAGGTGGAATCATCCACACTTAATCACATCCCTTTGTTGAGTCGACCTATCTCCAGTCTCTAAACGATCTCTGCCGTAATGACCCTTCTAGATTAGTACGGTCAAGCAGTCGATTGCTGGTCGAATGCTCAAGTCTATTGCATTTAGATTCCTTAACGACTTCACTTGATAAGCTAGTTATCTCGTGAGTGGCCAAATCAGAGAAAAAAAACTTTAGGCATGTCGATGAAAAGCACATATAATTGTGCTGACATGCAAGAAGGATCTGAGACGAGGTAAATCTCTGTGATTGTGTGGCTGTGTGATTAATGACCCTAGGCGTATTTCCTTCCTAGTCGGAGTTTAGGAGGTGAACTTGCTAAGACATTGTCTCACCTCGATGTGGGCTCAATATTTTCAGGTCCTTAGATGGTAGTTCATTCGGAACATTTTGGACAGCCGCAGGCTATTACTGAGCGGGGAATAGATGTTCGGATCCCTGATAGTAGTTGGGTTTATGAGTTGATTGTGACCACCATCTGGGTCGATGAGGGCCTACCTAAGAGGGTACCTCATCAATTCAGGGCATGGTTCTGCCATGGACTCAATAGATATCGGGTGGGTCCCATCCAGGGTTTTGAAATCCCCTCAGTGGTTGTCGATGCCGCTTTTGGCAAGGGTGCAGTTGACCCTCCCAATGGAGCTGTAGAGGACCCGTGCCTCCGAAGCCTATGGAATATGAAGGATCAGTGAATGTGTTCGACTAGTAGGTTGTAGAACAGTTCCTTTTTAAAAGCTGATCTTTTGTAAACCTTTGTATATAAACTTAGTTTGTGTATAAAGGTGTTTGGTTTGATGTGAATGTCCTGCTTCCTTATCCCATGTTGTTTGCTGTCAGGAGTTTTTAATTCGCTTCCGCATGTGTAATAAAATGAATAGGTCGGTGACGTGTCCTAGGACGTCGCATATTTCATCGACCACCAAGGGATGGGCACACGCTTGAGGTTCGGGGATTGACATCCTTGCCCAAAGTTGTATTAAAGCTAGTCGATAGTTGGAGTGATAAGGTGCAATGGTTTATGGAATAGTTAGTAGGAAATGCCTCTATCTTATGCTAATGTCAGTGATAATTATTTTGGTAGATTGTTTGATGTGATCGCTCAACTTCTGATTTTGTGTGGAATCGAAAAGTAGGTTTCTGTATAAAATTTGCATAATGAGTGATCATGAGCAAAGGACTCCTAGGAAGAGAACAATTGGACTAGTGACTCGGGGTAGGATGCCGATTAGGGTTGGTACTTGAGGGGGTCATGATAGAGCGCTAACTCAGGCTAATGCTAGTGGTGTAGCGTCACCTCCAGTCGGTACTAGGGTAACAGCACCTAATGATCCAAGGTACAATGGGATCATGCAGGCGCTAGAGACACTTGGGAATGTGGTCGGGCAGTAGGCCCAAAATCAAGCTACCACTGCCACCGCTATTGCAGCCACCACTACTACCGCCAATGCTGCTGCTGCTGTTGCCGCACCTATCGAAGTTCCACTTGGGAACGTGCTTGTTGAGAGAGAGAGACCAATGCATAAGCTCATCGAGCAATTTCTGAAGTTGCACCCACCGAGGTTCACTAGCGTAGGAGATCTCGAAGCTACAGCCCTTTAGATCAAGGACTTGGAAAAGGCATTTGCACTGCTGAGGTGCATAGAGGAGGAGAAGGTCGTCCTTGTAGTATACCAGCTGCAGGGTAACGCAAGTGCTTGGTGGAGAGCCACCAGAGGAGTAGTGTTCCCAGAATGTGTGGTTCCGGAGTGGAACGCTTTCGTTGAAGTATTCAACAGCAAGTAGTTTTCTGATAGTGCTAGGGAACTGAAGATGGCAGAATTCTAACGCCTTTGTCAATGTCTAATGACAGTAGATCAATACGACGTGAAGTTCATTGAACTATCGTAGTACACCCCTAGACTAATTGAGGATTCGGTAGACCGAGCTAAAAGGTTCAGAGACGGGCTTAGGCCGAAATTGAGGAGTCCGCTAGTTCTATTCAGCTTGAAGAACTACAACGATTTGTATGAACAGGCCCAACTGATAGAGAGAGATTAGAATGAACAAGCCGTTGTACCTGGGTCACGGTTTGGTTCAAATAGGGATGGCTATAGGTTTGGGAAGAAACCTATGATAGGAAGAAGGTACCATGTTCCACCCAACAAGAATGATGGGATAGAAAAGTCAGCGCCAAGATAGAATGGTGTGTGTCGCTTCTGCGGAAGGCGACACGGATTACCCCCGTGCCATTTTAGGCCGGGTGCTTGTTATGAGTATGGCCAGTAGGGTCACATAGCTAGAAACTATCCTAAAAGACCGATGGGACCACAATAGTTGTCGCCGCCACCACCACTGATGGGTCAAAATCGAGGATACGCCCCTCTGAATGCACCTCAAACTCAAGGAAGGACGTACGCCATCACTAGAGGATAGGCTAAGGACTTGCCTGATGTGGTTACAAGTACTATTTCCCTAAACGACCACGTTACTTATGCTTTATTTGACCCTGGTGCAACTCATTCATTTATAGTTGAGCAATTTGTTAAGTTGATAGGATTGAGTCCTGAAATGTTGGAGTCAATGATTAGTATATCTACATCACTAAAGGCTAAGGTGTTGTCTACTATGGATTATATTGGTTGCAAGTTAGTGATTGGTGAGTGAGAGGGGATAATAGATTTGATAGTCTTAGCCATGTATGACTTTGACATAATAATTGGCATGGATTGGCTCACTAAGCAACGAGCTAAGATGGACTGCTATCGTAAAACGATTTAGTTTGACCCATTATTGGGTGAAAGTTTTGAGTTTATTAGGAGTCGAGGATGACCCTCGATTACCTTAATCTCATTGTTTGAGGCAACCCGTTTGTTAGACGGGGGTTGTCAAGGTTACTTAGTGACTATCGTGGATACGATAGTTAAGAAGCTGAAGATTGAAGATATCGTTGTAGTGAAAGAATTTACAGATGTGTTTCCGAAGGAATTGCTAAGCTTGCCACCAGAGAGATAAAGTTCGTGATCGAGTTAGCACCCGGGATAGAGCCAATCTCTAAGGCTCATTACCAGATGGCATTGTCTAAGTTGAAAGAACTGAAGGTTCAAATGCAGGAGTTGATGGATAAGAGATTCATATGTCCTAGTGCATCGCCTTAGGGACCACCAGTTCTGTTCGTGAAGAAGCAAGATGGTTTGTTGTGCCTATGTATCGACTATCCTCAACTCAATCAGGTGACGATCAAGAACAAGTATCCACTCCCAAGGATCGATAACTTGTTTGATCAGTTACAAGGAGTGTTGATATTTTCTAAGATAGACTTGAGGACAATATATCATCAGTTGAGGATCTGGAAGGAGGATATACCGAAGTTAGTGTTTCGTACTCGATACGGCTATTATGAGTTCACTGTAATGCCGTTTGGTTTGACAAACGCCCCAACTACTTTTATGGATATGATGAACCGGGTGTTTAAAGAGTATTTGGATCAATTTGTGATCGTATTGATTGATGATATCTTGGTGTACTCAAGAAGTCTTGAGGAGCATGAAAGGCATTTGAGATTGGTGCTTCAAACACTGAGGAATCATAAATTGTACGCTAAGTTCAACAAATGAGAGTTTTGGTTGACTCGTGTAGCATTCCTAGGTCACATGATTTCAAATGAAGGAATCTCCGTGGACCTAACCAAGATTGAAGTGGTGATCAACTGGCCAAGACCGACTACCGTGACAGAGATAAGAAGTTTCTTGGGCTTAGCAGAATATTACAGAAGGTTCGTGGAAGGGTTTTCAACAATAGCTTCGTCGTTGACTCGACTATTGAAAAAGGAAGAAAAATTCATGTGGACAGACAAGTGTGAGTGTAATTTCCATGAGCTTAAACAAAAGCTAACTACCACACCTATGTTGACGATTCCATTTGATCCTAGAGGATACGAGATCTATAGTGATGCGTTGTTTAGAGGATTGGGTTGCATGTTAATGCGGCATGGCAAAGTTGTTGCATACGTGTCCTGTTAGTTGAGACCTCATGGGCTGAATTGTTCGATGCATGACTTAAAACTCGTAACAATCATTTTCGTTCTAAAGATTTGGAGACATTATTTGTGTGGAGAAAGATTTTAGATCTTCACTAACCATCAAAGTCTCAAATATCTATTCTCTCGAGAAGGAGTTGAATATGAGACAGCATTGCTAGATGGAATTTCTGAAGGGCTATAATTGTGATATTCAATATCACCCTAGAAAGGCTAATAAAGTTGCAAACGCGTTGAGTCAGAAATCTTCAGTAGCGCGGATGGTACTAAAGGAATGGATTTTACTAGAGAGAGCTCGAGATTCGATTTTCAAATTTGAGGTAGGCCACCTTTTGAATATTATGGCCACTCTCAAAATTAAACCGAAAGTGCATATCAGAATCAAGACGCTTTAGCCGACAGACCCAGAAATTAAGAAAATCCTGCAAGTAGATACCTATCACAACCAAATTTTCGATTGTACCACCTAGGGTTTAGCTAATTAATTGTTAAGCCTAGACTTAACTCGGGCTCTCCCAAGCTTATATCAATTCACGACTTAGGTTCAAATTTCTTAACATGTAAATGGATTTTATCTAGGAGTCACCACTAATCAGTTTATGGTAGGTCGATTAGACACCTAAGTAAAATAATTGGAGAATTATTTTACTTCTACGAACTAGAGATTTTGAATACGGGGACTTGATTACTTTAGATTTCTCTAACGCCCTTTCGGTACCTTTCTCTTTTATTTTGAAAAAATGTTTGGCAAACAACTTGAATTGATTTTAATTCCCTAACAAGTGAGGTGACCATGCGGGTGCACAAACCATCAATTTAACATCCAAGAAAATAAATAAATAAATTGCAAAACTTACCTCATAGCAATGAAAGCATATGCAATGTTAAATCATAATTCACATCGACAATCCTAAATATGATTTCTAATTAACACGAAATTACTCAATTTTTGTTTTCGCTTTTTTTTAATGATAATCTAATCTACATGTAATGCAATGTTACTAATCTAACATGTAATGATATGGCATGGCAACATGACTTAAACTATATGACATAAATAAAATGCAATCTATCCTAAAGAATGAAATTGATTAATTCTAAGGCATTTTTTTTTTTTGTCTTTTCCATGAAATTCGAAATTAGAAAAATGCAAAGATTATCTAGCTAGATTAAGTAACTATTCAATTTGTATTAGGAATCAGGTTAAGCCAAATCCTAATTTAAACTAGAATCTTATCTTAACCAAGTAATCTCTAACCTAAAATGCAATCTATCTAAAAGGATCTATCTAAATAAAACTTAAACATGCAATCAATCTAATATGCAATGATGTGCCAGGAATGCCCTAATTCTACATGATACATTCATGATGATTTTTCTTGTACTTTTTCTTTGTAAAATTCGAAATTTAAAATTGCCAAATAATTAAACGTGCCATTTAAATTAAAGAAAACTAACATCTTAAATGAACACATTTTTTTTATTTAAAAATTCGAAATAAGATTGCAATCCTAAACATGCAAGATAACCTAAGACTAGAAATATTCTAAAACAAACCTAATTCTCATTCAATTTTTTTTTTTTTTTTGGAATTTTTCTTTTACAAAAATAAAATTGACTCAAAATGGCAAATCAAGCAAGATAAGATTGATATCCAAACATTGGCGAACCATATCTCGCGCATGAGATCGGGTTGATCAATTTAAAAATTAAATCGCGAATCGAATCTCGAGCATGAGATTGGATTGTCGATTTTTGCAAGAGATTGCGAGTCAGATTTCGGGCGCGAAAATTTGACTGTCAATCCCTAATTTGAGGGACACTTTCATGTTGGAATCCCAATCAAACATTTAAGAGAAACAATTCCACTAAACAAAACCAGATATAAAGGGAATAAAAAAACAAACTATAACTGGATAAGCAATAATAACAAAAAATCTACCTAATTCCCTTTTTCTTTTTCTTTTTTGTTTTTTCTTCTTTCCTTTCCCACGTGTAACCGTGGTTCTCCAAGGGTAGCCGGTTGATCAGTCTGGCAAGGGAACTCTAGCAGAGGTGAGCTAGTGAACTAGCGGCAGCAGAGGGATGCGGAGCGCGGAGCGCGGAGCATGGATCACGTGAGGGCGGACTAGCATCAACTTTGCCGATGGCAACCGGCAGGCGCTTGGGCGGAGTGAACGCAGGCGGCATGATGGGCTCGGGCGGAGGAAGACTCAGGCATCGGGGACTTGGGGCGGCGCAGCGGTCGTGGCTGGCTTCGGGGCGACGAGCGGCGCGGGTCGGCAGGACGTCGGGGGAGCGAGCAACGCGGGTCTGCCTAGCTTCGGGCGGAGCAGCAGCGGCGGGTTGGATCAAGCTACGTGGGTCCGCTTGGCTTGCAACCTGGGTCGCTGATTGGAGGTCACGGCGGTCGGATGTGCGACGGGGCAAGCTCCAAAAGGCAGATGCAAACAGCGAACGCAAGGGGGAAGGAGAAGATGAACAGTGAACTACTTTTCCTCCTTCCACACGTCTCTGTCTCTCTTTGCTTTTTGCTTTTTACTTTGGTGTTTCTTCTCTCCTCAAAACCCACAGACGGCTAATCTCTCTTTTCACTTTTTCGGTCAAGAAAGCAAAATTTTTTACTTTTTTCTTTTCTTCCAAAACCGAGTGAAAAGAAGAATCCCCCAAAAACCTACATATACTTGCTTTTATAGGTGAAGGACTAGGATTTTAATTTCTTATTCGAATCCAAATCCGCAATTTTTTCACAAAATTCATCCCATACTGATAAAGATTCGAGATTAAGATGAAATTTTTCTCTAAATCCAAATCTTTCAAAACCAAATCGCAATATTCTCTTACCCATCCGCCCTATTCAAAAATTCATATCTCGGAAAAATTTTAAAATTTATATTCCTGCGAGATAATTTTTAATTATTAAAAAAACACAAAATTGGGCCAACCTACTTGCTTCGTGGGCATGATCCATCTAATTCGAACTCATCCGCCACCGATCTAATAAAATACAAAAAATGCAAATAAAAAAATAAATGCAACATAAATCTATATGCTATGCAATTTATAAAATTAACCCCTAATTTCCTATGCAATAAATAAACTAAATCGCCAAAATTTAGGTGTCAACAATACCGAAAATAGAAAAGCTGACTTTCAAATTTCTGAAGATGGAACATTAAGGTTCCAAGGGCAATTGTGTGTACCTAACGATGCAGAGCTTAAAGAAGAGATCTTATTAAAAGCTCATTGTAGCAGTTACGACATCCATCTCGGTAGTACGAAGATGTATTAGAATTTGCGTCAACACTATTGGTGGTCCGATATGAAGGTGGGTATCGCCAAGTATGTCGCCAAGTGTCTGACGTGTCAGCAAGTGAAGGCACAACATTGTAAGCCAGGAAGACTTCTACAACCTCTTGAGATTCCCGAGTGGAAATGGGAACACATCACAATGGATTTTGTGACGGACTCACCAAGGAATCAAAAAGGAAATGATTCAATTTGGGTAGTGGTCGACAGACTGACAAAGTTAGCTCACTTCATTACCGTACGAAATGACCTTAATTTAGATAGGCATGTGGAATTGTACATACGTCAAATTGTTCGTCTGCATGGAGTGCTGGTGATGATTACATCAAATAGAGACCCGAGATTTACTGCTACCTTTTGGAAGAGTTTGTAGGCTACTTTAGGAATGAAGCTACAGTACAGTACGGCCTACCATCCTAGACGGATGATTAGTCTAGGAGGACAATTAAAACCATCGAGGACATGTTGCGAGCTTGCGTGTTGGATTTTAAGGGAAGCTGGGAGGAACAACTTTATCTTGTCGAGTTCGCCTACAACAACAGCTACCAGCAAAGTAATCAGATAGCACCTTTTAGAGCATTGTATGCAGAGCGTGCAGAAAGCCAATGTGTTAGCATGAGGTTAGAGAATGAAAGATCATAGGCCCAAAGTTGGTTTAGCAGTCAGTGGATGCAGTTGTAGTCATCAGAAACATATTAAAGACAGCTCAGAGCTGCCAGAAAAGTTACGCCGATAAGCGTCAAAAACCATTGGAATTCCAAGTTGGTGAGCATGTCTTTCTAAAGGTGTCACCGATGAGGGATATTTTGTGCTTCAACAAGAAAAGGAAGCTGAGTCTAAGACACGTAGGTCCCTTTAAGATTTTGGAAATGATAAGGATTCTAGCGTACTGTCTTGCTTTGCTACCGAGATTAGCACAAGTGCATGACATCTCTCACATGTTGATGTTGAGGAAGTATGAGCTTGACCCGACCCACGTGCTAAATTTCGAAGACTTAGACATGGATGACAGGGTGTCGTACATGGAGAAACTGGTTCAAATTGTAGATCGTAAGGAACAGGTTCTACACATCAAGACAATCCCGTTAGTTAAAGTGGTCTAGCAATACCACAGCACCGAAGGAACAACTTGAGAAAGTGAAGATTTAATGAGACGACAATACCCCCACCTATTTGTTTAAAGATTTGAAATTGTTGTGACATCCTGATTTTTAGGTTCTATTTTTAATTGAATAAGTTGGGTTTTTCATCGACGCGCCTATAGTTCTTTTCCTGAGTTGGCTACTCATAGGATAACTAGTCTATCAGGTGAAGTTGTTAAGGAATATAAATGCAATAGACTTGAGATTTCGACTAGGAATTAACTCTCGATAGTGTTAATATGCAAAGGTCATTACGGTACTGTCAAAAATTGATTAGAGACCAGAGATAGGTCAATTCAATAGAGGTATGTGATTAGTATGTGGGTGATTGCACCTGATTGCAAAATTTCTGTCGAACAACACTAGACCGATTTTTCTGTCATTTTTGTACCATGTGGCCGTATTTAAAATCTTGAGATTTTCACAACAACCAAGAGTTGCCAATGAGTCGAAGATGCAGAATGTAGCTCGAAAATAATCGACCATGGGTCAATTGCACTAAAAATTCCTAAAAACTACCCGATAGGTTAGGTCACACTAAAATCACGCTAGATCATAATTAACCGCAAATTTGAACCCGATTTCATAAATTGAAAGTTCTATCATGTCACGATTCATTTTAGAAACGTCCACTCATCCTTTGAAGATTTTTTTGCAAACTGGGATTTTTGGCAAAAATTCAAAATATGGCCGTTTTTCACTAGGAAAATTAGAGCGTCGTTTTTGTAGCGTTTTTGGGATTCAAGTTAGTTCAATTGACAAGGAAAAATCCTAAGAGGGACGATGGCATCTTGGTTGAAATTATGGGCATCAATTTAGGTTCAATTGAAATGGATTTGGAAGGAAGTGGTCCAAAATTCGTAAGTCCCTTGGTGTGCAACATTTGAGGCATCGAATGAAGCTTCTAAGGGAAGTTTAAGGGCTGTAAATTGGCCTTGGATGACAGCCAATTGTGGTGGGGCCTTGCCAAGGGAGAATTGGATAGAAGTGTGGACTTTGGAGGCAAAATGGGACCCTCCATCTTCAGCTGGCCTCTTCTTCTCCAAGTAAGCTGTTTTATCCATTGTTGAGACTCTAAGAAGCTCAAAATTGCAGAGAGAAACCAGAGAGGACCCTCCGCCGTCGACCAGCCTCCTGACCACCAGAGTCACCACTCGCGCCGCTCAAGCCTGTCGTGCGTCGCCCGCCAACTCTTGCCTCTGTCGTGCCCAACCGCTCGTTCCAAGCTTCCTCGCTGTCCCCCGAGCCCCCCGGTTGCTATAAAGGCCTCACCATCACCGTCCAACCACCATTTGCCACCATCGTGGCCCACTTAAGCCGTTGCAACCACCGCCATCTCTCCTCACTGCTTCAAGCCGCTCATGTCATGCCTCGATCCTCGGGGACACGCCCATCCTTCTACTTGGTCGATTTTAAAGTGCGATATCCCAAGACTATATGTCATTGACCCTTTCATTTTTAATACGCACGCGGAAGTAATTATATGCCATATTTTTCATATTGAAATCCACAACCATACTTTTATACAGAGCATAATTCGAAGAGCTTCACAAAACTATTCACAACTTTTTAGTCTCATTCTATCCACATATATACAGGGTTCACAAAAGGGGATGGGATCTCAGTCCTCATCCAAATCGTAGTCAAGATCAAACTAATCCTCCTTCGATTCTTCTCCACTCAGCTCGTTTCTTTTAAACTCTTCATCATCTTCTTTAAGGTCATCCTTGGCTCCAGATGTCGGCTCATCCTCACGTGATCTAGGGGCCTGAAATATTATCCCACAACCGGGATGAGACTATGTCTCAGCAAGTTCTACCCCCTAAGACTCGATTAGTAAACTAATATGCTATCCAATCTGCCTATGCACACATGGGTCAAAGGACTTACCTTGGCCTCAAATTCCACCTGCATGTTAGCATAGTTCAATAGGCACCCAAACAATCACATCATAGATTGATATCTCAATCAATTGACCTAATCGATTTCATATTCACAAGACCACTTCCGGTCATTTCTACTATTGCAACTCAACTCCCAATTATCAATCACGGTTCTTGTGACATAGCTTATTTATAGGTGGTAATCACAGCCCCACTAAGCAACTTTCTTAGATTTAGTAGCTTTAACATCCCACTTGACCCTTTCAAGATCCGATGGCTTTACGGTCCCACTTGACCATTTCAAGATCCGATTGCTTTACGGTCCCACCCGATTCCTTTTAAAATCCGATGGCTTTATAGTCCCACCCGATCCTTTTAAAATCTGATGGCTTTACGATCCCACCCGACCCTTTCAAAATCTGATGGCTTTACGATCCCACCCGACCCTTTCAAAATCTGATGGTTTTACGGTCCCCCCCGACCCTTTCAAGATCCGATTTTGGAATGAATCCTAAAATCACTCATAAATTACTTTAGCACCAAATAAAGCTCAAATAAATAAACGGACTGCACCATGACAATCAACACGAAATTCCAGTCACCGGCCATCCGGTTGAATTTCCGGAAAATAAATAATCAATTAATTAATTTCGCAAAATAATTATTAAATATAAATAAATCAAATTTAGGCTTGTAATGCTGAATTGGACATCGAAATGGGCCTGGAAAATTATTGAGACTCGTTCGATAAATAATAGCACCTTTCTATTTGCTATTGACTAAATCTAACCACCTAACATACATCGGTAAGTCACCAATTAATTGTTCTAATCTAATCTAACCACCTAATTGCACTTAATTAAATTTAACCAAACCCTTAAGCATAATTAGCAAACTAAGAAAGTATTAGTGAGTAAAACTCACTTGAATAAAAGCGGGAACTGGGACATCGTGACGACGATGCGACAGTGGCCGAAATCGAGCTTTCGACAACAACGGCGTGCTTGGATCGGGCCTTAGACTTGGCCCAACAAATCTCAGCTCAACTGAGAATTTCTTGCTTTTGGGCTGGACCCAAGTTGGGTTGGGCTTTCGACAAGCTAGAGCCGCAGCTGCTACTGCGGCCAGCCGCGCCTTACTGCACGCCCTCCGCCTCTCCCCCTTCCGCTGCCACCGGTCTCTTCTTTTCCTTCTTTTTCGGTGGCTGCTTGAAGACCCAACAGATCTGAGGATGCCAGAGCAACCAGTGACCGCACGCGACGCCATCGCCATCCGCCGTTCGCCGCCATGCTACCGTTTGTCTCCCTCTTGTCCACTCGAATGCCATCCGCCTCATCCAATTGAGCTGTCCAGCTCCTGCCACCTTTGGTCGGTCTCGTTCGGCCACCTTAGGCCGCCGCCCGACCACCTCTAGCCACCGTGAAGCCTCGCCTAGGTCTTGTTCAGCCCCTCGGTCCATTTCTAACCCAACCTGGCTCCGGATTAGTCCTCCTTTGCCCCCAACCAGCAGCGGGCATAGAGAAGAAAAATGGGTATTGCAACGGACGTTTGGCCAATTTTGGCCGTCTTTCCGAGCCCAGATGCTCAGCTCGCTTTGAGGAAAGTCGATCCTCACGTCGAGCCTGTCGTTTTGAGTGAGTTTTACTCACTAATTCCTTCTTAGTTTGCTAAGTATACTTAAATGTTCATTAGTATTAATTAAGTGTAATTAGGGGGTTACATTAGAATTGATTAGTGATTATTAGTTAATTTCATTGCATATTAGTTGTTTGATTAGTGTACTTAGATAGAGAATTGCCTATAGTATTTATTGGATGCCTCTTGGGATTTTTCCCGACCCTTATCGGGCGTTAATTTGGCAATTCGGGCGTAAATGGAATTTTTAGAAATTAAATATTAATTTTCGAAATTAATTATTTAATTATTTATTTTTCAAAATTCAACTGGGATGGCCAATGACCGAGATTTTATGTTGATGATCGTGGCATAGGCCGTTTCTTTAATTGAGCTTCATATTGTACTAAATTGGAATTATTGTGTTTATTTATTTATTTTTTGGAATTAAATTAATTAATTAATTATTTTTCGAAAATTCAACTGGGATGGCTAGTGACCGAATATAATGCTGATGACCATGGTGAAGTCTGTTTATTTAATCGGGATTTATTTTGAGGTAAATTGAATTTTTAATATTTGTTAATTAATTTTCGAAATTAATTATTTATTTATTTATTTTTCAGAAATTAATGCTGAGGTGACCAACGACCGGAATTTCGTGCTGATTGTCGTGGCGCAATCCGTTTATTTATTTGAGCTCTACATTGTACGAAATTAAATAAATCGTGATATTTTAGGGATTTATCCTAAATTGATTTAAATTGAATGAAATTGAATTATAAATTGGTAGATGGCTAAGTATGGCTAGTTAGCAATTGTAATGCCTTGTTAGTGGAGAGAGTGGTGAGAGCTAACTGAGAATTCTATTGGCTGAGACCGATCAAGTACAAAGTATAGACAGGTGTGGTTCGGTGATAATGTACATCACTGTGCGAAAATAGTGCCTTAAAGAACGCACGTAGACTGTCTATGACTTATGGTAGGCGTGGTTCAGTGATTAAAAATATTACTGTGCGAAAACGGCACATTAAAGAACGCACGTAGAATGTCAATGATTTGTGACTTATGACGGGCGTGGTTCGATAATGAGGAATATCACTGTACGAAAATGGCACCTTAAAAAACGCACGTAAACCATTTGTTACTTATGTCACCTTGGCGAAAACGATGCTCGAGAGTATTAATGGAGCTCTATGACTAAGTATACTATTGGAGGTTATATGGGATGGAGTGAATGACCTAGAAATAATCCAACTGACATGTAATCGACTAAGTCGATTGATCGATGATTCAATCTGAGTGTGATTTGATGTTGTGAATTGATCGATTGAATGGAAGTGACCGTGAGTGGTCTTGTTGGCGTGTAATCGACTAGGTCGATTTGATCGATGCTTCGATTAGTGATGTGATTGCTTGGGTGCATATTTGATCTATGTTAATATGCAGGTGGAATCTGAGGCCAAGGTAAGTCCCCTGACTTATGTTATGCATAGGCAACCCTAAGGTGTATTAGTTTACTAATCGGGTCTTATGGGGTAGAACTTGTTGAAACGTAGTCTCATTGGTTATTGAATAACCATTTCAGGTCCCTAGATGCAGTAGACTTGGATTTTGAAGATCTCGAAAGTCCGATGCAGTCTGCTGAAGGCTCCAGTTGGAGTGTGGAGGATGATGAAGAGGAGGACGAGGATCTGTAGCTTGTAGAACCCCACTTTTGCTTGTAGACCTTGTTTTTAAACTAGCTTGTTGTGAATTGAATCAAATAGTTCACCTTGTATATAAGAGTGAAGGTTTTTAAGAGTTTGAAATTTAGTCCTACTATTCTATCCCAATGTGTTATTGTCTAGGGATTTTTAATTGCTTACGCATGTACATATGAAAATGAGAGGGTCGGTGATATATAGTACTAGGATATCGCATTTTAAAATCGACCAAAGGTAAGGGATGTGCGCATGCCTGAGGATCAAGGCGTGACATTAAGGATCGGTAAATATGTTCGACTAGTAGGTCGTAGGATTATTCCTTTTTGAAAGCTGATCTTTTGTAAAACCTTTGTGTATAAAGGTGCTTGGTTTGATGTGATTGTCCTACTTACCTATCCCATGTTATTTGTTGTCACGGGTTTTTAATTCGCTTTCACATGTGCAAGAAAATGAATGAGTCGACAACGCGTCCTGGGATGTCGCATATTTCATCAACCACCGAAGGATGGGTACGTGCTCGAGGTTTGGGTGTGACACATTCTTTATCTTTGTTTCCAATTTTACTCTCTTTCCATGCACTTTCAATCTTGCGCTTTCATTTCCATGATTTTTCGTTTCGATTCATTCCCTTTCTAGTTAATTCCAACTTTCAATGTATCCGCTTTTATTCACCATTATTCACCATTTTTGTACTCGGATACGGAACCATGAAGTGGTCCCCATTGCTCTCCCTTCGCTCTATTATTATTATTATAAATAGATTCGAACATGTGTTTCATAACAAATTATCTGCAGCTTTGAGCGTATAGTAATTTTGCTATATTGTCTTTGTTTTGGAAAAACGGCTTTTTGAAAATTATATTAAAAAAAAATGTCGAATTTACCGTGAAATAAAAGGAATGTATCAAAATCGATCATTTTCATCTTTCTCGACAATAAACCTTCCATCTATACATCAAACGTCTAATTATGTACTTTTTCGTCCGCTTTTAACCTTCAATTTCTTCTTCTTCTTCTTTTTATTTTCCCGTTGTCGGTAAGCTCCTTCCTTTTTTATTTCTTCTTTTTCTTTGATTTTCTCGTTTGTTAGGAAGCTGCTTCCTTTTCCTCCACCATAGCCAAACTTCCAACCCCATCGATACGACACCAGTGAGCTGTGACGAAATGGAAGATCGCCACCTGCCATCGGAGGTGATGAACAGAAGAAGAAGAAGAAGTTCCTCTTCCCAAAACGGAGTCCCTAGCGAACCCGACGGCCAGCGGAGGCGACGGACTGCCACCGCCAAACGAAGCCATGGAATTTCAATTGCTTCGGGTGAACGATTCTCTGCTGAGGTTCGTTCTGGGCTTCGTGCAGCTTGCTATAGATTAGGTAACGCCCGGCACATCCGAATTTTATTAAGATGATTTAATACTTGAGCTGGATTTTGAGTTCGATGCTGCAATTGCGCGGGAACTTGAAGGATGTGTCGTTGAATTTGTTTGAGAGACGCTGAATCAGTGTTTCTTGGTGAGTTTTGTCTGGGGATGCTTGGTAGTGAATTCACAGGTAAAAAAACTGATTCTATGCTGAGGTTCGAAGGAAAAACAAGTGAGGGAGAGGAAAATAATGCGAAGTAGGTTGTACATGGGTCGGTTCAGTCCCCGTTTCAGGCAAAAAAACTGAGCCAATTTGGGCACTGTAAATTGGAAGGGATGGATAGATTTGGGTGATTTTGAGGTGTCTATGTACTTATCATACAGATCTGTAGTGGGTGATAGGTTTGCCAAGATAATTGAATTCTGAGAAACTCTTTGGCAACTCATTACATATAGAAAAGATGGCCTTGAAACAATTTGTCTAGGCAATTGAGAAATGAATTTGATTTCCTTCTCTGTTTTATAGAAACCAATAACTTGAATGTCATTTCTCATCGCCATTTTCCCTTCCTTTTCCATTCATTTGCTGTTTATGATATTGCATAATCTATGATTCGTTAAAATATGATAGATCAATGCTGTATGCTAATATTATAGATCAATAAGTAACATTTAGTTTCTCAAAGTCATTGCTGTTTTTGCTTCAGTGTTGTTAGAGCATTGGTTTTTGCCCTTGGATAACTGGTCAGGAGGCTAATTTCTTTCACCCTGTGGACTATCTGAAAAATATGAGAAACAGAGTTTAGATAAGTTATTTAGTAGAATGGAGACAAAAACACAAGAAGCTGATTGTCAATTCTGATTTGCGAGGCCTTTACAATAAATTAGGATTCTGTTTTCATCCTTTTGTGTCATAGCATTTATGAATGAGAATGACCTGGAAGTCCTGGAAGCTTCTTGAATGTTTGAGTGGAACCTGATTAATGAAAGATAAGCTTTTGGGGTACCAATGAAAGATAAGCTTTTAGGGTACCAATGATCAGACACACTGGAATAAGTAACATTTAGTTTCTCAAAGTCATTGCTGTTTTTGCTTCAGTGTTGTTAGAGCCATATCAAATTAGCAGTTAGGTGAGATTGGCAGATGAATTACGGGGTGAGTACGGGTTGATAATCATTTCTTGGAAGTTTGCGATCAGTATATCACACAAGATCTGCAAGATTTTGATCATATAGCTTTGAGATATGCATTCATTCCATTAGTAGCTGCATATTGATACTGAAATATTTCTACTGCTGGCAACTTAATGCTGATTTCCTCGAGTTGCTAAATGCATGCATGCATGCATGAGAGAACCACTGACTCTTATCCTCATATTTTTTTCTTGAAACTTGTTTTTCTTGTATAAGGCAAAGTTTGCTCTGGATAGCCTTGAAGTTTCAGTTGGGTAAAAAACTGATATTTAGTAGCCACATGCATTTCAGATATATATCTTTATTTTCTAATTGAGATGATTAGTAATTGAGTCTTAATTAGTGAATAATTTCAGATTGTACTCTTTGATTGAATAGCTATGTGATTGTTGAGGATAGGCATGTCATTGTGGCAGGAAGAAACCAGACTAATGAGATGCAAATCGTATAGTTTATCACTGCGTCTCCACCCCCTTGTTTAAATTTGGCCAACAGCAGTTTGTTATTATTCTGAATTAATACCCTCGAATAATCCACTCGTAGTTATTTTTTATCTTTTTATGTTTTCCCATGATCATTTCTTTAATAGATGATAAAAGAATTATCTGAACAAATCTGTTAGTAAGTAGAATTTTCGATGCATTATAAGGCTGTCAAATGGTTTTTTCCCATTATTCTTTCATAAAATATGAATATGGCTAACACTACCAATAATCTGGCTTTATTATGCACAATGTTATATGTATTTCATTTACCATTGTGCTCTGTCTAGAACCATATTATGGTCTTCATCAGCTTTTGTGAAGTTATGTTAACTAGACTAGTCAACTTATTTTGTATAAAAATGAATTGTGAAATTATTGCCCATTATGATGTAAGAACCTGCTTCTTGGGCACAATTTTTCACACAACGGCCACATCTCCACAAATAGTTTTAGCCCGATTTCTCGTAGAGATAATTTCTTGTCTAATAGTCTATTCCTGTGATCATTTATAGTTATGTGTTGACAAAACACTAAGATAAATGACTTTGCGGACAATAATAAATAGTTGATGAGAAAAATATTTGGCCCTTTTATTACCTTTACCTTTTTAGAGCATAATGAAAAAACAAAGGCACCTTGCTTTAGGGGTATATAAAAAATACTGTTAGAAAAGGTTTAGGTGGCCAATCCAATAAGAAGCCTCTTTTTCATTTGAAATTCCCACCAACTTCAATCAATCAAAAACTTGTTGATATAATTTAATATATGCCTTGATCAATCTTTTATATACTCAATCAGGTAACTTTTCAAAGAAAACATTTCTCATGAAATGCATTCCTAGATTTATGATGAAACTACACGAAGAGCAACTTTTTCTCCTGCAAAGGTCCTAAGTTTGATATGCTTTCTTTATATTTCTCCTTGCTCTTTCTTAGGCAACAAGACTTGCAGAGATGGACACTCTTCATGTTCTTCTTGAACAGTGGCAGAGCACAGGATTTTAGGCAGCAGAAGTTGCAGAAATGTTTTTAGCATGCTCCCTTTATGTGACATGGGAACTGTGCATAATGTATGCAGCAGCATTATCAATCATTGGTATGTCTGTTGATCATACTAAAATAGAACTAAACTTTCCTAAAATTTGTTTGTTCATAAATGATTAGATGACTCTCGGCCACATTTAGGTATAAAGAAGTATATTATGGCCATGCAAATGATAAAATTGGAGGCTACGACTTGATGCTGTTGTTGTATTCAAGTACCTCTGAGGCATGCATTAGGTCAGTTTCTGAACTTGCTTCCGTTGCTGATTTTGTATCTGCTGAGCTCCACTTTGAAATTGTGAGATATGATAATTGACAACTCAAGCTTATTGGAGTTTTGCGATTCCTTGTTTATTACTGATGGATGCGATTTCGTAGTGATTCTATTTGCTGTTGCACCTTAAATATTGCAACACATAACCTCTTGGAGTTTCTGAAGCCTCAAGAACTCGAGTTTATATCAATTCTTTCTATCCTTGCTTTATTTCCTTTTTCTTAAAGTCTTTATGATTGGTTAAACATTTTCCTTTTTGTTAATTTCCACTGAAAAGTTTACAGTTCTGGGAAGTGCTACAACTGACAATAGTTTGTTCTTTCCTTGTCCCTTTGTCCCCTGTTTCTTCATCTCTTCTTCCTCGCTTGTTTTCAGTGCAGTGAGATTCTTTGATGTCTTAATGTTATCAAGATTAGATCAGGAAATATAGTTTCTCAAATAAATATGATTTTGTGACTATGAGCAAATTATGCTTTCTGATATGCCATGGGCAATGTACTTGAACTTCTTGCATACATGAGGGCAAGTGCTCGCTAAATTGTGGTGTATGGCTTGTGTTTTGAGGAAGATTTATTATGTAACATTTCATGTTTTCTAAACTTGTGCAAAACTCATCAATTTTTTATTCAGACTTTGTTGACATAAACTTAAAATGTAGTGAAATAGGATCTGTTTGAATGTGATATGAAGTATCTAATCTAGGTTATGAGATGATGTCTCTGTTGAAGTAGTAGTTTTGAAAGAGGAAGCTCAAGTACATGGGGTAAGAAGCATGAGACGTACCAAGGGATGCATCTAAACAAAAAAGTTCAGTGGGAAAAAAAAAAACCCATGAAAACTCTGACTTTTAGAGCATGAAATAGATAGATATGCTGCTGTTAATAATCTGATTATGAGTCAAAACTATCGTGGGAAACATGACCTGGCTCATTACCTTTCTGAATACAACATCAAGCAAGGAGACTCATCTCACAGATAGAGGACCACCTTGCTCAATTTCCTCTCTTTGGAGCTCAAAAACTAGCCCAATGTACTGCATAGTTTCATGATAGAACGAGACTGTTATAACAGTGAGCATGGTTCCTGTGCGATGTTTGGAAGATGTAACTGATTGAAATGCCCCCTAGCCAGTACTAGTACACAAGCCATCCACAAATCTTCTCTCAATCAGATCACTGTTGCAAGATTACTCTGAAGAGAAGTTGCCCATCCAAATCAAAAGCCTCTAAGTATCACCCAGTTTACAGCATGTTGTTTGTTCTCCAAGGACATTAGGATCCATGTTGAAGAGAAAATATAGAACAACCCAAAGACATCATGAAAGTTAAAAATTTTAAGCCATAGTTACCCCAAACACCCACTCTTTTATATTTGATGCAAATATTTTGCCAAGGTCAATGCCTAGTTACTGTCAAGTTAATCAAATGGTACAATTCATAGATGATTTGCTTGCGTGAAAACCTATTATCTGGAGTACATACATTTCTTAGAATTGATATTCTCAAGACCGATACGTAAAATTCCTAGCTAAACACATTCTCCCATTGGCGAACTTGTTTTTGTTTAAATAATAACTTCTTTTGCAAATTGCTTTGTCAATTAGTCTGCTATATTATCTCTAGCATGATATTTGAACATGTCTTGCGAATGGAATTTGTCTCGGGTTTCAAGCTGACGAGCTAGGCAAAAAAAAAATGCAAAATCATTGAAATATTGGCTGGTTTCCACAGAATCATTAGGTTTCAAGTGTCTGCTTGATATATGCATGTTTCCAACTTTTTTCTTCTTTATCTTGCCATAATGGGAATTCTGGATCAAAGGGTTTCAAATGTTGGAGGTATAATGGTGTAAGAAACAATATCTCTTGTGCAAAATTTTAATGAATGAGGAAACCCTGATGGTATGAACAGCAATCAACCACCAGTTGAACTGTCTATTCGAAAGAATTTTATAATATTCTACAGTTAGCACCTATTTACATCAGATAAACCTAGGGAAAATTATCGTTCTTTTTCAATGAACCTGTAGTTAAGTACACAAATTAAGAGGCATAATAGAGCAGTTCTATTTTTTGAACCAAAGTTTACATTATCAATCAATGAAGTAGAGCATTGTGCCTGCTAGCTATATCTCCCTGAAAGACCCTCTCGGAAAAGGTTCTGTTATAAAATCTTATACAATGGTCTTCCTAGCACTCATCCATTTCCATATTGTTTAAGAAGAATTCAGGAAGTCTCTTTCTAATTCTACCTTTCAATCAATTCTCCCAACTAGCTACAGAAAGGATTATAGCTGTGGCTTTCAGTGATTGTAGATCTTGCTGAACAACTAACTCTCTCTCTCTTTCTCTCTCTCTCTCTCTCTCTCTACGCATGCATGTGCACTTGTCCATATCTAAATCGTTTGCTGCAATAAAAAAGTCGCTGTATCCTTACTCTGGAGAATTATCTGCACATCCCAGGTAAATACAGCTGGCCCAATTGAATGTTTTGAAAAGCAATTGCAACCTTAGAACTAGCGGGCCATTGTTTGGATTAGAATCCATTCAGAGGTTTTCTCCATCAAGGATAAGGTGCTTATCCTGAGATGGTGGGTACACTTATCCAGACTGACACTAAGTATAGTTGCTTGAGTGGAGCGGAGTTCAGCCATAAAATGGTTGCTAATGGAGGAGAGTTGAGGGCAAACCAGAGTTTTGTGGACCGCGGGCCCGTTCACTTTGTGGAAAACGCACGTTCCAGCACCGGATTCTGCCGCTTCTTTGTGCGTTGCCGTCGCCGACTGAACAGCCAACATGCCCGCGGAACAATGCATTGCAGAGGGACTTCCCAAGTGTCCCGATGTTTCCTCTGTCCTCGGAAACACCCCATGTTTTATAACAGCTTTAACAGCGTTTATTTCCGAATATAATGGTCATGTTAGAAGTTACAAGCTTTTATAAAGATATAAACTGCTCTAATTGGAGTTCACTTATCAATATGTATTAACTTGCTATGTTCGTATGCTGGAAAGCTCCCCAACGAAATGTGGTTGAATTAATGAAACAAATGCTGGGTGGGTTAAATAGGTAGTATGGGAATTACGAAAAGCCTTTTTCTAGTCAAGTTAATTCCAATAAAAAAAAACCCATTTTATGGTCAAGACAACATATCTATTTTATGAGATCTTTCAAAACTCATTCGTGTTTGCTTTCAAAAAAGCATCCATTAAAAGGATAATTGACTATAAGTTTAGCGGAATAAAAACACCATGAGTGTCATAATTTTTGTATGACGCTTATTTAAATGTTATAACTTTTTTGACTACTTGAGTGTCATGATTTCTAAAAAAAAATCATTTGAATATCATAACTTTTAATCAATTATTCGAGTGTTAAATTTTTTAAAGATGTTCACTCAATTAACGGAAATATGATGTAGCAAAATACTTGTAGTGAACATTTTTAAAAAAAAATAATAGCACAAAAAAAAATGATCGATTGAAAAGTCATATGATGGTCAAGTAATAAAAAAAAAATTATAACATTCAAATGAACGCCTTATGAAACTTATGTTGTTTTCCCCCTAAATTTAGCATAAGCTCTTTTGTGGCTTAGTAATAGTTCAGTCACTTACCGACCAAAAAAAAGAAAAGTAGTTCAGTCACTTCAAGCATATTCCATAGATCAACTGGCTTCACTGATACTTTTGGATGACATTTCCATAGTCCAGTATTGACAATGGTCTTCTCCAGTATGACTGCATCCTCCGGAAGGAACTTAGCCAAGGCAACCAAATGTTTTGAGCTAAGAGAACGAGAATTGAAGAGAAAGATTTCGACATGCTTGAGATCATTTGCCACACAAGGGGAAAACTTCCTCTGCAATTTTTAAAATTCATTGTCATCGAAGTTAAGTATCGAAAGTTCCTTTGAAACCGACGCTATAGATTTACACTAACATTGGGTAACTCACTAAATCAAAATGATGAGTAAGGGGATAAAAAAGAAGCAACTTACCCAGACCGGAAAAAAAAGAGGTGATTTCTTTGCCTCTTTTGACAGAATGAAAAATACACTTGCAAGTCATATATATTAATGCTCTCATCATCTGCATCGACATGATCATTTTCTCTTCTTCTCTGGTAACTCAATATCTAAAATTTTAATTAGTTGGAAATGTTTGTAAAGCCTGCAATGCAATAGAAGAGAATTGATGACACTGCTGCAGGTTTCTTGTTGATAACACAAAACAGAGAATTTAAAGCTTCCTTGCGTGGATACATTATCCAACAGGACCAGATGTTCAAGTAGATTAATACCCCCGACACAGTGAGAGGAATCGGGCCTCTGTATGACTAATTTTCCAGGCCCAGCAAACTCTTTAGCCGCATTACTATCCCGAAGAGGTTCAATAGACTTGTCATATGGGTGGGTTAGGTTATAAATGATCCAACCCAAATAAACTCATTTAACTTATTTTAACCCATATACATGCAATGCAAATCCAGTAACCCATATCCATACCTGACCCGACTTATATTATAGAAATACTTCTATAATTTAACCAAATCTATGAAAATTCATAATCAAACTAAGGTGAGAGTGAGTGAGTGAGCATGACATCGAAAGGTAAAAGAGTCATAAAAATAGATTAGATTTTTATGACCCATTTATAACTCATTATGACTCATTTAACACTTATATTGAGTTAAAACCTATTTATGACTCATTTACTTATTATAATTAGCCTATCTATAACCCATTTAACACCCATATGGGTTATGGGTTAAGAAATGGGTTTATAACCTATTTTTATGGATCTAATCATGTATGCAAAATAAGATTCCACCATTTTGCAGTGCCAAGCACAACACAGTCAGACCACGTGCTTGGATAGGGCGCCTTCTCCAAATTGGCCCCACCTAGCCCAATCCCTAGACCAGCCACTACTAGTTTGGAAACGTAGGTAGAAGGAGGCAACACATATGATGTTGAGTAGGCAACACATCAATCTAATTAATCTAATAAGAAAGTAAAAATAAACACGATCAGATGGAATTTTTGAAAAATTGCTAAACGGACAAACAAAAAAAATTAAGAATCTTCAAAGGATCTATTGTTGTATATGGCGGTCGTCCATCTCCATATTCTACAAACTCGCAAACACTTATCGTGTTCACAAACCTTTATACTCTCTCTATACCTCTATGAATGTTTGGCCTTGCAAACTCTTATCCTGAGTAACGTAAAAGTTTGATGGGCATGACCATCATTATGTTGATTATGTTAAAGAGGAAATACCTAGAATTTGTCAATTAAGTAATCTTTACCAAAACTAAATTGATAATTTAATATCATTGCTCTCGCAATTGATTTTTTTTAAAGAAGGGAAATTAACTTGAATAGGATGTAACAGTTACTACAACTTTATGTGGAAGGTAATTTGACGACGACTAAGTATGTATGTGAGTGTAATATATATGCGTAAAACATGTATTTGATTTTGCAAGTGTCCTTTTCTTTTAGAGTGCGGACTTATTTTACATCTGTGTCATGATATAATTACTAATTTTATTTAGATTTATTGAGAATTTCATTCTTCAATTTTGTTCCATGCGTTGGCGCCTAGTTACTAGTAATATAGAAAGAAACAACATCGTAAGTACGGCAATTAGAAGAGGAGGAGGAATAAACTTCAACTTTCCAAATGCAGGTCGCTGCTGCGCCTCCATTAGAATCACGGACGGAAAATATTGGCGGCTGATGTGGACTCAATTGCCAAAAAAAAAAAAAAAAAAAAAGCCTCGACGTTCCATTGACCCATACGTCCTCCGCCTTCCATCCCACAGCGACCGCACCCATAAGCTATCGAGGACCTTGCCTCGTGACCTGCAAGTTGAGTTGCAGCAGAATTTTAGGGATTTCAATTTTGTTTAGAAACCAAACTAACCCCTATTTATCAATTTAGGGCAATTTATTGCCTCAATCGACAGCGTGCTACACATATTTTAAGTGCACGTGTGCCTCCAATGAGTCAAGCCGCATAACCTATTCTTAAAATAATGTCAC
The DNA here is from genome assembly GCA_014182885.2 of Eucalyptus caleyi. Lineage (NCBI taxonomy): Eukaryota > Viridiplantae > Streptophyta > Magnoliopsida > Myrtales > Myrtaceae > Eucalyptus > Eucalyptus caleyi. Next base: position 36,747,961 of record CM024470.2, on the reverse strand, counting down.
CTTGAATTTTCAAGCAACCTAAATTATCGACGTCCCTTAAATAACAACTTTATTGTGTAGAGAGATTAGAGATATATTGCCATGCAGAAATCATTGAGTTTGCTTTATTGCACAGAAAGACTAGAGATATAATATCAAGATGTAAAGTCATGGATTAGCCCCACGTTATAGAAAATGTCTAGTATTCTTATTAGCAGGGGCATGGCCCCATCCTTGATTATGTTGTTCCTCTAGATGCGGAAAACTAGGATACAGAGTTTCTTTTTCCCTAGAAATATGAGAATCGCATTGCTGTGTAATAACAAGATGAATATAAAGTCAAAACAAAAACATTATTCACTAATTCAAAAATAAAGTGGGGAAAAAGACAGAAACCTTATGCCCGGCATGGGCCAGTTTACTCCTAGCCCCCAACTTCTTGAAATTGCAATTATGTCCCAATTAGGGAAAAGTATGTTTACATATAAATCCATAAAGCCCGCCCCCTCCCCCAAAAATTAATACTATTTCTTTAAATTCCAATGTTTAAGGAGCTATTACGAAGTTCTCGTAAAAAAAAAAAAAAATGAATTAAGATCTATTTTCCTCTAGCGATATTGATTATACGGTAAATTACTAGGACACCACCACAATTTCATTAAAGTTACTCGAAAACCTCCGCATTTTCAAAAAGTACTACGGCCCTTTATTAGAAACGTTTTTGGATTTGATAGATTAATAAAAAATTATGTGGTCTAATTAAGTTCTCAATATATAGCTGGAATATGAACATTGACATGGAATTTACAAAATTCCACGTCACCTTTTAGAGAGAAATTTATTCATACCATGAGTTTTTGGATTTGCAGTTGGACATGATACTATCCTCCTTGGTATGCATCCAACCGTAATTCAAAAGGTACAATATAAATCAGCATTTTAAAAGATGTCAAACAATTTAAAATTAGAAACCAGAATAGCATGACAACAAATATTTTTTAAGTTAGACTCAAAAAGTAACCTATACTTTCATAATTCATATTGATTGCCACCTTGGGTCAAATGGCTTTACCACTGAACATGAACAGTGTTAAAGAAGAGGGGTTCACATGCCCGCGCAATTTATCATCTAAAATATGCCGACAAAATACCCAACATCTAAAGCTGGTTTAGGGTATTGGTCAGCTTCTTCGTGGGATTTTGTTGTCGTTGATTGCGGAATCAGATTTCTCCTTGGTCAGCTTCTTCTTCGTGGGGTTTTGAAGGTTGAACTTGGGAATCACCTCTAAACTGATCGAAGATTGAATCACGCTCAACCGTGACTTGAACGTGAAAGAAGGTGTTTAAGATTGAATCGAAATTGAGACAGCAATTTGCCAGCCAATCTTTTCTAGTGGAACCCGTGTAATTGTGAAATAACAAAATACTAAAGCTATAGTTTTGCACTACCATAAGCATCAAGCTTTGAATCATAGCCTCATGGTGGGTCATTGATCTTTAGCATAAAGTATCCGAAATCCTTCAATTATTCACGTGTCCTCCAATTCCATGCACATGAAACCAAAATATTGATAAAACATATGACATAATCACTATAACGTGTCCCTCGTGGTTTCTTCAAAAGAATTATAATTTTGAGAGTAAAGTCCGAAAATTCCACCCAAACTGTAGATCAAGGTAAGCCACGTTGATCCAAATTATTAAACTGTTGTAGGAGTTGACACCAATCATTTTTTTAGGTTGATTGCAAACTAAAATGATAGCTAGACTATAAAGCGACAATCAAAAGTTTAAGACTTGATGATTCAATTGTGCGCAGGAAAGAGTTAGCATATTCCCCATCACCTTTTGGTACCACATTCCTTTATTAAATCCTCATATTATGAGATTTCCTAAAGTAAATACATATATAGTTTTCTTTTTATGTTTCAATCATTAAAAACTCTATTACTTGCTCTCAGGTGAAATTGCCACACCATGAAGTCGAATAAGGGCTTGATTAATCATGGTGTGTGATCTGTGTTCTTTCAAAAAAAAAAAAAAAAAACCCCCATATGAGTCCAATGCATCAAACAAGCATGGATAATTTGTATTAAAGCAGCAAGAAAACAGGGGCCTGATGTGATGCCATGTTAAATGAACGAAAGTAGATTCAAAGAAATTGTTTGAATGTCGATGGTTAATCCAACATACGCAACTCAAATAACAAAAATGAATTCATTCCAATCAGAGCAACATGCATGAATCTGTTGTGTACGATTCAAATAACAACATTAGACTCAATGGTAACAGTGTGCATACGTGCAATGCATACCATTTTAATAACAAAATTGAATCTAATCAAATTATCGAACCAAATGGTCTTTGCGCTTCCTGTTATATTAACCTTCTTCCTACCCCTGCGACCTTTTGATAATGTGCAAAATAGAGGATTGCATCTCTTAAGTAGAGGAGCTGTGGATTGGGCTAGAAAATTTTCTCTTTTACAAATTCGCTTTCATTATAACTTCTGCTGCCTGCAGTCACCGTTCTTCTTTTTCCTCAATTCTGATTGGGTGTCTATGCAATAGGTTGTTGCGATAGTTCTCACTTTTCCAGGTGACATACTATTTTCGATGTATGACGTGCAACTAGCTAATTTCGTGACAGGTGCAAGCGTGTACGAATTATTCATGGCTTAAATAAATGCAAAATGACAGCTGGTCCTACACGTAGCATAGGCGATACGAACTAACGGAAATCAATATTCACATTTCCGATTCATGGCATAAGTTTCACGACATAACATGGATGAGTCCCCGTAAGCAAATACAATTCAATCTATGTTGCAAATGATCGAGATATGGAGTCGGTTTTTTTAAAACCTAGTTTTCAAATATTTTCCATTATTATCAAAATTCTTGTAGACACCTAATTTTTTAGCAAAAGATTTGATAAAAATTGACTGAGAATATTAATTCCTTAAAAATTCAATCCAAGGATATAATTAGATTGTACTTGTTAATAGTTTTCCAAAAATATCCAATTTGTTGAAGTTGAAGAGTTGGTTTTCAAGATATCGCAACTTTTAATCACAGTTGTTCAATCATGAGGTGTCAAGAATTTTGTTATTTAACCCAATTGATTAATTTCATCTTATATATAGAGTAACAAATTTTTTGAAGCCCCAAGAATCACGTCAAGCAGATCTTTAACAACGAAAATTTCATAACTTTCCACTACAACCATCTCTTGGCCCAATTTTCGAAAATTCATTTTGAGTCACGAGCTTATGAAAACTTTATACACAGTCATAGACTCATAGGGGCCAATGGCCCCTTCGTCGGAGACAGGTTGGCATTTCGCAACACCCACTTATTTGGCATTTCACAACACCCACTTATTGTTAACGAAGGCCTAGTGTGTGCCTACCCCCAACATAGGGCACAATGGCCTTCAAGGGTTCTTCTTATCTAAGAAATTTTACATGGAGCTAATTAATAAATCTTGCTCAAAACGAATCAAAATATCTCTACAAAGTTTAAATGACACCCCCTCTACCTAGTCATACTTGACTCTATCAAACTTTTTCTCTACATCTCTTTGTGGATTCCAAGGCCTGAAATAATTGGAATTTGAATTAAATCAATTTAGAGCTGGGTCTTTGTTTCTAGGTACTTGGAGTATTGTCTAATCCATCGATAATGCAATCTTCCTTCACAATGCAATACATCCAAACTTGGTGATTTTGCATAATCCCAATCTGTTCACCTTTTATACTTGGGTTCTTCCAAGCATATTGATGTACTCATATTACTAAAGTCGTTCTCCATTATTTGGTTTGTCCAAGCACCTTAATGATTTATTGTCCCTTGCTTGTTCACCAAAATCCAAAGGTTCTTCCAAGTCTAACACTTTCCACTCAGTATCTTGTTCTTTATATGCAAAGTAAGAATATTCTTCAATAGCACAGACATCATAGTGTTAAGATTATTTGCATATAAACTTGTACATGTAGAGGATAATTCGTTTGTGCACACACACACATATGGATAATTCGTTCATGTTTGTGTGTGTTGTGTATATATATATATATATATATATATCTTCAAAATACATAAGGAGTCTTATTAATATAGTTTACCTCGTTAAAATGAGTTTTTTTTTTTGGTCAGTTAAAACGAGCATTTGACCCCTTACTTTAATGGAAAAATCGGAAGCCAGCAAGGGAAATGCTGCACAAGGGACCTCAGCCCTTACTTGGGCCATTGGGCCATGGTGCACACCGTCATAGGGGATATTGTAAAGGGCCCTCGGCAGAAAAGAAACAAGCGTGGGGGTGTGGGGCATGGGCCTGGCGCTGCAATCGCTATACAACATTTGCTTGTTAGGATTGCCACCACCTGGATCAAATTTTCCCTTTTTTCTTTTTGAAAAATCACTTATTTTATTTTTATATCTATCAGAACTTTGACCACTCAGGAAAATTACTTATTTTAACTTTTGTCCGAACTTTGACCCCTCATTTCCCTTCAGTTCGATATTCGTAAGAGTATTAGGATTATGGATTTCTGCAAACTTGATTGGAATGGTCATGGTGAAAAGTCACAACATCTTTTCGTTAAAATTTCGATTGACCTAATTTTTTAGGCATTAGTTGTGACTAAATATACCTTAATTCATCAATCAATCTGGAAAATCACAGTTTTTTCGACACCCTCACGATTGGACGGCCGTGGTTAAAAGTTGTGATATCTATGATATGGCCATCCAATGTGGCCAAATTGGGTGTCATTGTTCTTTTTAAGCACAACCTAGTCACACCAATCGTCATAATTTCAAAGAATTTTTTTTTCAACACTCAAGGCTTCGATACATTTGAAACCAAGAAATTTTCCAATGGAGCAAGTGTTATCCGAGAATAGTTTGCGTGGTCAAACATTGGTAAAAAAAATGAGTCACCTTCAATAATAATTGCAAAGAGAGAAGTACTTGCATCCGTTGAGAAAATTTTACACCCTTGTGCAAGGCAAATACTAAAGAATGCAAAAGCAATTGAAGGCCACCATGAGTCCATGAAAATGAACTTTTGAATGTGCAACTTTATAGATCTGGGTTGGTGTTAATGCTTTTCCTTACCATTGTTAGCCTAACCTTTTCATTGCAACAAAGCTGGAAGCACCGTCTCCCAGTCATCTTTTGGTTGTTCACAATCTTTATGACTATCTCAAAGTATCGTTCCACTAACTAGAAAAGTTGGAAATTTTTTCCCTCCACTTTGGAAAAATTTCATAGGCGACTTAAAGGTCTTCACTCAAACATTTTTCTTTTTCTTGGTGCTAAAAGAAAAAGAAGATGTACTTACCAAAAAAAAAGAAAAAAAGAAAAAGAAGATGCTGTGCCTCATGGTGAAGGAAGCCTTGTTAAGTGAGCAGCGGAACTGATAGTACACTCAAACATTCGAACTTGACTTGGATTCAATGACAATATGCATTTTTACAATTTTCTTTTGATTGTAGAGGACTTGTTCCGAGGCTCGCACACAATTCTTTTGCCAGGAGAATTTATACAATGGCCTCCATCTATTGTTTTGGGAGGAGGGAAAGAACGATCATTGTAGAGGAACTTATCCCAAAGTTCTCATGTGATTCTTTTCGCAAGTGAGGAACCGGTGATTATAGGCTACCTTATTTTGAGGTTCACACGTCTTTTAGCTAGAGAGGGTATGTATTGCGCCTAAGTAATTCCGTTATCCAGATGAATGAAGTAGAGAACGTGTGAAAGGAGATTCTGGCAATGTTAAGCGACTTCAATGCAAGGTGATGGAAAAGAGTTTGATAAATTGCTATAGGAGAGAATAAAGCTATAGTTCTTCCTTTGTGAAATTAACTATCAAATAATTGGTTTAGGGCATTTTATAGTGAATAATGAGAAATTTCATGTTAAACATGATGGCATATTAAAATCAGTGGATGGTGTATCACCACGTATAAGGAAGGAACAAGTTAGAAATAGCCCATGTCATGAGGTGACATCCTGATTGTCATCTAGGCATTCACAATCTTCATGACTATCTTGAAGCGTTGTTGTAGCTTTAACTAGTAAAGCTGGAAATTTTTTCCCTCTGCTTTGGAAAAATTTCATAGGCTTGACTTAAAAGTCGTCATTCTTGTTTTCTTTTGGTGCTAAGAGAAGAAGAAGATGCCTTGTCTCATAGGCTTGACTTAAAAGTCGTCACTCTTATTTTCCTTTGGTGCTAAAAGAATTTGACTTAAAAGTCATCGCTCTTTTTTCTTTTGGTGCTAAGAGAAAAAGAAGATGCCTTGTCTCGTGGTCCACTTTGGAAAAAAATTCATGGACTGAACTAAAAAGTCATCACTCTTGTTTTCTTTTGATGCTAAGAGAAAAAGAAGATGCCTTGTCTCATGGTCCACTAAGGAAAAAATTTGATAGACTTGACTTTAAAGTCATCACTCTTGTTTTCTTTTGGTGCTAAAGAGAAAAGAAGATGCCTTGTCTCATGGTCAAAATTTCATAGGCTTGACTTAAAAGTCGTCACTCTTGTTTTCTTTTGGTGCTAAGAGAACATGACTTAAAAGTCCGTCAATCTTTTTATATTTTGGTGCTAAGAGAAAAAGAAGATGCCTGGTCTCATGGTCCACTTTGGAAAAAATTTCATAGACTTGGCTTAAAAGTCGTCACTCTTGTTTTCTTTTGATACTAAGAGAAAAAGAAGATGCCTTGTCTCATGGTCCACTAAGGAAAAAACTTCATGACTTGACTTAAAAGTCATCACTCTTGTTTTCTTTTGGTGCTAAGAGAACTTGACTTAAAAGCCATTGCTCCTTTTTTCTTTTGGTGCTAAGAGAAAAAGAAGATACCTGGTCTCATGGTCCACTTTGGAAAAAGTTTCATAGACTTGACTTAAAAGTTGTCACTTTTGTTTTCTTTTAATGCTAAGAGAAAAAGAAGAGGCCTTGTCTCATGGTCCACTTAGGAAAAAAAATTCATAGACTTGACTTAAAAGTCATCACTCTTGTTTTCTTCTAGTGCTAAGAGAAAAAGAAGTTGCCTTGTCTCATGGTAAAAATTTCATAGACTTTACTTAAAAGTTGTCACTCTTGTTTTCTTTCGATGCTAAGAGAAAAGGGTGCTAAGAGAAAAGGAAGATGCCTTGGCTTATGGTGAAGAAACCTTTGTCCAGTGCATAGTGGGACCGATAGTGCACTCAAAATGTTCGAACTTGACTTGGATTTGACAACTAGAAAGTTGAGGTTGAAAATTTACAATGAGAATTTATTCCACCGGTTAAGTTTAATTTTTGTGGTACTGTGCTGAGTAAAGTCCTTTGACACCTACAAATAGATCATGAGAGTTAGAACTCATTCTTTGCCCACAGGATCATCTATTGTGATTGAGGGATTAGGAACATGGCTAAAAGTCTTATCCACTTGCAACATTATGATGATCCCTCTCATTTCATAAATTCATATAACGAATCCAGTGTAAAAAGGATGATTGGACTGTATACATTAGATAAGGTGGTCTTGTGCAATATCCATCCTTCCAATAGAGGAGATTTAGCAGATTGAGATTAGATAAGTGGTAATATTTCTGTTGAATTATCAAAAGGACAGTTAAGAAGTAGTGGCACGGTTATCTATTTAGAAAAATATTGAGTGAACTTAGTGCATAAACTAAATTGAATTTGAACTATTAAAGACAATGGACTTCATAAGAATCTCTTCAACTTTTCGATTTAGATTTAGTTTATCATGTATATTTTTCATTTAATAATTTCTTACCTATTAGACGCAAGTAACAGCCTCCAAGATTGGATTTTTGGTTGTGAAAAGCACCTAGGACTCGAAGCGAAGAAGATTGAAGATGGAATAATTACAGTGGAGAAATGCATGCGGAAATAGACGGAATAATTGCAGCAGGTGGTTGATGCTTCGAAAGCATCTTACATTTTCTCACGAAAAAACAAGCAATTGTGGATGAGCTATTGTTGGCTCATTATGTGACATCCAAAATTTCGGGTTCTAATTTCGATTGGATAAATAGGGCCGTTTTTGTTCAGTTGAAGCTAGGGATTGGGAAATTAGGATGCAAGTTGGATTATATGATGGGAAAAGTCATGCAATGGACAATGATATCTTGATGGATTTATTTAGGCTTCAATTGAAATTATTTGTTTGAGAATTGAAGAAATTTGAGTGAGACTAAAGAAGAAAAATTAGCAAAATTCGTATGCCCATAGACCCAACATTTTAAAATACCTAAAGTCTTCTAGAAAGGGTATTTTGGGGCTTGAAAAAGTAAGTGGAGGACAGCCATTTGGTGGGCCCATTCGAAGACCAAAGAGGGGGGAGAGAAATTGGTTTTCTCTTCTTCTTCCTCTCTCCTTCGTCGACGGAACTCCTCCCCCATCTCCTTCTTTTTCTTCAAACCTCCATGGAAGCTGAAGATCAGCAAACTAGCAAGCCGAAGCAGCGATTTCTCTCGGCGCCGATGCAGCAAGCAACCGGAGCCGGAGTCGCCGCCGTCCGCCGTCCTGCTGCCCGTGCAAAGCCTCGCCCCTCTCTCCTTCCTCTGGTTCGAACAGAACCGACCAGCAGGAGCAGAAGCAACGATCGGCGTTGCTTGAAGGAGCTGCAGTCGCGCCGCACGCCGCCTCGCCGTTCCCGGCCCGCGTCGCCTCGCCGTTCGCCGTCCCGTGCTCCGCCTGCCTCGGCCTCTCCCTCGCTCAGCCCTCTGTTTCAGCGAAGTTTCAGATCTGGTGGAGCTCCGCCGGAGCCGTCCACCCCTCCTCCGGCCACCGTGAAGCCTCGCCTTGGTTCGGTTCGGCCCCTCCGTCCATTTCCGACCCAACCCAGCTCCGGATCCGCCTTCCTTCGCCCTTAACCAGCCGCGCACAGAGAGTGCAGAAAATGGGTTTGCAGTGAGGTTTTGGCTCGTTTGGGCCGTTTCCCGGCCCCGAACCCGAGGCCCGCTTTGGGAAGAATTGTTCCTCGCGTCGCCGCCGTCGGATTGATCCGATTTGCACGCGATTTGGTGAGTAATCTCACTAATCCCGGATTAGTTGACTAATTATGCTTTAGGTTGGTTTAGTTTTAATTAATTATGTTTAGGTTGTTAGATTAGAAGTAATTAGCAATTATTAGTCAATTGTGATGCGATTTAGATAAATTGATTGTGCAATTAACAAGTAGACGTAATTCATTATTTATTGGGAGTGTCTCGGGAATTTTCGGACCCCTGGTGAGCTTGATTTGATGATTCGAGCAAGTGAGATTTTTGGTAATTAAATATTAATTTTCGGAATTAAATTAAATAATTATTTATTTTCCGAAAATTGAGGAGATGGTCTGGAACCGGAAAATTATGCTGATGACTGTGGTGAAGTAGTTTATTTAATCGAGTTTATTTTAAGCTAAATTGAATTTTTAATATTAATTAATTTTCGAAATTAATTAAATAATTATTTATTTTCCGAAAATTGAGGAGATGGCCCCGTGACCGGAAAATTATGCTGATGACCGTGGTGAAGTTCGTTTATTCAATTGGACCTCATTTTGAGCTAAACGGAATTTTTAATATTAAATAATAATTTTCGAAATTAATTAATTAATTATTTATTTTTCGGAAATTAAGTTTGAGATGGCCGACGACCGAAATCTCGTGCTGATCGTCGTGGCGCAGTCCGTTTATTTAATTAAGTTTTAAATTGTACTGAATGGATTTAATTGTGGATAATTACGAATCATCATGAAATGCATGGGGCTTGATGATTAGCTATATCACCTCGGAGAATGCACATGGCTCGGTGACGAAGTATGTCGCCTTGGAGAATGCATGTGGCTCGGTGAATAAGTGTGGCATCTAAAAGGACACGGGGGCTCGGTAATTTGATGCATTACCTCGGAGAAGGCACGTGGTCCCAGTGAGTACATTTGGCATCTAAAAGGACACGTGGGCTCGGTAATTTGATGCATTACTTCGGAGAAGGCACGTGGTCCCAGTGAGTACATTTGGCATCTAAAAGGACACGTGGGCTCGGTAATTTGATGCATTACCTCGGAGAAGGCACGTGGTCCCAATGAGTATATTTGGCATTTTAAAGGGCACGTGGGCTCGGTAAATTAATGCATTACCTAGGAGAATGCACGTGGCTCGATGATCGGTTCCATCACCTCGGAGAATGCACGTGGCTCGGTGATAAGGGATATCGCCTCGGAGAATGCACGTGGCTCGGTGATTGGTTTTATCAGTTATGATTGTATAGCAATAGCTTGAATGACCGGGAAATGGTTCGAATGACATGTAATCGACTAGATCGATTGATCGTTGCTTTGATTTGACGTCGTGAATTGATTGACTGATTGGGAATGACCATGAGATGGTCTGATTGACTTGTAATCGACTAGGTCGATTGATCGATGATTCGATCTGAGTGTGACTTGATGTGATGCATTGCCTTGGTTGGATGTTGTGAATTGAATGATTGAATGGAGATGATCATGAATGGTCTTCCTGGCATATAATCGACTAGGTCGATTTGATCGATACTTCGATTAGTGATCTGATTGCTTGGGTGTCTATTATGAATCGTACTAACTTGCAGGTGAGATATGAAGCCAAGGTACGTCTTCTGCCCTATGCGTGTATAGGCAGCCTATAGTATAATAGTTTACTAATTGGGCTTAGTGGGGTAGAACTCGCTGAGACGTAGTCTCATCCCGGTTGGGGAAAACATTTCGGACCCCGCTAAGGAGGCGAGGAGGAAGAGTCGGAGAAGGATTTTGGGAAAAGAAGATAATCCTGAGATGGGCCTTGAGTACGGCCCAGATGGACTGAGATTGTATCTTCTTTGATATCTCCATTTTGATGTGAATAGAGTTTAGAATAAAAAGTTTGTGAAGTGTTTGGTTTGTGGTTTGTATAAAAGTTTGGTTATAAATTTCAATATGAAAAATATGGCCCTTTTCTATCCCATCGTTTTTATCAGGGATTTTAAGCTCGCTTCCGTACGTGTGCTTAATAAATGAAAGGGTCGGCGATATATTGGTCGGCGATATATTGTCCTGGGATATCGCATAATAAAATTGACCAAGAATGAAGGATGTGCACGTGCCCGAGGAACGGGGCGTGACACATTAATTTTATAAATTGGTTGAAACAGTACATCCATTTAGGAAATATCGATACGTGTCACCCTATGCAAGTCTGATTTATCCCCTTGCCCATTACATTTATATGATTGAGAATAGAGAATTTAAATATAAACGGTAGTAAAAACTACACATTGTCAACAATGTTGATTCACATAATTCAGCATAAGACATTATGGATGCTTAACAATTTAGCTATACCAATTTCTATGTGAGTCCATGGTACTTCAATTATTTGGAATTTTAATCTCCAAAATATTTGAGTCATGTGATAAAGCAAATATAAACTACTTATACACCACATACAGATACAACTTTAATGAGATTTACAGAAATTTTTATTATATCATATATTTTTAATATGCCTGAAGCCTAAAATTTTCACAAGGCTTGAACACAACTTGTTTGGTTGATCACGTGCAATATGCAAATACATATGGCTTCCTTTTTTAAGACTGCAAATCCCTCACAAACACTAATATTTTAAAGACAAATCCTACAACAAAGAGTCCAGATACTATGTCACATAAGGAAGATGTTGAAATGATTTTTAAAAAAATTCAATATGATGGTAATCTATACCATAACAAGAATTTTGTGTGATTTTAAGTTCAATATGTAATTTCTATGTTTTGATTTTTCAATATATATCTAGATAATTGTAAATGGTGCAATGAAATGTCTATTATTAAAAGGTTTAACACAGTGAATTTCGAATCAAAATAGAGTGGGAAATGAATCATGGAATTTAGAAATGATCATGGAAATTTCGAACTCGTGCTACTTCACATGAACACCTTAGTATTCACACATGCATAGCTTTGGGACTCTACAAATAAATCGCAAGAGTGGCAAACATGGAATTTACTTCTGATCAAATGAAAACATGAACAAGAAAGGGAAGGAATCAACAGGCTTTACCATGATGAGCGGACAGCAGACCGATTGTGATGTGTCAAGAATTTTGTCATTTGACTCAATTGATTAATTTCATTTTTAAATATCGAATCACAAGTTTTCTAAATCCTCAAGAATCACATCAAATGGATTTTTAATGAAGAAAATATCTTAACACTCCACTATAACCTTCTATGATTCTTGGAAATCCAATTTGAGTCACGACCTTTCTGTGAATGTAGATATCGGGTCAATTGGATGACAGATGAAAACTCTATGCACGCTCATAAGGGCTAGTGGCCCCTCTGCTAGAGGCCGGTCGTCACTTCTCTGCACTTGCTTTTTGCTAACAAAAACCTAGGTGGTGCCTAACCCTGCACAAGGCACAAATGGCCTCAATTAAGCGTTCTATTCGTTTACAAGGGTTCTTCTTAACTAAAAACGTTTACATACAGCCAATTAGATAAATCTTGCCCAAAACAGATCAAAATCTCCCCAGGAACTTGCATGACGCTTACTCTATTTAGAAAAAAATATCAAACCCCATATAACTTTTCCACAACATTTCTTGTGGAATTTTGAGGCTTTAAATACTTGGCTTAGAAGTACAAAATCTAAGTCTTCGTTTCTATAAAATTATGTTTCAAGATTTAATTCACGCGAAGATTTCAAGGAGTCCACTTCCGATATGGAATAGGACGTACTCCAATTATCTAGCGAAGGGGGCACATGGATTTAAGATCTCCAGTTTCTTTAGTCAGAGAATATTTGTTTTTTATCGTTGGAGATATTTATCCAAGCTTGACCAAGAGAGTGGCTTCTGGCAAAAGTGAAAGGCTTTCTTTTTGCCGTACAAAAGAAAAACGTGTGGGGCCAAGTAAAATTCAGAGAAGGAAACAAAAAGCAAGGGTCTTGGGCTTTTAATCTTTTCTTGCCTGAAGTAGCCGTACGGAGAAAAGAGCCGCCTAGTGGCTCCCGTAAAGGACGAGCAGCGAATATCAAAAGGGCACGCTTGGTGACTCCCTATTTGATCGCGCGGAGGAGTTGTAAACACGGTTATGTTATGAGTTTTACACCAAATTGAATTATTTATAAACACTTTGGGGATGTATTAAATCTTAAATGTGGGAAATAGGTTATTTGATGTTAACATTTCCTATAAACATAGGTATCAATACTCAGATTAAGTCACAAAATTATTTGGTGTCTTCATCATTTTTCATTTATTTTTTTGATGATTTCGCATTGATTTAATTGTAAAGTCTTGGTTAGTTTTTGCGTTAAATTTTACAATAGTTTCCAGGTACTGGAGTATTGTCTACCTCGCAATAATGTAAAGAACATTTTGTAACCCTTCAAATTCCTTCTGATTTAATATGTTCACCTTCTATGCTCACATCCTTCCAAAGCATATTGATGGTGCTCATATTATTTAAGTTGTTCTACTTCGATTGGGTCTGTCCAAGCACCTCAATGATCCTATGTCCCTTGGTTGTTCAAAAAGATCCAAAGGTTCTTCCAAGTCTTGCGCTCTCCTTCGAGTATCTTATTCTCTATATGTAAGCTCCGTTCATTTTGTAAAAAAATATGACGTTTATGGAAAATATTTTCCAAAAAGTCACTTTTCAAGAAAATATAATTACTTTTCGGCATTCGGGTGAAACCTAAAAATGAAGTGGAAAATATTTTCTGCTATTCAATAAGAAAAATCTTTTCCTCCATATACACTTTTTCATTTTATTTTTAAATAAATTGTTCATAATTTTTATATTTTTAAAAACATATATTTAATTATTTTTATTTTTTAAAATTGATTATTAAATTATTTTTTCATCTTTCTTTTTCTTTTCTTTGTTTTCCTCCTCTTCTTCTTGGCCGGTCACCGGCCACAATGATGGCCAATGACCGGCCATAGGTGAGCCTTGAGCTCGCTAATGAGCATGAGGCCTGCCCGCCATTGGCGAGCTCAAGTTCACTGATTTGGCCAGGCCTACGAGCTTCGAGCTCGACGCTCACACTCGCTGATCTGGCGAGCAGCGAGTTTGAGCTCGCTAGAGGTAGTTGAGCCTCGTGCTCGCCTATGGTCAGTTACTTGCCATTATCATGGTCAACAACCGACCAAGAAAGAAGAAGAGGGAAAACAAAGAAAAGAAAAATAAAAATAATTTGAATTTAAAAAGAAAAAAAGGAGGAGGAAGTAAGAGCTTGTAAAGGTGTGAGATAAAAGAGATCAAGTGAAGAAAATATTTTCTACTTTTGAAAAGTAAAAATATTTTCCCCTAATTTAGAAGACTTTTTTTCCCTTTATAGAAAATATTTTTCCCAAAAATTCATTTTCCATGAAATGAATGTTTAAAAAATTTGGAAAATATTTTTTTGAAAATTATTTTCGGTAAAACGAACGAAGCCATAAAGTAAGAAAATTCTTCGATAGCACATACATCATGGTGTTAACATCATTTACATATAAAGTTGTATATGTAAAGGATGACTCACCTACACACCCACATGTGTATATATAAGTTCAGATAGTGTTTTGTCATCTTCAAAATACATAAGGAGTCTTACCAACATAATCTACCTTCAAAATACAGTTTATGAGTATAATACCTTACTAAAGTATAACAATGGCTGGTGTCAATATTGGTTAGTATTAGTCATTAGTTGAGGAAGAACTCTATTTAGATAGTACTTATGTAGTACTCACTTTTACATAAAATACACATGCATACATGTTTTTATAAAGCAATTTCTGTCTCCCCCACATTTGTTGAACTTACAATAAGATATTCGTAACTTTGAGTGAATCGAATTATACATCTATAAAACACATGCCATATTATATTTGGGTAAAAGTACTACAATGAATTTGTTTAGCACCTTTTCTTTAGTCAATTGATGATGTAATATGTTAAAATCATTAATGCCCAAATTATGATTATTTTATTTCATATTCACAGAAATAAAATAATTCTCTTGTGATTTCTCATTGTAGCACGAATTAGTAACAAAATTCAGTTATTAGATTCGATTTTTCTATAAAGTCTTGTAACTCAAATAGTCCTTCATAATATTTAAATTCTTCTTGTCAATAAAAATTGATGTATAATCATGACAACATCATCTTGATATTCTATTATAATAGCGACGAACTTTTATATGTGGTTATAAGGGAAATGACAATATATACGGGTTTGTAATCTGAATCGTATGACACTTGTCCCATATATTACTAACGGGTGATAAATATAGATAAGGGATAATGAGATTATACTTACTTGAATTGTTGTTTGTTTTATAATCAAGTACCTCAACTTTGCAAATTTGGCTTAAACTGACTCCTTCATTAAATAAATTGTCACGTCATGTAAGTATGATAACATGGCTTGCTTACTTTGCTATAGTTAAGCCGATGACAAAATTTGCTTGTTAAGCAAAATTATACCATCTTCATTTATATATTACATGTGGTCGACAAATAAAACTGATTTACTAAAAAAAAGAGGAAGTGATTTTTTTTGCCCGTCTTGCTCTTACTCTGAACTCACTCTTAAACTTTTACTTTGCCTCTTTGTAAAGTGTGAGACTCTCAACTCACTCTTAAAATCGAGAGAGAGAGAGAGTCGGCTTGGATGATCTTGGCCATTCATTATGTCTATATTGATGTGGTATCATTTTAAGAGGCCATATTGAATGCCAATATGAATAGTTAATTGTAATTCACAAAAATAAATGAATGAAAAATATTTTATTGTACACAAAAATGTTTAGACATAATTATTGTCAATAATGAAAACAAAATTATTAAATAACTATTTCAAATGATACAAGCAATTATTTCTAGAAAAATGTTTTTCAAATTGTTCATTTTTTGCCAAAGAAATGGTATCTTAGATTTTTAATTTTGTGTTCAAATGGGATTATATTGGTCATTGCACTTAAAATAACTATTGTTTTAGTAACTATTGCTTTGACAATTGCACACAAAACAAATAACATATCTTGAAAAAAATTGAATGCATTTCTAAGTGATTGCTCAAAAGGATCAAGACAATCCAGCTAAGGCAAATTAGGAAAAAAAAAAATTCTCGCATAAAACCTTTAAGAGACACCTTGTAACAAAGCTGGAAGCGTTTATTTATGGTCGTCTCCTAGTCACACACATTCTTTGGCTCTCTCTAAACATCGTTCCCCTAACTAGCTGGAAGCGTTTTCTTATGGTCGTCTCCTGGTCACACACATTCTTTGGCTCTCTCTAAGCATCGTTCCCCTAACTAGAAAAGCTGGAAATTTTTTCTTCCCACTTTGGCATAATTTCATAGGCACTTTGACTGAAAGTCACTGCTCTTCTTTCTATGCGAAGGAGAAAAGATGTCTTGTCTTATGGTGAAAAAAAGCCTAATTCAGTGCACAGTGGGACCAATAGTACACTATGAAGCACAAACACCTTGCCGAAGCTTCCGTGTCGTGTCCAACACATGTCGACATGTTGGACACGCTCGGACACATTCAAATGAACTCGTTTTTAGCCCACAAAATAATCTACTGCGATCGAGGGATGAGGAACATGGCCAAAAATCTGATTCGCTTGCAATGTTATGACCATCCCTCTCATTAGATGAGGTAGGACTTATGTAATATCTTAGAATTAAGACCATCTCCTGCAATCTCGGAGTTGTATCCAATCACGCTATCATGAAATTGAAACTAGCTGCCACAATTTTGGAGTTGTGAATTCTAGTTCATCTTGCATGTCGAGCTGTCCATTGGGCTGATTAAAATGAAGAACTTCGTAGTGGAGCCCTGTTTTGCTCGACAGAAACAAGCTTGGTTTAATTTGGATGCATTTTGCCTAAACATAAATGTGTCTATTGTTTGAATGCAAAATGCAATAAAAGATGTGATGGTAGGTCTAATATCAACAAATGTTTTTGTTTAAGGATCCAATCACACCACTATCGACAAACTTGATTCGTAGTTTTCTCATGAAATGAATGAAAAGTTTTCAAGCAAATATTTACGTGTCGGCACAAGGTTAGAGGTACAAATTTTGAAAAACCAACTCTTTGACATTTGGTGATGACTGTTGTGATTATTTGACTATTAGAAAGTATTGTTTTCGTATGTATTATATGTCGGTTGAGTAGTCATGTGTTAAATTATTACTTTGTAAAGATGAAACCACTCGAAGGTTAGGGATACCATTTCAAGAAAGTGAACAAATTTTTCTGATTAGTGAGCCTATTACCAGATCTCAAGAGTCCACCACCCCAAATTGTTTCTCCACTACTTTTGTCAGCCTCAAAGAAGATTGTGTCACTCAGAGAATCGGAATACCTTGGTGGTGAAGATAAGTCCATGTGTTCACACCTATTAATATATGTTGGTCCATACTTAAGCACCATGTTTTCCAAAATTCTACTATTGTTAGTAGATCTAACATTATTTTTTGCCGGTACACTTGATTGCGTGTGTAATTATATATCTCTTAAATGGTTATGTGGTAAATTATTATATAGCAAGGAAAAAACTACTTGTCGGTGGTTGGGGATGAAATTTCGAGGAAGCTAGCCAAGTTGTTTTTATCAGTGAGTTCATGACCTAGATCACGAGAATCCACCAACCTAAAGTTGTTTGTCAATTTGTGCAATAATTGAGTCCACTAGGTCCAGTGCTCTTCTATATTGTTCACTACTTTTGTCAGCCACAGAGTAGCTTTTGTCGATCAGACAGAGTGAATGATGGGGTGGTACGCGGTCTTCAATGAAAAAGTCCATGTGTTCACACCTTTAGATGTCTTGGTCCCTCCTCAAGCCCCATCATTTACCAAAGCACACAAGCAAGTCGTGCATCTTTGTCCTCTTCGTATAAGAATAGATCAACGAGAAGATGAAATGGTGAACAAGCTATCTAAAAACACCGTATCAAAGCTGATAGTCATTGATTGTTGAACTCCATCATCCAATGGCTTCTTCATCGAAACCCGAGAGGATTTACGACGTCTTCCTGAGTTTTAGAGGCACAGATCTACGCAAGAATTTCATTGGTCATCTCTACACAGCTTTAACCCAAAATGGAGTACACACTTTCATTGACAGTGAGGAACTGAGGAAGGGAAACCAAATTTTGGTGGCGCTTATGAAGGCGATCAAGGAGTCACACATCGCGATCATCGTTTTCTCCAAGGATTACGCTTCCTCGGCGTGGTGTTTGGAAGAGGCAGCAAAAATCATGGAGTGCAAGGAGCAAGGAGACCTCATAGTCTTTTCAGTGTTTTACAAAGTGGAACCCAAGGAAGTAAGAACACCAAGAGAGAGTTACAATAAAGCTATGAAAAAGCATGAATTCAAGTTTGGGAAAGGTTCAGAGAAAGTGAAGAGATGGAAGAAAGCTCTTTTTGATGCCGGTGGCTTGTTCGGGTGGCATTTTTTGAATGAGGGGTAAGTTGAGTTGAGTTCATATTTTGTGTAAGAAACTGAACTTTTACATGCAAGTATAAAGACTGCTTGTAAAAAAGAAAGAAAAAAAAAAGAACAAAGAAATCAACACACACATGATTGTAAGTACAAAATGTTAAAACTTGATCTACCAATGAACAAATGAACAAAATGTTTAAGTGGCGCTGTTGCATTTACCCCATTTCTTTGGAATAAGTAGGAAAGTCTGCAACGCCGCATATTTGATAATTAGCATGTACCGGCCAAGCGAGGCAATAACATCGTGCTTCATGTATTTAATAGTTTTCGAATCGAAACCATTATTCGAAGTCATCAATAGCTCTTTTTTATTAAAGTGTGTAGATAAATCACATAGAACAGTCAAAAGGAAAAATAACCAAATCGTCATGTATAAATCAAAAGAACATGAAACGCTTGGGTGACTAAAAGTTGAATCCTGAACTTGTTTTAATTGATGTAAAGAGCACTTGGAGTCCTAATTCGACTCAGTGAAAATATAATTTCTTTTGGCTATCATCATCTGAAAATGAGACGCAATGCTTTGTCATTGTTGGTTGGTGATTGCTCATTAATTGCTAATTCAAATCGCTAAAACGATTCTGCAACTCTTTTTCTGTTTTTGTCAGAGATGAGTCAAAGCTTATACAAGAAATTGTGAAGGAGATCTCAACTTACCTAGCCCAAACATCTTTGCATGTTGCTAAGCATCCTGTTGGGATAGATTCCCGAGTGGCTGAGCTGAAATCGATGTTAAAACTTAGGTCTCATGTGGATGTTGTCATGGTGGGATTATGGGGACAAGGTGGTATCGGGAAGACAACTTTATCAAAAGCTCTTTACAATGCTATTTTTAGGCAATTTGATGGTTCATGTTTCCTAGCAAATGTTCGAGAAGCTTCAAAAAATTCCAAGGATTTAGTTCCTTTGCAAAAAAAATTACTATCTGAGATTTTATCATTGCAACAAAAATTAAAAGTGTTCAGTGTCGATAGAGGTATCATTCAAATAAAACAGAGACTTTGCCTAAAAAAAGTTCTTCTTGTCCTTGATGATGTGGATGACTTGCACCAGTTAGAAGCTTTAGCAGGAGGACGCAATTGGTTTGGTAATGGAAGTAGGATCATTGTTACTACAAGAGATAAACATTTGCTAACTTGTCATGAGATTGATCAAGATCATGTGTATAAAGTTAAAGCACTGGATGATAATGAAGCTCGTGAGCTGTTTCGCAATCATGCTTTTTCAACACACCCAAAAGTAGAGATCAGGACAGATTTGGTAGATAAGGTTCTGAATGTCACGCCCCAATCCTCAGGCACGCACACATCCGTCTCACTTGGTCGATTTTATAATGCGATATCCCAGGACAATGTATCGCCGACCCTTTCATTTTTAAGCACATGCGGAAGCAGATTAAAATGACAATAAAACGATGGGATAGAAAAGCGAGGCCATATTTTTCATATTGAAATTTATAACCAAACTTTGTACATGACATCAACTAGAGCACGTCATAACTATTCACATCAATTGGAGTTCACAAAGAAGATGGAATCTCAATCCCTTCAGGTCATACTCAAAATCTCTCTCGGTATTATCTTCTTCTTCCAAAAATCTTTCTACTCAGGTTTCACTTCCGAGTTCTCCTTCTCAGATTCCTCCTCAGCTCCTCAACAGGTTCCTGAAATGTTTTTCCCCAAACTAGGATGAGACTATGTCCGGCGAGTTCTACCCCACTAAGCCCGAATCGCCAAATTGAAGCCCGATTAGGGATCGGAAAATTCGAGATAGTTCCAATAAATAGTAGACCACGTCTACTTGCTAATTGCGCAATCAATTTATATAAATCGCATCACAATTGGCTAATAATTGCTAATTAATTCTAATATAAAAACCTAAACATAATTAATTAAAACTAAACCAACCTAAAGCATAATTAGCCAACTAATCCAAGATTAGTGAGATTACTCACCAAATCGCGCGCAAATCGGATCAATCCGATGGCGGCGACGCAAGGAACGATTCTTCCCAAAGCACGGCTTGGGTTCGGGGCCCGGAAACGGCCCAAAACGAGCTCGAACCAGCTGGATACCCACTCGGCGGGGTGGCTGGAATGGCTGGAAAAACACACAAAACAGCAACCTACAACCACAGCAAGGGCGGCAAGGCGCGGGGCAAGGCCGGTGGAGGTCCGGTGAGGTCAAACGGCGGTGGCCGGAGGTGGCCGGACGGGGGCTGGTCAGGGCGGAACCGAGCTGGGTCGCGGCTGGATCGCGCGGCCTAGGCGTGCACGGACGGGTGGCGAACGGCGGACGCGCGGCGTGCGCGGGCGCGGGTGTGCGGTGGAACGGGCAGCGACGGGGAGCTGCGATCGTGCGGCTCCTGCTCGAGCTTCCTCCTCTGGTTCGCTTCTTCGGATGCGTGGGGAGGAAGAAGAAGAAAAAGAAAGAGAGAGAGAGAAAGAAGAAAGTAGGGCTTGACCGGTCAAAAGTAGAAAGAGAGAGAGAGAAGCAAAGTTGAATTTGGCAAGGGGCATTGGCGGTGGGGAGGGGGATTCGCACGAGAGAAAAGAGGGAAGGAGAGAGAGAAAGAGAGAAAAGGAGAGAGAGAAGAATTTAAATAATGATCTTATTCTTTTTTCTTTTCTTTTCTCTTTTCATTTCCTTTTCTATTTTCTTTTTGGTCTTCAATCTTTTTCTTCCGATAATTTCTTTCTTGAAATTTTAGGCTCGTCAATAGATTGACGAACGATGAGACAAGGTCCTAAAAATAAGAATTATGACGTGCTTAAAATTCGATTCCCGAAATCGAGTTCAATTTCGTGGTTAAAAATCGGTCAGACGTGATTTTAGTCCAATCCAACAAATTGAGTAGCCTTTAAGGATTTTACTGCAGATACATCCTTTACCGGCTTCACCCAATAGGTTAGTTTACTCATGAGTGATCAGCTCAGAGAAAAAGGACCATGGGCACGTTGACGAAATGCCCATTTCACTTTATCGAAACGGGGTCGAATTTCAGGATGTCACACTGAATCATGCTAGTGGCCTTCCTTTAGCAATTGAGGTGTTGGGTTCCTTCTTACTTGGAAGAAGTGAATGTGCGTGGGAAAGTACACTAAATAAACTTTCTAGGATTCCTGACGAAACCATCAATAATGTGCTCAAAATAAGTTATGATGGACTTGACGCAAATGCGAAAGAGATTTTTCTCGACATTGCTTGCTTCTTTAAGTGGAAGGATATAGAATACGTAAAGAAAGTTCTTGACAGTTGCGGTTATGATGCAACAATAGGATTAGAAATTCTGATTGAGAGGTCCTTGATTAGCATTCCTTATCGTGACTTACAAATGCATGACTTGATTCAATCAATGGGTATGGATATTGTGAGACAACAATGTTGCAATGATCCTGGGAGACGCAGCAGACTATGGTTGTATGATGATGTTGTCGACGTTCTATCACATGATATGGTAAGACTTGCAAATATACTTAAAATACTGCTCCTTTGTTTTCACTCTAATTACTAAAAATGCATAATCTAAAAGTCTTCTATATACAAGGAGATTATGCTGTAGAAGCCATAGTATTGAAGCCACCTAAGCTGACAGAGATATGTATCGGTTCTCATGCTTTTACAAAATTGAGAAAGTTGAGATTGCTCATTTTGGAAAATGTGCATAATTCTTTCCAGGGTCCTATATATCTTCCTAACAAGCTAAGATGGTTTCGATGGGATAAATGTGCTTCTTGCAATCTAGAATTTTCCTCTGGTCCAAAAAAATTAGTGGGATTTGAAATGAGCAATTGCAGTATCACAGCAATGCCCAATCAATTTAAGGTGAGCACTACCTACATTGACTTTTTTATTATCTACCTCATTTGTGTAGGTACGTGCGTATTATACGTACTAGTAGACAAAACAAAGTATTGTTCCTCTGTTTTTTAGAAACCATTTCTTTATTTTCTTGCAAAATGATGCTAACTACCTACCTTAGAAATATTTTTAAGCGCAGCAAAATTGGCATTTGAAAAATTAAGGGAACCACTTTATTAGAAATACTTAATGGAAACACTTTCCTGATAAAGTACATAACGCATAGAAACTTTATAAATATTTGTGGGAAGAGAAAGAGATTTCAAGGTTTGAAATTGTTAATGAATGTCATTGCATCATAAGAAAATTCAAATTTAATATTGAGATATGCAACAAAGAAATAGAATAACCAATTTCACATATATGTCCAAAGTAGGTCTTCTTTACTTTATATAATAGTATAGATGAAGTACAAATACTTTCCAAACCTAATGTCTCAAAGTATCAACATAGTTACATTTCAAAATCAAATAAGATCTACCTAGCGAAGAAACTCAAAATGCAAATCTGTTAGCGCAAGCTATGTGACCTAATTCTAACCATGTCAGTTACTTATATATAAATTTTTTTATTTACCAAAAAACTGTATAATGACCGAATAGACAGAAAACAAAAATATGACGGACCAACCTGTTTACATATATATAAAAGTAAAAACACCTGAGGAGTTGCTAGCTATGCGATCAAGCATTTAATTTGGATGTGGCATATAAAATATCCTAATCGCAACGTCTCCCACTTAAAAGAATCTTAAATGCCATGTAGTCACGAAGTTATGGAGGCTTACCTTATGTAGTTCGCAAATGGTGGGATTTCTCCCGCATCAATAGAATTAGGTAAGTTGAAGGTTTGACTACACCGTGCTGTAAAAAGGCAGCGTTAATTGCTCAAATCAGTTGTGAAGGAGCGGGATTTCTAAGTACACGTAATTAAATATTTATTAGATACTTTGCGGTTAATGCATATCCAACTAATTTGACATAAGCAATCCCGTAGGGGCATACCACCAAGAATTGTCACTAATTATAAGGTGACGTGAATTATAATCGCTCAATATGTACAATCGACAACCTAAAATATAATAATTTTTTGAATCATTAACAAATATGCTTCAATGGCAACCTATTCTCAAATGGGAATCCCACGGTTTATATGTAAGGAAGTGATGTCATCATACGAGCACCCCTTTTGTGTTCCTTTCAGAATGTTTGTCCAAACTTGTTTATGTTGTTTTTGCAGGACTTCCAAAATTTGAAGTACATTACTTTCAGTAACTGCAAGTCGTTGGTTCGCATGCCCGACCTCTCGTGTACTCCAGATCTCAAGGAATTGGATCTCCGTAATTGCAAAGACTTGGTGGAAGCTCACAAGTCCATCGCATATCTCAACAAGTTACAAGTGCTGAATTTAGAGGGGTGCTCTGAACTTAGTGTTTTCCCAAATGAGCTCCAGTCAAAAAATCTTCGAGTTCTCAATTTTAAAAATTGCACAAAGTTTGAAAGGTTCCCTGATATTCTACATAAACTCGAAGCCCTAAAAGAGCTTTCTTTAAAAAGAACCGCTATTAAAGGACTTCCTGCATCAATAGAAAATCTTGTCTCTTTGGAGTGTATGTATTTAAGTCATTGCAAGAACTTGACGAGCCTTCCGTCTAGCATTTACGCATTACAAAACCTTGAAGAGTTGGCTCTTGATTTTTGCACAAATTTAATCGGGTTTCCAAAGTACAAGGATTCAACTAATCCTTGCATGACAACCCAACTTTCAAATTTACATTGGTTGAACCTTCGGGGATGTAATTTGTCCGAAGTAGACTTTCTTGAGAATCTTTCATGTTCTCCATTCTTGACATCATTAGATCTGTCGAGCAACAATCTTATTGGCCTTCCTACATCCATCAACAAACGCCATTGTTTGTTCAATTTGTTTCTTCACAATTGCCATCAATTACAGGAGATTCCCGAGCTTCCACCATTTTTGGGTAGTGTTCAGGCGAAAAATTGCGAATCTTTGCAAAATTATGGAGATTTAACTTCAATTCATGATTTTGTTCGCAGAGGGTTGACCAAGGTTAGATTCTCTCTCTCACACATGCATGTGCACACGCACACATGCATATCGATGTGGACTATACGCTGGATTTAGTGCATGGTTGGATATTGCAATAATAGAAAATGCAAGGTCGAAGGTTCAAGAAAATCAAACAAATATAAAGTGGTTCCGCATGTGTATGCATGTAATGGAGTTGGCTAAACTTTTATGGGAATGGTTTCGATCACACGAGGCTTGTATACTAATGCAAGTAAGGATCAATGGATCTCTACTCATTTATAGAGTTCTGATTCCAAGTGGAACTCCGTAGGATTACTTACTAAATTCAAATTGAATTTTTCTATTTGGGTACTAATAACAAACTTGGGTACTTTCTAATGATTTATCTTTATTTCAGTCTTTGGAAGACATAATTTCGTCTGTGGAATACTCTATTATTCTTCCTCAAGAAGAGATGCCAGAGTGGGTTCACCCTATTGAAAAAGAATCCATATCTTTCATGGCTTCAAAAGATTTGTATGACAAGTTTTTTGGATTTGTTTTATGTCTCGCTCTCAACAAGCATTATTCCGAGGAGGAAACTGTATGTGAATTTGTTACCCATGTTAATGGCCAAAAACAGAAAAGACCTTGCTTCGGTCTTCATTCATTGGAGGTGGATCATATCCAGCTTTTTTATTTCACACCGTTACAGTTGTGGGGAGTAGTCGATTTCGATCAAATTGACGGAAGTCATGTAAAATGTGACCTCACAGTATCCGGTAAATTCACGAAAAAGTGGGGATTTCGAATATTATGCGAGCAATTAGAGGATACTCTAGAAGTTATGCTTCAAGATAATCCGCTAATTGATCCAGCTTTACTCTACAAGATTGATCATGAATCAATATATTCAGAAGTCAAGAGTTTATTTATGTGCGAAGATGGTTCCATCAAAACAAATAGACAGAAACACTGGCGGAAACACTGGCGGAAACGTCGGCAAGATAATCAAAGGAGAATTGACAAATATATATCAAAAGGTTTACTGGCAGCACTGAGGGAATACTGTGGTCCATTCTACTCAGAGCAAGCGAATAAAGACTGTTGACTGCCAGTTTGACCGATGGAGCAGAGAATGATCGAGAAACTTGCTTAGGAAGCAATTCGTTGGTAAGCAAGCTCCCCTCAGTTTATTATTATTTTTTTGGCTCTTCTCGTTCTCTTCTCTTCTCTTTGTCTCTTTTCTTTGTTTTGCTGAATCCTCATTTTCTCCACCGATGCCACTTTCAGCATCGCGACTGATCATCATCTTCCGTCCGACGCCGCCGAGCTCTGGCGAATTCAAGATCGCCACCTGTCAACGGAAGCGACGAACAGAAGAAGTACATCTTCCTGAAACAGAGTCCCTAGCGAATCGACGGCGACGGCGGCAGAGACCGGCGAGCGGAGGCGACGGACTACCGCCGCCGACCGAAGCCATGGAAACTGATGAAACAGCTTGGGGTGAACGATTCTCTACTGTGGTTCTGGGCTTCGTTCAGATTGCTATAGATCAGCTCGATTTTGAATTCGATTTGTGCGGTGCTGCAATTGCGCGGGAACTCGAAGAATGCGTCCGTGGATTTGTTTGAGAGACATTGAATGAGGTGTTTCTTCGTAAGTTTGGTCTGTGGATGCTTGGTAGTGAATTCACTGGCAATCGATGTGACGCTGCAAAAACAACAACAATCCCCAGTAGGAGGTATAGCTTTTCTTTCTTTCTTTTGATAAGTGGCAATTTATTTAAAGAAGTATGTGAAGTCTAGGTTCAATGGAAAAACAAGCTAGGGAGAGTGAAACAACGGGAAGTAGCTTGTACGTGGTTTGGTTTGGTCTGCTTTTCAGGCAAAAACTGAGCCAATCCTGGTGCTATAGGTTGGGACTCCCTTATGCAAAACCAGGCATTGCAGCAGACAACCACCCACAGCGGGGTTGGGGTTTGGGGGTGCTTTTGAGGTGTCTAGGAAATGTGGATGTAGTATGTACAATTCATAAAGATGTACAGCAGGCGAAAGGTTTCCCAGGACTATTGAATTGTGAGAAACTTCGATGGCCAGGATAGGGCTCTGTCTCTATGTTTTATGTGGTGCTTGAAGAGGCAAAACCATTGAAGAATGAAGAAGATGCAGTGAAATGGCAAGCCAACAGGAAAGGTTGCTGGACAGTCAAGTCCTTTTACCACTTGTTGACTTTGGCATCTACGGAGAATTAAAAACCAAATTTACTTGGAGCATGAGAGTAATATAAACATCAGTTGTGCCCATATATAATCGGTAGGTGGTATTTTCTTTCTCCTTGTGGACAGTGGGTATGAAAAAAAAATCACAAGAAACACGGAGTTTACATAAGTTATTCACTAGAATAGAGATAAAAGCACAAGAAGCTGATTGTCAACTCTGATTCCTGAGGCCTTCGGTACAGTTTAACGTTCTCTTTTTATGCTTATGTGCCATAGCATTTATGGAGGAAATTGACCCAGAAGCTTCTTCTGGAAGCTTCTTGAATGTTTGAGTGAAACCTAGTAAATGGAAGATAAGCTTATGAGGTACCAATGATAGGACACACTGGAACGAGCAACGTGTAGTTTCTCAAATTAGTTGCTGTTTTTGCTTTAGAGCCATGTCAGTTCAACAGTTAGGTGGGATTTGCATCTGAATTACAGAATGAGAATGTGGTAGTAACCATTGCTTTGGACCAGCAAGATCTTGATCACATAGGTATGAGACATGCATTCGTTCCATCCGTAGCTATAGTACATGCTGAATATTTCTACTGGTAGCAACTTGATGCTGATTTCCTCTTGAATTGCCTGTATGCATTTGTGCATGCATGAGAGAATTTCTGACTCTTATCCTCATGTTTTCTTCTCCTAACCAGTAACAAGAACTATTTGCTTTTCTTATATAAGACAAAGCTTGCATTGGACATCCTTGAAGTTCTAGTGGGATAAGAAACTGATTTTCAGTAATTAGGTGCATTTCAAATATATGAACTCATTGTCTAATTAAGATAATTAGTATTTTAGTCTAAATTAGTTAATGGTTTTACTGCATACTTCACTTATTTATAATATACTTTGATTGAACAGCTGTGTGATTGTTGAGGATGGAAGCATTATTGTGGCAGGAAGAAACCGGACTTATCAACCACGAAATGTATGCTCGTCATTGCTTCTCCACCCCCCTTCTATAAAATTTGGTTGACAGTACATTGTTAGTGTTCTGAATTGATACCCTCGAACTATCCACTTGTAGATTATTGTTGATCATTTTATGTTTCTCCCTTAATTATTTCTTTAATAGATCATATAATAATATATCTGAACAAATCTGTTAATAGTGGAATTTTGCATGCATAATTAGGCTGTAAAGGGTTTTGTTCACATTATTCTTTCATAAGATATGGCTATGGCCTACAATAGCAATATTCTTGCTTTATTATGCATAATGTGTTGCGTTTTTCATTTGCCATTGTGCTCTGTCCGGAGCCATATTATGGTCTTTATCTGCTTTTCTGAAGTTCCTAACATTGTTCTCTTGGGCTGTATGCTAGCTTGACTTTCTTATTCTTGCTTGGTATAAAAATGCATTGAGAGCATTGCATTGTCTTTTAAGATTTAGGAACCAACTCCTTGGGCACATTTCTTCATACAATGGCCACATGTACACAAATAGTGTAAGCCAAGTTTCCGGTACAGATCATCTCCTATCTAATAGTCTAGCTGCAATTTTTTGTAGTTATATGGTGACAATACAATACTATAAATGATTTTGTGGACAGTAATGAATAGTCGATACGAAAAATATTTGGCCCTTTAAATATCTCATGGAGCATACTGAAAGAAGAAAGGCACCTTGCTACAGGGTATATTTGAAAATCTGTTAGAAAAGGTGGAGGTGGCTAATCCAAGAAGAAGCCATTTTTCCATGTGAGATTCTCAGCAACTTCAAGCGAGCAAAACTTGTTGAGTTGATGTAGTGCATGCCCTAATCTATCTTATATATACTCTCAATTGGTTAACCTGAAGGAGAAAAAAATTTCTCATGAAATGCATATCATAAATTTATGCTAACCTACACTGTAAGAAACTATCTTTCTGACAGCTCCTAAATTTGATATGCTTGCTTTTTTTTATTCTCCTTGCTCTTTCATAGGCAACAAGATATGCAGAGATGGAAGCTCTTGATGTCCTTCAGGAACAGTGGCAGATGACTGGATTTTTAGCTACAGAAGTTGCAGAGAAGTTTTCGGCATGCTCCCTTTATGTGACATGTGAACCATGCACAGGTGTGCAGCACCATTATCGATCATTGGTACATCTGTTGGTCATACTAAAATAAAATTAAACTTTCCTGAATTGGTTTATTCATGAATGATTAGATTTCTTGTACCCCTTTTAGGTATAAAGGAAGTATATTATGCCCATACAAATGATAAATTTTGAGGCTGTGGCTCAATACTGACGTTGCATTCAAGTAGCTCCAAGGCATGCATTTCTGAACTTGCTTTTGTTGCTGATTTCGTATCTACTTAGCTCCACTTTGCAATTGTGACATATGATGATTGACAACTAAAACTTACTGGAGGTCTTCCTTATGTTGATTACTGATGGATGTGATTTCATAGTGATTCTGTTTGTTGTCACTATTTAAATATTGCAACACATAACCATGAAAAGAAATGGAGGTTTGTGGAACTAATTTTCCATCTTTTCTGTCCTTAAGTGGAGTTTCTGGGAGTGTCTAGAAGTCAAGTATATATTAATTCTAAATTTCTCCACTTTGTTTCCTTTTCCTTGAATTCATTGTGATTTCTTAGACATTTCCATATTCTTTTCATATGCCCTAAAAGATGTACAGTTATGGGAAGTGCTATAAGTTAAGCTAACATTAGATTCTTCTTTCCTGTTCCCTTTACCCCCTGTTTCTCACGTTTTCTCACTGCAGCAAGATTTTTTATGCCTTTAGTGTTGTCATGGTTAAATATGGAAATCTGCAAGGAAATGTGATATTTTAATTATGAGTCAATTATGCTTTGCTTTCTGACATGCTATGGGCAATATACTTGATAAAGAAACCTCTTTTTGTGTTTATTAGTTGTAATTGTCTCTTCATGCATATGTGAGAGCAGGTGCCTACTAAGTTGCGCTGTATGGCTTCTGTTTCCAGAATGATTTTTCATCTGTTAGATGTTGCTATGATCTAAAATTTCATGTTTTCTAAGCTTTTTTAAAACTCATCAAGGTTTTACTTTGTTGACAAAAAAATTAAAATGTAGTGAAACAGGATCTTTTTCATTGTGATTTATGCAGTACATGAAGTAGATAATCTAGTTAAGGACATTGTTTTTTGATTCATTTTTTTTTTTAAAATAAAGAAGAACAACTCAAGTACAGGGAGAAGAAGCAAGAGATGTACTAAGGATGCATCTTAACAAAAAAATTTAGGGAAAAGGAAATAAACCATGAAGACTCTTGACTTTATGAGATTGAAATTTATAGTTATGCTGCTCTTAATAATCTGGTTATTAGTCAAAAGTAGTGTGGGAAACATGAAGTAGTTCATTGCCTTTCTGAATATGACATCAAGCAAGAGGACTCATCTTGCAGATAAAGGACTGCCTTGCTCAATTTCCTGCTTCTGAAGCTAAAAAACTGGCCCTAATTAGTGCATGGTTTCATGACAGAGAGTATGAGACTGTTGTTATAATGGTGAGCATGGTTCCTATGCAATGTTTGGAAGACATAGCTGATTCGAACCCATCCTAGCCAATACTAGTAAACAAATCATCCACAAATGCTCTCTCAATCAGATCCCTGGTGCCAACATTTCTCTGAAGAGAAGTTGCCCATCCGAATTAAAAGCCTCTAAATATCACCGTGTTTACAACATGTTATTTGCTCTCCATGGACATTGGGTATTATTTAGAAGTAAAAAATATATAAGGGCCCAAAGGCATTTTAAAAGTAAAAAATTTCAAGCCATAGGTACCCAAAACGCACATCCTTTTTAGATTTGATACAAGAATTTCGCCAAGGTCAATGCCGCGGATAGAGCCCAGTTACAGTCAACTGAATCAAATGGTACACTTTAGAGATAATTTGCTTGCATGAAAAATCTATTTCCTGGAGTACAGACATTTTTTAAATTTGATAATCTTAGGAACGAAATGTAAACTTCTTAAACAAAACATGTTCTACTATTGGCAAAACTGTTTTTGCTTAGATAGTACCTCCTTTCGCAAAATGCTTTGTCAATTAGTCTACTAAATTATCTCTCACATGATATTTTGACACTTTTTGCAATTGGAATCTGTTATAGGTTTCAAGGTGATGAACTAGGTAGAAATGCAGAACATTGGGAACATTTGCTGATTCAATAGAAATTTCATTTATGTTCCCCCCATTTAAGTGTGCCTAATTGATGAATTTTTCCAACTTTTTTCTTGTTTCTTTATCTTTGATGGGAATAAAGGGTTTCAAATGTTATGGAGTGATAAAGGGATTAAGCGGTTTTCTCTTCTGCGAGATTGTATGGACAAGGAAACTACAATGGTATGAATGGCGATTGACAATTTTAACCAGCTGAATTGTTTGTTCAAAAGAAAGTTATAAAACTGGAGTTAGCACGTACTTACATTAGTTATCCTAAGGGAAATGATATTTTTTTTTTTTTTTTTTCCAATGGACCTATAGTTAAATACATTTTTTAAGAGGCTTTTATGAGCATAATAGAGCTAAATTACTTTTTGAACCAAAGTTTACTTTATCAATCAACAAAGTTGATACCTTCCTACTTTCGAAATCTAATACGAGAGTCTTCCTAGCCTCATTCCCTTCCATACTGATTGAGAGGAATTCAGGAAGCCTCTTTCTATTCCTACTTTTCAATCAATTCTTTCAACAAGCTAGATAAAGAACTGTGCTGGGGCTTTGGGTGATTGCAGATCTTGCTAAACAACTCTCTCCCTCTCTCTCTCTCTCTCTCACACAAACGTGCACGCGCGCACACACACACTTGTCCTTATGCACATCATTTACTGCAGTAAAGATATCATGTTGTATCCTTGGTCTGGGATTATCTGCACATCCCAGGTAAATAATGCCAGCCCAGTGGAATGTTTTGTGATGACAAAGGGTTAATGAAATCGCAAGCATAGAACTAGCATGTCATTGGTTGGATAAGAACCCATTCACAAGTTTTCTTTTATCAAGTATAAGGTGCTCATTTTTAGATGGTGGGTACGCTTTTCTGGATTGACACTAGGTATAGTTGCTTAAGTAGAGCGATTTTCAGCTATGTAATGGTTGCCATGAATAGGTGTAGAATTTGCCCGGTAAATGAAAGCTAAGAATTTCAAATGGCCAGTCATTGTTTTGGTCAATTTTCAGTTTATCAAATATAGCTTTCCTCTAGACTGGGTATTCTTAGATTGCCATTTGAGAAATGGGACGTCATGTCCTTGGTTAAGGAAAAAGATGAAATGCAGATCTTAATAGTTGATAATCCATTGGTTAGACTTGTTGAGAGAACTATCTTCTTCCTTGATCCCTATCATGAATTACAAAACATATATGGTTCTTGGTCGAGGAATTCTCCAATTTGAACTCTTCAGTTGCAAATTTTTCAAGAGACTGATCAGACCATAATCTTTTCATGCTTCTGAGATCATTAGACATCTTTGGAAACTCATTAAATACAGAAAAGATTGTGTAGAAATAATGTCTATGCATTGATAAAATGAATTTGGTTATTTTTTCTCTGTTCTAGGAACCCTGTAACATGAATATCGTTTCTGTTCACCAAGTTTTCCCCTTCCCTCCTTTCCCATTCATTTGCTGTTCAACATCGTGGAATCTCTTTTTTCTTTTTCTTTTTTTGAGTAATAAAGATATATGCTGAATGCTAATATTTTGATTTCAGCTTCAAAGCCTCACAGGCCACAGGTTACTCAGGCTTCTAATTTTTTTCTGTGCATTGATCCTTCCAGTTGAATTCTTTGGTGCCTTCGCAAAACTTGGTAAGCTTATGATTCCTTGCTTTTCTGAACATCATGTACATCATGTATAGTTTTATGATGCACCTTTTCTGTGTGTTGAGTGATTCTCAGTTGTGCATATAAGAATTGAGCTGCATTGTGTGACCTTCAATATTATAGCCCATTAACAATGGAATGACATTAATTAGTGCGCTGTGGCAATACTTCTTGCTTTGGCAGTATGACTGATGCCCGTGCTAAGATTGAGTATGCTTATGGGTATAAATTGCCTTGTTTGATGGGAGTCAATTGTGACATGGACAAATATGAAGGTCTTCAAAATGAAGTTAGACAACATCCTTGCTCTTCATTCCTGGTTCTTGGATTATTCTGATTTTGGTGTTCACTGTTTTTGTTCTTGTCAGTTAATCTCTTCATTTGACTACAACCTAAGTCAAACTGCAGTTCAAGATAGTTCCCATTCTTGAGGTGAACTCATTGCAAAATAACTCTTGAACTATAATGTTAAGACCATTTATATTCTACATGTAAAGTACAAATCTGGATGTGACATCCTCGGTACTGATTCTAGCACAATAAGATACTCTCCTATTTTTTTTTTTTTTTTTGGTAAAGATAAGATAAGATACTCTCCTATTTGTGTGTGATGTTAGAAACGATTTTTTATTTTGTCACTAGCTGTTAAAGCATTTCATAATCATAGTACGTTCAAATAGCCATTTAGTATGGAGGTCTCTGTGAATGTTACTGATGATGATTGGCATTCTATTTTGTGGTAAGAGGATGTAGTTAAATATCTGGCATTCCATGAAGTGGCTTTAAAGATCCTGTGCACTCTGACTGACAATGTATGTGCCATTTACTGCTTTCCAATCAGAGAATTTCCTCAAGGTGCCCGAGAGAAGAAGCTTGACTCTTGTCCAGATCAATTTTTGCCCAAATGGTCATGTGTACACTGAGGATTGCGCCTACAATCACAAGTTCATTTCGTGCTTTAACTTGATTATTAGATCATTAAGATAATTATGGCATAACCCTGTGTAGGCATCATTTTTTTAAGATAATTATTGTCATCGACACATTTTGTAATCTACTTGATATTTTTCTTTTTTGTGTTTTTTGAACTCTGAATTAATTCTAGGCATGCCATTGATGTGTTTGAGCATATCATGTGTGATACATAATGATGATAAAAGTGGTAAATAATTTGCCTGTGATTTGCATGGATTTCCTAGCAAAGAATGCATTAACTGGATTTAAGCTTCCTAATTGTACCAATTTTGTCTTGGGATTTATAATATTGTAGAGTCAGCTAAGACTGTGATTAGCTATGAGCAAATCTCAGTGGCTTGATTGGTCATGTGGTGACCATGATTGGTTTAGATAGTCACGTGGAGTACATGAAAATCCCAATGTTTTGCTTGGTCAAGAGGCAATTGGCGGTTGCTTCTTCCTTGGGTATGCTTTCAATATTGTTCAATCTTGCACAAGAGACCTTTTCTCTTCTGGTCATAAAATGTCGAATTTTGAATTCATTCTATCTAGGACCGGTTCTTTTATAACCCAATCTATTAAAACAATGCAAAATACCAAAACATTTGTTTGAAAGATCCATAATCTAAAACGAACCAGAAGATGGTAATTTTATATCATAATGTGATAGAAATTTTTATAAAATGCGAGCTAACATTGATTGCATAATATTTTGGTCCGTGAAAAATACTCTATTATAAATTTTATAAAATTTATGAGGATGTTATATTGCCCATTTATGGTTATGTGATCGTATTGTATGAGGCTTAGCAAATCTTGATAATAATAATATGGTTGGCCGATCAATGAAGACCAATATTTTAAGAATGACCTGTAATGGGTGGATCTATTAAAATATGCAACATAAATAGGTCATGGTCGTCATTCCCTCCTAATTTTATACACCTACCATTCATCCATCGAGACCATCCAAGGGAGGAAAAAGAAAAGGAAAGCCTAGTCCTGAATTTGCATGGCCTTATCCGTTATCCGAATTACTTGATTCAAAGACAGTAATGGACTAAACTACGTATATGTTTTTTTTTTATTCCAAGGCTAAGTATTGTAAATTCTATACATGAGTTTTAGATCATTGAATTTCTGACATGTGGCATAGAGCAACGATATATAGGTTCAAAATTCACTTGATGCATAGTCCCGATGTAATTACATGTACAGTGCTTATATTTCATGATTTATGGGCAAGTTCAGGAATCTGATTCCTTTGATTGCTTATTTTCAATATCGATATGGGATTTTAGTTACCAGCTCTGTGGCAAATTGTGTTGGCAAATTTTGTGACTTAGTCTATGCCGTGAGAATTTTAAATATTGAGGGGCTTGTGAATCAGAAATGATATTTTGCAATTTGACTTTTTAGATTGTTATTTTAGACAATGAATTTATGGCTTTTTGTTACCCATGCAACGATTCTTATACTCCGTGAATTATGTGCCCTAATTTAATTTGCGCATCAAGAATTTTCAACTTGAGTATGAATAAGACAATTGAAAATCATGTGGTGCAATTGGACAATTTCACTTATTAATGCTCAAAATCAATTCGGGAGTTATGTTCTACAATGTATGTCGATTCTACTCTATGAATTTCATGTCTTGATATGAACTGCGTCGTGAGAATCTCGATCTAGAAGTTTCATAAATTTTCGGAATGATTACCTTATGACCGAGTAAACAAGCTTCAAATTGGATGTCAATTTCTTATTAGATGTCCGAATTGGCTTAATTATTGTGCTACCCAACAGTGATTTCGGTCATTTTGCAGCTTCAATTTCAAATGAAATCCATCTAGGGCTGAATCAAGTTTTGGGTGTTTCGGGCTTGTAGGGTTAGACGAGATCGAGTGTCAATGGTACACATTCCTCATAATTGGACCATTCGTTAGGCTATTAGATGCATGAGTTAGCTTCATGACGCTATTTCCTATTTTAAAAGGTAGTTTAAGTGAGTGTAATTTCTAAGGTATTATGCATTTACTCGAGATTGCATTTGACCGGCAATGGAGTCATTCACCAGCAGAGATAAACCATAGACTTTATTTCAAATTAGAGTATTCAATCCAGATTTTAGGTTTTTAATGTATAATAAAATTGAGAAAGAGCTTCAATTATGTTAAAGGGGTTGAATCTGCTGTGCTCTAATGCCGGGTTTGGAACGAATCAAGACTGGGTTGCAAGTTGGTCGCGTTACCCAGCCA
This sequence comes from Eucalyptus caleyi, assembly GCA_014182885.2. NCBI lineage: Eukaryota > Viridiplantae > Streptophyta > Magnoliopsida > Myrtales > Myrtaceae > Eucalyptus > Eucalyptus caleyi. Next base: position 36,712,277 of record CM024470.2, on the reverse strand, counting down.
AAGGTTGAAGAACATTGTATGTGTACGTGTATTAATCGATTCTTATCAAAATCGCCCATGCTTGGTGTGTTGGATTTCTTTGTAGTACAAGATGAGTCATTTGTATTGGTAACGAAGATAATTCCTAGCTGTCTATTGTTGCATTCTCTGCCTACAAACGAGTTTGTAAGAAAAGCACGTCAAAAAACTCTCCAAATTTTGTTCAATCGTCTCTTTTGAAATGTTAAATTATATTTGAAGGTCTTTGCTATTTCCGATCATGGGACACGAGTTTTATGAAGAGATTGATTCTTAATTTTATGGCATTTATATTGCCTTACACATATGTTAAGTTTATAATATCAACTAAGTATTTGTATGTAAATATCTTATTTGTGACATGCTTAGTGCTTGACAAATCAAGAATGTGTTTTTATATAAAAATAAATAAGTACAAAAATGAAAAGTTAAAAAAAAAAAAAAAAAACAAAATAAGAGAGAGAAAAGAAAATAATAGAGCTCCAGCCCATCCCTTGAGTTCGGCCCTACGTAGCATGGTCCGACCACGAGCGCAGCCCAGCCCATTGTATCAGCTCATCACTCGAGTTGTGAGGACACTTAAGCCCTGTTTGTTTATTTTTATTTATGTTTCCGAAACAAAAATTTATATTCTCTTGTTCCGAGGAAAAAAAAAAGAAAAAAAAAAAAGAAACGCGTTTGGTAAAACTTTTATTCTCGGGAATAGATTTTGAACAAAAACAAAAAATAGAAAAATGTTGTTTCTTGTTTCTAGGAACAATTCTGAGAAATAACTTTTCTCTCTGCTCTTTTTTTCTTCTTCTTCTTTCTTTTGCTGGTCACCAGCCTTGGCCATGGTCAGCGTCAACAACCGGCCAGATGAGAGCCGACGACCTTGCCAGAGCGTCACCGGCCCCCGGAGACACCGAGCCACGGTGAGCCTCGTCGAGCCTAGCCTCGTTGGGTGACACAAGGCTCACCTGGCCATCGAGGCCACCGACGAGGCTCGGTGAGCTTGCCCAGGTGGTTGCTGGCCGCGGCATCGGCCACGGCAAGCGGCCACAAAGAGAAAGAAGGATAAAAAAAAAACAAGAAAGAATAAAAGAAAAAAGAAAAATAATAAAAAAATAATAAAAAAATATTGAAAAACTAAGGGGCTATTTGGTAACCATCCAAACAGTACCCGATTCTGATTTTTTACTCTCGGGAGTAGTTTTAGAACAAAATCGCGTTTAGTAAAATTTTTGTTCATGGAAACAGATTTGGAGTAAAATCAAGAATAAAAAAAAATGGATTTTTTGTTCCCGAGAATAATTCTAGAATCAAATCTACATAAATTTTCCTTTTTCCTTCTCTTTCTTTTTCCCTCTCTTGTTCTTTAAGTGTCACCATCGCCACCATTGCCGTCTGCCATCGCCATCGCCCCTCGCCGAACGCCGCCATCCGCCACCCACTGCCGTTGGTCACCAGCGAGCTCACCCAGCTAGCCTAGCTGCCGGTGAGGCCAAGCTCGCCCAAACGCTGGCGGGGCTCAACCTTGCTAGGCCACCGCGAGGTCCTCACTGGTGGCTAGGCGAGCTTGGCCTCACCAGATTTGGGCGAGACCGCTCGCCCAGTTGCCGACGAGACTCGGCCAACGAGGCATGACCTTGCCAAGGGCCAACAACGCTCCAGTGAGATTGCTGGCCACCTTGAAGAAGAAGAAGAAGAAGAAGAAGAAGGAAGAAGAAAGGAAAAAAAAAAAAAGAGGAAAAAATTAATAAAATTATTTAAAAAATAAGAAAAATGATTTGAAGTATGAATGGAAATTTTGCTATATATATAATACATATTTAATTTTTTATTTTAATTTATTATTCAGTATTTATATTTATAGTTTATACTATAGTTTATTATTTACTATTTAATAAAAAATTTGATTAGTTAATATGATTTATTACTTAGTATAAATATAATTAATCAATAGAATTTTTATAATTTGATAAAATTTTAGAATTGGAATAGAAATTTTATATAGTTACTAAAGACGTTCTTTTGATCAAAAATTATTCTCGGGAACATAATAAAAAAAAAAATTGATCGAATCTATTCGAAAACAAAATTATTATCAAACGCGCTCTAAAAGAAACAACAAAATTATGCAAGTTTAACAAGGAGTAGAAATTTTTGCAGTTTATAAGCACGCTCTTATACTTAGAAATTGTTCTTGGTAACATAAAAAAAAAAACTATTCCTGTTAAAAAATTGTTCAAATAAACAGAAACGTTACCAAATACATCCTTAGGGCGCATATAATAAAATTTTGGAACAAAAATCAATTTATAAATTGATTTCTTAATTTCTATTCCCTAGACGAGTTTTTGAGTTTAATAACAATTCAAAATTCTATTTTTGGAATAAAAATTCATTTAATAACATAATATAATTTCCATTTTGAGGGGGCAGCGGTTGACGACAAGCAATAGGAGTGTCCAATGGGCAGTATACGAGAGTGAATGATAAAAAAGTTTTCATTTTTTACTTTTATTCCAAAAATAGATAAAATAAAAATTTTAGCTTATGATTTTTATTCTAAATCTATTTTTGAAATAGAAATCCATTCTAGAAATATAAAAATAAAACTACATTACAAATGGATTTTATTTCAAACTTGTTTCGGAAAATAGAAAAACAAAGAAATAGAGAAACATAAATCTTGTTATGTGCACCCTTAGCTTAACTCGCCATAACCGTGCCTCCGCCTCCACCTTCGGCGCAGCTCCTCTCCCACCGTCGGCATGTCTTTGCTACCGTCGGTATTCCCCTCGCCAGCGACCATCACTATTACCGCCTCGCCCGTCGCGACCTCAATTCACGCTAGCTTCGCGATCCTTCAAGCACCGAGCTCCAGCCGTCTCCTCCTCTTCCGCCATCTGTCCCTCTTCAGCATTGCTTTGGGCTTCGGCCTCGGGATTGCGCGTACCCGGCGTTGAGTTTCTGAGGGCGATGGCTTGAAGCCGTTTGTGGACTTCGCTGACTCATTGATGACGCCCACAGCTGAATCAGGTCGTTTTGTATCTGACTAAATTCTAGATATGATTTCAGTTTATTCCTGCTTTGCCCTCGCTGTCGTCCGAGTTACATTGCGGTTGATTAGGCTGTGGAGGAGGAACCGAGTTTGCAAGGAAGGTGTTCGCTGAAATGACTAAGCTGGACTCTGTTTCGAGGAGTACCTGTCCACGATAGAGATAATCGATGACTCCGGCGGTGCGGTGGTGACCTCAAGCTTTGGACTGGTGATCGAGCGAGAGCTAGTCTCTCCAAGATCGAAGTCCAAAGAAGCTCACGAAATGCGCTTGACAAAGTCACGATCGTGTCCATGGACTCTCTCTATCTCTCTCAAGTCTCAACTCAACCAGACCAAAAGAAAGAATTAACCTCGAAAGAGTTTGTACAAAAGGATCGGAACTGGAGATGGTGAAGCACACATGGTGGGCTCAGGGAAGGTACTTGGGATCGACCGGCGGGTGAGCTCACGCCGTACCGGCCATATCACCTTGAGCTCGAACTTGGGGCTCTCCACCTCCTCCAATGCCAGAATCCGCAATCAGCGCAATAGCAATTCAGGACCCGAAAGAAAGTGACAAACCCGATCGGTGCGGGGAAAGAGAAGAGAGGGACATCTCTTTGTAGAACTCGGCCAAGCGCCGGAAGCTGGAGGATTCTCGGGAGACGTGGCAGAGACACGCCGCCTTTCTTGCCATTTTTCGATTCTGGTTTGGCGAGGAGTGAAGAAGGACTGGCTGAATTAGAGAGAAGCTTTGAGGTCGAGAGGGAAACGCTGGCTTCTTTCTTCTTTTGATTTTTAATGTCAAAAAATTGATGAAAAATTGAGACGTCGTTTGGTGTTTATGATTCTTTTAAACGACAACGTCGGGCCTCCCCAGTTCATTCTTTCCTTCGACTTCTCAGCCTCAGGGTTGGGCTTTGATTCATTGTCCATGCTTGAGATTTAAACTTCCTTCTCGGCAACCGACAACACCCACAATTGGCAACCAACAACTAATAAAGGTGGCTGATAGAGTTGTGCTTTTGATAGTTTCGTGATTATAAGGTATGGTTAACACTCAAATAAAATGTTTCAATTGAATCAAATTTTAAACACGATTGCTTAGAACATGTTTGTATTAATGTGAGAATATGCTTGTTATTGTGAATAAATTTGTGACCGATGAAGTAGTCATCCCGCTTCGGAGAATGGACTTTTGTGGTTCACGAGCGTCCGTTGGTATCCGGACGGTCCTGCAAGCATTTTCGTTGAGAGAAGATGGGCAAACATCAACGAGAGATGAAGCTGCCATCACTATCACAGATATTGATGGAGAAGCCGACCGTGAGACCTTTGTTTTCGAACTTCCTTTCCGTTTTTTTCTCTTTTTTTTTTTTTGGGGGGTGGGGTGGGGCCTCATCTCCTAAATTTCTTTGCTTTTCAATGGAATATTTATGGGACCACCATTTCGAAGCTCGAGTTGTGCTGCTGCTCCTGTTGCGGATAGTAATTAATTCTCATGGTCTCTTTCTTTTTTACAATAATTTTTGCCTAAAACTGAAAATTTGAATGTTGACTTATCTCTTGCTATAGAGGTTGTTGGACTATTCTTGTTTCTTCTATGTAGTCAAACCACTCGCAGAGCTTCTTTTGGCACCAACGGGAAGCCCTTCATAACGGATATTTGCTTTGTACTTTCTGCAACAAAATTTGTCTCCCCTTTTTTGATCCAGGCAAAGCTTAAAAACTTCGAACTTAAGCCCGTATTGCTGAGGATTTGAGACACCTTTTAAATATCGGTTTATAAAACCAAAGCATTAAAACGGATATTGGTGATATCTTGATCACAAAAGAATGGACTTCCCTTATTTAAAAAAAGTCTTTGAAGTGTTCACGTGTATAAAATTTTGTGTAGAAAGTACTAGAAAATACACAAAAGCGTGACCTTTTTTATGCTGTTGGAACGATCTTCCAAGGGATCATAGAAAACCTCTTTAGTCACTACTCAATCCATGACTACACATTTTTGGAAGTGTGATCATATAAATTCATGTTTCAAACGAAACAACTATATTCTAACCAGTTTTAGGGGAATATTTTTGCCAGGATGTAATGTAGTGAAAGCTGTGGCACGTGAAATCTGTGGCAAAAGAGAATCTGACGGTCGCAAGTTGGCTTTCTGTCTTTTCTCTTTGCTTTTGCTTTGACTGAGGTAAGAACGGGGTAAATCATCGGAACAAATTGTGGAAGGATCATCGAATGGTTGAAAGGCATTTTTGACGACGAATGGTAATTGATGGTCTCCGTCATACGCTAGTTGTGCGAGTGGGGAGGGAAGCAATGGGAAGGAGATCGCCGTTTTCATCATATACTCCTACAAACAAAGGAAGGTTAGGCATCATCGTGTCTTATATTTTCGTTTATTTTATTTTTTGGGTCGCGATGATATTGGTATATTCGACGCAATGGACTAATAAGAATTCTTCTTTCCGTGAATCTTGACATGAATCAAATATCTTGTTTTCCCTAGGTTCATATATATTCTTCGACCCTGGACATGACATTTGTGGAAATTGAAGTTATTGTGCTAAGCTTATAAAATTCATTTAAATCCCCCATAAAGGGAGATGTGGTTTCATGAGAAAATATTTATAACAGTTTCTTATGTGATTTATATTTCCTAAAGTTTCCTTAAAAGGATTTTTACCATTTCGATGCCTAATCTACATGGATAGTTATGGTGTGATTGACCTGTACCGGTGTTGGAAATTGGAGGAATTGTTGACTTGTTCTTCTTGCCTTCTCTTCTTTTTATTTTGAGGTTTGTATGTCTAAGACGGAGAAAAAATCGACTCCTATTTATCTATAGTCCCTCGGATTTCTCTAACATCGCTTGTGAATTTTGCTTTTAGGTCAGATTCCAAGAAGTCTCTGCAATATGGGTTCACTTTGGTGCCAAATTTGCTCGATAGCTAATAAACGTGAGGATGAGGATTGCATGGCTGAAAGTTTGTATGAACCTTTTCCCTCTGAATTTGAAGATGTTCAATAGTCTCGGGACTTCGCTTACATGCAGAGAACGCAGGGGAGGGCACATTCTTTCTACGAATTGAGTGTTCAGTTAAATGTGTTTTACTCCTGAAATCTGACTCAATGTAAGAATTTTGTCCACATCACCTCACTTTTACTGACTAGACCAAGATATTATATGACTGGTTACATTATTCTTTCATTTAACAACTCACCACGTAAAATACTATATGGATAGCCGCAGATTTGGTAAGCTCATGTCCCCACAAAAAAAAGAGGAAAAAAAAAGGAAAAGAAAAGAACAATTCTGTGTCATTCTAAGGCGTTGATAGCCAATTTTTTTTTGTCGAAAGAAATTTTCATTCATTTGTCAAGGTCAAACATGAGAGGAACATAATTGCAAAACAAAACAACCAAGAAATTAAAAGAGTACAGCCTGACCTATAAACACGGTGCCATTCCAAAAGGCTAGATTTGTCACAATATTTAAAAATAAAAACAATCAGCAGTTATTTATTGGAATCATTAGTGATCTTCCCATTTAGAAACTACCTCTTGTAGCGTGCACCTAGGTTTGATGCCCTCAATAATGGTGCCATACAGAGAAGATGACGAAGATGATGACAAGGATGACAACAACAATATATTGAACCACTACGGATCGAATACATCTAAGGAACTCCCAAATCTACATTTAGATTAGAAGAGAAAAACTGTAGATTTAGATTTAAACCTAAATCGAAAGAAAAGGTTCCGCTAAATCTCGAAGAGGTCATAAATCATGTCCATAGCATCCTTCTGGCAAGACTAGTGATGACATTCTCACAAAGTCTTCAGCTATAAGCAGATTTATTCACCACAAGCAAGGAGAGTAACAATGACGAGAGAAAGAAGACACCAAACGAGGCAAAAAAAAGACTCCTAAACTAGATCAGGAGAGAAAAAACTGGAAATCAAAGCCTTGAAAAGAATAGCAGAGTAAAGCAGGCTCCTGCAGGTGAAGTTTCTTTGATGGATGGTTTTTTGGCAGAGAAAAGGCCGCTGACAGAGAAATTAGTTGATAGCAAGTTGACAAAGCCTTTTTTCAAATGCGAAGGGGCGTTCGCAAGTTTAATTGGATGTTTTATGTGTAATTGTGCTATAACCAGGATGTAGTATTCTCTCGTCTTAGACTCGTCCCTAATGGCCAGAGATCGCGGTGGCTGAGTAGGGTTGGTCGTAGTTTTGGACTTTGGTGTTTAAGTGCAACTTCAATAGCTGTCGAGAAATAGAGCTATCGGACACACGTCGTCTGCATTATTATTTTCTCTTGGTTAGACACTCCGCGTTAACAAAAAACAGAATAAAGAAGAAATAGGAAAGAACATTTATAAGTCGAGTTCACAAAAATACACAGTCGTCTGCATTATCATTTTCTCTTGGTTAAGACACTCCACGTCAACCAAAACAGGTGGTATGACACATTTGTCTCACATTTTTATCAAATTTGAACATTTGCGGTACTTAAACGAATAGAAAAGTGGAGATTCTCAACTGCACAGCGAATAAAAGTTAATACCCTTAGGCCATGTTTATTTACTAGGACGAGGAGAGCAGAATGGAAAGCAGACCTCATTCTTGTTCGTTATGGCATTTGATAAGTTTGGAATAAGAAGGAATGGAATTGGATATTGTGATGAAAAAGGATTTGTTACCATGTTTTCCTTACTTTGGGGAGAGGTGGCAATATATAAGAGGGAATGAGTATGAGATCATAAAATCTATAATTTCATAAATAAAATAATATTTATATCAAGAAATAAACTAAATCAAGAACATATGACATACTATTTATCTCATTCCATTTTTCTTTCCTTTCTTTGACAACTTTTGAAATAAATTTTTATTAACAGATTGTTTGTTCAGGTAATTTTAATAATATTTTAAATAAAATTAAAAAAAAAACTTACATCGAACTCCAAAGTGTTTATCAAACATAATAACTCAAATTTGTTTCACCAATTCCGATTACACTATGTTGGTTCCAATTCCTTTTAACTTATTCCAAAGTGCATAAATGAGAGCATCTTCTTGCTAAATCGTGGCATATTGCTTGTGTTTTTAATATGATTTTTCATCTGTCTGATGCTGCCATGATCTAACATTTTATGTTTCCTAAGCTTGTTCAAACTCCTCAATTTTTTGCTCAAATGCTGTTGACATAAAAGTTTAAAAAGGATCTGTTTCATTGTGATTTGAGCAGTACATGAAGCAGCTAATCTAGATTATGGACATTGTCTTTCTGTTTACATATTAGTTTTAAAGAACGAGTGTATAGTGAGAAGAAGCAAGAGAGATGTATGAAAAATGCATCTAAGCAAAAAAATTTAGGTAAAGAAACAAACCATGAAAACTTTGACTTTTAGAACTTAAGATTTATATTTATGCTTCGCTTATTAATCTGCTTACTAGTCAAAAGTATTGTGGGAAACATGAACTAGCTCATTGCCTTTCTGAGTACAACATCAAGCAAGAGGACATGTCTTGCTGATAAAGGACCACCTTGCTCATTTCCTTGCTCTGGAGCTTAGAAACTAGCCCTTGGTATTGCATAGATTTATGATAGCGAGAATGAGACTTTTGTCCTAATGGTGAGCATGGTTCCTATGCAACATTTGGAAGATGTAGCTGACTGAAACCCATCCTAGACAATACTAGCATACAAGTCATCCACAAATCTTCTCTCAATCAGATCGCTGGTGCCAAGATCTCTCTGAAGCGAAGTTGCCTGTCTGAATTAAGAGCCTCTAAGAATCATCCTGGTTACAGAATGTTGTTTTTTCTCGAATGACATTAGGTTTTATGCCAAAGAGAAAATAGAATGACCAAAGGCATTGTTAAAGTAAAAAAATTTAAGCCATTGTTACCCCAAACACATTCCTCTTAAATTTGATGCAAGAATATTGCCAAGGTGAATGTCACTTCATAGAGACTAGTTACTGTCAATTGAATCAAATGGTGCACTTCAGAGATAATTTGCTTCCGTGAAAACCTATTTCCTGGAGTACAGACATTTCTGCAAATTGATGTCTTTGGACCAAAATGTAAGCTTTCTCAACTAAACATATTCTTTTATTGGGGAACTTGTTTTTGCATAGATAGTACCTTCTTTTGCAAAGTGCTTTGTCAATTGGTCTGATAAATATTGCTCGCGTGATATTTGGACATTGTTTGCAAATATAATCTGTCTCTGGTTTTAAGCTATGAGCTGGGTAAAAATGTAGGATCATTGGAAATATTGGCTGGTTTCCACGGAAATTCCATCTCTGTTTCCCCTATCAAGTGTGTGCCTGATTGATGATTGTTTCCAACTGTTTTCTTATTTCTCTTTCAGTAATGAGGATTCTGGATTAAAGGGTTTCGGATGTTGTGGAAGTATATTGGCATCACAAGCAATTCCTCTTCTGTGAGATTCTTATGAAAGAAGAGACCCTAATGGTATGAACAGCAATCAACCACTTCAAGCAGTTGAACTTTCTGTTAGAAAGAATGTTATAATACTGCAGTTAGCACCTTTTTTACATTACATAACATGAGGGAAATGATAGTTCTTATTTCAATCCACCCACAGTTAAATACACTTTTAAGAGGCTTTTATGAGCATAATAGACTAATTCTACTTTTTGAACCAAAGTTTACCAATTAATGAAGTTGAGCATTGTGCCTTCTAGCAACATCTCCCTGAAAGAACCTTCTAGAAAAAGTTCTCCTTCAAAATGTAATATTATGGTTTTCCTAGAACTCATGCCCTTCCATATCGATTAAGAAGAATTTAGGAAGCCTCTTTCTCTTTCTACTTTCCAGTCAATTCTCTCAACAAGCTATAGGATGTGCTATTGCTGGTGCTTCCAGTGATTGCATATCTTGCTGAACAAATCTGTCTCGCTCTCCCTCACACACACACACACACACACACACACTTGTCCATATGTAAAACATTTGCTGGAGTTCAAATAGTTGTTGTATCTCTGATCTGGAGAATTATCTGTGCATCCCAGGTAAATAAAGCTGGCCCAGTGGAATGTTCTGTAATGATTGCAAGCATAGAACTATGGGTTATTGGTAGGATAAGAACCCATTTAGAAGTTTAGAATCCATTCGGAAGTTTTCTCCATCAAGGATAAGGTGCTTATTTTTAGATGCTGAGGACACTTATCCGGACTGACAAAAAGTGTAGTTGCTTGTGTGGAGCGGTGATCAGCCATATAATGGTTGCTTTGAATGGGCGTAGAGTTTGCCCAGTAAACAAAAACTAGAGTTTCAGATGCCCAGTATTTATTTATTGGCCAATTTTCAGATGCCCTGTCTGTCATTTGTAGCTTTCCTCTAGACTGGGTATTTTTAGCCAGATTGCCATTCAACAAATGGGATGTCATGTTCTTAATAGCAAGGTGCAGAATTTGCTTAGTAAGCCAAAAGTATAGTTTTTGATGCCCGCTCCTTTTTTTTGCCAATTTTTCAGCTGCCCTGTTTTATCATATGTAGCTTTCCTCTAGACTGATAGCCATTTGAGAAATGGGATGTCATGTCCTTGGTTAAGGAAATAGATGTAGTGCAATATCTTAATAATTGATAGTCCATTGGTTAGACTAGTTAGAGAGACATATCTTTTTGCTTGATTCCTATCATGAATTACTAAACATATATGGTTTTGGGTCGAGCAATTCTCCAAGTTGAGCTCTTCAGTAGCAAATATATCAAGACACTGATTAGACCATAGTTTTTAAGTCTCTGAGACAAATTGGCACTCTTTGGAAACTCATTACGTTCAAACATGGCCGTAAAATAATGTCTTCGCAATGATAAAATCAACTTTGTTCATGTTGCTTCTCCATTTTTGTAGAACCCGGGTACATGCATATCATTTCTCTTTGCCTTTTTGTCCCCTTCCATTTCCATTCATTTATTGTTGATGACATTGTGGAAACTATGAATTGTTCGACTGTTATATATACACTGAATGCTGATATTTGGTTTTCAGCTCCAAAGCCTCACAGGTCACAGGTTACTCAAGCTTCTCATTGGATCTGCACTTTGATTCTTCCTGTTGAATCCTCTCATAGCTTTACACAACTAGGTAAGACCTTTGAACATATGATTCCTTGCTTTTCTGAACATCAAGCGTACTTTTGATGCACCTCTACTACATATTGAATGATTATCAGTTACTTTTGCATATAACTCATGGTGTGACCCTTGAATATGAATATTATAGCATGTTAACAACGGAATGGCACAGACTAGGGCATTGTGGCAGTATGATATGATGCTCATGCTGAGAATGAATATACCTATGGCTATAGATTTCCTTGTATGATGGTAAGTCAATCACAATGAGGACACCAGAAAAGGTCTTCAAGATGACGTTAGACAACATCCTTTCTATTCATTCCTGATTCTTACTTTGTTCTGATTATATTGTTCATTGTTCTTATTCCCGTTAGTTAATCTCTTCAAATGACCATTAGTCAAACTGGCTGTTCAAGGTAGTTTTTATTCTTCAGGTGAACTCATCTCAAAATAACTTTTGGACTATAGTTTTGTGACTCATTGTATTTTACATGTAAAGTGCAAATTCGAATGTGAAATCATCGGTGCTGATTCTAGCATATAATAAGATTCTCTCCTGTTTGAGTATGATGTTAGAAACAGTTGATGTAGTTGAACATCTAGCATCCCATAAAGTGTTTTCAAATGATTCACTGCACTGTTAGCTGACATTTACTGCTTTTCCAATTTCAGAACTTCATCAAGAGACCTGGGAAAGGAAGCGTGATGCACGTCCAAATCAGTTTTTGTCCAGATGTTCATGTGTTTACTAAGGGTTGCAGCTATGATCCCAAGTCCCCTTAAGTTGATTATCGGATTGTTAAAATAGTTTACGACAAAATTTATGCTTAACTACATCTAGGTCTTAATGGGTGGGGAACACGCCCATTTCCATTGCAGCATAATTATCCATGTCAGGGATTGAATCTGTAGTGATTTTTGCTGATGAGTGAGGAGTCCATTATATTCTAATATGTGCACGGGCACAAGTAAGATTGTAGATTACATGGGCCCGCACAAATTTAATATGTCGCTTGCGAGGCCCAGGAATAATTATTTAAATAAAATAAGGTCAGGGGCTAATAAGAAGTAGGGGCATGAATAAAAATGCAAGCGCAATGAAAGTGTCAGGTTGGTGAAGATCGATTAATTATCACATGTATCATCGGATCTCTTCGCCTTCTTGTTGCGGTGTATATGCCTAGGACCTTCAAAAGTATTATGCTGTGTATTATAAGGTCAAGGATGTATAAAATGAATTTATATTATATGAGCTCTTTGTGCTTTTTTTCAGACAATTTTATGTCGGTTTCTATAAATGAATTACCAAGAGGTGCAGTTGAGATCTTTGTTCTTGGTTTGAGCTGGCGAACTTAGGGGCAAATTATATGCTTCTTGCTCGATTCGGTTGCTGAAGCTTGATTTGTTCAAAGTTGCGGTGTCCTCTCTCCCTCCCTCCCTCCCTCCCTCTCTCTCTCTTCCTCCCTCCTTCCCTCCTCTCTCTCTGCTGTGTTGCGGAGTGAAATCAATTTGGGGCAAGTTTTATGATTGTCCCGGTTGATTTGATCTCTCACTATGAAGCTCGATTTGATTGTTGAAACTCGATTAATTCAAAGTCATCATATTACAGACTTGTCTTCAAGCTCTCAATTCACTAACTATTTGTAAATATTCACTTCATCGATCTTTAAGAAGAAAATTACTAGAATTGGAGCCCAGATTGGGTTGAGAATGAATTGGAGTTTGGCCAAGTCAAGTATAGGTTGTTAAAATTATATTGCATAAAAATGAGTCAATATGAGTTAAATAAGTTGTTTTGGGTTAGATCATTTTCAAGTGATCCAATCCTAACTTAACTTACTCGTTTGACAGGCTTAGGAATAACATTATGTACCCGTCATTTTTATGATGCTAATTTTATCATATACATGTTGGACCTAAGCATGTCCTTAAACTGCTTCTGTTTTCGGAGTCAACCCCAACAGTAAAATGGGGTAATGATAACCGCGGGGTCCAGGACCACCCTTAATTCGGGTCCCCCGGCCTTGATTCCCGTGAAGCCCTTCTCCTAACATACTAGGCTGGGTCCAATCTTAACTTAACTTACTCGTTTGACAGGCTTATGAATAACATTATGTACCCGTCATTTTTATGATGCTAATTTTATCATATACATGTAGCTTAATTCTTTCTGAGTTTTCAAACATTGAGGTAATTCTAGTCATGCAATTGATAGGTTTGAGCTTCATAATTTTGGATTATGTCACATGTGATCCCTAATGATGATAACAAAAATAAATGATTTTTCGCATGGTTTTCTTAGCAACGAATTGTGTTCACTAGTTTTAAGCTCGTGGTTATACCAGTTGTGTTTGGTTGAGATGGGTCAAGTGATGGCTCCAAAAGTACATAAAAATCTAAATATTTTGTTCAGTCAAGGAGCAATTGGCAATTGCTTATTCCTCGAGGCTCTATTTGTTTTATTGAAAATGTGACATTTTTTGAAGAAAATTTCAGGTTGTCATTTTCCAAAGAAAAATGAAAAAAATTTCTATATTTGATCTTAAAATGAATTGAGAAATGTTTTTCATCATTTGGTAAAGAAAATGTGATATAATTTTCTTAAATGAATACACACTATTCAGACATTAAGGTTCCAGATCCTACCTTGGTGGACATTGACCCAGGTGCTGGGGATTTAGGCATGAGCATCGAGGTCTCGACTTGGCTTCTATAGACATAGGCTAGGGTGTCGGGCAAGGATATTAGGGTCATAGGCTCGGCCTCTATGGAACTCAGCAAAGGTGTTGAGGTCTTAGGCACTAGCATTGGTGCCCAAGCCTAAGCTCTGTGTGGACCTAAGCTCGGACCTAGACACTAAGGGTGTGCATGACAACCATTCTATTTGTGTTTCAGAATAATTTTTCTATTCCAAAATTGTTTCTAGAATAGAAATTCATTTGGTTATGCAATTTCATTTTTCTATTTCTAGAATAAATTTTTAATCAAGGAATAGATTTGGAATAGAAATGAGAAGTAATTTTTTTTTTACTTTTCTATTTTTAGAATAGAAATGACAAATAAAAACTCTTTTCATTGCTTGTCCTCTCTACTAGTTGACCACCCACCCAACGTCCATCATTGTTAGTCGTCGTTCACCACTATCTGCTACCACCGCCTGCTATCACCCATCACCACCGGTTGCCATCCGCCGCCCTTGAGAGGGAAAAATTTTGTGTCATTATCAAACAAATTTCTATTTCGGGAACATAAATTTTGTGTGGTTATCAAACACGAATTTTTGCTCAAAAACTCATCTATGAATAGAAATAAAAAAAATAATTTGTCTTTCAGAAATCAATTTCTGACTATAATGATTATCATTCATGCTTTAAGGTTCTTTGCCCGGCTTCTTTGGACCTTGGCTTCACCTTAGTGGCCTCAATTTTGGCCTCCAGACCCAAGTTCGTGGCCAAGGGCTTGGGAACAAGCATTGAAGTTCTCGTGCCCAAGTACAAAGTTTTTGGTACAAGAGCTGATATCTAGTTATATATTTCAGAAAATGATATCTAATTTTTTGAAAGAGGAAATTAGTCTCTTGAATCTAAGTATAGGTTTTCCATTGATTAGAAAAGCATTTTTCATTGACTCATTTTCCTATCTGATCCAAAAAGCCAAAAAATGAGGAAAATGTTTTCCTAAAAGATGTATTCTGTGAGGTAAACGGAGCATAAGTGTGCTTTCCTTACTTTTTAAATCTTGAACGAGAGACTTTTTTTCTTCCAGCAATAGAAAGTCAAAATTTGAATATTTATTAAGCTAGTAACCGTGACAATCCAATCTAGTAAAGCATCATAAAACACCACAACATTTGCCTAAAAGACTCATATTCTAAAACGAACAGGTTGATGGTAATTTTGGACCATAATATGTTAGAATTTCTTATAAGCGTGGGCTAGCAGCAGTCTTATAATATGTGAAAGATAGTTTGTCATACAGTGTATAAGATATATGAGGATGCTATGTTGCCCAAGTGATGTTATGGGATTATATTATATTGAGCTTGATACATCTCGATTACAGTAATAATGTAATTGGGCAGTCGGGATAGATTAGTATTTTAACAATGACTCACGATAGATGATTTATTAGAAAATGCTACATAAATAGGCTATGGTCTTACCCCTCCTAATATGATGTTCTTACCATTTATCCATATAGACCTGTCTAAGGGAGGAGAATGAGAGGAAGATCTAGTCTCAAATTCGTACAACGTCAATTGTATTGATTGATTAAAGGACGATGATTGGTTAAATCAGTTACGTTTTTTCGATTCAAGGCTAGGTATATTGAATTTTATATATAATATTTTTTTGAATTTCCTACATGCGGCATCAAAAGCAACTGCACATGAGTTCGTATCCACTCGATGCATAATCTTGACCTTTTTGCTTGTTATTTTGCACAATCATTGCATCGCTTTTGTTACCCATGCTGATTCTTGCACACCCTAAATTTCGTGTCCTAATATAATATGTGCATAAAAAACTTCGAACTTGAAGATTCGAAATGAATAATAGAACCAGAAAGGGAAAAGTGCCAAAAAAGTCCTAAACATTTTGTCTTTGTGCCGATTTAGTCATATACCTTTTTTTGGTGCCGATTAAGTTTTAAACTTTTTTACGTTGTGTTAATTCAGTTCTTTCCAGCCAATTTTGGCCGGATTTTGTTGACTGGACGCCGGCCGGTTGACGTGGCCTGATCGGCGCGACATGGATAACTTTTGATAATATTTTAATATTTTTGAATATTTTTAAAAAATTTTAAATTTTTAAATTTTAAATTTTTTTCTTCTCCTCTTCTTCCTCCACTTGATCGTTGGACCTCAGCGACCGGCCAGAGGCAACAGCCGGCGAGGTCGACCTCGACCTCGCTGGCCACCTCTCCAGTGGCCACAAGGGCGGCCTCGCACTGGGTGGCGAGGCTCGCCCTCACCGGATCTGGAGAGGATCGAGTCTCTCTCCCTCCCTCTCCTTCTTCGCGTTGCTCTGTAATCTCATCTCCATACGCGCCCTCTCCTCCGAGGGTTTCATCTTGTTTTCATCTTCGTTTTCTCTTCTTTTTTTCCTTCGCGATTTTCTTCGTTCTTCATTTCTTCTTCTTCTTCGACCTCGAGCCCTAAATCCAACGCGGTAGCTTGAGCCGGAGGAAGATGTAGCAGCAATAGCAATAGAGGCTGAGGCAGCAGGCGATGATCCAGCAGTCCTTGTACCCTCACCCCAACCTCCTTGCCCCCCCCCCAAGGCCGCCTCCGCGCACTGAGTTGGCGGGGCTCGCCCTCGTTAGCCATGGGCGAGGATTGACCCTTGCCACCCAGGCTTTGAGGGCGGCCTCGCGTCGGGCGAGTGAGCCTCGCTGCCCAGTGCGAGGCTCGACTCTCGCCAGATCTGGCGAGGGCGAGCCTCGCCGCCCAGCGCGAGGCTGCCCTTGCGGCCACTGGCAAGGTGGCTAGCGAGGTCGACCTCGACCTCGTCGACCATCGCCTCGGCCGATTCTTGAGGTCGGTGACCGGCTAGAGCAAGAAGAGAAAAAGAAAAAAATTAAAAGAAAAAAATTAGAGAATTAAAAATATTATTAAAAGTTGTCAATGTCAACACCAATCAGGCCATGTCAACCAGCCAACGTCTAGTCAGCAAAATCCGGCCAAAATTATTTTGAAATGATTGAATTGGCACAATATAAAAAGGTTTAGGACCAAATCGACACCAAAAAAAGATTTAGAACTAAATCGGCACAAAGACAAAAGGTTTAGGGCTTTTTTGGCACTTTTCCCAAACCAAAAATCATGTAGTGCAATCCACAACTTCACTTGGTAATGCTCAAAATTAGTTAGAGGGTTCTGTTCGACGTTGAATATCAGTTCTAGCATGTTGATTTCATGTTGTAATATTACCTGTGTTGTGAGAATTGGATCTAGAATTTCATATATTATTGTATCCAATACTAAATGGTGAAATTAAGAACACACCGGTCTCGACAAAATTATTAATATCCACTCAATAATCCATCTACCGAGAACAGTTTAAAGATTCAATCTAACTATGAACCTGTCACATATATTCTTAACGTCTCAAGAATATGTCTAGTTGCAACTGATTTTATGGAATCATTCGTGAATATAAAATAATTGGACAAATGAATGAATACGTCATTGCCATTAATTAAATAATAATAATGATAATATAACTGAAACCCTAACATATAACTATTATATGGTAGTGTTAAGGCATACATCCAACATGTGTTTCACGCACCATGTCCTATTTTTCTATCATAGGTTTATGGTACATTTCTCTTAGAAAAATCCAAATAAAGTGTATGCATCCATAATTTTCCGGAAGCAACGAGCTAAAAAACTACTTTAATATGGTGCGTCAGTTATATACTCTCTCTTGCATACATGTCTATATTTTTGCTTGGGCTTATAAGATTGATAAATTCAATGTTAAAGATTAAATTTTATGATTCGCTAAAATATATAAAGTTTTGTATCTTATTTAGGGTGGCCACGGTAGATATGCATAGAAAAGGTGTTTGGTATGTAATAACTTTGTGAGGGTTAATGAGAAAATACTCATGCTTAGCCACCCAAGTGGCACATGTGTCACGGGCCGATCGACCAACTCTCGATCACATGTAGGCTGACCCGTGCAGCCTTGACAATATTACACAGTGGGGCCCGGGATGTTACACATGCATGGGACATTTGAGATTTTCCCTAGCATGTACTCTAATATGAGGAATTTCATAACGTGCTGTGGATGCTCGTTCACAATATAATAGGTGATGTTTTCTTGTGAGTAGGGGTGGAAACAGGGGTCAGAAACCCACTTATTAACTCAATTTTAGGGTGCCCAAGTTGCATACAGGTCACTTAAAATTTTAAAAACAAATCAAAATGGGTTTGAAGCATTAAAGCCTCAATTGATATGGGTCTATATGGGTTTGCAACCAACCCATAATTTACCCATTTAAGTTATTAACGTAAACCCGAAATGTAACCTATGGGGCTCCTAGGATCGCCATTGTCCCCGTCGCTCGTTGCTCGCGCATTATCTTCCTCCATCACTCATTGCAATTGCTCGTCTGTTGAGCACCGCAATAATCCTCTGTTCTCAGTTTTAGATCTCTCCCCCCCCAAGACTCAAAATCTCTCAAATCTAATGTTGACGAGAAGGTCCGCAGCCTCGGTGTTGAGGTCTTGGAGCTCCAAATCACCTCCGGTGGAGGTTCGCAACCTCCCATTTGAGGTCAAGGACCTCTATGGCTTCAAATATGAGGCCGAGGACCTCCGCCTACTTTGACTATGGTATTGAGCTTGGTTTTCCGGAGGTCCTTGAACTCGAGTTGAAAAGGCGACGACCTGATGAGGATGGCAGTGTGGTAAGGGTAGTATTGGCGTGACAAAGTGACCAATGACTATGCTTAGGAAGAGGCGTGCGTATGCTGTTTGGGGAAGAAGACGACACTCTGCAATCTCCACAAGGAGAGTGCTATGCCACGCCATGGCGTTGTCTTGTGTTTTACAATTTCCTTTTTGCACTTTTCTTAAGAAATTAGCTTTTTAAATTTTATTTTTTTATATTAGTATTTTGGAATTCTTTTTGCCACCGAAGTAAATCATGAGATTTTTCTTTGTGACCAAGTGAATCATAAGATTAAAAAGGGCCATTCAAACTTCGAAAATTTATTACAACCGACAACAACATCATAACACATGCATATTTTTTTAGTTCTTTATGTGCATTTCACTCTTTAGGTTTTTTTTTTTATTTATTTACATATATTATTTACTTAATTTAGTTTTTAATTTGATAAAATAATCAATCCAAGTAACATATTCTTAGGAAGAGCTTAAAATGGGTTAAATATAGTTTGATATGGGTATTTATGTGTTTTAGTAATATGGGTAGGGCTAGGTTTGAGTCGGACTCGAGTCGGGTAATACATAAAAATGGGTCAATTTGGATTGAACCATTTCGACCTAACCCACTCATTTGACAAGCCAGTTCCCTGACCAAGAGATTCAATGTTGGGTTGTAAGAGGGTGAATGATAATCATTCTGTTTCAGAAATAGGTTCTAGAGGAGAAATAATTTTTTCTATTTCTATTTCTAGAAGAGTTTCTAAGCAAAAATAACCGTTTGATAATGACACAAAATTTCTACTCTAAAAATAGAAATTCGTTTGATAACGACACAAAATTTTTTATTTTCGAACGGCGGTGGACCAGTGACCAGCGACGGCGACAGCCAATTCTACCGTTGATTTAAGAGAATGAGTAGTAATGATCTTCAAACCAATGGAAGATAAGGGCCTTTGTGTAACCATTACACACAAGTTTATTGTTCCTTTTTCTAAATGTGACGAAGTTTATTGGGTAGTAGTAGAGTAATTTGTTCAAGTAATAGTGTCAGAGTATAAATATGCAAGAAATGGAGAAGTGATGATCATATAGTTGCTTTACTCAAAAAAAAAAAATTGTAACTAATTGGCAAGAATAAAAAGGCTTATCACTCAATTGCATTCCATGCATAGAAATTTTGTGTTTTTAATATGCTTTCTATCATTTTCCTTTTCTAATTCAAATGTAGATTTTAAATTTTTGAATTTTTTATTGTTGTTTTGTCTTTTCATATTCTAATGGGTCAAGATTATAATATGGAAGTGGGGCTGAAGTCTACAAAAGAGGCCAAACATACAATGCATACATATATTCATAGATGTATTCTAACAAAAGTAAAAATTCAAGACTCTACTCGAATAAGAGATGTTCCATTCTTGGATCTAGTTTAGATGTTCACATGTAAATCAAGTTTCATTGGGTTTCATTTGGGTTAGATCAAAGTTTGGACAGTTGTGATCATGATCGAGGATATGTCGGCTATTGTTTCCAACGCCATCGACTTGACATCTTCATTGGTAGTGCGGAGGTTTGACGGTGGCATGGCCCCGGCCATGCAATGGTCAAGCGCTACGAAGAACCTGAGGGCACCATTGTGGGCTCCACCAAATAGGGATTGCTAGAGCCCATTTTGATCGTTGGGAGGTAGCAGGAGGACTTTGTTGACATTAGTTGGGTCTTTCAGGGAGATAGGGAGGAGGCATGGTGGTGGTGTATTGGGCTTGTTTCGGGGTTGGGCCTAAATGATCAAGCTTTTTCTTGGGCGAGATCCAACCCATCAAGTAGAGGACTGAAGTCGTGCTTCTTGATGTTGTATCATGGAATTGAAATCCTAACAATTTATCGTGGCCAGTTGTACCAGGGGGGGTTTGATACAAGTGAATTTATTGCGCTTTCAATTACATAAATACTGGCTTGGCTACCCGTGCCATGCATGGGAAATAGAAGAAGAAAAGCGTGAAACTTCAGTGATTTTACTATAATGAAGAACTTTTTCTAAAATTATCGGTAAGACGTGCTAATATGAGCCCTTTCTTATGATAGTTAAATATTAAAGTGCCCATTCATTTGATAACTTGCACTTCTATAATAGTTGACAATGATTTTATAAAACTTTTCATGTGATAAAGTAGGAAATCTAATATTGTGTGCTCAAATCTCTCTCGAATTACATGTTTCTACCCTTTAGTGTTCTGAAAAATCCTAGTCTATGAGTAAGGGAGAGCGTTCCAACTTTTAAAATTGAAATATGTCTCACCCCAAAATTCCTCATATTTGTATAAGACGGTTTTCATCAATTTCTTGATATTTTACGTAAAGAAAAAGTGATTTGTTTCATTTTGTCTCTTCTTGATTATAATTTTGATCATGCTAGTTATTGAGTTTGAATTTTTATTTTCTAAAGATACTTAACCAGGTCAAATACAAAAATACTACTTTTCATCACTATGACCATTTGAACATAACCTTTGAAGGTACGAAAAGATGCACAACATTTTTGGTCCATAACTGGAAAGTCTCCTTTATCCAAAAGGTACTATTTTGGAAAATAATAATTTCGTGTACTTCTTTAAGGAGGAGTTTAATTTTTTTTTTTTTTTAGAGAAAATAAAGTGATTTTAGTGTTATGGAGACACCATGAAATCAATATTAAGTTAAAAAGGGACTGTATTTTGAGGTTGAGGATGTGCTGGTTCTAGTCGTTACCGGTTCTAGTTGTGCTTTTTTTGTCATAATGGTAGAACGTCGTACTTTGGCTTACGTAAATATCATTTATTATCATATATTGCTCTCATAATTGATTCTTTCTTTCTTTCTTGCTAATTTAATAATTATTGACAATTTGTATATGCAATAGTAGAAAACTTCTTGAACTTTGTAACACAATTTTTCATATTATTTTAATACTACTTATGAAATAACTATGGTTCTTGAAATTTGATAGACATTGATAATTTTTTAATAAGTTTCAAAAATTTCGTAAAAAGTTTTAGAGAAAATTTTATTTTCTTTTGATATAAGTATAAAATTATTCATTTTTACTTTGCATGGTAGATGTCATGTCCTGGAGCTTACCCTCGTCATGGGAATGCGGCATCTGCCACATCGAGATTAATTTGTAATATCTCAAGAGACATTGTCATCTCATTGATTTCTTATCTTTCCATTAAGCATATGCGGAAGCATGCAATTTTCAACACCCAATCGATGACAACAACAATGGATAGTAAGGAAAAACACATACACATATCACATATCTCCCATGTTTTATTTATTTATTCGGAACATTTTAAAATTTACAAGCTCACCACTCCAGGGCCATTTCAATACGGTCATCCCTACATAAAAAGATATAGAAAGGGGATTTCACAGGCTTCAAGGGGAAATCTGTCTCCTCTAGCAGTGATTTAACCAGAAACGCCCCCCTCACGAGGGACTTGCTACCTAGGCACCATCCACAAAACTTAACGGCATGGGAGATTGCGTTCGTTGGTTGAATCTTCAAAGGTCCTGTTGCCAATTTGAGCGTTCGTCGCAATGCAAACGTCACGGGCTTGGTTAATATCTATTATCCTTGCTCTGCTTTCAATAGATTTCGATTGAGATCGATGTTCTTTCTTTTAGGATTAAAGCACGCGTTGGGCGTGATTGGATTGTTGCCTTGCTCCGGGTGCTGCTGGTTGATCTGCTGCGAATCAGGCGATGAATTCGAGCCTGAGACAATGTAATTTTACTTCCCGATTTGTTGACCACCGAGTGTTTGATAATATGCCTCTTAGTCACTGACATTGAATAGATTGCGGTTTGTTCGAGACGTAGACTCATTATTTTCTTGGTGCATTGATTCGGTTCAGGTTATGTTTCATCATCATCAGGATTGATTCTGAACGTGTTCTGTTCTGTTCGTCTCTTCTTTGTATTTGGCATGTTTCTTTGCTGCGTTCGATGACAATGGCCGCTGACAAGAGGAATCGGGATTCAAACTGATGGTCCAAGTATCCGTCTCTAAGCTCAGAGGCACGGCGCTTGCTTATCCAAGAATGTTTCTGTTCCTATGCTCTGCGTTTGAGTGATTATGGCCTGCGTGAGTGACGGTGATCCAGTAGGGAATGGAGAGGCCGATCGATAATGAAATTGAACTGGTTCCGTGGAGAACCGAGACTGTGAAGGAGATCCAGAGATGGTTGCCGGCGTCGACGGCAGACGTTGAGGGGAAGGAGGTTTCCGGGAAGGAAGTTGGCATCTCTGGATCTCAAGGTTTCACTGGCAGTATAGTTTTGTCGTATTTATTGATAACGCTTCATTCAGCTTTTTGAATAAGGGGAAGAAATCATTGACTCTGTAAAATCTGACAACATATGAGCGGTTTCAAATATTGGAAGAGTTCGATATGATGCTCCCTTCCTCCAAGTTCTTTACAACTTGTCAAGTACCAAATTATATTTAATACGTTTCTCTAAATAGCATGGTATATCCATAAAGGATGATGTTTTTGAAATGAAACTCAGGTTGAAATGAAACTCAGGTTGTTATAAAGAAACTTTGTCGGTTGACTACCTTTTCTAGAAGGTTTGATGTTTTGCGAAAAATATGGTAAGCTTAAAAGTCAGCAATACTTCTCAAAATTTAATTTGAATTTGGGTCAAAACCAGAACTAATGATTATTTGGATTTAATGCGAATCACTAAATTCAACCTTTTGACGAACCTATATTTGGTATATTTTTAGTAGGCTCGGGTTGCTAACTTGCATGTTTTGCAGTATGTTAAATATTTGACATAGCAAGAGTCAATATTTGAAGATTGTCAAAGAAAATTCATGCATATCATTGGTAACAGTGATTACCAATGTAAAAAAAAAAAAAGAACGGTATTTTGAAATGTAAGTTGTGACATGCTTTAAATTGAAAGCTTCAACACCATTAACATTTTTGGCTGCTTCTTTTAACATTCTTTACAACTATAGTAAAGTGTTGTATAGAATTGCTTTTATCAGTGGGAGTTACTTATATTATCGTGCTGGTTATTATGTTTTGACGTTTCATAGTTGGTTCCGTCTAGAAGGTACTGAAAATCAATTGAAATCATTTTATGGCATATTTTCTCGTAGAAACAATGAGAAATCTTTGCAGGTGCATTACAATGCCAAAAGATTAATGATTGGATAGCGGGAACCTGAGAATTTATTCTTCATTTGAAGATTTTGGAAATGTTAATTGATTTTGATCAAAGGACTGGAGTACATCATTGATCTTGTGAGATTTTGCGGGACAATTGCACCATTACTAATGTTTAGAAGATTTAAACTTATAAATTCTTGCTTTGATACAATGTGAGATTTTGTGGGATTATTGTAACGGTTCTAAAAGCTTAAATTATTAGATAAATACATGGTTTAATATTTATTCATTTTGATCTCTTTTTTTTTTTTTTAAATGTGTAAAAAGGAATTACTAATTCTAGTAAGAAGTCTCGAGATTGGATGGCCATCTTGGGTATGACGGTTTTGCTAAAAGGATATCTTTCAAGGAAAATAACATAAAGTATTACCGCAAGGTTAATATCATAAGTGAGGCATAAGTGTCAATTGAGTCTCTGACTTTTTTTGAAGTATACAGTTTTACATAGAAATCAAAGGAGGACCGGACTTTAAAATAGCATTAATGGATCACATGAGGACATGTTATTTTCGGCTATGTCATCACATTGACCCATCCCAATAGAATAGCATATAGCATTTGTAGTCATGGTTGTCTGACATTGATTGAGAGAGGGGTTACGATGGCTATGGTTCGATGTTGTTTGTTTTTGTTGGTGGTGGTTGTTTAATGTTTTAGCAGCCTTCGAGTTATTTTATAAAATTTAGTTTTTTCGAAAAAGTCTTGCAATTAACGTTGCCCAAGTGAAAGATTGTTGAAAATACTTATGAATGTGGGTTAACATTAATTGCACAATATTTTAGTTTATGAAACAGATTGTTATAAAGTTAATAAAACGAGACAATGATAAATCGCCAAGTTTGTTCATGTAATTATATTATATTGGGCTTAGCACATCTTAGTTACGGCGATTGTAGTTGAATGGTCAATGTAGGTCAGTGTTTTAACAATGACTTGTGATAGATGGCTCTCTTAGAATATGCTATGTAAATATGTTATAGTCCTCTCTCCTCTCCTAATTTCATACGCTTACTGTTTATCCAATGAGACCGTCCAAAGGAGAAGAAGGACAGGAAGACCTACTCTCGAATTCGTACGATTTCATTTGTTTGAATCAGTTCGAGAATGATGTTTGGCTAAACCAGCTACATGTTTTTTATTTAAGGATAGGTACTTCTAATTATGTATACCAATTTTAGATTGTTGAATCTCTTTCATTATCAAACCCAAAACATGGAATGAAATGGCAAACTATTTTTTCAAGCCTAGCCCTCAAAAAAATTGTGAGAATTTCTTTCATCAATATTCCTACCTTGATGCATGAAAATTTAAAGACAAAAAGAAAAAAAGGGGCCAAATTCTTATATGAAAAAGAAAAAAAAATACGTCACATATGGGCATAGTAACGTAAAACACCACTAATTCTCTGGTAATTATTTACACTCATGTTTCGTTTTTTTATTGTCAATTAAAAATATAAATAAATGTTGCGTATCTGGGCAAGCTTCGGAAACACATGTTTTTGCATTGGGCGGGCTTGGGCCTAGGGAAGGTCCCTAGAAAGTCCGAACACGAGTCGCTTTGGCCCGAGCCCGTCTAGGTCCGCACGGTGATCAGGTCTAGTTCAAACTTTAAACCCATGGCACATCAAAAACAATTCCTACGTTAGTAGCTGTACGTCGACTGACTTAGCAAAGTTTTGTGATATAAAATGCTTCTACGCAATTTTGACATGTTTATTGAATATTGGATTATTTGTCACTCCTCCCATATATTTGGAAATCCATTGTGATTTTTCACAGTCTAACCGATGTGGTGAATGAAACTATTTCTTTAACTTTTTTGTGCATGTAAAAGCCGTTTTGTTCATTAGATTTGATGACTTGCTAGCCGAAAATCAAAAAAACAAAAAAACAAAAAACAAAATTGTGGTGACCTTAGGAGAAATGCTAATCTTTGCAAACAGATGGAACACTAGCTCCTTTTTTTTTTAGCCCTTTAAAATTTTAATGTTATATGCTTTCACAGTCAGCTTTCTAAACCTGGGAAAAAAATTTTAGGGTTAAGAGAGAGAGATCTATGCAAAGATGCAATGAAAATGCAAGCTCCTGCACATTGAAGCATAAATAATCTTTCTTGCTTCGATACTTCCTCAGCATTTTATTGATTTGTATATTTATAGACGAGGAAAAAAGAAAACCACTTCCCCAGACAATCTTATTGTTGTCTCATAGTCACATGATTGATTGAATTATTATGCCATGCTTTGGTGCTAATGTTGGTTCTACGACAATGGTCTTGTACTGTGACATTATATACACCTCCCAAAGTTAATCCATAGACTGGCCAAGTAGGATCTCGAAGAATGCATTGAAGTATGATTGCTCCCTCACCACATTGAGGTCCGACACAAACCTGCACCTTAGCCCACTGCAAAACTCCAAAAAATGTGCCATCATGGTGTACCCATCATTCCATCTAGAACCAGACCCTCACTCCTCACTGGTGGCCAACTTGCTCAGAGTGACAGGCCCTGCCTAGCCAGATGACGGGACCTCTCACATTTGTGCAAAAGAGGTGTGAGCAAAGGATCATGACTTTAGAAACCTTACCTAGTTGTGCAAAGGCAAAAGGAGATTCAACAGGAAGAATGGATGCACCTAGATCTAATGAGAAGCTCAAGTAACCCCGACTTGTGAAGCTTATGTTAGTGATCTAGGTTTAAAATTGATCAAGACAACTTGCATAACATTTTTTAATTAAAAATAAAATGCACTGAATCAGTGCATTTGATTTTTCTAGCATAAGTAAGTCTCATATTTATGAATATTTGGTTCATGCAAGTAAAATAAATTAATGACAATTCTTAATTGAATTGAATTGTATGTTAAATCGATTAAATTAAAACCCCAAAGTTACAATTGGTATAAGTTTGGGATATTTTGCGCTAAGTCTTTGGCTTGGTAAGCCCATTAACTTTCCTTTTAATAGGTCGCCTGAGAAAGGTCGCAATAGTATTCCTCCATCATAATATAAGGTTCAATGACTTTCTATCTAGAATTTATGCGTAAGTATAAATATAAGAACAAAAGAAAAGAAAGGAGCATGTTGAGATTGAATGGAGAGCGACTGTGACCATGCAAAAGCTCATGGAAGAGACTCAGTCCATGTTTTCACCGCGAGGATTTCCTCTAAACTTTTTCACAATTCCTGTTTAAAATTCTAGTTACACGCTCGGGTTTAGGGAAGGCCATTTTCGTCGTTCACATCCGAGAGAGAGAGAGAGATTTTTCAAACGAAAGTTCGCCCTTGGGAGAAACATTTCACCGTCTTAGTTGCACCACTGGCAAAAAAATCGTGTGAGCGAAATAATCTCCCTCTATCTTGTTGGTTTTAACTCTTCCGAACGCCACTCACCATTTCTGTCTGTGGTTTGCATTCCGGTTCGCCTATAGAGCCATGTCGAGATTCCCCTGTTTGACTCTGTTTCCGGATCTAGGAGCTTGAATTGTTGAGTTCCCGCTCACTCTACTCTTATCGGTGTGCTTCTTCGTCATTGACACCTCAAAGGATCTCTACTATTATATTTGCTCACTGGCTGAGGGGGTATATTCGTTTCGAACAAAGTTACAAATCGTATCTCTTGTTACGGTTCTTCTTATATGGGAAGAAATAGGTATAGATATAAGGTCGTGATTATTCGAGGGTGATGAATTTTTTCTTTATTGATGGACCTGAGTTGGCCCGTCCGCCCAAGTTGGGCCCAAAAAGCCCGGCCCATGGGAATAGGGCCCGTGGATGGGGGAAGGTATAAAAGGAAGGAGAGAAAGAGAGAGAAGGCACCCTTTGGCCATTCTAACGTACGCTTCTCACTCTCTCTTTCCTTCCAAACGCTTAAGGCACGTTGTTTCCCTTTTCAAGGCAAATTGACATCATCGAATTAGAATTTCTTCCTCAGTCTTCAGCATTGGTGTTTAATCTGTGGCTAACAAGGTACGCTCGAATCTGTGGTGTGCTTTACGATCGGTGATACGTGTATTTCCTGGGCTTCGTCTTCCGCATTGATTTAGGGGTTCGATTCAGTGTCGAATCCGGTTTTCGGGGATCTGTTATTCCCAACGTTGGTATCAGAGCCCTAGTTCACGTTTTTCCCGATCAATTTGATGTTTTTTAATTGATTTTTCGTGAAAAATTTTCGGCCGTACGGATCGGGGCGAGAAATCCCGACACCCGAGCGTTGTTCGGCCATTTTTCTGAGTTTTCGTAAGTCAAAATCATTTTCTGAACACATGGGGAGAAAGGCGACGTCGAGACGAGTCCGGCGACATGTCGCACGCCGCCGTACGACGCTGCACGAGCCCACACGCGAGGCCAGAAGCCGCTGCGCGTGGGCGCGACGCGCCCGAAGAGCTGGCAATGGCCAGCGCGTGCGCCACACGCGCCGGTGACGAACCGGCACGTGCGCGCCGGCGACCGGGTGAACCGGCACGCGCCGGTCTGCGAACCGACGCGTGCTGACGTCACACGATGACGTCATCGTGACGTCATCCAACGGTCGGTAACCGCTCGGATGACGTCACCGATGACGTCATCGCCGACGACGTTTTGCCGGGCAGTCACCGGCCGGCAACCCAACCCGACCGGCGACCCGACTCAACTCGCGGACGCAGGCACGCGCCCGGCACGTGCCGGATGACGTCTGCATGACGTCATCCCCTGCACGCGCGAGGCACGTGCGGTCGGTCCGCGCGAGCGGTCCGATTAGCCCAACCGGTCCGACCTGCGAGCCCGTTGACCCAACCAGTTGACCCGTTGACCGTTGACCGGCCGTTGACTGTTGACCACCGTTGACCGTTGACCGACGACCATTGACAGTTGACTGGAAAAAAAAAAAAGAATTTTTTTCTTTTTCAGTCATGCCTATGTGGGTTATAAGTAATCCATTTTTAATTCTGCATTTGTTGCATGAATTTTGGAAAATTATGTATTTTCTCTTATATTTATTATGGATTATAAGTGATCCATTTTTAGTTCTGCATTTGTTGCAGGAACTATGATGCTTTATGCAAGGATATCTGCAATCCCGAGAACGGACGAGGGAAATGCAAGACTTAAAAGGCTGATGTCAGAATTAGCTAATTATTGGTGGCATGATTGTGATTTAGTATCACATGTAGTCAGGGTCAATCAGATGATACAGGAAATCATCTGGAATGGTTATCTTATGCCGGATTTTGAGAAGGTGCCGGCTTTGATGAACACTCTTCCACCTGAATGGCAAGCAGTGTTGGATCGGCTATGGGAGGTCAACGTGGTCCCAAGTTATAAGAGACTAGTGGAAGCTTTTGTAAGAGAATACTGTAGGATTGAGTTGGCCAAAACTTCAACCCTTCGATTGAGCGCCACATGGCGCCGAGTGAATGCGCCTTGGAGGCGACATGAAAGCTCTCCAAAAGTTTTTCCATAGTTGGCAAATGTGTCTTCAGTTTTCTCAGATGTTTTGACTGATAGATTAGAAGAGACATTCCATATTTATTTCTTTGATTAATAATGTAATGTTTACTACCTGATTGTTGTTGATGTAGCAACCGATATGTTAGTTGTATCATGTGAAAGCATTGTTATTTTATTGGATGTTAAGATTTTATTTGCTTTCTGCTATTGCTGGTTGCTGTGGGTAATTAGCTGTGGGTAATTAGCTTTGGGTAGTAATAGAAGTTTTTGTAACTTCATAGAATTTATTTGCATAAGACAATTATATTAATAATAATTTTGAGTTAGGATTTTTGGAGGATGATTGGAAACATAGTGACCTTTTGATTTTGAAGCCTTACTTGAATTATTCATTAATATGATGGGTCTATGCAAATAGGGATGTATAAATGATATGCATTAATTATTTGTGCATGTATGTCTGATGTGTTCAGAACCATGGTTCAGTAACTAAGAATGTAATTGCTGATATGAACGGCAACAATTGTGAAATATTGAATATGAAGATTCAATATGTGCTGGAAAAGCAAGAAGCACTAGAAGTTCTTGACCATGTTATGGAAGATCTTGAGGATGCCATGCGCCACCTTGAGCTAGGTAGAGGACCGCTTGACGGCATGTGAGCCGAAAATAGATATTTTCAATGCTGGATCTAGCTCAGAAAGGGTTTTTTGCTCTAAGCGCATACGTATTGATTCGTTCAATATGTAAGAATGCAAAGGATCAAGTCCTTATTACAAGAAATCAAGAGTTAACCAACACAAGAGAGGAAAACGTCCTCAAGTGAAGAAAATGTCAAGGGTGAAATGTTACAATTGTGACAAGAGAGGTCACTATGCTCGCGACTGTCGTGAGCCAAAAAAGGTATACATCTCTTGTACATTTGAGAATTTTGCTTATGTGTCAAGTTCTGCATTATAGGATGAATCCAATCCTTTGTGGAATGTAGATTTATGAGCGATAGACCATATAGCAAAGGATAGAGGATCCTTCGTGGAATTCCAACGATACCAACTGGAACTAAGTGGATCTATATTGGAAATAACTCCAGAGCTGAAGTTAAAGGGATTGGCACCTGCCAATTGAACATGCATGGTGGACGCATCTTGATGTTCTATATGCTCTGGAGATTCGTTGAAATTTAGTGTCTGTCTTAGTGTTGGTTAAGCTTGGTTTTAGTGTGAACTTCCATAATAAAGGTGTAGATTTGTGTTTAGATACAAACTACTATGATTGTGGTCACTTTCTGGATGATTTTATTGTACTAAATGTTGACTATGGTGATGTCAATATATTATTTTCTTGTTTCACGTCTTCTACCTTATATGATAATGATGTGAATATGGTGGCATACTAGACTTGGTCATATGGGCCAAAAACATATTAATAGACTAGCCAAAGAGGGCTTGTTGGGCAATATTGAAAAAGTCGATTTGTCCATATGTGAGCATTACCTAGTAGAGAAAATGACAAGGAAACCATTTGAAAAAGGTAAAAGAGCTGAATTTCCTCTGCATTTAATCCATTTGGGCGTATGTGTTCAATAAATGTGAGAGGAAGGCAAGGGGCTGTTTATTTCATCACTTTTTATAGATGATTATACTCGAGTCGGATATGTCTATTTGATTTCTCATGAATCTGAAGCATAAGTTGTTTAAGAAGGTTTATGAACCTGGCAGAAAATCAATTAGACAAGAAAATAAAGGTATTTAGATCCGATCGAGGTTGAGAATATTTATCTGATAAGTTCAGAAAATTATGTGATGAAAAAGGAATAGAAAGATAGTTGTCTATTTCATATACTCCTAAACAAAATGGTGTTGCAGAGAGAATAAACAGAACCCTACTAGAATGGTTAGGTCTAAGATGGCGCATGCTAACTTACCTATCACTTTTTGGAGTGATGCGTTGTTGACTGCTGCCAATATACTTAACCGGATGTCTTCCAAATTAGTTATTTCCACTTCATGTGAGTTATGGACAGTTAGAAAACCGGACTTAAGTTTTCTTAAGCCATGGGGTTATGCTGCCTATACTCATGAGTCCTCTCACAAGTTTGGGAAATTGGGTCTCAATGGAAATAAGAGTATTTTCATGAGATACTGCGAACACTCAAAAGGGTATGTGTTCATAGGTGAGCAGGAAAGTGGGAGTATAACTGAATTTGAATCACGGGATGTCACATCCTTAGTGGATGAATTTCCTAAAAGGAGCGAAATAAGGGAAAATAACTCCCTATTTGAAACTTTGGATCAAGATAATGATGTCAGTGGAGTTTGTCCAAGTGGGAGTAATATGAGATGTGATTAATTGAATTCAACTCATTCTCAATTGCAACCACCTGATGTGATGACATCATCATTATCTAATCCAAGTGGGAGCAGGATGGGGAATGATGTACTAAGTGTACAATCTCCCATACGGTGAACAAGTCGCCAAAGTATTCCCCGTCGACGTTTTGACATTGAAGGGGAAACTTTTATAATTGCTCCACGAGATAAGAATGAGCCAAGAAATATTAATGAGGCTCTGAAATGCCCTAGTAAGGAAAAATGGATTTATGCAATGAAAGAGGAGATAGAGTCAATGAAATCAAACCAAGTCTGAGAACTGGTTGATCTTCCAAAAGGGACACAGAGCTATTGGGAACAAGTGGGTTCTCAAAATAAAGCGAAAGGCTGATGGCTCAATAGAAAGGCAAAAGGCTCATCTTGTGGCAAAGGGGTATAATCAACAGGAAGGAATTGATTATGAAGATACATTTTCTCCTGTAGTGAGATTTACCTTGATTCGCATTATTCTGGCAATAGTGACTTGTATGGATCTTGAGTTACATCAGATGGATGTAAAGACTGTTTTTCCTCAATGGAGAATTAGAGGAAGAAATATATATGGAACAATCTGCTGGTTTCATAGTGAAAGGCCAAGAAGAAAAGGTATGTCGACTTTGGGGGTCGATATATGGCCTTAAGCAGTCGTCAAGATAATGATATATACGTTTTCATAATGCCATAATGGTATATGACTTTACAATGATAGATGATGATCATTGTGTATATATTAAAAGATCCAATGATCAATTTGTAAGCATATCATTATATGTTGATGATATACTAATTGCTGGAAGTAATATGGAGTTTGTCAATACTGTCAAGAGTTGGTTGTCTTCCAACTTTGAGTTGAAAGATATGGGATTGTAAACTCATAGACACTCCTATTGCAAAAGGTGAAGGATTGAGCCATAAACTGTATCCAAGGACTCCACAAGAGAAGGAACAAACGAAATATGTTCTTTATGCTAGTGATGTTGGGAGCTTGATGTACTCTATGATGTGTACAAGACCTGGCATATGTTTTGCAGTTGGAATGGTGAATAGATATCAATCCAATCCAGGTCCAGCACAATGGAAAGCCGTTAAGAGAATACTAAGGTATCTAAAGGGGACTGCTGATCATACGTTGAGTTATTAAGGAAAGGATCTGCAACTCAAAGGCTATTGTGATATTGATTGGGGAGGGGATTTAGATGAAAGAAAATCTACCTCTGGGTTTGTTTTCTTACCAAATAATGGCACCATATGTTGGAGCAGTAAGAAATAAAAGTGTATAGCCTTGTCCACGATGTAAGTTGGGTTCGTGGCATTATCAGCAGCAGTATAAGAAGATGTTTGGCTTAAGAGATTTTTTGGATCATTTAGGTGTTATTGGAAGTGCTGCAGATTCATTGTTGGTTAACTATGATAGCCAAGCGGCAAAAGCGTACACCAAATATCCAAAATATCATGGCAAGACCAAACATATAGATACCAAGTATAATCTTGTCAAGGATATGGTTGCACGAAAAGATATGAACTTAGAGTACATACTACGCATGGAATGGTAGCAGATCCTATGACAAAGCCAATACCTAGATATGTGTTTTGTGGCCATATGAAATCTTTAGGATTGCGTAGAGACTGATGTACTGAATATTGTATTTTCCCTAAGTGTTCACATTTGATGAATTTGTGTTTTCATCATTAATGCCTATGAATCTTTGTTTGATCTTTATGCATCTTAATACTTAGTGCATTACTTTATTTTGAGAAAGTATGTCGGACAGATATGAGATTAGCCCACTCACACGGGTAATCGCCTCTATTTACTGTGTGATAAATAGAGATGAGACTGTTTTTAAGCTTATTATCTAGGTGATAATCGAGAGCTCAAGCTTAAAACACATATGTCGCCTTAACGGAGTGTTAAGATGAGGACATAATACTAAAGATGTCCGAAAGTAAAATAACCCACATATTTTACTTTATCTGTTTATGATGCCAGATGTGAGTTCTGATGAATTTTGTGAATGAGTAGATACGTGAACTCAAGTTAGACATTGGGTATGTCTGAACTATCATCTGTACGGTATTGAAAGTGTAGACATACGCTCCATGGGAAAGGAGTTAATACCGTAATACGTATTTCATACTACGTATGCATGAGACGACCAATAAGAGTGACAAAAGTTTGATCTCAACTTTTATGTCATGTGAGACTCTTAAGGAAGAGAGTTCCTCAATTTTTTTGTCCCCTCATGACTCTTACTTATTCTCGAGATTTCTATTTAGTGTTTGCTATCTTAGGATGTTGCCAATGGTCATGAGTGATCGATCTAATGGGGCATTTCTAGAAAAGCAAGCTGAACTGAAATTGAAAGTTTGAAGGAAAGAGGAAGATCGATTTTGGAGAATCACATTGTAATTTTGTATTCACCGGTTAACCAATTATGACTGTCTTTGTGATAATCATAATTGTGAATACAATATATATATCATTGTTTAAAAGAGATCAAGAGAGATGTAAAATGTGATCGATCGATCTAGGGTACTGCATACTAAATCTACTCGGAGTGTGACGCCCATTATGAGCTGCTATATATTCATAACAGATGTATAGCATCGAGCTCTCAAAGTATGCTGGTCGCACGGATTATTCATCGGTATGAATGTTGAAGAGAGGAAAATATGATTCTGTTTGGCCCACCATGTTAAGTGAGAGTCTATGATGGATTTTTCTCTGATGGGGTTGAGTAGGGCCTGTCCGCCCATGTTGGTTTTGGACCACCATGTGCGAGTGGGAGATGATGGATTTTTTCTTTATTGATGGGCCTGAGTTGGCCCGTCCGCCCAAGTTGGGCCCAAAAAGCCCAGCCCACGGGAATAGGGCCCGTGGATGGGGGAAGGTATAAAAGGGAGGAGAGAGAGAGAGAGAAGGCACCCTTTGGCCATTCTAACGTACGCTTCTCACTCTCTCTTTCCTTCCAAACGCTTAAGGCACGTTGTTTCCCTTTTCAAGGCAAATTGACATCATCGAATCAGAATTTCTTCCTCGGTCTTCAGCATTGGTGTTTAATCTGTGGCTAACAAGGTACGCTCGAATCCGTGGTGTGCTTTACGATCGGTGATACATGTATTTCCTGGGCTTCGTCTTCCGCATTGATTTAGGGGTTCGATTCAGTGTCGAATCCGGTTTTCGGGGATACGTTATTCCCAACAGAGGGAAAAGAGGGAAACGATGAGGGAGAGAGGGCACAAGACCTTGAAAGTCAAGGGAAAATATCTCATTTTCATCAATGCTTGGTCCCCTAAGTCTTCATGTTCATCCCCTTGGTCCCCCATAATACTTTCTTGCATAATAAATCCCACCAACACTAATTTGATGCCAAAAATTGTAGCCCCCATACAAGCCTCCGAATTTCAAAAATTTGGACTTTAATTTCTTCACTAATTCTCCAATTTTATGTCCAATTTTGTTGAGGAAGAAGTCCACACAATTTCCACAATTTCACTTTATCAATTAGCTCACTTTGGAGGCCAAACATCCCCTTAAAAATGGCCAACCGAATTTGCTTTCTTTTTTGAATTGTTCGAAGTTGATTTTCCGTAAAATCCCGGGCTTGCCGAAAATTCTTAATGTTCCTAAAATAAATCGTGACATTCCAGAACTTTCGATTCCTGAAACTGGATTCAAATTCATGGTTAATTTTAACCGGACACAATTTTAGCATGATCTAACCTACCAAGTAGCTTTTAGAAATTGTTAGCGCAATTGACCCATGGTCGATTATTTTCGAACCACATTGTATATCTTCGATACATTGGTGACTCTCGATTATCATAAAAATCTCAAGGTTTCAAATACGGACATAGGGTACCAAAACAACAGAAAAATCGGTCTAGTGCCGATCGACAAGAATTTTGCAATTAGGTAAAATCACCCACACTTAATCACATGGTTCTGTCGAATCGACCTATCTCTGGTCTCTAATCGATTTTTAACTGTGTTGTAGTGACTCTTGCAGATTAACACGATTGAGCAATCGATTCCTGATTGAATTCTCAAGTCAGTCGCGTTTAGACTCCTTAACAGCTTCACATGATAGGCTAGTTATCTTGTAAGTGGCCAACTTAGAGAAAAAAACTATAGGCGTGTCGATGAAAAACCCATTTCATCTCATTGAAAGCAGGGTTTGAAAATCAAGATGTCACATCATATGTTCATTTTTATGGTCTGTTGCTTTAGCAAATGAAAATTCTGTTTTTACCTTATCTTATATTTATGTTTGATACATACTAGTCTTCATGGTTTTGTTACTTAATGTTGCATTATTGATAAATATGTAATTTGAAATAACATATTTTTCATTCAAGGAATACAAAAAATGAAAAAAATAATAATTCGATTGGTCTTGGGTTGACCCTAGTGGTTTTAGCTTTCTTACAAGTTCCACTTGGAACCTGAAACCTACTCTTAGGCATAAGTTCCTTATTTTTTAGAACCTGTAACCTATCCGTCGAAATTTGGAACCTCAAACTTATCCTATCATAGGTTCCAAGGTCGATTCCAGTTTCTACTAGGCTCTTCTTCTTTTTTTGGAGGGAAGGGTGGGGGTGGGGGTTACAAAATGAAATTGAACGCAACAATACCGAACAAGTTTGTCATTCACCAACGAGAATACAAAACGAACAAAATTATCGCACATGTAAACCAGAGACTCTAGGTCATTTCTTCTGCTACTTGTTCTACCAAGTTGAGCATGCACACTTGCAAATTGAATTGTTCCTCTGTATCAATATTTTTTTTGGTGCACGGAACAGTAGTTACACGGAACATGTGGTATGTGCATATGAAGATGCTAATAATTTTAAATGAACTTGAAGTCATCTAGAGTTTGGTTGAATTTAATGTGCAAACCAATGGATGGATCTTGCCATATCGTAGCTGCAGAGTCATGAATAAACAATGAGACATGTGCATTTCTCCTTCACAATCACTAATTTCTAGGGCATAAAAGTATTCATGCAATATACTCAAGTTGCAAGAAATAAATGATTTCTCTCTCGTTCTGTCGAGCTTTCCTCTACCCCACCGGTAGTCTTCTCCTTGTGTTTTTCGAACTTTCATCTTCTGCTCATCTCTACCTTCTTCCAGATATCATCTCATCTTCTACCTCGACTTCGCCCATGGATTGGCTAATTTTCCTTTACCCATCTTTGTTTTTTCCTCCAACAAAGGATGTCCTGTCTTCAATCCCAAATTACTGATCATCTTTGCTGCTCGCTAATGGGTTTCATCTGATCTTTTCCTTTTCTATTTGTCAATTCCATCTCATTGGCAACAATCCCGCTTCATCAACCTTCTGCATGTCGCTTTTCTGTTGTAATTTCGCCGTTTCACAACTCCCGCGAATATGTTACTGACGCTATGGCCTTCATCTCCTAAACTTAACTTTCCCTCGTAACTGTGTCTCACTGGAGTGGCTGGAACTATGGATCCTCCAGCTAAGGGTTCCTCCGGGACAGCCAGTCCTGTACATGGAACTGACGCACGTCTTGCTGCTCTCTGTAACCGAATGGGACGACTATGGTCCGAGCAAACAATAGAAGTTTGTGACGTAGCTGCACCACAAGACAAAGTGGAGGAGTGCAAATTAACTCTAGTGGGTAAGATTCTAACTACACAGACCATTAATTCACAAGCATTCCAGAATACTATGAAATTAGCGTGGCGCACAGAAAATGTAGCCATACATCAGAGTGCAAAAGGTCTGTATGTGATTAAATTTAAATCAGAAGCAGATAAGCAACGGATTCTGGATGGAGGCCCTTGGCGATTTTCCAATCATCTGGTTTTTTTAAAGCCTTGGCTTCCTAATACCCCTTTACACTGCTATGATTTCTCTAAGTGCGAGTTCTGGATGCATGTTATTGGGCTCCCTCTCGAGTGGTATATAGACAGCATGCTTCGTAAAGTAGTTCGTCGTGTTGGTCGGGTGCTGATAGTGAAGTTTGAACAGAATGATGCTCTCCCCCTTAAAGCTGGAACAGTCAGAGTAGAATTAGATTTACAGCAACCTCTCATCCCGGGTCAGCTCGTTCAATTGGATGGAAAGACAATTTGGTTAGACTTTCGCTATGAGCGATTATCTCACTACTGTTACTCTTGCAGGGTTATTGGTCATTATGCTACACATTGTACGACTTATCCTTTTGACATTGAAAAAGCTGATAACAAGGACAATCTTTATTATGGAAATTGGTTGCGTGCAGAGGTTAATCAACATAGTCCTTTTTGGAATACCTTTTATGGAACCAAGTTGTCTACTAATGAGGTTGAGGAGATCATTCCTGAAACTCCACACTCGCCAACAGGTCTTATTCCTGCCACTCAACTACATGTTAATACTTTAACGGAGGATTTGCACATACCCAATGAAGGCCAAATTATTACTGCGGCTGCTCCGCTCCAATGGAAGCCTCTTCCACCAGTTGCTGAGAATCCTATTACAGGAAAATTACCTGATAAGTTAAAGCAAGCTGAAACAGCTCCATCTCGATTGAAGAAGTTAAAGCACTCTCAATTACTCCCTAAAGCGGGTCCAATGAAAAAAGCAAAGCGTTTTGAATTTCAGATAAGTCTTTACACATACCTGAGACTCTTGATGACACCCATCTGCAGGAGACTCCAATCTTTATTGCTGATGAACCTGACTGCTGGGCATTGGTGGCTGGCCCTAAACAGCCACCAAGTTACAAATGAAGATTATTAGTTGGAACTGTCAGGGGTTGGGCAATCCCCTGACAGTTCGTGCCTTGAGGGCAATGGTGGCCCAGGAACAACCGGATGTTCTTTTTTTAATGGAAACAAAAAATCAGGATTCGTTTCTTCAACGGATCCAGACAAGGGTACATTTCTCAATGAGTATGATAGTTAATCCTACTGGTTTTGCTGGCGGTTTAGCCATTTTTTGGAACACCGGGGTTGATTTAATAGTTGAATGGCAGACTTCTTCTTTATTACATATGCTGTGTACTGATAATTCGAATGGAGTTATTATGCACCTTACCTGTTTATATGCACCAGCGGTTTACCATCTCAGACAACACTTTTGAGATGACTTACGACAGATCAGTAGGTCTAATATGCTCCCATGGCTGTGTATCGGTGACTTCAATGACATCCTCTACCCCTGGGAGAAATCAAGTAAGCGACCAGCTGATAAAAAACGTATGCAAACATTTTGTCAAATGGTTAATGACTGTTCTTTGATGGAGGTTCCCACTAAAGGCTGCTCCTTTACTTGGACTAATAATCGGTCTACAAATGATTGTGTAAAGGAAAAATTGGATAGGGTGTTTTGCACTATGGAATGGCGTCTTACATTTCCTGCTGCTGACGCCTTTGCTCTACCTCCGCTTGGGTCCGATCATTGCCCTATTCTTCTAACTACTGCAGCAGATCCTGTCAAACGCAGAAAGACCTTTTATTTTGAATCATTTTGGTTGCAAGATCCGGAGTGTAGTACTACTGTTGCTGCCTCATGGCGGGAATCCCCAATAAAAGGCAAGCACTTACCCCAGAAATTAAAGGCTGTTTCAATGGCCCTCTCTCGTTGGAGTAGATCTAAATTTTCCCATGGCTATCAACACATCGTTTCCCTCAAGGATCAGCTCCAATACCTGCTCAACAAGTCGTATGATCAGTCCCACCAAGAGGAGGTTTCTCAGATTAAAGGGCAAATTCAGAGATTATGGCAACAGGAGGAACAATATTGGTCTATGAGATCTAGGATAAATTGGCTAAGATGGGGAGATAAGAACACTAAGTATTTCCATGCAATGACGGTGAACCGAAGACAGAAAAATCGCATTAGTATGCTGCAAAATGAGCATCATCAGTGGGTTCGTGATCCTAACATTTTGAAGGACATCACTTC
This sequence comes from Eucalyptus caleyi, assembly GCA_014182885.2. Taxonomy (NCBI): domain Eukaryota; kingdom Viridiplantae; phylum Streptophyta; class Magnoliopsida; order Myrtales; family Myrtaceae; genus Eucalyptus; species Eucalyptus caleyi. Next base: position 36,672,763 of record CM024470.2, on the reverse strand, counting down.
TAGTTTCTTCCAACGGTTGTATCAGTCGGTGGGCAATTGAGATTATTGGCCTGTTCTTGCTCAATGTCCAACTATAATCACGGAGGAAATGAATGCAAAATTAACAAAGGAACTCACTTCAGAGGAAGTTCAACTTGCTGTCTTTCAAATGGGACCTTCGAAGGCTCCTGGACCCGACGGTTTAAATGGTCAGTTTTTTCATTCCCATTGGGAGATCTTAAAGGATGATATCTTCCTTTCGGTTCAAGAATTTTTTAATACTGGAGTTTTGAGGTCTGAATTTAACCGAACCCTCCTATCTTTAATTCCCAAAATTCCAAATCCAGAAAGGCTAGACCAGTATAGACCTATTAGCCTTTGTAACTTCATATATAAAATCATTTCAAAGGTTTTAGCCAATAGATTAAAGCCCTGTCTCCCTACTTTGATTGCACAAGAACAATGTGCCTTTATTAGTGGACGTCAAATCCAGGATAATGTGCTGATTGTTCAGGAAATTCTGCATCAACTTAAGATTCGCAAGAGGAAGAAGCGGTTTCAAGCTATCTTAAAATTGGATATGCTTAAGGCATATGATAGGGTTGAATGGGACTTCCTACAAGACTACCTTATTCATATTGGTTTTCATGCAAAATGGGTTCGCTGGGTAATGCAATGTGTTACTACAGTCTCTCTCAGTGTGAAATTTAATGGTGATCCTCTTCCCTATTTCTACCCATCTAGAGGCTTGAGACAAGGTGATCCCCTCTCGCCATATCTCTTTATCCTGGTTGCCAATGTCTTATCCACTCTCATTTCAAATGCAATGGGGATGGGTTCTCTTAGAGGGATAACGCTAAACAGGTGGTGTCCTAAACTGTCTCATCTTTTCTTTGCTGATGACGCTATTTTTTTCCTTGATGGTACATTAATGGAATGTCAGAATTTAGCCAATATTATTCACCAATATTGTAGAGCCACAGGTCAGGAAGTTAACAGAAACAAATCGGGAATTTTCTTTAACAAATCTTGTCCTTACAGTCTTCAGGTAAATCTGGCCAGTGAACTCCGTGTGCCAATATTGGACAAATCTGGTAAATACCTTGGTCTTCCATCTGATTGGGGTAAATCTAAGAGGGAAATGTTCTCATGGCTACTGGGAAAAGTTGAATCAAAGCTGCAGAGCTGGACAGAAAAACTACTCTCAAAGGGAGGAAAGGAAATCTTGCTTAAATCGGTTGTCCAAGCAATACCACAATATGCCATGTCCATATTTAAGATTCCGCTATCTATCTGCAAGACCATTGAGCAGCAAGTTGCAAGATTTTGGTGGAAACAGAATGGTCGAACATCTGGGGTTCATTGGAAAAATTGGGATATTCTTAAAACTAGAAAAGACAATGGTGGTATGGGTTTCCGAGATCTTGTGGCGTTTAATCACGCTCTCTTAGGCAAACAGGCTTGGAGACTATTACATGAACCGCTTACTTTATGGGGTCGTCTTTTTAAAGGCTTATATTTTCATACATCGGAGTTCATGAGGGCTGAAAAAGGAGTAAGACCTTCTTGGGGATGGAGGAGTCTTTTAATTGGGAGAGATTCTATCTCAGATAATGTTCAATGGTCTGTTGGTAATGGTCAGAAGATTAATATTAGAGAGGACAAATGGCTATCTAGTGGTGTTATAGGAGGCCCTGCACCTAGAGGAGAAGCGATAAAGGTAGCTGATTTTATTCTACCAACTCAGGCTGCATGGAATGAATCCCTCCTTCGACAAAGTTTTGATCCTCAGCTAGTAAGTGAAATTCTGTCTTTGCCAATTAGACCTTCCTATCTTTCTGATTTGCTTATATGGAAAGGCCAGCTAAATGGTAAGTATACGCTTAAGAGTGCCTACAATTACATCAAAGATCATACATCCAGTGCTATCTCTGAGATGCCTTCCTCTTCCTACCAACCACCTAGGAAGCTATGGTCATCTATTTGGCATTTAAAAAGCCCCCCGAAAGTTCGCATTTTCATGTGGTCTCTATGTCAAAATGCCCTGCCTACAAAAGAAAATTTGTTCCACCGGCATATTATCCCTGACCCCATCTGTACTATGTGCACAACACAACTACCCGAAACAGCAGAACACATTTTCCTTTCATGTCCTACCACCAAGTCTATTTGGTCTCATCCACAGGTAAACCTTGCAACAATCATGGCTGCAGCTACTTGAATTGACAAATGTCTTGTAGACCTACTGGAGATTAGCTATGACGTACCTCGTTTGGAGATGGTGTCTTCTATTCTCTGGCATCTATGGAAGAATAGGAATGACTTTATCTTCCGTCAAAGAAGTCTATCAGTTGAACAGGTGGTGCAGGTTGCTCTAGCCGACGCTCGCTCATCTCCTATCTGTCAGCAGTCGACTACGTCTCGCAGACGGGTCCCTCCCGATTCTGATCACCGGTGGCATCCCCCAGATCCAGGTGCCCTTAAGATCAACATTGATGGCGCCTACCCTACCTCCCCACAGGAAGGTGCGATCGCATGTGTTTGCCGAGACTCTGCAGGACGCCTTATTACTGGTTTTACAGCAATGATTACCGCCTCCTCTGCTCTTCAAACAGAGATTCAGGCGCTGGTGCATACCTTAAATTTTTTGCTGCAACAAGGACTGGATAAACATCAGTTGCTGCTGGAATCGGATTGCTCGGTGTTGGTGGCTGCTGTGCTCAACCCCCTTCTGTGTCCATGGCAGTATCGTTCTTTGATCGCTGAAGCTAGGGCACTTTTGCCCTCTTTTCCTTTTCTTCATATTCGGCACTGTCGACGGGCTGCAAACTTCATAGCTGATTGGGTTGCTAAGTCCCATGGGCTTTCTTTGCTTCCCAACAATTGGCCCGCTTTTCCCCCTTCCCAGCTTTTACATCTTTTGTACGCTGAAGCTGTAACTAGCGGTTGTATCTTTACCTCTTAATCTATAATACCGCTGTTTCTGACCAAAAAAAGTATTCATGCAATTGCCAGATACCTAATCCAAGGTCAGTCAGAAATAATCTTTTCTCTTCAGGAGTTCCTGGAGAACCAAGCAAAAAGTTATTTAGTTTTATGTCACTGTGAATGTACTCGCTCGAATAAGAAGCGTAAATGAGAAACATCACAAATGCTGAACCTAGCATATATTTCTAATACTGTAGTCTAGCAGAACCTTAAGTGACTGCTCGATAGAGAAAACGCTAAAGAACGTGCGATCGGAAGCTAGTCAGCTATTACCCTCTAGAGTGCAGCTTCTCAAGTATAGAGATTGCTTTAATGGCAACACATGCAATTGCTTCCAATGGCCTGCTAAAGTAGTAAGGAAGGAGAAAGCATCAGAAGCTGAAAGAAAATTGGGGATAATTTAACAGAACCTAAAGAGTAGACGCTGCAAAAGATATGGAGAAATATACGTTGGGAAGTTGCTGATTAGAGAAGCTTTTAAATTGGTCCAAGCAAATCCATGACCTGCATATACAAAGAAGATCATCGAAAACTTTGCATTGTAGAATTACAAAATACGAGTTGATGAAATTGCACATACGATGACATAATAGTCATCTTGTTGCCCGTTGTAATGTATCTGAGGCAGCGGTATGCCATGACTTTCACTGAGACCACTGCACAATATGCAGAAATCAGATGCGAAGTTCAACAAGCAAATCCAATTTCACACGCAAGAGCACCACTTGGCAAAATCGGCATTGCAATTATTCTGAATGACTCACTCATAAAATTTCCACTCATTAGGGATGCCACGTTCACATCCTTCATTGTCTTTACGCTCGAATTTTAAGGCCACCCGAACAGTGCCGCATTAAATCATGTAAAGTAACGGTGCAAACGTAATGGATTAATTGAAAAAAGTTAGAGCTTGAAGCCGTACTTCTGTTGCTTCCACACCCGTTTGGTCACTTGAAGTCGAAGGACTGATGGCTCAAGCGACATAAACATGCCTGAAACATCCCTTTCCCAATTCTCTTTTTACTCTGTAAGCCGGAGAATCATTTATTTGTACCTGAGAGAATCAAATTTTCAGTAGATAATTGAAAGTTGCAAGGTGAATCAATGAACCGACCCATTATACCTAAAAGCTTTAAAAATATCAGTAACATATAGTTCGATACGGTGATCTATGAAGTTGTGAAATGGAGCAAAACAACTTGATGACAAAAACTGAATTTATGGAACTTGCATGGGGATTTTAGTTATCAACCTGGATCAAGTGAAAATTCCCCTTTTTTTCTTCGGCAGACACAATACCTGCCAAATCTTTGTCATGTTTGACCCATTTGCTCTATTTAATTTTGCCAAATCAACTCAAAAACAAAAACGACACTCATTGCTCCTCGGGATGGAATTTCTCAAACCAAAAAGGAAAAATGGCCCAAAAATTGCGAACTACTGAATGTCGTGGTCAGAACTTTGGCTAATTGGCTTTGTCCTTGCTTCGTGGTCGGAACTTCGCCTCCCGCTCACTTTGGTATTGAGAAAAGCGGATCTTGACAGAAGGTAAAAAGAACTCTTGGCGCCGATTGGGAGGCTGAGATGTCGCGGCTCGTCGACACGCAGGCTGCTCGTCGTTGAAGTCTGAACAGCAGCATCGTTGTCGAGGAAAAAGAGGGTGGAACAACAGCAGTGTCATAGTGGCAGCTCGGCAATAGCTCGTTGTTGGGAGGCGGCACGCACAACGGTGAGAGTCGGCAGCGTCATCAAACGGAGTAGCGGCGGTGTTGGCAACAACGTCGTGGGTCGTGACAGCGGCATCGAGGGCGACGAGCAGTGAGGATGTCGAGGGCAGCGAACACCTTGGGGTCATCGAGGGCGTGGAACAGAAGAAATGGAAAGAAATGGGAAAGTGAAGAAGAAGATGAAGATTGAAGAAGAAATTAGGGTTTCCTTGTTTAGAGTCCTGGTTCCAATTGAAACTGAGAACTGCTGATTCTCAAAAAAATGAAATCGGGAATCGGAACCTTCCGCCCTAGAACTAGGAACCGGACCAGACCCTCTGGTGCGGTTCTCCGGTTCACTATTCTACCTAGGAATCATGCTCACCACAAAACCCTAAAATCAGACTAGATTGGACTAAGCTCAACAGGGTTGATCCCTGACCCCAAAAATTGGGGACCAACATTGTGCAGATTGATCTTTGGATTAAGTGCCAGACTGGCCCAATCTGAATCATGCTCACTCCTACTCTCTACACTCTTTCAATTCTTGTTAGAGAATGAGTTGAAATTGGAAGAATATGAAGAGTTCCGGAGTTCTTTGAAACCTCTATTCGACAGGGTGAACACCGACTTGCATGCTATCATGGTGGATTGACGACAATCCATGATGAATGAAGATGAGATTCTTGCAGTCGAACGGCAAACTCTTTGATTGATTTCTCTAGTAAATTCAAGAAATAATGCTTTTAATGAATCGCATGATGCTGTAGATCCACTGGTGTCAAGGGAAAGGTGTTGAGGTCCTTGGATGATAGTGTGCAGTAATGAATGATGCTACAGATTGTGATGAAAATGAAGATGGGAGGAATTGAAGGCTAGCTTGAAGCGAGGGACAATGTGTTGGTATGCATTGCTAGGATTATCTTTTAATAATTTATGGCATACATTTTCAGTATGAAAAAGAGTTTGCAGAAGTGGCGTTATACTTACACCATTAAATTAAGAATAATGGTATTATCATCCTAACATGGTCGATTATGTAAAATACCCTATAACTTACGTATACTATATTTTTCCTTTTTTTTTCTCTATTGTCGTTTCTCTTTGTGATAATCAAGATTCGAGATGATTTAGATTTATTCGATGGCTAGAGGTGGGAGAAACCCGCGATTGTAGAGGAATTGTCACGGGCTCATATGAGATTCTTTTAGCAAAAGAGGATAAATGTTGTGCACGAGCACAGGTGGCAAAATAAATTAGTGGACTCATTTTTCACTCATTTTTATTATAATTTGGTGTATGATGAACCACCCAAGTGTTTAACTGGATTGGAAAGGGTTTTATAAAACAAAGTCCCACTATAAGTGGGTCTAAATGGGTTTACCTCATAACCATAAATGAACTCATTTTAATTGGGTTGTGCACTTCTTTTTAGCTGCTGGGCCACATTGTGCATTGCAGCCCATGAGTATGCTACCCAGAGTAAATTGGCTCTGCACAAGTTAATATCATGTGGTCGATTTTGCCCCTTATACATACATCTTTTTGGCTGGCGTTAATTTTTTTAAGGGTTGGGGGAGGTGCATGCTTTTGCTTTTGTGAGATCTACTGATAAACATGGACCGGCTAAGGTGAGTTTGTTTGGATACGCTTAGAAGCAAGTTGTGATATCTTATCTTTTCAAATTTGAAAACAAAATATGACCAAAAAAAATTAAAACAAAAAGAAATATCCTTGGTTGGTGAATTATTACGAGAAAAAATTATGTATATATTTATATGCTGGTATTTGTTTGCGTGAGTCATAATATTCAATAAAACAGCAAAAAGTACTTGAAAAACTTGTATTACTTATGAAATATCTCAAACTAACGCCATACAAGCCCTCCATGCGAACTCGCTAAACCCTCTTCAATCATCTTCCGTCTTTTTTTTTTTTTTTTTTAAAAAAAAAATTAACCTTTTTTGGATTCTTTTATTATGAGATCATTTTACTTAATTTGGTTTTTCTCATTTATCAGACCAAAAGTTCTAAGCCTATTATACTGTGTCAATTCAACCCCAACTTTTTAATTTGATCACATTAGTCCTAAATATTTTGACAATTTTGACGAAAGTCATTGTCATGCGGTTTAGTCAGCATCAGTCATCTTAATTGGTATATAGTCAATGAACACATGAATGATTTTTTTATAATTCTTGTAACTTGTAAGTATCAACGAGTATCAACGAAAGCAATCAATTCTTGATTACTACAATGAGTCATATTTTTCATTAAGAGAGTTTTGATTTAAAATCTAGACTTTACTCAGCCGTAGAACCATTTGAGGAAAAAGAAAGTAGAAAAAGATTTGTATGACGATCCTTAAAATGAAATATATCTTTTAATATATCATCAGGTAGTTTAAATGCTATTATAACACGGTTCAAATACTATTCATGTAATTTCCCCTGAATATTCACATATCTTATATTTCTAGTAGGCTAACATTGCTTTTGTTTATACACAAATAAATCCACCATTTCTCTTAAGTTTGTAGGTCCGACAGCTTGTCGACGACCATGTTATACGAGATGGAGTAAATGCAAGCCGAATCACATGTTCATACTTAATGAAATTAATAAAAGATGCTTCACAATAAAGAAGAGAAGATAACATAAAAGTGGCTCTTGATTATAGAAAAATTATCGGTCCGATACCCAAAATATTTTACGGAACGATATTGGTGCACATGGTGCCACCACATATTTCATAGCATCTTTCATTTTATGATGACAAATAATTAATTAATTAATTAATTAGTATCCGGTCACGAATGTAGAGATACATTGATCATCACTCACAAATTTGCCATTAAAGAGTCTTCGTAAATAAAGCCAACCGAGATATATCATATCACTTAGCTATGATCTACTTACGTTGTGCATATAATTAGTTGCGTAGCTGATCCAATGATGCTTTGAAAACATCTAACGTTTGCTCACCACACGAAAAAAAAAAGGAAGCTATTGTGGATGAGCTGTTGCTGACCTATTTATTTAATAAATTGGTTAAAATAGCGTTCCATATTTATAATATCAATATATGTCATTTTGTGTAATTCATATTCCCGATTGCGTTTCTATGATTGAGAATGAAAAATTCAAACATAAATGGGAGTAAAAACTCTAGATTGTCTACAATGTTGATCCTCAAAAATTTATTAATTTATTCATGAGTCCACAATACGTTTGGTTTTATTTGGAATTTCATTGTTCGAATGATTTGAGCTATGTGATGAAGAAAATGGAAACTATTTATAAATCATATATAGAGACTACTCTAACGAGATTTTTTTTTTTAATCATTAGAGAGGTTTCTAATGAGATTTTTTTAACCATTAGAAAGATTTTCTCATATCATGTATCTTAAATATGCACAAAGCCTAAAACTTTACAAGACTTGAGCACCAATTTGTTTGCTCGACAATATACAAAAATGGGAATAGATTATGCTTCCTTTTTTGAGAATGTAAATCACTCACAAACATTAATATATGAAAGGAAAACTCTACAACAAAGAGTATGACAATTATTATATGTAATGAAGATGGTTGAATGATCTTTCAAAAATTTAATATGATGGTAAATTATTTATGTCATAATAAGAAGAATTTATGTAATTTGAAGTTTTGAAATGTAATTTCTATATTGTAATTTTTCGACATATTATCTAGGTACTTTTGAAATGATGCAATAAAATGTTTATTTTAAAAGAAGTAACGCTTAAATTTACCAATACTATCCTTCATATATTTCTTATCTAAATACTTACTAAAATGATTTGCGAAAGATTAGAACGGTATTTATAGTTTTCATTACGTTTTGAATGATAACCGAAAGAAATCCTTCAATTCCCGTGCATAGCGTGCCCTTTGTAACTAATATATATAATGGTGTATGTCTACATAGACCGAGTTTAATAAGACCTTCTTACCTGTAAATGAAGTGGGTATAGTTAGTGTCACATAATCATGTGGCCCACATGGATAAAGACGAAAGAATAAATAGAAAAGTTTGGTTCTTTAAGTAGCACTAGAATCTCTGACGCAAAACAAAAAGTAGCACTAAAATCTAAAAATTCAGCCAGTAAACATGAAGACCTAAGTTTTTTTTTTTGGTAGGCAGGTGGTTAACCGCCCATTTAGTTAGGGAAGATATTATCAATTTTTTTTTTTCATTTTTATTTCATAGAAACATGATAACTATATGTTTTATATCCCAAATTCTTATAAAAAAATGGGTGAAAACAGAAAGAGTACCACAACTTTCATTTAGCACTCAATTGAGTGCCATGAATTTTTTTTTTCCGCTCATTTAAGTGCCACAAATTTGAAAAGTTGATCACTTGAGTGCCGTTAGTGATTTGCCTCATCAGAAAATCCGATGTGAATGCCGGTCATCCTATGTGACTTTGTCGGAGTTAATGTGGACAATTTTTTTGATATTTTAATATTTTTTTAATATTTTGAATTATATTTATTATTGTTATTTCAAATTTTTAATTTTCTTTTTTCACCTTTTTTTTAGGGTTGGCGATGGCTGCCTCGCCCAAATCTAGCTACGATGCCCTAGGTGAGGTCCTTCATTGCCGAAGGCAAGGACCGCCTCGCCTAGATTTGGCCACGGAGGCTCTGGGTGAGGGCATTGTGACCTCGTCGTCCGTGGGTGACTCTACCTTGCATGGATCTAGCTCGCCTTTACAGCCTTGCCTATAACTGGCAAGATGGCCATTGCCTGCGTCGACAAGGCGGCCCTTGCCCAGGTTGGGCAAAGGTTTTGTGGTTGATGAGGGTTGCCAGTGACTCTCACCAGCCTCTAAAAAAAATAGTAAAACAAAAGAAAAACAAAAGAAAAAAAATTAAAAAAAAATCCATGTAGGATGATTTGTTAGGATTGTCATTCAAATAATCAATTTTTCTTTGATATGGTACTTAAGTGAGCAAAACAAAAAAATTATGACACTCAAATGAATGCCGTATGAAATTACAGTACTCATTTTCTTCTTCGAATAGAGGGAATGATTCTATAAAGGACGAAGCCTTTAACAAAAACCAAACATTTGATAAATATCTAACATTTCGTCACATTATGTATTCACAAAACTCGAAAATCCAAACCATTTTCAAGAGAAATTCACAAGTACTCTCAATTTACTATTATTTATTTGGTAAGTGTCATTGTAGGTCACCCATTATTACTGTCCACCTGTCCTCATTTACTCTTCTTCGTTCTTGTGACATAGAATGGTAATAAAAGGGAAGAACAAAGTTACGGCTAAGCAAGTGACAGCTATCATTATTTCTATGACATTAAGTAACAAACAATGCAATTTTAGAAAAATGTATCGATTATTTGGATCGTTAAAGTTGTACCGACGGATATTTTCAAATAACATGAATACTCCATATATTCCCCCATAAGTCAATGCATCACATAATATGCATCATAACATAAAATATATAGTAGATATATATCAATGCCGACAACTCGAGTCAAGAAAACCCACGGTCACGTTTCACCAAATAATAAATTCTGGAAAAAAAAAAAATATGTATATATATATATATATATATATTATTAATAACAGCCCAAGTTATAATTTTTCTCAAACATATATATTGTTGTAAAAGCCATTGAGCAATTGTGTGCAAACTGTTATAAGTCAAGACCACCAGTACACAGGTCAAAAAACCTAGATTTAATTGATTCATGAGACTATAGAGTAGCTACGATTACAAGAATTGTGAAAGAGGGTTAATGTAATCTCTCTCTCCTGGCCTGTGGGTATAAAATCACACAACAAACTTTTCACAATAGATATAATAATTTCACTTGCTCAAGCTCGAGTAGTAGCTTGAGCAAGTGAAAAGAAGAAGAAGCTTGAGTAGTAGATGTAATGGTTACAATCTGTCTTTGCATCAGGTAACGCATTGTTTTCGTTAATAATATCATTTCACTATCAGGATCAGTGCACTGATTTGTACACGATTTTGTTATTCTGGTAACTTGTTCCTATTAACGAAACAATTCAATTCATAATTGGCACCATGAGCCACCTTTTCCATTAAGAGAGCTTTTAACAAAAATCCTTGACTTTTTGTAGAAAAAGATTTGTGTCAGGAATCTTAGTATGAAATATACTGGTAGTTCAAGCGCTATTATAACACGGCTCAAATATTATTCGTATAATTTTTCATAAACATTCACATATCCTAAATTCCTAGCAGGCTAACGTTGTTTTTCTTTATTCACACATGATTATCATTTCTCACACTTTTGTCGGTCCAATGGCGTTTCTCCGAGCCGAATCACATGTATGCACGATATATTATTCAGAGATTCTTCACAGTAGAGACTAGAAGAAAACACACAATTGACCGTCAAATCGACCATCTTGGTGCACATGGTGCTACCACAGATTTTATAGAACTTTTCATTTGATAAAGACAAGGAATTAATATATCAATTAGCATCCGGTCCACTAATATAGAGGTACATCAATTATCACTCACAAATTTGCCACATACATCAAGCTAACCAAGATAATATACCTTGATTGAGGCATATCATATCACTTAGCTATGACATACTTAAATTTTGCATATATAATTATGTATTTTATGAGCATGCGTTAGATTATTAATTAGCAAAGATTGGGAACGCCATTTCTAAGAAGCCATCAAAGTTTGTCTTATTAGTAAGCCTATCTCAAAAGCTAATCTAATGAAAGGCAATACTTCATTTTCCATTTAATGAAAAGAAAAATGAAGAACTAAACAGATGAAAGTCATTCCCTCGAAACTGATAATTAATTAAAAGTTTATCTCATGTTGACGGATCAAGTGCACCAACAATCTAACAATAAAATAAATACCCAACAAAGAAACTTGTTTCAATAAGAAAATCCGAAATGTCGGGGTATGTAGTCTTAAAGGAAAGTAAGTCCATGGGTTTATATACCTATCAGACATCCCAGTCCATTCTTATGCACCACGATTTTCGGAAGGTTTCTACTGTTATTAATAGAATATTATTCTTTTTCTGATATACGTAATTATGCATATAATTATATATCTTTTGAGTCATCATGTGTTCAATTATTATTTAGCAAAGAAGAAACAATTACTTCGAGGTTGGGGATCCCATTTTGAGGAAGCCAGTAAACTATAATTTATTAGGGAGCCTATGACTTGATCACGTCAATCCACGAATCTAAAATTGTTTGTTAATTCATGCAATAAGTGAGTCCACTAGACCCGGTAGCGATCTATTCTAATCACCACTTTTGTCAATTATATGGCTTGTTGACTAGTCAAGTTTATCAACAATTTAACAATGATTCCAACATCAAACAAAACAAATTTTGTGTCAATCAGCCAATCCGAATAACGCCATCATATGTGGTATTAGGTGAAAATAAATCCATGTGTTCACACCTATTAGATATATTAGTCCATCCTTAAGCATCATTATTTTCCAAATTTCTACTATTATAAATAGACTAAATATTATTCTTTTGCTGTTACACTTGATTGTGAGTGTTATTATATATGTCTTGATGGGTCATGTGATAAATTATTATATAGCAAGGAAAAAACAACTTCTTAGAAGTCGGGAATGAAATTTCGAGGAAGCCAACAAAGTAGTTTTTATTAGTGAGCCTATGACTTAGATCACAAGAATCCACCACCCTAAAGTTATTTCGTCGGTTTGTACAATAATTTTGTTAGCCTTGTAGAAGCTTGTGTCAATAAGATAATTCGAATAATGCAATGGTACGTGGATTGCAGTTAAAATAAGTCCTTGCGTTCACATCTTTATATGTCCCGGTCCATCCTTAAGCGCCACAATTTTCCACAATATTAAAAAAAAATTCATGCATCCCTATCTTCTAGTATAAGAATAAATCAACAAGAAGATCAAGTGGTGAATGAACTACTTGAAAACACTTAATCAAATCTTAAGCTAATAGCCATTGCTGATTGTTGAACTCCTTCATTCAATGGCTTCTTCATTGAAACCCAAAAATTTTTATGACATCTTCTTGAATTTTAGAAGTACAGACCTACATAACAACTTTGTTGGCAATCTCTACCAAGCTTTACACCAGATTGGAATGTACACTTTCTTGGATAGTGAGGAACTGCAAAATAAATCCTGCAACAAAGAGTATGGATACTATAATACATAAGAAGATTGTTGAAATGATTTGAGAAACTCGATATGATGGTAAATTTTCTATACCATAATAAGAAGAACTTAGTGTGACTTTAAGTTTGATATGTCATTTCTATGTTTTGATTTTTCAATATATATCGAGATACTTGTGAAAGATCCAATGAAATGTTTATTATTACAAGGTTTAGCACATAATTTTACCAAAGCTATCCTTCATATAATTTGTTATCTAAAAAGTTACTAAAATGATTTGCAAAATGTTAGTGCTATTTTAATGATGTTCATTATGTTTTGAAAAATAAGCAAAATTAATCGTTCAATTGTGGGCGTCCCTCACCTGAGGCCAGTGAGGATGGCCCTCGCTTGAGGTTAGTGACCGCCGCTAGCTATTGATGAGGCTCAGTGATGGTTGGTGAAGGGAAAAAGAAAATGGCTCATAAAATTTTTTAAAAAAAATTGTAAGTCAACATAGTGCTAGCCATATCACGCAGGACTAAATTGGCAAGTTGTCAAAAAGTTTAAGATTAAATTAGTACAATTGAAAAGTTTATGACTAAATTGGCCGTTACACAATAGGTTTGTGATTTTTGGATAATTTTCCCATAAAAATGACAATTAGAATACTTTTGTGAACTGCAAATTATAGACTACACAAGTACCGAATTTAATCTAAAAGCAAATCTAACGCAACGGAAGCTTGCTGGACGAAGCAAAAACATGCAAGCAAACAAACAACGAGGTCACTCCAAAATACTTGGAGGGGCCGAACATGGACGAAACATACACCGTCTAATACAATCAGACAAAGGGAACAGTTAGGCAACATGATTCATCTCCAGACAAGTCTGCAGCAACTCCTTGCACTTTGACCAGGTAGCCCGTGCATCCCAGTTAAAAGTCTTCTTCTCCTAGGAACCAAAAAGTCTTCTTCTCCTGTTAAAGATCGTACGAGGCTTCTGCAATCTGAGTCTATCGAAACAGCTCCCATCTCCTTCTTCTTTATGTACTCCAAAGCTTCAACCAGAGCCAGGGTTTCGAGTTGAGCCACCGAATCCACGCGAACTGACCTGGTGAAGCCGTCGACGAGAGTACCGGGGAGTCGCGGACGATGCCGGCTATGGCTCCTTCTGTTGAGCCCTCACCGACTGACCCATCTACATTTATCTTCATTTTTCCCTTCTCCGGAGCTACTCAGATCTGAGGTAGGTCATTCTCCTCTGATTTTCTTGCGTGAGGGTGGTGATAGACCCATTTGTCATAATTTTTCTGCTGAAACTTGGCCAGATGTGCAGGAAATTAAGCATAGTAAATTTCATATCAAAATAACATGAGAAGTGTATCCTACAGCTTTTGACTCTCAAGTTTTTTCCTTCCAGTCACCAGTTTCTAATCTTATCTGATTCTGATTTTCCATTACTTTCCTACTTCTTAGTCAAAAATCTCCCTTTTTTGATTCCCGAGCCACCGAAAGCCATCGCCCCTCGAAGCTCGCGATCAGTTTTGCCTTATTAAAGAGTCTCCATTTCTTGTATTTCTCTCTTTTCAAAAAAGAATCGCCGAATCTTTCCCTCATTCTGTCTCCGAAGCTCTCGGTTAGATTTTCCTCAATCAATCACCGAATGACCCGCTTCCCTTCCCCTTTTCCCCCTGTTCTCTCATCCCTGGATCACTTGACCGAATCAATCTTTACAAACTCCAGATTGTCTCATTCGCTGTCTTTTGGCCATCGACCGAGGGTCCCTCTGTGAGTGTTTGGTCCGTTTGATTTTTTTTGTGTAATCCAAATCTCTTGATCCTGTTTTGCTCCTTCAAAAATCCTCCGCAAAAACCGGTTGATTTTTCGTAGTAGTCCGCCAACTTGGCCAGCCTCAACTCATCTAGCCCTCATCTTGAAGTTCTTTGATCCAAAATTCCACAATTCTTGCTATCATGAAATTGAAGCTAACTCCCACGATTTTGGAGTCTTGAATTCTAGTTAATCTCGCATGACAAGCCATTCATTGGGCCAATTAAAATGAAGAAGTTCATAGTTAAGCCCCTGTTTTATTTGATGCAAACAAGCTTTGTTTAATTCAAATGGCTTATGCCTAAACATAAATGTGTCTATTGTCTAAATGTGGAGAAATGAGATAAAAGATGCGAGTGTAGGACTAAGCTAAGCATTTAAGGATCCAATTGCATCGCTATTGACGGACTCAACTTTTAGTTTTCTCATGAAATGAATGAAGAGTCTCCAAACAAAAATTTATGTGTCACTACAAGATTAGAGGTACGAATTTTGACAAGTCGACTCTTTTGACATTTGGTGGTGAATATTGTGATTATTTGGCTATTAGAAAGTATTGTTGTCATATGTATTATATATCATTTAAGTAGTAGTGTTATATTATTACTTAGTAAAGAAGAAATCATTCCGAGCTGGGGATGCCTTTTCGAGGAAGCTAGCCAATGTATTATATATCCATTCTTTAGCACCATGTTTGTCGAAAGTTTTACTATTATTAATAGATCTACAATATTATTTTTTCTGGGATACTTGATTGTGCGGATAATTATATATGTCTTGGATAGTCATATGATAAATTATTATATAGCAAAACTACTTCTCAGAGGTTGGGGAATGAAATTTCGAGGAAGACCACCAAAGTTGTTTATATAAGCGAGCCCGCGACCAAAGTTGAGGATCACAAGAATCCACCACCCTGGAGTTGTTTGTCGGTTTGTGATCTGTTACTATTCCCTACTTTTGTCGGCCACAAAGGAGCTTGTGTCACGTGGTCGTACGCGGTTTCAATTTCCGTTCTAATATTATTATTTGTTTTATCTGCCAGAAAAAGAAGTAATGCATCTCGGTCCTCCTGTATAAGAATAGATCAACAACAAGATCAAGTGGTGAATGACCTACTTGACAACACAGTCTCAAAATTTTAGCTTATACTCGTTGCCGATTGTTAAACTCCATCGTCTAATGGCTTCTTCATCAAAATCCAAAAAGATTTACGACGTCTTCTTGAGTTTTAGAGGCATGGACTTGCGTAATAGCTTCACTGGCCATCTCTACCAAGCTTTACACCGAAATGGAATATATACTTTTCGGGATAGTGATGAACTGAAAAAGGGAGAACAAATATCGTTGCTTATGAAGGCCATCGAAGAATCGTACATTGCAATCATCGTTTTCTCTGAGAATTATGCTTCCTCAACGTGGTGCTTGGAAGAGGTGGCGAAAATTATGGAGTGCAAGGAGCAAAAGGACCTCACCGTTCTACCAGTGTTTTATAAAGTGGACCCAAAAGAAGTGAGAGGGGGCAGAAAGAGTTATCGGAAAGCTATGGCTAAGCACGAGTTCAAGTTCGGGAAGGATTCAGAAAAATTGAAGAGATGGAAGACAGCTCTTCTCAATGTCGGCAACTTATCCGGGTGGCATTTGAATGATAGGTAAGTAGAGTGTAGTCCATATTTTGTGTAAGAAAAATGATCTTTACAAGTAAATATAAAGATTAATTTTCTAAAAAATAGATAGATAAATAAATCAATGCACACATGATTGTAAGTATATGAAAATGCTTCATCTTATGATTCCTGAAAATTCTGAAGTTGCTTAAGTTTAAGTTCGTAATTTCATCAAAGAATTGGTGAATCTAAGTGTAATTTAGAAAGATAAATAGAATATGGCAAAATATTAGAAAAAAATTGCTAATTAATAGAAAAATAAACTTGGCCAGGAACTCAAATGAGAACTGTTAATCTAAAATTAGTTATTTACTTAATTGAAGAAAATTGACAAGTCACTTTAATTAAGGTTGACAATTTCAAAAATGAGTAAGCAATTCAAATGAGTATTGGTAAACCAATAGAAAAGTTGGCAAATTCAAGGAACAAGTAAACGTTTGTCAGTAAATTAAGTGAGAGTTGATAATCCAAAACTAGTTGATAATTATTTAGTATGATCAAAGATGGTAGGATCGGACTAATGACGTAAACAATACTTGAATCACTTTAATTTGTATTAGTAATTTTAAATAAAAGTTAGTAAATTCGAGGCCATGACTTATGCAAATCAAATTTAGTAAGTTAGTACGAAATGGGTAATGTGCAAATTATAAAGAAGTTTGTGATTTCATAAAATCATTGGTAAGTTACTAACAAGTTACATGAAAGAAAAAATTACTGATCTTTTTTCATCGACATTTTTTTGACACTTACCAATATATATTAAAATTCACTAGCACGAAAAGAAACCTATTTTTAGGCATCCACCAATATAATCCTGCCTTTAGGTTTTGCTAAGCCCTGTTTCATTCGGCTAAGGTCTGTAGCTCTTTCTTCAGGATCCTCGTCGCCCTCCTGATATAATCCTGCCTTTAGCTTTTACTAAGCCTGTTTCATTCGGGTAAGGTCTGTAGCTTTTTCTTTAGGATCCTTGTCGCCCGCCTCGAAGCGTAATAAAAGTTCTAACATTTTATCAGTGGGCTACTGAAGTATTTTCGTTTCATTCGGTAAAATTGAGTTCCATAGATTTTCGATTTTGGTTAACCACGTCCTAAACTCGTGACAACTGGAATTTTGAGTTCGAAAAGTCACATGTGGATATCCATAGAACAGACCTTTGGCTTTATTCAATAATAGAAAATCGACCCTGGGACTTTATCGGCTGAAAAATTTACTGACTTATTTGAGTAGAATAAAAGATTAAAACTTGATCGACATAGGACAAAATGTTAAGTAGTGTTATTGTACTTACCTATTTCTTTGGAAGGAATCAAAAAGTTTGCAATGCGTGATACAGGATAATTAGTGTTTATAGGCCACGTGAAGCAATAATATCGTGCTTCAGGGAATTCAAAAGTTTCGGAATTAAAATCTTAATCACCGTTTGAAGTCCAATATAACGCTTCTTCTTGATTAAGAGCATAAATAAATCACATTTAATAGTCGGAACGAAAAATAAGTAAATCGTCATGTATAAATCAAAAGAACAAGTTCACTTGGAAAACTAAAAGTCAGAACCTTGAACTTATTTTGATTGGTGTGGTGCTCTTGGAGTTCTAATTCAACTCGGTGGGAATACATCTTGTTTCGGTTGTGATTATCTGAAAATGGGACGCACTGCTCTGTCATTGTTAGCTAGGGTTTGCTCGTTATTTGCTTATTCAAATCCCTAAAATGATGCTACAACTTCTTTTTCCGTTTTTGTTAGAGATGAGTCGGAGCTTATTCAAGAAATTGTGAAGAAGATCTCCACTTACCTAGCCCAAACACCTTTGCATGTTGCTAAGCATCCAGTTGGGATAGACTCCCAAGTTGTTAAGCTGAAATCCATGTTAAATCTTGAGTCTAATGATGGTGTTCTCATGGCGGGAATTTGGGGACAAGGAGGTATAGGGAAGACAAGTTTAGCGAAAGCTCTTTACAATGCTATATTTAGAAAATTTAAGGGTTCATGTTTTCTGGAAAATGTTCGAGAAACTTCAGAAGGTACCAAGGGTTTAGTTACTTTGCAAGAAATATTGCTAAATGATATACTATTACCACAACAAAGGTTAGAAGTATCCAATGTTGATGGAGGTATTCAGTTAATACAACGCAGACTAGGTCGCAAAAAAGTTCTCCTCATCCTTGATGATGTGGATGATTTGCGCCAGTTGAATACTTTAGCAGAAGGCAAGTGGTTTGGTAATGGAAGTAGGATCATCGTTACCACAAGAGATAAACATTTGCTAACTTGTCACCGGATAGATCAAGATCATGTGTATGAAATTGAAGCACTTGATGACAGTCAAGCTCATGATCTGCTTACCAAGCATGCCTTTCAAACGCACCAAATTAGAACAGATTTAGTGGATAGTGCTCTAAATTATGCTAAAGGCCTTCCTTTAGCACTTGAGGTGCTGGGTTCCTTATTATGTGGTACAATAGAAGATGTATGGGAAAGTACACTCATGAAACTTTCTAGGATTCCTGACAAGAAAATTAATAATGTGCTCAAAGTGAGTTATGATGGACTAGATGAAAATGAGAAAGAGATCTTTCTCCACATTTCTTGCTTCTTTAATGGGCGGACAAGAGAGTATACAAAGAAAGTTCTCGATAGTTGCGATCTTTTGACAGTTGTAGGATTTGATACTCTCATTAAGAGGTCCTTGATACGCTTTGAACTTGGAATCCTAAAAGTGCACGACTTGATTCAAGCGATGGGTAAAGATATTGTGAACCAAGAATGTCGAGATGATCCCGGAAGACGTAGTAGGCTATGGTTGTATGATGACGTTGCCGATGTTTTATCACGTGACATGGTAAGACTTGTAAATAAAATCAAAATTTTGCCTGTTATATTTTACTCTAATTACTAAAAGTGCATAACCTAAATAATTTGGTATATACAGGGAGATTGTCCTATAAAAGCCATAGTGTTGCAACTAATTGAGCCGACAGAGATGTGTATCGGTCGTGATGCTTTTACAAAAATGCGAAGGCTGAGATTGCTCATCTTGCACAATGTGCATGATTCTTTTCAAGGTCCTATATGTCTTCCTAATGAGCTTAGATGGTTTGAATGGCCTGGATGTGCTCGCCAGATTCCAAAATTTTCCGCTGGTCCAAAGAAATTAGTGGGACTCAATATCACAGGGGTTCTCAAACAATTTAAGGTGAGCATTACCAACATAGACCTTTTTATTATCTACTTAATTATATATGTAGATGCATATCATATGTACTAGTCCGTGAAAGGAAGTGGTGTTCCTCTATTTTAGGCACCACTTCTCTATTTTCTTTCAAAATGACCGTAATTACTTGCGTTAGAGATATTTTTATGTGAAGCAAAAATTGACATTTGATAATGTAAGCGAAGAACTTCATTAGAAATACTCAATGGAAACATTTTTGTCAATAAAATACACAATACAAAGTAGTTTTATACATATATGTGGAAAGAGAAAGATATTACAAGATTTGAATTTTTTTTTTTAATTTTTTATGAAGGCCATTGCGTTATTAGAAAATTCAACTATTCATATTGAAATAGCGAGAGATAAAAATAAAAATGAAATAATCAATTTCATGTATATATGTCCATTAAATAATATATGTAGAATAAGTAATTGAGAATATTTGATGGAAGGAATATAAAAAAGGAAAAAAATTGAAATATTTTAAAGTAGGAGATCATCTTTACCTTATATATAGTATACTTTTTAAACCTAATATCTCTAACTATTAACTTAGATATATTTTAAAATCAAATCAAATTTGCCTAGTGAAGAAATTCAAAATGCAATTTGCTGTCGGTTGTTTACGTATGACCTTTATTATTTAAAAAAAAAATTGTGTAGTGATCGAACAAAAAGGAAATAAAAATATGACAAACCTACCCATTGACATGTATGTAGAAATAAAAACACCCAAGAAGTGGCTGGTTTAGTGGTAGGCCACGTACCCAACGCATGTTCCTAAATAGCTAGGATTTGCCCAGCATCAACTAAATTAGTAGAGTCGAAGGTTTGAACGCAAGTAAGGCATTGTTAGTTGCTTAAATCATTTCTTAGGAGCAGCACTTCTAATAGAGTTTTATTATGAACTTCGTCAATAATGTGGGCACAACTGAATCAATATGTGATCCAGTAGGGGGCATCCCACTAGTTTCTTAATAAAAAGTCAAAGCCAGATTTTGAAATGAGTTCATGAAATTTTTATTTTTTTCGAATGTTTTTCAAAGTTGCATTCACCGTTCTTGCATGACTTCAAAAAAAATTAAAGTTTATCAATCTTTTTGCAAGTACATTGTGAAAGTATATATATCCCCTATTTATCTACGACATATAGTTAAAGCTAGACTTAGCAAAGTCTTCATTCCTATGCTCGCCACATGGTACTTCACTTTATTTTTGTGATTGCCATATGAAATCACACCTGGAATAGTTTTGTCACATGGCCCACATCCACACTTGCCATGCGGCAATTCTTCTATGGTTGTCACATGGCATGACGTGTGGCATAGTTTTGTCATGTGGCCTATATTTGCAAGCTCGCCACGACACTTCACTTATATTTTGTGATTGCCACTTGCATGACACATGACGCAGTCTTATCCCAAATTAATTTTCGTTTGCTAATGGATGGTAGATTTGGATGGGGAGTACCGGATTGAGATTCTTTTGTTGGAATAAAATTAGTCTAGATGACTATGGGCCCATTTGGTTTGGCTTTGGGTAAATGTTATTGGGAAAATGCAAATACCTTTGAGCTAAAGGGGTTTGTGCAAAATGCAAATAGTGTTTGATAAATTGTAGTTTTAAAGTGTATTGTGAAAGGACTTTAGCTTAAACACTGTTTAGTAAAAACTACATTTACATTTTTGCTAAATTTTATATATAAAAGTTTTTTTTTTTTTTTTAAATGTAGCCACCGATGGCTAGATCTTGCCACCGGCAACCAATGTTCGGCGGTTAGATCTGGCTGTCGGATAGCCTCACTTGAGGTTCGGCAACCTCAGGCGGGGGTTGCTTGGGTTTGCGCGACCCAGGTGATGTTTGCCTGTTGCCGTCGAACCTTAGGCAACCCTTGGGTCGCACGGCCGTCGCTTGGGTCGTGCGACCCAAGTGTCGCCTAAGGTCTGGCAACCTCAAGCCTCCATCGCTTGGGTCGCACGAACCCAGGTGACCACCTGAGGTCGTGCGACCCGGCGATGCCTGAGGTCGTGCGATTGTCGCTTGGGTTGCATGATGCCTGAGGTCCAGCGACCAAGCGATGCCTAAGGTCGCGTGACCGTCGCTGGGGTCGTGCAACCTCAAGCGGCAGTCGCTGGGTAGCCACAACCCCTAGGCAACGGTCGCCAGTGTGGGCCACTCCTTGGCCGATGCTTGTTGACCTCCGTTCGTCTCTCTGAAGAAGATGAATAGTGCCGGAAAGAAGATGAACAGTACCGGACTTGCATTCCGAAGATGTAACTTCCCAAAGGATCTTAAGAGCTGCATTGAGCTAAATGCCCTTAGAGCCATTTGGAGATGCAATTGCATATTGCCAAAGTTGTCAAAAAAATCGAACCAAACGCTTTTGTATTTGGCTAAGGGCCTTTAGAGTCCCAAAGCCCATTTTCAAAGCCAAACCAAACGGGGCCTATGTTATAGTGGTACCAATTTATGATTTTTGTAAAATGAAAATTAGTTTAGAGTAAATTTACATACTGATTTGTGATTTTAATGGTATTAGTTCTAATTTTTTTTCTTTCATAATTGTCTAACATCTACAATTTTAAAACATAGTAGTTATCACTGATGAAGCCTAATTGTGCGCGCGCCGCTTGACACCACTTCATGCAAGCTTTGCCCCCAAATATATATTGTAGTAATTACCAGTAAAGTTTGAAAGTGTTTAGTAATATTTAAATACAACATATAACTTATAAGAATTCAGTTTACAGTAACTTGAAATGAAAAGTCAATTGATAGGTTAGAAAATTTACTCAAAAATTGTCTAGTAGGTTTCGAGTTGCCTAGTCTACCGAAGCTCCTTGCTTCCTTCTGCATGGAGAGTGTTGTGGCCTCAGCATATGTAATTATGACATATTCATCCAATCAATATTGATCATATAACAGTGAAGGATATGTAATTGTGACATATCCTTTCCTTGAGAAACCCAACCTCCCCCACATGATGCATAGCCAAATTTGGAAACCTCAATCAAGCTAAGCCCCTAAAAATAAATTATGATATTATTAATGATCATATATAAAACTATGGACATCGTGAATGACTTCTGATATTGTTTTACCATCATTTCACCAGTTTGACTCCCCATCTATGTACAACAACTAGCATACGTATATTTGTGGACTCTGTAGCAAACCGCCTCTACATTAAATAAACAATTTGCCCAATATTTATGATTAACGAGCTAATATATAACAATTTCTTGAAAGATCATTCCACGGTTTAAATGTAAGGAAGCAACATCATCATTCAAACACCCCTTTTTGTCCCTTTCAAAATGTTTACTAAAAGGTTTTTTTGGCTGTATTTGCAGGATTTCCAAAATTTGAAGTACATTACTTTTAGTCACAGTGAGTGGCTGGTTCGTATTCCTGACCTTTCATATACTCCAAATCTCGAGGAATTGGAATTTGATAATTGCAAAAACTTGGTTGAAGCCCACAAGTCCCTCGGATATCATGACAAGTTACGAGTGTTGAATTTCTCAGGGTGCTCTGAACTTAGTGCTTTTCCAAATGAGCTCAAGTCAAAAAATCTTCAAATTCTCATGCTTAAAAATTGCACAAAGTTTGAAAGGTTCCCTAATATTCCACATAAACTGGAAGCCCTAAACCAGCTTTGGTTACAAGGGACCGCTATCAAAGAACTCCCCGCATCAATAGAAAATCTTGTCTCTTTAACGAGAATGCATTTGAATACATGCAAGAACCTGGTTAGTCTTCCATCTAGCATTTATAAGTTACAAAACCTTGAAGAATTGGAAGTTGAGGGTTGTACTAGTTTAGTCGGGTTTCCAAAGTATGAGGATTCAGCTGATCCGTGCATGAAGACTGGACTTTCAAATTTACGCCAATTGTACCTTTCTAGATGTAATCTTTTCGAAGTAGAGTTTCTTGAGAATCTTTCTTGTTTTCCCCTCTTGGAAACATTATATATGAAGGAGAACAATATTATTGCCCTTCCTCCATCCATCAATAAGCGTGATCATTTGTCTATATTGGGAGTCGAAAACTGCCATCAATTACAAAAGATTCCCGAGCTTCCCAAGTTATCAAATTTCTACGCAGATAACTGCCAATCTCTACAAAAAGATGAAGATTTATCCTCAATTCATCAATTTATCCATAAAGGCTTGGCTGATGGGCTTGACTCACTTGGCAAGGTTAGATTTACTCTCTGTCTCCCCCCGAGGGGATGTGGGGTTTATGTTGAGTCCATTGTATACAATAGCATAAAACACAAGATTGAAGGCTTAAGATAAACATACAAATACAAAGTGTTTTTATAAGTATATGCATGTAATGTAGGTGGCTACCGTACTTTTATCGGAATGATTTCTATTGCATGAGACTCATGTATTAATGCAAGCAAGGATTAATGGATCATTTGGGTGCTAATACTAACTTGGATACTTTCTATTGGTCTAATTTTTGTAACAGTGGTGGCCAAATTACAGCATAGTTCTCCCCCAAGGAGAGATGCCACTGTGGGTCTTTCCTATTGAAGAGGATTCTATATCTCTCATGGTTTCCAAGGACTTATATGACAAGATTCTTGGATTGGCATTTTGTGTTGTTCTTGATAAAGTTGAATCTCAAAATGAGATTTTAGTACATGTTGATGGTGTAAAGCAGAATAGTATACGTGAAAGTTTCCCCTATCCATTGCATTCGGAACATATCTGGCTCAGCTATATCACACCACTTAGGTTGGGGGGAGCAGTCAATTTTGGTCAAATTGATGAAAAATATATAAAGTATAGCTTTACCAAATCAATAAACATGAAAAGGTGGGGACTTCAAATAATATGCAAGCAATTGGGAGATGATTTAAAGGTTGAGCTTCGAGATAATCAGCTGATAGATCTAGCTTTACTCTACGAAGTTGGTCATGAATCAATAGACTCACTAGCGGGGAGTTCATTTATGCACGAAGATAATTCGAGCGGAGCAAATCAACAGTAGCACTTGCAAGATTGTCAAATGGGTACCGAGGAACATAGTCATATAGGATCAAAGAGAAATCATGAATTTATTCTCACTCAAGGCATGCGAGACAAGACTTTGTTGACTTCTAGTTTGACCAGCAGAAATGAGGATGGTGGTGTTGGCTTGCAGCTTTTGTTGTTAGAATGATGGGAACTTGCTAAGGAAGCAATTGGGAGGTAGACAAGTGAACTCAGATGATCTTCATTACAATGCCTTTTTTCCGTTCTGGTTTTTCTCATTTTCTTTCCTCGGTTACATGCTGTTAGTTACCCATCTATTTCCATTGAGGTATTTTATGTGTCACTTCAATTAGCGCTGACATGCAGAGAGGAGCTCGACCTACTTCTTGACTTAATATCGAGAAAACGAGTTCGAAGGCTGTGGCCGGAGGGTTAGATGAGAGGAAGAGGAGGGGGTGGGGGAGGGGGCGCTTGGGATGTGCATTTTGATGCTGGTAGGAGGAACAATTTTGGAAGAGAAAGATACTTACAGAAGAGAGAGAGGCACGCACCCACGAGCACTCTCCGTGAGTTTTCTCTACCTTTGTTCTCAATTTTACTTTCTCTTTCCTTACACTTTCATTTCCATGTATTTTTTATTCAATTCATTTTCTTTATTCGTAATTTCAATTTTCAGTGCATCCGCTTCCCTTCGTACTTTGTAAGCCCATAGATTCATTACTCAATCTAAGTTTTCATTTGTCATTTTTATATATTTTTGGAATTATGGAGTGATCCTGATTACTCTCTCTTCATTTTACTATTATTATAAATAAATTCGAACACTTATTTCATAACAATCTTAAAGCGTAGTTATTTCCATTATGTCATTTTTTTTTTTTGTTAAAATCTAACATTTTGAGAATTATGAACATTGAATTTTTCGTGAAATGAAATAAAAAGAGCGTAACGAAATCGATTTTCATCTTTCTCAACGATTTACCTTCCGTCTAATTATGCACTGCCTTCGTCCCATCTTGAACCTTTTCCATTTATTCTTTTCCTTTAATTTTCCCGTTGTCGTAAAGCTCCTCCTTCCTTTTCTCATCCGCCGTAGCCAAAACTTCCGACTCCACCAACGCCTCATCTTCCATCCCCCGCACCAGCGATCTCCGACGAAATGGAAGAAGAAGAAGAAGATGTTCGTCTTCCCGAAACAGAGTCCCTATTGAACTTGACGGCAACGGACTACCACCGCCGACCGAAGCCATGGAAACTGATGACGATTCTCTCCTGAGGTTCGTTCTGGGCCTTGTGCAGACTACTCTAGATCAGGTAACGCCTGGCACGTCCGAATTCTTTTTTTGTTTTGTTTTGTTTTTTTTTTTGTTTTTTTTTTTTTAAGTTAATGGAATACTTGAGCTGGATTTTGAATTCGATTCGGTTGGTGCTGCAATTGCGCGGGAACTTGAAGGATGTGTCAGTTGAATTTGTTCGAGAGATGCTGAATCGGTGTTTCTTCATAAGTTTAGTCTGTGGATGCTTGGTAGTGAATTCACAGGTTTATTGACGTTACACGCTGCAAAATCAGCGACGATCTCTGGAAGGTGTGGTTTTTCTTTCTTTGTTTCCAGAGGTGTCAATTTATTGAAAGAAGTACGTGAAGTCTAGGTTCCAAGGAAAAACAAGCGAGGGAGAGTGAAATAATGGGATGTAGGGTCTACATGGGTTGGTTCAATCCCCTTTTCAGGCGAAAAACTGAGCCAATCCGGGTGCTTTTGAGTTGCCTAGAGAAAATGTGGATGTGTAGTATGTACTTATCATACAGACGTGCAGCAGGTGATCGGTTTGCAAGGAGAATTGAATTCTGAGAAACTTCGACCGCTGGGATAGGGGACTCTGTCTCAATATTTTATGAGGCACTTGAAAGAGGCAAAACCATAGGGGGATGAAGAAGATGCAGTGAGATGGCCACAGGGAAAGGTTGGTTGACAGTCAAGTCCTTTAACCACTTCTTGGAAACCAAATTTAGTTAGTAGTGTGAGAGTATGAACATCGGTTGTGCCAATGGATAACTGGTTAGGTAGTTATTTTCTTTTGCCTTGTAGACTTTGGATATGAAAAAGAAATAATCACCAGAATTACGGAGTTTACGTAAGCTATTAAGTAGAATAGAGACAAAAACACAAGTAGCTGATTGTCGATTCTGAATTCTGAGGCCTTTGCAACTGTTTAGGATTCTCTTTTTATTCTTATGTTGCCGTAGCTTTTATGAAGGAAAATGACTGAGAAGCTAAAACTCCTGGATGCTTCTTGAAGGTTTTAGTGAAACCTGATGAATGTAGTTTCTCAAATTAGTTGTTGTTTTTGTTTTATTGTTGTCAGAGCCATATCAGTTTGTGTTAGGTGGATTTGCATCTAAATTACAGGATGAGTATGTATTCATAATCATCACTTGGAAGTTTGGGACCAGTATATAACGCAGGACCTGCAAAATTTTGATCTTATAGCTATGAGATATGGATTCATTCCATTAGTAGCTGCATGTTGATACTGAAATATTTCTACTGCTGGCAACTTGATGTTCATTTTCCCTTGAATTGCCTATATGCAAGTATAAGAGAAATTCTGACTCTAATACCCAAATTTTTTTCCCCCAAATTTTTTTCCCCTAATAAGTAACAAGACCTATTTGCATTTTTAATATAAGGCAAAGCTTGCTTTGGACACCCTCAAAGTTCCAGTTGGGTAAGGAACTGATTTTCAATAACCAGGTGCATTTTCAAATATGTTACTTTGTTTTCAGTCTTAATTTGTAAGTGACGTCACATTGTACATTATTTTTTTTTTTTCTAATACCTTGATTGAACAGCTGTGTGATTGGTGAGAAACGGTGCCTTATTGCAGCAGGAAGAAACAGGACTAATGAGAAATGGAATGTATGTCTATCATTACTTCTTTACCCCTTTCTATAAATTTTGGCCAACAGCACTTTGTTGTTGTTTTGAATGGATACCCTCAACATCGTAGTTATTTCTTTAATATGTGATAAAATAGTACATCTGAACAAATCTGTTAAAAAGTGGAATTTTCTATGCATTATTAGGCTGTTAATGGTTTTGTTCCCGTTATTCTTTCATAAAGAACGACTATGGCTAACAATAGCAGTAATCTTGCTTTACTTTGTACAATGTTTCACATTTCTCGTTTGCCATTGTTCTCTGTCTGAATTTTGGACCGAGAACAGTCAGAAAAAGCTTCAATGAGGAGAGAAAGAATAGGGGAATGATATTTACTTTCTAAATAGAGATAAAGCCTTTTGCAAGCTGCTGGACCAGAATGTTCAGTGCTTGTAGATTGTCCTGTGTAGCATGCTTGAATATGTTTGTAAGTGCTTGATTGCCTTAATAGATTACAAAGTTATAAATTGTTCTGAGTATGTATTTATTGCTTTACATCACATGGGAGCAAGTTGTTATGGTGGCTTCACTTGTCTTGATTAAAAGGGCGTAGTGAGAGATGCTAAATTCTAAAGTTATGAGAAGTGAGTTGACGACTTTGCAAAATCTCAAGTATAAGGATGATAACTGCAATTTCACATAAAATTTTAGAGAATATGATGCTTGAGTACTAGGAATTAGATCGAATGCCTAATAGTAAGGAGAATACTCTTCAAACAATGTCCATACCTTGACATTGAGGAGCAAAGAGAGTTCTCCATGCTTCACATAAGATTTTCTCTTAGACTCTTATTATTGTGGGTATTTGAAGAAAGAACTGAAATTTCTACATAAGGTGCATCGATAATTCTGTCTTGGAGACAGTGGTTCATCCACTAGGATTCATGATCTAATGCAGTTGGCTTTGACAAAAATCCTATCCCTAGTATACAACAATCTTCCTCCCTTAGTCTAGATACAAAGCAAAGGATGAACACAATTCAAGCCTTGAAAGTATAGTCAACATGGAGCAGATACAAAAGAGGCAATTTGAAGAGGAAATAGACAAGTTATAGATGTGTTTCTATTGAACTATTTTTTATTTGCATTGCTAAGGCTCTTGACACTGAGAGGAAGAAGGCAATGGCACTTAGAGATGCATCGATTTAAAGATAAACTATTGGACTCAAACGTTAAGCAAGAGTAAAAGAGATAAATGAATAAACGTGAAGGTGAAAACATTTTTCATAAAATGCATTTCCTAAATTTATGTTGAAAGTACACTAAGAGCAACTTTCTCTCTGACAAGCTCCTAAGTTGGATATGCTTTCTTTATTTTTTCTCCTTGTGCTTTCCTAGGCAACAAGGTGTGTAGAAATGGAAGCTCTTGATGTTCTTCTTGAACAGTGGCACTAGGCAACAAGGTGTGTAGAAATGGAATCTCTTGATGTTCTTCTTGAACAGTGGCAGAGGACTGAATTTTCGTCTGCAGAAGATACAGAGAAGTATTCAGCATGCTCCCTTTATGTGACGTGAACTATGCATACTGTGTGCAGCAGCATCATCAATCATTTGTACATTTATTGATCATACTGAACTAAAACTAAACTTTTGTAAAATTTGTTTAATCATAAATTATATATGACTCTTAGCCATTTTTAGGTATAAAGGAAGTATATTATGACTGTGCAAATGATAAATGTGGAGGCTGTGGCTCAATACTGTTGTTGCATCAAGTAGCTCCGAGGAATGAATTAGGTCAGTTTCTGAACTTGCTTTTATTGCTGATTTCGTATCTGCTTAGCGCCACTTTGAAATTGTGACATATTACAATTGACAACTAAAGCTTATTGGAGGTTTATGAATCATATTTTGATTACTATTGATATAGTTTTGTAGTACTTCCGATTGTTGTTGCACTTTGAATATTGCGACACATAACCATGAAAATAAAAAAATGGAACTAATTTTCCACCTTTTCTGTCCTCTTCCATGTCTAAATTGTAGAAAGTCGAGTTTAAGGAAGTGTCATGAAGTCAAGTTTATATTATTTTTTTCTCTCCCCTCTCTGTTTCCTTTTTTAAAAAATTCTATGTGACTTGTCAGACATTTCCTTTCTTTTTTTGCCATAAAAAATTTACTGTTCTGGAAAGTACTACAAGTTTCTGTAACATGGGTTTGTTCTTTCCTCTTCCTTTTCCCACCTGTTTCTTCATCTCTTCTTCCTTGCCTTCTTCCACTGCAGCGAGATTCTTTGATGTCTATAATGTTATCAAGTTTAAAGTGGGAAATATAGCATCTTCAAAGAAATATGATTTAACTATAAGGAAATTATGCTTTCTGATATGTCATGGGCAGTGTTCTCAATAAAGAAATCTCTTTCCTTGTTTATTAGTTCCAGTTGTCTCTTCTTGCATACATGAAGGCATGTGCTTACTAAATTGGGGTATGACATGTGTTTGCAGTATGATTTTTCATCTCTCGGACACTACCATGATCTAACATGTCATGATTCCTGAGATTGTCCAGAAGTCACCAATTATTTTAACTCAGATTCTGTCGACTTAAAACTTAAAAACATAGTGAAATAGGATCTGTTTCATACTTAAAGTAGCTAATATAGATTACGGACAATGTCTTTCTGTTGAATTATTAGTTTTGAAAGAAGAAGCTCAAGTACAGGGAAATGGGGGAAGGGTTGTGGAGAAGCAAGAGTATGAATAAAAAAATTTATGGGGGGAAATAAGCCATGAAACTCTGAATTTTAGAGCTAGAAATTGATAGTTATGCTGCTCTTAATAATCTGATTATCGGGAAGAAGCAAGAGTATGAGTGAAAAATCTTAGGGGAAAAAAAAAATAAGCCGTGAGAACTCGACTTTTAGAGCTAGAGATTGATACTCATGCTGCTCTTAAGAATCTGATTAGAAGTCAAAAGTATTGTAGGAAACATGAGCTAGCTCATTGCCTTTCTGAATAGAGAATCAAACAAGAGGATGCATCTTGTAGATAAAGCACCACCTTGCTCAAATTCCACCGTGCAGAGCTCAAAAACTAGCCTTAATTATTGCATAGTTTCATGTTAAGAGAGAATAAGACTGTTGTCATAACAGTGAGCATGGGTCATATGCAATGTTTGGAAGATGTAGCTGATTGAAACCCATGCTAGCCATTATTAGTAGACAAGTCATTTGCAAATCTTCTCTCAATCAGATTCCCGTTGCCAATATCTCTCTGAAGAGAACTTGCCTATCTGTGTTAAAAGCCTTGAAGTAATCCCCTGTTTACAGCTACTGTTTCAGCCATAGCTAACCCAAACACACCTCTTTTAATCTGATGCGAGAAGTTTGCCAAGGTGTATAGCCTAGTTACCATCTATCGATTTAAATGGTACACTTCAGAGTTAATTTGCTTGCCTGAATATCTGTTCTCTTGCATGGTATTCGGGCATGTTTTTTCATGTAGAATCTGTTTTGGGTTTCAAGCTGATTAGCTAGGTGAAACTGCAGAATCATCGGAAATAGTTGGTTGCTTCCACAGAAATTTAAGTGTCTGCATGATTTATGAATGTTTCCAACTTATTTCTTATTTCACTTGCAGTAATGGAAATTCTAGATTAAATGCACTTGTTTTTGATTGGATGATACCTTCTTTTGCAAAGTGCATTGTCAACTAGTCTGCTTAATTATCTCTTACATGGTATTCGGGCATGTTTTTCATATAGCTGTTTTGGGTTTCAAGCTGACAAGCTAGGTGAAAATGCAGAATCATCGGAAATAGTTGGTTGCTTCCACAGAAATTTAAGTGTCTGCATGATTTATGAATGTTTCCAACGTTTTTCTTGTTTCACTTGCAGTAATGGAAATTCTAGATCAAATGCACCCTAAGTATAACTAATTCAGTGGAACGGTGTTCAGCCATGTAATGGTTGCAAAGAATGGGTGTAGAATTTGCTCAGCAACAAAAGGTAGAGTAATAGATGCCCAGTATTTTCTTTTGGCCAATTTTCAGATGCCTTGTTTATCAAATGTAGCTATTTCCTCTAGACTGGGTATTCTTAGCCAGATTGTCATTTAAGAAATGGGACGTCATGTCCTTGGTTAAGGAAAAAGACGTATCTTAATAGCTACTCCATTGATTTGTTGAGAGAAGTATCTTCTTGATCCTTATCGTGAATTACTAGCATATATGGTTCTTGGTCAAGCAATTCTCCTATTTGAGCTCTCTTCATTTGCATATATTTCAAGAGACTGATCTGACCTAAACCTTTTCAGGCTTCTAAGATAATTAGTACACTCATTGCATACAGAAAATATGGCCTTGAAAATATTTGTCTAAGTAATTATAAAATGAATTTGTTTTCGCTTCTCTGTTTTATAAAACCCTGTAACTTGAATGCCATTTCTCTCCACCATTTTCCCATCCTTTTCCATTCATTTGCTGTTTATGACATTTTGCAATCTGATTTGTTTAAATATTATAGATAAATACTGAATGCTAATATTTGGATTTCCGCTTCAAAGCCTCACATCACAGGGTTACTTAGGCTTCTTATTAGATCTACGTGCATTGCATCTTCCTGTTAAATCCTCTCATAGCTTTGCACAACTAGGTAACACCTTTGGATTATGATTGTCACTTTTCTGAACATCATGGACATCATGTATTGTTGCATCATTACAGTTGGCAGTTACTTGTGAACATCATGGCCTGTTAAAAGGGAATGGCACGGATTATGGTGCCGTGGCAATGTTTCTTGCTGTGGCAGTAGGATATGATGCTCATGCTAAGATGGTATACCTATAGCTATAGATTTCCTTGTAAGATAGTAGTCAATCTCAACAAGGATAATATAGAGGTCTTAAATATGAAGTTAGACAACATCCTTGCTCTTCATTCCTGATTCTTGGTTTATTCTGATATATTGTTCATTTTTGTTATTCCTGTTAGTTAATTTCTTCATTTGACTATAATCTAAGTCATGCAGTTCAAGGTAGTTTCAATTCTTGAGGTGAACTCATCGTGAAACTACTTTTGAACTATAGTTTGTGACTCTTTGTATTCTACATGTAAGGCACAAATTTGGATGTGATCTCATTAGTGCTGATTCTAGCACAATAAGATATTCTCCTGTTTGTGTGTGATATCAAAATGGTTAATTATTTTATCACAAATGTATGTTCAAACGGTTTTTTGAGTATAGAGACTTGTTTGAATATTACTGACGATGATTGGAATTCTATTTTGTGATATGAGGATGTAGTTAAACGTCTAGCATTACATAAAGTAGCTTCAAATGATTTTGTGCACTCTGACCAACAATGCATGTGCCATTTCATGCTTTTTCAATCACAGAATTTCCTCAAAGGGCCCGAGAGAAGAAGCTCAGATTCTTGTCCAAATCAGTGTTTGCTCAGATGGTCATTCGTTCACTTAGGATTGCAGCTACACCCACAAGTTCATTTCATGCTTTAATTATTAGATCGTTAAGATAATTTACGGCATAACCTTATTTAGGCACCACTTTTCTGATGCTAAATTTTGTCATAGACATATTCTGTAATTTGCCTTTTTTTTTTCTTTTTTAAAGTTTTTTGAACTTTGAGTTAATTATAGGCATGCTATTGATGTGTTTGAGCACCAGATTTGGGACCATATCATGTGTGATCCCTTCTGATGATAAAAGTGGTATATAATTTGCATGTGATTCGCATTGATTTCCTGGCAAAGAACGCATTGACTAGATTTAAGCTTTTTTAATTGTACCAATTATGTCATATACAGTAGAATATATAATAGTGTAGAGTCAGTTAATGTGGTGTTTGTTCTTGACTTTGCCTAGCATAAAATTGTGGCAAAATCTCAATGATTTAATAGGACAGGTGGCGGCTCAAAGAGTACATGGAAATTCCATGGTTTGCTCGATTAAGAGGCAATTGGTAGTTACTTCGTCCGAGAGTGCGCTTTCGGTATTGTTCGATCCTGCATGATAGCCCTTTTTTCTTCTGGTTAAAAAATGTCAAATTTTGAGTTCTTTCTAGTTAGCATCAATTATATTTTCAATCTTTTAAAACATCTGAAAATGCCAAACAATTTGTCTGAAAGGCTCAGTCTAACATGAACAGCACTATAATCTGTTAGAATATGTGGGTTGACATCAATTGCATAATATTTAGGTTCGCAAAAAATACTCCATTATAATATTTACAATATATATGAGAATGTTATAGTGCCAAAATTAGATTATGTGATCATAATATATAGGGCTGAGCATATCTCGGTTATGGCAATAATTTGGTTGGCTGATTAGTGAAGACCAGTATTTTAACGATGACCTGTATTTTTTAATGGGTCTATTAAAATATTTTGCATAAATAGGTTATGGTCTCCGTTTCCCTCTTAATTCCATATGCCTACGGATTATCCATCAAGACCATCTAAGGTAGGAGAAATAGAGGAAAGCCTAGTCCTGAATTTGTATGGCTCTATCCATATTACTCGATTCAAAGATGATAATTGACTAAACTGGATGTGTTTTTTATTCAAGGCTAGGTATTGTAAATTCTACACAAGCCTTTTAGATCAATGAATTTCTTTTATGTGCTAGGAGAGTAGCTTTATATGGGTGATGAATTCACATAATGCATAATCTCGACGAAATTACATGTATAGTGCATATATTTCACAATTTATGGGTAAGTTCAGGAATTTGATTCTTTTGGTTGCTTTTTAAGATATTGATATGGATTGTAACTGCCTGTTCTCTGATAAATCTTCTTGGCAAATATTGTGTTATGAGTTAGTCTATTCCGTGAGGATTTCAAATATTGAAGGGCATGCGAACCGGAAAAAATATTTTGCAATTTGACCTCTTTGGTTGTTATTTTGGACAACTAATTTATGGCGTTTGTTACCCACGCAACAATTCTTAATACTCCGTGAATTTTGTGTCCTAATTTAATTTGTGCATGCAAAATTTTCCACTTGAAGATTTTGGAGTAAACAAGAGAACCAAAAGTCATGTAGTGCAATTCAACAATTCTACTTTAGTGGTCAAAATCAGTTCGTGAGTTTTGTTCTACAATGTATATCGGTCCTATTGTGAATTTCATGTCGTGATATAAACTGGGTCATGAGAATTTCAATTTAGAAGTTTCATAAATTTTTGGAATATTTACCTTATGACCGAGTAAACAGGCTCCAAATTGGATAGCGATTTCTTACTATAAGATGAAATCGGCTTCCTTATCGTGTAACCCACAGCAATTTCGGTCATTTTGCAGCTTTAATTTCAAATGAAATCCATTGAGGGCATCTGAATCGAGTTTTGGGTATTTCGAGTTTCTAATTCCTAATAATTAGACCATCGTTAGGCTATTAGATGGACAAATAAGCTTCGTGATGCTGTTTCTGATCTGAAAGGTTGTTTAAACAAGTGTAGTTATGAAGTTATTATGCATTTCCTCATGAATGTATTTGACCGGCTATGGAGTTATTTACAAGCTTTTTGGTTGTTGGTCTATTGATAAATCAGAGACTTTATTTTGGATTAAAGCATTTAATCAGGATTTCATGTTATTATTTTGTTATAAAAACGAAATAGAGGCATAGTTGCGCTTTAGAAAGCTTGAATTGCGGCGTTTTAACTCTGAGTTTGTAATGGATCAAGATTGGGTAGAAAAATGGGTCCAGCAACCTGGACCGAGGTCGAAGAAGACCACGTGCACATGCAAGTGAAATTACAAGCGCGGAAGAAGCACGTGTGGGCGCGTGAGAACTCTTCCAACTTGGATTTCAAAGCGATTTTTTGTGTTGCGCTCCAAGTGCCACGTCATACTTTTTGTTAAGAGTTGCACACCTGCTCCAAAAAAAAAATAACAAAAGCAAACAAACCACCTAAGGAAATATAATAATAAAATAATATAATAGAAAGAACACACTAAAAAAATTATTACCGAATTTTTCCCAAAATTGAGTTACATCTCCACATAGAGGCATCCTGCAAATCCACTAAACTTCAAAGAAAGTAAGTACATAATAATTATCTTTTCTCAAAATCGGGGTATAAAAAGATTGAGAATACTTTTGAAGAATCAAATTTTTTTTCTCTCTTTTCCTTATTTCTCTATTTACCTTGGCGGCTACAACCATTTTGTAATTGATACATGGGGTGTAGCTTTTCACCTAAAAGCAAAAAGAAAAGGAAAGACTAGAAAGTCCTTAAAAAGCTATCATATCCCATTTAAGTTGGGCTAGCCTCATCTGGTTTCCACACTTCGGGGCTTTTACTAATTACTTGACTATGGCTGGGTTATTTGTATCTGCTATTTGGAAAGAGGAGGACTCAATGATTATTCATTCGACGAAATTAGAAATCAAAATTTTGATAGATAGGGATCCCATAAAACGAAGGGATATTAAATGAATGGAATTGTGACATGGATGAGATATAATGAAATTTTAAGATTCCCTATGGAATGAGATATGTGATAAAGCCAATATGAAGAAATTCCAGGAAGTTATAAAAAATGCTAGGCTTCACTCGCCAGCAGTCTCCCACTTGAAGACAATTACACCTGATGCACCAAGCTACTTCACATCCATATCTTCTTTTTTTTTTTTTGGGTCAATACATCCATATCTTTCAAATGGTGCATTTGGTTGGGCATCCAAAGCCCTCCTTTTAGGCTAAAAGATGGTGTTTCAGACCATTTTTTGCAAAGATTGAGAAAAAGTAAGCCTTTTGAAAGGCTGAAAGCCTAAGGTAGGTATGAGGCTGCCTTGAGCATTTAGCCTTCTTGGTATACTGGGAGGGAGAGAAACAAAAATTTTCTTCCCAAAATATCCTCACCGACATTTTGTTTTTTCAGTTTTGTCATCGTGTATGTTTGTTCACCTCCTTCTTCGTTGTATGTTTGTTCACCTCCTTCTTCGTTGAAGTTAGTTGGCGAGGTTGCGTAGGACTACGACATATCAACGACTAGCTGGAAAGAGGCCGGTGTGGTTGTGGCGGTCGTTGTTGGCCAGTCACGCGATCTCAGCAAGTTGCGGCAACCCCCCATGAGTCTCGTTGCCGCGACCCGGATCTAGGTCGCATGACCTCCACAAAGGGCCGCTTGAGGTCGCACGACCAGGTGGCCCTCGTTGAGGTCACACAACCTCCGGCGACCAAGATTTGGGTCGCGGCGAGGTTGCATGACCACCGGTGATTTAGATCTAGGTCGTGTGACTTCCAATAACCCATATTTGAGTTACTGCCAAGTTGCGGCCAAGTTGGCGACCTCCAGTGACCTGCCGGACCAGATCTGGGTCACATGTCCTTCGGCGACCTCCTCGAGGAGGTTGTAGGGGCCATGCGATTTGGGTCGCGGCAACCATCACGCAGCCTTGCGCAAAGGTCAGGACAACTTAGTTGAGATGAGAGCCAGTATCTACTGGGTCAGGAGTGAGTGGCCAGATTCAAGGAATGCAACAGTAAGAACAAAATTGAAGAGCCACCTAAAACAAGAGATCGAGAGATCTCTCGTGTAAGAACTTGGCAGTGGAGAAGTGGACAGAACCTGCACGAGATTGAAGCTTGGGATCTACCAGGATCGACCGAGATTTGGGTTGTTGCGACCTTCGTGTAAGGCCGCGTGATGGTTGCCACCCCTTAGATCACGTAGTCTCAGCGACCTCCGCATGAAGGTCGTGGCATGGTGGGTCGCACGGCCCTTCGGCGAGGGTTGCCGTGGCTTAGATCACAATCCTGACCCTCATCGAACCACCTACTCTTCACCGGACCGTCTGCCCTTTACCGGCCAACTCTTCTCCTTTTTTTTTTTTTTAATAACAAAAGCCTTTTGCAAATATAATTTCTCCAAATACTATTTTGCTCAAAGATACTTCATAATAGACTTTTTAAGTCCAATTTACCAAGCACAATTTATATTTTGGAAACTCCTCTAACTCAACAACCTTTGTATTTTCCCAAAAACTTTCCCCAAAAGCCTTTCCGAACGCACCCAAAAACTAGTAATTGGAACTTGTGCCTCTGCGATGCTCCTCATCAGTTAACACAAAGTAATACCAATGGTAGTAGTGCAGAAAGTATGCTTCTCTTTGTCTACTACCTTGGTAAATATATTAACCAGATTTTTCGAGTCATCAATCTCTTGCAACTTTAACTCATTATTTTTCAATGTTGACTTGATGAAATGATAAACACCTATTGATATGTCTAGTCCTTAAGTGATAAGTTGCATTCTTTGTTGGGTGTACTGCACTTTGACTATCACTCCACGGTATACTTATTGGTTGCTTTTGATGTAGCTCATCCATGTGATCTTGTAACCACATGATTTCCTTGGAGGCTATAGAGTCACTACTTTTTATAGTTGAGATGCCCAGCTCACTGACATACTTGCAACTGTAAAGACATATTTAGTGATACTCTTACCACTATCTTGATCACCGAAGTGATCTACATCCACATAACCCTACAACTCTAGCGATGTATCTCCATAAAAAAGTGTAATTTGATGTATATGCTAGATATATCCATATCCATTTTAGTGCATTCTAATGCTCTTTGCCCGGGGTATGCATATATTAACTCACAACTCTTACCGTCTATGCAATGTCTAGTCTCATGCTCACCACGAAACACATCAAACTTCCCATCACTAATGCACGTGGGACTGCCACTATTTCATCTTTTGAAGCTTTTGTACTTGGAGGCATATCCTTGGAAAGTTTGAAATAACCCGTTGGAGGAGATGCAACTAAATTTGCCTTATTCATGTTGAATCTCTTTAACACCTTCTTCATATAATCTTTCTGCGATAGCCATGATTTCTTATTTTCCTATTCTTGATGATTTTCATGCCTAAGATTTTCTTGGTCTCTTCCAAGTCTTTCATAGCTAACTGTAATGTCAACATCTTCTTCACTTTTGCGATTCTCTTCATATTAGAGCCCATCAGTCTATGATCCACATATAAAGAGAGATACACTATATCATTAGACCAAGATTGCACCGAGTGTGAATTGAATATGAGACCTTCGTTTGAACCCATGTTTAGAGCCATTTTAAATCCAAGTCAATGAAAATCTCTTAGAAAATGGAGTCATTCACTAGCAAAATATTTGTAACATCACCCATTTAGGTTGCATTAGAATTGAATGAGTTTCTACAAGCCAAAACTCAAAAGAAAATGCATGCAGGCTTGGTGAACAAACATCACACGTGATTTTCTTCTTGAGTGCAAATTTGTGCTTTCTTTTTGTATTTGGCCTGCTTAAATATCATTTATTGTCATACATGGTTCTCATTATTGATCCATTCATTCTTTATTGCAAATTGAAATATTGGTATAAAAAGTCCATTTTTGAGTTCTCTTCCTTAGCTAATAAAAATGTATTAAATTCATAATCTCACTCACCGGGACAAAAAACATCCGCCTAACAATTGTAGGCAAAAACAAATAAGAAGAACGAGCGATAATTGTGGACCACAATCAAAAGATGCAAACGTTGGAGAATTGCCCCAATTGACATTAAACGAATGGGCAATAGATCCCGTTGAACAAAGCACAAGCATTCCATCAGTAATGTCAATAAAGTAAGGGTAGAAGTAATTTTATCCGAACAATTTTATGTCAAAAAGGATGATTGGTTAAATCAAATATGTGTTTTAAGGTTACGTATTCTTGGCGCTATATACAAGTTTTAGATCTTTGAATTTCTTACGTGTGATATCAGAGCAAATGCATATGGGTTCATAATCTAATTGATGCATAATCTTGATGCAATTACATGTATAGTCCCTAGATTTCAAAGGTTTATAGGTGATTTCAGGATTTTATTGTTTTGGTAGCTTATTTGCAAATTTTGTGCCGTAACTCGGTCTATGCAATGAGAACTTCAAAAATTGAAGGGCATGTGAACTGGAAATGATATTCTGCAATTTGATCTTTTTGCTTTTTATTTTACACAATTAATATATGGCTTTCGTTACTCATCTAATAATTCTTATACTCTCTGAATTTTGCGTCCTTCATCTGAGCATAAAGAGTTTTTTTTTTTTTTTTTTTGACAAGAAAGCAGGCTATTATTACTAGTTAAAAGCTGAAGCTAATACAGCATATGCATCAATACAAAGTAAATCCAAAAGAGCAGAGGGGGGGTTAGTCGCCCAGTTGCTAGGAAGAAAACCAAAACGCTGGGTTTTAGCTACCCAATCAGCTACCCTATTAGTATTCCTACTGCAGTGGGCTAAAGTAAGATCCGAAAAAGTCTTCATTTTGTGCTTGGCCCGGTCCACGAGAGGTTGCATTGACCAGCTTAAAGCAGATGAGGAGAGAACACTCTCCACCAACAACCGACAATCAGACATAAGTACTATTTTTTTTTCTGGGGAATTAGGGATTAGGTTAGAAGAGATGAAATCTAGGGTTTCAACCAAAGCTACGGCCTCCGCTTGTTCAGCTGAACTCACCTCAATATGCTTTGCAAACCCATCTCTGATTCAACCGAAATTTATGTAGTGCAATTCGAACAATTTTACTTGCTAGTGCACAAAATTAGTTAGGGGGTTCTGCCCTACGTTTAATATTTGTTTTACTCTGTTAATTTCATGTCGTGATATGATTTTGGGTCGTTAGAATTTCGATCCAGCAGTTTCATAAATCTTCGGTGTAATTACCTTCTGACCGAGCACCCAAGCTTCAAATCGGATGTCTACTTCTAACTAAATGTCCAAATTCCCTTCATTATCGCATTACTCACAGCAATTTCAGTCTTTTTTGCAGCTTTAATTTCTAATTCAGGGCACCCAAATCGAGTTTAATGGTGCAAATTCCTTCTAATTGGAACGTCATTAGTCTATCAAATAAATGGTTAACCTTCGTGAAAAAGGGGTTATAAGCTGGCGCGTGATCTAAGCCAGAATGACCATACAAAGGAGGAGGAGAAAGGAGAGGTATACTAATAGAGTAATTTTTCTCATCAGTTACAAACGGACAGAAGTGATTTTTTCACGATCTTATGGATGTGGTCAAGAAACTATATATCTTGATTCCTTTTGTGTATGTAAAAATCCCATTATTCATTTCTTTTTAGAACTTTGTAGCCCAAAATGAAAACGAAATATTGTCACAAATTGATAGAAACACAGGGTTTTTTTTAATCCTTTTCATCCCTTATAATTTTAAAGTTCATGTTTTCACAAACGGCTTTTTAAATCTAAAAAAGATCAGTCAATAGAGACAGAGAGATCTATGCAAAGATGCAATAAAAATACAAGGTCCTGCCCATTGAACCCTCAATAATCTTTCCTGCTTCAGTACTTCCTCAACATTTTATTGACTCGTATATTTATAGATGAGGAATAAGGAAAAGCACCCTTTAGACACTATTATAGTTGCCTCATAGTCACCTACTTGATTAATTCAGTATGCATGCTCCGGTGCTAATGCCGGTGCGGGGACAATGGTCTCATACTATAACGTGATATACTCCTCCCATAATTCATCCCAAGACTGACCAAGGAGGATCACGAAAAACGCATCGGAGTACAAACTCTCCATCATTGCGTTGAGGTCCGACACGAACCCACGCCTCTTCCCGCTGCAAAACTCCAGGAAATACGCCGTCACGGCATACCCATCGTCCCATCTGGAACCAGACCCTCTCGGCAGCCAATACTTTGATGGCCATCCCGCGTTCAACCGGATGTAGTCGGCAATGCCTGTGATAAAGCCGATAGGGGCAGTATCACTGCCTGTCCATTGCCATACGCGAGCGCTTTCGTGGTATACAATCCCCGTGAACTCGGCCTTCACGTCACCAACATATGCTTGAAGGTAGTCTGCGTCCACTCGGAATTGGTTACGATGGTGGGGGGATATCCATTAGCGACAAAGCTCTCGATGATCGCAAGCACCGTGGAGTAGCCTCTTCCCCCACCGTTGCTTTGATTGAACGTCTCCAAGACGAAGTCAGAAGCGGTTGATAAAGTTTCCGAAGCAAATATAGATCCGATCTCATTCTTGAATCTGTTGTCAGTGGTGTTGGAAGTGTTGTCAAGGACCTCGCAGATAAAGTCTCGAGCTGCTTGTGTTGGTTTCAGAGGAACGAAGACAAAAGTGAAGAGAAGAAAGAGCTTCAAAGGTCTCATTCTGAGAAGATGTAATGTATCGGATTGTGATGAGGTTTATGCAATATCTTGTGTCTGCTTGTGGAGTCTATATATAAGGTAATCTCGAGGATGAAGTAAAGACACGAGATCTATTCATTTAATGTAGTTGACTGTAGCAACTGCACATGCTGTAGTGATTGTCGCCATCGCAGTATGTTTCCATCCCAGAAGTGGAGTACAAAGTGCGTTTATTAAGATCGCTTGGAATCATGAAAATTTACAAAAAGCGAAAAACTGAATAATTAATCGTGAAAAATATAAAAGAACTAGACTTGTCCCATGTGCTGAGATGACAAAAGAGACTAAATACGGGCTAAGTCAATGAGTTGGTAGAGTGGAATCATCTAGTTTGGCCACTTAAGTCAATGAGATTTCATTCTTAGAACACTTGAGTTTACCGTGTCAAGATAGACATAAATGCAATCAATTTAAGCAATATGCTTGTATTACAAAGAAAATCAACATGGCTCTAGATTGGTATGATTTTGATAAGCATTCAAGCACATGATCCCCACAGGTGCAATTTGTCCTAACAAAATTGACGCCTAGAGGAATTATAAGAGATGGAAGGGCATAACTCTTTATTTATTTATTTATTCTTTTATAGTCAAGAAGACCCAATTTAAAGGAATAGTCCCTCCATCCCATACTGTCACGTAGGAGTGACCCAAGAAAAGTGATTTTTGTTGATTCATGTGCATATACATAATCGTATGCTTCTCGAGTATTTTTGTGTGGTGAATCATTTCAATCAACCTACTATGTTATTAGGCATAAATGGAGTAATTGTCAATATAAAAGGTATAGAGGTATTTTTGAATTTTTATTGGCGGATGGGTATTGTGGAGCAATATTCATGAAATAATAAAACAAATCCGTTTTCCCGATTGACAAAAAAGAAATGGCCATCTTACTTGAAATGGTCGATTTGTATATGGGGAATTATCTCAGCAAGAGATTGCACCAAGTACAAATTGAATATGAGACCTCATCTTGAACCTAGGTTTAGAGTTATTTCAATTCCGAGTCAGTTCGAATTTCTTGGAAAATGGAGCCATTTCACTAGCAAAAGATTTGTTTTCTTACTCGAGCAACGAACATCACACATGTAGATTGCATCAGCGTTGAATGAGTTTCAACTAGTCAAAGACTCATGATATAATATGCATACAGTTTTGATGAACAAACACCACACACGATTTTCTTGATACAAAAATGCATTCTATTTGTAATATCTCTCATTCCCACTTTTCCTTATTTTTTGGGTCGTCTCCTATCCCCACTAGATTAGGTTGAATTTAGTGGCGTATGCATGAAATTATAGTACCAAAATTGCAGCGTAGGAAAATTAAGGGGGTTGTATCATTTTGCAAATTAAATAATGGGTAAAAAAAAAGGAATTTTGAGTTCTCTTGCTAAGATAATAAAGGCCGAAAAAAGAAGAAGAAGAAGTGGTAATTGGGGGACCACAATCGAAAGACAGAAACGTTGATGGACCGGCCCAATTGACATTGAGCAAAAGGGGAAAAGATCCGGTTAGATAAAGCACGAACATTTCATAAGTTGGTGTCTATTTTGCATGGGTAGAAGTAAGTTTAGCCATAAGATTTTATGGTCCTATTGTATCATATTATAATGAGAAATGGTTTTATATTAATACATTAACTAAAGTGCGACAAATTAAATATCAATTGTCAAATAATTTTTTTTTTTTTTTGGGTGCAACAACAAAATAGTTATCTTTTTGTACAAAGCAATATTTTATATGATTGGATGAGATTTTACACAAAAAGACAAAAAGCATTTTAATCACAAATCATTCATTTTATACTATCAGGTCTTAATCTTTATAAGAGTAATTACAATATCCACTTTTAGTGTAAACAAAATTTGCACAGGCCGCGCAAATCTACCATCGATTTAAAAGATCGGATAGTTTTAATCCTCAAATGAAGAGCGGATAAAATCCCTTGTATAAAATTTCATTTATACTGGCAGTATATTTTATATTATTCATCACTCTTTATTTTCTTCTCTTCCTTCTAGAATTATCTATACAATTTCTTTATTAATTTTTTTTTGTTTTATAATCTACTTTTACAATCGAGTGACCCAATTACCAGGAGAAAGTGTAAAAAAGAAAGACATTTACAACACATAAGTAATCGCATTAAAAAGGAGTAGTCCCTCATCCTATCACTATCGTGCGCTTCTTGAGGCGTTTTTTATGTTTAAGTTTTTGAACCATCTCTATCGACTTGATATGTTGTTATTAGACATAAATGAAAACGATTGTCAATTAAAAGGGAATGGAGCTATTTTAACGTTTAACTGATGAACGAGTATTCTGAAGCACTCTTTATGAAGCAAAGAGTGAATTTCTATTTTCCTAATCCACCAAAAAATTAGCAATTCATATATAGTAAATAACTTTATCAGGAGATTGCACTAAATACGAATTG
Organism: Eucalyptus caleyi; assembly: GCA_014182885.2. Taxonomy (NCBI): domain Eukaryota; kingdom Viridiplantae; phylum Streptophyta; class Magnoliopsida; order Myrtales; family Myrtaceae; genus Eucalyptus; species Eucalyptus caleyi. The sequence goes on along the minus strand of CM024470.2, from coordinate 36,628,654 downwards.
AATATGAGACCACGTACTAAGTCTAAATTTAAAACCAGTTCAATTTCGGGCAATCTTTTGGAAAATGGAGCCATTTTACCCGCAAAAGACTGGTATTCTTATTGGAAGAACAAACATCACACATGGAGGTTGCACTAGGAGGAACAAACACCACACATTTAGGTTGCACTAGCATTAAATGAGTTTCTGTTTTAAGTATCCAAAATTCTTATCCCATGTTGATTAGGTTGGATTCAGTGACGAAATGCATAAATTACAAAGCACAGTATTTTAACCCCAAAAATTAACAGTACCAAAATGGCAGTAGGAAATCAACATATTGCTGGTATAGCATGTTGCAAATTAAATATTGATATAAAAAGTCAAAATCATTGGTTATGTTTCTTTAAAAATGTTTCTTAGAAGTTTTATACCTTTAGTATAAAACGCAATCTAATAGTAAATCATTCATTTGACACTATCCAGTGCAAAGGAAAAAAAAATTACACAAGCAACATAAACTCACCATTAATTTAAGTTAACCGGCAATTATAATCCTCAAATTTATGGGGGATAAGCTCTATTGTGTAAAATTTTCTTTACATTGGTTATGTATGCTCTAATTTTCCTCTTTTTAAAATGTGATGAAGTTTAATGGGTATTGGTACTATAAATTGCTCGAGTGATAGCGTTAGAGATTTAAATGTACAAGACAATTGAGAATTGATAACCAAATTGACTAGAATGTACTATTAGAGGAAAAAAAAAAAACTTACAATTTGGTTGCACTATTTGAAAAGTTCATAACCCACTGGCAACAAAAAAAGGCTTATTACTTGACTCATAAAAATTTTAAACTTCTAATATGCTTTTTATCTATTCGTTTTCTGAAGAATACAAATATAAATCTGTGCTTCCTTTGACATCATTTGGTCTTTTCATTTTTTTAGGGGTCAAGTTTGTAATTTAAAAAAATTAGTGGGGCCAAAGTCTACGAAAAAAGATAAATAGATACTGCATGTGAAAATTTACAGATATATAATATGAAATATAACAATTTGAGACCCCACTCAAATGAGGGTCGCGTTGTCCTTCGATCCAGTTCAAATGTTCATTGGTTGATAAAGTCTAGTTGGGTTTTCTCTGGGCTAAATCAGAAGCTTGCGCAGCTATGGTCATGTCTGATGATATCTTAGCAATCGTCGATAGTGCAGCTGTGACTGCACAGTGGTTCAGATGCTACGAAGAGCGTCGGCGTACCCTCATGGGCTCCATCAAAGAGGAATTGCTAGAGCCCATATCAAGCGTTGGGAGGGACAAGGGAGACTTGTTGACATTAGTTGGGTCTATTCATTTCGGGGAACTAGGGAGGAGGATGGTGGTGGTTTTTTGGGCTCCTTTTGGGACAATTGAGGCTTCTTCGATGAGATCCGACCCATCAGGAAGTAAACCAACAGCTATGCTTGTGTATGTTGTGTCCTAGAATTGAAGTTCTAAGTATTTCTCATGGCCAATTGGATGCGATTTAAAAGGCGAAGTTTGATACGAGTAATGGATATTGCACTCTGCAAATTACATATATACTACCTTGGCTTTATGCCACGCATGGTACATAGAAAAGGAGAAACATGAAAATTTAGTTATTTTAGTACAACGAAGAACTCATTCTAACACTATTAGTAAAATGTATCAATATGAACTTTGTATTATGATATTTATATATTAGAATGTCCATTCATCTAAAAACTTACGTTTCTAAAATAGTTTACAATGGTCTTATAAACTTTTCATGATGTCAAAGTACGGAATTTGAAATTTTATGCTCAAATCTCTTGGGGTCTCTTTTCTATTACATATTCCAGTCCTTTAGTGTTAGATAAAATCAGAGCCTACGAATAAGAATGTTACAACCGTTAATTATTAAAACATGTCTTCATTTACAAACTTCATTATATTAGATGTTATTCATCCATTTTGTGGAGATTCCTTTTTGTTCTTAATTGCAATTTTAATCATACTATTTATAGAGCTTTCTAACTCAATTTTCTTTTAAAATCCAGAATGATGTCCAATAAAATAATTTTGTGTCCTTTTTATTTTCTAAAGATACTTAAATAGGCCATGTGCCTGAAAAAAAACACAACTTTTTTTTTTTTTACTGTGACCATATTACGACCTTTCTCATGTACTAACAAAAGCGCAACATTCATTTTCCCTTTGTAACACAACCTTTCAAGTATACAAAAAAAAAAAAAAAATGTATATCGGTTGACCTATGTGACCAAAATCACATCTATTAGTATTTGGTCCATAACCGGAATATCTAGACCTCTATCCGTAAGATCCAATTTTGGAAAAACAATTTCTGTACTTCTTTTAGGAGGAGGGAATTTTTATTTATTTATTTAGAGAAAATAAAGTGATTTGAGTATCGAGAAGATACCATGAAATCCACATTAAGATGGAAGTGGACTGTAATTGAGGGATTGAGGTACGTTGGTACAAGACATTACTTGCTGTCAATGTAGAGTGAGTCTGGTAGGCTAACACCTGGACATAATAGTAGAGACAGAATGGATGGATTACTAAAGAATGCTACTCTTTTGTCAAAGTAATAACATTTTATGCAATTTTCGGGTAAGTATGAAAGCCTGTGTTACATTTCTCTGTGGTAAAAGGGAAATTTCCAATTAAGGATCTAAGTGGGGTTATTTTCTCAAAAGAGGGTCTAGAGTAGGTCATATTTAAAAAAATGGCCTGAAGTGGCCAAATCAATCTCTAATAAGGGTCTAGCCTCACTAGAGGGCCATTTACAACAACTTGAACGGGGTAATTTTGGTCAAAATCTGTCATTGAATGAAAATTTTAAAAAAAAAAATCCCCAAATGACTTTCTATTTTTCACGTTTTCTTCCTCTCCCTCATTGCTCTCGCCTGGTCCTCGACCGCGCCACACTCGATCTTTGCCGCTCACCTGATCCTCGGCTGTGCCACTTTCGGTCTTCGCCACTCACCTGGTCCTTAGCCACGCCGCTTGGATCTTCGTCGCTCGCCTGATCCTCGTCACTCGTCACCCACTCATCGCAAGTTTCAATCCACTGTTCGCTGTTCACCATAGGCTCTTCTTTCCTAGATTCATCATCCACAATCTTTAAGTCGTCCATGAGCTTCGAGTCCATCGTCTCATCTACAAGCTTCACTCACTTTCAATCGAAGCCAGTGTCGTTCATATCGGTGCATTCCGTTAAAATTGCATAAAATTTTATGTTTTCATAATATCATACTATAATGAGGCAAGCTTTTATATAAATGAAATAACTAAAGCACGACAATATGAAATAATATGTGGTATGATTGGATACGTTTAATGAAAAAAGATCATAGGAAGCTCTAGACCTTATGTATAAAACGCAATCTAATTATTAATCATTCATTTGATACTATCAAATTTTAATCTTTTTAAAAGTAATCATAGCATGCACTTTCAGTGTTAAAGAAAAAAAAAAGTCTACCCAAGCTGTCCAATTCCACCGTTGATTTAAGAGAATGAGTAGTAATGATCTTCAAACCAATGGAAGATAAGGGCCTTTGTGTAATTATTACACACAAGTTTATTGTTCCTTTTTCTAAATGTGATGAAGTTTATTGGGTATTAGTAGAGTAATTTGTTCAAGTAATAGTGTCAGAGATATAAATATGCAAGAAATGGAGAAAATATGATCATATAGTTGCATTACTTAAAAGAATTTCTAACTAATTGGCAAGAAAAAAAGGCTTATCACTCAACTACATTCCACGCATAAAAATTTTGTGTTTTTAATATGCTTTCTATCATTTTCTTTTTCTAATTCAAATGTAAATTTTAAAATTTTAAATTTTTTAATGTCGTTTTGTCTTTTCATATTCTAATGGGTCAAGATTATAATATGGAAGTGGGGTTGAAGTCTACAAAAGAGGCCAAACATACAATGCATACATATATTCATAGATGTATTCTAACAAAATTAAAAATTCAAGACTCTACTCGAATGAGAGATGCTCCATCCCTGGATCTCATTGAAGAATACTTCTCATCAATGATGAAAAGCAGTGAACGACTAGTGACCGCGACTATGATTGGCGAATGGCGGTAGCGGCATTGGCGACTGGCAGTGCTCACTACCGGTAACTGACAGCCAATATATCAATTAAATCAAGTTTTAAGCGTTCTCGCTCAGTACATGCTTGTATATTTTCAATATGAGAATATGCCTGTTGTTGTGAATAAATTTGTGACCGATGAGAATGTCCGTTGGTCTCTGGACAGTCATGCAAGCGCTTTTGTTAAAGAAGATGAGCAAACATCAAGGAGAGACGAAACTGCCATCTCTACCCCAAATATTGTGGAGGGGCCGACCATATGGCCTTTGTTTTCGAACTTCCTTCCCCTTTTTTCTAATTTTCCTTTGTTTTGTTTTGGCCACTCCCGAATTATCTTCGCTTTTCAATGGAATTATTGTCTCGTCTTAATTTATAGGACCACCATTTCGAAGCTTGAGTTGTGTTGTTGCTCCTATTGCGGATAGTAATTAATTTTTATGATTTTTCTTATCTTTTTTGTAAAAAAAAAAACGAAAAATCATAAACTGATATACATGTGCAAATTTATCCAAAACAATTTTTTTTTACCAAAAAAAAATTGTAAAATTATACGCTTATGACAACTTTATCCTTGGTAAGTTTCTGTTGAATTTTACCGTCAAATTATTAAGTTTGATGACACATGGCAATTAATAAGTATACCAGATTGAGATTTTACTCTCCGTTTGTCATAGGTGTACGGGTTGGTGGTTTTTCATGGTATTGAATAGAAGGTAAATTCATCGCAAATATATCATTTTGGAATTTTTGGTAGTTAAAAAATTAGTTTATGGTAAATATAAGAATTTAGTATTATTTATTATCCAAAAATTGGTTTGGGGTAAAAATTTACTAGTTTACTAGTTTAGGGTTTTCTATGGTACTAACTATTCTTTTTTAAAATAAATTTTTGGTCCTAAAACTGCAAATTTGGTTGTTAAATTAGCTCTTATTATTGGAGGTTGTACTATTCTTTTTTTTTTCTTTTATGTGATTGATACTCACGGTGGTGCTTTTGGCACCAACAGGGAGCCCTTGGTAACGGATAATTGTTTTGTACTTTTTGCAACAAATTTTCCTCATTTTTTTTTAAGGCAAGGCTTATAAGTTAGAACTTGAGCCCGCAATGCCGAGGATTTGAGTAGAGCTATTAAACAGGTGGGTTGGGTCGAGTTTGGGTCGAGTCATTAATGGTCCGGCCCAAATTGACCCATCAACCCATTTATGATCCATTTATGCCTACTGTAAATTTTCCAACCCATACCCAAGCTATACCTGACCAAACCCATATTAATAAAATATTTTCATATTTAACCAAATTTAGAAAAACTTATTCCTATGTTTTTTTAAGCTTATTTCTTATGTATATTATTTTTTTAAATGGTATTACTAAAATAGTTTTATACAACATAAATTTAATGGACAATTTTTATAATTTTTACAATAATTATTTAAAAATAATCTAATTTTAATTATTTTTTATTTTTAAAAATTAAAATTTTAATTATTTTTATTCTTTTTTAAATATAATTTTCTTTTTCTCTTTTTTTTTCTTCTTCTTTGGCTGACCGCCGGCCACGACAATGGCTGGTGATTGGCCATAGGCGAGCCTCAAGCTCACCAATGTCGATGAGCTAGAGGCTCGACAGATCGCCGAGGCTTAAGCCTCGCTCGACGCGAGCGAGCTTGAGCTCGCTCCTCGCCGGAATCGGCGAGGCTCGAGCCTCGTCTGACGTCGGTGAGCTCGAGGCTCGCCTGACCGATCACCAGCCATCGCCATGCCGGTGACCGGAAAGAGGAAGGAGAAAGAAAAAAAAAAATAAGAAAAAAAAAAAAGGAAAGAAAAAGAAAAGAGAAAATTAAAAAATTATAATTTTGATTTTTATAAAAAATAAGGTTTTGGTTGAAAATGGGCTCTCAATCCCATCCATTTAAAACCCACTTAAGACCCTCCTATCTTAAGTCTTTAATTGTGAAACCCATTTAACTACTTTTTGTCAAAAACAAGTGACCCATATATGACCCATTTATGATTTAAATGGGTCATATATGGGTCTAAGATCGATTTTAACACCTCTAGATTTGAGACACCTTTTAAATATTTGTTTGTAAAGCCAAATGATTAAAAACGGGTATTGGTGATACTTTAATCACAAAAGAATGAATTTCGGTCATTTTTTTGTAGTCTTTGAAGTGTTTGTATGGTATGGAATTTTGCGTAGAAAATACTATAAAATGCACAAAAGCATGACCCTTTTTTTTTTTTTTTTGGCTGGTGGAACAATCCCTGAAGAGATCATAGAAAACCTCATTAGTCACTTCTCAATCTATGCCATGAGAATTTCAAATATTTAAAGACCCGTGAACTGGAAATGATATTTTGCAATTTGACCTTTTTGGTTGTTATTTTGACAATTAAATTATGGGTTTCGTTAACCATGCAACAATTCTTATACACTATAAATTCTATGCCCAAATTAATTTGTGCATCAAGAACTTCTGACTTGAAGATTTCGATATGAATAAGAGAAACGAAAATCGTTTGGTGCAATTCACTAATTTTACTTATTATAGCTCAAAATCAGTTGTCGAGTTTTGTCTACAACATTATTAGTTCTACTATGTGAATTTCATGTCATGATATTTAACTGGGTCACGAAAAATTCGATCTAGAAGTTTCATAAATTTTCTGAATAATTACCTTATAACCAGGTAAACGAGCTTCATATTAGATGTTGATATCTTATGATAAGTCCAAATAGGCTTCATTATCATGCTACCCACAGCAATTTCGGTCATTTTGCATCTTTAATTTTAAATGAAATCCACTCAAGGCACCCGAATCCTAATAATTGGATCATTGTTAGTTTTTTAGATTGATGAGTAAGCTTCGTGACACTGTTTCTTGAACTTAAAGGTTTATTTAATTGATTGTAATTTCAAAGTTATTATGCATTTACTTAAGAATGCATTTGACCGGCTGTGGATTTATTCACTAGTTTTTGGTTGTTGGTCTATCTCTTGATAAATCAGAGACTTTATTTGGAATTAAAGCTTTCAATCAAGATTTTAGGTTTTTAATGTATAATGAAATTGAGATAGAGCTTCAATATGCTAAAAGGATCAAATTTGTTGCATTCTAATGCCAGACCTGGAATGAATCAAGAGCGGGTTGCGAGTTGGTCAAGCTACCCAGCCAAAGGTTGAAGAACACTGTACGTGTATGCATATCAATCGATTTTTCTAATTTCTTAGTGCAGATTTGACCACTACCATCTTATCAGAATCACCCACAGTTGGTGTATTAGATTTCTTTGTAGCACAAGATGTGCCATTGTATTGGTAATAGAGAGAATTTCTAGATGTCTGTTGTTGTATTCTCTACCTAAAGACAAGTATGTTAAAAAACAGTATAACGAAACTCTCGAAGTTTTGTTCGATTGTCTCTTTTGAAATGCTAAATTAAATATAAAGGTTTTAATTAGTTTCGATCATAGGAGACGGAAGTTTTATAAAGAGATTGTTTCTTAATTTTATGGCACTTAGATTGCCTTACACATATGTTGAGTTTATCAAATAGAGTAACATCTTGTTACAAAGTGCATCAACTTAGCGATGCGTATATTATATTTCCTTCATAAGATGCATAGCGCTTGACAGATCAAGAATGCGTTATTATAGAAAACTAAATAAATACAAAAACGAAAAGCTGAAAAAAGAAAAGGAAAAGAAGAGAGACTGGTAAGAAAATAATAAAGCTCCAGCCCATCCCTTAAGTTCGGCCATATGCAGCTCGGTCCGACCACAAGCGCAGCCCAGCCCATTCCATCAGCCCATGACTCGAGCCGGCTGGACACTTGCCGTCACTGCGCCTCCGCCTCCGCCTCCGCCTCCATCTCCGGCGCAGCTCCTCTCCTTCCGCCGGCATGTCTCTACTACCATTGATGGCTCCTCCGTTTGGGTTTTCCCCTCTCCAGCGACCATCGCTATCACCGCCTCGCCTGTGATGGTCTCGATCTTGAACTAACTACGTTCGCTTCGCGATCCTTCAAGCACCGTGCTCCAGCCTCCTCTTCTTCCGTCATCTGTCCCTCTCCAGCATTGCTTTGGGCTTTGGTCTCAGGATTGCGTACCGGCGTCGAGTTTCTGAGGGCGACGGCTTGAAGCCGTTCGTGGCCTTTGCTGACTCATTGATGACGCCCACAGCTGAATCAGTTCGTTTCGTATCCGATATGATTTCAGTTCATTCCTGCTTTGCCCTCGCTGTTTTCCGCGTTCCATTGCCGTTGATTACGCTGTGAAGGAGGAACCGAGTTTGCAAGGAAGCTTTTCGTTGAAATGACTAAGCTGGACTCCGTTTCGAGGAGTACCCGTTCCCGATAGAGATAATCGACGACTCCGGCGGTCGTGACCTCAAAGCTTTGGGCTGGTGACCGAGCGAGAGCAAGTCTCTCGAAGATTGAAGTCCAAAGAAGCTCACGAAATGCGCCCGACAAAGCCACGATCGTGTCCATGGACTCTTTGTTTCTCTCTCAATTCTCAACTCAACCAGACAAAAGAAAGGATTAACCTTGAGAGTTTGCACGAAAGGATCCGAATTTGAGATGGTGAAGCGGACATGGTGGCCTCCGGGAAGGTACTGGGGATCGACCGCCGGATGAGCTTGCGCCGTACCGGCCATATGACCTTGAACTTGAACTTGGGGCTCTCCATGTCCTCCAAACCCAGAATCTGCAATCAGCAAACTAGCAATTCAGGACCCGAAAGAAAGTGACAGACCTGACCGGCGGGGGGAAAAAGAGAGACCTCTTTGTAGAACTTGGTGAAGCCATGATAGGCAGTGATCGATGGCAATGGCGTTAGCAACTGGGGCGCCCATTACCAATGATCGACAACTAAGAAAAGCGGCCAATAGAGTTGTGTTTTAGATAGTTTTGTAATTATAAGTTACGGTTAACACTCAAACGAAATGTATCAATTGAATCAAATTTTAAGCACGCTTGCTTAGATTATGTTTGCATCTTTTTAATGTGAGAATATGCTTGTTATTGTGGATAAATTTGTGACCGATAAGCTAGTCATTTGGCTGCGGAGAATGGACTTTTGTGCTTCACGAGCGTCCGTTGGTCTCCGGACGGTCCTGCAAGCATTTTCATTGAGAGAAGATGAGGCGAACGTCAACGAGAGATGAAGCTGCCATCTCTATCACAGATGTTGATGGAGGGGGCCGACCATAAGACATGTTTCCGAGCTTCCTTTCCGTCTTTTCTTATTTTACTTTCTTTTTTTTTTCTTTTTCTTTTTTTGCCTCTACTCCTAAATTTTCTTTGCTTTTCAATGGGATTATTGTCTCCTCTTCGTTTACGGGACCACCAAGCTCGATTTCTGCTGCTGCTCCTGTTGTGAATAGTAATTAATTCTCATGGTTTTTATTTTTTTTTTGATTTAATATTACAAAAAATCTCAAACTAATATACCTATGAAAATTTACTTAAAACTAATTTTTTGACCACAAAAAAATCTTAAAATTATACACCTGTCACAAATTTACCACTATTAGTTTTCGTTGAATTTTAAAATTACTGAGTTGACACGTAATGATTGATAACCTTTGTTTGTTACATGTGTATCAATTTATAATTTTTGTGATATTAATATAATTTAATGAAAACTAGAGGGTAAACTTATCACAAATGAACTAATTTAATGTTTTTACTAATAAAAAATTAGTTTTGAGTAAATTTATCATAAAAGTATAAGTTTAGGATTTTTAGTGATAAAAAAATTAGTTTGAAGTAAATTTTACATATGTTTATCAATTTGGGGTTTTCTGTGATACTAATTTTTTTTTAAAAAAATAAATTTTTGGGTCCTAAAACTGCAAATTTGGTTGTCAAACTAGCTCTGACTACTGGAGGTTGGACTATTCTTTTTTTTCTTTTATGTGGTGAAACTACTCGCCGTGGTGCTTTTGGCCCCAACAGGGGGGCCCTCGGTAACAGATATTTGCTTTGTATTTTCTGCAACAAAATTTGTCTGCCCTTTTTTGGTTAAGTCAAAACTTAAAAGTAAGAACGTGAGCCCGTACTGCTGACGATTTGAGATACCTTTTAAATATTTGTTTATAAAGCCAAAGGATTAACATGGATATCTTAATCACAAAAAGAATGATTTAAAGTCTTTGAAGTGTTCATATGGTATGAAATTTTGCGTAGAAAATACTATAAAATACACCAAAGTACAACCGTTTTTTTTATGCCAGTGGAACGGTCCTTGAAGGAATCACATAAAATTTCTGTTGTCACTGATCAATTCACGACTACTCATCTTCCGAAGTGTGATCGACCTGTAGCGGTGTTAGAATTTGGAGGATTTGTTGACTCTTTCTTCTTGCCTTCTCTCCTTTCTATGTAGAGGCTTGTATGTCTAAGACGTAGATAGAATTGATTCCTAGTTTTAAGGCACTTACGATCTTTTAAGGAGTTCATGGGCTTCTCTTCTGATCAACTTCAAAACTCTCCGTATTCCTCAAATCGTATTCATTTTCTTTTTTGTAATTTTGCAATTGTCAAGCCTATTCATATTCAAGAGAGTACATAAGTCCACCTCATACTCGTGACCTGAACTTGAAGGATCCAAATATTACTAGTCCAACTAGCTTCTTAAGTTCATGTGATGCATTGAAAAATGTACAAACTCGCTTAAGGCATTTTCACTAGCAAAAGAAAGATTTTTTAATTAAAAACTTCGAAGTCTCCAAGATATTTGTACTTGGTGCGGGCCCCTACCGCCCAATGGAGCCTTGCCTCAAACGAACAATCCTTCCCCCTAAGAAACTCTAGGAGGGGAAAATTGAGACGAATGGGGCCAAGCAGGGTTGGGGAAATATGTCTTACTTGATCCGGTGAGGAGTATCGATCATACTTAGATGTCTATCTGGTTGGTATTTGATTTTTGAGTTTTGGTTTTGCTTTTAGGATCAGATTACCAAAAGTTTGTGCGATGTGAGTTCACTTTGGTGTCAAATTTGCTTGAAAGCTAATGAATGTGAAGTGAAATCTAAGAATCTATGGTGATTAGGTGGATGAGGATTGCATGGTTCAACTCTTCTATGGACTGGATGCTTTTTAAGCTGTGCTTGTCAAGAGCAAAATGAAATTGATAAGGAAAATAGCACGTCAATTCAAACGAAAACCAACTTGAATCAAATCTTTTTGTTTTTTTTTTTGTTTTTTTTTTTACTTTTGTGCCTTGCCTCTCTATATGACTGTGAGATTTTAATTGGACCACTGCCAATATTCTAAAAGCTTAAGTTTTTGAATTGAATTTTCTAACATGGTTTCAAAGTTAGGAGGTCATGAGTTCAAATTCTCTAGGCCTCTATTTGCCTCGGTTAAGACCAAAGGTCAACTTACACATGAGGAGGAGTGTTACAATATTTAAATAATAAATTATGTCTTCATCTAATAGGTTAAGTTTTGGGTTAGATTTTTTAATGACCCGAATCGCCATTGGTCGGCCTTTGTTAATGCCCTTTTTTTTCCTTCTTGTCGTATACTTGTGATCAAATTTGGAGAGTACTAGCTTTGCAACGTTGCAGCTGGTAAACATAGCATTACACTTGATGAATTTATCTTATCCTTGTGATCAATGGGCTTGGGTCTGCACGTGTTGATCCACTTCCCCCGTGTCTCCCTCTGACTTGCCCAAAGTTCACTTCTTAGAACTCCATTGACTGTCACCGTGGTTCTCACTTGTTCATTGGACGAAGTAGACTGATTTTCCTTTGTCAATCTTTCTGGCTCTATTTCAGTTGTTTTGAGGAGAGCTGGGTTTACAAGTTTTCACTAGTAGTCTCATGTTTGCCCGAAATAAAATCGTCGACAAAATACCTTCCCACAAAAGTTTAATCTTTAATTTTCAATATGAATTGAGCTTTGTGGCAGTTTGATAGGAACTAATTTGCATAATTAAGGATTACCGATGATAACAAAGGCAAATCTAAAGAATTTAAAGAATAAAGAACAGCAAATTGATAAAACTGGAAATTGGAATTGGATAAAAATTGTACAAGTGCTTGTACAAAATTTAACTATCATTGTAAAGTTATCTTTGAATTAAAAAAATTACAACTAACCCAGCTTCATCTCGATCATCCTTAATTACAACTAACGTCGACACTTTGTCGACCCACCACGACTCATATTTTTGGGAGTCAACACCTTAGAAGCTGTTGACATTGGAATCAGCTGTTCTGTATCAAAGATTTTTTTTTTTTTTTAAAAGGTGAAAAGTGTGGGCCAGTTTCGTAATTTCAGCCCATTGAAGTAGCCTACTAGATGGAAAGCACAGTAATGCGATCCGATAGTTTCGCCAATTTGATCCACATCTTTCGTTTTCCTTTCGTTATTCAATGAGGTTGGCCACCCATCAGATGTTCCTTTTTTTTTTTCCTTTCCTTTTCTAAGTTTGTTAGGGTCCATGTAGATTTTCTTTCGGGTTGGTCAGGCCATTATCAAGTAAAATACAGCCGACCCTACATTTTTTCTATTGTTTCAATCTCCAAAGAACTGAGTCACGAAAAAAAAAAAAAAAAAAAAAGACGTCTGGTTTGCTAGCATCCAGCTTTGGCATGGACAATTTATTCAGGAGAGAGAGAGAGAGAGACTTGCACTTGTTCTATGGTTCATGGAGTTGTGGTAGTAATGAAGCCCAGGGGTCGCCGAAACGGACCATGGGAGCTTCCTTTATCTATCGCAAACTCCAAGAAATCTTGGCAAAAATGTTATTACCTAAATTTTGATAATTTATTTAGTTATTTGTTGCATAAAAAATTAGAGACCGTCATGAACCCTTAAATAAAAACATTAGTTAAATTTACCTATATATATTAGAAAGCATTTTCATTTAGTAGTAATAAGCCTGCATATATTTGCATTTAAATAGGACCAGCGGCGGATTAATTTAAATGAATGATTTTGAACTTGATTAGATTAATTGGACCGAGTCCCTAACAGCATGAAATTTTGGCCAAGACCATGGATGCTAGAGAGTCAAAAATTGCATAATTAAAATGTCAAATTGGGAAATTAATTTATGAAAAGCAAACTTGGGGAACAATTAATCTCGATATTATTAAAATTCAAATCTTAGAGGATAATTGAGCAAATTGATGTGATATTATCACAATAAGAGAAGAGAAGAGTTTCCTATTTTTAAGATAGAGTATATCCTATAAACTTCGAATTATTAGGAAACAAAAATATCTCTTACTCTTGAAAGAAATCCTAATTGTCAGCCTATATAAAATCTATTATGTTCCTTGCCGGATTATTTTAGAATTCGAATTGGAGTGTGAAGACTGACTTGCAGAAGAGCGTGAATCCAAGCAGTGAAAATTCGTTCCTTGTTGGATTATTCAAGCTTGAAAGTAGGCTCGAAGGGCCCGATCTCACCGTCAAAATTCAGGCGCGCCTTCACTTCTTCAACGGAGTATCATTGAAGCCAAGGCCGCCAAGGCTATCACCGCACGACCTCCTCCATCCCGACGACGCTGTGGCGGCTCCAGTCACGGCTGCACTGCATCTCACCTCCGTCTACATGCTGCACCACTTGCACCATCTGAACCGCACCGACGCAATACCCGGATGGTCTTTGCACGGACACCGGTTCCTGCAATCTTTGCATGCTCAAATCAACCCGAGGCGCGTAAGCCACCGCGAATCAGCCCCACCACTATTCTGCCGCACGTAACCACAACGCTGACGAACCTTCCAACTAGTTCTCTCGAGTTTCTCGGTGCTTTCTTGCAGGTTTACGGGTGGCTTTGTCCAGGACCAGCAACAGAAATCACCAGCGTTCCTACAGTCCAGCATCTTGTTACCGCAGCCGATCAAGCCTCTGGTGAGGCCGACATCTCCGTCGCTCCTGATAAGCCCTTGCGATGCTCTTTCCCGTCCGTGATTTTCAACACTGGAGTTTCCTTCACTGGCATCTCACATATTGAAGAAATAAAGTGGAAAAACGACCAAGGCTGAGGAAGCCCGAATGTGATCTTCCTTCACTTTGCCAACATAATTTACCTATTGAAGGCTATTGGGCTCCTACACAGCGTCATAGGGATAATGTATAGGGCCCTCGGCCGGCTGCTGTCTGCTGCTTAGAAGACTAGGGCCTCGAGCTACTTAAGAACTAGCGCACAAAATTTCCTCTTTTTTTTTTTTTTTGTTGAAAAATCACTTAATTTATTTATAAATTTGTCTGAACTTTGACCCATCATTTCTCTTCAGTCCGATTCACCTGATATTTACATTTATTGAAAGATCATGACCTGAATTTTTGGAAAGTTCTGTCCCATTTTTGAAAAGCATCAGGATTGTGGATTTCCGCAAAATTTAATTATCTTTTCAAATGAAAAAATGGAGAATTTTGAATCCCCAATTAATTAGGTAATCTGATTCCACAGTCAACAAATAAGACCTAAGTAGAATTTATCTATTATCCGTTTATTTTTCTATGCTTTTCCTTACTATCGTTGGCCTAGCTCTTTCATCGAAGCTAGCCAGCTATTAAAACAAATTAAAAGAACTTTTGCACTGGGCCTCAACTTGCATCAGTGGGTCTAGCTTTTGTAAGTGAGACAAATCCTCCAACCCAGCCCATTTGTTCTTCGAGCCTCGTAGGATTGATAGATTTAGCAAACCGGGTTGGGTTCCTATGACGTCATTTAAGACGTATTATTAAAGAGGTTAATTCGAATACGACCCCAAAAATAGTTGTTTTAAAAAATTGAACTTTAATATGTCATTATTAAATGGGCAGACTGAGAATGTCTCATGTAAAGCGACGTAGTAAATGAGTCAAATTTTGTCAGTTCCTGGAAGACAAACAACAAGAACAGGTTTCTTTAAATGTTATTAAAATTCTGTGGTTGATGTTCTTACTAAGTTAGCGTTATTATTTAAGTGCAATAAAATTACAAGCTTAATTTTTTGTTTTTTTTTTTTGCTTAATTTATGGAAGAATTCGATGTTCATATTAGATTGCCTAATAGTACTTTAACGAAGTATAACAATGGTTGGTGTCAATATTCGTTCATGCTATTGGTCGCTAGCCGGGGAAGAACTCTATTAATAAAGTACTCACTTTTACGTGAAACACCCACATGTACATGTTTTTAAAGAAATTTCTGTCTCCCACACATTTGTTGAAGTTACAGAGAGATACTCATAATTCTTTGGTCCCTATTATATTCGGATAAAAGTACTAAAATGAATTTATTTAATATCTTTTCTTTAGTCAATTGATGATGTAATATGTCAAAATCATTAATGCTCAAATTATTATTATTTTATTTCATATTCATAGAGATAAATATATTTCTCTTGTGATTTCTCATTGAATAGCACGGATTAGTAACAAAATTCAGTTATTAGATATGAATTATCTATAAATTCTTGTAACTCAAATAGTCCTTCATAACATTTAGCCTCTTCTTGTTTATAAAAAATGAATAATTATGATAACATCAACTCGAGATTCTATTTTAATAACCCCAATCTTTTTATGTGGTTTTAAGGAACATGACAATATATACACGTTCGCATTCCGAACCGTACAATTTTTGTCCAGTATATTACTGACAAATGATAAGAATAGATGAGGGAAAATAAATTATAGGTATTTGAAGTTTTGTTTGTTTTAATGTTAAGCATCTGAACTTCTTTTTTATTCAATCAAGTACTTCAAATTTGCAAATTTGGCTCAAACTCAAACCTCCATTAAATAAATTATCATGTTATGTAATTATGACAACATAATTCGCTTACTTCGGTAAAAGTTAAGCCAAATTGATGACGTAACTCGTTTGCTAAGCAAAACTTATACTTTCTTGATTTAGATGTTCAATCATGAGGAGAAAGAGAGAGAAAAGAGACAAAGTGTGTGTGTGTTCGACCTAGATGATCTCGGTCATCCATTATGTCTCTATTGATACCACATCAGATGCCAACATGGATAGTTAATTCTTAATTGTTATTTATAAAAAAATGAATAAATAAAAAATATTTTTATTATGTACAAAATGTTTAGATATAAATTATGTCAATAATGAAAATATTTTTCATTATAATTATTTTAAGCGATACAAGTGCTCATTTTTTGAAAAAATATTTTCTCAATCATTTATTTCTTATGAAATAACGAAACCTCAAATTTTTTATCTGCATTTAAATGGGATTATTTATTGGTCATTGTATTCAGTAATTGTCGCCGTGACAATTGCACACATAACAAATAATATAATTTAAAAAAAAACTGAATGCATAATGCTTTATTCTTTGTTTTTGCTCAAAAGGATCAGGATAATCCATCTAAAGCTAATTAGGGCAAAAAAATTCATTATGGCACAAAACCTTTCACAAACACCTGTAACAAAGTTGGAAGCATTGTCTCTTGGTCATCTCCTGGTCGTTCACATTCTTCATGATGATCTTGAAATATTGTTCCGCTAACTAGTAAAGCTGGAAACTTTTTCCCGCCACTCTGGGAAAATTTCATAGGCTGGACTTAAAAATTGTCACCCTTCTTTTCTTTTAGTGCTAAAGAGAAAAAGAAGATGCATTGTCTCATGGTGAAAAAAGCCTTGTTCAAATGCAGCGAGACTAACAAATACACTGAAAACGTTTAAACTTGACTTGGATTTGTCAACAGTATGCATTTTTAGGATTTTCTTCTTATAATTATAGCATAAATTGTTAGTATAAATTTTTTTACACTAGTAGCCTTATAGTTACAGTACTAAGTTAAGAAAAAGAGGTATTATAATCCTAACTTCAATTGTGGATTGGTCGATTACGTAAAAATTTTTATAAACTTGCTCTCTTTTTTCCTTGTTCTCATTTCTTCATGATAATTAAGATTTAAGATGACTTGATTTATACAATAATTTCCAAATATGGTTTTGGGAGGGAGAGAGACCTGTGATTATAAAGGACTTGTCCTGAGGCTTGCACACGATTCTTTTGCCACAGAATTTATATGGCTCCCATGTATGGTTTTGGAAGGGGCGAGAAACCAATGATTGTAGAGGAGGAGCTTGTCTTGAGGTTCTCATGCAATTCTTTTTGCAAGAGACGATAAGTGTTATGGTGATACCAATTATCTAGGACCGGTGATTATAGAGGACCTTGTCTTGAAGTTCACATGTATTTCTTTTAGGTAGAGAGGGTAATTGTTGCGCACGAGTAATACCATTGTCCGGATAAATGAAGTAAAGAATGCGCGAGAGGAGATTTGGGCAATGTTAAGAGATTTGAATGCAAGGTAAGAGTTCGATACATTAGTATCGGAGAGATTAAAGCTAGTTCTTCTGTTGTAAAATTAATTATCAAATAATTAGTTTGGGGTAGGATGAGAAATTTCTTGTTAAACATGATGGCATATTAAAATCAGCTGATGGTATCACCACGTGTAAGGAAGAAGCAAGTTAGAGTTAAATAGCTCATGTCAAAAGGGCATAAGTTGACATTAAGCACAACAAGAAAATGTTAGGGGCTGAACAAGTCAGACCGAATGTGCCTCATTTGAAGTGTATCAGAACTCTCAAAATCACCTCAAATAATGTTACCCGTCACAATTCCATAGTTGAGACGCTGCCTTTGGTTAGACTTTAGACTGCCAATTTATTTATTTGTTTATTTATTTATTTTGTTGCCACTTTGCTTACCTAGAAAATTACGTTTGGCATTAAGACCCACTACTTTTTTCATTAGATTTTTAATCTACGTTCAAATGGTATTTTTATTGACCATTGCACTTGATATAACTATCATATTGGCAACTGTTGTTGTGACAATTGCACACATAACAAATAAAAGATACCAAAAAAAAAAAAAAAAACTAAATGCATAAAGTTTTATTTTAGGGTATTGCTCAAAACGATCGGAACAATTCACTTAAGGAAAGTCAGGCAAAAAACAAATTCATTCTGGCATAAAACCTTTAACGGACACCTAGTAACAAAGTTGGAAGCATTGTCTTCTGGTTGTCTCCCGGTCATTCACATTTATCATGACTAATCTCAAAGCATCATTCCTCTTACTAGAAAAGTCAGAAACTTTTTCCTCCATTTTGGAAAATTAAGACACTCAAAATATTCCAACTTGACTTGGATTTTATCGACAAGAAATTTAAGGTGGAGAATTTATAATGAGAATTTATAGTCTTCCACGGATTAAGTTCAACTTTTGCTGTACTCCTAGAACAAATTCCTCTTATAAATGAGATCGTGGGAACCAGTCATCATTTTCAGCCACAAGATCATCATTTATTACAATCAAGGGATTAGGAACATGGAATAACATGTGATCTGCTTGCACCATCATGATCATCCCCCTCATTTCAACAATTTTATACAACGAATCTGGTTTACCAAGAGTGATTGGATCAAACCTATTAAATAAGATGAGTCTTATGTGAAATCCATCCTTTCAACACATGAAATTTAGTGGATTAAGATTAGATAAGTGGCATTATTTCCTTCAATTGTCAAAAGGACAGTTCGTATTGATTAAAAAGTAGTGACATAGTTTTCTATCTAGAAAACTATTGAGTGAATTTAGTGCATAAACTAAATTGAATTTAAACCTTAAAAATAGTGAACTTCATACAAATCTCTTCAACTTTTACGATTCTGATTTAGTTTACAATATATATATTCCATTTAATGATTTCTTACTTATTAGACGGAAATAACTACCTCCAAGTTTGACTTTTGGTTGTGGAAAGCACCTCAGACTCGGAGTGAAGTAGATCGAAGACTGAATAGTTGCAATAGGGAAATGCATGTGGAAACAAACATAAATAAATCAGACTAACGTAATAATAAAAATACCTTTGGAATTGGTCATCACACTTAAAATAACTGTTGTAGTAATTGATGCTAGCTGTAGGTGCAAGTCCATAGTGATCCCATGAGACAGGTGTTGAGTAATTCCATGCATAATAATTAATAGAATTTTAAAAGAACTGAATGTGTGTGTATCCTATGTGTTAGGAAAAATAAGGCTTCGAATTGGGTAGAACAATGAAGTCAGATCTTTAGACCAATCAAGTCGGATTTTGAGGCATAATATCACTTTCTTTAAGGATTTATTTGTCCCATAATATTGTTAATAGCCATTGCCAAATTTCCTCCAAAATATAACAAAGTCTCAAATGAGAATACTAGATAGCAATTCTAGTATTTCTCTAGGGTCTCTCATGGGAAACAATTGGAAACAATGGCTGTATTGTCTTTTGAAAGAAAACAAAAATGAAAGAAGAAGAAGATTGTGATTGAATAGACATGTTCAGTAATTTATAGCAAAAACAAGAAGTTTTATCCGAACGTACATAACCCTCTCAAGGATTAAGAAGTTACGTATGAATAGGTGTGACCTTTGATAAAAAAAAAAAAAATCGGAATTAAATAAATAATAAATAAAAATTAATCGTAATTCCTTTATGAACAAAATCTTGTTTCAATGGAACGCTATAATTAATTTTTATAAAAATAAACCCAAATTTTCAATAAATAAAAATATAACGATCATTGGTTAGTGCCAAATCTCGTCCACGTGCGCACTTACATCTTTTTGATGTGGGACAAGGCACCTCTTAATTTATTTTATAACAAACTACCAACATTAAGTTGTTGCTCAAAAGGCTTAGGACAATACATATGGTCGTCTCATGGTTATTCACATTCTTCGTGGCTATTTCAAAGCGTGGTTTCTCTAACTAGTGAAGTTGGAAACTTTTTCCTTTCACTTTGGAAAAATTTCTCATTGCTCTTTTCTTCTTTCAAAGCTAAGGAGAAAAGAAGATAAATTAAACTTAGTGCATAAGCTAAATTCAACTTGAACCATTGAACATAGTAGACTCCAACTTTCACAGCTCAAATCACTTTTGAACAATTGCTCAAGTTTGGCAACTATTGTGCTGATGATCCAACACATTTTGTTAGTGGCATATATCACCACCATATAAGTCAAGTGGCACTATTAATAAGAGGTTATAAATTTCAATTAACCAAGATCCTTAGCCATATTAAAGCGATAGAACAATTGCAACATGCGCAAACACAGAGATTGTAAGTGTTCCAAAAACACGATATGATGATTCTTTCATAATATTTTTTCTTTAGAGGAAATTCAAAAATTCATAGCACTTGATATTGAATAATTAGTTTGGTGATTGATGACATCTAATATTTTCTCACAAAAAACAAACAAAACAATTGTGCATGAGCTGTTACTGGCTCATTTATTTGATAAACCAGTCGAAATTGCATATTCATTAATAAAGTATCGATACATGTCAATTTATGTTAGTTTGATTTATCTTCTTGCCCATTACATTTCAACGATTGAGAATGGAGAATTTAAATATAAATGGGAGAAAAAAACTATATATTGTCAACAATGTTGATCCACATAATTGAACATAAGACAGTATGTATGATTAGCTATTTAATATCAATATTTTCTATAAGAGTCTATAGTACTTTTCTTTTTGGAATTTCAATCTCCAAAAGATATTAGTTATGTGATAAAGCAAACGTAAACTTTTTATACACCACATATAGAGACAACTCTACTGAGATTTTAATTTAAACCAATACAATTATTTTATAGTGTAGTGTATTTTTAAAATACTCGAAGCCTGTAATTTCACAATGCTTGAACATCAACTTGATTGCTTGATCATCGGTAATATGGGAACACACACTACTTCCTTTTTTGAGTCTACGAATGCCTCATAGATATTAATATATGAAAGACAAATATTGCAACAATACATAAGGAAGATGTTGAAATGATCTTCAAAAATTTGATATGGTCATAAATTTTCCATACGATAATAAGAACTTAGTGTGATTTTAATTTTGTATATGTAATTTCTATGTTTTTATTTTTCAATATATAATCTAGATAGTTGTGAAGGATGCAATCAATAATTTATTATTAAAAGATTAACACGTAATTTTACCATAATTATCCTTCACGTATTTTGTCATCTAAATGCTTACTAAAATGATTTGCAAAAAATAATTGCCGATCAGAGAGGACGGGCTAGAGAATGATTCCAGTCCTCGCGCTCCCCTCTTTGGGCGAGTACTACAGGCTCGAGAGGAAATAGGGGTATTCAGACCAGCCTCCTCTTTTCTGATTCGGAATTGAAAGTTGGTCCTTCTCTGGAAACCTCTCTCTTCATTAGAGTTGTTTGTCAGGTTTGTGCAATAATCGAGTTCCGTGGACTAGCAGTGATCTATACTCGTCGGTACTTTTTTTCAGCCCCAAAGAAGCTTGCGTCATTCAGAAGTCAGTCGGTGGACCGGTCTTCGGTGAAAAATAGTCCATGCGTTCACACCTTTAGATGTCTTGGTCCATCCTTGAGCACCACCATTTACTAGAGTACCAAATTAAGTCCTACATCTTTATACTCTAGTATAAGAATAAATCAACAAGAAGGTGAACGAAGTGCCTAGTAAAACACTGTACCAAATCTTAAGCTAGTATTCGTTGCTGATTGTTGAACTCCATTGGTACATTAAATAAAAAATTATCTAATGTTGCATGATTAATCAACAATTTAATAACAAATTCAGCATCAAACAAAGAAACTTCTGTCGATGTGACAATCCCTATAATGCTGTTTTATGTGGTCCTCAGTGAAAATAAGTCCTTGTGTTCATACCTATTTGAAATCTGGGTCCATAATTAAGTATCATGATTTTCAAAGAGGTGGTCATATCTATTAGATATCTTTATTTACCCTCAAGAACCATGATTTACCAAAGTTATAATATTATTAATAGATCTAATATTAATTTATGCCGATATACCTAATTGTGCTTACAATTAATCTCTTTTGATTAGTTATGTGTTAAGTAATTACGTAGTGAAAAAAAAAAAAAAAAACTACTACTCGGAGGTTGGGAATGCCCTTTCGAGGAAGCCCGGAACTTATTTCACACGAACACCTTGACTCTGCAAATAAATCACAAGAGTGGCAAACATGGAATTTGGTTCTGATCAAGTGAACAAGAAAGGGAAGGAATCAGCAGGCTTTACCAGGATGAGCAGAGACTAGAGCGCGTGAATTGTGGTCCCCTTGACTCTCCAGCTTTTTCTTCCGGTCACTGCTTTTGAATCTTGTCTGATTCCAATTTTCCATCGCTTTCCAACTCACGCTGAAATCTCTCTTTTTGCATCACCGAAAGCCATCCCGTGCTTGAAGCTTACGACCGGCTTTAACTTTTCAAAGGGTCCCCATCTCTCGCATTTATCTCTTTTTTCTCCAAAAAAGAACCACCGAATCCTTTTTTTTATTTTGTCTACAAGGCTCACGGACAGAATTTACTTAATCAATCGCTAAATTACCCGCTTCCTGTTTTCCCTCTCTTATCTCATCCCTGGCCAGCTCACTTGACCAAATCAAAATTTTGAAACTCCAGATCGCCTTGTTTGCTGTGTCTTTTGGCCATCAACCGAGGGTCCCTGACCAGGTTGGATTTTTGTGTAATCCAATCTCATGACCGTGTTTTGCTCCTTCAAAAGCCGTTTTTTTTTTTTTTAAACAGTCCACTCTCTTGGCCGGCCGCAACTCATCTAATCATCATCTTGAAGGTCTTTGATCCAAACTTCCACAATTATTGGAGTCGTGATCCACCTTGTCCAAATATTATCTAACTCTACCGCGAGAAACTAGGAGCAATTCCACTATCTTGCAGTTGTCCAATGACTCTATTTATGTTGGTTTGAGAGAGATAAAACCAAGTACCAATAACGAAAATTGCGAGTCCTTGGTACATACGTAAACATGCAGAGGCTCTCTCTCTCTAGTACAGATGGAAACCGAAGGCGGATTAAGTTCATTCCATACCGGACCAGCCTACAACGGCCTGGAATAGGGTTTTATACATTTTCATTAGGAGAAGAGTGAACACATGAAAGGAGGGGGAGAGAGAGAGAGAGAGAGAGGCAGATACTGAACAAATTGGTCCGAGATGGAAACCCAAAGCGGATGTTGAGTGAATCCATGGAAGGAGGAGAGAGAGAGGGAGAGAGGAGAGAGAGAGGAGAGAGAGAGAGAGAGAGAGAGGCAGATACCGAACAAATTGGTTCGACATGGGGTTCCTGACAGGAATGCCATTGCCAACCGCATATATCAAAGAGGCCCTATTCCTTGTCTGGGAGTTGATGCAGCCTCGTTGTGACTTATTGTCGCTCGCTCCAGCCACCACTAGAGAGAGAGATACCAAACAAATTGGTCCAACATGGGGTTCCTGACAGGAATGCCATTGCCAACCGCGTATATCAAAGAGGCCCTATTCCTTGTCCAGGAGATGATGCAGCCTCGCCGTGACTTCTTGTCGCTCGCTCCAGCCACCACAGCCTGTTTGGCAATGTTACTGTTATTTTGCTCCTCATAATAGAAAAAAATATAAATCGGTCAATTCATTTTTCTATTCTTCAAAAGAGAAAAATAGCCAAAAAATAGATTTAAAACAGAAACAAAAAAAAAAAGTAATTTTTTGTTCCCATAAACAAATTTTAGAAATAATTTATTTTTTCTTTTTTTCTCTCTTGGCCCCGCTGCCCCCTGCCTCTGCAACATGCTGTCTAGTTGCCACTGCCGACCGCCGGTGGCCGACAGTGGTCGGCAGTGGTCGGCCGGCAATAGCAATGAAGAATAAAAAAATCATAAAAAATTAATAAATTAAAAGAAAATTAGGTTACGAAAATATTTGTGAATTGTACCAAATACATTTTTATTTTTTATTTTAAAAATAAAAATTTTATATTATTACTAAACGTATTTTTTATTCAAAAATTGTGCCGAATAATAGAAATAAAAAAAAAAATTAATTCTGAAAAGAAATTATACCAATCGGACCTTACTTATCTCGTCCCGTCGCTTTCCGCTCCATCATCATGAATAGATAATTCAGCTTCTCTGCATTTTCCCATGGAGTTTGAATCCGACAGAAGAATCCGAAACCGCTCTGAACCACCCCCGTGACGAAACAGTGCAGGGGCACGAATTTTTTGGCGACGGCAGTGAAGCCCTTTTCCCCCTCTTGGAGTCATTTCTGACAAGAGTAAAAATGCTTTCTTGAAACGAAGAACTTTTCCATCTCTTTTACAGTTTAAAAGAACAGCATGAAAGGGTAAGTCTTCTGCTTTTCTGTCTCGTAGCCTTTGGCTTGTAACTTCTTGAGCTTTATTCCCACTTTTTTTTCCTTTTTCGTTCATCTTGCATGTCGAGCAGTCCATTGGCCGATTAAAAAGAAGAAGTTCGTAATTGAGCCCCCATTTTATTTGACACAAACAAGCTTTGTTTAATTCAAATGCATTGTGCCTAAACATAAATGTGTCTTTTTTTTTTTTTTTTTTTGGTGAAATAAATGTGTCTTTTGTTTGAATGCTGAGAAATGCAATAAAAGATGCTAGTGTAGGACTAAACTAAGCAGATGTTTTTCTTATTAAGGATCCAATTGCCGCTATCGATGAACTTGATTCTTGATTTTCTCATGAAATGAATGAAAAGTCTATATGTTAAAGTTTGTGTCAAAGCAAGATTAGAGGTATAAACTTTTGAAAAACTAACTCTTTTCACATTTGCTAAGGAATCTTGTGATTATTTGAGTAATAGAAAGTATTGTTGTCATCACATGTATTATATGTCGTCTGAGTCGTCATGTGTTAAATTATTACTTAGTGAAGAAGAAATCACTTGGAAGTTAGGATGCCATTTCGAGGAAGCAAGCAAAGTTTCTCTGGTTAATAAGCCTCCACTTTTTTTGTCGGCCACAAATAAGCTTGTGTCAATTAGATTAATCCAAATAATGCGGTGGTGCAGATAAGTCCACGTGTTCACACCTATTAATAGATCTTTTTCTTTTTTTGCTCGAACACTTAATTGTGCGTGTAATTATATATCTCTTGAGTGATCTTCTTATATAGCAAGGACAAAAACTACTTCTCGGAGGTTGGAGATAAAATTTCGAGGAAGACCACCAGAGTTGTTTTCATGAGTGAGCCTATGACCTAGATAATGAGAATCCCCTACCCTAGAGATCTGTCCGTGCAATAATTTTGTTGGCCATAGAGAAGCTTGTGTCAATCAGCAAATTCAAATAACACGGTGGTACGCGGTCTTCGGTAAAAATGAGTCCTTGTGTTCACACCTATTAGATAACTTGGTCCACCTTAAGCACCATCATTTACCAAAGTTCTTAAAAAGTCGTGCATCTTTGTCCTCCAGTATAAAAATAAATCAACAAGAACAAGTGGTGAGCGACCTACCTGAAAACACAATTTCAAACCAGAGGGATGTTGTTGACTACGTTACTCGAGGTGGAGTAAATCCAAGCCGAATCACATGCACGCGCTTAATGAAATTTTAAGAGACGCTTCACAGTGAACACTCGAAGAGAACACACAAGTGGCTCTCGATTAAAGAAAGATTATGGGGTTCAATACCCAAAATCTTTGACCTTCGAACCTACGATCTTGGTGCACATGGTGCCACCACAGGTTTCTTAAAGCTAATATAGAGGTACATCAATCATCACTCGCAAATTTGCCGTATAAAAATCTGCACGCATAAAGCTAACCAAGATAACATACCTTCACTTAGCTATGATATACATAAATGTTGCATATATAATTATATCTCATGAGCAGTCATGCTTTAAATTATTACTCAGGAAAGAGTAAATAGCTACTTAGATGTTGGGAACGCCTTTTGGAGGAAGCCAGCAAAATTGGTCTTATTAGCGAGCCTAAGACAAAAGCTAACCTAATTAAAGGCAATATACTTCATTTTCCATGAAAGAAAAAGAAAAATGACCACTAAACAGATGAAAGTCATTCCCTCAAAGCCGGCACGTTAATTATAACTTTATCTTATGTTGAACGTCATGCTCATCAACAATTTAAGAATATATTCAACATCAAATAAAGAAATCTGTTTCAATAAGACAATCTGAATAACACCGTAGTAGATGGTCTCAAGTGAAAATAAGCCCAATCGTTTATACCTATTAGATATCTTGGTTCATACTTATGCCCCAAGTTTCTCCAAAGTTCTGCTATCATTAATAGATCTAATAATATTCTTTTCTGATATACTTATTCGCGTATAATTATATATCTTTTGAGTAGTCATATGTTAAATTATTATTTAGCAAAGAAGCAACAACTTGGCAGTTGGGGATGACCTTTCGAGGAAGCCAACAAAGTTTTTTATTTTTTATTTTTTATTAGGGACCCTATAATCTAGATCGTGAGAATTCACCACTCTAAAGTTGTTTGTCTGTTTGTGCAATTTGATCTATAATATTCGCTACTTTGTCAGACATTTGGCTTTTTTACCGGTCATGTTCATCAACAATTTAACAGTAAAGTCAACATCAAAGAAACTTGTGTCAATCAGCCAAGCTGAATAACGCCATTCTTTAGTGAAAAAAAGTCCATGCGTTCACACGATAACGTGGTCCATCCTTAGGCACCATTACTTTCCAAAGTTCTAATATTATTCTTTGTTGACCCCACCCTAAAAAGCCATGCTTCTCTGTCCTCTAGTATAAGAATAAATCAACAAGAAGATCAAATGGTGAGCAAACTACCTGAAAACATTGTACCGAGTCTTAAGCTAATCCTCGTTGTTGATTGTTA
Source organism: Eucalyptus caleyi (assembly GCA_014182885.2). NCBI lineage: Eukaryota > Viridiplantae > Streptophyta > Magnoliopsida > Myrtales > Myrtaceae > Eucalyptus > Eucalyptus caleyi. The sequence continues at coordinate 36,601,830 of CM024470.2, read as the reverse complement.
AACTCCATCATCAATGGCTTCTTCATTGATACCTGAGAGGACTTATGATGTCTTCTTGAGTTTCAGAGGCGAGAATGTTCGGAACAACTTTCTTGGTCATCTCTACACAGCTCTTGACCAGAAAGGAATCTACACTTATGTTGATAGTGAGGAGCTCGGGAAAGGAGAGCAAATAGCGCCAGCACTTATGAAAGCAATTGAGGAATCACATATTGCGCTCATCGTTTTCTCCGAGGATTATGCTTCCTCACGTTGGTGTTTGGAAGAGGTGGCAAAAATCATGGACTGCAAGGAAAAAAGAGATCTCATGGTCTTTACGGTGTTTTACAAAGTGGAACCCAAAGAAGTGAGAACACCGAGAGAGAAGTACAAAGAAGCTATGCTTAAGCACGAGTCCAAATGGGGAAGGATTCAGAGGAAGTGAAGAGATGGAAGAAAGCTCTTTTTGATGCTGGTAGCTTGTCTGGGTGGCATTTAAAAGATGGCTAAGTGGAGTGGAGTCCATATTTTGTGTAAGAAGATAATTTTTGCAATATAGAAAATGTTTGTGAAAATAAATAAATAGATCTACACTCACCTGATTGCAAGTACACTTATAATTCTTCATCTCAAGATTCCTCAAAATTCTTAAGTGGCTTCAATTAAAGTTAGTAATTTCATATAAGAGTTGGTATATCTAAGACTTAGTCAAGAAAGAAAAATAAAATTTGGCAAAAGAGAAGAAAAGTTAATAAATTAAAGAAAAAAAGCTTGGCAAGTAACTCAAACGAAAATTGACAACCCAAAATTGATTTGTAACTTAATGGGCAAAAAGTTAGTAAGTCACTCTAATTAAGATTTGCCATCTTTATCATTAGTTAGGTAGTAACTCAAATTAGAGTAGGTAACTCAATAGAAAAGTCGGTAAATTAAAAGAACATAAGTCACTCAAATGAAAGTTAATAATCTAAAACTAGTAGGTAATTATTTAATGTGACAAATATTGGTGAGTCAATCAAATTGATGCTGGTAATTTCATATAAAAGTTAGTAAGTTCGAGGCCATAAGTTATGCAAACCAAGTTTTGGTAAGTTAGCACAAAAATGGCAATTTGCAAATTTTGAAAAATGAAGATGATATCATAAAATTGTTGGGAGTTATTAACATGTTATGAGAAAAGAAAAGTCACCGATCTTTTTTTCTCTAATAATTTTTCAACACTTATCAACACTTATTAAAATTCACTGACACAAAAAAAAAAAAAAAAAAATCTATCTCTGGGCATGGAAGAAAAGAGTTTTGCCTTTGGCTTTTACTAAGCCCCGTTTCATTCAGGCAAGGTGTGTAGCTCCTCTTTTGGATGCTTGTTGCCCTCCTCAAAGTATAATAGAAGTCCTAAATTTTTTGTGTGGACTATCTGACTTCTTGACGTTGCATTTTGGTCAAGTGAGTTCTACAGATTTTCAATTTTGGTCAACCAAGTCTAAACTCACTAACGGTTGCATTTTTGGCTAACCATAGAATAGACACGTGGCTTTTCCTCATAAAAATTGATGAGGAATTCATCGGCTGAAAGTTTTAAACACTTATTTGAACAAAATAAAATTTTTACAACTGGATTGATCAATGGACAAAATGTTAAATATGTGTTATTGCACTTACCCCATTTCTTTGGAAGGAATGAGAAAGTTTGCAATGTTTGATACATGATAATTAGTGTGTACACACCATGTAAGGCAATGACATCGTGCTTTGGGATATTTTAATAGTTTTCGAATCGAAATATTAACACCGTTCAAAGTCCTAAATAGATCTTTTAATTTAGGGTTTAAATATATCTCATATAATGGTTCAAAGAGAAAAATAAGTAAATCGTCATGCATAAATCAAAAGAACATAAATCAGTTGGATGACTAAGTTGAACCTAAACTTGTTTCAATTGATGTGGAGCTCTTGGAATTCTAATTCAACTCGTTGGGATAATTTTGTTTTGATTGTGATCATGTAAAATGGGATGCATTGCTAAGTCATTGTTGACTCATAATTGCTCGTTATTTGTTTATTCAAATTGTTAACATGATGCCACTTCTTTTCCATTCGTGACAGAGATGAGTCAAAGCTTATACAAAAAATTGTGATGGAGATCTCCACCTACCTAGACAGGACACTTTTGCATGTTGCTAAGCATCCGGTTGGGATAGATTCCCAAGTGGTTAAGCTAAAATCGATATTAAACCTTGAGTCTAATGATGGTGTTCTCATGGTGGGATTATGGGGACAAGGAGGCATAGGGAAAACAGCTTTAGCGAAGGCCCTTTACAATGCTATTCATAGACAATTTCAGGGATCATGTTTTTTGGCAGATGTTCGAGAAACTTCAAAAGATTGCAAGGATTTAGTTAGTTTGCAAAAAAAAATACTATTCGACATATTATTGCCAAAAAGATTAGTAGTGTCCAATGTCCATGGAGGTGTTAATCTAGTACGAGATAGGCTTTGTCGCAAAAAAGTTCTCCTTATCCTTGATGATGTGGATGACTCACGACAGTTAAATGCTTTAGCAGGAGAAGGCAATTGGTTTGGGAATGGGAGTCGGATCATCATTACTACAAGAGACAAACATTTGCTAACTTGTCATGGCATAAATCAAGATTATGTGTATGAGGTTCGCGCATTGGATGACAGTGAAGCTTATGAGCTACTTAGAAAGCATGCTTTTCTGACACATCAAAAATTGAAAATCGGGACGGATTTAGTGAAGAGTGTTTTGAATCATGCTAAAGGCCTTCCTTTAGCACTTGAGGTGTTGGGATCCTTCTTATGTGGTAGAAATGAACATGAATGGGAAAGTACACTGAGGAAACTTTCTAAGATTCCTAACAAAACCATTAATGATGTGCTCAAAATAAGTTATGATGGACTAGAGGAAAATGAGAGAGAGATTTTTCTCCACATTGCCTGCTTCTTTAAGGGGTGGGACAGTAGGTACACAGAGAAAGTGCTTGATAGTTGCGATTTTGAGACAGTTATAGGATTTGAAATTCTCATTGAGAGGTCCTTGATAAGGATTGAGCGCGAAATCATGCAAGTGCATGACTTGGTTCAAGTGATGGGTATGGATATTGTGAATCAAGAATGTCGAGATGATCCCGAGAGACGCAGTAGACTATGGCTACATGATGATGTGCTGGATGTTCTATCGCGTGACATGGTAAGACTTGCAAATACGATCAAATTCTTCTCCTTATCTTTTACTTTATTTACTACATAACCTATATGGCCTTGTATATATAGGTAGATTGTGCTATAAAAGCCATAGTGTTGGAGCCACCTGAGCTGAAAGAGTTATGTATCGGTCCCAATGCTTTCACAAAAATGAGAAAGTTGAGAGTACTCATTGTGCGCAATGTGCATAATTCTTTTCAAGGTCCTATATGTCTTCCTAATGAACTTAGATGGTTTCAATGGGCTGGATGTGCTCCTTGGATTCCAGAATTTTCCTCTGGTCCAAAGAAATTAAAGGGACTTCATATGATCAAGAGCAGTATCACAGTGGTGCCACAACAATTTAAGGTGAGCATTTTTTACATAGACCCTTTTATTATCTACTTCATTTGGAAATGCATATGCGTAGTATATGTACTAGTACACAAAAGAAAGTGGCGTTCCTATGTTTTATAAACAACTCTATTTTTTCCTTAAATGCCCCAAACAACTTGTTTTTGAAATAACATGCAACAAAAAATTGCATTTGAAAAAAAAAAAACGAAACAACTTTATGCGAAATATTCAATGGAAACATTTTGATGATAAGATGCACAATACGAAGAAATTTTATAAATACATGTGGAAAGAGAATGATTTTTCAAAATTTGAAACTTTTTTTATGAAGGTCATTGCATCATTAAAAGTTTCAAATATTAATGTTCAATTATGTAAGAGGTGAAATAGAATATCCAATTCAATGTATATGTCCACAGGTATAATACCTTTAAAATAAGTAATTCAAGATAATTGGTGGAGGGGAAAATTTGAAATCTCATAAAAGGAGGAGGTCATCTTTACTTCTATAAATGAAGTTCAAGTGCTTTGTGAACCTAATATCTCTAACTAATATTCCAACATCGAATCAAATCCACCTAGTGAAGAGATTCAAAACGCAAATCTTGTGTAAGCTAATTCTAACTTTGTCAGTTGTCTATTGAAAATTGAATAATGATCAAATAAAAGGGAAAAAACTATGAGGAACTAACCCGTTGGCATGTATCAAAAAGCAAAAACACCGAAGAAGTAGCTGGCTGAGTGATCAAGTAATTGATTTGGATGTGGCAAATCAAATATCTTAATTACAGCATCTTCCACTTAATGGCTCATTAGAGGCCACGTAGTCATCATGTGATGAGGCCTTTACCCAAACCCACATACATAATTGGCGTGGTTTGTCATGCATCAATAAAATTAGCTCAGTCAAAGGTCTGAGTACACCATGCTGTAAAACAAGGCATTGTTGAGTGCTTAAATCGGTCCCTGAAATGTTAGAGGTGCTCCCAACCGTTGGCAATTACCCAATATCATCTTTCTAATGGAAACAGAAAACAAAGAAGTGGTGGTTATCCGTTTGAGGAAAATACTTCATTTTCAACATTGCTTCGTTGTTAACCCAGTAGAAATTGCGCCGGGAGAGGGGTGGGGTCGCAGTTCAATACGATTTGGTTACTTCGATGGTGGAATCTGCCTCGAATGAGCTTTTTAATTTAGTAAGTGAAAGTAATAAGACAATGAGAATTACTTTAATTCATGCCCCATAGGTTTTCCAGGAAAGGCTTATATTATGGGAAGAATTGAAAGGAATTAGATTTTGCAACCAGCTTCCTTTGATTTGTTTGGGTGACTAATATGGCTGAGCATTATAGATTAATGGCCTTTCATGACTTCCTAAATGCAAATGCTTCAATGGATGAAGAGAAAGGGATGTGCATTTACTTGGGCTAATAATAGAGAAGAGGATGCTTTTGTCAAGAAAAAATTGGATAGAATGTCGTGTATCGTCGAATGAAGAGTTTTATTTCCAAATGCTGAACCTTTTGCTTTTACCTGCGATTGGCTAAAATAGTAGTCTTCTCTTAGTGTCACTCTTCATTGAACCAATCAAAAGGAAAAGAGAATTTAAGTCGAAGCTTTCTGGCTTGAGGATGCTGAGCGTGGACAAATTGTTAAACAAGTATGGCAATCTCCTGAGTTGGAAAATGCAGAGCTCAAGGAGCAGTTGCACAAAGTCACAGTTGCTCTGACAGAATGGAGTAGAAAAAATTTCAAGAATGCTCAGCGACAGGTCAATGCTTTGAAGAAGACACTCTCAGAAATCATAAGTAGTCATGATGTTTCACAAGACAAAGCAAAAGTGCAGCACCTGACAAAGCAGATAAACGATCTATGGAAACAACAAAAGATGTATTGGGAATGAGATCTTGAATTAGTTGGCTGAAATGGGAAGATAGAAACACTCGGTACTTTCATGCAACAGCAGTTCAAAGGAGGTAAAGAAACAATATTTCTATGTTGCGGATTGCTGAGAATGTATGGATTCGAGACCCCTCTCAGCTTAAACATGCAATAGTAGAGTTTTCCAATCTTTATATACCTCAGTGAGCTCCAGAATTTTCAGCCTAGTGTCCCTGCTTGGTTATGGAAGAAATGAACCAAGCATTGACAGAACGTGTAACGATGAAGGAAGTAAAAGATGTGGTTTTCATATAGGGGACTTTGAAAGCTCCTTGACCAATTTTGGAATGAATGGCCAGTTTTATTAACATGATTAGGAAGAACTCCAACAGGATGTGTTCAAAATGGTACATAACTTCTTTAAAACAAGCATCCTCGAACCAACACTCAACATGACTTATATTTCCCTCGTTCCAAAAGTTTTCAACCCAAAAAAGTTAGACCAATTTCAACCTATCAATTTATGCAATTTTGCGTATAAGATAATTTCCAAGATCATGACAAATCGCCTAAAACCTTGGCTTCCTTAGCTAATTGCCATACAACAAAGTATCTTTGTAAGTGGCAGGCAAATCCAAACCAACATTTTAGTTGTGCAAGAGGTAAGTCACTAGCTAAGAGTTCGAAAGAGGAAGAAGAGGTTTTAAGCCATGCTGAAGTTGGATAAGCAGAAACGTATAATAGAATCGAATGGAATTTCTTGGAAGCTTGTGCACTAAAAATGAGTTTTAGCCGTAAATGGGTTTCGTGGGTTATGCAATATATCAAATAAATTATCTTTAGTGTTAAATTCAATGGGAACCCTTCCTTATTTCAGACCATCGCAATATTGATGGCAAATGTTTACTCTTTTCTCATGAGGAAAGCAGCTGGAGATGAGAATATCATACCAATAAAACTAAACAGGCATTGCCCAACTTAAGGCATTGTCCAATTTAAACCCATTTGTCGTTTGCTAATGATTCTATTTTCTTGTTGGATGGAAATATATCGGAATGTCAAAACTTAGCTTTACTACAGATCAAGCTATAAACTCGAACAAATTAGGAATTCATTTTAGTGCTGGTTGCCCTCAAAATTTGAGAACTAATATGTCATAGGAATTGAGGGTTCTTGTAATTGATAAAATAGGGAAGTATCTAGGCATCCCTTCTAATTGGGGCCAATCTAAAAAATAGATGTTTGCATGGATTTTGGCCAATGTAAATATGAAAATGGAAGGATGGAGGGAGAACTTACTGTCAAAGGCAGGGAAAGAAATCTTAAATAAAGTAGTTGTGTAGGCTCTTTCACAATATGCTATGACTATGTTTAAAATACTAGTTTCTATATGCAAAGCTGTAGAGAAAAGAAATTGTCGCCTTTCGGTGGAAAAACAATGATTCCAAATTGGGTCTACATTGGAAGAAAAGGAAAGACAGTGGAGGGGCTACAGTTTGAGGACTTACTTTCAATAGGGCAATGTTAGGAAAGCAAGCTTGGAGAGTTGCCCAATCTCCATTATTAGCTCTCTGGTGCAAAATACTAAAAGGCCTTTACTTCCCCTCACTCTGACTTTTGGCATGCATGAAAGGGATCACGACCATTTGGGAGTTCGCAAAGCTTAATAATGGAAAGAGAGGCTATATTTAATGAAGTAATGTGGTTAGTAGGGAATGGGAATCAAACCAGGATTAGACAGAATATTATATGTATCAGAAATTTTGCCACTAATGACATGTAATGCTTTTACGACCAGTTCGATATAAGTAATCCAATAGGGGCGTACCACTAGCATCTAAAAAGAAAGTCAAAGCTATATATGAAATGAATATATGAAATTTTTATATTCTTTCGAATGACTTTCAAAGTTGGTTTAATCGTGTTTGCAAAAATTGAAAAATTTTTAAATTTTTATTAATTTTTGGGAATTCTCATTGTCATGGAATTTATATACGCAACATACCCCTTTTATATAGAGTTAAAGCAAAAACATATAGGATGTTCACTCATGTACTCGCCACATTACACGTCACCTTACTTATGTGATTGCCACATGGCATAGCTTTTTGAAGGGGCCCACGTTCACATGCTCCCCATGTGACACTTAACTTTGCTTCCATGGTAGGTTTTTTCACGTGGCTCGTATTCCCATACTCATCATGTGGCACTTCACTTTGCTTTTGTGATGACGTGTCATAGTTTTATCCTTTTTTTTTCTTCATCTCCTAACATATGATAAATTAGGTTTGGGGTACTAATTTGGGTTTTTTTTGTGAGATAATCATTAATTTATAGTAAATGTGTCATGGTAATATCAATTTGGGAACTTTTATGAGATAAAAATTAATTTAGGGTAAATTAGCGTGCATATACGGGATTTTTAATGGTATTAATTCAATTTTTAATGATTGTCTAACATAATATTACGTGTGAATGTTTTTATATTGTGTAGCTATATATTAATAACTTCTTTTAAGTAACATCTAAAACGTAAAATGATAAGGGTTATCTTTGATTCACGAAATTGCTGGGCAAAGCTCTAATATGAGCGTGCCACGTCACTTTACCTCGCACTAGCTTTACCGTATATATAAAGTGTTCAGTAATTTCGCAATGCAACATATAATTTACACGAAATTAGTTTATAATGACTTTGAATGAAAAGTTCATCAATAGGTTAAGAAATTTACTCAGAAACCTGAATGGTAGATTCCAATTAGACTAAGGATGCAATCCTTTAAAGTGGCTACAGTATCGTATAAATACCCTTTTTTTGCCCTTTTAAAATGTTTATCGAAGTTGGTTCCCTGTATTTGCAGGACTTCCAACAATTGAAGTACATTAACTTGAATGACTGCGAGTCACTGTTCAGTATGCCTGACCTCTCATGCACTCCAACTCTCGAGGAATTGAATATCTTGAATTGCAAAAACTTGGTAGAAGCCCATGAGTCGATTGTATACCATGACAAGTTACAAGTGTTGAACTTAAAGGGGTGCTCTAAACTTGTTGTTTTTCCAAATGTGCTCAAGTAAAAAAATCTCCAAGTGCTCAATCTTCAAGGTTGCACAAGATTTGAAAGGTTTCCTGATATTCCACATAAACTTGAAGGCTTGAAAGAGCTAAATTTAGAAGGGATTGCTATTAAAGGACTGCCTGCATCAATAGAAAATCTTGTCTCTTTGAAGAAAATGTTATTATATGATTGCAAGAATCTAGTAAGTCTTCCATCTAGCATTTACAAGTTACAAAACCTTGAATGGTTGCTAGTTGAGTGTTGCAAAAATTTAATTGGGTTTCCAAAGTATGAGGATTCAGCTGATCCGTGCATGAAGGTCGGACTTCCAAATTTGCGCTGGTTAGACCTTGCGGGATGTGATCTATCTGAAGTAGAGTTTCTTGAGAATCTTTCATGTTTTCCCATATTGAGTCAACTAGTTCTGTCAAAGAACAATATTATTAGCCTTCCTACATCCATCAATAAGCGTGATCAGTTGATAGAATTGATAGTTACAAATTGCCATCAATTACAAGAGATTCCTGGGCTTCCACCATTATTGCATAATCTTTATGCGGAAGGTTGCGAATCTCTGCAAAAAGCTGGAGATTTACCTTCATTTCATGATTTTCTCAAGAGAGGGTTGACCGTGTCTGATATTTACTCACTTGACGAGGTTAGACTCTCTCTCTCTCTCTCTCTCTCTCTCTCTCTCTCTCTCTCTCTCTCTCACGCACACATATTGATGTGGAGTATCCAATGTGTGCTTGTATATTGCAATGGCAAAAGTTGCAAAATTGAAGGCTTAAGAGAAGCAAACAAATATAAAGTGATTCTACATGTATATGCATGTAATGGAGTTGGCTACCATAGTTTCATGGGAATGATTTCTATCACAAGACTTGTGTGTTAATGCAAGTAAGGATTAGTTGATTTCTACTCATCCATAGAGCTTAGCTCGAAGTAGAATTTACTAGGATTACTTGCTAAACTCAAATTGGATTCTTTTATTTGGGTACTAATAACAAACTTGGATACTTTCTAACAATTTCTCTTTTATAATAGATCCATCCTGATATCGTAACTATTCTCCCTGGAGGAGAGATGCCAGAGTGGATCATCCTTTCTGGAGAGGGTTCCAAATCTTTTATGGCTTCAAAGGACTTGTACAACAAGTTCCTTGGATTGGCTCTTTGCATTGTTGTTGGTGACGATGAACAAAAAGAGGAATTCTCATTTGAGATTGTGTCACATGTTAATGGCAAAAGGCAGAATAACCATAGGTTTTCTCACTATTCATTGGATTCAGATCATATTTGGCTTGAGTATATGACACCATCTAAGCTATGGGGAGCAGTTGAGTTTGGTCAAATTGGTGGGAATTATGTACAATTTAGTCTTGCAATATCAAGTAGAGTGGTGAAAAAGTGGGGATTTCGGATAATATGCAAGCATCTAGAGGATGGTATAAAGATTGGGCTTCAAGACAATAAGCTAATGGATCCAGCCTTACTCCACGAGGTTGGTGAGGAATCAATAGATTCGGAAGCCAAGAGTTCAGTTATTCAAGAAAATAGTTCGATCGAAATAGATTTACAGAAAGACTTGCAAGATTATCAAATGAATACTGAGAAACATAGCCAAATAGGTGCAAAGAGAAATCATAAGCTTATTCTCGCTCAAGGCCTTCCGACTAAGACTATTTTGACTTCCAATTCGACCAGCAAATATGAGCATGGTAGTGTTGGCTTGCAACTTTTGTTGTTAGAATGATCAAAACTTGCTAAGGAACTAATTCACAGGTAAGTGAACTCGCTGATCTTGATTTCAATGCCTTCTTTCTTCTCATTCTTCTTGTTCTCTTTTATCAAGAAAACTTGTAACACGTTGTTAGTATCCATTGTTACCCGTGTGTTTCTATTCAGATATTTTAGGTGTCCACTTCAACTAGTATTGACTTTGCCAGCTACAATGATGGAAATGATCAACCTGGAGAGAGCTCGACAAGGAGAGATAAGCTCGATCTACTTCTTGACTTAATATCGAGAAAATGAGTTCAACCATGAAAGCATGCAAAGATTGTGGCTGGGGAGTTGTATGAGGAGGCTTGGGCGAATAAATTTCATTTCTATAGAGCACATATCATGCGAAGAAGAGTCGAATAAGGACAAGATCACATGCTCTTACCAGTGGCAAGTATGCAAACAAGGTTATCATGGATGAAGATCTGGTCAGAACGAGGAGTGATTCTAGCATATGTAAAACAAGTGGGATATGCTGGTGAAGTTAAAATTGGAAGAGAAGCACAAGCAACTTCAATGTGAGTATACTAAGGGCCAAGTCATCAGAGGGGAGAGAGAGAAGAACGCACGCAAGAATACGTGAGTTTTATCCATCTCTGTTATTCATTTTTCATTTTTCACTTTTTCTTTACTTGCACCTTCCTTTCTTGTACTTTCATTTCCGTGTTTTCTCGTTTCCAAATTTATTTCCTGTCAACGTGATTTCAATTCCAATGCATCTATTTTTGTTTGCATTTAGTTTCACATGGATTCATCCCTTCATCCAAGTCTTATTGTTGCACTTAACGCTCCTCCCGATCAGTCTCCCTTCACTCAACTATCACCATAAATAAATTCAAAAACATGACTCATAACAATTACCAAAAGCTACCACCGACCGCGGTGGCATGGCTGGATAGGCCTTGGACCTCCACGAAGGAGGACCAAGTTCGAAACCCCTGCGAAGCAGGGGCAGATCTTTGTTTCCCAGTGATTTAAGCGCGACGTCGAGGTGGTGGTTTCTCGCCAGCGTCGCGCAGGGGTTTAACGGCTGTCGGCCGAAGCACCGGTTCCTCCAGCACCAAAAAAAAAAAAAAAAAAAAAAAAAAAAAAAACAATTACCAAAAGCTTTGAACATATAACTATCCCATTATGTCATTTTGTTCTTGAAAACGACTTCTTGAAAACTATGTGAATAAAAGCAGCCTGTCAAAACTGATTTTTCGTGTTTGTCGAGGTACCCTTCCATCATGATAGGAAATATAATCTACCTTTGAGGATCGTTTGCTTAAAATGAACATTCAAATCCCCTTTAATTAACCGTAGTTAGTTTATTTTATTCCCAAATAGAATTCTGTACTTCTTTCTTCCCTCCTTTCATTTTCTTTGATTTTCCCTGTTGTTGGTAAGCTCCTTCCTTTTGTCCACCATAGGCACACTTCGAACTCCATTGACGCCACATTCAGCATCACGACTCCTCATCTTCCATGCGACGCCACCAGTGAGCTCTGACGGACTGGAAGATTGCCACCTGCCGACGGAGGTCATGAACGGACGGCAACGGAGACTGGCCAGTGGAGGCGAAGGACTACCTCCGCCGACCGAAGCCCTGGAAACTGGCGACGTAGCTTGCTTGGGGTGAGCAATTCTGTCCTGCGGTTAGTTCTGGGCTTCGTGCAGCTTGCTATTGATCAGCTTGCTTGTATTAAGTTGATGCAATACTTGAGATGGATTTTTGAATTCGATTCAGTTGGTACTGCAATTGTGCGGGAACTTGAAGAATGTGTCAGTTGAATTTGTTCAAGAGATGTTGAATCAGTGCTTAATCGTGACTTCTGTCTGTGGATGCTCGATAGTGAATTCATAGGTCATCGACATTACAGGCTGCAAAATGGGCGACAATCTCTGGAAAGGTATAGCTTTTTTTCTGTTGTTTTCATGGGTGGCAATTTATCAAATGTAAAAACAAGCGAGGGAGAGTGAAATAATGGGAAGTAGGGCGTACATGGGTTGGTTCATTCCCCCTTTCAGGCAAAAAAACTGAGCAAATCCGGTTGCTGCATAGGTTACGATGGAGGGACGGAGGGATGGATTTGGGTGCTTTTGAGGTGTCTAGGAAATGTGGATGTGTAGTACGTGCTTATCATCATACAGATGTGCAGCGGGTGATCGGTTTGCTGGGAGAAGTGAATTGTGAGAAACTTCTATCACTGGGATAGGTCTCTGTCTCCATGTTTTACGAGGCGCTTGAAGAGGCAAAACCATAGAGGAATGAAGAAGATGCAGAGAGATGGCAAGCCACCGGGAAAGGTTGCTTGACAGTTGAGTCCTTAAACCACTTCTTGAAAACCAAATTTACTTGGAGTGTGAGAGTAATATGAACATCGGTTGTGCCCATGGATAACTGGTTAGGTAGTTATTTTCTTTTGCCTTGTGGACTGTGGATATGAAAAATAAATAATCACCAGAAACATGTAGTCTACATAAGTTGTTCAATAGGATAGAGACAAAAGCACAAGTAGCTGATTGTCGATTCTGAGTTCTAAGGCCTTCACAACAGTTTAGGATTCTCTTTTTATCCTTATGTTGCCATAGCTTTTATGGAAGAAAATGACCAAGAAGCTACAACTCCTGGATGCTTCTTGAATATTTTGGTGAAACCTGATTACTGTAGTTTCTCAAATTAGTTGCTGTTTTTTCTTTAGTGTTGTTAGAGCCATATCAGTTTGAGTGTTAGGTGGGATTTGCATCTAATTACAGGATGAGTATGTTTTAATAATCATTACTTGGAAATTTGGACCAGTTTATTACACAGGACTTGCAAAATCTTGATCTTTTAGCTACGGGATATGGATTCATTCCATTAGTAGTTGCATATTGATACTGAAATATTTCTACTGCTGGCGACTTGATGTTCATTTTCCCTTGAATTGCCTGTATGCAAGTATGTAAGAAAATTTGACTCTTACTCTTCTTTTTTTCCTCCTAACAAGTAACAAGACTTATATATTTTTTCATATAAGGCAAAGCTTGCTTTGTACAGCCTTGAAGTTCAAGTTGGTTAAGAAACTGATTTCAGTAACCAGGTGCATTTCAAATATGTTACTTTATTTTCTAATTAAGATTATTAGTATTGTCATTCTTAATTGGTGGATGATTACACATTGTACTTTATCTATATTATAACTTGATTGAACAGAGGTGTGATTGTTGAGGAAGGGCACCTTATTGCAGCAGGAAGAAACAGGATTAACGAGACACAGAATGTATGTCTATAATTGCTTCTCTACCCCTTTCTATAAATTTTGGCCAACAGAACTTTTTTGTTGTTCTGAATCGATACCCTCACATTATCCATTTGTACTTGTTGTCAATCTTTTTTGTGTTTCTGCCTTAAAAATTTCTTTAACATATTATAAAATAGTATATCTGAACAAATCTGTTAAAAAGTGGAATTTTCTATGCATTATTAGGCTGTAAATGGTTTTGTTCCCATTATTCCTTCATAAAATACGACTGCAGCTGACAATGGCAAGAATCTTGCCTTACTATGTATAATGTTTTGTATTTCTCATTTGCCATTGTGGTCTGTCTGAATTTTGAACCGAGAACAATCAAAGAAAAAGCTTCAATGAGGAGAGGGAGAATAGGGGAATGATATTTATTTTTTTGAATAGAAATAAAGCCATTGCAAGCTACTGGACCAAAATGTTGAGTGCTCATAGATTGTGCTGTATTGCATGCTTGAATATGTTAATTAGTGCTTGATCACCTCAACAGATCATAAATTTATAGATGATTCTAGTTATGTATGTATTGCTTTACATTGCATGAGAGCTAGTTGTTATGGTGGCTTCGCCTCTCTTCATTAAAAAAGCATAGTGAGAGGTGCAAAATTCTATAGTTAAGGGAAGTCAGTTAAGAGATTTTGCAAAATTGCAGGTATAGGGAGGATAACTGCAATTTCACATAAAATTCCAAAGATATAACGATTGAGTACTACAAATTGGATTGGATACGTAATAGTAAGGAGAATGCTCTTCAAACAATGTCCAGATCTTGACATTGAGGAGCAAAGAGAGTAGTCCATGTTTCACGCATAAGATCTCCTCTTAGACTCTTGGTGTTGTGGGTATTTGAAGAAAGAACTGAATTTTTTGGATGAGGTGTATCAATGATTCTGTCTTGGAGATAGTGGTTTTTCCAATAGGATTCGTGATCTACTGCAGTTGGCATTGACAAAAATCCTGTCCCGAGGTTACAACAATCTTGCTCACTTAGCCTACATGCCAAGCTAAGGATAAATGATTCAAGCCTTGAAAGTATAGTCGACATGGAGCAGATACAAAAGAGGTGATTTAAATAGGAAATGGATGAGTTATAGACATGTTGCTATTATTTGCTTTGGTGAACTATTTTTTATTTGCATTACTAATGCTGTCGACGCGAAGAGGAAGAAAGCAACAACACTTAGGGATGCACTGATTTAAAGATAAACTATTGGACTCAAACATTAAGCAATTGTAAAAATAAACAAATAAACATGGAGGAGAAAACGTGTTTCATGAAATGCATTTCCTAAATTTATGTAGAAACTATGCTAACAGCAACTTTCTCTCTGACAAAGCTCCAAAGTTTTCTTTATTTTTCTCCTTGTGCTTTCCTAGGCAACAAAACATGCAAAGATGGAAGCTCTTGATGTTCTTCTTGAATAGTGGTGGTGGACTGGATTTTCATCTGCAGAAAGTTGCAGAGAAGTTCTCAGCATGCTCCCTTGATGTGACATGTGAGCCATGCATAACGTGTGCAGCAGCATTATCGATCATTGGTAAATCCATTTGTCATACTGAAATAAAACTAAACTATCATAAAATGTGTTTATTCAAATATGATCAGATGACTATTAGCCATTTTTAGGTGTAAAGGATGTATATTATGGCTGTGCAAATGGTAAATTTGGAGGCGGTGGCTCAATACTTTCATGTGCATTCAAGTAGCTCTGAGGCATGCATTAGGTCAGTTTCGGAACTTGCTTTTGTTGCTGATTTCATATCTCCTTAGCCCCACTCTGAAATTGTGACATATGTCAATTGACAACTAAAGCTTACTGGAGGTTTATGACTCCTTATGTTGCTTAATGATGGATGTGGTTCCGTGGTAATTCTGTTGTCGCACTTTGAATATTGCGATGCGAAACCATGTAATTAAATGGAGGTTTATGGAACTAATTTTCCGCCATTTCTGTTCTTTTCCACATCTGAATTTAAGAAACTCGAGTTTCGAGAAGTTTCAAAAAGTCAAGTTAATATTATTTCTTCCTTTCCCTGCTTTGTTTCCTTCTATTTTTAAAATCAATGTGACTTACTAGACATTTACCTCCTTTTTTTTTTTTTTACTTGCCCTAAAAATTTACATTTTGGGAAGTATTACATGTTAAGGTAACCTTAGTTTTTTCTTTCCTTTTCCCATTTCCCCCTGTTTCTTGATCTCTTCTTCCTTGCTTTTTTTTTTTTTTTCACTCCAGCGAGATTCTTTGATGTCTTCAATGTTTTTAGAACAGTAAATATAGCATCTTCAAAGAATTATGATTTCTTAACTATGAGGAATTTATGCTTTCTGATATGCCTTGGGCAATGTACTCAATAAAGAAATCTCTTTTCTTGTTTAGTAGTTGCAATCGTCTTGAGGGCATGTGCTTGCTAAATTGTGGTGTATGGCATGTGTTTCCTAAGCTTGTTCAGAACTCATCAATTGTTTACTCAGATTTTTTTGACATAAAATTTAAAAACTTAGTGAAATAGGATCTATTTCATTGTGATTGGAGCAGTGCAAAGGCTAGCTAATCTAGATTACAGACAATTTATTTCTGTTGAATTATTAGTTTTAAATGAAGAAGCTCAATATGCTGCTCTTAATAATCTGCTTATAAGTCAAAAGTATTGTGGGAAACATGAAGTAGCACATTGCCTTCCTGAATCCGACATCAAGCAAGAGGATGCTTCTTGTAAATAAAGGACCACCTTACTCAATTTCGACCTTGTGAAGCTCAAAAACTAGCCCTAATTATTGCATACTTTCATGATAGAGAGAATGAGAATGTTGTTAACGGTGACTGTGAGCATGGTTCATATGTGATGTTTGGAAGATGTAGCTGATTGAAACCCATCCTAGCCAGTATTAGTATACAAGTCATCTATAAATCTTCTCTCAATCGGATCACCAGTGCCAATAACTCTGAGAGAACTTGCCCATCCTTATTTATTTATTTATTTTTTGGTCAGTTGCCCATCCTTATTAAAAGCCTTAAAGTATGCATTGTTTCCAGCATGTTGTTTGATCTCCAAGGACATTAGGTTTAGGCCATAGCTAACCCAAAACCTCTTTTAATCTGATGCAAGAAGTTTGCCGATGTGTATAGCCTAGTTACTGTCAATTGATTTAAGTGGTACACTTAAATAAATTGCTTGCCTGAATATCTGTTTTTTTTGCAGTTCAGACATGTCTTAAAGTTGATATGCTTAGGACCAAAATGTGAGGTTCCTAAGTTAAGCATATTCCTTTATCCACGAACTTGTTTTTGCTTGGATGATACCTTCTTTTGCAAAGTGCTTTGTCAATTAGTCTGCTAAATTATCTCTTGCGTGGTATTTGGACATGTTTTTCAACTAGAATCAGTTTTGGGTTTCAAGCTGACGAGCTCAGTCAAAATGCAGAATCATCAGAATAGCTGGTTGCTTCCACAAAAATTTAATCTTTTTTCCCCTTTTCAACCGTCTACATGATTTATGAATGTTTCCAACTTTTTTCTTGTTTCTCTTGTGGTAATGGAAATTCTAGATCAAATGCACCCAAATATAGTTGATTTAGTGGAATGGTGTTCGGCCATATAATGGTTGCAAAGAATGAGTGTAGAATTTGCTTAGTAACAAAAGGTAAAAGTAATAGATGCCCAGTCTTTTCTTTTAGCCAATTTTCAGATGCCTTCTTTATCAAATGCGGCTTTTTCCTCTAGACTGGGTATTCTTAGCCAGATTGTCATTTGAGAAATGGGACGCCATGTCCTTGGTTAAGGAAAAAGACGAAGTTCAGTATCTTAACAGCTAATCCCTTTGTTAGACTCGTTGAAATAAGTATCTTCTTGATCCTTATCGTGAATTACTAACATATATGTTCTTGGTTGAGCAATTCTCTAATTTGAGCTGTTCAGTTACATATATTTCAAGAGACTGATCTGACCTTAACCTTTTCAGGCTTCTAAGACAATTAGTACACTATGGCAACTCATTACATACAGAAAATATGGCCTTGAAATACTTTGTCTGGGCAATTATAAAATGAATTTGTTTTCCTTCTCTGTTTTATGGAACCCTGTAACTTGAATGTCATTCCTTTCGCCATTTTCCCATCCTTTTCCATTCATTTGCTGTTTATGACATTGTGCAGTCTATGATTTGTTTAAATATTGTAGATAAATACTGAATGCTAATATTTGGATTTCAGCTCCAAAGCCTCACAGGTCACGGGTTACTCAGGCTTCTTACTAGATCTGTGTGCTTTGGCTCTTCCTGTTGAATCCTCTCATGGCTTTGCACAACTAGGTAAGACCTTTGGATTATCATTGTTGCTTTTCTGAACATTATGGACATCATTTATGGTATTATGATGCAAATGTTGCATGTCGAATGATTGTCAGTTACTTGTGCATATAATAAGTGGGCTGCATGGTGTGACCTTCTATAGATAGCCTGTTAAAAGGGAATGGGACAGATTATGGCGCTGTGGCAATGTTTCTTGCTGTGCAGTAGGATATGACACTCATGCTAAGATGGAGTATACCTTTAGCTACATATTTCCTTGTATGATAGTGGTCATTCTCAACAAGGACACCATAAAGGTCTTCAATATGAAGTTAGACAACATCCTTGCTCTTCATTCCTGATTCTTGGTTTATTCTGATTTTCTTGTTCATTTTTGTTATTCCTGTTAGTTAATCTCTTTATTTGACTATAGCCTAAGTCAAAATTGCAGTTTAAGGTAGTTCCCATTCCTGAGGGGAACTCATAAAGAAATTACTTGTGAACTATAGTTTTGTGACTCTTTATATTCTACATATAAAGCAGAAATCTGGATGAGATATCATTAGTGCTGATTCTAGCATAATAAAATATTCTCTTGTTTGTGTGTGATATCAGAAACAATTAATTATTTTATCCCAAATGTATGTTCAAATGGCTGTTTTAGTATAGACACTTGTTTGAATATTACTGACGATGATCGGAATTCTATTTTGTGATAAGATGATGTAGTTAAACATGTAGCCTTCCATAAAGTAGCTTTAAATGATTCTGTGCACTCTAACTGACAATGCATGAGCCATTTACTACTTTTCCAATCACAGAATTTCCTCAAGGGGCCTGAGAGAAGAAGCCCGATTCTTGTCCAGATTAGTTTTTGCCTGGATGGTCAAGTGTTCACTGAGGATTGCAGCTACAATCACAAGTTCATTTCGTGCTTTGACTTAATTATTGGATCGTTAAGATAATTTATGGCACAACCCTATGTAGATATCACTTTTTTTTGTGCTAATTTTTGCCATTGATGTGTTTTGTAATCTGCTTGATTTTTTCTTTCATGAGTTTTTCGAACTTTGAGTTAATTCTAGGCATGCAATTTATGTGTTTTGAGCACTAGTGTTTGGACTACATCATGTGTGATCCCTAACAATGATAAAGTTGTATATAATTTGCATGTGATTCACATGGATTTCCTGGCAAAGAATGCATTGATGGATTTAAGCTTATTGATTGTACCAATTATGTCATAAACCTCTTGAATATATAATATTGTAGAGCCAGTTAATGTGGTGATCATTGCTGACTTTGCCTAGCATAAGAATTGTGGGAAAATCTCAATGCTTTGATTGGTCACATGGTGATCCCGGTTGGTTTAGATAGTCAAGTGGTGGCTTGAAGAGTACATGATAATCTCAATGTTCTGCTCGTCAAGAGGTAATTGGCAATTGTTTTTTCCGTAAGTGTGCTTTTTGTATTGTTCACTCCTCCATCCTCCAGAGAGACCTTTTGTGGTCCAGTTATGAAATGTCCAATTTGAGTTCTTTCTAGCTAGTACTGAATATATCATAAACCAATCTGTTTAAACATTTGAAAATAGCAAAATATTTGCTTGAAAAAACAAAAGTCTAACATGAATAAGAAGATTGTAATTTTTGACCATAACGTGTTTGAAATTTTTACGAAGTGTGGGCTAACATTAATTACATAATATTTTGATCCTTGAAAAATACTTTGTTATAATATTAATAAAATATATGAGAACATTATATTGCCCAATCATGGTTATAGGTTGTTATTTTATAGCATGACCTATTTATGTAGCATATTTTAATAAACTTATCCAATATAGGTCTTAATTAAAATATTGCTCATTCCCCTTCTAATCCCATGCACCTATGGTTTATTCATCAAGGCCGTCTAAGGAAGAAGAAAGGGAAAAAAGCCTAGTCCTAAATTTGTATGGCTTTATCCATATTGCTCAATTGAAAGATGACAATTGGCTAAATTAGGTGCGTGTGTTTTATTCCAAGGCTAGGTAGTGTAAATTCTACACGAGTTTTAGATCATCGAATTTCTTAAATTAGATATAAAAGCAGCTGTATATAGTTTCAGAAGTTACTTGATGCATAATCTCAATGTCGTTACATGGATACTTCGAATATTTTATGGTTAACGGTGAGTTAGGGAATTTGATTCTTTTGATTACTCATATTAGATATTGATATGGGATTTTAGTCACCCATTCCATGGCAAATCTTCTTGGCAAATTTCGTGTTATATCTCAGTCTATGACCCAAAAATTGCAAATATTGAAAGACATGTGAATCGGAAATGATATTTTGCAAGTTGACCTTTTTGGTTGTTATTTTGGCCAATTAAATTATGGGTTTTGTTACTCATGCAATGATTCTTATGCTCTGTAAATTTAGTGCCTAATTTAATTTGTACGTGAAGAATTTCCAACTTAAATATACAAGAGAATTGAAATCATGTGATGCAATTCAACAATTTTACTTATTACTGCTCAAAATCAATTCATGAGTTTTGCTCTACGATGTATATTGGTCATTTCGGTCATTTCACATCTTTAATTTCATAGAAATCTATTCGAGGCGCCTGAATCCTAATAATTGGATGTCGCTAGGTTTTTTAGATGCATGAGGAAGCTTTATGATACTGTTTCCATTCTTAAAAACCATTTAATTGAGTGTAATTTCAAAGTTATTATGCATGTACTAGAGAATGCATTTGACTAGCAATGGAGTTATCACCAGTGTTTTGGTCGTTGGTCTATCACTTGATAAATCAGAGACTTTATTTCAAATTAAATTATTCAATTTTTTTAATGTATAATAAAATCGAGATAGAGCTTCAGTTATGCTAAGAGATAACTTCATAATTTTGTGGCATTTATATTGCTGTACACATATGTGAGCTCATCATATAGAGAGAGCTTTACAGCATCTTGTTACAAAGCGCATCAACGTAGTGATACGTATGTAATAGTAATATCTCCTTTGTGAGATGCTTAGTGCTTGACAAATCTAAACGCATTTTTATAGAAAAAATAAATAAATGCAAAAATGAAAAGTTAGAAAAAGAAAAGAAAAATAAGAGAAAGAGAGAGAGAGAGATAGAAGAAAAATAATAGAGCTCCAGCCCATCCCTTAATTTCGGCCCCATGCAGTCCGATCCGACCACGAGCGCAGCCCAGCCCATTGCATCAGCCCATAACTCAAGTCGACAGGACACTTGGCTTAACTCGCCGTCGCTGTGCCACCGCCTCCGCCCCCGCCTCCGCCTCCTCCTCCAGCGCAGCTCCTCTCCCTCCGCCAGCATGTCTCCGCCACCGTCGATGGCTCCTCCGTGCGTGCTTTTCCCTCTCCAGCGACCATCGCTATCACCGCCTCGCCTGTGACGGTCTCGATCTCGATCCGACTACGCTCGCTCCGCGATCCTTCAAGCACCATGCTCCAGCCTCCTCTTCTTCCGTCATCTGCCCCTCTCCAGCATTGCTTTGAGCTTCGGCCTCGGGATTGCGCGTACCCGGCGTTGAGTTTCTGAGGGCGATGGCTTGAAGCCGTTTGTGGCCTTCGCTGACTCATTGATGACGCCCACAGCTGAATCAGGTCGTTTTGTATCCGATTACATTGTAGATATGACTTCAGTTCATTCCTGCTTTGCCCTCGCTGTTTTCCGCGTCCCATTGGGTTGATTACGCTGTGGAGGAGGAACCAAGTTTGCAAGGAAGGAGTTCGATGAAATGACGAAGCTGGACTCTGCCTCGAGGAGTACCTGTTCACCATAGGGATAATCGACGACTCCGGCGGTGGTGACCTCAAGCTTTGGACTGGTGATCGAGCGAGAGCAAGTCGCTCGAAGATCCAAGTCCAAAGAAGCTAGCTAAATGCGCTAGACGAAGCCACGATCGTGTCCATGGACTCTCTCTATCTCTCTCGAGTCTCAACTCAACCAGACAAAAGAAAGAATTAACCTTGAGAGTTTGCACGAGAGCATCGGAGTTGTAGAACTTGGCTAAGCTTCGGAAGCAGGAGGATTCTCGCGAGAAGTGGCAGAGACACGCCGCCTTTCTTCCCTTTTTCATCACATGGATGACAAACACGTTGCGCGCTTATTGAAGAATACTTATTGTCGACGATGAAAAGTGGCGAACGACCAATGATGGCGACCATGACCGGCACCAATAGACGGCGGCGGCATTGGCGACCACGGCACCCACTACCGGCAACCAACAGCCAAGAGAGAGAGGCGGCCAATACAGTTGTGGTTTTGATAGTTTTGTGGTTATAAGCTTCAATTAACACACGAATGAAATGTATCAATTGAATCAACTTTTAAGCACACTTGTTCAGAATATATTTATTTTTTATAATATGAGAAGATGCTTGTTATTATGAATGAATTTGTGCGATGGTCTCCAAATAGTCGTGCAAGCGTTTTCGCTAAAGAAGATGAGCGAACAACAGGGTGAGACGAAACTGCCATCTCTATCACGGATATTGATTGAGGGGCCGACCATGAGACCTTTGTTTCGGAACGTTCGTTCCATCTTTTCTCATTTTCCCTTTTTGTTTTTTTTGGCCTCTCCTCCTAAATTTATTTTGCTTCTTAATGGAATTATTGTCTCGTCTTCATTTATGGGACCATCATTCCGAAGCTTGAGTTTTGTTTACTCATGATTTTTTTTAGTTGATACCATAAAAGCCTTAAATTGATAAATCTATTAAAACTTATCATAAATTAATTTTTTAACCACAAAAAATTCAAAATCGACACACTTATGATAAATTTATCATTCTTTAGTTTCCATTGAGATTCTGAACATTTAAAATATAGCTCATTATGGTGACTTGCTTAGTCAACCAGGAATGATGCATATTGGCTATAGGAGTGCCAACTCAATTTAAAAATGAATTGATTTTTTTTTTTATAATCTTAAACTGATTTTATTATTTATTTTTTTCCCTTTCATCGTTTTCCATGCTCAACCGTTGTCCACACTGTACAATGCCATTGTTGCCGCCTGTTAATGCTATGAGGCGACAACGCTGGAGCTTGCGCCTATCTCTCTTACCATCCCCAACCTCCGCTCGAGGTTGCTGCCTTGGGTCTGAGGTCTCGCAACCTCAAGTCTAAGGTTGCGACCTCTAATTCAAGGTTACGAGACTTCAATTCTGAGATTTACGCCACTGTTGGCCACAGAGAGAGACGACGAACAATGAGTTTGAAGTTGGTGGCGGTGGTCACTTGGGTGGTTGGTGGTGGTGGTGAGATGGATTCCACCGTGGTTTTATTGCTGGTTGATAAAAAAAATTTCCCAGTAAAAGTGCCACGGTAACATATTTTACTTTGTTTTAACAGAGTTAGTGGTACATTAGTAATTTCAGTAATGTGGTAGACATAAGCCATTTTGAAAAATTGAGGTTATCATTAGAAGAAAAAAATATTTAAATACATAATTAAAAAAACTATCAAAGATTCAGTCTCTCAACATTCATTATCCCTCTTTATGACCCACAACAAAATAACTTTGTCGAAAATGTCCTTTTAAAAACCAATTGATCTCAATCATTGAATCTTATGAGACTCATTGTTGAAATGGATAATCCACTCTTGGTTCATGTGCATCGAGAGCAAGCAAGTACTGCTCTTACAAAGTTGATGTACAAAATGATGAGATGAAGTTTTATTAAGGGTCAAACCTAACCCATTTTTTTGACGACCTAATTACATTATGCTTCATTACTTACTATAGCATTCTTGATATAGCCGGCACCACTCTAAAGAGTTTCTTTTTTAATATGTGGATAACATTCTTAATTATCCACATCATACTCCCACGTTGTTTACTTAAATTAAACTTTTCTGTGCACATTCACTTGGGCATCCATAGCATTGTTCGACAACCACTTCTATTGAATTTGATCAAATTTGATATAGATTTGGTTAGAAAGTTTGTGAAAATAGAGGAATTTGATTAAAAAAAATTAAAGAGATTAAATTTTAAAAAGTAAAAATATAAGGATGAAAAATATAATTCTTTTGAATGTTTTATTTACAGACTTTTCAGTATTTCTATCCTTCTTGGGATCGACCTATGCCGAATGAAGAATAACCCCGCGCCCTTTCCGCATGCTTAAAACGTGGGATAAGGCATGTAATCATAACAAAGCCTCGTAAATGCTTTTGGTGCAAAGAGTGATTTATGCAATTGAAGTCCTTGTGCAAAATGGAATTTATTCCTACGTTCTTCCAATAAATTAAACGTGATTTTGAAGGATATTTTTGTTCCGTTTAAAATGTTAGAATCTTTAAATAATAGATTATACATTCATCTAATAGCTTAAGTATCTAGAACAGTTGATAGTGGTACAACAAAATCTCACATGATATTGGAATATGAGGTCCTAAGTTTAAATCTTCCAGGCTTCTATTTGCCTCGCCAATTACATATATTTATGCTTTTGACTAAGGTCAGAGTCCAGTCTACACGTGAAGGGAAGTGTTAGAATATTTAAATAACTAACTTGTATTAATCTAATAGTCGGCAGTGATTTGGTAAAATCTCACATTAAAGAAAACAAATGCATGTGTTAGGATACTTAAGTATTAAATCATACTTATATTTAATAACTTATAATTTTATAATAGTTAACAGTGATTTCACGAAATTTCACAAAAAGTGTTTAATGATTAAGTAAAGAAGATTAGTCAAAAAAGAAAGCTTAAATAATTTGAAAGTATGTACCTTGAAAAGAGATGGTTTTACTTATGGATAAAAGGACATGATCATATATTATAGAAAACAAAAGATGAATGGCATGTCCGCATCAGCCTCCTTGCACGGAAAACTACTACGAAGCAGTTTTGAGTCGAAGCAAGCCGAACTCAAACTGTCTTAAGTAATCAAATACTATTTGATGAAAGTATGTACTACTTTCAGACTTCCTGCCTTTTATTTCAATAATAAGGTGTAAATTGGGTGAAGCCCTCGAAAAAAAAAAAAAAAAAACACGATTGATCGACCCATTTAATGCGATCTCTATAGGATGATTAGACACTTATAAACTTGTTGGACCCAACTTGGCATTATCGTGGCCTAGTTAAGAGAATGGTTTGTTTTATCTACTTCGTTAAAAACTAATCAGTCTTTCCCACTTGATTTCACTCATACATCATCTCCGTACATTTTGCACACAGCACAGTGGACCTCGCATACGCGTGCGATAATAAGCATAATGGTCGACATTTTTAATTGATGAAATAAATAAATTAGGCACATCGTAACATCAATGCAGACAAAGTACATGTTAGAGGCCATTTGAAAGAGAAATTTGGCAATTTTCGGTATAGGCATTCTGAGAAGAGACAGCTCACCCCGGGCTCGCGTCGTATCGAAACTCACGAGAGTCTCTTTCTTCTCGGAGCTCATCGGCTTGCGGAGTCAAAGGCGCACTGAAATGGCTGAGAAAATGACCCACCACCAACCTCAATGCCTCTCTCTCTCTCTCTCTCTCTCTCTCTCCATGCCCCTGCAGTTACATAGCCTCCAGCAATAGTCGAATCATAGTTTTTGTCCTGTTCTAATTTCCGTCCCTTGCAACTTATTAGGCTGATCTGTGACTATCGATGTATATTATATTTTCCTATAAACTTTGCAATATGCATGAATACATTTTGAGAGGTGGTATGAACTAACAAGATCTCTTCCCACCTGTTTTCATGTATCCTCAGCTTTCTAACTTTTTAAAGCACGCCAGATGCTCGTCTCTAATGCAAAGCCAGCGTCATCACAGCTCAATACAAAGAGCCGCTTAAACGTGGTTTTAGAGCCTCAAGGGCCTGCTCCCTCCCTCCTTCCCACTCTCTCTTTCTCTCTCTCTCTATCTCTTATAAAACTCCTTTTTAAAGTCAAACCCAGGAGGACCACCACAAGACTAGTTTACAATACACGAATGCCAGGTAATTTTACTTTTGCAAAAGAAATCGGTATATTAAGTGATGCGATAGAGTATAAGCAATCCTTTAAATAAGCTGATCTCATTTAATGGCCAATAAAGTATCGTTTACCGTATCAATGTACTGAGCAGGGTGCAAGTAAAATTTTACTTTAAATAAATGTGAGATATTCGATATATCTAGTACATTAAAAATATTCGGGAAAAGTTAGTGTACTGTAAAACAAGGACTCTTATGGAGTTTCGAAACATGGTCCGTTCGTTTAAATACTAATTTATATTTTATTAATGAAATTGATTATTCTTTTTTCTTTTTCTTTTTTTTTTTTTGGGGAGGGGGGAGGGAATGTGGATACAACCACTGTAATTATTCCTAAAAACCATCGATACATCAACTGTTTAGACAACTATTATTATAAGTTTTTCCATGGACCATCCTAAGTCACGTTGAACCGCAAAATGAGTGAGAGGACAAAATAAAAGATCACACTCGGGATTTCATTCGTCCTTAAAATAATGTTTTTGAGATTTTTGAAAAGAAGAAAATAATTCAAAGTGACTGTATATGTAAATGGATACGTGACGGGATAATTTTTTTGGATGACTGGCCTTAAAATTGAGCTGACATTTCAAATAATATAAATATAATCATTTTAAAGTCAGGCAAAAGGAAAAACTTGTAAACAAAAGGATATAGTAGTAGTAAATGGTAAAAAGACTTGGTAAGAATTTTCTCAGACATTACTCTTACAAATCAAGGTCTTGTTCGTTTAAATTTAGTTTAAATAAAAAGTGTATTTTCCTTTTCTTACAAAACCTCAAAATATAATCCCAATTTCAAAGGGACATATATGTGGATTTATTTGTGAACGTGACATATTGTGAAAGTTTTGTATCATTGCAAATTGAAAAAAATTAAAATGAGACTATTGCAAAATTTAAATCAAATGGAAAATGAAAATAAAATAAAATTGCCCAGACATGTAATAAATTTAATAGTGACAAAGCTATATTTTAACGAAAGAGAAAATATCAATGGGCAGAGTGGAAGACAAAAGCCAGATAATTTGAAAATTACAGGATCCTCATATATATACTATAGGGAATAGAAAATACGGAGTGCCCATTAAATCTTCTTTACTCGACACTAATTAAAGTCGAAAATATTGCCTTGTATCGTTTCTATAGTGGGGCCCACTTTTCGTCATTCTCTCTTCTCCTTTGTGCTCTCTGCTCTCTCTCTCTCTCTCTCTCTCTCTCGGCGCTTCTCCTACAGTCTCTCTTCCAACTGAGAATCCAAGAAGGAAAAAAAATCCAAAATATCTCTGAGAGTTTCAAGAACTGAAGATGAGCCCACGTGAATAGGATCCATCCGAGAAAGAAGACGAAGGAGAGTAATAGAGAGAGCTGCTTCGGTCCGATAAATCTTGAAAATTGGCCCCATTAGCGAGATCAATACCAAGAAGAGATAAAGAGGGAGAGGGCTTGGCTTGGTAATCAACAAATCTGGTAAGGCTTTAGCTAATGGAGAGGGAGTGATGGTGGCAGGAAACAAAGAAAATGATGCAGGTTTGAAAGAACTCGAAAAATGGAGTAGGAGAGAAAGAGGGTTGTTGCTCGGCCCAAATCAATAGTGACGTCATATGCAAGTTCCATCTACTGGTGTATTCCTAAAGCTACAATCATAAAAAGTCCACCCTCTTACCGTATACATGTTTAGATTTATAGTTACTAGTAAAGTTTCTAAGTTTTCACTTATTTCTCAATACAATTTGTAATTCTCAAAAAATCAGTTCACAGTAACTTTGAATGAAATGTTAGTTTCGATGTTTTTGGCAGGACTTCCAACAATTGAAAGTACATCAATTTCAGTAATTGCAAGTCTTTGGTTCATATGCTTGACCTCTCTTGTACTCCAAATCCCGAGGAATTGGTTCTCCATAATTGCAAAAACATGGTAGAAGCCCATGAGTCAATTGCATATCATGAGAACTTACAAGTATTGTGTTTGTGGGGTTGCTTTCAACTTAGTGTCTTTCCGAATATGCTCAAGTCAAAAAATCTTCAACATCTTGATCTTGAAGATTGTAAAAAATTTGACAAGTTCCCAGATATTCCACATAAACTCGAAAGGTTGAAATTGCTTTGTTTACGAGTAACTACTATTAAAGAACTTCCTGCATCAATAGAAAATCTTGTTTCTTTGGAGAGATTAATTTTATGTATTTGCAAGAACTTGGAAAGTCTTCTGTCTACCATATACAAGTTACAAAATGTTGAAATATCGGAAGTTCAGGATTGCACAACCTTAATTGGGTTTCCAAAGTATGAGGATTCTACTGATCCGTCTACGAAGACCGGACTTTCAAATTTACAATGGTTAAATCTTCAAGGAGGTACTTTGTCCGAAGTGGATTTCCTTGAGAATCTTTCCTGTTGTCCCTTCTTGAGACAATTACATCTATCAAGGAACAATATTACTAGCCTTCCAACAACCATAAGTGAGCACAATCATTTGTCTAGATTGTCAGTGGTAAGGTGCCATCAGTTACAAGAGATTCCCCAACTTCCATCATTTTTTAATTCATTTTGGGCGACTGATTGCAAATCTTTGCAAAAAAAATGGAGACTTAATTTCACCTCATTATTTTGCCTAAAGAGTGAAGGTTCATAATCCCCCCAGGTTAGACTCTCTCTCTCTCTCTTACTCACACACAAATATTGATGTGGAGTGTATGCTAGATCCAATGTGTGAATGTATATTGCAATAGCAGAAAATGAAAGTTTGGAAGCTTTAGGAAAGCAAACAAATATAAAGTGGTTTAGCATGTGTATGCATGTAATAGAGTTGGCTACCATTCTTTTATTGAAATGATTTCTATCGCATGAGACTGGATATTAATACGAGTCAGAAGCAGTGGATCTCTTTTCATTTATAGAGCTTTAGCTAGAAGTGGAATTCGCTAAGATTACTTATTAGACTCAAATTGAATTCTTCTATTTAGAATACTTTCTAACGATATATCTTATAACAGCATGCTCCTATATATTTAATTCTCCCTGGAGGAGAGATGCTAGAGTGGTTTCAACTTGTTGAAGAGGAATCCGTATCTTTTAGGGCTTCAAAGGACTTGTATAACAAGTTTATTGGATTCTTTACCGGCGTTGTTTCTATTAATGGTGAATCAAATGGGTCACAACTACTCGTACACTCATATGCGAATGGCCAAAAGGTGTATGTCTCTGGATGGGATCACAAATCGTCGAATTTGAATAATACCTTGCTAGCATTATTTGCACCATCTCTGGTGTTTGGAGTAGTTGATTTTGGTCAAATTGATGGAAGTTATGTACAATTTAGGCTTCAAGTATCAAATCCAAAATTGAAAAAGTGGGGAGTCCGAATAATATGTAAGCAACTAAAGGATGACTTAAAGGTTCAAATTCAAGATAATCAGCTAATGGATCCTACTTTATTCTTCGAGGTTGGTCATGACTCAACACATCCAGAAGCTGAGAGCTCACATTTGCATGAAGTCAATCCGATCGAAATAGATCTACAAGAAGACATGCAAGATTGTCAAATGAGTACTGAGGAACATAGTCCAACGATATCAGAGAGAAATGATGAGCTCAGCTCCATCGAGGCATGCGAACAAAGACCACATGGACTTCTAATTCAATTGGCAGAGATGAGTATTGCTACGTTGGCTCACTGCTTTTGTAGTTAGAGTGGCGGCAACTTGCTAAGGAAGCAATTTATAGGTAAGTGAATCCGCCAATCTTGATTAAAATGCCTTCTTTCTTCTTGTTTCTTATCGTCTTCATTTCTCTAAAAAGGCTTGTAACAAGCTGTTTGGCACCCACTTTTACCCATACATTTCGCCATGCAACAATGATGGAATGATCGGTTTTGTAGAGAGCTCGACAAGAAGAGAGAAGTTCTACCTACTTATCGACTTAAGACGGAGAAAATGAGTTCAACCGAGACAAACATGCAGAGGCTGCGTGGCTGGAGAGCTACATGAAGAGGCTTGGGCGAAGAACTTCTTGCGTGGATGGCACATATCACGTGAAGAAAAAGTGAAACAAGAACAAAGATCACATGCGCATACATGTGGCAAGCATGCAAAGCATGGAAAGTGGTCATGATCATGGAGATTTGGTGCTAGTGGAGGCAAAATTGGAAGGATACCACTCTCCGTGAGTTTTATCCGTCTTTGTTTTCATTTTTACTTTCTCTTTCCTTGCACATTCATTACCATGTATTTTCCTTTCAATTCATTTCCTTCCCATGTGATTTCAATCTCTAACAAATCTACTTTTCTTCTCACCAAATTTCACATAGATTCATCACTTAATCTAAGTGATCAAGTCCATTACGGTATGGAGTCACAGAACAATTCCAATCTCTCTCCTTCACTCAAGTATTACCATAAATAGATTCTAACACATGATTCATTAGTAGATTTGATTCCCGTTGCGTCAGTTTTGTTTAAAAAAGGATTTTTAGAAAACTATGGATATCGAATTTTTCTCAAATTCCCTTTACTTAACCCTAGTTAGTTAACTTTAATTCCCAAATAGAATTCTCTCTCTTTGTTCTTTTTCTTCGATTTTCCCGATGTTGTAAAGCTCCTTCCTTTTTCTCTGCCATAGCCGAAACTTCAAACTCCACCGACACCGCTTTCTACATCACGACTACCCGCCTTCCATCCCACGCCAGCGATCCCTGACGAATGGAAGATCACCACTTGCCAACAGAGGTGCCGAAGAGAAGAAGAAGTCCGTCTCACGAAAACCGATGGCCAACGGAGGCGACGGGCTACCACCGCCGACCGAAGCCATGGGAACTGGCGACGTAGCTTCGGGTGAACAATTCTCTCCTGAGGTTCGTTTTGGGCTTCGTGCAGCTTGCTATATAGATCGGGTAACGTCTGGCACATCCCAATTTTATTGAGTTGAATTCGATTCAGTTGGTGCTGCAATTGCCCGGGAACTTGAAGAATGTGTCGGTTGAATTTGTTCGAGAGACACTGAATCGGTGTTTCTTCGCGAGTTCTGTCTGTTGATGCTTGATGGTAAATTCATAGGTCATCGACGTTACAAGTTGCAAAATAGGCGACAAACTCTGAACAGTATAGCTTTTCTTTATTTGTTTTGATAGGTGGTAATTTATTGAAAATAGTAGGTGAATTCTAGTCTCAAAGGAAAAAAACAAGCCTGGAAGAGTCAAATAATGGTTTTTCTCAGTCCCCAAAAAACTGAGCTGGTCTGGGTGTTGTAGGTTTATAAAGAGAGGGAGGGATCTGGGTGATTTTGAGGTGTCTAGGAAATGTGGATTTGTAGTATGTACTTATCAACATACAGATGTGCAGCGGGTGATAGGTTTGCCAAGGCAAATTGAAAATTCTGAGAAACTTTGATCAATGGGATAGAAGGCTCCATGTTTGTGAGGCACTTGGAGAGGCAAAACCATAGAGGAATGAAGAAGATGCAATGAGATGGCAAGCCACCGGGAAAGGTTGCTTGACAGTCGAGTCCTTTAACCACTTCTTGAAAACCAAATTTATGTGGAGTGTGAGAGTAGTATGAACATCGGTTGTGCCCAGGGATAACTGGTTAGGTGGTTATTTTCTTTCGCCCTGTGAACTGTGGATATGAAAAAGAAATAATCACCAGAAACACGAAGTTTACACAAGTTATTCAGCAGAATAGAGACAAAAGCACAAGAAGCTGATTGTCGATTTTGATTTCTGATTCTGATTTCTAAGGCCTTCACAACAGTTTAGGATTCTCTTTTGATCCTAATGTGCCACAGCTTTTATGAAAAAAAAAAAAATGACCGAGAAGCTAAAGCTCCTGGATGCTTCTTGAATGTTTGAGTGAAACTGGATTAATGAAAGATAAACTTCTGAGGTACCAATAATAATAAGACATGCGGGAATGAGCAATATGTAGTTTTTCAAATTAGTTGTTGTTTTTGCTTTAGTGCTGTCAGAGCCATATCAATTTAAGTGTTAGGTGGGATTTGCATTTGCATTACAGGATAAGTATGTATCCATAATCATTACTTTGAAGTTTGTGACCAGTATATTATACAGGACTCCCGAGATCTTGATCTTACAGCTATGAGATATGGATTCCTTCCATTAGTAGCTGCATATTGACAATGAAATGTTTCTACTGCTGGCAACTTGATGCTGATTTCCTCTTGGGTTGCCTATTGTCCACATATTCTTTTTTCTCCTAAGAAGTAATAAGATCTATTTGCCTTTCTTGTATAAGGCAAAGCTTGCTCTAGACATCCTTGAAGTTCCAGTCATGTAAGAAACTGTTTTTCAGTAATTAGGTGCATTTCAGATATGTTACTTTATTTTATATAAGATGATTAGTATTTCACTCTTAAGTGGTGAATGATCTCAAATTGTACTTTATCTATATTATAGTGTGATTGAGCAGTTGTGCAATTGTTGAGGATGCGGACATCATTGCGGCGGGAAGAAACCAGTGTAATGAGGCATGAAAAGTATGTTTACTACTGCTTCTCCACCCCTTTCTATAAATTTTGTCCAGTGGCACTTTGTTATTGTTCTAAATTAATACACTCTAGAGTCCATTTGTAGCTTGATCATTTTATGTTCCTCCCTTAATTATTTCTTTATGATAAAACAACATATATGTGCAAATCTGTTAGATTGGAATTTCCATGCATTATTATGCTGTAAAGGGTTTGCTCCCATTATTCATTCATAAAATATAGCTATGGTTGACAATAGCAGTAATCTTGTTGTATTATTCCAATGTTTAAGGTTTTTCATTTGCTACTGCGCTCTGTCTGGAACCATATTACAGTCTTTATCTGCTTTGGTGAAGTTCCTAACGTTGTTTTCTTAGGCTGTGTGGTAGCTAGACTTTTGGTATACATTTTTGGTATGAAAATGCATTTTGAGCATTGTATTGCCTTTAATGATGTAAGAATCTGCTCCTTGGCCTCTTTTCTTCATACAGTGACCACATTTACACTAGTAATTTTAGCCCAGTTTCTGGTAGATGTCTCTTATCTAAGTCTATTGCTGTCATCATTTATAGTTGTGACAATATGCTACTATAAATGACTTTGTGGACAGAAATGGATAGTTGATGCCAAAATATTTGGCCCTTTTAGTATCTTGGTGGAGAATAATTCAAAACCTCAGGCACCTTGCTACAGGGATATATATAACAAAATACTGTTAGAAAAGGTGGAGGTGGCTAATCCAATAAGAAGCCTCTTTTTCCATGTCAACTTCTTGGCAACTTCAAGTGAGAATCTTGTTGACTTCACGTAGTATTTGCCTGATCAATCTTATATATAGTCTCAAACAGTTAGTTGAAAGAAGAAAACATTTCTCATGAAATGCACTAACTAAATTTATGTTGAAACTACAGTAAGAAAAACTGTCTCTCTGACATAGCTCCTAAATTTGATATGCTTGCTTTGTTTCTTCCTTGTGCTTTCGTGGGCAACAAGACATGCGGAGATGGAAGCTCTTGATGTTCTTCTTGATAGTGGCACTGGATTTTTGGCTATGGAATTATAGAGAAGCTTTCAGCATGCTCCTTCATGTGACATGTGAACCATAATTTGTGTTACAGCTTTATCAATTATAGGTACATCTGTTGATCATACTGAAGCAAAACTGACCTTTCCTAGAATCTGTTTATTCCTATGATTAGATGACACTTAACCTTTTTTTAGGCATAAAGAAAGTATGTCATGGCTGTGCAAACGATAAATTTGGAGGCGGTGCTCAACACTACCGTTGCATTCAAGTAGCCCCAAGGCATGGATATGGTCAATTTCTGCACTTGCTTATGTTGCTGATTTCATATTTACTTAGCTCCACTTGAAATTGTGACATACAATAATTGACAACTAAAGCTTACTCGACGTCTATGCTTCCTTTTGTTGATTACTGCTGGATGTGGACTCTTAGTGACTCCGTTTGTTGTTGTACTTTGAATATTGCAACACATTACTATGAAAATAAATGGAGGTTTACAGAACTAATTTTCCATCTTTAATGTCCTTTTCCAAAGAGGAAGAAAGTGGAGTTGCTAGAAGCATCAGGATGTCAAGTTCATATTAATTATTTCTTTCCCACTTTGTTTACTTTTTCTTAATTCTTCATGACTTGTTAGACATTTCTGTATTCTTTTTATTTTCCCTGAAAATTTTACAGTTGTAGGAAGTGCTATACGTACATGCTAAACTAACATTAGTGGTTGCTTTCCTTTTCACTTTCCCCCTGTTTCCCAATCTCTTCTTCCTCACTTTTTTTCAGTGCAGTGAGATTGTTTGATGTCTTCAATGTTATCATCTTTAAATCGAGAAATATGGCATCTTCAAAGAAATACAATATTTTAACTATGAGGAAATTATGCTTTAGAATATGCCATGTGCAAAGTACTTGATAAAGAAATCTCTTTTCTGGTTTTTAAGTTGCAAGTGTCTATTCATGCATACATGAGAGTATGTGCCTGTTAAATTGTGTTGTATATTTGGCTTTCCAGTATGATTTTTTATCTGTCTAATGCTGCCATGATCTAATACTTCATGTTTCCTAAGCTTGTTCAGAACTCATAAAATGTTTTAATCAGACTTTGTGGACATAAAAGTTAAAATGTAGTGAAACAGGATCTGCTTCATTGAGATTTGAGCAGTACATGAAGTAGCTAACCTAGATTACAGACATTGTCCTCTTAAGAATTAGTCTTGAAAGAACAAATTCTAGTACAAGGCGAAGAAGAAAAAGATGTGCAAAGGATGCATTTAAACAAAAAAAATTAGGGAAAAGGAATAAACCATGAAAACTCTGACTTTTAGAGCTTGAGATTTATAGATTATGCTGCTCCTAGTGATCTGATTACGAGTCAAAAGCGTTGTGGGAAACTAGCTTATTGCCTTTCTGAATATGAAATTTAGCAAGAGGACTCATCTTGCAGATAATGGACCGCCTTGCTCAATTTTCTCCCTCTAGAGATCCAAAACTAGCCCTAAATTGGCATAGTTTCATGATAGAGAGAATGAGTCTCTGGTTGTAACGGTGAGCCGAATCCTATGCAATGTTTGGAAGATGTAGCCAACTGGAACCCATCCTACCCTAGTAGTAGTACACAAGTCATCCAAAAATCATCTCTCTACTAGATCACTGGTGCCGAGATTTCTCTGAAGAGACGTTGCCCATCCGAGATAAAAACTTCTAAGTATCACCCTTGTTTACAGTTTGTTGTTTGTTCTCCAAGGACATTTTGTTGTAGAGAAAATATAGGACCTAGAGGTATCCTTAAAGTAAAAAAAATTTCAGCCATAGTTACCCAAAACACACCTCTTTTAATTATTGACGCAAGAATTTTGCCAAATTCATGCCACTTTGGGGAGCCTAGTTACCGTCTATTGAATTCAGAGATAATTTGCTTGCATGAAAACCTATTTCCTGGAGAACAGACATTCCTTAATATTGATATTCTTAGGTCTGAAATGTTAACTTCCTGAACTCTCTTATCAAGGAACTTGTTTTTCCTAAGATAGTAACTTCTTTTGCAGAGTGCTTTGTCAATTAGTCCGCTAAATTATCTTTCACATGATATATGGACATGTTTAGAAAATGGAATCGCTTCAGGAGAATCATTAAAAATATTGGCTGGTTTGCACAGAAAAGGATGCTGATGCATCTACGGTCTGGAGCGACCGTTCAAGATGGCCAGAAGTGATGACTAACATACCAGTGCCGTGAGAACGATGAGACTTTGCCATTACTTGCAACAAAAGGACAACCGAGTATAACCTTATTGCCGCATCGAGCAATGTTCAGAGATCAACTGAATTCAACGATTCCCATTTTGTAGCTTTGTGCATCTTAGCCTTGATTGCCATCTTCTCCAAAGCACGTGAATTACGAAGAAGAAACTGCACTAGAGGAAGCCACTGTTTCAGCTCCAGACACATGTAACACTAAAACCAACAATCTCTGCACTCCCCAGATGCTTCGTTAAATACTCAAATTCCTTGTTTCGTGACACAATACAATTCCTTTTTATCATAGTATTCGTCATCCAAATCAAGCTCCGGCTGCATGTAGGAGACTACTAAGACCGACTAACTTAAAAGTTAGATGGGCATAATGTCACAAAATTGATCGTGTTAATGAGGAAACACTTGGAATTTGTAAATTAAGTAATCTCTTCACCATAACTAGCAATTTTACAAATAAAGGATTGGTCAAATTGGAGTAGAAACTCTATTTTGGAATAGAAAGGAAAAAAATGAAAATGAAATGGATTCTAACTTCTTAGCACCTGGACTCATCTAATCTGTTATAGCACAAGGTTTTTCTTCATAGTCGTAAAGTACCGAAGACAATTAATTCTCCTTCTTTGATTTCATTTGTGTCGACATTACAATCTTAGTCGCTTGTAGCAATGTAAATTATTCTTGATTCATGTCATCATTAACATATTTGCAGCTCTTTTAGATTTGATATGATTGCTCTTTTGATGGAATTCTCTTTTTAAAGAGGCGAAATTGGATTGAATAGGACATATTGGTGGCTATTGTGCTGCAACATAGTTTCAAATCTGAATAGTAACTTTTTCTTTATATACCAGCTCTTAGATGATTAAAATGAGACAATTGCAACCTCAATCTCTTGAAGTGTTGAATATTTGTCTTCTTGCTGTAATTTTGTGTGGTAACTCAATGATGACTAAGTATGTGTATGAGTGTAACATATACGCATTTAAAATGTATTTGGTTCTTGTGAGTGTCCTTTCTTTTATCAAGTGGGGACTTGGTTTAAATCTGTATCATGATGTAATTTCTAATCTTGTTTCTATCACTTGAGAATTCCATCCTTTAATTTTGGTCCATTCGACGCTTGGATTGGCGCTTAGTTTCTGGTAATAGAGAAAGGAAAACAATGTAAATACACTAATTAGGAGAGAGAGGAATAGACGTATGCCTCGTTCAAAAAGTGGTAGTGGCAATTATTCATATCATCAAGGTCCATACATTTCATGAAAACTGCGGGCAAGAATAGGGAAACTAAAGCAGGATTGAAAAATGTACGGTATATTAAGAAAGTTACACGTTTACAAAATCGGCACATACGTAGTTATAAAAATTTCGGGCAGAAAGGTTATCATAGACAAAAGCGTCATTCATGTCCCGATCCCACAACGACCTCACGCAGGAACTCTCCTTCCTTGAGGAACTCGCCTCATGACCTGCAAGTTGGGTTGCAACAGAATTTAGGGGCTCGGGTTTTGTTTAGAAACTAATTTAACCTCAATTTATCAGTTTAGGGGAATTTGTTGCCTCAACCGTGAAGTACACATATTTTTAGTTTTCATATCTCCGATGAGTCAAGTTGTTTAACTTATTCTTAAACTAATTTCACCTTGAATTCTCAATCTATCCAAATTGCCAATGTCCCTTAAGTAACAACTTTATTGTCTAGAGAGATTAAAGATATAATGCCATGTAAAAATCATTGGGTTTACTTTATTGTACATAAAGAGTATATATAATATCAAGATGTAAATTCATGGAGTAGTCCCACGAAGTATAACTGTAGAAATCGTTGGGTTTGCCAATGTCCCTTAAGTAACAACTGTATTGTTTTCTCTAAGCAGGGGGATGGACCCATTCTTGACTCTGTTGTTCTGCTAGATGCGGTGAGAATCCCATTGCTATGTAATAAAAACATGAACATAAGTTAAAACAGGAACTTTATAGACTAATTCAAAAAAAAAAAAAAAAAAAAAAAAAAGGAACTATATTCCCGACATAGGTGAGTTTAATCCTAGTCCCCCCAACTTCTCAAAATTTCAATCAAGGTCCAAGTAGGGAAAACAAAAGTTTACGTATAGATCCATAAAGCTCGGCCCCCAAATAAATCTTATTTCTTTAAATTACAATGGTTAAGGAGCTATTAGGAACTTCTAGTATAAAAAAAAAAAAATCTGAATTAAGATCTATTTCCCTGTAGCGATATTGACTTTAGTATAAAATTATTTGGACACCCCGTCAATTTTATCAAAGTTACTCGAAAGCCCCCTACATTTTCAAATGCACTCTGAACCCGTGTTAGAAACATTTTCGGCTTTGATAGATTAATAAAAAAAAAGTCACAATAAATTTTCAAAATATAGCTGGAATATGGACAAGTCACCGATTAAAGAGCAATTTGTTCATACCATGGATGCTTATATAGGCAGTTGACATGTTGACAAACTACCATCCCCCTTTGCATGCATTGAACCATAATTTCAAAAGCACAAGCATGTCAAAAGATGTTAAACTGAATGGTGAATAAAATTGTTAAAAAATTTATGATTAAATTAATCAAATTAAAGAATTTATGATTAAATTAACAACCGTACATAAATTTATGACTTTTTGGACTAGAGATCTACTATCGCGCATAGTCACTCCTCACGCATCTCACAGTTTGGTCTCTATTGGTATGGAGGTGATTCCCTCCCACTTCAAAACCCAAACCCCCAGGAAGCTGATGATGGATGCTTTGGTCCTTTCGAGGTACTGTTACTTCATTTGCCACTCTAGAGTGGAAATACCATCATAGGTAGTAACGAAACTTGCAAGTTGGCCTCCGAACCCAGACCCCCCACCCTTAAAAAAAAAAAAACCAACATAAAGGGAGCGTTTTGGTATATTGAAGTGAAACTACACTTTAACGTGTGCCTTGCACATATTGTAAAAAAAATATGGGAAAATTTCATATAAAAAAGCAAAAAAAGAAAAAAGAAATAAAGAAAAGAAAAGAACAAAAATTTAAATGACGGAAATGCCCTTAATTAGCCGGTGCGGTGAAGTCTTTTTTGAGCTAGCATGGCTACTTTAAGTGTCACGCCCCGATCCTCGGGCACGCACACA
This sequence comes from Eucalyptus caleyi, assembly GCA_014182885.2. Lineage (NCBI taxonomy): Eukaryota > Viridiplantae > Streptophyta > Magnoliopsida > Myrtales > Myrtaceae > Eucalyptus > Eucalyptus caleyi. The sequence goes on along the minus strand of CM024470.2, from coordinate 36,563,095 downwards.
TCCTTCTACCTTGGTGGATTTTAATATGCGATATCCCAGGACAATGTATCGCCGACCCTTTCAATTATTAAGCACATGCGGAAGCAGTTAAAATCCCCAGACAATAAAACGATGGGATAGAAAAGTAGGGCCATATTTTTCATATTGAAATTTATAACCAAACTTTTATACAAACCACAAATCACTTCAAAACTATTCACATCAAAAGGAGATCTCAAAAGAAGATAGGATCTCAATCCATCCAGACCGTACTCACGGCTCCTCTCGGGACTATCTTCTTCTTCTAAAAATCCTTCTCTTCAGATCTCACCTCCGAGTTCTCCTCCTCGGATTTCTCCTCCTCAGCTCTTCAGCGGGGTCCTGAAATGGTTTCCCCAAACCTGGGATGAGACTACGTCTCGCGAGTTCTACCCCACTAAGCCCGATTAGTAAACTACTATACTAAAGGCTGCCTAAGCACGCACAAGGCAGAGGACTTACCTTGGCCTCTGATCCCACCTGTAAGTCAGTACAATTCACAATAAACACCCATTCACTTCAAACAAATCGAACCAGTCGATTACATGTCATACAAATCAATCCCCACTGTGGGATATTTAAAAGCTAGGCCACGTGCATTCTCCAGGACGACCTTCCAAGTCTCCGAGTTCACGTGCCTCGAACCTTGGGCCCACGTGCATTCTCTCAGGCGACCTTTTCGCCAAAGTGATGCATCAAGTCACCGAGCCCACGTGCCCTTTTAGATGCCTGGGCCCACGTGCATTCTCTCAGGTGCATTTCACCAAAGCGATGCATCAAGTCGCCGAGCCCACGTGCCCTTTTAGATGCCCGGGCCCACGTGCATTCTCTCAGGTGCATCTCACCAAAGCGATGCATCAAGTCGCCGAGCCCACGTGCCCTTTTAGATGCCCGGGCCCACGTGCATTCTCTCAGGTGCATTTCACCAAAGCGATGCATCAAGTCGCCGAGCCCACGTGCCCTTTTAGATGCCCAACTCTGTCATCGAGCCCACGTGCATTCTCCAGGAGTACATACCGAGTCTCCGAGCCACGTGCATTCTCTCAGGCGACCTTTTCGCCAAGGTGACATATTCAACCACTGAACTCACGTGCATTTTCCCAGGTGACACTCCAATTCACCGAGCCACGTGTCCTCTTTGCAGTGGTTACCAATTCACTTTCAATACCGATAACCAATGCCCAACGATTTCTCAATCAAATAATTAAATCAACTCAACAAAGCATTAAAATACTGAATAACATACTTGGCCATTTACCAATCAACAATTCAATCACAATCAATTCCAATCAATTTAGGGTAAATCCCTAAAATATCACAATTTATTCAATTCCATACAACGTGGAGCTCAAATAAATAAACGGACTGCGCCACGACGATCAGCACGAGATTTCGGTCGTCGGCCATCAAAATCTTAATTTCCGAAAAATAAATAATTAATTATTAATTTCGAAAATTAATTAATTAATATTAAAAATTCAATTTAGCTCCAAATAAAGTTCCGATTCAATAAACGGACTTCACCACGGTCATCAGCATAATTTTCCGGTCCAGGCCATCCCAGTTGAATTTTCGGAAAATAAATAATTATTTAATTAATTTCGAAAATTAATATTTAAATACTAAAAATCCACTTAGGCCCGAAAAGCCTAATTGGAGCCCACTAAAAAAACTTAGGCCCGAAAAGGGTCGGAAAAATCCCGAGGCACTTCCAATAATTAGTAGACCACGTCTACTTGCTAATTACACAATCAATTTATCTAAATCACATCACAATTGACTAATAATTGCTAATTAATTCTAATCTAGCAACCTAAACATAATTAATTAAAACTAAACCAACCTTAAGCATAATTAGCCAACTAATCCAAGATTAGTGACATTACTCACCAAATCGCGCGCAAATCGGATCAATCCGACGGCGGCGACGCGAGGAACGATTCTTCCCAAAGCACGGCTCGGGTTCGAGGCCCGGAAACGGCCCAAAACGGCCCAAGAGCCGGCTGAAACCCACTTCGTGGGTTGCTGGATTAGCTGCGAAACAGAGGAAAACAGAGATGGTTAGAGGCGGAGAGGGGTCGGGAAAGCAAGAGGCGGTCCGGTGAGGCCACACGGCGGCTCCGGCGGCTTGCTCGGCCACTCACGGTGGCTGGACGAGACGGAACAGAGGCGAGAGACGCACGGGGGAGGCCTGAGCGCGAGGAAACGAGGGCTGGCAGAGCACGCGGCGAGCGGCGGACGAGCGGGCGCGGGCGTGCGGTTGGTCCGGCTCCGGTGCGGCGGCGATGGCTTCGGCAAGCTGCTGCGTTTTTGCCGTCTTCGGTTCGGCTTCTGCTTCGCACAAACCAGAGAGAAAAGAGGGAGAAGGTGGGTTACGAGAGAGAGAGTGAGGGCAGGAGAGATAAGAACGTTTGACCGGTCAAAAGTAAAAAAGGTGATGGGGAAAAGCAAAGTGGAAGCCAGCAAGAGGGAAAAAGGGGGAATGGTTGGCGTGGGGGAGGGTTTCGCACGAAGGGGGGAGGGGAGAGGAGAGAGAAAAAGAGAGAAAAAGAAAGGGAGAGAGAGAAAGAGAAAAGAAGAGAGAGAGAGAGAGAGAAAAGAAAAAAAAAGGGAAAGAAAATAATACTTTAATAAGAAAACCCAATTTTCTTATTTCTATTATTTTCCTTTTCTCATTCCCTTTTTAATTTCTTCCGATCTTCGATTTTTCTTCCGATAATTTCTTTTTTGAAATTTCGGACTCGTCAATAGATTGACGAGCGATGAGACAGGATCCTAAAATTAAGAATTATGACGCGCTTAAAATTCGATTCCCGAAATCGAGTTCAATTCCGTGGTTAAAAATCGATCAGACGCGATTTTAGTCCAATCCAACCAATTAGGTAGCTTTTAGGGATTTAACCGCGGATACATCCCTTAACGGCTTCACCCAATAGGTTAGTTAACTCGTGAGTGATCAGCTCAGAGAAAAAGGACCATAGGCACGTCGACGAAATGCCCATTTCACTTTATCGAAACGGGGTCGAATTTCAGGGTGTCACAACTTTTCCCCTCTTATAAAAATTTCGTCCTCGAAATTTAAACCATTACACTCTTTGATCAAAAAGGTGGGGGCACAACTATCTCATCGACTCTTCAGTCTTCTAGGTCGCTCCTTCAGTACCGTGGTGTTGCCAAACCACTTTGACCAACGGGATGGTCTTTGTACGCAGAACTTGCCCTTTACGATCGACAGTCTGGACCGGGCTTTCAACGTATGACACACGGTCATCCACGTCCAATTCTTCAAAATTGAGCACATGGGTCGGGTCAGGCTCGTACGTCCTTAACATCGACACGTGAGAGATGTCATGCACTTGCGCCAATCGTGGCGGCAACGCAAGACGATACGCTAGGTTTTCGATTCTTTCAAGAATCTCAAACGGACCTACGTACCTCGGACTCAGCTTGCCTTTCTTACTAAAGCGCGAAGTTCCCCTCATTGGTGACACTTTCAGAAAAACGTGATCACCAATTTGGAATTCCAAAGACCTTCGACGCTTATCTGCATAACTCTTCTGCCTGCTCTGCGCTGTCTTCAATCTGTCTCTGATCACTGCCACGGCATCTACCGATTGCTGAACCAATTCTGGGCCCGTTATCTTCCTTTCTCCGACTTCATCCCAACACACTGGAGTTCTGCATGCTCTGCCATACAACGCTTCAAATGGAGCCATCTTGATGCTATGTTGATAACTATTGTTGTAGGCAAATTCCACCAGATGAAGCTGATCCTCCCAGCTTCCTTTGAAGTCTATTACACATGCTCTCAGCATATCTTCAAGAGTCTGAATTGTCCTTTCAGACTGGCCATCCGTCTGAGGATGATACGCCGTACTGTACTGAAGCTTTGTACCTAAAGCACTTTGCAAGTTCTTCCAAACAAGCAGCAGTAAATCTTGGATCTCTATCAGATGTTATCGTAACCGGCATTCCATGCATACGAACCACCTGACGCACATACAGGTCTGCGTGTCTATCCAGACTCAGGTCCTTTCGAACTGCAATGAAGTGAGTCGACTTTGTTAGCCTGTCGACTACTACCCAAATCGAATCATTCCCCCTCTGACTCCTTGGTAGTCCAGTCACGAAGTCCATCGTGATATGCTCCCATTTCCACTCTGGGATCGCGAGAGGTTGCAGAAATCCTCCCGGCTTGCAATGCTGGGCTTTTACTTGCTGACAAGTCAAACACTTGGCCACATGCTTGGCGATGTCCGCCTTCATACCTGACCACCAGTAATGTTGACGCAAATTCTGATACATCTTAGTGCTTCCAGGGTGAACGCTGTAATTTGCTACGATGTGCTTCAGATAAAATCTCTTCTCTAAGCTCTACATCGTCAGGTACCACCAAACGTCCACGACACCTCAGTACTCCATCATCAGAAACTTGAAAATCAGTTTTTCTTTTGTCAGTATCCTCTTGAAGAATTTTCTGTACGTCTGGATCTGTCGGTTGAAGTTGCTTGATTCTGACCTGGACATCCGGCTCAATTCTGAGGGTTGCCATAAAACTTGAAAGGTGGCCTACCTCAAATTTGAATTCCGAATCTCGAGCTCTCTCGATTAAGTTCCACTCCTTAACCAAGATCCATGCCACTGAAGACTTCCGACTCAATGCATCGGCAACCTTGTTCGCCTTTCCCGAGTGATATAGAATATCACAGTTATAATCCTTCAACAATTCCATCCATTGACGTTGTCTCATGTTCAACTCCTTCTGAGAGAACAAATACTTGAGACTCTGATGGTCCGTGAAGATCTGAAACTTTTCCCCACACAAGTAGTGCCTCCAAATCTTCAACGCAAATATGATGGCTGCGAGTTCTAAGTCATGCGTCGGATAATTCAATTTATGAGGTCTCAATTGCCTGGAAGCGTATGCAACAACTCTGCCATGTTGCATCAGCACGCAACCCAATCCCCTGAATGACGCATCACTATAGATCTCGAATCCTCCAGGACCAGATGGAATCGTTAGCACAGGTGCGATAGTCAGCCTTTCTTTTAGCTATTGGAAACTACGCTCGCACTTGTCTGACCATACAAATTTCTCTTCTTTCTTCAGGAGCTTTGCCAGAGGCGACGCTATCGATGAGAACCCTTCCACAAACCGTCTGTAGTAACCTGCTAACCCCAGAAAACTTCTAATCTCTGACACTGATGTCGGTCTCTACCAATTGATCACGGCTTCTATCTTGCTCGGGTCGACGGAGATTCCTTCTCCGGAAATCACATGACCTAAGAACGCAATACGAGTCAACCAAAACTCGCATTTGCTAAACTTAGCATACAACTGATGAGTTCTTAAGGTCTGGAGCACTACTCTCAGATGATTCTTATGCTCTTCATCACTTCTCGAATGGACCAGTATGTCATCAATGAACACGATCACAAACTAATGATCCACATATTCCTTGAATGTTCTGTTTGTCAAATCCATGCCAGCAACTAGAGTGTTCACCTAGGCCAAACGATCTTTTACAATACTCTCGTAAAGACCATATCAAGTACGAACAGCTGTCTTTCGTACAACCTCCTTCTTGGTTCGTAATTGACGACTTCATAATCTCAAGTCGACCTTTAAAACATCGATACTCTTTGTAACTAGTCACACCATTCATTGATCTTTGGCAAGGAACACTTGTCCTTGATCTTCACCTAATTGAGTTGACGATGGTCGATGCACACTCGCAACAAACCATCTTTCTTCTTCTCACAAACAAAACTGATGTTTCCCAAAAGTGGTGCACCAATATACACGAATTCCTCATTCATCAATCTTCACATCTGCATCTTCAATTCTACCACTTCAGACGACAACCATAGCTGGTAAGAAGCCTTCGAGAGTGGCTCTATCCTGGTGCTATCTCAATTGCAATTTCAATCTCTCTTTCTGGCGGTAACCCAAGCAATTCCTTTGGAACCATCTTAGAAATTTTCTGTATCACGGCCACCTTCTTCTCATTCTATTTCTCAACTGACACATCTACTACAGCTGTCAAATCAATCTTGGCAACCTCCGTCTAACAAATGGATTATCTTTAGTCAACGAGATTAATGAAATCGAAGATTCTTTTCGACTCCCAATAACCTCGACGCACTTTAACATGCTAATGGACTAAACTGGCTTACTCCAAGATCGTGATTCATTATCACTAGATGCTCCTTGAGCCCACACTATTCATGCGGCATCAAACTCACACCTCAGCAACTAGTCAAGCACAATTATTGCTAGTGATTCCCTTCTCTTTCACTTTTACTTCAACAATTTAAGTTCTACCAACTCAGCACAAAACCTTGATACGTTACTCTGATAAAATCACCTCCAATACATTCTTTCTCTAATCGGTGCAAGATCCATTCTACTCCCATTCCCTTCGCCATCTTAGTGGCGTTCTGGCCGCAGTAGCGATGTCTATGCCATCTTGGACTTCCACTGACAGTCTTTCACTTGATGGCTACACTGGTCATCATCACAACAAGTTCTAGTCATATTCGGACACTGGATTCATCCATGCTTCCTTCTACAATTCCAACACTTATCAGGTGAGTCTTCTATCTCCTGCCAAGTGACAGCACACATCAGTCTACTAGGACCACTCCCAACCAAATATCCCTGTTGGTTATACTCCAAACAATTTCGCGTCTTAGGAAGGATATAATACCGATCTCCATTATCACGTCCGGAAACAACCTGATCTATTTGACTCGGTGCTGACTTGACTACCCCACCCTTCATCGCGAGTGGAATGGTACACTTTTCTCTCGACCTCGGTCTTTTCCCTGACCGACTTCCATTTCTGCCTTATCTGGATCTATATCTCGGCTCGAATGCAATGACTCGCTCCCAGATCACATATATCTCCACTCTGGATCTCAGCAAGCAAGGTGACAACAACGGTTGCGATAGCGACAACAACAACAGCGGCTTGATCCTGAGCTTGCTGGCTCATTCAATTCCCAAGGAACACTAGCATCAGAACCATCCTATCGAACTTAGGATCATTCGAAGCTGCTACACTAGTACCAACTTGCGGTGGTACTCTTACACTCGAGCTAGCCAGAGCCAACACTCTGCCACAACCACCTCGGGTACTGACCTTTGTCAGTGCATCATCCCGAGTCACAGAGGACATTGTCCTCTCACTAGGAGTTCTCAGCTCCTGCTCGCTCATGGTTCAGTCTTACACTGCAACCCGTCTTCCAAATCCACACTGGATTAGAAGATGAGCGATCCACACACAACAAACAAATTTAGCGTTCAACTAACACAGACATGCATCAACATGAACTTAAAGGCCTTTCCTACTAACTATCCCATGGTCAACGCTCCTTATCACTCCAATCTTCAACCTCGCTCTGATACCACTTAAACCGGATGTCACGCCCCGATCCTCGGGCACGCACACATCCTTCTACCTTGGTGGATTTTAATATGCGATATCCCAGGACAATGTATCGCCGACCCTTTCAATTATTAAGCACATGCGGAAGCAGTTAAAATCCCCAGACAATAAAACGATGGGATAGAAAAGTAGGGCCATATTTTTCATATTGAAATTTATAACCAAACTTTTATACAAACCACAAATCACTTCAAAACTATTCACATCAAAAGGAGATCTCAAAAGAAGATAGGATCTCAATCCATCCAGACCGTATTCACGGCTCCTCTCGGGACTATCTTCTTCTTCTAAAAATCCTTCTCTTCAGATCTCACCTTCGAGTTCTCCTCCTCGGATTTCTCCTCCTCAGCTCTTCAGCGGGGTCCTGAAATGGTTTTCCCCAAACTGGGATGAGACTACGTCTCAGCGAGTTCTACCCCACTAAGCCCGATTAGTAAACTACTATACTAAAGGCTGCCTAAGCACGCACAAGGCAGAGGACTTACCTTGGCCTCTGCTCCCACCTGTAAGTCAGTACAATTTACAATAAACATCCATTCACTTCAAACAAATCGAACCAGTCGATTACATGTCATACAAATCAATCCCCACTGTGGGATATTTAAAAGCTAGGCCACGTGCATTCTCCAGGACGACCTTCCAAGTCTCCGAGTTCACGTGCCTCGAACCTTGAGCCCACGTGCATTCTCTCAGGCGACCTTTTCGCCAAAGTGATGCATCAAGTCACCGAGCCCACGTGCCCTTTTAGATGCAGGCCCACGTGCATTCTCTCAGGTGCATTTCACCAAAGCGATGCATCAAGTCGCCGAGCCACGTGCCCTTTTAGATGCCCGGGCCCACGTGCATTCTCTCAGGTGCATTTCACCAAAGCGATGCATCAAGTCGCCGAGCCCACATGCCCTTTTAGATGCCCGGGCCCACGTGCATTCTCTCAGGTGCATTTCACCAAAGCGATGCATCAAGTCGCCGAGCCCACGTGCCCTTTTAGATGCCCAACTCTGTCACCGAGCCCACGTGCATTCTCCAGGAGTACATACCGAGTCTCCGAGCCACGTGCATTCTCTCAGGCGACCTTTTCGCCAAGGTGACATATTCAACCACTGAACTCACGTGCATTTTCCCAGGTGACACTCCAATTCACCAAGCCACGTGTCCTCTTTGCAGTGGTTACCAATTCACTTTCAATATCGACAACCAATGCCCAACGATTTCTCAATCAAATAATTAAATCAACTCAACAAAACATTATAAATGCTGAATAAACATACTTGGCCATTCACCAATCGATAATTCATTCTCAATCGATTCCAATCAATTTAGGGTACATCCCTAAAATATCACAATTTATTCAATTCCATACAACGTGGAGCTCAAATAAATAAACGGACCACACCACGACGATCAGCACGAGATTTCGGTCCTCGGCCATCAAAATCTTAATTTCCGAAAAATAAATAATTAATTAATATCAAAAATTCAATTTAGCTCCAAATAAAGCCCGATTCAATAAACGGACTTCACCACGGTCATCAGCATAATTTTCCGGTCACGGGCCATCCCAGTTGAATTTTCGGAAAATAAATAATTATTTAATTAATTTCGAAAATTAATATTTAAATACTAAAAAATCCACTTAGGCCCGAAAAGCCTAATTGGAGCCCACTAAGGGTCGGGAAAAATCCCGAGGCACTTCCAATAATTAGTAGACCACGTCTACTTCCTAATTACACAATCAATTTATCTAAATCACATCACAATTGACTAATAATTGCTAATTAATTCTAATCTAGCAACCTAAACATAATTAATTAAAACTAAACCAACCTTAAGCATAATTAGCCAACTAATCCAAGATTAGTGACATTACTCACCAATCGCGCGCAAATCGGATCAATCCGACGGCGGCGACGCGAGGAACGATTCTTCCCAAAGCACGGCTCGGGTTCGAGGCCCGGAAACGGCCCAAAACGGCCCAAGAGCCGGCTGAAACCCATTTCGTGGGTTGCTGGATTAGCTGCGAAACAGAGGAAAACAGAGATGGTTAGAGGCGGAGAGGGGTCGGGAAAGCAAGAGGCGGTCCGGTGAGGCCACACGGCGGCTCCGGCGGCTTGCTCGGCCACTCACGGTGGCTGGACGAGACGGAACAGAGGCGAGAGACGCACGGGGGAGGCCTGAGCGCGAGGAAACGAGGGCTGGCGGAGCACGCGGCGAGCGGCGGACGAGCGGGCGCGGGCGTGCGGTTGGTCCGGCTCCGGTGCGGCGGCGATGGCTTCGGCAAGCTGCTGCGTTTTTGCCGTCTTCGGTTCGGCTTCTGCTTCGCACAAACCAGAGAGAAAAGAGGGAGAAGGTGGGTTACGAGAGAGAGAGTGAGGGCAGGAGAGATAAGAACGTTTGACCGGTCAAAAGTAAAAAAGGTGATGGGGAAAAGCAAAGTGGAAGCCAGCAAGAGGGAAAAAGGGGGAATGGTTGGCGTGGGGGAGGGTTTCGCACGAAGGGGGAGGGAGAGGAGAGAGAAAAAAAGAGAAAAAGAAAGGGAGAGAGAGAAAGAGAAAGAAGAGAGAGAGAGAGAAAAGAAAAAAAAGGAAAAGAAAATAATACTTTAATAAGAAAACCCAATTTTCTTATTTCTATTATTTTCCTTTTCTCATTCCCTTTTAATTTCTTCCGATCTTCGATTTTTCTTTCGATAATTTCTTTTTCGAAATTTCGGACTCGTCGATAGATTGACGACGATGAGACAAGGATCCAAAAATAAGAATTATGACGCGCTTAAAATTCGATTCCCGAAATCGAGTTCAATTCCGTGGTTAAAAATCGATCGACGTGATTTTAGTCAATCCAACCAATTAGGTAGCTCTTAGGGATTTTACCGCGGATACATCCCTTAACGGCTTCACCCAATAGGTTAGTTAACTTGTGAGTGATCGGCTCGGAGAAAAAAAGGACCATAAGGCACGTCGACGAAATGCCCATTTCACTTTATCGAAACGGGGTCGAATTTCGGGGGTGTTACATTAAGCCTTTATTTGAAATAAGGTGAATTTCAGGCCTTTATTTGAAATAAAATTTACTTCAAACTCTTATTTGAGAAAATGAGGGTTTTCCAAAAAATGTTATTAAATAAGATAAATCAACTTCTACCAAATTGTTAAAATGATTTAGAAAATTAAGAATCATTTCTCAGAAATATTGCAAGTTTTAGTATAAAATCTAAGGCCAAATTACCAACCTTGAAGCAATTTATTATTATAATATAAAAAACACTTGCTGAAGTTAAACCAAAGCCTCGATTCATACACAAAAAGTTTGTCAGAACTAATCGCTAGTTCGAAACTGATAATGCTATTTGTCAGTCAATTTTTTATAGTGGAACTCGCCTAATGTTGAAAAAAAAAATGCTAAAGCTATACTTTTGCACTACCATAAGCATCAGACTTTAAATTGTGGCCTCATTGTGAATATCATCATTCTTTAGCATAAAGTAATGAAATCCTACAATTGGTTATGTCTCCTCTAATGACCTGACAAATTCAATGTACACGAAACCAAAATATTTATAAAATGTATGACATAATCACTATAGCCTGTCCCTCGTGAATTTTTCAGAAAAAAAAGTTAGGATTTTTAGAGTAGAAATCGGATAGTTCCATCCAAAAGTCTTTAAGCGTCTATATTCTTCCTTTCCAAGGTCGTTGGAAGCCACCGTGAACCAAATTCTAAAATTGTTGTAAGAGCTGCCACCAATCAACTTTTAGATTGACCACAAACAGAAAAGTCAACTAGAGTAGAAAGTGATAATAAAATATTTAATGTCTGATCCGAGGGTTTGATCATATGCCTGAAAAAGTTAGCAACTTCCACATCACCATTTCAATATCACATTTTTATGAATTTGTACAAAAGGCGAATTCAGTCCAATCAAAACAGCATTCAATGAATTCAATGCATACACACAAAAGTGAGTTCACTCATAACAGTTGCACGAATTCGATGAATATGGTTCTAACAAAAAAATTGAATCTAATCTTAATATTTAACCGAACATAGATATTTTAATAGGTGCAAAATGGCATGCAAATCAAACTACGCAGCTGAATCTAGTACGTATCCAAACATCAAAGGCATAATCCATGGAATCACATGCAAGTTTGGGTGAATAAATAATTTCGCTGCAATATAGGTTCACACAATGTACGGAGTGCAACTAATTTATTTTGCCACACGTGCAGACGTGTATGCATTATTCATGGCTTAAATAAATGTGAAATGACATGCATTGGTCCTAATGGAGCCTGTCGCGTGGCAGTCACAATGGTCAATGGGTAGCGGCCCCTTAGCGAGTGACTGGCTAGTGTTTGGCAACCTTTGCCTGGTGCTAGCGAAGGCCTAGAGTGCGCCCAGCCCTAGCGCAGGGCCCAAATGGCCTTGGTCTGGGCTTTTCTAGCCTTAGTTGGGAGACGCTGTGATTGGGCGAGCCACCAGCTAGCACTAATTTTCTCTTTCTTTGAAGAATCACTTATTACATACATACATACATACATACATATATATAGGCGTGCACTCTGAGCCCTCAATTCTCTTTCATTTGATTAACTCAATATTCATGTTCGCGGAAAGCTCATGACTTGAATTTTCCAAAATTTTGCCTTTTTTCTAGAGAAGTCTTGTTGTCGTGGGTGCAAAGCATTACTTCATTTTGGTCTTATTTGAAGAACTAGGTTTTGTTTCAATGTGTTGCAACCCTTCCAAGGTGAACCCAAGGGAGACTAACAGATTGCTAAGCAAGCGCAAATAAGCCTCTCGCAAGATGGCACTTACGCTTTGTGTAGTCTCTCCCAAGCCCTACCCATGGGAAATTGGTTTCTCGTTAATTAGTTAATTGATTTTAACTAGAGCTGCCACTAAAGTTAGGAGTTGAGTAAGACGAGAGAGACAGTTTACTTTTTGCGAACTAAAGATTCATAAGCTCAGAGACTTGATTACGCTAAATAAATCTAACTTCTATTATGGATACCTTTTCTTTTTAATAAAAAGGCTTTGCATGCCATCTTCCCCCCCCTTTTTTGAAGAAATCAAAATACTCATGTATGGATACTCAAACAAATAAAAATTTGATCAAATAATAACAAAGTGTGTAGAAGATGAGGAAAGAAATAGCCCAAGCTATATCATGCAATATTATACAACGCCTTACTATTAAGTTTTGGGACAGGAACCTCGTGATGCAATAATCATCTAATATGCCATCTACATCTTTTTATTATATAGTTATGATTTCTTTTCATTACTATTATGAGTTAATCTACCTAAGTGCTTGTGAATAAAATAAGAGCTAATCGAATGCTTAGGAACTAAGTAAAGCTATATGCATGACCAAAACAGTATAAAGATTCAATCTTTTTGGGTGGGGGCATAGGTAAACGACGAACTTGCAAATAATAAACTATACACATATTGAATTTAGTGTAAAAGCAAATCTAACGCAATGGGAACACGGTGGATGAAGCGAAATCATGCAAGCAAACAACGAGGCCACTCTGGGATACTTCAAGGGGGAGAACACAGACGAAACATACTCAGTCCAATCCAATCATGCAAACAGAACAACTAGGTGACGTGATTCATCCACATACAAGTTAATGCGAGGGGGATTAAGACATAGCGAGTTTCATATCAAAATTTTATGAGAAATGAATCATGGAATCTAGCAATAAGTGTGGAAATTCCTAACTCATGTTAATTCACAGGAACACCTTATGATTCATCATACATGCATGGCTTTGGGACTTTGCAAACAAATCATAAGAGTGGCAAACACGGAATCGGATTCTGATCATACCAAAAGATAAAGCAGAAAAGGGAAGGAATCAGAAAGCTTTACCATGATAAACGGATGGCCGAGTGTGTGTCGTGGCCCTCTTGCGTGCGTCGGATTCTTATCATACCAAAAAAATGAAAGGATGGCTTCTTGTTACTCAGCAACCTTTTTGACTGTCTAAGCTTTTTCTTCCACTCACGATTTCCACTCAGAATTTGTCTTTTTCTGGTCTGATTGGTGCCTCTCGTCTGATTTTGATTTTCCATTACTTTCCACCTCACTCAAATCCCCCTTTTCAGAATGTCGGCCACCGAAAGCCAGCCCCCAACCCAGCCCCCCTTAAGCGCACGGAAGGATTTTCCTTAATCGATAACCAAATAGATTCTACATCAAAAAATCGAGCGAAGGAACTTGTGTCAATATAACAATCTGAATTTATTCTGTCCTCAATGAAAATAAGTCCGTGTATTCACACCTGTTAGATATCTTGGTCCCTAAGTAAACACCATCATTTTCCGAAATTCTGACATTATTCGTTATTGACCCCACCCCACTGAAAAAAGTCATGCGTCTCTGTCCTCTAGTATAAGAATAAATTATCGCTGATTTTCTTTTTCCCAAGAGTGTGAGAATCAATCATCATATCTAGCCCACAAGATCATCTTTTACAATCAAGGGATTAGGAACACAGCTAAACGTCTACTCCGCTTGCACTGTTATGATCATCCCCCTTATTTGAAAAATTTATTTAATGAATTTTATTTGTCAAGGATGATTGGATCAAAAATTTATCAAGAATTTGGTATACTGGATCGAGATTACGCAAGTGGTATTAATTTCTCATTGAGACAGCTCGTACTTATTAAAAAGCAGTGACACAGTTATCTATTTGGAAAATTATTGAGTGAACTTAGGGTATAAATCAAATTGAATTTGAACCATTAAAAACAGTGGACTCTAAACGAATCTCTTCAATTTTTATGGTTTAGATTTAGTTTACCATAGATATTTTCCATTTAATAATTTTTTACTTATTAGATGCACATAACGGCCCCAAGTGGGACTTTCGGTCATGGAAAGCACCTCGGACTCGGAGTGAAGAAGATCGAAGACAAAATAATTGCAGTAGGGAAATACATGCGATAATAGACATATAAATTAGACGAAAAAAATACGTTTGGAATTGGGACCCACCACTATTTTCTTTAAATTTTTAATCCACGTTCATAATAATAAAATTACCTTTAGAATTGGTCATTACACTTAAAATTGTACTAGTTATTGATGCCGGGACAATTGCACATATAATAAACAACGGAACTTTAAATGAACGGAATGCAAGTGTATTCTAAGTTATTGCTCAAAAGGATCAGAACAATCCACATGGTCATCTCATGATCGTTCACATTTTTCGTGGCTATCATTAACTAATGAAGCTGGAAACTTTTTCCTCCCATTTTGGTAAAGTTTCATAGGCTTGACTTAAAAGTCATCACTTTTCTTTTCTTTGAATGTTAAAGAGAAAAGAAGCTAAATTGAATTTAGTGCATAAGCTAAATTTGGACTTGAAGCGTCGAATATGGGAGACTCCAGCTTTCGGTGCTAAAACCACTTCTCAAGAATTGCTCAAGCTTAGAAACCATCCGTGTTGATGATCCAACACATTTTGTTAATGGCATATTTTACCAAAATATAAGTCAAGGGGCACTATTAATGAGACGTTATAAATAATTCATCATAATATTTTTCTTTAGAGGAAAGTCAAAAGTTCATAGCGCTTGATGTTGAATAATTAGTTTCATGGTTGATGACATGATGCTTTGAAAGCATCTTAACATTTTCTCACAAAAAACAAAACTAAACAATTGTGGATGAGCTGCTGCTGGCTCATTTATTTGAAAAACTGGTTAACATCGCATATTCATTTATAAATTTTCAATACATGTCACTTTATGTTAGTCTAACTTTTTTTTTTTTTTTTAAATCTTCTTACCCAATTCATTTCTATGATTGAGAATGAAGAATTTAAATATAAACGGGAGAAAAACTATAGATTGTCAATAATGTTGATCCACATAATTCAGCATAAGGCATTATGTATGATTAACCATTTAATATTACCATTTTCCATATAAGTCCAAAGTACTTTTCTTATTTAGAATTTCAATCTTCAAAAGATATTAGTTATGTGATAAAGCAAATGTAAATCTTTTATGCACCACATATAGAGATAACTTTAATGAGATTTTTAATTTAAACCAACACAAATTTTTTTATCATGTAGTATGTTCTTAATATGCACCGAGCCTTTAATTTCACAAGGCTTGAACATCAACTTGATTGCTTGATCAAGTGCAATACGTGAATACATACTGCTTCCTTGTTTAAGTCTGCAAATCCCTCACAAACACTGATATATGAAAGACAAATCCTGTGACAAATAGTATGGATATTACAATAATAAGGAAGATGTTGAAATGATTTTTGAAGAATTCGATATGATGGTAAATTTTATATATCATAACAAAAACTTAGTGTGATTTTAACTTTCGATACGTAATTTCTATGTTTTGATTTTTCAATTTATATCTAGATAAATGTGAATGATGCAAAAGAATGTTTATCATTAAATGGTTTAACAGATAGTGAATTTCAGGTCAAAATAGAGTGAGAAAAGAATTGTGGAATCTAGAAACAAGCATGGAAATTTTGAAATTGTGCTATTTCACACGAACACCTTAGTATTCACACATTCATGGCTTTGGGACTCTGCAAATAAATCGCGAGAGTGGCAAACATGGAATTTGGTTCTGATCAAATTAAAACATGAACAAGAAAGGGAAGGAAGCAGCAGGCTTTACCATGATGAGCGGATAGCAGAGTGCGTGAATTGTAGTTCCCTTACGTGCGTCGCTGGCATCTTGTTCCTCCTCAAGATCACCGAATCCTACGCCTTTTTGACTCTCCAGCTTTTTCTTCCGCTCACCGCCCCTGGGACGAAGTGGGCATTGGTAATGTCATGGTCATGTGGCCCACATAGATAAAGACGGAGGAACAAACAGAAATGTTTAGGTTCTTTTTAATTAAAGCTAAAATTTTAAAACTCTGCCAACAAACATGAAGATGTTAGTTTTCTCTTCTTTTTTGGCAGGCCAGCAGCTGAGTGCCCATTATGAGTTTCCAATTTTGTTCCATGAAAATATTTTAGTACATGTATCATACCCTAAATACATACGAAGCTCCCTCCCAGATCTGATGCCGACAAAGGTCTGCGACCTCGGGTTGGATTTCTTGGACCTCCAAATCAGTGAAGAGGAAGGTTCGCATCATCTTATTTGAGGTCTAGGACATCCACCGCTTCAAATATGATGTCGAGGACCTCCACCAGCTTCGACGACAGCATTAAGCTTGTTCTCCGGTGGTCTTTGAACTCGTTTTGAAAAAGGCGATGGCCTGATGAGTGTTGCAGTGCGGCAAAGGACACATGCTGACGGGGCAAGATGACGACACTCTGCCATCTCCACGAGGAGGTTGCTGTTGGCTAGACTTGCAGCCAAGCAGAAGTGTTGTCTTCTAATGTTTTAAAATTTATTTTTCTCATTTTTTAGGAAATTAGCTTTTAAATTTTAGGTTTTCATATTAGTTTTTGGAATTCTTTTTGTCATTCTTCAGAGGCAATGATTTACTAAGAACTTGAGGTAAGCTTGAGTCAGATACCGGTTGGGTCCGAAATAAGTTGGGTATAGTTGCTATAATTGTATTGCATAAAAATGGATTAATATAGGTTAAATGAATCATTTTATGTCAAAACCATCATTGATCCGACCTAGCTCAACTATTTGATGGGTCTTCCCGCAACACACTAGGAATAAGCTCAATTCTTTTAGGGTTAATATCACAAAAAACTTCAAACTAGTACACATGTGACAAATCTATCCTAAATTAATTTTTTGATCATCAAAAAGCTTAAATTGGTACACTTGTGATAAATTTATCCCAAATGACTATAAGAAGCCCTAAACTAGTATACTTGTGATAAATTTATCTCAAATTAATTTATTTGATTACCAAAAACCCCAAATTGATACATTTATGACAAATATAATATCTGTTAAATTAGATTAATAATACAAAAATCATAAATTTAGTACAATTATGACAAATGAAGAGTAAAATCTTAAATTGGTACACCAGTCAATTGTTATGTATCATCCAACTTAACAATTTAATAGTAAAATTTAACAGAAACTAACAAAAAATAAATTTATCATAAGTGTACTAGTTTTGGGTAAATTTGTCAAAGTGTACCAATTTGAGATTTTTAGTTGTCAAAAAATTAGTTTTTGATAAATTTGTCACACGTTTACCAATTTGAGGTTTTTCGTGGTGTCAACCCATTCTTTTATAAAAAGTATTTGAATTCCTTTCTTCAGCTATCTTTAAAATCATTCTTATAAATTAACCGAACACATAACTGAAATAGCTATGCATCTATTCAAACGCCGTACTAATTTTCTCTTGCTTTGCTCCATAATTTCTGCCCCCTTCTCTCACTTGGACTCGTTCAAGTTGTTGAAGCAGATGGAACCAGAAATCTTCGATAAATTCATGAAGCTGAATTGTCATGTTATTGGAATATATAGAATCGAGAATTCTCTAGAGTGTAAAAGCTCCATGAAAGCAGGTCCCGAAGTCGGCACTATCGAATAGGCAATTGAAGCATCGAAGAAGCATCAAGAGGACGAAAATAAATTGATGACGACGAAAAGAAAAAAAGTGAAATCTTAGGATGAAGAGTGATTTAGAGGAAAGAATCCGATCTACATTCGACGAAGCTTGCTATGTCAAGAAGTGCTGAGGCACAAAGAGGCCATATTTGAAGCCTATTTGTATTCGATGCTCTCTATGCTCTTCCATTTCATGTTAAAGAATAGAGTTAAAGAAATATGCAAGAGGTCAAGATTTATCTGAAATCTCTATTCGAGCGGCTGAGCACCAACGCCAATGCTATCATGGTGTTTTACGAATATCCCATATGGAAGGTGAACGCTATTCATGTTACGGGAAAAGTACCAATTTTTTTTTAAATCAATTGCATTTGTACCAATTTAGTCATAAACTTTTCAATTGAATTAATTTAGTCCTAAACATTTTTCTATTGATACCAATTCAGTCTATCTGGCTAATGTAGATGAGAAATTGCTAAATAGAAATTTTTAAATATTTTTAATATTTTTTTATTTTTAAAATTTTCTCCTTTTTTTTTTTTTTTTTTTTTTTTTCTATTCTTCCTCCTTTGCCTTGGCCGGTGGCCACAGTCAAGGGCCAACAAGGATGTCGTGGCCCTCATTGGATTTGGCAAGGGCATTACCCTCCCGGCCTGAGGAAGGGTGTTCCTCGCCATATCCAACAAGGACTCGACCCTCACGCCAAAGCCATGAGGGCCGTGATGCCCTCACCGGCCCTCAGCTATGGCCGGTCACTAGCCATGGCCAGTACTTGCCATAGATCAGAGGAGAAATATCAGAAAATAAAAGGAAATATAAGAAAAAAGGAAAAGAATTAAAAATTTAAAAATAAAAAATATTAATAACATATTTAAAAATATCCATATCAGCACCTATCGTGCCACATAGGATAACTGGCATTCATGCCAGTGATTTCTAGTCTAGATTGGACAGAGGGATTGAATTAATACTAATGGGAAAAGTTTTAGGACTAAATTGATCTAATTGAAAATTTTAAGATTGAATTAATACTAATACAATATGTTTAAGACTTTTTGGTAGTTTTCCTTCATATTACCTTTGCCACAAATCCAGAGTTGAGACACTGCCTTCTCCTTAAACTTTAAACCGCCACTCTATTTTATTTATTTTATTTTTTCGTTGCCCCTTTGCTCCTCTTGAAGATTACCTTTCGAATGGGGACCCTCCACTTTTGTCCTTAAGATTTTTAATCTGCGTTCAAAAAAGGACATTGGACAATCCATCTAAGCAAATTAGGAAAAAAAACGAAGTGTTCTTGCATAAAACCTTTCACAGCCACCTCGTAACAAAGCTAGATGCATTTTCTCTTGGTCATCTCATGGTCTTTCCCATTCTTCATGACTATCTCAAAGCATCGTTCCTAGTAAAGCAGGAAATTTTTTCCCTCAACTTTGAAAAAAATTCATAAGCTTGACTTAAAGTCATCACTTTTCTTTTATTTTGGTGCTAAGAGAAAATAAAATGTATTGTCTCATGATAAAGAAAGCCCTATTCAGTGTGTTGTGAGACCGACAATGCATATATAATAAGTTCAATATTTGTGGTCACTAAACAAATTCCTCGTGCACCTATAAATAAGATCATGGGAATCACAACTTTTCCTCAGGCCACAAGACCATCTATTACGATCAAGAGAGTAGGAGCAGTACTAAAAATATGATCCGCTTGCACCATTATGATCATTCTCCTCATTTAAAAAATTTAAACAATGAAACGGTTTACTAAGGATGATTGGATCATACAAATTAGATATGACAGGTCTTATGCAAGATTAAAATTACCTTTCACAGACACCTCGTAGCAAAGCTGGAACTGTAGTCTGATGGTCGTCTCATGATTGTTCATATTCTTCGTGACTATCTCAAAGCATCTTTCCTAGTAAAGCTGGAAACTTCGTCCGTCCACTTCAGAAAATTTTCATAGGCTTGACTTAAAGTCTCCACTCTTCTTTTCTTTCGGTGCAAAGAGAAAATAAGATGCCTTGTCTCATGATGAATAAAGCCTTGTTCAATGCACCATGGGACCGACGGTGCATATATAATAAATTCAACTCACTAAAAAAAGTTCCCCTCACACCTATAAACAAGATCATGGGAATCAGAACTCAATTAGCCCACGAGATCATCCATTACAACCAGGATTAGGAACACAGCTAAAAATGTAATCTACTTCCACCGTTACGATCATTCTCCTTCTTTACAAAATTTAAACAATGAATATGGTTATTAATTCATACAAATTAGATAAGGCGGTTCTCATGCGTGATGAAATTTACCTTTCACAGACACCTCAGAGCATAGTTGGAAGCATAGTCTCCTGGTCGTTCACATCATTCATGAATATGTCGAAGCGTCTTTCACTAATTAGTAATGCCGGAAACCTTTTTCCCCCCACTTTAGGAAAATCTCATTGACTTGACTTAAAGTTGTCCCTGCCCTTTTCTTTCGGTGCAAAGAGAAAAGAAGATAAAATAAAGGTGTTCTCGAACCAAATTTATTAAACTAAAAGCACTTCTCACCAACTGCTCAACTTTACCAACTATTGCGTTGATGATCCGACACATTCTGTAAGGGGGCATATATCTCTAAAATATAAATCATGCGGCACTATTAATGACAGCTTAAAATCAACCAAACTCCTAAGCCATATATACTTTTTTTGTTTGATCTCTTAAGCCATATTGAGGCGATAAAATTATTGCAGCATGGTCTAACAGAGAGACTGTTAGGTGCTCCAAAAACATGATTCGTTTACTTGTCTGCTTCACCATAATATTCTTTTTAGAGGAAAGTAAAAGTTCAACGCACTTGATATTAGATTCTCACTTGGGTGGTTGATGAAATGATGCTTTGAAAGCATTTAACATCTTCTAATAAATACAAACGAATCTAGAAGAGCTGTTAATGGCTTATTTAGATAATAGATTGGTAAAAATAGCATATCCATTTTTTGGAGTATCAATATATGTCACTTTACGGGAGTCTGATTCATCTTCTTACCCATTAGCTTTTTATGATTGTGAATGAAGAATTTAATTAAAAATGGTAGCAAAAACTATAAATTGTCAGTAATGTCGATCCACATATTTCAGAGTAGGATATAATATAGCATTTTCTATGAGTCCACAGTACATTTCTTATTTGGAATTTCAATTTGCAAAGGAATTGAGTAATATGATAAAGAAAAATGTAAACTATTTATAAGCCACAAATAGAGACAACTCTAATTAGAATTTTTTTCTTTTACCAATAGAGAAATTTTCTCTTATCGTATAGTATTAAATGCATTGATGCCTGGTAGCTAAGCGCCCATTTAGCTAGAGAAAATATTATGACTTTCCATTTTCATTTCATAAAATTATGTTTAATATATATCACATGGAGTTACAGGGAATGACCATCCGTCCTATAAAGGACGAAGCCTTTAACCAAAACTATTTCATAAAAATTTAACTTCATATCAAATCATTCATCAGGTAAATCATTTTTAAAAGGAATTAAAAAGTTCACTCAATCCCCTAAAATTTATCTGCAAATGCCATCGTAAGTCACCCCATGTCACTCTCCACGCGCCCCCACTTACTCTTCTTAGTTCTGGTGATATAAAATGGTCATAGAGAGGGAAAGCGAGGTTACAGCTCAACAAGTGGCAATCATCATATTTCTATGAGATCAAGTAATTGTTATAGCAATCTTTATGGATCGACATAATGCACCGTTGAAGTAATACTAACAGATATTCTACAACTACTTGAATATTCCATATATTCTCATAAGTCAATGCATCACATAATATGTGTCATACCATAATCCATATAGTAGGTAGCAAATAATATCAATATCAACCACCCATGTCAAGAAACCCCATGGTCACGTTTCTCTTGGTAATAAGATCTGACATCCATGGGCTGCATATGGCATAATTTTCCTTTCAGTTATTGTGTGCAAACTGCTCTAGATTAAGAATACTAGTATAAGTCAAAAGTCCAGCTATAATTTGTTCATGGGGCTTGTCAAGTGTCTTATAGACCTCTAGGGTAGCTGGGCTTTGTGCTAGTGCCCCTAGATTATAAAAAATGAAATAGGGTTAGACCATTTTTGTACTTAGTTATGTGTATAAGCATATATCTTTTGAGTAGTCATGTGTTAAATTAGCATTGGTCGTCTGTTAAAAAGGAAAGCAAGGAAAATACAACCATTCAAAGGTTGGGAGTGACATTTTGAGGAAGCCGGTAATTTTTTTATTTTATTTTTTTAGTGAGCTTATGACAAAAACTAACCTCATGGCTTGAAATACTTTATTTTCGAAATGGAAAATGAAGACTAAACCGATGAAAGCCATTCCATAAAATCTGGCACATTGACCGGTCAAGTGCATAGCAAATATAATAATATATTTAACATCAAACAAAGAAACATGTGTCAAATAAGACAATTCGAACAATGCTGTGTTATGTGGTTTTCAATGAAAGTAAGCTCATGTGTTCATACCTATTAGATATTTTGATCCACAATTAAGCACCATTTCCATAGTTCCACTATACTAATAGGTCTAACATTATTCTTTGTTGTTATACTTAATTGTGCGTATAATTGTATATTTTTTGAGTCATCATCTGTTAAATTATTATTTAGCAAAGAAGAAACAACTACTCAAAGGTTGGGAGAGCCATTTCGAGGAAGCGAGCAACGTTCATTATTTATTTATTTATAGTGAGCCTGTACCCTGGATCATGAGAATCCGCCACTCTATAATTGTTTGTCAGTCCGTGCAATAATAAAGCCCACAAGCACCAGTAGTAATCTGTACTAGTCCCTACTTTTGTCGGTCATATGGCTTGTTGAGTGCTCAACTGAACCATTTAACAATAAATTAACGTCCAACAAAGAAATTTGTGACAATCAACCAATTTGAATAACGCCCAACGCCGTCTTCAATGAAAATAAGTCCATGTGTTCACACGTAATAGGTATTTTGATCAATATCATTTTCCAAGATTCTACTATTCTTCGTTGACCCTACCCTAAAAAGTCATGCACTCTGTCCTCTCTAGCATAAGAATAGATTAACCAGAAGATCAAATAGCTACCTGAAAAGAAGGTGCCAAATCTTAAGCAAATACTTGTTTCTGTTTGCTAAGCTCCATCATCCAATGGCTTCTTCATCGAAATCTGAAAGGATTTATCATGTGTTCTTGAGCTTCAGAGGCGAGGATGTTCGGAATAACTTTCTTGGTCATCTCTACAAAGCTCTTGACCAGAAAGGAATCTATACTTATGTTGATAGCGAGGAGCTCAGGAAAGGAGAGCAAATAGTGCCGGCGCTTATGAAGGCCATTGAGGAATCGCATATCGCAATCATTGTTTTCTCTAAGGATTATGCTTCCTCATCATGGTGTTTAGAAGAGGTGGCAAGAATCATGGACTGCAAGGAAGATAGAAACCTCATGGTCTTTCCATTGTTTTATAAAGTGGAACCCAAAGAAGTGAGAACACCAAGAGAAAAGTACAAAGAAGCTATGCTTAAGCATGAGTCCAAGTTCGGGACTGATTCGAAGGAAGTGAAGAGATGGAAGAAAGCTCTTTTTGATGCCGGTAGCTTGTTCGGGTGGCATTTGAAAGATGGGTAAGTAAAGTGGACTCCATACTTTGTGTAAGAAATATTTTTATAAGTAGATATAGAGATTATTTGTAAAAAGAAAATCTAAATACACGTAATTGTAAGTATAAGTATAGATGCTTCACCTTATGATCCCTAAAAATTCTGAAGTGGCTTATGTTAAAGCTAGTAATTTCATCTAAGAGTTAGTAAAATCTAAGACTTAGTTAAGAAAGAAAAGTAAAATTTGGCAAAAGATAAGAAGATTTAATAATTAAAAGAAAATAAACGTGACAAGCGACTCAAAAGATAATTGATGACCCAAAATTAATCGGTATCTTAATCATAGAGAAGTTTGTAAGTCACTCTAATTAAGATTGCTAATTTCTAAATTTGGTTAATAGGTAGCTCAACTGAGAGTTGGTCACTCAATGGAAAAGATAGTAAATTAAAAGAACATTAGTTGCTCAAGTGAAAGTTAATAACTTAAAAAAAAAAAAAAAAAAAGTAAGTAATTTTTTTGGTAATTTCATAAAAAGTTGGTAACCGTAAGTTATTCAAATTAATTTTGTTAAGTTAGTACAAAATTAGTTATTTACAAATTATAAGAAAAAGGTCGGTGATATCGTAAAATTATATTAAGTTACTGACATGTTATGGGAAAGGCAAAGTCACCGATATTTTTTTACTGCTATTTTGCAATACTTACGATCACTTATTGAAATTCACTGTAATATATATGGGCATGAAACAATAGAATTTTGTCTTTGGCTTTTGCAAAGCCTTGTTTCATTTGGGTAAGGTCAATAGCTCTTTCTCTTGTATCTTTGTTGCCCTCCTCGAAGTATGATAAAAGTTCTAGAGGTTTTGTTTGTGGACTATTTGAGTTCTTCACGTTTTATTTTTGTCAATTAAGTTCTACAAATTTCAATTTTGGTCAACCGAGTCATAAACTCATTAACGGTGGCATTTCGAGTTTGAAAAATCACATGTGGCTAACCGTAGAATAGACATGTTGCTTTTTCCCGTAAAAAAAAAAAAAAATTTAATTAGGATTTCATCGTCTGAAAGTTTTACTGACTTATTTGAACAATATAAAATGTCAAAGTTTGATCAATCAATGAACAAAATGTTAAGTATGATTTACTGCACTTATCCCATTTCTTTGGAAAGATGAGAAAGTTCGCAACGCTTTATACAGGATAATGTGTACAGGCCATGTAGGCAATGAAATGACAGTAGGACTTCATCACCTGAATGAATCATTTGGATGACTAATAGTTGAACCCTGAAAGTTGTTTTGACTGGTATGGGGCTTTTGGAGTTCTAATTCAACTCGGCGGGATACATTTTGTTTTGGTTGTGATTTTCTGAAAATATGACATATTGCTTTCTCATTGTTGGCTGGTGATTGCTTGTTGTTTGCTTATTCAAATTGCTAAAATGATGTTACAACATCTTATATATATATATATATATATATTTTTTTTTTTTTCAGAGATGAATCAAAGCTTATACAGAGAATTGCGAAGGAAATCTCCGCTCACCTAGGCCGAACACCTTTGTATGTTGCTGAGCATTTGGTTGGGATAGAGTCCCGAGTGGTTAAGCTTAAAGCAATGTTAAACCTCAAGTCTGATGATGATGTTGTCATGGTGGGGTTATGGGGACAAGGAGGGATAGGAAAAACAACTTTAGCAAAAACTCTTTACAATTCTATCTTTAGACAATTTGAGGGTTCGTGTTTTCTTGCAAATATTCGAGAAGCTTCAAAAGGTTGCAGGGGTTTAGATACTTTGCAAGAATTATTACTAAAAGATGTATTATTATTGCAACAAAGATTAGAAGTGTCCAATGTTGATGTAGGTACTAATCTAATACAACAAAGACTTAGTCACAAAAAAGTTCTTCTCATCCTCGATGATGTGGATGACTTGCGACAGTTACATGCTTTGGTAGGAGGAGGCAAGTGGTTTGGTAATGGGAGTAGGATCATTATTACTACAAGAGATAGCCATTTGCTAACTTATCTGAGGATAGATCAAGATCATGTGTATGAAGTTAGAGAACTCAAAGACAGCGAAGCTCGTGAGCTACTTCATAAGCATGCTTTTTCGACACACCAAAAATTCAATATTAAGAAAAATCTAGTGGATTGTGTTCTGAATCATGTCAAAGGTCTTCCTTTAGCACTTGAGGTGCTAGGTTCCTTCTTATTTGGTAGAACAGAACATGAATGGCAATGTACAATAAATAGACTTTCTCGGATTCCTAACAAAACCATTAATGATGTGCTCAAAATAAGTTATGATGGACTGGAGAAAGATTGGAAAGAGATTTTTCTCCACATTGCCTGCTTCTTTAAGGGGAGGAATAGTGAGCATGTAAAGAAAGTTCTCGACAGTTGCGATCTTGAGGCAACAATAGGATTCAAAATTCTCATTGAGAAGTCCTTAATCAGAATTGAGTCCAAAATCCTAGAAGTGCATGACTTAATTCAATCGATGGCTATGGATATTGTGATTCAAGAATGTCCAGATAATCCCGGGAAACGTAGTAGACTATGGCTTTATGATGATGTTTGCAATGTCCTGCAACACAACAAGGTAAGACTTGCAAATACCATCAAAATTCTGATCCTTTTCTTTGACTCTAATTACCAAATATGAATGACCTACATAGTCTTGCATATACAGGGAGATTGTGCTGTAAAAGCCTTAGTGTTGGTGCCACTTGAGCTGAAAGAGCTAAGTATCCATCCCAATGCTTTTACAAAAATGAGAGAGTTGAGATTGCTCATCATGCGTAATGTGCATAATTCTTTTAAAGGCCCCATATGGCTTCCAAATGAACTGACATGGTTTGAATGGGATGGATGTGGACCCTGGTTTCCAAAATTTTCTTTTGGTCCAAAGAACTTAGTGGGACTTGATGTGAGTGAAGTCAGTATCACAGGAGTGGTGAAACAATTTAAGGTGAGCATTTATCTGCATATACCTTTTTATTATCTACTTCATTTGTATGGGCATATGCGTGTTATATGTCCTAGAATTCATAAGGAAATGGTATTCCTCTGTTTTCTAAACCACTTCTTTATTTTATTTCAGAATGACGTTAACTACATGTGTTAGAAATAACGAGCAGCAAAATTGGCATTTGGAAAATTTAGTTAGACTGCTTTATTAGAAATCTCCAATGGAAACATTCTGCCGATAAAATACAGAATACAAAGAAATTTTACCATTATGTGCAGAAAGAGAAATTTTGAATTAATTTTTTATGAAGGTCATTGCATCATGAGTAAATTCAAATTCTAATATATTGAATTATGTGAGAGATAAAATAGAATAATCAATTTTATGTATATGTCCATAAGTATAACATTGTAAGATAAGCGATTGAAGATCATTGATGGAAGGAAAGAAAAATAGGTTGAAATCCCTCAAAAGTAGAAGGTTTTTATTACTTTATATAATAGTATAGATGAAAGACAAAATGTATATAATAGTGTGTGTATATAGATGAAGCTCAAATACTTTCTCGACGTAATATCTCTAACTATCGACAGAGTTATATTTCAAAATCAAATCTACCTAGGGAAGAAATTCAAAATGCAAATCTGCTAATTCCATCTATGTTGCCTGTTTACATATAAACTTTTTATATACAAAATCTGTATAGTTATCGGATAAAGGGAAACAAAAATATGACGAATCAACCCGTTGACATGTATACAAAAGTAAAAACACACAAATTGTCACCAATTATAACGTGGTATAAATTATAACCAATTCATTCAAAAAATTCTGGCAATCTTTAATTCAATATCTGTTATCACCAATAATAAGGTGATATAAATTATCTACATCAACTATAAAGTAATAGGAATTGTCTTTGATCATATCTGAATAATTTAGAAATTTAAAGTAACTGGCCCTGAATTTAGTTTTAAGTGTCTGTTAACAGGCTATTCTTAAATAGGAAATATTTAAAAATATCTTAAATATAGATATTAAAATAATTATATCATATTTACAATTATGTATCAAGGCATCATATGGTGTTAATTTATCAGTTTGTAGAATTACTTTTGTTTAATACTTAGTATTCATTTATTTGCAAAACAGACGTACAATTTTCTAATAATCTCGATATATCTTCTATTGGTCAAGTATGGGAGTATCGTGTTGTACATAATTCTTTTGATGATAGTCTAAAACAATTTATTTGTGAAATTTTTTTAATATTGTGTATTTATATATTATAAAAATCTTTAAAATAATATATAAAAATTAAAATGATAATAGTATCTCTGATTTGCTAATATGATCATAAAATCTAAATTGCTGTATGACTCTACCTTGCACAAGCTTTAATGTATATACATAAAGATTTGTAATTACCGGTAAAGTTTGTAAGGTTTTCGTAATTTCTC
Organism: Eucalyptus caleyi; assembly: GCA_014182885.2. Taxonomy (NCBI): domain Eukaryota; kingdom Viridiplantae; phylum Streptophyta; class Magnoliopsida; order Myrtales; family Myrtaceae; genus Eucalyptus; species Eucalyptus caleyi. Next base: position 36,535,006 of record CM024470.2, on the reverse strand, counting down.
AATATATGAACTTTGTAAGGTTTTCATAATTTCTTAACGTGATATATAATTTCACATAATCAGTTTATAGTATTTTGAATGAAAAGTCATTAATAGTTGATAAATTTACTTAGAAACCTGAATGTAGGTTCCAAGTTGCCTGATCTAACAATGCTCCTTGGTTTCTTCCACATGAACAGTACTGTGGTCTAAGTATGAAAATCTTTAAAAGTGGCAACAGCATCATACAAACACCCTTTTTTCCCTTTCAGAATGTTCATAAAAGTTGGCTTTGCTGTTTTTGCAGGACTTCCATCAATTGAAGTACATGAAATTGAGCAACTGCGAGTCCCTACTTAGTACGCCCGACCTCTTATGTACTCCAAATCTGAAGGAGTTATATCTCTTGAATTGCAAAAGCTTGGTAAAAGTGCATGATTCAATTGCGTATCATGACAATTTACAAGTCTTGCATTTAAGTGAGTGCTCTGAACTTAGTGCTTTTCCAAATGTGCTCAAGTCAAAAAGTCTTCGAGATCTTTGGATTGCCAATTGCCCAAAATTTGCAAAATTCCCTGATATTCCACATAAACTTGAAGGCCTAAAAGAGCTTTCCTTACAAGGGACCGCTATTAAAGAACTTCCTGCAACAATAGAAAATTTTGTCTCTTTGGAGAGGATGGCTATAAGTTGTTGTGAGGATCTAGCCAGTCTTCCGCCTAACATTTACAAGTTACAAACCATTGAAGTGTTGGTTATTTGGAATTGCACAAATTTAATCGTGTTTCCAAAATATGAGGAATCAGTTGATCCGAGTATGAAGATCGGTCTTCCAAATTTACGACATTTAGACCTTGTGAATTGTAATTTGTTTGTAGTAGAGTTTCTTGAAAATCTTTCCTGTTTTCCCTTCTTGAGAGAGTTAGGTGTGAGGTGTAACAACATTACTACCCTTCCTACATCCATCAATAAGCGTTATCGTTTGTCCCAATTGGCTATTGGTGGTTGCCATCAATTACAAGGGATTCCCAAGCTTCCACCATTTTCAAGTTATCTTGGCATAGAAGGGTGTGCTTCTCTACAAACAAATGGATATTTGACTTCAATCGATCAGTGGATCCAGCGAAGGTCGACCATGGTTGATACTGCTTCACTTGTCCAGGTTAGATTCTCTGCTAAAATGATGTTACAACTTCTTTTTCTGTTTTTGCCAAAGATGAGTGAGAACTTACAAAAGAATGTTGCTAAACATTTGGTTGGGATAGGTTCCGAGTGGTTAGGCTGAAATTGATGTTGAATTTGGAGTCTGGTGATGGTGCCTCAATGGGGATAGGGAGACGTAGGGCAGTCAAGTCTGGCTATATCCATTTATAATGATATTTTCAGACGACCTGAAGGTTCAAGTTTTCTAGCACATGTTTAAGAAACTTCCAAGGACTCCTGGAATTTAGTTACTTTGCAAGAAAAATCACTATCCGAGATATTGAGATTGAAACAAGATTAGTACTATCTAGTGTAGATGCAGGTACTAATTTAGAATGAGATACACTTTGTAATAAAAAGGTTCTCCTTATCCTTGATGACGTGGATGACTTGTGTCGGTCAATTGCTTGGGCAAAAGAAGGCAAAGTTGTATGGCAATGGAAGTAGGATCACTATTACTAGAAGAGGTAAGCATTTGCTAACTTGTCATGGGATAGATCAAAATCATATGTATGAAGTTAAAGCACTAGATGACAGTGAAGCACATGAGCTGCTTAGTCATAATGCTTTTCTAACACACCAAAAATTAGAAATCAAGAAAGATTTAGTGGATAAGGTTATGAATCATGCTAAAGGGCTTCCATTAGCACTTGAGGTGCCAGGTTCCTTCTTATGTGGTAGAAAAAAACATGACTGGGAAAGTACACTAGGGAAACCTTCTAGAGTTCCTAACAAAGACGTCTATGATATGCTCAAAATAAGTAATGATGGACTTGAGGGAAATGAGAAAGAGATTTTTCTCGACATTGCCTTCTCCTTTAAGGTGAGGAATAGTGAATACATAGAGAAAGTTCTCAATAGTTGCTTGAGGCAGCAATAGGATTTGAAATTCTCATTGAGAGGTCCTTGATAAGAATTGCTTCCAAAATAGAAATGCATGACTTGATTCAATTCATGGGTATGGAAATTGTCAATTAAGAATGTCAAGATAATTCTAAGAGATGTAGTAGACTATGACGATACGTTCATGGTGATGTTGTCGATGTTCTATCAAGCCACGTTTGTAAGATTGCAAATACCAATAAATTCTACTCCTTATCTTTGATTCTATTTACTAGATATGCATAACCTATATATTCTTGAATATACAGGGAGATTGTGCTATAAAAGCCATAGTGTTGGAGCCACATGAGCTGAAAGAGCTAACAAATCATCATGATGCTTTTACTAAAATGAGAAGGTTGAGATTGCTCATCGTGCACAAGGGGCATAATTCTTTCCAAAGTCCTATATATCCTCCAATCGAGCTTAGATGGTTTCAATCGGTTGGATGTGGTCACTGGATTCCAAAATATTCCTCTAGTCGAAAGAAATTAGTGGGACTTGATATGAGCAATTGTAGTATCCCAATAGAGCCAAACCAATTTAAGGTGAGCATTTATCTACGTTGACCTTTTTATTATCTACCTCATTTGGGTATGTGCATGCGTATTACATGTAGTACACGAAAGAGAAGTATCGTTTCTCTGTTTTAGGAGTTAAATGGCCATTTATTCTAGAGATAAAAGTTAAATGTCCATTTAATGTATTAAATTGTAATGCGTGGACGTAATAGAATATTATTAGAAACCTTGCCAATAATGACTGTAATGCGTGCGCATCCAATTTGTCATAAGTGACCGGATAGGGCCATACAACGAGTTTTTTTTTTTTTTTTTGTAAGAATATATAAAGAGCTGAGGTCAAAAGTACAAAAACGGCACCAAAACTTACGCTCTAAATGCTACAAGCATAAAGAGTGCAAGGGAGCCGAAGAAAAGCCACAGGGCAACAAGACGAAGACACACAAGCTAAAAACAGCCCAAAGGACATACCACGAGTTTTTAGAAGAGAGTCAGAGCCAAATTTTAAATTGAACAAATGAAAATTTGATAACTTCAAGAAAATTCAAAGTTGGCGTCATTGTTGGCGTCATTGTCTTTGCATAACTTCAAGAAAATTCAAAAGTTTATTAATTTCTGGGAAATTTCATTGTGATAGAATTTATATCCTCGAGACTCATTATATATAATTAAGTCAGAATTGATAAAGTTTTCATTCTTGGGCTCGCCACTTGGTATTTTCACTTTGCTTCTATGATTTGCACAATGGCATAACACATGACATGGTTTTGTTGCATGGCCAACATTCGCATGCTCGCCACATTACAATTTACTTCGCTTCTATGATTGCCACATGGTATGACATGTGGCATAGTTTTGTCATGTGGCCCACCGTTCCTTACTTGCCCAGCGACATTTCACTTTACTTTTAAAATTGTCACATAGCATAACATGTGGCATAATTTATCCAAAATAAATTTGTGTCTGTTCACAAAGGGTAGATTTAGGTCAAAGGTACTAGTTTCGAATTTTTTTGTGAGACATAATTTATTTTGAGATAAATGTGTAACCAGGTACTAGTTTGGAATTTTTAATAGTATTAATCCTAACTTTTTTAATGAGTGTCCAACATAATTTACTTATGAATTTTTCATATTGTGTGATCATATATTTATTCATTTCTTTCAAGTGATATCTAATATGATGAACCTACACGTTGACATGTATTTAGAAATAAAAACACCCAAGAAGTGGCTGGTTTAGTGGTAGGCCACGTACCCAATGCACGTTCCTAAACGGCAATGATTTGCCTAGCATCAACAAAATTAGTTGGGTCAAAGGTTTGAATGCAAGTAAGGCACTGTTAGTTGCTTAAATCATTTCTTAAGGAGCAGCACTTATAAGTGGACATAATAGAATTTTATTAGGAACTTTGCCAGTAATGTGTGCACAACTAAATCAATGTGAGTGATCCAGTAGGGGCATTCCGCTAGTTTCTTAATAGAAAGTCAGAGCCAGATTTTAAAATGAGTATATGAAATTTTTATTTTCTTCCAAATGTTTTTCAAAGTTCATTCATTGTCTTTGCATGACTTCAAAAAAAAAAAAAATTAAAATTTATTAATCTTTACACAAGTATATTGTGAAAGATTCATCTACGATATATAGCTAAAGCCAAACCTAGCAGAGTCTTCATTCTCATGCTCGCCACATGGTACTTCACTTTGTTTTTGCTTTGCGATTGCCATATGACATCACACGTGGAATAATTGTCAAATGGCCCACATCCGCGCTTGCCATGTGGCTCTTCATTGTGCTTCTATAATTGTCGTGGGGCATGACGTGTGGCATAGCTTTGTCATGTGGCCTACATTCGCATGCTTACCACATGACATTTCATTTAAATTTTGTGATTACCACATGCATGACATGTGAGACAGTCTTATCCTAAATTAATTTGTGTCCACTAATGGATGGTAGATTTGTGTGGGGAGTACCGGATTGAGATTCTCTTTTTAGAAGAAAATTAGTCTAGGTGACTGTGTCATTGTGGTACCAATTTAGGATTTTTGTGAAATGAAAATTAATTTAGAGTAAGTCTGCATACTAATATGGGATTTTTTAATGATATTAGTTGTATTTTTTTTTATAATTGTCTAACAGAATTTTATTTTTGAATTTTATTTATATTATGTACCTATATATTATTTAGTTCTTTCGAATAATATCTAAGATGTTAAAACATAGGAGCTATCATTGATAAGCCTAGTCGTGTGTGTGCCGTGTGACACCACTTTGTGCAAGCTTTGCCCCGAATATATATTCTAGTAATTACCGGTAAAGTTTGAAAGTGTTTAGTAATAAATAAATACAACATATAATTTATAAGAAATCAGTTTACAATAACTTTAAATGAAAAGTCAGCTAATAGGTTAGAAAATTTACTCAGAAATTGTCTAGTAGCTTTCGAGTTGCCTAGTTTACCGAAGCTCCTTGCTTTCTTCCGCATGAAGAGTGTTGTGGCCTTAGCATATGTAATTATGACATTTTTACCCGATCAATTTTGATCATATAACAGTGAAGGATATGCAATCGTGACATAGCCAAATTTGAAAACCTCAATCAAGCTAAGCCCCTAAAAATAAATTATGATATTATTAATGATCAATATATAAAACTATGGACAACGTGAATGACTTCTGATATTGTTTTACCATCATTTCACGAGTTTAACTCCCTGTCTATGTACAGCAACTAGCATATGCCTATTCGTGGACTCTGTAGCAAATCACCTCTACATTAAACAAACAAATTGCCCACTATTTATGATTAACGAACTAATATATAATAATTTCTTAAAAGATTAATACTTAATATGCTTTAGTAGCGACCAATTCTCAAATGGGAATCCCATAGTTTAAATGTGAGAAAGCTACATCATCATTCAAACACCCTTTTTGTTCCTTTCAAAATGTTTATCACAAGTTGTTTTTGCTGTATTTGCAGGATTTCCAAAATTTGAAGTGCCTTACTTTCAGTTACTGTGAGTGGCTAGTTCGTATTCCTGACCTTTCATATACTCCAAATCTCGAGGAATTGGATTTTTGTAATTGCAAAAACTTGATAGAAGCCCACAAGTCCCTTGCATATCATGACAAGTTACGATTGTTAAATTTGTCGGGGTGTTCTAAACTTAGTGCTTTTCCAAATGAGCTCAAGTCAAAAAATCTTCAAAGTCTCATTCTTGAAAATTGCCCAGAGTTCGAAAGGTTCCCTAATATTCCACATAAACTCAAAGCCCTATACCGGCTTCAGTTACAAGGGACCGCAATTAAAGAACTCCCTGCATCAATAGAACACCTTGTCTCTTTAAAAGAAATGTGTTTGAATACATGCAAGAACCTGGTTAGTCTTCCATCTAGCATTTATAAGTTACAAAACCTTGAAAAATTGCAAGTTCAAGGTTGCACTAATTTAGTCAGGTTTCCAAAGTACAAGGATTTAGCTAATCCATGCATGACAACCGGACTTTCAAATTTACGCCAATTGGGCCTTACAAGTTGTAATTTGTCCGACATAGAGTTTCTTGAGAATCTTTCCTGTTTTCCACTCTTGCGGACATTAGCACTGACAGAGAACAATATTATTGCCCTTCCCCCATCCATCAAAAAGCGTGATCATTTGTCTTTTTTGTTTGTTGAAAACTGCCATCAATTACAAAAGATTCCTGAGCTTCCCCCGTTTTTGAATTTTTATGCGGATAATTGTAAATCTCTACAAAAGAATGAAGACTTGTCCTCAATTCATAAATTTGCCCGTAAAAGTTTGGCTGATGGGCTTGACACTCACCGGGTTAGATACTCTCTCTCTCTCTCTCTCTCTCTCTCTCTCTCTCTCTCTCTCTCTCTCTCTCTCTCTCTCTCTCTCTCTCTCTCTCTCATACACACAAACATGCCATATTGATGTGGAGTATATTATGCTGGGTCCATTGTGTGCTTGCATATTGCCATAGCAGAAATTGCAAGATCGAAGGCTTAAAAAAAAAAGCAAACTAGTATGAAGTGGTTCTGCACGTATATGCATGTAACATAGGTGGCACCCGTACTTTTATGGGGATGATTTCTATCGCATGAGACCTGCGTATTAATGCAAGTATCAATGGATCTTCTCATTTGGGTACTAATATTAACTTGGATACTTTCCATCGGTCTATTTTTGTAACAGAATTGGACATATTTCAAGATAGTTCTCTGTGAAAGAGAGATGCCGCAATGGGTCTTTCCTATGGAAGAGGATTTTGTATCTTTCATGGTTTCAAAGGACTTGTATGACAAGATTCTTGGATTGGCAATTTGTGTCATTCTCAATAATGCTGAATCTGGCATTGAGATTTCCGCACATGTTGATGGTAAAAGGGTGAGAACAATATGGGAAGTGTTCCCCTATCCGCTGCATTCAGAACATATATGGCTTTGCTATATGACACGACCTCATTTGTGGGCAGGAGTCGATTTTGGTCAAATTGATGGCAATTATGTAGAGTTTAGCCTTACACATTCGATGAAAGTGAAAAAGTGGGGAATCCGAATAATATGCAAACAACTAGGGAATGATTTAAAGGTTGAGCTTCGAGACAATCAGCTGATAGATCTAGCTTTACTCTACGAAGTTGGTCATGAATCAACAAATTCAACAACCGGGAGTTCACTCGTGCATGAAGATAATTCGAGCAAAGCAGATCTTCAAGAGGACCTGCAAGATTGTCAAGTGAGTGGTGAGGAACAAAGTCAAATATTACCAAAGAGAAATCATGAGCTTTTCTCCCTCGAGGCACGTGGACCAAGATCATGTGGACTTCTAGTTCGATTGGTAGAGACGAGTATGGCGGTGTTTGCTCGCTGCTTTTGTTGTTAGGATGATGGGAACTTACAAAGGAAGCAATTCTTAGATGAGTGAACTTAGGCTGATCTCCATTATAATGCTTTTTTTCTCCCTTCTCGTTTTCTTTTCTTAATAACTCGACGTTAGTACTCACTTTTACCCATATATATCCATTGAGGTATTTCATGTGTCCACTTCAACTGGCATTGACTTTGCCAGCTACAATGATGGAAATGATCTTCCTCGGAGAGAACTAGACAAGGGGGCTTGGGATGTGCATTTTGATGCTGGTGGAGTGGAGGGACAACTTGGTAGAGAGAGATACGAACTTCCATTGGAGTATACAGAGAACGAAGGCATCATATACGAGAGAGACGCACCACTCAAGAGAGAGATACGAACTTCCATTGGAGTATACAGAGAACGAAGGCATCATATACGAGAGAGACGCACCACTCAACTCAACAACGCTCTCAGTGAGTTCTCTATCTTTGTTCTCATTTTCTCTTTCTTTGCACTTTCATTTCCATGTATTTTCGATTTAATTGATTTCTTGCCTTTTTTTCACACTTCGTTATCCCATAGATTCATCACTCAATCCAAATCCCCATTCGCCATTATTATACTTGGGTACAAAACGGTAGAGCGATCCCGATCCCGATCTATTCGCTTTATTATTACTATAAATAAATTCGAACACGTATTTCATAACAACCTTGAAGGAATAGTTATTTTCGCTATGCCATTTTTTTTTTTTAAAACTGACTTTTTGAGATTTATAAATATTGAATTTTTTGCGAAATAAAAAGAGCGTATTGAAAATTCGATTTTCATCTTTCTCGACGATTTAACCTTCCGTCTAATTATGCACTCCCATCGTCCCTTCTTAAACCTTTTTTTATTTCTTCTTTTCCTTTGATTTTTCCCGCTGTTGTAAAGCTTCTTCCTTTTCTCTTCTCCTCCGCCATAGCCAAAACTTCCAACTCCACTGACGCCTCATCTTCCATCCCCACACCAACCATCTCCGACGAAACAGAAGATCGCCACCAGCCAAGGGAGGCTACGAACGGACGGAAGGAGTTCGTCTTCCCGAAACGGAGTCCCTAGTGGACCCGACGGCGACGGAGACCGGCCAGTGGAGGCGACGGGCTACCACCGCCGAACGAAGCCATGGAAACTGATGACGATTCTCTCCTGAGGTTCGTTCTGGGCTTCGTGCAGATTGCTATAGATCAGGTAACGCCTGGCACGTCCGAAATTTTTTTTTAAGTTAACGTAATACTTGAGGTGGATTTTGAATTCGATTCGGTTGGTGCTGCAATTGCGCGGGAACTTGAAGGATGCGTCGTCGAATTTGTTCGAGAGACGCTGAATCGGTGTTTTCTTCGTAAGTTTTGTCTGTGGATGCTGGATAGTGAATTCATAGGTTGTTGACGTTACACGCTGCAAAATCAGCGACAATCTCTGGAAAGGTATAGTTTTTATTTCTTTGTTTTCGTAGGTGAAGTCTAGGTTCGAATGAAAGACGAGTGAGGAAGACTGAAATAATGGGAAGGAGGGTGTACATGGATTGGATCAGTCCCCTTCTTAGGTGAAAAATTGAGCAAATCCAGGTGCTGTAGGTTGGGAGGGAGGGAGGGAGGGATTTGAGTGCTTCTAAGGTGTCTAGGAAATGTGGGTGTGTAGAATGTACTCATCATACAGATGTGTGGCGGGTGATCAGTTTGTCAGGAGAATTGAATTCTGAGAAACTTTGATCACTGGGATAGAGGGTTCTGTCTCTATGTTTTATGAGGCGCTGGAAGAGGCAAAACCATGGAGGAATGAAGAAGATACAGTGAGATGGCAAGGAACTAGGAAAGGTTGCTCAATAGTGGAGTCCTTTAACTACATCTTGACTTTGGCAACTAGGGAGAATTGAAAACCAAATTTACTTGGAGTGTGAGAGTAATATCAACATCAGTTGTGTCCATGGATAACTGGTTAGGCGGTTACTTTCTTTCGCCTGTGAACTGTGGATATGAAAAAAGAAATAATCACAAGAAACACGGAGTTTACATAATCTATTCGGTAGAACAGAGAGAAAAGCACAAGAAGCTGATTGTCGATTCTGAATTCTGAGCCTTTTGCAATAGTTTAGGATTCTTTTTTTATACTTATGTGCTGTGGTTTTTCAGAAGGAAAATGACTGAGAAGCTAAAACTCCTAGATGCTTCTTGAATTTTTGAGTGAAACCTGATTAACGTAAGGTTAACTTCTGAGGTACAAATAATAAGACACACTGGAATGAGTAACATGTAGTTTCTCATATTAGTTGCTGTTTTTGCTTTGGTGTTGTTAGAGCCATATCAGTTTGAGTGTTAGGTGGGATTTGCATCTGAATTACAGGATGAGTATGTATTAATAGTCATTACTTGGAAGTTTGTGACCAGTATGTTATACTGGACCCGCAAGATCTTGATCTTATAGCTGCAAGATATGGATTCATTCCGTTAGTAGTTACATATTGATACTGAAATATTTCTACTGTTGGCAACTTGATGCTGATTTCTTCCTGAGTTACCTATTGTCCTCATAATTTGTCGTCCTAACAAGTAACGAGACCTATTTGCCTCTTTTGTATAAAGCGCAGCATTGAAGTTCCGGTCATGTAAGAAACTGGTTTCGGTAACTAGGTGCATTTCGGATATGTTGTTTATTTTCTATTAAGATGATTAGTGTTTCAGTCTTCATTAGTGAATGATCTCAAATTTATTTATGTTATAGTTTGATTGAACAGCTGTGTGATTGTTGAGGATGCGAACATCATTCCTGCACAAAGAAACTGGTGTAGTGAGACATGAAATTTATGTTTATCATAAACAGGATTAGCCCGCAAGTTTATGCTAGTTTTGTCTGGAGAATTCTGTGGTCTCTGGTGAACATGCATGCTCCAAAAAAATCCTTTTTTACCTGGTCATCTGTCAAAACACTTGGGTATGGATAGTGCTCCATACTTTTTTTTTTTTTTTTGGAAAATGACTTCCACCTTTAAAATTAGGAAGTCATTTTTCTTATTTTTAAACTTGGTATTTTCTGGTTGACTGAAGTCATTTTTCTTTGACCAGCTTATTTTCCCACACCAAACACTAAAAAATGGAAATAGAAATTTTCTGGCAATATATTTTCCTTCAAACAAATAGAGCCTAAGTCAAAATTGAGTTTCATCTTTCCAAACTACCTTTGATCATAGTAGAAATATAATTGGTCTTTAAGGACCACATACTTTATAAATAGATACTCATTTGCATCTATGCATAACCACCTAATTATGCACTCGTGCATACCCTTTAACCTTTTTTTTTTTTTTTTTCTTTTCATTAATTCCCCTTAAACCAGGTTGACTATATATATCCTAAAATAAATTTTTGTAATTCTTTCTTCTATCATTCTTTTTTTTTTTTTTTAATTCTCTCTCCACCTTCTTTCTTTGATAACTCCTAAGCTCCTTCCTTATCTTCACCATAGGCAAACTTTGAACTCCATTGACGCCATTTTCAATATCTGGATTGCTCATCTTTCATCCAACACCAGCGAGCCTTGGCGAGTAGAAGATTGCCACTTGCCGATGGAGCCGACAAATAGAGGAAGTTCTTCGTAAAACAGCCTAGCGAACTGAAGGTGACAGAGACTGCCGAGTGGAGGCAACAGACTACCACCACCGACCGCAGCCATGGAAACTGATATCATAGCTTCAGGTGAACGATTCTCTTCTGAGGTTCTGGATTTTATGCAGCTTGCTATAGATCAGGTAACGCCTAGCACAGCCAATTGTATTAAGTTGATGAAATACTTGAGTTGAAGTTTGAGTCTGATTCCTTTGGTGCTATAATTGTGTGGGAACTTGAAGAATGTATAGTTGAATTTGGACAAGAGATGTTAAATAAGTGTTTCTTTGTAAGTGTTGTCTGTGGATGCTTGGTAGTGCATCCATTGGTAATCGACATTACATGCAGCAAAATTAGCAGCAATCCCTAGATGGTATAGGTTTTCTTTCTCTCTTTTCATAGGTGGTAATTTATTGAAATAAGTTGGTGAAGTCTAGGTTTAAAGGAAAAACAAGGAAGGCAGAGTGCAACAAAGGGTAGTTGGGTGTACATGGGGTGGCTTAGTCCCCTTTTCAGGCAAAAAAACGGAGTCAATCCGGGTGCTCTAGGTTGAGAGGGAGGGAGGGATGGATTTGGGTGCTTTGAGTTGTCTAGGAAATGTGGATGCGTAGTATGTACCTATTATAAAGATGTGCAGCAGGTTGTAGGTTTGCCAGGACAATTAAATTGTCAGAAGCTCCGATCACTGGGATAGGACTCTGTGTTAAGTTTCATAAGGCTTTTGAAGAGGCAAAACTAGAGAGGAATGAAGAAGATGCAATGAGATGGCAAGCCACCAGGAAAGGTGTTTGCTTGATGGTGGAATCCTTTTACCACCTTTTGACTTTAGCACCTAGGGAGAAATTAAAATTAAATTTCCTTGGAGCAGGAGAATAATGTGAACATCAGTTGTACCCATGGATAATTGGTTGGGTGGTTATTTTCTTTGGCACTGTGGTGTGGATACGGAAAAAGAAAAAAATCATGAGAAACACAGAGCTTACATAAGTTATTCAGTGGACTAGAGACAAAATCCCAAGATGCTGATTGTCAATTCTGATTTGCGAGGGCTTCACAACAGTTTTAGGGATCTCTCTTTATACTTATATGCCGTAGCATTTGTAAAGGAAAATGACCGAGAAGCTAAAACTCCAGGAAGCTGCTTGAATGTTTGAGTGAAACCTCATTAACGAAAGAAAAGCCTCTGAGGTACCCATGATAAGACACACTAAACTGAGCAACATGTAGTTTCTTAAATTAGTTCTCGTTTTTGCTGTGCTGTTGATAGAGCCATATCAGTTTAACTGTTAGGTGGGATTTGCATCTGTATTACAGGATGAGTATGTGGTGAGACATGCATTTGTCCCATTGGTAGCTGCATAATGATACTGAAACATTTTTACTGCCGGCAATGTGATGCCGATTTCCTCTTGAATTTGCCTTTATACATGCATGCATGAGAGAATTTTGACTCCCATTCTCATATTTTTTTCTCCTAAGAGGTAACAAGATCTATTTCTTTTCTTATATAAGGCAAAGCTTGCGTTGGACAGCCTTGAAGTTCCAGTTGGGTAAGATACTGGTTTTCAAGTAACAGGTGCATTGCATATATGTTACTTTATTTTCTAATTAAGAGGATTAGTATTTCAGTCTTAATTAGTGAATGATTTCAGATTGGACTCTTTGATTGAACAGCTGTGTGATTGTTGAAGATGAAAACGTTATTGCGGCAGGAAGAAACTGGACTAACGAGACACAGAATGTATGTTTATCTTTACTGCTCCACCCTTTCATATGGATTTTGGCCAACAGCACTTTGTTATTGTTCCAAATTGATACTCTCAAATTATCCACTTGTAGTTTATTGTCGATCAGTTTATGTTTCTCCCTTAATATGTATTTATTAGATAATAAATTAATATATCTGAGCAAATCTGTTAATGAGGTGAATATTCCATGCATTGTTAGGCTGTAAGGGCTTTTGTTCCCATTACCCTTCATAAAATATGGCTACATTTAACAATAACAATAATCTTGCTTTATTATGCACAATGTTTTATGTTTTTCATTTGCCGTTGTGCTATGTCTGTAACCATATTGCGGTCTTTATGTGCTTGTGTGAAGTTTTTAATATTGTTAGGCCGTATGTAGCTAGACTTTTGTTATAGTTATATGGTGTAAAAATGCATTGCTACCATTTTATTGCCTTTTAACATGTCAGAATCTGCGCCTTGGGCAGAGTTCTTCATACAATGGCCATTTACACAACTAGTTTAAGCCTGGTTCTGGTTGAGATCATCTCTTATCTAATAGAATATTTCTGTATTCATTTATAGTCATGAGGTGACATTACTATAGATGAATTTATGGACAGTAATGGATAGTTGATGCCAAAAATTTATGGCCCTGTTAGTATCTTGTGGAGCTTAATAAAAAAACAAAGGCACCTTGCTATAAGGGTATAGTTAAAATACTGTTAGAAAAGGTGGAGGTGGCTGATTCAATGAGAAGCCTCTTTTTCCATGTGAGATTCTCAGCAACTTCAAGCGAGCAAAACTTATTGACTTAATGTAGTATATGCCTTGATCAATCATACATGTACTCTTAATCAGTTAACTTAATGGAGAAAACACATTTCTGAAGAATTGCATTTCCAAAATTTATGTTGAAACTACACTATGAGCAACTGTCTCTTTGACAAAGCTCCTAAGTTTTGATATGCTTGCTTTGTTTTTCTCCTTGTGCTTTCATAAGCAACAAGACATGCAGAGATGGAAGCTCTTGATGTTCTTCTTGTACAGTGGCAGTGGACTGGATTTACAGCTGCAGAAGTTGCAGAGAAGTTTTCAGCATGCTCCCTTTATGTGACATGTGAACCATGCATAATGTGTGCAGCAGCATTATCGATCATTGGTATATCTGTTGATCATACTGAAATAAAACTGAACTCTGCTAAAAAAATTTTATTTATAAATGATTGGATGACTCTTGCCCTTTTTAGGTATAAAGGAAGTATATTATGGTTGTGCAAATGATAAATTTGGAGGCTGTGGCTCAATACTGTCTTTGCATTCAAGTAGCTCTGAGGCATGTTTTAGGTCAGTTTCTGAACTTGCTTTTGCTGCTGGTGTTGTATTGACATAGCTTTACTTTGAAATTGTGACATATGACAATTGATAAATAGAGCTTACTGGAGGTTTCTGATTCCTTATGTTGATAACTGATGGATGTGGGTTCATAGCGATTGTGTATGTTGTCACGTGTCGAATATTGTAACATATAACCATTAAAATAAATGGAGGTTTATGGAACTAATTTTCCATATTTTCAGTGCTTTCCTTCGTCTAAATGGAAGAAAGTGGTGTTTTTGGAAGCATCAAGAAGTCAAGTTTATAATTATTCTTTCTTTTACCGCTTTGTTTCCTTTTTCTTAAATTCTTTGTGACTTGTTAAACATTTCGGTGTTCTTTATTTGCCTAAAAAGTTTACAGTTCTGAGAAGTGTCACAAGTTAAGCTAACATTAGTTTCTTTTTCCTTTTCCCTCTCCCCCTCATTTCTTCATTTCTTCTTCCTGACTTTTTTTCACTACAGCGAGATTCCTTGATGTCTTTAATGTTATCATGTTTAAATCGAGAAATATAGTATCTTCAAAGAAGTATGATATTCTCACTATGAGGAAATTTATGCTTTCTGATATGCCATAGGCAATGTACTTGATAAAGAAATCTCATTTCTTGTCTGATAGTTGCAATTGTCTCTTCTTGCATACATGAGAGCATGTGCCCGCTAAATGGTGGGGTATGGCTTGTGTTTCGAGCTTGATTTTTTTAACTGTTTGCGCTATAATGAGCTAACATTTCATGTTTCCTGAGCTTGATCAGAGCTCATCAATTTTTTACTCTTACTTTGTTGACATAAAAGTTAAAGTGTAGTGAAAACAGGATCTGTTTCATTGTGATTTGAGCAGTACATGAAGTTGTGTAATCTAGATTATGGACATTGTTTTTCTTTCAATGTGTTAATTTTGAAAGAATAAGCTCAAGTATGGGGGAAGAAGCAAGAGATGTACCAAGGATGCATCTAAACAAGAAGTTAAGGGGGGGAAACCATGAAATCTCATACTTTAGATCTTGAAATTTATGGTTATGTTGCGAATAATAATCTGATTATGAGTCAAAAGCAATGTGTGATGCATCTGCCTGATTTGTAAATGTTTCCAACTTTTTTTTTCTTGTTTCTCTTGCAGCATTGGGAATTCTGGATCAAAGGGTTTCAAATGTTATGGAGGAATAATGGCATCAGAAGCCATTTATCTTCTGCGAGATTTTTATGAACGAGGGAACACTAATGGTATAAATGGCAATCAAGCATTTTAACCAGTTGAAATGTCTGTTTGAAAGAATGTTATTATACTGCAATTTGCACCTATTTACACTAGATAACCTAAGGGAAATGGTAGGTCATTTTCAGCGGACCCATAGTTAAAAAATACATTTTAAGAGGCTTCTATGAGCATAATAGAGATATCCTACTGTTGAACCAAAGTTTTCTCTATCAATCAATGAAGTTGAGCATTGTGCTTGCTGGCCACTTGAAGACCTTCCCGAAAAATTTATCTTTTGGTGCCTAATATGGTGGTCTTCCTAGCATTGATCCCCTTCCATAATGGTTAAGAAGAATTCAGGAAACCTCTTTATATTTCTTCTTCTCATTCCATTCTCTCAACCAGCAATAAAAAGAACTGTAGCTGGGGCTTTCGGTGATTGGAGATCTTACTGAACAACTCTCTCTCTCTCTCTCTCACACACACACACACACACTAGTCCATATGTAAATTGTTTGCTGCAGTGAAGATACGTTGTTGTATCCTTGGTCTGGAGAATTATCTGCAGTCCCTGGTAAATAAAGCTGGCCCAATGGAATGTTTTGGAATGACTAAGGGCTAGTAAAATTGCAAGCATAGAACTAGCGGGCCATTGGATAAATAAGAACCCATTCAGAAGTTTTCTCCATCAAGGATAAGCTGCTTAAGAGTGCTCATCTTGACATGGTGCATACACTTATCCAGACTGACGTTAACTGAGTATGGTTGTCTGAGTGGAGCGGTGTTCAGCCTTATTATAATGATTGCTATGAATTGGTGTAGAATTGGCCTAGTAAACAAAAGTCAAGAGTTTCAGATACCCATTTTTTTTCTTTTTTGGCTAATTTTCAGATGCCCTGCTATCATATGTAGCTTCCTCTAGAGTCGGTACACCTAAACAGATTGCCATTTGAAAAATGGGATGTCATGTCCTTGGTTAAGGAAAAAGACGAAGTGCAGTATCTTAATAGTTGATAATCCATCGGTTAGACTCGTTATTCCTGTTGTGAATTACTAAGCATAAATAGTTCTTGGTAGAGCAACTGTCCAATTTGTGCTCTTCAATTGCATATATTTCAGCAAACTGATTGGACCATAACCTTTTCATCCCTTTGCGATAATTAGTACGCTTTGGAAACTGATTATATATAGAAAAGATGGTTAAATAATTTTTCTTTGCAATGATAAAATCTAGTTGGTTCATGTTTTTCTTTGTTTTGTTGAACCTTGTTGCATGAAGTATCATTTCTCTCCTCCTTTTTTCCCCTCCTTTTCCATTCATTTTCTATTTATGACATTGTGGAATCTATGATTTGTTCATATATATGTATGCTGAATGCTAATATTTGATTTTCAGCTCCAAAGCCTCATAGGTCATGGGTTACTCAGGCTTAAAATTAGATCTACATGCATTGATTCTTCCTGTTGAATCTTCTCTGCCGTTTTCCCGAATCTCATATGCTCCTGCACACGTTCATTCCCTTCTTCATGGCTCGGTTCATCCAAAACTTGCACCCATCTCTCCAAGCGCTTCTTCAGACGTGCGAGTCATGCGACCTGTGATGGTCCTGCAGTCTCTGGACACCTTAGGAACGAAAACCCAGATGAAACTCGATAGGTTCTGGACATATTTCAATGCCCAGATGTTCGTTCGTTCATGAAGATGATCGTGGGTTGGGTGCAAACTGGCCACCTTGACAACGCCTTGAAATTGTTCTACAAAATGCCCGTGAGAGACGCAATTTGCTGGAACACGATCAAAGGCTGCTTAGACTGCGCGGACTTGACAACGGCAGAAGAGCGTTTGGATGAAATGCCTGAACCAAGTGTTGTTTCATGGACAACGACGATAGATGGGTTCTTTCGATTTGGACAGGTTGAGTGGGCGAAGGTGTTTTTCAGACAAATGCCCATAAGAGATCTTGCTGCATGGAATGCGATGCTTCATGGTATAGTGAGAATGCCAGAGTGGATGATGTTGTGAAGTTGTTTGAGCAAATGCCATCTCGAAATGTTATTTCATGGACTTAAATGATTGGCGGGCTTGACAAAACGGTAAGAGTGAAGAAGCTTTAATTGTATTTGAGAGAATGTTCAAGTTTGGTATTGTGCCTAATTCGAGTACTTTGACGTGTGCATTGAGTGCCTGTGCAAATGCATTGTCTTTTCCTCTTGGTGCGCAGATTCATGGTCACGTTTTCAAGTCAACATTCTGTCTTCGAGTGTTTTGTATGTGCTTCTCTTATCATGTTCTACACTAATTGCAAGCAAATTGAGAAAGCAACCCAAGTCTTTAATGAAGCAATGTATAGGAATGTGGTCATATGTACAGCTCTTTTAAGTGGTTATGGCTTGAATGGTAGGCATGAAGATGGCTTGAAGGTTTTCAATGACATGATGAGAACAAGTGTTCTTCCTAATCAATCTTCTTTTGTAAGCGCTTTAAATTCTTGCTGTAGTTTAGAGTCCCTAGATCGAGGTAAGGAGGTCCATGCATCAGCTGTAAAGCTGCAATTGAGAAGTTATGTATTTGTTGGCAATTCTCTTGTAGTCACGTATAATAAGTGTGGAGCCGTTAATGATGCTAATGTAGTGTTCAAAAGACTTAGGGAGAACATTGTCACTTGGAATGCCACCATTTGTGGGTGTGCACAACATGGCCGAGGGATGTGGGCTATGGAGTTGTTTAGCCAAATGATACGTGGACTGGTACAACCAGATGAGATCACACTCATGGGACTGCTTTCTTCTCAGATCAGACTCTGGGATGTTACAAAAGGGGAGATGCTTGTTCCAATATTTTAATGAGAACACTTCCATCAAATTGAAGCATGAGCATTATGCAAGTATGGTGGATGTGCTGGGACGATGTGGGTAGCTAGAGGAAGCAGAGGATTTTGTAAGAAACATGCCCCTATGCCCCTTAGAACTAACTCCATAGTGTGGCTTGCTTTGCTTAGTTCTTGCAGAATGTATTCTGACCTAGATTTGGCAGAAAGAGCTACAAACTATACTCTTGACCTAGAACCACATAGTAGTGCTGCTTATGTCTTACTGTCCAACTTCTATGCTTCTGCTAATAGATGGGGTGATGTTGGGTGATGTCTCGCGATTAAGAGTGACTATGAAGGATAAAGGATTATGAAGCAACCAGGTAGAAGTTGGGTCACTATAAGGGGGCAAAAGCATTTATTTCTTTCCAGGGATAAATCCCAACCCTTGAGGGAGAACATGCATTGGAAGTTGGATTGGTTGAAAAATAAAGTTGAAGGAATTGGGTTATGTTCCAGATAAGAGGTTCTCTCTCCATGATGTGGAAAATGACCAGAAGGAAGAGTCATTATTTTACCATAGTGAAAGGCTTGTTGTTGCATTTGCATTGATTACTACTGTCGATGGTAGTATGATAACTGTAATGAAGAATCTTCGCATTTGTGGGGATTGTCATTCTGCAATTAAACTTATTGCAAAGATTGTTGATCTTGAGATTGTTGTGAGAGATTCCAGCCGCTTTCATCACTTCAGCAGTGGCATTTACTCTTGTGGGGATTATTGGTAGCAAGGGCATGAGGTTATTTCTTCTGCCATGAACCTGTAAGCATCCTAAGTATGCTCATTATGTTAAGTATTGATGAGAGTGGAGCAGCTAACACGAGCACTATTCAATATGGGCTTCCTTTTATTGTTGACATAATAGACAATAAATTCATGTGAAATCCATGTCTTTTTTTATTTTTTATTTTTTTTATCAGCTTTGGTTTAGTCTAGGAGGCTAAGGGAGTTCAAGTATTTCTCAATGGTATGAGTTGGGCATGTGGGTAGTTGGAGACTTGGGAGGAAATCTTGCTTTGGATGGCATTGCCATCCATTGGCTCCATGCAGGGATTTCTGTTGAGAATTGAGTATTTTCACTTTGCATATGGCTTTGATCCCACTAGAAAAGAAAAAAAGAGAAAAGAAACTATTCACATATAAGATATACCTTCCTCAGAATTAAATTAAGTAAGAAAACCTAGAGCCTTGAAAATAATTACTTTCCATCTCTCTCTAGCAAAGAGGAATAGAAATTGGGGCATTTATTGAGAAGGAAGTATTGCTTGGTAAAAGAAAAGACACCCACCCTAGAAAAGTAAATACCACTTGGTAAAAGAAAAGAAGCCCCCCAACCAACAGAAAGGTTCCTTCCCTGCCTCCTCTTTTCTGATTTGGAATTGAAAGTTGATCCTTTTTTGAAAAATCCCATAAACTCTTCTCCTCTATCACATTCTTAGGGCCCCTCTGTCTCTTCATCAGGTCTGTGAGATACAAAATAAGCTTCTTCATCTTTGGATTAAATTTGACTTCATCTAATGTTCTCTCACAATTTTGCTGGATCTCTTCAACAAATTGACGGTACCAAGTGAGGTTACTTTTTTTGTGGTGCCAAAATTAGTACTCTCATGTTGTTTGTGTCATCCACATTGTGCAGATGTTAGTGGTAGAAATTGGTACTCATAAGAACACAGTAAAATCTCAGTGGTCTTGAACAATTAATTAGTTATCAATGCATGCTTATGTATTGCATGAGAAGTGAAAACTATTTCTTGTAAAAGTGATTAGTCAACTCTTCATTTTACAGTTTTCACTATCCTAGGAGGTCTTTCTCCCTATGAGTTCTTTTGCTTTTCTTGTTGAATATTTTGTGTTGTGTGGGGTTGTAGTCCATAACTCTTGTGCCATCCATTTTTTTGCGTCTTGCTAATATTTGGCTCGGGCTCCCAATTGCCTGAGTCTTCCTTACCACAATGTATTCATGTTGAAGATGAATTTCACAGTATCTTGGCCAGTAATATTGTAGAACTACCTTGTAAAATTCCTTTTTTCTAATTATGAAAGCTGGATATTCATATTCCTGACAATGCATACTTGAGTTAGTTCGCTTGTTGTAGGTTTCAGGTTGTGCTTACCAAGTTTATCACTTTCCACAAATGGAAATTAAGCTTGGCATTTCATTTGAAGCGGTGTGTACATTAAGAGAAAAGATTATGGTTTTTTGTCAGACTGTTCATGTTTTTTGGTCTCCTTAAACTTGCACGTTATGTCAAGACTGGAGAGTTATCTCCCAAAATGTCTGCACAAACTGAGTAAATTTTTTCTTCTTTTGTTTTACTTGGTCCACAAAATGCTAACACTCCTTGCCCTTGAGTTACTTTCATCTTGCCGTTGTGTTTATAAAGCATGACTTCATTCTGGTTGTGTCTGAAGAATTAGGTTTGTTTCGATGTTAGATGTATAAAACTTGAAGAGCTGACTCTTTTGACATCTGGTCAGCAATGTTGTAATTCTTTAACTGTTAGAAAGTGCTGCTGTCATATGTAGGGTAAAACAGAGCTCTTTCATTTGTTTACATGTGAGCATGATTGATATCCAAGAGGTCTAGACTCGTCATTCTTTAGAGTCATGTCATGTTGTGATCTGATTTCCGATTAAGCTTTCTTCATATTCGTCACTTAGCTTGTATTAGATGTTTATAACAGCATACATATATGGTTGTGTGATGTCTTTATTCCCTTTCAAATGATTCATAAATTACAAGGTTACTTTTTCCAATGAAGGCTTCACAAGATAGTCATATAGACATATATTGCGTCTTTTGCAGTGTGGAAATGATAAAAGAGGTTTCAATGGAGAGTGATTTGGCTATTTTGACTCGTTGCCTTTAAGGGAGTCGGATCTAAAACTCGAATATGATGATCTTCCCTAATGAAGGCATTGTCAGAGCTACATGTGTCGGGAAGAATATAGTTAATATTGCATGTATAAGTATAAAAATCTTACATGATCTATTGACATTTTCTAGGCATCTAGAATGCAACTTCACAAGCGTATTAACAACAATTTACAATTTTAAATGATAGTCTATTATATTAGTTACAACCCATGACTACTTGACTCCACTTGCGAATAGTTGTATGAAGAAATATATCCATTTTCTTAGTCAAGAATGAGGCTAATATATTCAGTTATCTCCTGCACTCGGGGCACAGTTTCTAATGGTAACAGGTGATGGGGTGGCCATATGGTCTGCGCAGAGCCTTTTTATTGATGCTGAATAAGACATTTGTTTCCCCATAACTCATTAGGAGTAATTTCAATTTTTATGTAAATGATATTTTCATACCTTTTTTAGCTGTATTTTAATCATTCTTGCAAAGTAACCGAATACATGTAACTAATACATAATTGAAATAGCTATCCGCTTTTCAAATCTGCAGTACTAACCATCTCTCCCCAACAGATTCGTAATGTTTTCACTCCTCTCTTACTTCACTTTGGACTCACTTAAGGTGTCACGCCCCGATCCTTAGGCATGCACACATCCCTTACCTTGGTCGATTAATAGCGACGCATTTATTAAGCACATACGGAAGTATATAAATTATCCCCAGACAATAAAATATTGGGATAACACAGTAGGATTAAATTTCAAACCTTTAAAACGTTCACCCATTTATACATTGCAAACCAGTGCACCTATATATATATAAGGTGAACTATTAAGTCAAATTCAACTTAAGCCAGTGTAACAATAAGGTCTACAAACAAGAGTGGGGTTCTACGAACTAAAGGTCCCTGTCCTCCTCTCCATCATTCTCTACACATCAACTGGAGCCTTTAGCAGACTGCACTGGACTTTCAAGATCTTCAAAATCCAAGTCTACTACATCCAAGGACTTGAAATGGTTATTCAATAACCAATGAGACCACGTCTCAGCAAACTCTACCCCCTAATACCCGATTAGTAAACCAATACACCGTCTAGGTTGCCTATGCATAGCACAAGTCAGAGGACTTATCTTGGCCTCAATTCCAACCTGCAGTTTAAGGCTAAACACAGATATTCAAACAATTCACGACATACGATTAAGTATTGGTCAATTGACTTAGTCGATTACGTGTTAGTCGGACCATCTCTAGATCATTCCCACTCATACCATAATTTCCCAATGGTGTACTAATTTACCAAATCACATGTGTTTTTCGGGCGTCGTTTTTGCCAATGACGTACCGATCACTGACATCGTGCGTTCTTTAAGGCGCCGTTTTCACCAGTGATATCCTCGATCACCGAACCACGTGTCCTTTCTAGGGCGCCATTTTCGTCAAGGTGATATTGGCTATAGATAACATCATGAGTTCTTTAAGGCGCCGTTTTCACCAGTGATATTTCGTTAATCACCGAACCACGTTTGTCTATAAGTCATTTACGTGCGTTCTTTAAGGCGCCGTTTTCACCAATGATACTTCTAATCACCGAATCACGTATGTCCAATAATATCGTACCTAATTGGTCTCAGCCAATAATATTCTCAGTTAGCTCTCACCATTCTCTCTACTATATAGCCCATCAACATAATTGGTGTTATATACCCATACTCGACCAACTACTAATCAATTATTCAATATCAAACAATTTAGGACAATTCCTAAAATTTCACAATTAATTCAATTCCACACAACGTAGAACTCAAATAAATAAATGGACTGCACCACAACAATCAGCACAAAATTTTCAGTAGTTTTATCCCTTTCTAATTTCTGAAAAATAAATAAATAATTAATTAATTTTGAAAATTAATAAATAAATACTAAAAATCCAATTTAGGCCCGTAATGCCTAATTGAAACCCAATAAGGGTTGGGAAAATTCCCGATATGCATTCAATAAATAATATAGGCAATTCTTTAGCTAAGTACACTAACCACCTTACTAATATGCAATGTAATTAACTAATAATCACTAATCCATTCTAATCTAACCACCTAATTGCACTTAATTAACACTAATCAACCCTTAAGTGTCATTAGCAAATTAAGAAAGCATTAGTGAGCAAAACTCACTGGTGCAAAGCGAAGATCGGAACACCGTGATGGCGGCACGACGGCGGCCGAATTCCGAATTTTTGGCGACGTCGACGGGCTTGGATCGGGCCAAAAGCCCATAGCAAGTTGCTGGGCTTGGGCCCGTTTCTTGGGCTTGGGGAGTTGCTGAATTGGGCTTGGCTTCGCGGGCTTGGGCTGAATTCCAATCAACGGGCTGGATTGCTGAACTTGCGGACTGAATTGGAAGATTTCGTGGGCTGCTGAACCGGGCCTAAATTGCTGGATGGGCTAATGGACGTGCTGAAGACGGCTGCTCGAAGACACGGACAGGGACTGCCTCGGACGATGGAGAGAGAAGACGCGGCTGATTCGGTCTCTTGACGCTGGACGAGCATCCACGATTAACAAACTAGCGGAAAGGATTGCAGGGCTGATCCACGAGTGAAGATGGGAGCTGCTCCGTGGAAGTCTCACGCGAACGGTTGGCCGAGGAGACTCGGGGTCAAATATCGGCAACGGTGACTTCAAAAGTAGAAGCTGTGGACGGGTGGGCGTGAGGTGGGCAGGCGCGAACAACGGCAGGAGATGAGAGGTGTTCGGTGGAGGCAGAGATGAGGGACCGAAGGTGCTGGGCTGCTCAGAGGACGGAGACAAACGAAGGTGGGCTTCGCTGGCAGGGGAGTCAACACGGCTGGGGGGCAGAAGGCTGTCGGTGGGGAAATGGGGCAGAAGGCTGTTGGTGGTGATGAGGGAAACGTGCAGGCTTCATCGACCGAACCCAAAAGAATCAAAAGGAAAAGCAGGAAAATGAAAGAGAAGAGTGAGGAAGGGGGTGTCGTTCAAAGGCAGAGGACACGTGTGAAATTGAAAAGCAAAAGTGAAGATAAGAATGCAAAGTAAAGTAAAAGAAGATGAGGCATTTGAAGACCAAGCGGAGGCTGTCGGTAGGTGGTGGGGCCTTCTCGCGTGGGTCTTTGAGAGAGACGAGGGAGCTTTGCGAGAAAGAGAGACGAATGAGAGAGATAAATAATGAGAGGGAATGGGATAAGATCAAACTAAAAGTTTAGATTGAAAAGCAATGGAGACCAATCCGCAGGGGATGGTCGGCTAGGGAAGAACGTGTGCGAGAGAGGGAGGGAAAGAGAAAGTGCCTGTGGGACCGAAGGAGGGGAAGAAAAATTATATAAAACCTCCCAAACTAATTCAAATTTGGTCTCACTTGCTTTTGTTTAGTCCAATTTGATCTCTGAAAATTCTCAGGTTAAGGTACTTAATCCTCACTTGCTTTCTTGTATCAAATTTTCCTCGAATAATAAATTTCGGGCAACAAAAACGGCTATTTTTTTAATTCCGAATTTTAATTCATTTTCTTTTCGGAATCCGATTTTCGAATAAATAAATCCGGTTAAAGTCCATTTGAATTGGAAAAAGTCCAAATAACTTCCATTCACTAATTCACTAACACCAGGATGTCAAAAATCCCTTCAAATCGGTCAATCTGAATCTCCGTTCGTTTTCCGCATCGTCCGATCCTGGTTTTCCGTAAAAATCCCGAACTTGCCGGAATTTCTTCAAAAGGTGAGATCGACGTTCCTAAAATGACTTATGACATGACAGGACTTCCAATTTCTGAAATCGAATTCAATTGCGGTTATTTTCAATCAAACGCGCTTTTAATGTGATCTTACCTATTGGGTAGCTTTTAGAATTTTTTTTTTTTGTGCAATTGACTCGTGGTCGATTTTCTTCGAACTACAATGAACCCATTCGACACATTGGCGACTCTCGATGGTCGTGAAAATCTCAAGGTTTTAAATACGGGTACAGGGTACCCAAAACGACATAAAATCGGTTTAGTGCCGATCGATGAGAATTTTGCAATCAGGTGGCATCACCCACACTTGATCACACATCTCAGTCGAATCGATCTATCTCCAGTCTCTGATTGATTTTGACAATGCTGTAATGACCTTTGCAAACTAGCACGGTCGAGTAGTCGATTCATGGTCGAATTCTTAAGTCTATTGCGTTTAAAATCCCTAAATGGCTTCACCAGATAGGCCAGTTATCTCGTGAGTAGCCAACTCAGAGAAAAACACTATAGTCACATTGACAAAAGGCCCATCTTATTTAATCGAAATCAGAACCTGAAATTCAGGATGTCACATACGGTGAAGGGAATGGAGCAAGGAATCTTCAATCAAATCATGAAACTGGGTTGTCATGTCATTCGAATTGATCGAGTCAGGAACTCCCTAGAGCATCGAAGTCCACAAAAGCAGGTCCCGAAGCCGGGACTCTCGAATTGGCAGTTGTAGCGTTGAAAAGGGAAACAAGTGATATGGAGGAAAGGATCGGATCTTATTTAGCGAAGATTGTGATGCCAAGAAGTGCTGAGGGGCCAGAGGACAAATTTGAAGCCGATTTGTATTCCATGCTCTCTATGCTCTTCCATTTCACGTTAGAGAGTGAGTTGAAGTTGGAAGAAAATGAAGGCCTTATTTGGTAATCAGCCGATTCTTGACTATTTTTTTTCTTTTATTTCTTGGAACCAAAAAAAAAAAGGAAATTTTTTTTTTTGGTAACGTAGCTAGTTTTTTATTCTCGGAACAGATAAGTGATTATGAAATAGATTTGAAAGAAAAATAAGAAGTCAAAGAATGTTACTTTGTTCCCGAGAATAATTTATGAAACCAAGTCATTTTTTTTTCTTTTATTTTCTCCATCTTCCTCCTCTAGTTAGTCACCGAGCTCGGTGATGTCTGGGGATCTCGTCAGGGCCTCACGAGCCCTCATCATGGCTAGGTGAGGTCAACCTTGCCGAGGACTGATGAGGTCCCTTGAGGCTCGACAACCGGTCAGAGGAAGAAGAAGAGAGGAAAAAAAAGAAAAGAAAGTAATCTAAAGAAATTATTAAAAATTCAAAAGAAATTTTTAGTCATAAAAAATTTGAGAGTTGTAGTAACGCATTCATATTCTTTTTCTATTTTGGAATAAAAATTTTGTATAGTTAATAGATGTGTTTGAATGCTCAAAACTCGTTTATGGAATAAACTTAGAAAAAATTTTCTTAATAAGAATTATTTCTAAGAGCAGAATGATTATCAAGCACACTCAAAAAGTTCAAGATTTCTCTGGAAGCACTCAAATGCCATCATGGTGGATTGATGAAAATCCATGATAAATAAAGATGAGATGGAAGGGGAATCACTGTTCTTGCGGTTGATCGGTGAACGGTTTGATTGATTTCTCTTGCAAAATCTTGAAATAATGCTTTTCATGAATCGCATGATGCTGCAGAACCATTGGTGTGATGGAGGAGGTGTAGAGGTCTTTGGATGAAAGTGTGAAGCAATGGGTGATGCTATAGGTTGTGATAAAATGAAATCGGAGGAATTGAAGGTAAGCTTGAAGTGAGGACAATGTGTTGGTATGCATTTTAAGTATATTCTTTTAATAAATTATGGCATATATTGTCCGAATAAGAAGGATTTACAAAAGTGTCTTTATACTAACGCCACTAGAGGATAATATGTCCTAGCATTAATTATGGATTTGTGGATCATTTAAAATTTCCTATAACTAACGTGTACTATAAATTTCTAATTTTTTTTTTTTATCTCTCTTTTTGTTCTAGTTTCTCCCTGTGATAATCAAGATTCAAGATGACTTGAATTTATGCAATAGCTGGGTGGGGGAGCTTTGGTAATAATAGAGAACTTGTCATGTGGTTCGCATGAGATTCTTTGGCAAAAGAGTTAGCAATATATTTTAACCCATTATAAATGGATTGAAAAGGGTTTTAAAAAACAAAGCCCCTTTATAAATGGATCTAAATGGGTTTACCCCATGCTCATTAAAAAACACATTTTAATTGGGTTTTCTACTGCTTTTTAGCTGTTGGAGCCATGCACATTGCTGCCCATATGTATGCTACTCAGAAAAATACTGCTTCTGCACATATTAATATTATATGATCGATTTTGCCCCCGACTGAGGTGAGCTTGTTTCAATACGCTTAGAAACAACATGAGCTTTTTTATATTTTCAAATTCGAAAACGACAACAATATCCTTAATTTTTGAAATATTATGACAGAAAATGACGCACACGTATATCTGCTGGTGTCGTTTGTGCGAGTCATAATATTAAAAGTATAAGTACTAAAAAAAAAAAAGAAAAAAGAAAAGAAATTGTATTGCTTGTGAAAGATATCAAACTAACGACACCCATACCCTCCCTGCCGACACGTTGGCCCCTTTTCAATTTTCTGAGGCATTTTCGGATTTCTTCAACATTTTTCTTTTTAAATTTACTTATACATAATTTCGCATACAATGTTTTCTTTTTTACTTTTAACTCTTTCATATTCTTTTATTATGAGATCATTTTACTTAATTTGGTTTTTCTCATTTATTAGAATAAAATTCTAACTCATTATACAGTAGGCAATTCAATTATAAACTATTTAGTTATAATTTGTCAACTTTTATCCTAAATCTTTTTACAGTTTATTAATTTTGGCTGGCAATCATTATTACATTAACTCTGCCACAAATTCAAAGTGGAGTCACTCCCCTCTGTTCAAACTTCAAACTGCCACTTTCTTTCTTTTTTATGCCAACTTTTTTTTTTTTTTTTCACTTTGCTCGTCTTCAAAATTACATTTAAAATTATATCGTATTTCGACCACGAATTATTATTTATAGTTAATGCCTTTCGTTAGAAAAGAGAGAGAGAGAGAGATAAATTCTAAACTTTCCTGCTTAGCTGGACATCACACGTTCTAGTTATGAAATCAAATTTGGGCGTCAGTCTCAGTTCAATTTGACTCAAATACTAACTTGGATTTGTCCTCAAGAAATTCGAGAATGAGAATTTACAATGACAATTTGTGCTTTTCCACAGATTAAGTTCAATTTTTGCAGTAATCACTGAACAAAATCCTTTTCACCTATAAATTATAACATAGAATACAAATTGGAATTCATTCTTTAGCCCACAATCCAAAAACTGATTATCATCTATTACAATTGACGAATAGAAATGCAATTTTTAATCTGATTCACTTGCACCATTATGATCACCCCCCTTGTTTGAAAATTATATTTTTACGAATACGATTTACCACGGATTATCGGATCATACACATTAGATAGATAAGTCTCATACAATAATCATCCTTTTAACAATTGAGATTTAATGGATCGAATTCTAATAACTAACCCTTATGCATTAGTGGTACAATTATCTATTGAACAGAAATATTGAGTGAACTTAGTGTATAAACAAAATTGACTTTGAACCGTCCAAAATACTATTCTCAATGCAAATGTCTTCAACTTTTACGATTCAGATTTAATTTACCACATATATTATCATTTGATAATATCTTACTTGACCCTAAAACTTGCCTCAACATTGGACTTGTGGTAGTGGCATATGGCACTTTTAATGAGAGCTTAAAATTGTCCAAACTCCGAAGCCATATTGAAGCGACAGAATAATTGCAGTAGGGAAGTGCACGTGCAAAAAGAGAGATTGTTGAGTGCTCCAAAAATATTCTTTAAAATATTTTTTCTTTAGAGGAAATGTAAAAGTTCATAGCACTTAATATAGGAAAATTACTTGGGTGGTTGATCACATGATGCTTTAAAAGCATCTAACATTTTCTCACAAAGACAAACTATTGTGGATGAGTTGTTGCTGGCTCATTTATTTAATAGATTGTTTAAAAAAGCATATCCATTTTTTGGAGTATCAATATATGTCACTTTAGGTAAGTCCGATTCATCTTCTTACCCGTTAACTATTTTTATGATTGAGAATGAAGAATTTTAATATAAATATTATAAACAGGATCAACAATGTTGATCCACAAAATTCAACATAGGACATTATATGTGATTACAATTTAATTATACCATTTTCTATGGTTTTGAGTAACTTTTCTTATTTGTAATTTCAATCTCCGAAATACTTGATTTATATAATAAAAGAAATGTGAACTATTTATAAACCACATATGGAGACAACTTAATGAGATTTTTTTTTTTTTTTTCCAATAGTGAAATTTTCTCATATGGTATTTTTAGAATGCACAAAGCCTAAAACTTCACAATATCTGCAGAACAATTTGTTTGCTTGATAATATACAACATGGGAATCTAAAATGCTTCGTTTTAGGAGACTGCAAATCTCTCACAGAAAAGAAAATTCTAAAATAAAGAATATGACAACCATAATACGTAAGGAAGATGTTTAAATGTTCTTGGAAAATTTTGATATGATGGTAAATCTTCCATTTATAATAAGAAGAATTTAGTGTGATTTTGAGTTTTCAAATGTAATTTCCATATTTTAATGGAAAACTATAGTCTATTTCGGCATCAATTAAAGCTTTACTTTGGGTAAGAATAACAGATGACTATAAGACTTAATGCAATAATATACATACAATATTTTTTATTCTGGTAACTTGTCCATATTACCATAGCTCCTTAATTCATGATTGCTGCCACGAACCACATTTTCAATTAAGAGTGCTTTGAATAAAAATTATTGATTTTTTTCGGTGTAAAACCCTTTGATTGAGTCCACAAAAGGGAAACTACAAAAATATTTTGTGTAATGATCCTCAGTATAAATTATATCTTTTGGTATATACTTTAGTAGTTCAAACGCTATTATAACACGATTCAAATATTATTTGTTAATTTCTTTTGAACATTCACATATCCTTAAATTTCTTAGTAGGCTAATATTGCGTCTGTCTATACACACATGATTTTCTCGATCCATCATTTCTCACAAATTTGTCGGTCCAAAGGCTTGTCGACGATGATGTTATTGGAGGTGGAGTAAATCCTAGCCGAGTCATATGTATGCACGAACATTAAAAGATGCTTCACAATGAAGACTAGAAGAGCACAAACAAGTGGCTCTTGATTAAAGAAACATTCTTGGTTTCAAAACGCAATATCGTTGCACATGTTGTCACCAACAGATAATGACAATAAATCAATCAATTGATTAAATTAATTAATTGATGTCCACTCCATGAAGCTGGTTTGCGGTCTTTAATGAAAAAGAGTCCATGTGTTCATACCTATTAAATATTTTAATTCATACTTAAGCAGCATGTTTTTCCAAATTTTTATTATTATTAATAGAGCAAATATTATTTTTTGCTGGTACA
Source organism: Eucalyptus caleyi (assembly GCA_014182885.2). Lineage (NCBI taxonomy): Eukaryota > Viridiplantae > Streptophyta > Magnoliopsida > Myrtales > Myrtaceae > Eucalyptus > Eucalyptus caleyi. The sequence goes on along the minus strand of CM024470.2, from coordinate 36,504,511 downwards.
TTTGATTGTGTGCACAATTATATATCTCTTGAGTGGGCATGTGGTAAATTATTATATAACAAGGAAAATCTTCCCAAAGGTTGTGGATGAAATTTCAAGGAAGCTAGCAAAGTTGTTTTTATCAGCGAGCCCATGACCTAGATCATGAAAATTCACTACCCAAAAGTTGTTTGTCGATTTATGCAATGATCAAGTCCATTAGGACTAGTATTGATCTACACTATTCACTACTTTTTTCAGCCACGGTAAAGCTTGGGTCACTCTAACAGTCCGAATAAGTCAGTGGTAGCAGTCTTTATTCAAAATAAGTCCATGTTCACAACGTTAGATGTCTTGATTTATCCTTAAGCACCATCATTTGCCGAAGTACTAAAACAAGTCATGCATCTTTGTCCTCTAGTATAAGAATTAATCAACAAAAAGTTCAAGTGGTGAACGAACTACTTGGTAAAACACTGTACCAAATCTTAAGCTAGTACTCGTTGCTGATTGTTAAACTTTATTGTTCAATAGCTTTGTCATCGAAACCAAAAAAGAAATAAGACGTCTTCTTGAGTTTTAGAGGCATGGACTTGTGCAACAACTTCTTCGATCATCTCTACAAAACTCTAGACCAAAATGGAATAAATAATTTTGTTGATAGCAATGAATTGAGGATGGGAGATCAAATATTACCAAAACTTATGAAGGCCATCGAGCAATCAACCGTTGCAATCGTTCTTTACTTGGGATATTATGCTTTGTTTTGATTATGAATAACATTTCACTATCAAAATCATGGCACTAATATATATAAGATTTTTTATTCTTTTAACTTGTAAGTATCAACGAAACCAATCAACTCATGATTGCAACGATGAGTCATATTTTGCATTAAGAGAGCTTTTAATTAGAATCCGAGACTTAGCTCGGCCGTAGAACCATTTGAGCTCATGAAAAGAAAGTGGAAAAAGATTTGTACAACGATTCTTAAAAAAGATATCTATATCTTTAGTATATCATCAAGTAGTTTACATGCTATTACAACACGGTTCAAATACTATTCATGTAATTTCTCATGAATATTCACATAACCTATATTTCTAGTAGGCCAACATTGCCTTTGTTTATACACACATAAATCCACAATTTCTCACAAGTTTGTTGGTCCGACGGCTTGTTGATGACCACGTTATACGAGGTGGAGTAAATCCAAGCGGAATCACATGTTCATACTTAATGATATTAATAAAAGATGCTTCACAATAAAGAAGAGAAGATAACACAAAAATGGCTCTTGATTATAGAAAGATTATCGGGTTCAATACCCAAAATAATTTACCAAACGATACATGGTGCCACCACATAATTCATAGCATCTTTCATTTTGTGATGGCAAGTAATTAATTAATTAATTAGTGTCCAGTCACGAATATCGAGATACATCGATCGACACTCACAAATTTGCCATTAAAGAGTTGGCTTAAACAAAGATACCCGAGATATGTCATATCACTTAGCTATGATATACTTACATTGTGCATATAATTAGTTGGGTAGCTGGTCCAATTATGCTTTGAAAGCACTAACGTTAACTTGCAGCACGAAAAAAAAAAAAAAAAGAAAAACTATTGTGGATGAGGTGTTGCTGATCCATTTATTTAATAAATTGGGTAAAACAGCGTTCCGTATTTATAATATCAATATATGTCATTTTATGTAAGTTTGATTCATCTTCTCGATTGCATTTCAATGATTGAGAATGAAAAATTCAAACATAAATGGGAGTAAAAGCTGTAGATTGTCTGCAATGTCGATCTTCATAAGTTTAATTTGATCAATTTCTTCATGAGTCCACAATACTTTTTTTATTTGGAATTTCAATATCCAAATGATTTGAGGTATGTGATGAAGAAAATATAAACTATTTATAAACCGTATATAGAGACAACTCTAACAAGATTTTTTTTTTTTTTAACCATTAGAGAGATTTCTAATGAGATTTTTTTAAGCACTAGAGAGATTTTCTCATATCGTATATCTTAAATATGCACAAAGCGTAAAACTTCACAAGACTTGAGCATCAATTTGTTTGTTCGACAACATACAAAATGGGAATAGATTATGCTTCTTTTTTAAGAATGCAAATTACTCACAAACATTAATATATGAAAGGAAAACTCTACAACAAACAGTATGACCAATTATTATACGTAAGGAAGATGTTTAAATGACCTTTCGTAATAAGAACAATTTATTGTAATTTGAAATTTTGAAACGTGATTTCTATATTGTAATTTTTCAATATATTATTTAGATACTTTTGAAATGATGCAATAAAATATTCATTATTAAAAAGTAACACTTGAATTTACTAATGTTATCCTTCATACATTTTCTTATCCAAATACTTACTAAAATGATTTGTAAAAGTTTAGAATGGTATTTATAGTTTTCGTTACGTTTGAACAATAACCGAAATAGATCCTGAAATTCCCGTGCATAGGATGGGCTTTGTGACTAATATATATATAATGTTGTAGGCGTACATAGACCGAGTTTAATAAGACCTTCTTGCCTGGAAATGAACTGGTTATAGGTAGTGTCACATAATCATGTGGCCCACATAGATAAAGACGAAAGCATAAATAGAAAAGTTTGGTTCTTTAAGTAGCACTAAATCTAAAAATTCAGCCAGTAAGCATGAAGATCTAAGTTTTTTTCTTTCTTTCTTTTGGTAGGCAGGTCGCTCAACGCCCATTTAGTTAGTGAAGATATTATGAGTTTTTTAATTTTTATTTCACGTAAACATGACAACTATATGTATTATATCCCAAATTATATAAAAATTTTTATTGATAAGAATAGTTAGACTGCCACAACTTTCGTATAAAGCTCAACTAAGTGTCAAAAATTTTCATTTGTTCATTTGAGTGTCACAAATTTGAGAAATCGATCATTTGAATACCATCAACAAAAAATCTGACATGGAAGTCAGTCGTCATACGTGACTTTGTTGGCTCTAAGTTGGACAACAATTTTTTTAAAATTTTTTTTTTAAAATTACATTTATTATTATTTATTTTTTAAAAAATTTCCCCTTTTTAAAGGGTGGCGAGGGTCGGTGAGGGCCACCACGGCTAGATCTGGCTACAATGCCCTAGGCAAGGGCCTTTACGACCAAGGGTGAGGGTTGCCTCGCCCATATCTAGCCACGAAGGCCTTGGGTGAGGGCATTGTGACCTTGTTCTTTGTGGGTGAGGCCATGAAGGCCCTTGCTAGCTTTGGCTAGCCATGAGTAATGCCACCTCACCTAGATCTAGCGAGGGCCTTCATGGCCTCACCTATGACTAGCAAGGGTTGCCAATAACCCTCGCTAGTCCTTAAAAGAAACAATTAATTGAATAAAAAAATTTACTAAATAAAAAAAAATTCATTGAGGAAGATTTGCCGAAATTGGCATTTGAATGTTCGATTTTACTTCAATGTGGCACTTAAGTAGGGAAAAAAAAGTTATGGTATTTAAATAAGCATCATATGAAAATTATGACACTTATGTTCTCTTGAATTAGAGAAAATCATCCTATAAAGGATGAAGCGTTTAACAAAAACCAAACATTTGATATATATTTGACTGTTGTCACATTATGTATTCACAAAACTTAAAAATCCAAACCATTTTCAAGAGAAATTACAAGTACTCTCAATTTTCTATTGTTTATTTGGTAAATTTCATTGTAGGTCACTGTTGACATTTAAATTTTGATGATCCAATTAGTTGTTTATTGCATAAAAAAATTAGGGACCGAAATTTAGCCCCTAAACAAAAAAAATTAAATTAAACTGCATTTGCATTAGACTAATAGCAAATGAACTTAACTGATTGGCCTTGAATTTTATTGAGCCCACGAGTTTGGACAAGCTCATGAATGAGAATCATGTTGATATCGATTTTATCGATATGAGAATGAAAGAAATATCTCGTCTAAAGAAAATAAGTAGGAGCAACATCACTACACTTGAATGGCTCGTCCCCATAGAATATATATTTAGCCATTGAAAATTCAGTCAAGTCATCCAAAGATTTGACCAAATATTTCTCCTAAAGGAAAAGAGGGCAAGAAGGGATTTTGATGAAAGGATAATGTCTCGTGTGGGGGAATATATTTGATCTCATTATTCTAGCAATATATCCTTTTGACAATATTTATTGTTCATGAGGAAGGAATGCCTGCAATATCGTCTCTTTCGATATCTCTACATGAAGAAAGGATACAAAGAGAGGATTGGTCAGCGTGGGTCATATATTGAGTGAATATGTTTTTGTTTTAAGACAAGAAATTGCATGCTATCAAAGAAGATTTCAAGTGTCCAGAAGAGGAAATGAAATATGCTGTTTTTTTTTCTTGATGAGTTCGAACCTCTCCCTATAAAAGGGACCTTTCGCAGACAAAAAGGGGGGCTCTTTTGGTTAGCAACCATAATCCCAAATACATTGAGAGATACGCTACAAAGTGAGAGAGTGACAGGGTCGTGAATGCCCAGAGTGTAGAAAATTATTCACATAAACAACTTATTAATAAAGAAGAATTGAATCCATATATGATTGTAAAACACCGAGATTAATTAGCATAGTGGAATCAAAGCATACATGTTTGAGCCATTGTCTCACTTGAATAAGAATATATCACTATGATAATTAGAGGTCTATTGGAATGCCAAATCTTCCTCTCTATGACTTATTTCAGTATAGCAGCTTTCAATGGGATTTCAAGTAACTTATAGGTATAACCTACCCTTTTATAGGCTAAAGAGGGGACCTAGCAAACCTTAATCAATAGCGTGTCAATTGGACTATTCCTATTACGGGCTTTAATTAAACACAATTGCCTACACCTTGCTACTCAACTAGGCCGTTATCAATAGATGCCAATATCAAATTCAATAAGATCACTATGAGGTTTAACAAATATTGAGAATATCCATTAACCCGATTATTTAAAATAGAATATTAATTAATGTAAGCACATATTATAGGAAATTTCTAATATTCTCTCACTTGGGCTACATTAATTAACTTATTTTTATTTTGAAAAATATTTTATATTGAAAACGACACTATCGAGTTAATAATTGAACATTTTGTTTTATGTGACCACAACTTTAAAAAAAAAAAAAAATAAAATTCAATAACGGCATTTCAAAACTAATCCAACCCTATATAACCTCAGTATAAAATTATAGGGATCATTGTGTTAAGAAAATACCATAACACATGATCATCCATAATCACATATAATAAGCATTATATTTTCATGGATCATTGGCCTAGTAGTGTAGTAAGAAATAATGCCAACATGTGATCAAAATATACACTATTTCTTATCGGTCTTCTATACAATTTCTCAACGACATGAAATTGCATTAATGCAATTTCTAAACAACATAAAATTGCATGACTATGCAACAATCCAACATGAGATCTTATAATTAGTGACATCCAGTAGTCTTTAAACTAAAATTTGTTTAAACATATTATTTTATACTTCCATTTCTCAGTCAACGGGAGAAAGAATAACAATAGAATCAACAATAATGATCATTGAAAATAAATGCTTTAATAGACATCATGAAAGCATTATCAGTTTGCATATAAATATAATATTTAGAAATATAAATTATATAGCTCCCATTAACAAAAGAAATCAAAATAATCTAAAACACTCATATTCTTCACATGTTCTTTAAACAAAATGGGTCGTAGGCCTTTTGTTAGAGGATTATATTCCAACATTGACTTAGTTATAATATTCTCAATTATAATGTCAACTGTTTTTGACCATTCCTTTAATAGTATAATATTTGATCCAATTAACATTTCAACCGTGTCATATAATTGTTAAAAATTGTTGTTATTTATGATCAAAATTAGAGGGGAATCAAATAATATCAAAAGCACTTTTACAACATGTACTTCCCAAGATCATGTTGCATTTATCAAGCGACAATTTTTGCCACAATCAAGCAACAATTTTTTTTTTTAATTATTATTTATTATTTTATTATTATTTTAATGTTTCGGACCCTCCTGCGGGCCCTCACCTTCGCCCGGCCTGCAGACCTGCAGGAGCCCACGTGGGCTGCTAGGAACGGGCCCATCCTTGTTTTAATTAAAATGGCCCAAGATTGGGCAACTGGCCTAAAGGAGAAAATGGGCTTGTGTCCAAAACTCTTGGTTCTGGCCTCACGCCCAGAACCTCTCTTTCCTTTCGTTCATGGGCGTGAGCCCAGAACCTTTATTTTGTTCTTGGTTCTGGGCTTACGCCCAAAACCCTTTTTTTTTTTTTTTATTCTTTTAATGGGCGTGAGCCCAAGTTGATGGCCCGGCTCGGTTGGAGGTCTTCTTCAACCTCCAGCTGGGTCACGAAGTCTAAAAACCGGGTCATGTGACCCGGTTTCAACCAGAACATTAAAAAAATCATATAATAATTGATTTTTAATAAATTTTCTCCATGGGTCTTGCATCTAATATTAATATGATTGACTTCTTCAATCGCTTCTTCATTGTAACCTAAAAAATTTATGACATCTTCTTGAATTTTAGAGGCACGGACATACGTAACCACTTTGTTGGCAATCTTTACCAAGCTTTACACTGGATTGGAATGTACACTTTCCTAGATAGCTAGGAACTAAAAAAAAGGGAGACCAAATATCAATGCTTATGAAGGCCATCGAAGAATGGAACATCGCAATCATCGTTTTCGCTAAGGACTATGCTTCCTCAAGGTGGTGCTTGGAAGAGGTGGTGAAGATTATGGAGTGCAAGGAGCAAAAGAACCTCATTGTTCTAATGGTGTTTTATAAAGTGGACCCAAAAGAAGTGATAGAGGGTGAAAGAGTTATTAGATAGCTATGGCTAAGCACAAGTCCAAGTTCGGGAATGATTCGGAGAAAGTGAAGAAATAGAAGGAAGCTCTTCTCGATGCAGTCAACTTGTGCGGGTGGCATTTGAATGATGGGTTTATTTCCATTGAATTCTTAAATGGACAATTCATGCGAATTAAGAAATAATGGCACGGTTATTAATCTAGAAAATTATTGAGTGAACTTACTATATAAACTAAATTGAATTTGAACCATAAAAAATAGTGGACTCCATACAAATCTCTTCAACTTTTACGATTTAGGTATGATCTAACACATATATTTTCCTTTTAATAATTTCTTACTTATAAGACGCCAATAATTGCCTCCAAGTTGGACATTTGATCGTGGAAAGCACCTCGGACTTGGAGTGAAGAAGATGGAAGACAGAATAATCAATTATTATTAAATTAACAACATTTGTTTGTTTGAAAAGAGTTGGTAAGTAAGTCAAATGAGGGTGGGCAACCCGATTGGAAACGTTGGTAAATTAAAAGAACAAGTAAACATTGGTAAGCAGCTTAAGTGAGATCTGGCAAGGTAATTATTTAACATGACAAAAGTTGGTAAGTCACTCTAATTTAGATTCATATTTTCATATAAAAGTTAGTATATTCAAAGCAGCAAGTTATGCAAATCAAATTTGGTGTGCTAGTACCATGGTTGGTAATTTGCAAAAAAAAAAAAAAAGGGGTTGGTAATTTATGTAAGTGTTAATAAGTTGCTAACAAGTTATGTGAAAGGAAAAGTTACTGATTTTATATTTCACCAACAGTTTTTTTTTTTAACTTACCAAATTTGTGGAAATTCACCGGCATGAGAAAAAAAAACCAATTTTTGGACATGGAGCAATAGAATTCTGCCTTTGGTTTTGGTAAGCCCCGTTTCATTCGGGTAACGTCTATGGCTCTTTATTTTGCATCTTTGTTGCCTTCCTCGAAGTGTAATAAAAGTTATGAAAGTTATAAAAGTTTTGTCAGTGGGCTATTTCAGTTCTTCACAATTTATTTTGTTCAATTGAGATATACAGATTTTCAATTTTGGTCAACTGAGTCCTGAACTCGTTATTGATGGCATTTTGAGTTCAAAAAATCACATGCGATCCAGTAATAAAAAATTTAACAATAGGACTCCATCGGCTGAAATTTTCAATGACTTATTTGAACAAAATAAAATGTTAAAACTTGATCGAGTACAAACGGACAAATTGTTAAATACTATTATTGCAGTTACCCCATTTCTTTGGAAAAAATAAGAAAGTTCGCAATGCTTGATACACGATAATTAGTTATAGGCCATCTAAGGCAGTGACATCGTGTTTCGAGGTATTTAATAGTTTTTTAATCGAAATATTAACCACCGTTCAAAGTCCTAAATAACTATTTTTGACTAAGTTGATGGATTTTATGAGATGGGCTTAAGGCCCATCCGCTCAAGTTGGGCCCAAAAGGCCCGGCCCACGGGAATAGGGCCCGTGGAGGGGAAGGTATAAAAGGGATGAGAGAGAGAGAGAACACACGTTTTGGAAATATAACATACGTACTTTTTCTTCTCCTCTCTCTCTCTCCAAAAAAGAAAAGAAAAATGCTCTTTTCTTCCAAACGCAAGGCGCGCTTTCCTTCCCTTAAAAGCAAAATTGGATCATCGGGCCAGAATTTCTTCCTCTTCTTCGGCATTGGTGTTTAATCTGTGGCTAACAAGGTACGCTCGAATCCGTGGTGTGCTTTACGATCGGTGATGCGTGTTTTCCCGGGCTTCGTCTTCCACATTGATTTAGGGGTTCGATTCGGTGTCGAATCCGGTTTTCGGGGATCCGTTATTCCCAACATTGGTATCAGAGCCCTAGTTCACGTTTTCCCGATCAATTTGATGTTTTTCGATTGATTTTCCGTGAAAGAACTTCGGCCGTACGGATCGGGGCGAGAAATCCCGACACCCGAGCGTTGTTCGGCCATTTTTCTCGGTTTTCGTAAGTCGAAATCAAATTCTGAAAACACTGGTTGAAAGGCGACGTCAAGACGAGTCCGGGGATAGGTCGAACGCCGCAGGGTGACGCTGCACGCGCCCACACGCGCGGCCGGAAGGCGCTGCGCGTGGGCGCGACGCTCCCGGAGGCGTTGGATCGCCAAGCGCGTGCGGCACACGCGCTGGTTGGCGAACCGGCGCGTGCACGCCGCCGGCGGGCGAACCAGCACGCGCCGGTCCGCGGACCGACGCTTGCTGACGTCACGCGATGACGTCATCGTGACGTCATCCCACGGTCGGTAACCGCTCGGATGACGTCACCGATGACGTCATCGCCGATGACGTTTCGCCGGGCGGTCACCGGCCGGCGACCCGACCCGACCGGCGACCCGACCCGACTCGCGGACGAGGCATGCGCCCGGCACGTGCCGGATGACATCTGCGTGATGTCATCCCCCTCACGCGCGAGGCACGTGCGGTCGGTCCTCGCGAGCAGTCCGACCGGCCCGTCCGGTCCGACCGGTTCGATCGTTGCGACCGGTTTGACCGGTCCGACCCGCTCACCCGTTGACCCGACCCGTTGACCGTTGACCGACTGTTGACCAGTTGACCGTTGACCGACGACTGTTGACCGTTGACTTTGACCGTTGACCCGAAAAAAAAAAAAGGAATTTGTTTCTTTTTTAGTCATGCCTATGTGGGTTATAAGTAATCCATTTTTAATTCTGCATTTGTTGTATGAATTTTGGAAAATTATGCATTTTCTCATATATTAATTATGGATTATAAGTGATCCATTTTTAATTCTGCATTTGTTGCAGGAACTATGATGCGTTATGCAAGTATACCTGCAATCCCGAGAACGGACGAGGGAAATGCAAGACTTAAAAGGCTGATGTCAGAATTAGCTAATTATCAGTGGCATGATGGTGATTTAGTATCACATGTGGTCAAGGTCAATTAGATGATACAGGAAATCATCTGGAATGGTTATCTTATGTTGGATTTTGAGAAAGTGCCGGCTTTGATGAACACTCTACCACCTGAATGGCAAGCAGTGTTGGATCGGCTATGGGAGGTCAACGTGGTCCCGGGTTATAGGAGGCTGGTGGAAGCTTTTGTGAGAGAGCACTATAGGATTGAGTTGGCCAAAACTTCAACCCTTAGATTGAGCGCCACATGGCGCCGAGTGAATGCGCCTTGGAGGCGACATGAAAGCTCTCCAAAAGTTTTTCCATGGTTGGCAAATGTGCCTTCAAATTTCTCAGATATTATGGCTAATAGATTAGAAGGGACATTCCCTATTTATTTCTTTGATTAATTATGTAATGTTTACTACCTAATTGTTGTTGATGTAGCAACCGATATATTAGTTGTATCATGTGAAAGCATTGTTATTTTATTGGATGTTAAGATTTTTATTTGCATTTCGCTATTGCTGGTTCTTTGTGGGTAATTAGTTGTGGGTAGTAATAGAAGTTTTTGTAACTTCATAGAATTTTTTGCATAAGACAATTATATTAATAATAATTTTAAGTTAGAATTTTTGGAGGATGATTGGAAACATAGTGACCTTTTGATTCCGAAGCTTTACTTGAAATTATTCATTAATATGATGGGTCTATGCAAATAGGGATGCATAAATGATAGGCATTAATTATTTGTGCATGTATGTCTGATGTGTTCAGAACGATGGTTCAGCAACTAAGAATATAATTGCTGATATGAACGGCAACAATTGTGAAATATTGAATATGAAGATTCAATATGTGCTGAAAAAGCAAGAAGCACTAGAAGCTCTTGACCATGTTATGGAAGATCTTAAGGATGTCATGCGCCACCTTGAGCTGGTAGAGGACCGCTTGACGGCATTTGAGCCGAAAATATATATTTTCAATGCTGGTTCTAGCTCATAAAGGGCTTTGAGCTCTAAGCACAAACGTATTGATTCGTTCAATATGTGGGAATGTAAAGGATCAATTCTTTATTGCAAGAAATCAAGAATTAACCAACAAGAGAGAGGAAAACGTCCTCAAGTGAAGAAAATGTCAAGGGTGAGATGTTACAATTGTGACAAGAGAAGTCACTATGCTCGCGACTGTCGTGAGCCAAAGAAGCTATACACCTCTTGTACATTTGAGAACTTTGCTTATGTGTCAAGTTCCGAAATATTGGCTTAATCCAATCCTATGTGGACTGTAGATTCATGAGCGACAGACCATGTAGCAAAGGATAGAGGATCCTTCGTGGAATTCCGACGATACCAACTGGAACTAAGTGGATCTATATTGGAAAGGATCTCTCCAGAGCTGAAGTTAAAGGGATTGGCACCTGCCAATTGAACATGCATGGTGAACGCATCTTGATGTTCTATATGCTCTGGAGATTCGTTGAAATTCAGTGTCTGTCTTAGTGTTGGTTAAGCTTGGTTTTGGTATGAATTTCCATAATAAATGTGTAGATTTGTGTTTAGATACAAACTACTATGGTTGTGGTCACTTTCTAGATGGTTTTATTGTACTAAATATTGACTGTGGTGATGTCAATATGTTATCCCCTTGTTTCACGTCTTCTATCTTATATGATAATGATGTGAATATGATGGCATGCTAGACTTGGTCATATGGGTCAACAACATATGAAAAGACTAGCCAAAGAGGGCTTGTTGGGCAATATTAAAAAAGGTTGATTTATCCATATGTGAGCATTGCCTAGTAGGGAAAATGACAAGGAAACCATTTGAAAAGATAAAAGAGCTGAATTCCTCTGCATTTAATCTATATTGATGTCTGTGGTTCAATGAATGTGAGAGGAAGGCAATGGGCTGTTTGTTTCATCACTTTTATAGATGATTCTACTTGATTTGGATATGTCTATTTGATTTCTCATAAATCTGAGGCATAAGTTGTTTCAAAATGTTTATTCAAAATGTTTATGAATCTGGCAGAAAATCAATTAGACAAGAAAATAAAGGTATTTAGATCCGATCGAGGTTAAGAATATTTATCTGATAAGTTCAGAAAATTATGTGATGAAAAAGGAATAGAAAGATAGTTGTCTATTCCATATACTCCTCAACAAAATGGTGTTGCGGAGAGAAGAAACAGAACCCTACTGGAATGGTTAGGTCCATAATGGCGCATGCTAACTTATCCATCACTTTTTTGGAGTGATGTGTTGTTAACTGCTGCCTATATACTTAATCGGGTGCCTTCCAAATCGGTTATTTCCACTTCATATGAGTTATGGACAGTTAGAACACCGGACTTAAGTTTTCTTAAGCCATGGGGTTGTGCTGCCTATATTCATGAGTCATCTCACAAGTTTGGGAAACTAGGTCCCAAAGAAAATAAGAGTATTTTCATGAGATACTGCGAACACTAAAAAAGGTATGTGTTCATAGGTGAGCAGGAAAGTGAGAGTATAACTGAATTTGAATCACGGGATGTCACATCCTTAGTGGATGAATTTTCTAAGAGGGGCGAAATAAGGGAAAATAACTTCCTATTTGAAACCTTGGATCAAGATAATGATGTCGGTTGAGTTCGTTCAAGTGGGAGTAATATGAGATGTAATGAATTGAATTCAACTCATTCTTAATTGCAACCACCTGATGTGACGACATCATCATTACCTAATCCAAGTGGGAGCATGATAGGGAATGATGTGTTAAGTGTACAATCTCCTATACGGTGAACAAGTCGCCAAAGTATTCCCCGTCGATGTTTTGACATTGAAAGGGAAACTTTATGGTTGCTCCACAAGATGAGGATGAGCCAAGAAATATTAATGAGGCTCTGAACTGCCCTAATAAGGAAAAATGGATTCATGCAATGAAAGAGGAAATGGAGTCAATGAAATCAAACCAAGTCTGGGAACTGGTTGATCTTCCAAAAGGACGCAGAGCTATAGGAACAAGTAGGTTCTCTAAATAAAGCGAAAGGCTGATGGCTCAATAGAAAGGCATAAGGCTCGTCTTGTGGCGAAGGGGTATAATCAACCGGAAGAAATTGATTATGAAAATACATTTTCTCCTGTAGTGAGATTTACCTTGATTCGCATTATTCTGGCAATAGTGACTAGTATGGATCTTGAGTTACATCAAATGAATGTAAAGACTGCTTTCCTCAATGGAGAATTAGAGGAAGGAATATATATGGAACAACCTGCTGGTTTCATAGTGAAAGGCCAAGAAGAAAAGGTATGTTGACTTTGGGGGTCGATATATGGCCTTAAGCAGTCATCGAGACAAAGGTATATACATTCTCATAATGCCATAGTGGCATATGATTTTACAATGATAGATGATGATCATTGTGTATATATCAAAATATCCAATGATCAATTTGTGATCATATCATTATATGTTAATGATATACTAATTGCCGGAAGCAATATGGAGTTGGTTAATACTGTCAAGAGATAGTTGTCTTCTAACTTTGAGATGAAGGATATGGGTGAGGCTGCATACATTCTTGGAGTTAAGATTTCGAGAGATCATTTTTGAAGAGATCGTTGTCTTTTTCGCAAGAATCATATATAAATAAGATTCTTGAACGATTTCATATGCAAGATTATAAACCCATAGACACTCCTATTGCAAAAAGGTGAAGGATTGAGCCATAGTCTGTGTCCAAGGACTCTACAAGAGAAGGAACAAATGAAACATGTTCCTTATACTAGTGTTGTTGGGAGCTTGATGTATACTATGATGTGTACAACACCTGACATATGCTTTGCAGTCGGAATGGTGACCAGATACTTATCCAATCCAGGTCAAGCACATTGGAAAGCCGTTAAGAGAATACTAAGGTATCTAAAGGGGACTGCTGATTATACGCTGAGTTATTAAGAAAAGGATCTGCAACTCAAAGGCTATTCTGATGCTGATTGGAGAGGAGATTTAAATGAAAGAAAATCTACCTCTGGGTTTGTTTTCTTACCGAATAATGGCACCATATGTTGGAGCAGTAAGAAACAAAAGTATATAGCCTTGTCCACGATGCAAGTTGAGTTCGTGGCATTATCAGCAGTAATGTAAGAAAGTGTTTGGCTTAAGAGATTTTTGAATAATTTAGGTATTATTAGAAGTGCTGCAGATTTATTGTTGGTTAACTGTGGTAGCCAAGTAGCAAAAAGCGTATACCAAAGATCCAAAATATCATGGCAAGACCAAACCTATAGATACCAAGTATAATTTTGTCAAGGATATGGTTGCACGAAAAGATGTGAACTTAGAGTACATACTACGCATGGAATGGTAGCAGATCCTATGACAAAGCCAATACTTAGAGATGTGTTTTGTGGCCATATGAAATCTTAGGATTGCGTAGAGACCGATGTACTGAATATTGTATTTTCCCTAAATGTTCACAATTTGATGAATTTGTGTTTTCATCATTAATGCCTATGAATCTTTTTTAATCTTTATGCATCTTAATGTTTAGTGCATTACTTTAAGTTGAGAAGTATGTCGGACAGATATAAGATTAGCCCACTCACACGGGTAATCGCCTCTGTTTACTGTGTGATAAATAGAGATGAGACTGTTTATAAGCTTATTATCTAGGTGATAATCGAGAGCTCAAGCTTAAAACACGCATGTCGCCTTAACTGAGTGTTAAGATGAGGACATAATACTTACTATGTCCGAAAGTAAAATACCCCACATGTTTTACTTTATCTGTCTAAGGTGCCAGATGTGAGTTCTGATGAATTTTGTGAATAAGTAGATACATGAACTCAAGTAAGACATTGGGTATATTTGAACTATCATCTGTACGGTATTGAAAGGTATAGACATACGCTCCATGGGAAAGGAGTTAATACCATAATACGTATTTCATACTACGTATGCATGAGACGACCAATAAGAGTGGCAAAAGTTTGATCTCAACTTTTATGTCGTGTGAGACTCTTGAGGAAGAGAGTTCCTCAATTTCTTAGTCCCCTCATGACTCTTACTTATTCTCAAGATTTCTATTTAGTGTTTGCTATCTTAGAATGTTGCCAATGGTCATGAGTGATTCGATCTAATGGGGCATTTCTAGAAAAGCAAGCTGGACTGAAATTGAGAGTTTGAAGGAAAGAGGAAGATCGATTTTGGAGAATCACATTATAGTTTTGTATTTTACCGGTTAACCAATTATGACTGTTTTGTGATAATCATAATTGTGAATACAATATATATATATATATCATTGTTTGAAAGAGATCAAGAGAGATATAAATGTGATCGATCGATCTAGGGTACTGCATACTAAATCTACTCAGGATATGATGCCCATTATGAGCTGCTATATATTCCTAACAGATGTATAGCAACGAGCTCTCAAAGTATGCTGGTCGCACAGATTATTCACCGGTATGAATGTTGAAGAGAGGAAAAGAGGATTCTGTTCGGCCCATCATGTTAAGTGAGAATCTATGCTGGATTTTTCTCTGATGGGGATGAGTATGGCCTATCCGCCCATGTTGGTTTTGGACCACCATGTGCGAGTGGGAGATGATAGATTTATAAGATGGGCTTAAGGCCCATCCGCTCAAGTTGGGCCCAAAAGGCCCGGCCCATGGGAATAGGGCCCGTGGAGGGGAAAGGTATAAAAGGGAGGAGAGAGAGAGAGAGAAGACAACGTTTTGGAATCATAACGTACGTCTTTTCTCTTCTCCCTCTCTCTCCCAAAAGAAAAAGAAAAGAAAAATGCTCTCTTTTCTTCCCTTCCCGTTTTTTTAAAAGCAAAATTGACATCATCGGGCCAGAATTTCTTCCTCTTCTTCAGCGTTGGTGTTTAATCTGTGGCTAACAAGGTACGCTCGAATCCGTGGTGTGCTTTACGATCGGTGATGCGTGTTTTCCCGGGCTTCGTCTTCCGCATTGATTTAGGGGTTCGATTCCGTGTCGAATCCGGTTTTCGGGGATCCGTTATTCCCAACATAAGATTGCAAGGGCTTAGTTACTTTGCAAGAAAAATTACTATCTGAAATATTATTAAGGAAACAAAGATTAGTAGTGCCTAGTGTTGATGCAAGTACTAATCTAATACAAGAAAGACTTTTTCGCAAAAAAATTCTCCTTGTCCTTGATGATGTGGATGACATGCGCCAATTAAGTACTTTGGCCGGAGAAGGCAAGTGGTTTGGTAATGGGAGTAGGATCATCTTTACTACAAGAGATGAACATTTACTAACTGCTCATGGGATAGCTCAAGATCATGTGTATGAAGTTAAATTACTAAATGACAGTGAAGCTCGTGAGTTGCTTACTAAGCATGCTTTTTCCACACAACAAAAGTTAAATATCAGGACAGATCTAGTGGATGGTGTTCTGAATTATACTAAAGGCCTTCCATTAGCACTTGAGGTGTTGGGTTCCTTCTTATGTGGTAGAAGAGAACATGAGTGGAAGAGTACACTAAAGAAACTTTCTAGGATTCCTAATAAATCCATCAATGATGTGCTCCAAATAAGTTATGATGGACTTGAGGAAAATGAGAAAGAGATTTTTCTCCACATTGCTTGCTTCTTTAAGGGTTGGGATAGTGAGTACATAAAGAAAGCTCTCAACAGTTGCAATTTCGAGATGGCTATAGGATTAGAAATTCTCATTGAGAGGTCCTTGATAAGCATTGAGCATGAACACATACAGATGCACGACTTGATTCAATTGATGGGTATGGATATTGTGAACCAAGAATGTCGTGATGATCCTAGAAGACGTAGCAAATTATGGCTGTATGATGATGTTCTCGATGTTTTGTCAAGCGACATGGTAAGACTTGCAAATACGATCAAATTTGTGCTCCTTAATTTATTCTAATGATTGGATACCAAAAAAAAAAAAAAATTATTCTAATGATTGAACATGCATAACCCAAAATGTTCTTGTGTATACAGGGAGATTGTGCTGTGAAAGCCATAGTGTTGAAGCCACCTAAGCTAAAAGAGATACACATCGATGCTAATGCTTTTACAAAAATGAGAAGGTTGAGATTGCTCATCATGCGGAATGTGCACAATTCTTTTCAAGATCCTATATGTCTTCCTAATGAGCTAAGATGGTTTGAATGGCATGGTGCTCCCTGGATTCCAGAATTTTCTTCTGGTCCAAAGAAATTAGTGGGACTCGATATAAACGAATCCAGCATGACAGTAGTGCCAAAACAATTTAAGGTGAAATATTTACCTCCACTGACCTTTTTATTATCTACTTCATTTGTGTATGTATGTGCATATCAGTAGTAGACAAAAGGAAGTGGTGTTCCTATGTTTTAGAAACTATTTTCTTTCAAAAAGATCATAAATACTTGCGTTGGAAACATTTGTAGGTGCAGCAAAATGCATTTGAAAAATTAAGCGGAACAACTTTACTAGAACTATTTAATGGAAATATTTTGTTGATAAAGTACACAATACAAAGAAATATTAAAAATATATGCAGAAAGAGAGAGATATTTCAAGAGTTGACAACGTTTGAAGAAGGTCATTCAATCGTGAGAGAAAAATATTTCAAAATTTAACATTTTTTATGAAGGTCATTGTATCATAAGAAAATTCAAATTTTAATATTGAAATATATGAGAGATGAAATAGAATCACCAATTTCAGGTAGCCATCCTTGGGTGTAATATTGGTGAATTAAGTAATTATGGATATTTATGAGAGGAAAAAAAAAAGATTGAAATTCCCTGAAAGTGAGGGGTTGAAATTCCCTGAAAGTGAGGGGTCTTCTTCACTTTACATAATGATTTAAATAAAGTTCAGATACCTTCTAAACTTGAAATTTCTAACTATTGAAATAGTTATATTTCAAAAACAAATCAAATCTGCCTAATGCAGAAATTGAAAACGCAAATATGCTAGCCTAAGCTATGAAACCTAATTCTGACCGTGTCCGTTGTTTACATATAACCTTTCTAATTTTACAGAAAAATTGCATAGTGATAAAAGAGAAATGAAACAAAAGTATGATGAACAAACCTGTCGACATGTGTATAAAAGGAAAACACCCAAAGAGTAGCTGGCTGGGTGGTCAAGATATCATAATCACAGTATCTCCTCCTCAAAGTAATATCAGGTTGTGTTTGGCAGTTAGGATAAAATTCATAATAGAATAAATTTTCCAGTAATGAGTCCAAGCAGTCATCGAATGATGAAGACTTACCTAAACAGCGGGATTTGTCCTGCATCAATAGACTTAGCTCAGTCGAAGGATACAATGCACCGTGTTGGAAAATAAGGCGTTGTTATTTGCTTAAACCAGTCAGCATTTCTAATTGGATGTAATAGAATAATTATTAGAAAATTTTCCAGCATTGTGTGCACAGCCAATTCGATGTAAGTGATCACGTAGGAGGCATACAAATAATTTGGGAAAATTACCAAAAAATTTATAAACCTATTGTATAGACGCTACTTTAGTTCTAAACTTTTTAATTTGTCTAATTTAGTCCTAAACTATTTGACAATTTGCCAATATATTCCTCCCGATCAATTTTTGTTAGCAATGGCTGATGTGGACTTCGGCTGTTTTACATAATGTGGCTAACAAATGATAATATTGTTGATGTAACTTTTTAAGATTTTTATGAAGTTTTTCTTTTCTTTCCATTTTCTTTTTTTCTCTGTCTCTCTGCTGATCCATAGACTCAACCATCGGAGGGAAATAAGTGAAAAAGAAAAAAATGGAAAAAAGAAGAAGAAATAAATTGTAAAAATTGTCCCCAACAATGTTTAATGTGTCACATAAGATGTCTAGCATTCACGTCAACGATTTCTAATCAAAATTGCTCAAAATGACTACATGACAAATTGTCAAAATGTTTACTTTTAAAATAACCAAATTAAAAGGTTTCAAATTAAATTGGCATCCATGCTATAGGTTTATAACTTTTTGAATAATTATCCCTCACTAGTTTCTTAAGAGAAGGTTAGAGACAAATTTTCAATTGAATATATGAAAATTTTATTCTCTTCCGAATGTTCATCCGTGATGGTGTCATTGTCTTCGCATGACTTCAAGAAATTTTCAAAGGTTATTCATTTCGAAATTTCATTGTGATAGAATTTATATCCTTGACATTCATCTATTTTACATAGTCAAGTTAGGATTGACTGAGTGTTCACTCATGTGCTTGCTTGCTACGTGGGCTTTTATACTACTTTTATGATTTCCACATGGAATGACATGTGGCATAATTTAGTCATGTGGCCTGCATTTACATGCTCGCCACATGACACCTCACCTTGTCTTTGTGATTGCCACATGGCATAACATGTAGCACAGTTTTTGCCAAAACTTGTTTTCATTTGTTAATGGAGGGTAGCTTTAGGTTAGAGGAACCAGTTTGAGATTATTTGTGAGACAAAAATTAATTTGAGATAAATGTATCACGGAACAATGGTGTGAAATTTTTGTGAGAGAAAAATGGTTTGAGATCAATGTGTCTACCCTTTTGGAATTTGTAATGGTATTAACCCTAATTTTTCTAATAATTGTCTAACATAATTTTTTTGTGAATTTTTTTGTTTTAATATTGTGCAACTCCATATTATCCAACTCTTTCAAAATATCTAAAATGTAAAATGATAAGAGTTATCTCTAATATGCTAAAGTGATCATGAAAACTAATTTGTTGGGCAAAGCTAGTTTATGTGTGTGTCATGTGGCTTAATCTCGCACAAACTTTATCGTATATTACTAGTAAAGTTTCTAAGTGTTTAAAAATTTCTCAATACCATATGTAATTCTCACAAAATCAGTTTAAGTTACGTTGGATGATAAGTAAATTAATAGGTTAAGAAATTTGCTCAGAAACCCCAATAATAGGCTCCAAGTTGCCTGATCTAAGGATGCTCCTTGCTTCCTTCCACATGAAACGTGCTGAGGCCTAAGGATAAAAATCCTTAAAAGTAGCAATAGCATCATACAAACACCGCCTTTTTTCCCTTTCATATGTTTATCAAGAGTTGGTTTTACTGTTTTTGCAGGACTTCCAGCAATTGAAGTACCTTAGTTTCAGTAAATGCAAGTCTCTGGTTCATATACCCAACCTCTCATATACTCCAAATCTTGAGGAATTGGATTTCCAGAATTGCAAAAACTTCGTAGAAGCCCACGATTCAATTGCATATCATGACAAGTTACAAGTGTTGAATTTAAGTGGGTGCTCCGAACTTTGTGTTTTTCCCGATGTGCTCAAGTCAAAAAATCTTAGAGTTCTCGATCTTGATAATTGCACAAAATTTGAAAGGTTCCCTGAAATTCCACATAAACTCGAAGGCTTGAAAGAGCTTTGGTTAGAAGGGACTGCTATTAAAAAACTTCCTGAATCAATAGAAAATCTTGTTGCTTTGGAGGAAATGTATTTGGTTAATTGCAAGAACTTGGTAAATCTTCCCTCTAGCATTTACAAGCTACAAAACATTGATTCCTTGATACTTGGTGGTTGCACAAATTTAATCAAGTTTCCAAAATTTGAGGATTCAGCTGATTCTCACATGAAGTCCGGACTTTCAAATTTAAGTTGGTTAAGTCTTGCGGGATGTAATCTATCCGAAGTAGAGTTTCTTGAGAATCTTTCCTGTTTTCCCTCCTTGACAACTTTATTTCTATGGGAGAACAATATTACTAGGCTCCCTACATCCATCAATAAGCGTCATCAGTTGGAACGATTGGAAGTTTCAAATTGCCATCAATTGCAAGAGATTCCCAAGCTCCCACCATCTTTGAGAAGTTTTCGGGCGAATGATTGTGAAGCTCTACATAAAAGTGGAGATTTCACTTCAATTCATAATTTTTTCCGTAGAACATTCACCATGGCTCCTGACCAGGTTAGACTCTCTCTCTCTCTCTGTGAAGTTTTGATGTGAAGCATATGCTGGATCTGGTGCGTGCTTTTATATTGCAAGATCGGACGCTTAAGAAAAGCAAACAAATAGAAGGTGACTCTGAACGTATATGCATGTAATGGGGGTGGCTATGTGAAGGATTTCTATAAGATGATACTTGTAATGGATCTATACTTACATATAGAGCTCTAGTTTGAAGTAGAATTCACTAGGATTACTTGCTAAACTCAAAATGAATTCTTCTTTTTGGGTATTAATAACAAACTTGGGTACTTTCTAATGGTCTCTCTTTATAATAATATTCGTTTGTTCTCCGTAATAAAGGTTGCTATGTGAAGGATTTCTATAAGATGAGACTTGTATATTATGGCAGGCAAGGAAAAATGGATCTATACTTATACATAGAGCTCTGGTTCGAAGTCGAATTCACTGGGATTACTTGCTAAACTCAAATTGAATTCTTCTTTTTGGGTACAAAACACAAACTTGGCTACTTTCTAATGGTCTCTCTTTAAAACAGCATGCTTTTCTTTTCCCGAGTGGAGAGATGCCAAATTGGGTCCTTCCTGTCCAAGACGGTTCTATATCTTTCATGGCTTCAGCGAACTTGTATGATAAGTTTCTTGGATTTTGTCTTTGTTTCATTTTGGGTAAGGATGAACAGAAAAAGAATCTCTCATTGGAGACTGTAGCACGTATTAATGGTAAACCACGGACTCACTATAAGAAAAGCTTCGATCCGTTGGATTCGGATCATATTTGGCTTCAGTATTTCACACGAGAAAACCTGTGGAGCAAAGTCAATTTTGGTCAAAATGATGGGAGTTTTTTACAATTTAGCATTACAATATCGAGCAGAAACGTGAAAAAGTGGGGATTTCGAATAATATGCAAGCCATTAGAGGAAGATTTAAAGGTTTTGCTTCCGACAATCAGCTAATTGATCCAGCTTTACTCTATGAGGTTGGTCATGAATCGACAGATTCTGGAGCTGAGAGTTCACTTGTGCATGAAGATAATTCGACTGAAACAAATCTACAGAAGGACTTGCAAGATTGTCCAATGAGTACTGAGAAACAAAGTCAAATAATATCAGAGAGTAATCATAAGATCGTTCTCCATCAAGGCATGCGAAATAAGACTATGTTGGCTTCCAATTCGACTGGCAGAGATGCGTATGGTAGCGTTGGCTTGCAGCTTTTGTTATCAGAATGATTGAAACTTGCTAAGGAGGCAATTCATCGGTAAGCGAACTCGCTGGTCTTGATGGCAATGTCTTCTTTTTTCTTGTTCTTCTCGTTTTCTTCTCTCAAAATAACTTTTACTTAGAGCGGTCCAAAGCCATGGAACCTGATGATGTAGCTTCAGGTGAATGATTCTCTCCTGAGGTTCTGGGCTTAATACAGCTTGCTACAGATCAGGTAACGCCTGTCACATCCAAATTGTATTAAGTTGAAGTAATACTTGAGATGGATTTTGAATTCGATTCATTTGGTGCTACAATTGCACTGGAACTTGAAAAATGAGTGACTGAATTTGTTCGACGTTGAACAAGAGTATCTTCGTAAGTAGTCTGTGGATGCTTGCTGGTGAATCCTTTGGTAGTCCATGTTACATACTGCAAAATCAGCAACAATCCCTAGAAAGTATCACTTTTCTCTTTCTTTTCGTAGATGGCAATTTATTGAAAGAAGTAGGTGAAGTCTAGGTTCAAGGAAAAAGATAAAAGCGAGGGAGAGTGAAGCATTGGGAAATCGGGGTACATGGGTTGGTTCAGTACTTTTTTCAGGTGAACAACTGAGCCAATTTGGGTGCTATAGGTTCAAAACTGCCACATGCAAATCCAGGCGCTGAAGCAAAGAACCAGCCACATAGAAAAAAGAGATTTGGGTGCTTTCGAGGTATCTAGGAAATGTGGGAAGTTAGTAGGTACATAACACAAAGATGTGCAGCGGGTGAAGGTTTGCCAAGACAATTGAATTGAGAGAAATTTCGATCACGGGTAGGACTCGGCTACTAAGTTTTGCGAGGCGCTTGAAGAGGCAAAAACGTAGAGCAATGAAGAAGTGAGATGGCAACACACCAGGAAAGGTTGCTTGACAGTTGAGTCCCTTTAGCATTAACTTTGACAACTAGGGAGAATTGAAAACTAAATTTACTCAGAGTGTGAGAGTACTATGATCATCCATTGTGAAAATAAATAACTAGTTACGTGGTTAGTTTCTTTCTCCCTGTGGACTGTGGATGTGAAAAAGGAAAAAGCACGAGAAACATGGAGTTTACATAAGTTATTTAGTAGAATAAAGACAAAAGCACAACAAGCTGATTGTCAATTCTGATTTCTGAGGCCTTTGAGCCAGTTTAGGATTCTCTTTTTACCCTTATGTGCCATAGCTTTTACGAAGGAAAATGAATGAGAAGCTAAAACTCCTAGAAGCTTCTTGAATGTTCGAGCGAAACTTATTTATTTAAAGATAAGCTCATAAGGTACAAATGATAGGACACAGTGGAATGAGCAACATGTAGTTTCTCCAATTAGTTGCTATTTTTACTTTAGTGTAATTTGAGCCTATCAATTTAACAGTTAGGTGGGATTTGCATTTGAATTACAGGATAAGTATGTGATGATAATCATTGCTTCGAACTTTGTGACCAGTATATTGCACAGGACCTTCAAGATATTGATCATATAGCTATGAGACATGCATTCATTCCATTAGTAGCTGCATATTGATACTAAAATATTTATATTGCTGGCAACTTTGTGCAATTTTCCTCTGGAATTGCCTATATGTGTGCATACACACATGAGAGAATTTCATACTCTTATCCTCATTTCTTGTACTCCTAACAAGGAGGTGAGAATAGCGGGAGTGCCAAAATTTTTGTACGCCGTTCACTTAAGTACCATAATTTTTTTCTCTTAGTTGAGTGTTACCAATTTGAAAAATTGATCATTTGAGTGCTATTGGCAATTTGCCTTTCCAAAAAATCCAACTAGATGCCAGTCGTTTGACGTGGCTTTTCGACGATGATGTGGACAATTTTTTATTATTTTTATTTTTATTTTTATTTTCCCCTTTTTTTCTTTAAGGCCAGCAAGAGTCATTGGCGAACTAGCAACACTCGCCAGCTACAAAACCCTTGCCCAAATTGGGGAGGGCCACCTCGCCCAAACCCTCGCCCAAATTTGGCCATGAGGGCATCACGGCCTCACCAACCACAGGCGAGGTTGTGACGGCCCTCCCCTACGGTTGGCGAGGTCTCAACGACCTTGCTTAGGACCTTTGAATCCAAGGGCGAGGGTATTGCATCCAACGAGGTCATTGATGACCCTCGCCAACCCCAAAAGGAAAAAAAAAAAAAGAAAAAAAAAATCCACATAGGATGATTTGCCGGAATTGGTACTCAAGTGATCATTTTTAGTTCAATGTGGCACTCAAGTGAGCGAAAAAAGAGTTATGATATTCAAGTAAACGCCGTACGAAAGTTATGGCACTTTTGTTGTTTTTACATTCCCTAATGAGTAATAAACCTATTTGCTTTTCCTATGTAAGACAAAGCTTGCTTTAAATAGTCTTATAGTTCTAGTTGGTACGAAACTGATTTTTAAGAGCTAGGTGCATTTAAGATGTAAGATCCTGCTTCTTGGGAACATTTCTTCATACAATGACCACATCCACACAAATAGTCTAATCGTGATTTCTGGTACAGATCGTATCTTATCCATTGCTATATCATTTATAGTTATATGGTGAGAGCACATCACGATAAATGACTGTAGACAGTAATGAATAATTAATGCAAAAAATATTTGGTCATTTTAGCATCTTGTGGAGCATAATAAAAAGAACGAAGGCACCCTGCTATAGGGGTATATATAAAAATACAGTTAGAAAAGTTTCATGTGAGATTCTCAGCAGCTTCCAGCAAGCAAAACTTGTTGACTTCACGTAGTATATGCCTTGATCAATCTTATATATGATCAATCATTTAATTAGAAGGAGAAAATATATCACATGAAATGCATTTCCTGAATTTATGTTGAAACTATACTAAACTATACTAAGATCAACTGTCTCTCTGACAAAGCTTCTAAGTTTAATATACTTGTTTTGTTTTTCTCCTTGCACTTTCATAGGCAACAAGACGTGCAGAGAGGAAGCACTTGATGTTCTTCATGAATAGTGGCAGAGTACTGGATTTCGGCTGCAGAAGTTGTAGAGAAGATTTCAACATGCTCCCTTTATGTGACATGTAAACCATGCATAATGTGTACAGCAGCATTATCGATCATTGGTACATTTGTTGATTGTATGGAAATAAAACTTTTCAATATCTAATTATCCATAAATGATTAGATAATTCGTACCCTTTTATTAGGTATAAAGGTAGTATATTATGGCTGTGCAGATGACTAATATGGAGGCTGTGGCTCAATGTTGTCGTTGCATTCAAGTAGCGCCAGGGCATGCATAAGGTCAATTTCTGAACTTGCTTCTGTTGCTGCTTCCGTACTTAGCCCCACTTTGAAGTTGTAACATATGACAATCGACCACTAAAGCTTACTGGAGGTTTATGATTCCTTATGTTGATTACTCCTGGATGCAGTTTCGTAGTGATTCTGTTTGCTGTTGCACCTTGAATATTGCAACATATAACCTCTCGGAGTTTCTAAAGCCTCAAGAAGTCGAGTTTATATCAATTCTTTCTATCTTTGCTTTATTTGCTTTTTCTTAAATTCTTTATAACTGGTTAAACATTTTCCTTTTTGTTAATTTCAACTGAAAAATTTATAGTTCTGGGAAGTGCTACAAGTTGAGCTAACATTAGTTTGTTCTTTCATTTTCCCTTTGCCCCCTGTTTCTTCATCTCTTCTTCCTCACTTGTTTTCACTGCAGTGAGATTCTTTGATGTCTCAATGTTATCAAGATTAAATCAGGAAACATAATATCTTCAAAGAAGTATGATTTTGTGACTATGAGCAAATTATGCTTTTTGATATGCCCTGGCCAATGTACTTGATCTTCTTGCATACATGAGGGCAAGTGCTTGCTAAATTTTCATGTATGGCTTGTGTTTCCAGGAATATTTATCATCTGTCTGATGCTGCCATGATCTAACATTTCATGTTTGCTAAGCTTGCGCAGAACTCATCAATTTTTTATTCAGACTTTGTTGACATAAGACATAGTGAAATAGGATCTGTTTGAATGTGATTTGAACATTTCATCAAGTGACTAATCTAGACTACAACATGGTCTCTCTGTTGAAGTATTAGTTTTGAAAGAAGAAGCTCAAGTACAGGGGGTAAGAAGCACGAGACGTACCGAGGGATGCATCTAAACAAAAGAGTTTGGCAGGAAAAAAAAATATGAAAACGACTTTTAGAGCTTGAAATACATAGATATGCTGCTGTTAATAATCTGATTATGAGTCAAAAGTATTGTGGGAAACATGACCTAGTTCATTACCTTTCTGAATACAACATCAAGCAAGGAGACTTATCTCACAGATAGAGGACCACCTTGCTCAATTTCCTCTCTCTGGAGCTCAAAAGCTAGCCCAAAGTACTGCATAGTTTCATGATAGAGAGAACGAGACTGTTATAATGGTGAGCACGGTTCCTGTGCGATGTTTGGAAGATGTAACTGATTGACACCCCCTAGCCAGTACTAGTACACAAGTCATCCACAAATCTTCTCTCAATCAGATCACTGTTGCAAGATTACCCTGAAGAGAAGTTGCCCATCCAAGTTAAAAGCCTCTGAGTATCACCCTGTTGTGTTTGTTCTCTAAAGACATTAGGTTCCATGTTGAAGAGAAAACATAGAACGACTCAAAGGCATCGTGAAAGTTAAAAATTTTAAGCCGTAGTTACCCCAAAAACCCACTCTTTTATATTTGATGCAAGAATTTTGGCAAGGTCATTGCCTAGTTACTGCCAAGTTAATCAAATGGTAAAGTTCATAGATAATTTGCTTGCATGAAAACCTATTATCTGGAGTATAGACATTTCTTAGAATATCATCTAAGAAATGTTTGTACTCCAGATAATAACTTCAGATTCCCAATCTTTTATTTTTGCCAATTTTCAGACGCCCTGTTAGTCCTGTGAAGCTTTCCTCTAGACTGGGTATTCTTAGCCAGATTGCCATTTGAGGAATATAATGGCATTTCCTTGATTAAGAAAAGAGATGATGCGCAATATCTTAATATTTGATAATCCACTGGTTAGACTCGTTTGAGAGAAATATCTTTTTCCTTGATCCCTTTCATGAATTTATTAACATATACGGTTATTAGTCCAACATTTCTCCAATTTGGGCTCTTCAGTTGGAAATATTTTAAGGGACTGACAGACCATAACCTTTTCATGCCTCTCAAATAATTAGTACACTTTGGAAACAAATTACATACAGAAATAATGGCCTTGAAATAATTTGTCTTTGCAATGATAAAATCAATTTGGTTTTATGGTTCTTCTCTGTTTTGTAGAAACATGTTACATCAATCTCATTTCTCTTCGCCATTCTTCCCCTCCTTTTCCATTCATTTACTCTTAAGGACATTGTGGAATCTATGATTTGTTTAAGTATTTTATAGATATGCTGAACACTTCTATTTGATATTCAGCTCCAAAGCCTGACAGTTCATGGGTTAATCATGCATTGATTCTTCTTGTCGAATTCTCTCATGCCTTTGCACAACTAGGTAAGACTGTTAACATCGAAATGGCACAGATTAATGCGCTGTTCCAAATTTTCTTGTAGTGATAAGATACTCATGCTAAGATTGAGTCTACCTAT
This sequence comes from Eucalyptus caleyi, assembly GCA_014182885.2. Lineage (NCBI taxonomy): Eukaryota > Viridiplantae > Streptophyta > Magnoliopsida > Myrtales > Myrtaceae > Eucalyptus > Eucalyptus caleyi. The sequence goes on along the minus strand of CM024470.2, from coordinate 36,476,984 downwards.
CACTATAGATTTCCTTTTATAATAGAAAATTAATTACAACGAGGACACTAGAAAAGGTCTTCAAGATGAAGTTAGATGACATACTTACTCGTCGTTCCTGATTCTTGGTTTATTGTGATTATATTGTTCAATGTTCTTATTCCTGATAGTTAATCTCTTCAACCTAAGTCAGATTTGCAGTCCAGATAGTTCCCATTCTTGAGGTGAACTCATCGCAAAATGACTTTTGAACTATAGTTTTGCGACTCTGTGTTTTCATGTAAAGTGCAAATATGAATGTTACATTATTGGTGCAGATACTAGCATCATAAGACTCTCTTGTTTGTGTGTGATGACGGCAACGGTTGATATTAATTATTTTGTCTCGAGATGTACAAACATTTTATAATCTTAGCGTTTGCAGACAATCCTTTAAGTGTAGAGATCTGTGTGAATGTTATTTGCGATGATAAGCATTCAAATTTATCGTCAGAGATTGTAGTTAAACATCTAGCATTCCATAAAGTGTTTTAAATGATTCAGTGCACTCTGACTGACAATGCATGTGCCTTTTACTGCTTTTGCAATCGCAGAATTTCATCAAGGGACCCGAGAAAGGAAGCATAGTGCATGAGCAGATCAGTTTTTGCCCAGATGTTCATGTGTTTACTGAGGACTGCATCTGTGATCAAAGTCCATTTCATGCTATATCTTGTTTATCAAATATTTGAGATAATTTACGGCATAATCTTGTGTAGGCATCATTTTTCTGATGCTTAGTTTTTTTTGTCATCACACATATTCTTTAATCTAACTTGATTTTTTTGAGTTTTTTAAATTTTGAAGTAATTCCATCTGTGCTATTGATGTGTCTAAGCTTCATAGTTTTGAGCTATATCATGTGCTTTCCCTAATGATGACAAAAGAAGTGAATGATTTACATGTGATTCGCATGGAATTCTGGATATAAAATTACGTTAACTGGATTTAGGCTTTGTGGTTATATCAATTATGTCCTAAATACTTTAATGTATAGTAATGTAAGTGAAATAGTGTCATGATTAGGAGTGTGCGTCAGTTCGGTCCAACCCAAGAAATAGATTGAATCGGACTGGACCAAACTGGCTAGTTCTGAATGGTTTTCAAGGGAACCAATCCTATTCCCGATTCCATGTAAAGGACTAGACCAACTGTACTTCTCCAGGCTTGAGATGTCACTTGACTATATGCACGAGACTCACTTTTGCAGGGTAAAAAAAGGAAGAGGGTGAGGTAAAAGCATTAAGGTGACCGATCTGGTTATAATATTAGTCGAGGAATAAGAATTGATTTCAGCTTTTTCCTCTATTTGCATGTGTTTCTGTTGCCACCTTCGCTAAGATAATTTGTGGGCAGGTGTAATGTGGAAGGGGAAGTAGCCACACGTCCGCCATTATAATTACACCCTCCAATGGTTCATTGCTATATGCATATGTATTTACCCCTGCTGCACTCCGAGCTGAGATAAGAAACCCACTCGATGTGCCATCACTCCTCGGTTACCATCACGCTAGAAAGCAGAGAGCCAACATCGACCCCTTATGATTTGAATCTTTGCTTCTTCCCATCATTACCACCAACAAATAGGAAAAAAGGCCAAAAGAGAGAGATGACTTGGACTAGGAAATCGCAATCTGTTCAAGAGTCATATAAGTTGTTCGCGCATCTGCACTTTGCAATACCTAGACTTGTCGGGAACAGAAGGAAAAAAACAAAAACAAAAAATCACCGGTACTATGACTGTCCTTAAAATCGGCCCTGACCGGTCAGCTTGGTTTCAAAACCGGATGGGCCCACTCTTGCTTCCTCAAATGAGATACCGACCTTGCCCAATCCAACCTTGCCCAATCCAATTCCAAGTCTCAAGGTGGGAACCAACCTGCCCTAAAACCATTCACCCTAGTCATAATCATAGTTGACTTCCCCTGGCATACTATTTTAAATTTCAATGACATGATCGGCCAAGTGGTGACCATGATGGGCTGAGATAGTCACGTTATGGCTCCAACAGAACATAAAAATATTAATGTTTTGCTCGGTAGAGGCAATTGTCAATTGCTTTTTCCCCTAGTGGGCCTTCATTGTTGTTCAGTCATGGATGAGAGACCACTCTTCTTCTGATACTTTTTTTTTAGGTGCAAAATTTTCTTCCGGTATCAAAAGGTTGAAATTTTGAGTTTTTTTTAAAGCTAGTAATGATTGTTGTAGCCAATTCTATTAAAACATTAGAAAGTACCAAACCATTTGTCTAAAACACAATAGTAAAAAAGCGAACAGGAAGATTATAATTTTGGCCTTAATTTGTTATAAGTTTTAATAAAATGTAGGCTAGCATTAATTACATTTTAGTTTGCCAAAAAAAGTTGTTATAAAGTTTATAAAATATGTGAGAATGCTATATTGCCCAAATACAAATTTTATGATCATATTATATTGGGGCCTAATTCTCCTAAAAACAAACTTTCACTTTATATCCAATTTTAGCCCAAACTTCCATTTTTTGCCTTATAAAAATCATCGACTTTCACACTATGTCCAAATCTGGTCCCATTATTTATATTGCTTTTATTGTCTGATGTGTAAATTCCACACATATATTCCTCTCTTTCTCCTTTGATGATGTGTAATTTCAGCTCAATTAAATATTTAAAAGAAAACCTTATTTTTTATGTCTTCCTATTTTCGTTTATCCTTCGTTTTTCCTCGTAACCTCCATGGATGAAGGTGATTGAGCTAAAATCTGAGTCGCTCCAACTCAGATTCGAGTCGCGCAACCTCGGAACTGAGTCGCATGACCTCAAATGTGAGGTCGCGCCCCTCAATCGCGAGTGGCAAACTCCATTAATGAAGGTCCACCGTAGCGCTCAGAGTGAAGGAAACGATCTGCGCCCTCGTTTCGTCATCGTCCGGCCACGGAGTGGATACACAAAGCTTCGAGGATGGCTAAGCGGAGATGGTGGCTTATAAAGACGGCTTCTCGAAGCTTGAAAAACCGGAACAGAAAACAGGCGTTTCGGCCTAGGTGGCTGGAGATGATCCCGACGACCAACGACCGTCGCGGAGGGGTTGTCAGAGGTCGGAGCTCGGAGTCGGATGATTAGATGGCGATGGGTGAGAGGTGGTAAAGCTGTGCCCGAGTGAGTCCTTGCTAAGAAGACGATGAACGGTGACCAGGAGGAGGAGCTGGGACCTCTTGTCTGGTAAGTGGCTGCATCAAAGGCGTTTTGCTGGTCAAGCTACTTCCTTTTTTTTTCCTTTTTTTTTGGGTCGGAAGCTACTTCCATTGATGTGGCATTGTTTGCAGTAATTCCTTGTTGAACTGAATAGGTATGGGCGTGGGCTGCTTTTGTTTTGAGCTCAAGCACCTCCCTCCATGGAAGTCGCAAGGAAAGACGAAGAAGATAGAAAAAAATAAGGTTTTTTTAAAGAAATTATTTAGCCGTACCGAAATTCCACGTCATCAATGAAGAAAGAGAGAAATATATCCGTGGATGTGACACATCAAACTTTAACAGTAATATTGGACGAATAAATAACGGGGCCAAATTTGGGTATAGAGTGAGACCTAAATCATTTTTTATAGTATACAAAAAAATGTTTGGGCCAGATTTATGTACAAAGTGAAAGTTTGTGCTTTTTAAGGGAATTGAGCTTTATATCAGGTGGAGCACATTTTGTTATAGTAATTATGTGGTTGGATAATTAGTGTAGGTCAGTATTTCAATAGTAACGTGTGACAAACGGGCTTATCAACCACCTAAGTACAGAGAACGAGAGCAAGACTTAGCAAGACTTTAGTCTGAGATTTGTACGGCTTCATCTCGTATTGATTGGTAGGTAAGTGATTTCCATTCAAGGCTAAGTATTCAAAATTATTTATATAAAATTAAGATCACTAAATTTCTTACATTTATCATCGTCAGAGCACATACATACGAGTTCAAAATCTAATTGATGCATAATCTAGATGCAAGTGTATGTAGTGCATGGATTTCAAAGTTCGTGGGTGAGTTTGAGAATTTGATTCTTTTGATTACTTATTTTCGGTATCTATATGGGGTTTTAGTTACCCCATTCTGTGGGAAATGTGCTGGCAAATCTTCTTCTCATATGTCGTGTTGATTCACAGTAAAAAAGAGACAAAAACGAGTATAGAACCTGAATTTTCGACTTGGGGATCATTTCGGGTCTTCACTACCTGGCCTTGGCCCATTTCCATTACTACTGCCACCGCGCAACATGCAGCAGATGCTAATGGAGGAGAGTTGAGGGCAAACCAGAGTGTTGTGGACCGCGGGCCCGTTGCCTTTGTGGATAACGCACGTTCCAGCACCGAATTCTGCCGCGTCTTTGTGCGTTGCTGTCGCCGACTGAACAGCAAACATGCCGGTGGAACAATGCATTGCAGAGGGGCTTCACACGTGTCCCGATGTTTCCTCTGTCCTCGGAAACACCCCATGTTTTATAACAGTCTTAACAGCGTTTATTTCCGAATATAATGGTCATGTTAGAAGTGACCAGCTTTTATAAAGATATAAACTGCTCTAATTGGAGTTCACTTATCAATATATATTAACTTGCAATATTCGTATGCTGGAAAGTTTTCCAACGAAATGTGGTTGAATTAATGAAACACATGCTGGGCGGGTAAAATAGGTAGTATGGGGATTACAAAAAACCTTTTTCTAGTCAAGTTAATTCCAATACAAAGAAACCCATTTTATTGTCAAGACAACGTGTCTATCTTATGAGATCTTTCGGAACTCATTTGTGTTTGCTTTCAAAAAAGCATCCCTTGAAAGGATAATTGACTATAAGTTTAGCAGAATAAAAATACCACGAATGTCATAATTTTCATATGGCGCTTATTTAAATGCTATAGCTTTTTTTTTTACTACTTGAGTGTCATGATTTCTAAAAAATGATCATTTGAATATCATAACTTTTAATCAATTATTTGAGTGTTAAAATTTATTAAAGATTTTCAGTCAATTATCCAAAATCTAACTTAGCATAACACTTTTGGTGAACATTTTTGTAAAAATTATAGCATCAAAAAAAGCAAATGATTGATTGAAAAGTCATATGACAATCAAGTAATAAAAAAAGAATTATAACATTCAAATGAATGCCATACGAAACTTATGACACTTGTAGTGTTATTTTCCTAAATTTAGCATTTTTCAAAGCTCTTGTGGCTTGGTAATAGTTCAGTCACTTCAAGCATATTCCATAGATCAACCGGCTTCACTGATACTTTTGGATGACATTTCCACAGTCCAGTATTGACAATGGTCTTCTCCAGTATGACTGCATCCTCCGGAAGGAACTTAGCCAAGGCAACCAAATGTTTTGAGCTAAGAGAACGAAAATGAAGAGAAAGATTTCGACATGCTTGAGATAATTTGCCACACAAGGGGAAAACTTCCTCTGCAATTTTTAAAATTCATTGTCATCGAAGTTAAGTATCGAAAGTTCCTTTGAAAACTATAGATTTACACTAACATTGGGTAACTCACTAAATCAAAATGATTAGTAAGGGGATAAAAAAGAAGCAACTTACCCAGACCGAAAAAAAAAAAAAAGAAAAAAAAAAGGTGATTTCTTTGCCTCTTTCGACAGAATGAAAAATACACTTGCAAGTCATATATATTAATTCTCTCATCATCTGCATCAACATGATCATTTTCTCTTCTTCTCTGGTAACTCAATATCTAAAATTTTCATTAGTTGGAAATGTTTGTAAAGCCTACAATGCAATAGAAGAGAATTGATGACACTGCTGCAGGTTTCTTGTTTTTTTTTTTTTTTTTTTTTTTTTTTGACACTGCAGCCGACAGCCGCGCCGTAAACCCCATGTGACACTTAGCCGGTGACTGCAGGTTCATACTTAATACACCTAGCGCCTCCCTGGGTTTTGAACCCTTCACCTCTTGTTGGTAACACAAAACAGAGAATTTAAAGCTTCCTTGCGTGGATACATTATCCAACAGGACCAGATGTTCAAGTAGATTAATGCCCCCGACACAGTGAGAGGAATCGGGCCTCTGTATGACTAATTTTCCAGGCCCAGCAAACTCTTTAGCCGCATTACTATCCCGGAGAGGTTCAATAGACTTGTCATATGGGGGGTTTAGGTAATAAATGATCCAACCCAAATAAACTCATTTAATTTATTTTAACCCATATCTATGCAATGCAAATCGAGTAACCCATATCCATACCTGACCCGACTTATATTATAGAAATACTTCTATATTTAACCAAATCTATGAAAATTCATAATCAAACTAAGGTGAAAGTGAGTGAGTGAGCAAGACATGGAAAGGTGAAAGAGACTAAAAAAGAGTCCTAAAAATAGATTAGGTTTTTATGACCCATTTATAACTCATTATGACCCATTTAACACTTATATTGAGTTAAAACCTATTTATGACTCATTTACTTATTATAATTAGCCTATATATAACCCATTTAACACCCATATGGGTTCTGGGTTAAGAAATGGCTTTATAATCCATTTTTATGGATCTAATCATGTATGCAAAATAAGATTCCACCATTTTGTGGTGCCAAGCACGACACAGTCAGACCACGTGCTTGGATAGGGCGCCTTCTCCAAATTGGCCCCACCTAGCCCAATCCCTAGACCAGCCACTACTAGTTCGGAAACGTAGGTAGAAGGAGGCAACACATATGATGTTGAGTAGGCAACGCATCAATCTAATTAATCTAATAAGAAAGTAAAAATAAACACAATTCAGATGGAATTTTTGAAAAATTGCTAAACGGACAAACAAAAAAAATTAAGAATCTTCAAAGGATCTATTGCTGTATATGGCGGTCATCCATCTCCATATTCTACAAACTCACAAAACACTTATCTTGTTCACAAACCTTTATACTCTCTCTATACCTCTGTGAATGTTTGGCCTTGCAAACTCTTATCCTGAGTAACGTAAAAGTTTGATGGGCATGACCATCATTATGTTGATTATGTTAAAGAGGAAATACCTAGAATTTGTCAATTAAGTAATCTTTTTACCAAAACTAAATTGATATCATTGCTCTCGCAATTGATTTTTTTAAAGAAGGGAAATTAACATGAATAAATTACTACAACTTTATGTGGAAGGTAATTCAACGATGACTAAGTATGTATGTGAGTGTAATATATATGCGTAAAACATGTATTTGGTTTTGCAAGTATTCTTTTCTTTTAGAATGCAGACTTATTTTACATCTGTGTCATGATATAATTACTAATTTTATTTAGATTTATTGAGAATTTCATTCTTCAATTTTGTTCCATGCGTTGGCGCCTAGTTACTAGTAATATAGAAAGAAACAACATCGTAAGTACGGGAATTAGAAGAGGAGGAGGAATAAACTTCAACTTTCCAAATGCAGGTCGCTGCTGCGCCTCCGTTAGAATCATGGACGGAAAATATTGGCGGCTGATGTGGACTCAATTGCCAAAAAAAAAAAAAAAAAAAAAACAAAACAAAAAGCCTCGACGTTCCATTGACCCATACGTCCTCCGCCTTCCACCCACAGCGACCGCACCCATAAGCTATCCTTCGTTGAGGACCTTGCCTCGTGACCTGCAAGTTGAGTTGCAGCAGAATTTTAGGGGCTCCAATTTTGTTTAGAAACCAAATTAACCCCTATTTATCAATTTAGGGCAATTTATTGCCTCAATCGACCATGTGCTACACATATTTTAAGTGCACATGTGCCTCCAATGAGTCAAGTCGTGTAATCTATTCTTAAAATAATGTCACCTTAAATTTTCAAGCGACCTAAATTGCCAATGTCCCTTAAATAATGACTTTATTGTGTAGAGAGATTAGAGATATATTGCCATGTAGAAATCATTGGGTTTGCTTTATTGCACAGAAAGACTAGAGATATAATATCAAGATGTAAATTCATGGATTAGTCCCACGTTATAGAAAATGTCTAGTGTTCTTATAAGCAGGGGCATGGCCCCATCCTTGATTATGTTGTTCCTCTAGATGCGGAAAACTAGGATACATAGTTTCTTTTTCCCTAGAAATATGAGAATCACATTGCTATGTAATAACAAAATGAATATATAAAGTCAAAACAAAAACATTATTCACTAATTCAAAAATAAAGGGGGAAAAAGACAGAAACCTTATGCCCGACATGGGCCAGTTTACTCCTAGCCCCCCAACTTCTTGAAATTGCAATTATGTCCCAATTAGGGAAAAGTATGTTTACATATAAATCCATAAAGCTGCCCCCCAAAAAAAAATTTTAATACTATTTCTTTAAATTTCAATGTTTAAGGAGCTATTACGAAGTTCTCGTAAACAAAATTAAAAAAAAAAAAAAACTGAATTAAGATCTATTTTCCTCTAGCGATATTGATTATACGGTAAATTACTAGGACACCCCACAATTTCATTAAAGTTACTCGAAAACCTCCGCATTTTCAAAAGTACTACGGCCCCTTATTAGAAACGTTTTTGGATTTGATAGATTAATAAAAAATTATGTGGTCTAATTAAGTTCTCAATATATAGCTGGAATATGAACATTGACATGGAATTTACAAAATTCCACGTCACCTTTTAGAGAGAAATTTATTCATACCATGAGTTTTTGGATTTGCAGTTGGACATGATACTATCCTCCTTGGTATGCATCCAACCGTAATTCAAAAGGTACAATATAAATCAGCATTTTAAAAGATGTCAAACAATTTAAAATTAGAAACCAGAATAGCATGACAACAAATATTTTTTAAGTTAGACTCAAAAAGTAACATATACTTTCATAATTCATATTGATTGCCACCTTGGGTCAAATGGCTTTACCACTGAACATGAACTGTTTTAAAGAAGAGGGGTTCACATGCCCGCGGAATTTATCATCTAAAATATGCCGACAAAATACCCAACATCTAAAGCTGGTTTAGGGTATTGGTCAGCTTCTTCGTGGGATTTTGTTGTCGCTGATTGCGGAATCAGATTTCTCCTTGGTCAGCTTCTTCTTCGTGGGGTTTTGAAGGTTGAACTTGGGAATCACCTCTAAACTGATCGAAGATTGAATCACGCTCAACCGTGACTTGAACGTGAAAGAAGGTGTTTAAGATTGAATCGAAATTGATACAGCAATTTGCCAGTCAATCTTTTCTAGTGGAACCCGTGTAATTATGAAAGAACAAAATACTAAAGCTATAGTTTTGCACTAACGTAAGCATCAAGCTTTGGATCGTAGCCTCATGGCGTGTCATTGATCTTTAGCATAAAGTATTTGAAATCCTTCAATTAGTCTTATGTCCTCCAATTCCATATACATGAAACCAAAATATTGATAAAACATATGACTTAATCACTATAGCATGTCCCTCGTGGTTTCTTCAAAAGAATTATAATTTGAGTTGCAAACCAAAACTAGACTAAGACTTTATCCAAATTCTTAACAGTTGCCATCAAAGGTTGATTGCGAACTAAAATGCTAACTTGATAGCCAAAAGTTTAAATTACACGGAGGAAAGAGTAAACATATTCCACATCACCTTCCGATAGCACATTCCTTCATTAAATCCTCATATCATGAGATTTCTTAAAGTAAATACATATATAGTTTTCTTTTTTTTTTTTTGTTTCAAACATTAAAAACTCTATTACTCGATCTCAGGTGAAATTGCCGCATCATGGAGTCGAATAAGGGCTTGACTGATCATGGTGTGTGATCCCTATTCTTTCAGAAACAGAAAAAGAAAAATGCTCCATATGAGTCCAATGTATCAAAAGAGCATGAATCAATTTGAATCAAAGCAGCGAGAAAATAGGGACCTGAATATGATGCCGTGTTAAATGAATGAAAGCAGATTCGAAGAAAATGTTTGAATGTCGATCGTGAATCCAACATACACAACTCAATTACAAAGATGAATTCAGTCCAATCAGAGCAACATGCATGAATATGTTGCGTACGATTCAAACAACAGCATCACATTCAATCGTAATAGTGTGCATGAGTCCAATGCATACCGTTTTAATAACAAAAGTGAATCTAATCAAACTACCGAACTAAATGGTCTTTGTGCTTCCTTTTATATTAACCTTCTTCCTACCCTGGCGACCTTTTGATAATGTGCAAAATAGAGGATTGCATCTCTTAATTAGAGGAGCAGTGGATTGGGCTAGAAGATTTTCTCTTTTTTAAATTCGCTTTCAATATAAATTGCCTGTGGTCACCGTTCTTCTTTTTCCTATATTCTGATTGGGTTTCTATGCAATAGGCTGTTGCGATACTATTCACTTTTCCAGGTGAAATACCATTTTCGATGTATGACGTGCAACTAGCTAATTTCGTGAATGGTATGAACGTGTCCGAATTATTCATGGCTTAAAAAATGCAAAATGACATGTGTTGGTCCTACATGTAGCATAGATGATACGAACTAACATAAATCAATATTCAAATGTCCGATTCATGGCATAAGTTTCACGACATAACATGGATGAGTCCCCATAAGCAAATGCAATTCAATCTATGTCGCAAATGATCGAGATATGGAATCGGTTTTTTTAAAACCTAGTTTTCAAATATTTTTCCATTATAATCAAAATTCTTGTAGACACCTAATTTTTTAGCAAAAGGTTTGACAAAAATTGACTGAGAATATTAATTCCTTAAAAATTCAATCCAAGGATATAATTAGATTGTATTTGTTAACAGTTTTCCAAAAATATCCAATTTGTTGAAGTTGAATAGTTAGTTTTCAAGATATTGCAACTTTTAATGACAGTTGTTCAATCATGAGGTTTCAAGAATTTAGTAATTTGACCTGATTGATTAATTTCATCTTTTATATCAAGTCAAATTTTTGAAGCCCCAAGAATCACGTCATGCAGATTTTTAACAGTGAAAATTTCATAACTTTCCACTACAACCATCTCTTGGCCCAATTTTGAAAATCCATTTCAAGTCACGAGCTTATGAAAACTTTATACATGGTCATAGACTCATAGGGGCCAATGGCCCCTTCATCGGAGACAGGTTGGGTTTTGCAACCCACCCACTTATTGTTAACCAAGGCCTAGTGTGTGCCTACCCCAGCATAGGGCACAATAGCCTTCATCTGGCTTTCTAGCCCTTTAGGAGGGTTCTTCTTAACTAAGAAAATTTACATGGAGCTAATTAATAAATCTTGCTCAAAACAAATCAAAATATCTCTACAAAGTTTTAAATGACATTCCCTCTACTTAGTCAAAAATTTGACTCCATCAAATTTTTCCTCTACATCTCTTTGTGGATTCCAAGGCTTGAAATAATTGGAATTTGAATTAAATCAATTTAGAGCTGGGTCTTTGTTTCTAGGTACTTGGAGTATTGTCTACTCCATCGATAATGCAATCTTCCTTTACAATGCAATACACCCAAACTTGGTGATTTTGCATAATCTCAATATGTTCACCTTCTACACTTGGGTTCTTCCAAGTATATTGATGTACTCATATTACTGAAGTTGTTCTCCGTTATTTGGTTCGTCCAAGCACCTCAATGATTTAATGTCCCTTGCTTGTTCACCAAAATCCAAAGATTCTTCCAAATCTAACACTTTCCACTCAGTATCTTGTTCTCTATATGCAAAGTGAGAATATTCTTCAATAGCACAAACATCATAGTGTTAACATTATCTGCATATAAACTTGTACATGTAGAGGATAATTCGTTTGTGTGCACACACACATATGTGCATATGTGTGTGTATATATATATCTTTAAAATACATAAGGAGTCTTATTAATATAGTTTACCTCGTTAAAATGAGCATTTTTTTGGTCGGTTAAAACGAGCATTTGACCCCCTACTTTAATGGAAAAATCGGAAGCTAGCAAGGGAAATGCTGCGCAAGGGACCTCAGCCCTTACTTGGGCCATTGGGCCACGGTGCACACCGTCATAGGGATATTGTAAAGGGCCCTCGGCAGAAAAGAAACAAGCGTGGGGGCGTGGGGCATGGGCATTTGCTGCAATCGCTATGCGGCACTTGTTTTCCCTGGATCAAATTTTGCCTTTTTTTTTTTTTTTTGAAAAATCACTTATTTTAGCTTTATATCTGTTCGAACTTTGACCCCTCAGAAAAATTACTTATTTTAACTTTTGTCCGAACTTTGACCCCTCATTTCCCTTCAGTTCGATATTTGTAAAAGTATTGGGATTATGGATTTTTGTAAACTTGATTGGAATGGTCATGGTGGAAAGTCACAACATCTTTCTTGTTGAAATTCTGATGGACCTAATTTTCAAAATTAGTTGTGACTAAATATACCTGAATTCATCAGTTAATCTGGAAAATGCACATTTTTTTTGACACCCTCAAAATTGGTTGGCAGTAGTTAAAAGTTGTGATATGTGTGATCCGGCCATCCAATGTGGGCAAATTGGGTGTTGTTGTTCTTTTAAGCAGAACCTAGTCACACCAATCATTGTAATTTCAACAATTTTTTTTTTCAACACTCAAGGCTTCAATGCATTTGAAACCAAAAATTTTCCAATGGAGCAAGTGTTATCCGAGAATAGTTTGCATGGTCAAACATTGGTAAAAAAATGAGGTGCCTTCAATAATAGTTGCAAAGAGAGAAATACTTGCATCCGTTGAGAAAATTTTACACCCTGCAAGGAAAAGAATGCAAAAGTAATTGAAAAAGTCCATGACAATGAACTTTTGAATGTGCAACTTTATCCATGCTTGTGCATTAATGTTTTTTCTTACCATTGTTAGCCTAACCTTTTCACAGCAACAAAGCTGGAAGTGTCGGCTCCAGGTTGTCTTTTGGTCATTCACAAACTTTATGACTATCTCAATGCATCATTCCACTAACTAGTAAAGCTGGGAACTTTTTCCCTTCACTTTGGAAAAATTTCATAGGTGACTTAAATAGCTTTACTCTTCCTTTTCTTTTTTTCTTTTTTTTTTTTTTTCTGGTGCTAAAAGAAAAAGAAGATGCCGTGTCTCATGGTGAAGGAAGCCTTGTTAAGTGGGCAGACCGGGCTCAAAATGTTGAACTTGAGATTCAACAACAATATGCATTTTTACAATTTTCATTTGATAATTATAGCATACATTGTCTTAAAAAAGAATTACACAAGTGGCCTCATAGTTAATCACTAACTTAAGAAAGAGGTTTTATGATCCAAAAATAAATTGTCGATAGGTTGATTTTGTAAAATATTTTATAAACTCATGGTCTCATTTTTTTGTTCTCATTTCTTCATGATAATTAAAATTCAAGATGACTTGATTCATACAATGATTACCAAATATGGTTTTAGGAGGGGGAGAGACTTGTGATTGTAGAGGACTTGTTCCGAGGCTCACACACAATTCTTTTGCCAAGAGAATTTATACGATGGCCTCCATTTATGGTTTTGGGAGGGGGAGAGAACGATGATTTTAGAGGAACTTATCCCAAAGTTCTCATGTGATTCTTTTCGCAAGTGAGGATAAGTTTTACTCACAATACCAATCAACCAGAACCGGTGATTATAGGCTACCTTATTTGAGGTTCACACGTAATTCTTTTAGCTAGAGAGGGTAAGTATTGCTCAAGAGTAACTCAATTATCCGGATGAATATTGTAGAGAACTTGTGAAAGGAGATTCAGGCAATGTTAAGGGACTTCACAAGGTGATGGGCGAGAGTTTGATACATTGCTATAGGAGAGAATAAAGCTATAGTTCTTCCTTTGTGAAATTAACTATCAAATAATTGGTTTAGGGCATTTTATAGTGAATAATGAAAAATTTCATGTTAAACATGATAGCGTATTAAAATCAGTGGATGGTGTATCATCACGTATAAGGAAGAACAAAGTTAGAAATAGCCCATGTCATGAAAGCTGGAATCTTTTTCCTCCACTTTGGCCGGAAATTTTTTCCCTCCACTTTGGATTTCAAAATTTTATAGACTTGACTTAAAAGTTGGCATTCTTGTTTTGTTTTGGTACTAAGAGAAAAAGAAGGTGCATTGTCTAATGGTCCACTTTGGAAAAAATTTCATAGACTTGACTTAAAAGCCATCACTCTTGTTTTCTTTTGGTGCTAAAAGAACTTGACTTAAAATCGCCACTGTTTTTTCCTTTTGGTGTTAAGAGAAAAAGAAGATGCCTTGTCTCATGGTCTACTTTGAAAAAAATTTCATAGACTGGACTTAAAGGTCGTCACTCTTGTTTTCTTTTGATGCTAAGAGAAAAAGAAGATGCCTTGTCTCATGGCCCACTTAGGAAAAAATTTCATAGATTTTACTTAAAAGTCATCATTCTTGTTTAATGCTTTGTCTCATGGTCCACTTTGGAAAAAAATTTCATAGGCTTGACTTAAAAGTCATCACTCTTTTTTTTCTTTTGGTGCTAAGATGAAAATGAAGACGCGTGGTCTCATGTTCCACTTTGGAAAAATTTCATAGACTTGACTTAAAATTTCATAGACTTGACTTAAAAGTCGTCACTCTTGTTTTCTTTTGATGCTAAGAGAAAAGAAGATGCCTTGTCTCATTTCCATTTAAGAAAAATTCATAGACTTGACTTAAAAGTCATCACTCTTGTTTTCTTTTGATACTAAGAGAAAAAGAAGATGTCTTGGTCTTTTGGTAAAAAATTTCATAGATTTGACTTAAAATTCGTCACTCTTGTTATCTTTTGATGCTAAGAGAAAAGGAAGACACCTTGGCTCATGGTGAAAAAACCTTGTTCAGTGCATGGTGGGATCGATAGTAAACTCAAAATGTTCTAACTTTACTTGGATTTGATGACATGAAATTTGAGGTTGAGAATTTATAATGAGAAGTTATTCCATGCGTAAGGTTTAACTTTTGTGGTACTTTGCTAAGCAAAGTCCTCTTACTCATTCTTTGTCCACAGGATCATCTACAATTGAGGGATTAGGAACATGGCTAAAAGTCTTATCCACTTGCAACATTATGTTGATACCTCTCATTTCACAAATTCATTTAACGAATCCAGTGTACAAAGGATGATTCGATTGTATACATTAGATAAGGTGGTCTTATGCAATATCCATCCTTTTAATGGAGGAGATTTAGCAGATCAAGATTAGATAAGTAGTAATATTTCCGTTGAATAGTCAAAAGGATAGTTAAGAAGTAGTGGCACGGTTATCTATTTAGAAAAATTATTGAGTGAACTTAGTGTATAAACTAAATTGAATATGAACTATTAAAAATAGTGGACTTCATAAGAATCTCTTCAACTTTTCTGATTTACATATAGTTTATCATGTATATTTTTTATTTCATAATTTCTTACTTATTAGATGCGAGTAACAGCCTCCAAGATTGGATTTTTGGTCATGAAAAGCACCTAGGACTCGAAGTGAAGAAGATTGAAGACAGAATAATTATAGTGGGGAAATGCATGCAGAAATAAACCAAATAATTGCAGCAGGTGGTTGATGCTAGGGGTGTGCAACCAAACCGGGTCAACCCGGTTCCAGGATCGGCCCACCCAGAAAACAGGGTCGGGAACCGGTTCCGGTTGAAACTGGTCCGGAAATTGGGTCCCAAAATTCAGACCCCGTTTGAACCGGTCCAAGAACCGGTTCCGAGGGATTACCCACCCGGAAACCGGATCAACCGGACCAATTTGGGAACCGGTTTGAGAACCGGTTGTAAGCCACCCCAAAAAAACCAAACGCAAAACCCTAATTTGTTTATACTTTCTATCTTCCCTGAGCTCGCGACCTTCGCCCGTCCGCCGATCCTAGTTCCATCCGAGCACTGACGTTGCTTCCGCTCACCCACCACCGCCTTCCTACCGCGACACCCGCAGCCTGTGAGATCCCAACATCACCACTCCGCCTTTCCCTGCTCCGCACCCCCCAAAATCATGACGCCGCCTCTGTCAACCTGATTCCTAGCTACTCGCTAGCCTTGCTCCAAGCTCTGCCGCTAGATCCAGCTCCCCCTCGCGCTACTTCCTCATCTGCATTCATCTGCTTCCTCGTCATGCCATCGCCAGCTCCCCGTCGCGCCATCGCAGTGATGAAGCAGAGAACATACGCTCATCACCACCGATCGAAACTTCTCTCGTGCTCTTTCTCCATCACTTGGTGCGTGCGGGAGAGCTAAGGAACCAAGCGAAGCCAGTTGCAGCTGAATATCTTCGTCAAGCAATTTCGTCGCTGAATTGATTCGTCCCCTTAGCTTCATCTTCGTGAGGTTCTCCAAGTCTTTCGGTGTCTTCATTTATTAGCAGGTAACCGTTCGGATCGGATCTCCCCCAAGATTCATTGAGACTCGATCATACGATTGTTCCGTGTTTGCCTTCCGCCGAGAGCTTCAAATTGCTATCTCAAATTGCTCATGTTATATTGCTCGCCGATTGATAGGAATTCCTATTTCCAGAACACCTCACCATTCATGATCACCACCTGTTCGACGTTTTGCCTCAGAGATGATAATGACGAATTTGTCTTTTTTTTTTTTTTTGGTGAAATGACGAATTTGTCTTCATCATTTCAATCTGAGATTGCATAGTAGTGATTTGGATGTTCTTGTTCGACATGCTGATCATATATTGTGAATTTTCATGCTTCATCCTTTGATGGCAGAGAGTTCTCTTTCCCTTGGTGCTTCGGTTTACTTTGTCTCCTTCGGTTGTGTAACTGAATTGTCGTCTGGTATAACAGTAAGTCACTATACATCGGTGGTGAATAAATCACAGCCAAGCTATATCAAATTCAATCTCGTTTTGATGCTCATAAAAGATCATTCCGCCAAAGTTTGAGGGAGAGCGTCTTCAACCTAATTTAATTCAAAATAAGTGGAAATGGTACGAGAAATGCTCAGGTATCGAAAGTTTAGTTAAGTTGAGAAATTATGGATATATGAAAGCAGTTAAGTTAAGAAATCATGGATATATAAAAGAACTTAAGAAATGGACATTGACCTAGTAATAATCAAAGGGAATTTAAGACTTATGAATAGAAGATATGCTGAGGAAAAAGATATGCTGAAATTATGCTGGACCTCTGCCAAAATTACTGTTGATTTCCCTTAGAGTATTGTTGTAACGTCAATGTCAATGTCTCCATTCGAGCATCATTTGTACAAACTATGATTAATTTCAATTCCAGCAATGTCAATGTCCTCGTTTTTAGTTGATTTTGTTCGGCTCCTTCCTTTGAGTTTAGTGTTCTTTGCTTTAATTTCTTTTATTCCCTGCATTGCGCCTTTAAATAATTCATAGTACTTCCACTTTAATTTCTGAGCAATTTGCTATTCCTGTCATTTAGATCAATTTCCATCAAACCATTTCATCCATTGCTTCTCTAAGGTTAATATAAAGATACATCAATTTTTATGCAAAACAGGTTCTAATATAAACAGGGTTAACCCTGTTCCCAGACCGGAAAAACAGGATGGGTCGGGAACAGGGTCCAATACAAACAGGGTCGGGAACAGGGTCCAAAAAAAGAGAACCGGTTATAACAGGGTCAGGTACAGGGTCCAGGTCTAGACCCTACCCACCCTGGACCCGATCACCCCTAGTTGATGCTTCGAAAGCACTTTACATTTTCTCACGAAAAAACAAGCAATTGTGGATGAGCTATTGCTGGCTCATTAATTTTATAAATTGGTTGAAACAGTACATCCATTTAGGAAATATCGATACGTGTCACCCTATCCAAGTCTGATTTATCCCCTTGCCCGTTACATTTATATGATTGAGAATGGAGAATTTAAATATAAACGGTTGTAAAAACTACGCATTGTCAACAATGTTGATTCACATAATTCAGCATAAGACGTTATGGATGCTTAACAATTTAGCTGTACCAATTTCTATATGAGTCCACGGTACTTCAATTATTTGGAATTTTAATCTCCAAAAGATTTGAGTTATGTGATAAAGCAAATATAAACTATTTATACACCACATACAAATACAACATTAATGAGATTTACAGAAATTTTTTTATTATATCATATATTTTTAATATGCCTAAAGCCTAAAATTTTCACAAGGCTTGAACACAACTTGTTTGCTTGATCACGTGCAATATGAGAATACATATTGCTTCCTTTTTTAAGACTGCAAATCCCTCACAAACACTAATATTTTAAAGACAAATCCTACAACAAAGAGTACAGATATTATAACACATAAGGAAGATGTTGAAATGATTTCAAAGAAATTCGATATGATGGCAAATATTCTATACCATAACATGAACTTGTGTGATTTAAGTTCAATACGTGATTTCTACGTTTTGATTTTTCAATTTATATCTTGATAATTGTGAATGATGCAAAAGAATGTTTATTATTAAATGGTTTAACAGATAGTGAATTTCAGGTCAAAATAGAGTGAGAAAAGAATTGTGGAATCTAGAAACAAGCATGGAAATTCTGAAATTGTGCTATTTCACACGAACACCTTAGTATTCACACATTCATGGCTTTGGGACTCTGCAAATAAATCGCGAGAGTGGCAAACATGGAATTTGGTTCTGATCAAATTAAAACATGAACAAGGGAAGGAATCAGCGGGCTTTACCATGATGAGCAGATAGCAGAGTGCGTGAATTGCAGTCCCCTGGCGTGCGTCGCTGGCATCTTGTTCCTCCTCAAGATCACCGAATCCTACACCTTTTTGACTCTTCAGCTTTTTCTTCCGCTCACTGCTTTTGAATCTTTGTCTGATTCCGATTTTCTATCACTTTCCAACTCACGCTCAAATCTCTCTTTTTGCATCACCGAAATCCGTCCCGCGCTTGAAGCTCACGATCGGTTTAACTATTTCAAAGGGTCCCCATCTCTCGCATTTATCTTTTTTTTTTTCCAAAAGAACCGCCGAATCGAAACTTGTTTTTAAATAGAAATTCATTTGGTACATAATTTCATTTTTTATTTCTAGAATAAATTTTTAGTCAAAAATATGTTTGAAATAGAAATAAGAAGTTAAAATTTTTTACTTCTCTATTTTCAGAATAAAAATGAGAAAAATGATATATAAAAACTATTATCATTACTTTTGTCCTCTCTACTAGTCGGCCACCCACTCACAATTCACTACCCTCTGCCGCCCCCCAGCTGTTGCCGATCATCACTAGTTGCCAGCAGCGACTAGGTTGGATTTTTGTGTAATCCAAATCTCATGACCGTATTTTGCTCCTTCAAAAACTGGTTTTTTCATAACAATCCGCTCTACTGGTCGGCCATGACTTGTCTAATTCTCATCTCGAATGTCTTTGATCCAAACTTCTACAATTATTGGATTCGTGAAATACCTTGTCTCGAATGATATCAAACTCTCCAAGAAGGAATTAGGACCAGTTCCACTATCTTGGAGTTGTCCAATAACTCTATATTTATGTTAGTTTGGGAGAGATAAAACCAAGTACCAGAATTTAAAATTGCGAGTCCTTGGTATATATGTAAACATGCGGAGGTTCTCTCTAGTACAGACGGAAGCCCAAGGTGAATGTTGAGTGAAATAAATTTTTACTCTAGAAATAGATTTGGAATAGTAATCAGAAGTAAAAAATGAGAAATAGATTTTCACTTCTCTATTTCCAAAACAAAAATGAGAAATAAAAGCTCTTTTCATCATTTGTCCTAACTGCTAACCAGCCGCCCATCTGCTGCTGCCAATCACCGTCCACCGTCCACCCGGTTGCCATTTGTCGATGGATGCTAGCCGCTGCCATCAACGATCGCCATTTGCTTGTTGCTGACCGCCATCCACCGATCGTCATCCACCACCGCCCACCACTGCTGGCGTGCCCTTCGCTAGCCATCGGGCCGTCTACTAGCCGTCGTTCGTCGCCATCCGAAGGAAGAAATTTTATGTCATTATCAAACGAATTTCTATCTTTGGGAATAGAAATTTTGTGTCGTCATTGATCGCGTATTTTTGCTTAAAGAAACTCGTTCAAGAATAAAAATAAAAATAAAATATCTCTTTTTCTATGTTCTCATTTCTTCGTGATAATTAAGATACAAGATTACTTGATTTATACAATGATTTCCAAGTGTGGTTTTTGTGACATCCTGAAATTCGACCCCGTTTCGATAAAGTGAAATGGGCATTTATTTGGCGTGCTATGGCCTTTTCTCTCGAGCCGATCACTCATGAGTTAACTAACCTATTGGGTAAAGCCGTTAAGGGATGTATCAGCTGTAAAATCCCTAAAAGCTACCTAATTGGTTGGATTGAGCTAAAATCACGTCCGATCAATTTTTAACTACGAAATCAACTCGATTTAATCGAATTTTAAGCGCGTCATAATTTTAATTTTAGGATCCTGTCTCATCGTCGTCAATTTATTGACGAAATCCGAAATTTCAATAAAGAATTATCGGAAGAAAAATTTGAACACCAAAAGAAATTAGAAAGGAAAGGGAAAAGAAAAGGAAAATTGCATAAAGGCATTATGCATATTTTATTTTCCTTTTCTCTCTCTCCCCCTTTTCTTTCTCTCCCTTTTTCCTTTCCTTTTTCTTTTTTCTCTCTTTTCTTTCTCTCTCCCCTCCCTTCCCCTTGTGCGTAGCCCTCCCCACCGCCCACTTTCTCTCTCTCTTCCCTTTGACTAGTCTAAGCTTATCTTTTCTCTCTCTCTCTCTCTCTCTCTTTCTTCTTCTTCTTCTTCTTCTTTCCTCTGCACGCCCGAGCGAACGAACCAGCAAACCAGAGCAGAAGCAGCAGCTCGTCGTCGCCACCATCCCGTCGCCGCACCGCCGCACGGCCGCCCGCGCCGCGCCCGCGCGCTTCACACGCGCCCAGCCGCTCGTCCGCGCGCCCAGGCCGTGCGAACCAGCTGCTGTTCGCCCCTGTTCCAGCACCGACCAGCCACCGTCCGGCCGCCTCCGGCCACCGCCAACCTCGCCGGACCACCCCCGTGACCCCCTCGCCCTCCGCCGGCCTTCCCTCGCCACCCTAGCCGCCGGAGCTGCCCCGATCAGCCGCGACCAGCATACCCACGAAGTGGGTTTCAGCACCTTCGGGCCCGCTTTTGGACCGTTTCCCGGCCCCGAACCCGAGCCGTGCTTTGGGAACAATCGTTCCTCGCGTCGCCGCCGTCGGATTGATCCGATTTGCGCGCGATTTGGTGAGTAATCTCACTAATCCTGGATTAGTGGCTAATTATGCTTTAAGCTGGTTTAGATTTAATTAATTATGTTTAGGTTGTTAGATTAGATTTAATTACAATTATTAGCCAATTGTGATGTGAATTAGATAAATGAATGTGTAATTAGCAAGAGACATTGTCTACTAATTATGGAAGTGCCTCGGGATTTTTCCCGACCCTTAGTGGGCTCCAATTAGGCTTTTCGGGCCTAAGTGGATTTTTTTAGTATTTAAATATTAATTTTCGGCATTAAATTAAATAATTATTTATTTTCCGAAAATTCAAGGGAGATGGTCTAGAACCGGAAAATTTTGCTGATGATCGTGGCGAAGTTCGTTTATTTAATCGGACTTTATGTTAAGCTAAATTGAATTTTTAATATTAATTAATTTTCGGAATTAAATTAAATAATTCTTTATTTTCCGAAAAATCAACTGAGATGGCTTGGAACCGGAAAAATATGCTGATGAGCGTGGTGAAGTCGTTTATTTAATTGGGCTTTATTTTGAGCTAAATTGAATTTTTAATATTAATTAATTAATTTCCGAAATTAATAATTAATTATTTATTTTTCGGAAATTAAGACTTTGATGGCCGACGACCGAAATCTCGTGCTGATCGTGGGCGCAGTTCGTTTATTTATTTGAGCTCTACGTTGTATGGAATTAATTAAATTGTGATATTTTAGGGATTTACCCTAAATTGATTGGAATTGATTGTGATTGAATTGTTGATTGGTAACGGCCAAGTATGTTATTCAGTATTTTAATGCTTTATTGAGTTGATTTAATTAATTGATTGAGAAATTGTTGGGCATGGGTTATCGGTATTGAAAGTAGGTTGGTAATCTCTTGAAAGAGGACACGTGTGCTCGGTGACTTGGAGTGTCACCTTGAGAATGCACGTGAGTTCAGTGGTTGAATATGTCACCTTGGCGAAAAGGCCGCCTGAGAGAATGCACGTGGCTCGGAGACTCGGAATGTACTCGAGAATGCACGTGGGCTCGGTGACGAGTTGGGCATCTAAAAGGGCACGTGGGCTCGGCGACTTGATGCACGCTTTGGTGAAATGCACCCGAGAGAATGCACGTGGGCCAGGAGCATCTAAAAGGGCACGTGGGCCGGTGACTTGATGCATCACTTTGGCGAAAAGGTCGCCGAGAGAATGCACGTGGGCCCAAGGTTCGAGGCACGTGAACTCGGAGACTTGGAAGGTCGTCCTGGAGAATGCACGTGGCCTAGCTTTTAAGTATCCCACAGTGGGGATTGATTCGTATGACATGTAATCGACTGGTTCGATTTGTTTGAAGTGAATGGATGTTTATTGTGAATTGTACTGACTTGCAGGTGGGATCTGAGGCCAAGGTAAGTCCTTTGCCCTGTGCGTGTTTAGGCAGCCTTTAGTATAGTAGTTTACTAATCGAGCTTAGTGGGGTAGAACTCGCTGAGACGTAGTCTCATCCCAGTTTGGGGAAAACCATTTCAGGACCCCGCTGAAGAGCTGAGGAGGAGGAATCCGAGAAGGAGAACTCGGAGGTGAGATCTGAAGAGAAAGATTTTTGGAAGAAGAAGACATTTATGAGAGGGGCCTTGAGTTCGGCCCAGTTCGTCTAAGTTTGTGTCTTCTTTTGAAATCTCCGTTTTGATGTTAATAGTTATGAAGTGATTTGTGGTTTGTATAAAAGTGTGGTTATAAATTTCAATATGAAAAATATGGCCCTGCTTTTCTATCCCATTGTTTTTTTGTCTGGGGATTTTAACTGCTTCCGCATGTGCTTAAAAATGAAAGGGTCGGCGATATATTGTCCTGGGATATCGCATTATAAAATCGACCAAGCGAGATGGATGTGTGCGTGCCTGAGGATCGGGGCGTGACAGTTTTGGGAGGGGCAGAGACCTTGATTGTAGAGGACTTGTCCCGAGGCTCGCACACAATTCTTTTGCCAAGAGAATCTATAAGATGGCTTCCATATATGGTTTTGGAAGGGGGGAGAGGCCGATGATTGTAGAGGAGCTTGTCTCACAATAGAGGATAAGTTTTACACATGGTAATGTCAATCAATTGGAACCGGTGATTATAGACAACCTTATCTTGAAGTTCGCATGTGATTCTTTTAGCTAGAGAGGGTAAGTGTTGCACCCAAGTAATACCATTATCTAGATGAATGAAATAGAGAACGTGAGAGAGGAGATTCGAGCAATGTTAGGGGACTTCAATGCAAGGTGAAGGGTGAGAGTTAATAAGTACATCGATATTGGAGAGACTACAGCTATAGTTCTTCCTTTGTGATATTAACCATCAAATAATTGGTTTAGGGCATTTTATAGTGAAAATGAGAAATTTCATGTTAAACATGATGGTGTATTAAAATCAGTGGATGGTGTATTGCCACATATAAGGAAGAAACAAATTAGAAGTAGCCCATGTCATAAGGTGACATCCCAATTGTCTTCTAGGCATCCACATTCTTCATGACTATTCTGAGCGTCATTGTACCTCTAACTAGTAAAGCTGGTAACTTTTTCTCTCCACTTTGGAAAAAATTTATAGGCTTGACTTAAAAGTCGTCACTCTTGTTTTCTTTTTGGTGCTAAGAGAAAAGGAAGATGCCTTGTCTCATGGTCCACTTTGGAAAATTTTCATAGGCTTGACTTAAAAGTCGTCGCTCTTGTTTGCCTTTGGTGCTAAGAGAAAAAGAAGATGCCTTGTTGCCTTGTCTCATGGTCCACTTTGGAAAAAATTTCATAAACTTGACTTAAAAGTTGTTGCTCTTGTTTTCTTTTGGTGCTAAGAGAAAAAGAAGATGCCGTCTCATGGTCCACTTTGGAAAAAATTTCTTAGACTTGACTTAAAAGTCATCACTCTTGTTTTCTTTTGGTGCTAAGAGAAAAAGAAGATGCCTTGTCTCATGGTAAATAAACCTTTGCTTAGTGCATAGCGGGACGATAATATGCTCAAAATGTTCGAACTTGACTTGGATTTGACGACAAGAAATTTGAGGTTGAGAATTTATAATGAGAAATTTATTCCACGGTTAAGTTTAACTTTTGTGGTGCTTTGCTGAGCAAAGTCCTCTTACACCTAAAAATGGATCATGAGAATTAGAACTCATTATTTGCCAACAAGATCATCTACTGTGATTGAGGGATTAGGAATAGGGCTAAAAATCTTATCCACTTGCAACATTATGATGTTCCCTCTCATTTCACAAATTCATTTAATGAATTCAATTTACAAAGGATGATTGGATCGTACACATTAAATAAGGTGGCCTTATGCAATATCCATCTTTTCAATAGAGGAGATTTAGCACATCAAGATTAGATAAGTGGTATTATTTCCATTGAATTGTCAAAAGGACAGTTAAGAAGTAGTGGCACAGTGATCTATCTAAAAAAATTCTTGAGTGAACTTAGTGTATAAACTAAATTGACTTTGAACCATTATAAATAGTGGACTTCATAAGAATCTCTTCAACTTTTCGGATTCAGTTTTAGTTAACCATATATATACTTTTCATTTAATAAGTTCTTACTTATTAGATGCAAGTAACCACCTCCAAGTTTGGAATTTGGTCGTGAAAAGCACCAAGGACTTGGAGCAAAGCAGATTGGAGAGAATAATTGCAATGGGGAAATGCATGCGGAAACAGACCGAATAATTGCAGTGGGGAAAAGCATGTGGAAACAGACTGAATTATTGGAGTAGGTGGTTGATGACATGATGCTTTAAAAGCATCTAGCATTTTCTCATGAAAAAACAAACAATTGTGGATGAGCTATTGCTGGCTCACTAAGTTCATAAATTGGTTGAAACTACACATCCATTTATAAAATATCAACACGGATCACTTTGTGCAAGTCTGATTTATCTTCTTGCCCATTACATTTATATGATTGAGTATGGAGAATTTAAATATAAACCGGAGTAAAAACTACAAATTGTCAATATTTTTATTCACATAATTCAACATAAGACGTTATGTATGCTTAACAATTTAGCTATACCAATTTCTATATCAATCCATAGTACTTTTATTATGTGGAATTTTAATCTCCAAAAGATTTGAGTTATGTGATAAAGCAAATATAAACTATTTATATACCACATACAGAGACAACTTTAATGAGATTTTGTTAAACAATACAGAAATTTTTATTATATCATATATTTTTAATATGATTGAAGCCTAAAATTTTCACAAATCTTGTACACCAGCTTTGATTGCTTGATCATGTGAACTATGGGAATACATACTGCTTCCTTTTTAAGACTGCAAATCCCTCACAGACACTAATATATCAAAGACAAATCCTACAACAAACATCACGAATACTATAATGCATAAGGAAGAATGATTTTTGAGAAATTAGATATGACGGTAAATTTTTTTATACCATAACAAGAACTTTGTGTGATTTTAAGTTTCGATATGTAATTTCTATGTTTTGATTTTTAATATATATTCCGATAATTGTGAATGGTGCAGTGATATTTTTATTATTAAAAGATTTAACAAATAGTGAATTTTAGGTCAAAATAGAGAAAAAATGAATCGTGGAATCTAAAAACGAGCATGGAAATTCCGAACCCGTACTATTTCACACGAACCCCTTAGCATTCACACATGCATGGCTTTGGGACTCGGAAAATAAATCACAAGAGTGGCAAACATGGAATTTGGTTCTGATCAAATGTAAGAATGAACAGGAAAGGGAAGGAAACAGCAGGCTTTACCATGATGAGTGGATAGCAGAGTGCGTGAATTGTAGTCCCCTTGCGTGCGCCGCTTGCATCTTGTTCCTCCTCGAGATCACCGAATCCAACACCTTTTTGACATTCCTGCTTTGTCTTCCGCTCACTGCTTTTGAATCTTTGTCTGATTCCGATTTTCCATCACTTTCCAACTCACGCTCAAATCTCTCTTTTTGCATCACCGAAAGCCATCCCGCGCTTGAAGCTCACGATCGGTTTTACATTTTCAAAGGGTCCCCATCTCTCGCATTTCTCTCTTCCCCCCCAAAAAAAAAAAAAAAAAAAAAGAACCACCGAATCCTTTTTTCATTTCGTCTCCAAAGCTCATAATGACGTCATGATAACCATTCCATTTATGTTCCAGAACAATTTTTCTATTCAATACTTATTACTAAAATAGAAATCTGTTTGGTACACAATTTCATTTTTCTATTTGTAGAATAAATTTTTAGTCAAGAAATAGGTTTAGAATAGAAATAAGACATTAAAATTTTTTACTTCTCTATTTCTAAAACAAAAATGAGAAATAAAAATTCTTCTCTTTACTCGTCCTTTCTACTAATCGGCCACCCACTCACCGTTCACCACTGCCCGCCGCTTGCCACCAGTCATCGCCAGTCACTTGCAGCAACCAGGTTGAATTTTTGTGTAATTTAAATCTCATGATATTTTTTCTTTCTTTTTTCGGTGAAGTTCATGACCATATTTTGCTCTTTCAAAAACCCTTTTTTTTTTTTTTTTTTCAATAACAATCCACTCTCTTGCCTAGCCACGACTTGTCTAATCCTCGTCTTGAATGTCTTTGATCCAAATTTCCATAATTATTAGATTCGTGAAATACCTTGTCCGAATCATATCTTACTCTACAGCAAGGAATTAGCACTAATTCCACTACCTCGGAGTTGTCCAATAACTCTATATTTATGGTAGTTTGAGAGAGATAAAACGAAGTACCAGTAACGAAAATTGCGAGTCCTTGGTATATATGTAAACATGGAGAGGTTCTCTCTAGTACAGATGGAAGCCCAAGGTGAATGTTGAGTGAATCCATGAAAGGAGGGACAGGGAGAGAGAGAGAGATACCGAACAAATTGGTCCAACATGGGGTTCCTGACAGGATAACCATTGCCAACCGCATATATCAAAGAGGCCCTATTCCTTGTCCGGGAGCTGATGCAGGCTCGCAATGACTTGCTTTGTTGCTTGCACCAGCCATTATGGGTGCACATGATAATCATTCTATTTCCATTCCAAACTTGTTTTTAGAATAGAAATTTGTTTGGTAAAACTATCTTATTTTTTGTATCCGAAATAGATTTTTACTCCAGAAATAAGTTTGGAATAGTAATCAAAAGTAAAAAAAAAATGAGAAATAGAATTTTACTTCTCTATTTCTGAAAAAAAAATTGAGAAATAAAAGCTCTTTTCATCATTTTTCCTCGCTGATAAAACTGGCCTCCCATCCACTGCTGCCGATCACCGTCCATCGTCCACTTGATTGCCATCCGTTGATGGATGCCAGCTGTTGCTAGCAACGATCGCCATTTGCTTGCTACTAGCCGCCATCTACCGATCGCCATCCGCCACCGCCCACCGCTACTGGCGGGCCGTCCACTAGCCATTGGGCCGTCTGCTAGCCGTCATCCGTCGCCGTCCGGAAGGAATAAAATTTATGTTGTTATCAAACGAATTTCTATGTTGGGAATAGAAATTTTGTGTCGTCATTAACCGCATATTTTTACTTAAAAACTCGTTCAAAAATAAAAATAAAAAAAATTATTTTTCTTCTAAAAATCAATTTCTAAACAGAATAGTTATAATCCGCGTCCATAGACCCTCGTCCCTTCCCTTTCCGCTCCATTATCATGAATAGATAATTCAGCTTTCTCTCTGTGCATTTGCCCATGCAGTTCGAATCCGACGGAAGAATCCAAAACCGCTCTGAACCACCCCCGTGACGAAACAATCCAACGGCCAAGAAATTTTTGGCGACTGCAGCGAAGCCCTTTTTACCCCTCTGGGAGTCGTTTCTGACGAGAGTAAAAATGCTTTCTTGAAACGAAGACCTTTTCTATCTCTTTTGCAGTTTAGAAGAACAGCATGAAAGGGTAAGTCTTCTGCTTTTCTGTCTCGTAGCCTTTGGCTTGTAACTTCTTGAGCTTTATTCCCACCTTGTTTTCCCTTTTTCGTTCATCTTGCATGTCGAGCCGTCCAGTGGGCCGCTTAAAATGAAGAAGTTCGTTTGAGCCCCTGTTTTATTTGACACAAACAAGCTTTGTTTAATTCAAATGCATTGTGCCTGAACATAAATGTGTATTTTGTCTGAATGCAGAGAAATGCAATAAAAGATGCTAGTGTAGGACTCAGCTAAGCACATGTTATTATTATTATTATTATTATTATTATTATTATTATTATTATTATTATTATTATTATTATTATTATTATTATTATTATTATTATTATTATTATTATTATTATTATTATTATTATTATTATTATTATTATTATTATTATTATTATTATTATTATTATTATTATTATTATTATTATTATTATTATTATTATTATTATTATTATTATTATTATTATTATTATTATTATTATTATTATTATTATTATTATTATTATTATTATTATTATTATTATTATTATTATTATTATTATTATTATTATTATTATTATTATTATTATTATTATTATTATTATTATTATTATTATTATTATTATTATTATTATTATTATTATTATTATTATTATTATTATTATTATTATTATTATTATTATTATTATTATTATTATTATTATTATTATTATTATTATTATTATTATTATTATTATTATTATTATTATTATTATTATTATTATTATTATTATTATTATTATTATTATTATTATTATTATTATTATTATTATTATTATTATTATTATTATTATTATTATTATTATTATTATTATTATTATTATTATTATTATTATTATTATTATTATTATTATTATTATTATTATTATTATTAAGGATCTAGTAGCACCACTATCAACAAACTCGATTCTTAGTTTTCTCATGAAATGAATGAAAGGACTACAAGCAAAAATTTATATATCAACGCAACGTTAGAGGTATATTTAAAAAACAGACTTTTTTGACATTTGGAGAGTAATGTTGTGATTATCTAAGCATTAGAAAGTATTCTTGTCATCACATGTATTATATGTTGCCTGAGTAGTCATGTGTTAAATTACTACTTAGTGAAGAAGAAATCACTCGTAGTTGGGGATGTAATTTCAAGGAAGCGAGCAAAGTTTTTTCTGGTTGGTGAGCCTCCACTTCTTTTTTCAGCCGCGAAGAAGCTTGTGTCAATCAAACAAATCCAAGTAACGCGGTGGT
This sequence comes from Eucalyptus caleyi, assembly GCA_014182885.2. Taxonomy (NCBI): domain Eukaryota; kingdom Viridiplantae; phylum Streptophyta; class Magnoliopsida; order Myrtales; family Myrtaceae; genus Eucalyptus; species Eucalyptus caleyi. The sequence goes on along the minus strand of CM024470.2, from coordinate 36,447,686 downwards.
GAAATAAGTCTAGGTGTTTGCACCTATTACATATCGTAGTCCATACTTAAGCACCATGTTTTTCCAAAGTTGTACCATTATTAATAGATCTTTTTTTTTTTTTTTTGCTGGAACACTTAATTGTGTGTAATTATATATCTCTTGAGTGGTCTTGTGGTAAATTATTAGACAACAAGGACAAAAACTACTTCTTCGAAGGTTGGGATGAAATTTCGAGGAAGACCACCAGAATTGTTTTCATGAGTGAGCCTATGACCTAGATCACAAGAATCTTCCACCCTAGAGTTTCGTTCGTGCAACAATTTTGTCGGCCATAGAGAAGCTTGTGTCAATCAGCAAATTCAAATAACGTGGCGGTATGCAGTCTTTGGTAAATATGAGTCCACGTGTTCATATCTATTAGATAACTTCGTCCATCACCATCATTTGCCAAAGTTCTAGAGGAAGTCGTGCATCTTTGTCCTCTAGTATAAGAATAAATCAACAAGAAGAACAAGTAATGAATGACCTACCTGAAAGCACAATTTCAAACCTTCAGCTATTACTCATTGTTGTTTGTTAAAATCCATCATATGATGGCTTCTTCACTGAAATCCAAAAGTATTTACGACGTCTTCTTGAGTTTCAGAGGCACGGATGTGCGTAAGAGTTTCCTTAGCCATCTCTACCAAGCTTTAGATCAGAATGGAATATACACTTTCCGAGATAGCGAGGAACTGAGAAAGGGAGACCAAATATCGGCGACTCTTATGAAGGCCATTGAAGAATCATGCATCGCAATCATCATTTTTTCCGAGGACTACGCTTCCTCATGGTGGTGCTTGGAAGAGATGGCGAAGATTATGGAGTGCAAGGAGCAAAAGGACCTCACTGTTCTACCAGTGTTTTACAAAGTGGACCCAAGAGAAGTGAGAGAGGGAAGAGAGAGTTATAGGAAAGCTCTAGATAAGGATAAGTTCAAAAAGGATCCAAAGAAAGTGAAGAAATGGAAAAAAGCTCTTTTTGATGCTGGTAACTTGTCCGGGTGGCATTTGAATGATGAGTAAGTTTTAAGTAACTCAATTTTTGTGTAAGAAGCTTATCTTTACAAGTAAGTATAAAGATTGTTTTTTTTTTTTGGTAAGGTAAGTATAAAGATTTTTTTTTTTGGTAAGAAGTAAGTATAAAGATTGTTTGCATTCAAATAAAATTAAAAACGACACACAGATAACTGTAGCATAAAATGTTAAAACTTGATCTACCAATAAAGAAAATGTTAAGTGGCATTATTGCACTTAAACCCATTTCTCTGAATGAAGTAAGAAAGTTCGCAGCAACGGATAATTAGTGTATACAAGCCATGTAAGGCAATAACATTGTGCTTTAGGTATTTAATAGTTTGTGAATCAAAATCTTAACCACCGTTTAAAGTCCTAAATAGCTCTTTTTGATGAAGCGTATAAATATATTACATATAGCAATCAAAAGGAAAAGTAAGTAAATCATCATATATAAATCAACAAAGCATGAATCGCTTGGCTGACCAAAAGTTGAACCCCATAATGGTTGTTTCGATTGGTTTTCTATTTTGACTCGGTGAGATTTTTTTTTTTTTTTGGCTGTAATTATTTGAAAATGTGATGTTGTATTTTTTCACTGTTAGCTTATAATTGCTCGTTATTTGCTTATTCAAATTGCTCAAAAGATGATCCAACCTCTTTTTCCATTTTTGACAGAGATGAGTCAAAGCTTATATTGCAAATTGTGAAGGAGATTTCCACTCACCTTAACCTAACACCGTTGTATGTTACTAAGCATCTGGTTGGGATAGAGTCTCCTGTTGTTAAGTTGAAAGAGATGTTAAACCTTGCGTCTGATAATGATGTTGTCATGGTGGGGTTATGGGGACAAGGAGGGATAGGGAAAACAACATTAGCAAAAGTTCTTTACAATTCTATGTTTAGACAATTTGATTGTTCATGTTTTCTCGAAAATGTTCGAGAAGCTTCGAAAGATTCCAAGGATTTAGTTCTACTGCAAAACAAATTACTATCCGAAGTTTTATCACTGCAAAATGGATTGGTAGTCACCAATGTTGATAGAGGTATCAATATCATACAGCATAGACTTCGTCACAAAAAAGTTCTCCTTGTCCTTGATGATGTGGATGAATTGCACCAGTTACATGCTTTAGCAGGAGAAGGCAAATGCTTTGGTAATGGAAGTAGGATCATTGTTACTACAAGAGACAAACATTTGCTAACTTGTTATGGAATTGATCAAGATCATGTGTATGAAGTTAAACCACTGAGTTACCATGAAGCTCGTGAGCTGCTTAGCAATCATGCTTTTCTGACACTTCAAAAATCAGAAATCATGACAAATTTGGTGAATAGTGTTCTGAATCATGCTGGAGGACTTCCTTTAGCACTAGAGGTTCTTGGTTCCTGCTTACGAGATAAAAGAGAAGATGTATGGGAAAGTACACTGAAGAAAGTTTCTAGGATTCCCAACAAAACCATTAACAATGTTCTCAAAATAAGTTATGATGGACTAGAGGAAAATGAGCAAGAGATTTTTCTCGACATTGCCTGCTTTTTTAAGTGGAAGGATAGTGAGTACATAAAGAAAGTCCTCGATAGTTGCGATCTTGAGACAACTGCGGGACTTGATATACTCATTGAGAGGTCCTTGATAAGCATTGACTATGGAATACTACAAATGCATGACTTGATTCAATCGATGGGTATGGATATTGTGAGACAAGAATGTCGTGATGATCCTAAACGTCGTAGCAGACTATGGCAATATGATGATATTGCCGATGCTTTGTCAAGTGATGTGGTAAGACTTGCGAACATGACCAAAATATTGCTCCTTATTTTTTACTCTAATTATTGAAAATGCATAAGTTGAAATACTCTTGTATATTTAGGGAGATTGTGCTGTAAAAGCCATTGTGTTGGAGCCACCTAAGCTGAAAGAGCTACCTGAGCTGGAGCTGAAAAGGCTAAGTATCCATCCTAATGCTTTTCCAAAAATGAGAAAGTTGAGATTGCTCATCCTACGCAATGTTCATATTTCTTTCCATGGCCCCATATGTCTTCCTAATCAGCTAAGATGGATGGAATTTGATGGAAGTGGTCCTTGGATTCCAAAATTTCCTTCTGGTCAAAAGAAATTAGTAAGTATTGATATGAGGAAAAGCACTATCACAGAAGTCGTAAAACACTTTAAGGTGAGCATTTATCTACATAGATTGTTTTATTATCCTACTTCATTTGTATGGGCATATGTGTGTTTGATGTATTATTATTCATACGGAAATGGTGTTCCACTGTTTTAGAAGCCACTTCTCTATTTTCTTTCAAAATGATTTTAACTACTTGCGTTGGAAATAACGTGCAGCAAACTGGCATTTGAAAAACTAAGGGAAACAACTTTACTAGGAATATCCAATGGAAACATTTTGCTGATAAAATACACAATACGAAGAAATTTTATTATAATATGGAGAAAGAGCAGATTTGAAATTTTTTTATGAAGGTCATTGGATCATGAGTAAATCCAAATTTTAATATATTGAAATATGTGAGAGATAAAATAAAATAACCAATTTCATGTAGTTGTCCATGGGTATTATATCTGTAAAATAAGCAATTGAGGCTCATGAATGGAAGGAATATAAAAGAAGTTGAAATCCCTCACAATTAGAAGGCTTTTATTACGTTATGTACAAGGACAAATATATACATACATATATATGCATATATATATGTGTGTATATATATATATATATATATATATATATATATACACATATATATAAATATATGTATGTATGTAGATGAATCTCAAATACTTTCTAAACCTAATGTCTCTAACTATTGATGTAGTTTTATTTCAAAATCGAATCTACCTAGGGAAGAAATTCGAAATGCAAAAATGCTGGTATAAGCCATTTCACCAAATTCTAACTATGTCACTAGTTTACATATGAACAATTTCACATACAAAAAAGGATTGTCTAATGATCAAATAAAAGGAAACAAAAACATGATGAACCAACCCGTTGTCATATATACAAAAGAAAATACACCCAAGGAATAGCCGGCTGAATGGTCAAGCATTTGATTTAGATGTGGCTGGTCGGATACCTTAATCACAATATGTTGCATTCAAAATAACCTTAGAGGCCACGTAGTCTCCAAGTTATGGAGGCTTATTCAATGTATGCCGTGAAGGGCGGGATTTGTCCTGCACCGTGTTGTAAAAAAGGCATCATTAATTGCTCAAATCAGTTATGAAGGAGCAACATTTCTAAGTGCATGTAATTAAATATCTATTAGACATCTTGCTAGTAATGCATGTACAAATAATTTGATATATGTGATCCTGTAGGGGCATGCCACCAGGAATTGTCACCGGTTATAAGGTGATATAAATTATAACTAATTCATTCAAAAACTTTTGGCAATCCTTAATTCAATATTTTTTCTCCCCAATTATACGGTGATATAAATTATCTCCATCAACTATATAGTAATAGGAGTTGTCTTTGATCATATCGGAGTAATTTAGAAATTTAAATTAACTAGCCCTTGAGTTTTTTCCATGTTTGTTAACGCGCAATTCTTTAATACGGAATGTAATTATTTGAAATATATATATATAAAAAGAATTGTCATATTTAATGTATCAAAACATCATATGGTATGATTTTGTTATTTGCTAGAATTATTTTTTGTTTGATATATAGTATTTCTTTGTTTATAAAATCAACGTTTAATTTTCTAGTAATCACGATATATCTTTACGGTCAAGTATGGAGTATCATGTTATACCTAACTGTTTTGATGATTGTCTAGAATAATTTAATTGCAATCTTTTTAATATTGTGTATAATATATTATATAACTCTTTAAAATAATATCTAAAAATTAAATGATAAGAGTTGTCTCTTATTAGCTAATGTGATCATAAAAACTAAATTGCCAGGTAGAACTCACTTGTGAGCATGCCATATGACTTAATCTCTCGTAAGCTTTATTGTATATACATAAAAATTTGTATTTACCGGTAAAGTTTCAAAGGGTTTAGTAATTTCTCAATACTATATATATGGTAACTTTGAATGAAAAGTTATTAATAGGTTAAGAAATTTACTTAGAACCCTATATAGTAGGTCTCAAGTTGCCTAATCTAACGATGCTCCTTACCTCCTTTATCATGAAGAGAATTGTGGCCTAAGGATGAAGATTATTAAAAGTGGCAACGGCATTATACAAATACCTTTCTTTCCCTTTTAGAATGTTTATGGTAGTTGGTTTTGTTGTTTTTCCAGGACTTCCAACAATTGAGGTACATTAAATTGCGTGATTGCGAGTCGCTCGTTAGTACACCCAACATCTCATGTACTCCAAATCTCGAAGAATTGGAACTTTGGAATTGCAAGAACTTGGTAGAGAAGCCCATGAGTCGATTGCATGTCATGACAAGCTCCAGGTCTTGCATTTTAAATGGTGCCTTGAACTTTGTGTTTTTCCGAATGTGCTCAAGTCAAAAAATCTTCAAGATCTCAAACTTTCCAATTGCCCAAAATTGGAAAGATTCCCCGATATTCCAGATGAACTCAGAGGCCTAAAAAAACTTTCCATACGACATACTGCTTTAAAAGAACTTCCTTCATCAATAAAAAATCTTGTCTCTCTAGAGAAAATACATTTAGACATGGGCAAAAACCCTATAAGTCATCCATCTAACAATTACAAGTTACAAAAACTTCAATGGTTCAAATCTTTTCTCTGCCAAATCGTGTTTCCAAACCTCTGGAATTCAGCTGATCCATGCATGAAGATCGGACTTCCAAATTCAAATGTGTCAGAGCTTTTAAGTTGTAATCTATCCCAAGTAGAGTTTCTTGAGGATTTTTCTTGTTTTCCCTTGTTGAAAATCTTAATTATGTCGGGGAACAACATTACTAGCCTTTCTACATCCATCAAGCATGATCATTTGTCCACATCGTCAATTAGTAAGGTGAGCATTTATCTACATAGACTTTTTATTATCTACTTCATTGTATGGGTGTTTGCGTACTGTATGCACTAGTATTTCTAAGGAAATGGTGTTCCTCTGTTTTAGAAACCACTATATTTTCTTGCAGAATGTCATTAACTACTTGCGTTGGAAATAACATGCATCATAATTGGCATTGAAAAATTAAGTGAAACATCTTTATAAGAAATCCGCAATGAAAACATTTTGCGGGTAAAATACACGATACAAACAAATTCTATTATTATATACAGAAAGAAAAAATTTGAATTTTCTTATGAAGGCCATTGAATCATGATTAAATTCAATTTTTAATATATTGAAATTTGTGAGAGATAAAATAAAATAACCGATTTCGTGCATTTGCCCATGGGTATTATATTTGTAAAATGAGCGACTGAAGATCATGGATGGAAGGAATGAAAAAGAGGTTAAAATCCCTCACAAGTAGAAGGTTTTTATTATATATAGAAGGACAAATACTTTCTAAACTAATATCTCAAACTATTGATGTAGTTTTATGTCAAAATCAAATCTACCTAGGGAAGAAATTCAAAATGCAAATATGCTAGTATAAACTATTTCGCCTAATTCTAACTCTGTCACTAGTTTACATATAAACATTTTTATATACAAAAAATAATTGTATAATGGTCAGATAAAAGGAAACAAAAACGTGACGAATTAACCCGTTGACATATATACAAAAGTAAAAACGCACAAGGAATAGATGGTTAAAGGTCAAGCATTTGATTTAAATGTGGTTGGTTAGATATATTGATCACAATATCTCACTTTCAAAATAACCTTAGAGGCCACGTGGTCTCCAAGTCATGGAGGCTTTCCAATGTATGTTGTAAAGGGCGGCATTTGTCCTGCATAGTGCTGTAAAAAAATACATCATCATTTGCTCAAATCAGTTTTGAAGGAGTAGCATTTCTAAGTACCCGTAATTAAATATTTATTAAACATCTTGCTAGCAATGCATGTACAACTAATTCGATATAAGTGATTCCGTAGGGGCATGCCACCAGGAATTGTCACCAATTATAAGGTGATATAAATTATAACTAATTCATTCAAAAACTTTTGGCAATCCTTAATAATTCAATATTTGTTCTCACCAATTATAAGGTGATATAAATTATCTCCATCAACTATAAAGTAACAGGAATTGTCTTCGACAATATCGGAGTAATTTAGAAATTTAAACTAACTAGCCCTTAATACGAAAATGTAACAGGAATTGTCTTTTTTCCATGTTTGGTAACGTGCAATTCTTAAATACGAAATGTAATTGTCTGAAATATATATATGAAAAGGATCATGTCATATTTACTGCATCAAACATTAAATGGTATGATGTTATTACTTGCTAGGATTAGTTTTTGTTTGATATATAGCATCCCATTGTTTGTAAAACCAACGGGTGATTTTCTAATAATCATGATATATCTTTTACTGGTCTATCATGTTATGCCTAACTGTTTTGACGATTGTCTAAAAAATTTATTTGTGATTTCTTTTTAATATTGTGTATTTTGTATATATTATATAACTATTTAAAATAATATCTAAAAATGAAATGATAAGGGTTATCTCTTATTCGCTAATGTGATCATAAAAACTAAACTGTTAGGTAAAACTCGCTCGTGAATGTGGGCTTTACTGTAGACACATAAAAATTTGTATTTACTGGTAAAGTTTCTAAGGGTTAGTAATTTCTCAATACTATATATATATAGTAACGTTGAATGAAAAGTTATTAGTAGGTTTAGAAATTTACTTAGAACCCTAAATAGTAGGTTCGAAGTTGCCTAATCTAACGATGATTCTTGGTTCCATCCACATGAAGAGAATTGTGGCCTAAGGATGAAAATTCTTAGAAGTGGCAACGGCGTTATAAGGATACCCTATTTTCCCTTTCAAAATGTTTATGGTAGTTGGTTTTGTTGTTTTTGCAGGACTTCAAGCAATTGACGTACGTTGAATTGAGTGACTGCGATTCGCTCGTTATTACGCCCAACCTCTCATGTGCTCCAAATCTCAAAGAATTGAAACTCTGGAATTGCAAAAACTTGGTAGAAGCCCATGAGTCAATTGCAAATCATGACAAGCTCCAAGTCTTGCATTTTAAATGGTGCCCTGAACTTCGTGTTTTTCCAAATGTGCTCAAGTCAAAAAATCTTCGAAATCTCAACTTTTCTGTTTGCTTAAAACTTGAAAGATTTCCCGATATCCCACATGAACTCCGATGCCTGAAAAGACTTTCCATACTACATACTGCTATTAAAGAACTTCCTACATCAATAGAAAATCTTGTCTCTCTAGAGGCAATGCTCTTAGATATTTGCAAAAACTCAGTAAGCATTCCATCTAATATTTACAAGTTACAAAAACTTCAATGGTTCAAATCTGCTTTTGGCCCAATCATGTTTCCAAACCTCACAGATTCAGCTAATCCATGCATGAAGGTTGGACTTTCAAATTTAACAGTCTTAGAGCTTCTCAATTGTAATCTGTCCGAAGTAGAGTTTCTTGAGGATCTTTCTTGTTTTCCCTTGTTGGAAATGTTAATTCTATCGGGGAACAATATTACTAGTCTCCCTATATCCATTAGTAAGCGTGATCGTTTGTCTGAATTGTCAATTAGTTATTGCCATCAATTACAAGAGATTCCCAAGCTTCCGCCATTTTTAAATTTTCTGCTCGCAAATGGGTGCGAATCTCTACAAACAAATGGACATTTAACTTCAATTGATCAGTGGGTCCATCGAGGATTGACCGTGGTTGACACTGCTTCAGTTGCCAAGGTCAGATTCTCTCTCTCGTGCGCACGCATATCCGTGTGGAGAATATGTTCAAAACAATCTGTGCTTTTATATTGCAATAGCTGAAAATGCAAAATCAGAGGTTTGAGAAAACCAAACGAATATAAAGTGATCCTACACAAATATTTACGTAGTGAAGGTGGCTAGCATAGTTTTTATGGGAATGATTTTTATCACATGAGACTTCTATCTTAACGCAAGTTGGGATCAATGGATCCCTCCTCATTTACGGAACTCTTTATTCACTAGGATTACTTACTAAACTCAAATTGAATTCTTCTAAGGTGCTTTCTAATGGTCTATTTTTGTAACAGGGATTATTTTCTTACATTACTTTTGTTCTCCCTAAAGGAGAGATGCCAAAGTGGCTTCAACCAGTTGAAGATCGTTTTGTATCTTTCATGGCTTCGAGGGACTTATATGACAAGTTTCTTGGATTGATTTTATGTGGCGTACGTAACAATGAAGGCGGTAATTGCACACTTAGCTTTCGCTCATATTTTAATGGCAAACCCTACGGTGGCTTAGGAATAAGGGACTTCGGAACGGATCCAGGTGGCATCCTCATAAATTATTTTGCACCATTTGACTTATGGGGAGCATTCCCTTTTGATAAAATTGATGGGAGTTATGCACAATTCAACCTTGAATTAGAGAGCGGATTCAACCTTAAATTAGATAGCTGGGGTCAGGGGGGTCAGCGCGTGAAAAAGTGGGGATTTTGAATAATATGCAAGCAATTAGAGGATGATTTAAAAGCTACGCTCCGAGACAATAAGTTAATTGATCTAGCTTTCCTCTACGAGATTGGTCATGACTCAACAGATCCAGAAGTCGAGAGTTCACATGTGCATGGAGACAACCCAATTGAAATGGATCAACTAAAAGACTTGCAAGAGAGTTCACATATGCTCGAAAACAGACTGATCGAATTTGATCTAGATTGTCCACCGAGTTCTTACGAGCATGGTAAAGCGATAGCAATGAGAGAACGTGAGTTTTATATTCCTGGATGGTTTCTTCCTGGAGACCCACGCAGCCTGGGGAACAAAAAGTACAAGCTTTGGTTGGAAGAATATGGAGAAGTGAGTAAACTCCCGCTGATCTTCATTACAATGCCTTCTTTCTTCTTGTTCCTTCGTTTTCCTTTCTCCACGAAAAAAAGAAACTTATAAATAGAATTCTGTAATTCTGCCTTCTCTTTTTATCTCTTTTCTTTGCTTGTAGTTCTTCCTTTTGGCTAAATCCTCTTTTCTCCGCCCTACCCAAACTTCTAGCTCCACCATCTTCTGTCGGACACTGGCGATCTCTGACAAATGCAAGATCGCCGCTTGGCAAGCGGAGGCGACCCACAGAAGAAGTCCCTAGCGAACCGACGGGCGGCGGAGGCCAACGAGCAGAGGCGACGGACTACCGTCGCTGCCAACCGACGCCATGGGAACCGGTGGCGTAGCTTCTTCAGGGGAATGATTCTCTCTTGAGGTTCCTGGCTTCGTGCAGCTTACTATATAGATCAGGTAACGCCTGGCACATCCAGATTGTATCGAGTTGATGCAATACTTGAGCTGGATTTTGAATTCGATTCGTTTGGTGCTGGAGTTGCGTGGGAACTTGAAAAATGCGTCGTTGAATTTGTTCGAGAGACGCTGAATGAGTGTTCTCGTCGGAAGTTTAGTCTGTGGATGCTTGGTAGTGAATTTAATGGTAAGCGACATTGCATGCTGCAAAATTAGGGACAATCCCTAGAAGGTATGACGATTCTTTCTTTCTTTCTTTCTTTTCATAGGGTGTACAGAGAGAGAGAGAGAGAGAGAGAGAGAGAGAGAGAGAGAGAGAGAGAGAGAGAGAGATTTGGGTGCTTTTGAGGTACCACTAAGGTAGGACTGTGTCGCTAACTTTTATGAGGTACTTGAAGAGGCATGGCCATAGAGGAATAAGAAGTGAGATGTCAAGCCACTAGGAAAGGTTGATCGACAGTCAGAGTCCTCTTACCACTTGTTGACTTTGGCAACTAGGGAGAATTGAAAACCAAATTTACTTGGAGCGTGAGAGCAACAGGACCATTGGACTCGTTAGGTGCTTATTTTCTATAGCCCTGTGGCCTCTGGATATGAAAAGGAAAAAATCACGGGAAACACGGAGTTTACATTATTAGTTATTCGGTAGAATAGAGACAAAAGCACAAGAAGCTGATTGTGAATTCTGATTTTTGACGCCTTCGCAACAGTTTAGGGTTCCCTTTTTATCCTTATCTGCCATAGCTTTTGTGAAGGAAAATGACCTTGAAGCTAAAACTCCTGGAAGCTTCTTGAACTTTTTAAAACCTAATAATGAAACATAAGCTCTCAGGTACCAATGATAACGCTGGAATGAGCAACATGTAGTTTCTCAAATTAGTTGCTGTTCTTGCTTTAGTGTCATTAGAGCTATATCAGTCTAACAGAAGGTGGGATTTGCATATGAATTAGAGGACTTGCAAGATATTTATCATATAGCCACGAGATGTGCATTCATCCATACATAGCTGCATATTGATAATGAAATATATCTACTGCTGGCAACTTGATGCCGATTTCCTCTTGAATTGCCTGTTTGCATTCATGCATTCTTGAGATGATTTCTGATTCTTATCCTCATATTGTTTTCTCCAAACAAGTAACAAGACCTATTTGCTTTTCTTATATAAGGCGAAACTTGCTTTGGACAGCCTTGAAGTTCCAGCTGGGTAAGAAACTGGTTTTTGGTAAACAGGTGCATTTCCGAGATGTTATGTTATTTGCTAATTAAAACGATTGGTATTTCAGGCTTAATTGGTGAATGATTTCAAATTGTGCTTTATTTGTATATACTTTGATTGAACAGCTGTGTGATTGTTGAGGATGGGAATGTTATCGCAACTGGAACAAACCCGACTATTGAGACACGAAATGTATGTTTATCATTGCCTCCCCATCCCCCTGTTTAAATTTTGGCCCAGCAGCACCTTGTTATTGCTGTGGATTGATACCCTCAAATTATCCACTCATAGTTTATTGTTGATCATTTTATGTTTCTCTCTTAAGTATTTCTTTAATAGATGGTAAAACAATAGACAGGACAAAATCTGTTAATGAGTGGATGTTTTATGCATTATTAGGCTGTAAAAGGTTATGTTCCCATTATTCTTTCATAAAATATACTGCTAACAATAACTATAATCTTGCCTTACTATGCCTAATGTTTCACATTTTTCATTTGCCATTGTTCTCTGTCTGGATTAATAATACAGTCTTTATATGCTTTTGTGAGGTTCCTAACACTGTTTTCTTAGGCTATATGTCAACTAGACTATTGGTATACTTATTTGGTATAATAATGCACTGTGAAAATTGATTACCTTTTAAGATGTAAGAACCTGCTCCTTGGGAGATTTCTTCATACAATGACCATATTTACACATATTTAAGCCTAGTTTCTGGTAGAGATCATCTCTTCTGCGATAGGCTATTGCTGTAATCGTTGATAGTTATGTGGTGCAGTTCACTACTATAAATGACTTCGTGGACAGTAAAAATAGTTGGTGCGAAGAATATTGGCCCTTCTGTTATCTTGTGGAGCATAATAAAAACAAAGGTTCCTTGCTTACAGGGGTATATATGAAAATACTGTTAGAAAAGTTAGAGGTGGCTAATCCAATAGAAGCCTCTTTTTCCATGTGAGATCCTCAGCAACTTCAAGTGAGCAAAACTTGTTGAATTTACGTAGTATATGCCTTGATCAGTCTCATATATACTCTCAATCAGTTAGCTTGAAGCATAAGACATTTCTCATGAAATGCATTTTCAGAATTTATGTTGAAACTACACTGAAGGACAATGTCTCTCTGACAGAGCTTCTAAATTTGATATGCTTTTGTTGTTTTTCTCCTTGTGCTTTCATAGGCAACAAGACAAGCTCTTGACGTTCTTCTTGAACAGTGGTAGAGGATTGGATTGTTGGCTGCAGAAGTTGCAGAGAAGTTTTCAATATGCTCCCTTTATGTGACCCGTGCATAATGAAAAAAAAATGGAGGTTTGTGGAACTGATTTTCCATATTTTCTGAACAGTGGTAGAGGACTGGATTGTTGGCTGCAGAAGTTGCAGAGAAGTTTTCAATATGCTCCCTTTATGTGACCCATGCATAATGAAAAAAAAAAATGGAGGTTTGTGGAACTGATTTTCCATCTCATATATGCTCCCTTGATGTTCTTCTTGAACAGTGGTAGAGGACTGGATTGTTGGCTGCAGAAGTTGCAGAGAAGTTTTCAATATGCTCCCTTTATGTGACCCGTGCATAATGAAAAAAATGGAGGTTTGTGGAACTGATTTTCCATCTTTTCTGACCTTTTCCTAGTCTAATGGAAGAAAGTGAAGTTTCTGAAAGTGTCAAGAAGTCAAGTTTATATTAATTCTTTCTTTCTCTGCTTTATTTCCTTTTTCTTAGATTCTTTGTGACTTGTTTGACATTTCTGTATTCTTTTTATTTGCCCTAAGATTTATAGTTCTGGGAATTGCTACTTTTTAGTGCAATGAGATTTTTTGATGTCTTAAATGATATCATGTTTAAATCGAGAAATAAAGTATCTTCAAGCAAAATATGATATTTCAAGTGTGAGGAAATTATGCTTTCTGATATGCCAAGGGCTATGTACTTGATAAAGAAATCTCTTTTGTTGTTTACTAGTTGCAGTTGCTCTTCTTGCATACATGAGAGCTTGTGTCTGCTAGATTGTGATGTATGGCTTGTGTTTCCAGTATAACTTTTCATCTATTTAATGCTGCCATGATCTAAGACTGATGCTAAGAGTGCTCAGCCATTTAATGATTGCTATGGAAATGTGTAGAATTTGCGCAGGAAATAAAAGGTTGAGTTTCAGATGCCCCGTCTCTCTTTTTGCCTCAGATGCCCTGTTTATCACATGTGGCTTTCCTTTAGACAGACTGGGTATTCTTAGCCAAATTGCCATATGAGAAACAGGACGTCATGTCCTTGGTCAAGGAAAAAGACAAAGTGTAGTATCTTAGTAGTTAATAATTCTTTGATTAGACACGTTTGAGAGAAATATCTTCTTCTTTGATCCCTGCCATGGATTGCTATACATATATGGTTCTTGGTCGAGCAATTCTTCAATAAGAGCTCTTTAGTTGTAATCAGATCATAATCTTTACATGCATCAGAGATAATTAGTATGCTTTGGGAACTTGTTGCATACAGAAAACATGGCCTTGATATAATTTGTCTTCATAATGACAAAATCAATTTGTTTCATGTTTCTTCTCTGTTTTGTAGAACCCTGTTCCATTAATATCATTTCTCTTTTCCTTTCTTCCCCTTCTTTTCTGTTCATTTTTCATTGATGACATTGTGGAATCTATGATTTGTTTAAGTATCTTATAGATATGCTAAATGCTAATATTTGATTTTCAGCTCCAAAGGCTCACGGCTAAATCATGCTTCTCATTAGATCGGCCTACATTGATTCATCCTGTTGAACACTCTCATGCCTTCGCACAGCTAGGTAAAACCTTTGAACTTATGATTCCTTTCTTTGATGGAGATCATGTACATCATGTATGGTGATATGACGCACCTCTGATGCATATCAAATGATTATCAGTTACTCATGCATATAACTAGTGTGTACATGGTGTGACCTTTTATATTATAGGATGTGCCAAATTAGGGCATTGTGACAATGATTCTTGCTGTGACAGTTTGATATGATGCTCATGTTAAGATCAAGTATACCTATAGCTATAGATTTACTCATATGATTGTAGTAAATCACAATGAGGAAGAACATAAGTGATTGCTCTTCATTAACGATTCTTGGTTGTTCAATGTTCTTATTCCTATTAGTCAATTTGTTCATTTGACTATAAGCTAAGTCAAACTTTCAGTTCAAGGTATCTCCCACTCTTCAAACGAACTGTTTGCAGGATTACTTTTGAACTGTAGTTTTGTGATAAAGCACAAATCTGAATGTGACATTATTGCTGCTGGCTCTAGCATAGTAAGATTCTCTCTAGTTTGTGATATGGCAGAAACAATTCGGGTTAATTATTTTGTCTCAAGATGTTAAAAACATTTTAGAAACAGCATCCCACAAAGTGTCTTCAAATGATTTGATGCACTCCAACTGATGATGCATGTGTCGTTTACTGCTCTTCTAATCACAGAATTTCATCAAGGCATCTGAGAAAGGAAGCGTGATGCATGTCCAAATCAGTTTTTGCCAGGATGTTCACGTGTCTACAGAGGATTGCAGATGTGATCACCAGCGATTTCATGCTTTAACTTATCAGATTGTTTAGATAATTTTACAGCATAAACCTGTACGAGCATCAGCTTTTCTGAGGTTATTTCGTCATCTACATATTTTGTGATGCAGTTTGACAAGAGTTTTTTGAACTTTGAGGTAATTCCAGGTACTCTATTGATGATTCTGAGCTTTATAGTTATCGACGATGTGTGATCCCTAACAATGATGAAAGATGTAAAGGACTTGCGTGTGTTTTGCATGGGTTTCCTGGGAGAGAATTGCATTAATTGGATTTGAGCTTCCCCGTTATACCAATTATGTCCTAAATACTGGAATTTATGATATTGATGAGTCAATTAATGTCTTGATCGTTGTTGACTGAGAAAATCTCAGGGATGTGATAGGTCATGTGGAGACCATGATAGTCACGTGTTGCTCCACAAGAACATTAAAATCTTAATAATTTTATCGGTCCAAAGGCAATTGGCAGTTGCTTTTTACCTGAATGTGCTTTACTTATTCTTCAATCATAACAAGATGCCGCCTCCTCTTCTGGTAATAAGAAGTCCAAATTTGAGTTTCTAGTTTAGCTGATAATGATTATATTATAATCAATTCTAGTAAAACATTAGAAATACCAAAGTATTTGCTTGAAAGACCCATCGTCTAAAACGAACAAGAAGATGGTAACTTTGAATCATAATCTGTTATGTATTCTTATACATTTGGGCTAACGTAAGAAAAATAGATGACCAACCATGCAGGAGTGCGATCGTCGACAAGCCCCAGTTGACCGGCATTTATCCATCAAAAGTGAAAGTATGGAAGATAACGAGACCTTGGATGGACACCTGTCTACTTTTAGGAGAAATGTGAAGAGATGGTTAGATGACATAAATATTGACACGTCAATATAGTTTCCTGTTATAGGGGAGGCCACAGTCAAATTAATAACCACTTAGCTAATTTTTCAAAAGATAAATTAATTTATATCGATTGTTAAATGGACAGTCTGGATATGTTTTCGTGTGAATTGCTTTTGTAAATTAGATTTTGTGGCTTTACTCATTAATTGATGCGCTTAATAGGTTATCATCATTATCTAATGCAATCAAATAATATAGAAAAATAGCAGAATTACTACTTTAAACTCCTTTTTTTCTTTTTGTTTAATTAATGGAAGAATTCGATGTCCATAATATAATACATAGCAACAATTTACAATTATAGTACCTCAGCAAAGTATGAGAATGGCAGGTGTGAATATTCAATGATACTATATAGTCATTAGCTGGGGAAGAACTCTTAGTAAAATACTCACTTTACGTGAAGTACACATACATGTGGGATTTTCAACAAAAAAATTTTGTCTCCAACACATCGGAAATTACGAAAAAATACTCAATACTTTTGAAGTGAACCGAAGTATATCAGTATAGACCACATGTCACATTGTATATAGGTAAAAGTACTTCAACAATGAATTTGTTTAATATATTTTCCTGAGTCAACTAATGACGTGAGGTGTTAAAAGTCATTTATGCCCAAGATATGATTATTTCACACAAATAACTATAATGTTCTTGTGATTTCTCATTGAATAGCACAAAAATTAGTAACAAATTGACTTGGTAGATACATTTTTCCATACAATCTTGGAATTCAAACATTGCTTTATATGGTGTCACGCAACCCAAATTTGAGGTTGCGCGAGTGCCTCCGTTAATGGAGGTCAATGGCTTGGAGGTCCGATCCCTCCCGAGGTTTGAAGACTGAAAATTAAAAAGGGCTAACATTGGAATGGTGCTTCTGCTCTACAAAGAGAGGAAGTTATTGTGAATGACGGTGTTAACTTGCAGCGGTATCGACCAGCGGAGCGACATCTCTTGAAGACAACGCAAACCCTTTTCAATGGCGAGAATGAACAATAATTTAAGAATTTAAAAAAAAAAAAAAAAAAAAAAAAAAACAGAACAAAACAAAAAGATAAGAAAAAGTAAGAAAATGAGAAAAATAAAAAAACAACGTTTTATTTAGATCAAATTGCCTATTGTGGGGAAAATTGTTCAAAAAGTCCTAAATTTATTGCACTTTTGTCAATTCAGTTTTTAATTTTTAAGTTTGCCAATTCAATCTTAAACACTTTCAATTCTTGCTAATTGAGTCAATCTAGCCAATTTTGGCAAGAAAATACTAACGTAGACACTAGCAAAGTGTTACTTAGGATCGCCGCCACTGACATGAACAACTATTAATAATATTTTAATATTTTTTTTGAATTTTTATTATTTTCTCTATTTTTTCCCTTTTTTTTTTCTTTCTTTTCTTTTTGGTTTTCTTCTTTGCCTTTTTTGGTGGCCGATCAGCCATAGGCAATGGCTGGCCACTAGTCACAACTAGCTGGCTAGCCTTGCTCGCCATAGGCAAGGCTTAGCCAGGTGAGAGCAAGCCCTTGCCCAGATGTAGCCAGGGAAGGGTCGCTTGGGCGAGTCTAACCTTCGCCTAGGTTAGGGCAGCCTCGCTTGGCGTCGTCGTCACCCAATCAACACTCGACGAGGTTGCCCTAGCCTAAGCAAGACTGACACTCGCCTGGGTGAGGGCGAACCTTGGCGAGGCAAGGGCTCCCCTCACCAAATCTAGTTAGGCTAGCCCTTGCCCAGGCCCGACTAACACATGGTGAGGCTGCCTTGGCCTAGGCACAGGTCGGCCTGGCTTGGCCTGGGCAAGGGCTCCCCTTGTCGAGCCTAGTTCTTGCCCAACCAAGCCTCACTTGTAGCAGGTGAGGCCAACCAATTGATTGTGGCTGGTGGCCAGCCGTCACCTATGGCTGAACGTCACCTATGGCCGGCTGGCCATTGGAAAAGGCAAAAAGAAAGCCAAAAAGAAAAGAAAGAAAAAAAAAAAAGGAAAAAAAGAAAAAATATTAAAAATTCAAAAATTGGCGCCGTTGGTCCTATGTGATACACTTGGCATTCATGTTAGCATTTTTTTACCAAAATTAGCTAGATGGACTCAACTGGGAATAAGTGAAAATATTTAGGATTGAATTGACAAAATTAAAAGGTTTATGACCGAATTGACAAAAGTACAACAAGTTCATAACTTTTTGGACAATTTTTCCTTTAGTGTGCCATGTAAAATAGCTAGTAATAACTGATGCTAAGTCAGCAATCTTCAAGCTTCAGCAGCAATTCAACAAAGGAATTGCATTGAAATTTGCACAAACGTTTATGATTAAATTGACAAAATTGAAAAGCTTATGGATAAATTGACATCCGTATGATATGTTTATGACTAAGTTGGTAATTTTCTCCGTGTTGGATTTGCATGATCATAAAAGAAGACCCTCTCTATATAAAACAGGTCATCAACTTATAATCACATATCTGACCTCCATCTAACAATGAAAATCTAATATCGTCATCTACCACCTAACCTCATTAATTATGAGAAACCCTAGACTCTGGGTTGCTTCGAGGTAGGCCTAGCCAACTTGAAAATCTTCGGTTCCTGATATTCTCCTCAATCAGTGATGCCCTTAGCACTCTCGACTTGAAGTCCTTTGCTTGCCGGGTTGAATCTTTCCCTTGGATCATGGGCTCCCTCGAAGGTTGACAGTTCCTCCTTTGCATCATTTGGGCTGAGTCATGCTGACCTAGGCACTGCCTAATAGCCATTGCTACTAGAGATCATTGGTCATTGTTTGAAATAATAAAAAGGAATTGGGCTTGGGTTGGGCCAAAGCCGAGATAGTGGCCTGAGTGAGAAGGGATTATACTAGGTCCCAACCCAAACGGGTTGGTGCAAGTGGCTCTCATATATTTCTCTTTCTTTTTCTATTATCGAAAATCTACAAAGAAGCGCGGGAACTTTTCAAACAAACACTAATTAATTAGTTGGGGCCATTGTGGGTGATAGGGAATGTCAATTAGTTAGACTTCATCTTGAATTTTTCCTTTGTTAGCTGTCAATTAGACTTCGTCAGCCCCCAGATGCTTCTTTTGGTACAAAACGTGATATCTTCTCAAAAAGAGCTCCCAAAATACGATGATTTACCAAAAACAGTTTTTCCCCCTTAGATCAGGTCATACAAACATAATTTCCTTGAATCATCATAGAAATATAAGTTGTTTTCATATCAAAACATTTACGAAGCATTACAAGATGGCACGATTGGGGATATAATTTGGAAGTATACATATATGACACGATCAATGAAAATAAGTATGAATGAGCGAATTGAAACATACAACCAATAATCTCCAATCCCCTAGTCTTTTTCTAAGCACATCAACATTTTAACTAGTGTCATAGAGGATGTTGGAATTGATCCAATATGATCGTTATGCAGCCAAACAATCTTAATGCATTCGAAAACCAATAAGTGACAACTGACTCAGCTTACGAGGCCTCTTCCAAGAGAGGGCTGTCCACAATAGCCAATTGGCATTTAACTAGGTATAGTTAGATTACTCCATGAAATACAATTAACGATGCTAGACATCTGTAAAAATAACTCTATGAAATTCTAGAAATGCAGTTCTACAACACATCAATCCAATGGTAAATGAAAATGAAGATATTAAGATGGTATTCCGAAAAATTTATAGAAGGACGCGGAGTATTTAAAAATCCCCAAAGAGTCTAATGCTGTATCTGGTGGTCACCCATCTCCACATTCCGACAAGCTCACACAAACTCCTCTTGTTCAAAACCCGCTATACTCTCATTCTCTCTCCTTCTCTTTCATCGTCCACATGCTTTAGGTTCGAGTCCACCTGCCTATGTAAATGTTAGGTTTTCGCATGAATGAGAAGGGCCGGGATCACAATTGCAATGGCCAATCCCTTTTCTGATGTTTGGATCCATACGTGAATCATAGAATGGTGACTCCACCAACTTCTTGGAATTGCCATTTCCACTACTTAGGCCATGCAATCATCATTTATCATTCCTAAGTAGGTTAGAGCCATATGGGCTGATAAAATTAGATTATATTGCAAGATAGGCATCAGGGGTACCAAATATATTACACATGCCCAACTGCAGTCGAAACTTGAAACTGGTCTCCTAGTTTAATACAGACCAAAAAGTGTCAAAAACATTGAAATTCAGACCCAGGAACCCCTGAGGAGGGCATCCGCGGGTGCAGTTTCCCCGAACGTCTTGAGCAGATCGAAGCAGGAGGGATCTGCCTCTCCTTCCGGCTTGAGCTCCGACCCCAGCTCCTCCTCTATGTCGTCAGATGCCGATGTCAGCAGCAACTCACGCCCTTCGTAGTTCGGGAAGTCGGGCGGGTCAGCCGGGCTATACCTCAACTGCCCGAACTTCCCTGCAGGCGGGCGGGGAAAACCGCCTTGTGCTTGCTCTGGAGTCCCCTAAACTAAGAAGGGCCAGCCCCGTGCTGGTCCGGGTTCTTGATGTGGATGAGGAAGGACCAACTCTGTCAACGTTGAGCGACTCCTGTGGCTCTTGCTTCTCATCTTCCGGAGGGAATTCGGGCTTGTATATGAGATGCGCGTGCGCTTTCTTCCACCCACCCCCCCCACCACAGCGCTCTGAGTGTGCGGTACACACCCTCCCCCAGTGCTCTGGCCGCAGCCGTGTGGCGGTGTCCCCTCGTGGAAGTGTCGTACTCTTCTGCAAGAAGCTACAATTCATACTTGAACCAGAGAGAGAGAGAGAGAGAGAGGACTTGATATCATTGATCTTGGTAGTGACCATCTCCACATATCCCCCACTGAGGTCGGCTCCCTTTGCTCGGGTCCAGAAGACTTCTTCCCCCTCATTGTCAACCTCAGCTGCGCCTGCTTCTCGATGTTCACTTCCGGCGTTTGGCATTTATAGAGAGGCTTGAAATCGCGAGGTGATCATAGACGGGTTGTTGGGTCGTAAATCTTGTCACCATCATTACCTGGCTTCCATGGCCGCCTTCTGCAATGGCCTTGTCACTGGAATCGGGGTCGGAGTCTTCCTTGCCGGACTGGGGATCTTGCTTCTCCTCGACAGGCCTCTTGCCGGACTCGGGGCGGAGGACTATGTAAAGGCGCTAGGCGTCGTCAGCGCTGTCAGCTGCTTCTCTCCACCTTGGGCCTATAGAAGATCTCCCCTCTTTCCTGCTATTACAACCCCCACAAGAAGCTCACTCGATCACTACCCTACGCCACCAACTAGCAAACCCCATTTGATTGACAGTAAAAACAAGGCAAAAACGAGTATAGAACCTGAATTTCGACTTGGGGATCATTTCGGGTCTTCACTTCCTGGCCTTGACCCATTTCCAGCGCCACTCCACAACACAGGACGCAGTTGATGCAAATGGAGTCGGAGAATCGACGGCAACCAGAGTGGATTGTGGACACGTCCACTTCGTGGATACCCCACGTTACAGTTCAGAGGGCAGCCACGTCTTTCTGTGTGTTGCTGTCGGCGACCGAAACGCAAACATCCCGGTGAAGGACGCACTGCAGAGGGACATCGCACGAGTCTCAACGCCTTCTTCGTCCATGAAAACCCACGCCCGCAACTATAATTTTTAGTTAATATCATTCATCGAGAGAGAATCATACGCACAATCCTGGTAAGCGCACGTAGGTTTAAAACCCTTGGTTACCTAAATTTGACCGTTTATCTATATAGCCTTTAATATGTTGTTAAGTTACCGACATTTATCTAGCCTGGACTGCGTTATGTCCAGCTGCTTCTACATTAAGTTTAAGTGATTGTATCAGCTCTTCACTGGTTAAGTCACCATCTAATTTTAGTTTCATCAAATCTTCTTTGATTGAATGACGAACAGTTGTTTAATTCTTCTACAATTCCCACATGTTTTAACAATTTACCAATATTTATTTGCGAAGGTCATCGGCATATTAAAATTAGTGGCATTTACAAAAAAGATTTGACCGCTCTTATTGGAATCCTCTTATCAATATTTGTTTGCATGTAATTTTAATCCATCGAAGAGCTCTCCAGCAAACTGTGAATAAATCAATGGAATAGTTGGTATCTTAAAATAATCAAATAAAAGTTGGTAAGTAACCACACATTCGCGTGCTTGTCACCTGACACTTCCCTTCAATTTTGTGATTGCCACATGCATGATGTGACATGGTTTTATCCCAAGCTAATTTTCATATGCTAATAAAGAGTAAATTTCGGTGACAAGTATTAGTTTGGGATTTTTTATTAGGAAAAAATTAATTTGAGATAAATGTTTCATCATCATGCTAATACAAAAACTATTTAGGGGTAAATTTGCATACTAATTTGGGATTTTTAATGGTATATTTCTATTTTTTTTTTAAATTGTTAACCCAATTTTATTTGTGTACTTTTTTGTATTGTTTATCATTATATATTCCGTTTTTTCAAATAATATATGAATTGTAAAATGATGAGTGTTAGCTCTAGTTTGCTAATCTATATGTGTGTGTAAGTACTGGTAAAGTTTTCAAGTTTTTAGTAATTTCTCCAAAAAAAAAAAATTCACAAAATCTATTTATAGTAACTTTGAATGAAAAGTTAATTAATACGTTAAGAAATTCACTCGGAAACCTGAACAGTAGGGTCTGAGTTGTCTAATCTACCAAAGCTTCTTGCTTCCTTCCACATGAAGAGTGTTGTGGCCTGGCCATATGTAAGTATGACATATATACCTGGTCAATATTAGATTATATGACAATCAAGATATGCAATTATCCTTGAGAAACCCAATCTCTCCTACGTGTTGTCTAGCCAATTTTATAACGCTTAAACAAGTTAAGCCCCTACAAATAAAAAACCGGAACAACGTGAATGACATCCAATATTAAATTACCATCATTTCATGGGCATGACTGCCCCGTCTATGTACAACGACTTACATAGGCCTATTGGCGGACTCCACAACAGATCACTTCTTCTTTAATTGCTTCATATATCGACAATCTAAAAAATAATAATTTCAGAGTGTTTATCAAAGTTTTTTTTTTTTTTGGTGAAAATGTTTATCAAAGTTGGTTTCTCTATTTTTGCAAGACTTCCAAAATTTGAAGTACAATAATTTTAGTCATTGCGGGTTGATTATTCGCATGCCTGACCTCTCATGTACTCCAAATCTCGAGGAAAAGAATTTCCGTAATTGCAAAATATTGGTAGAAGCCCATGAGTCCGTTGCATATCTTGACAAGTTGCAAGTGCTGAATTTAAGGCAGTGCTCTGAACATAGTATTTTTCCTAATGTGCTCAAGTCGGCTTGACCTCTCATGTATCCAAATCTCGAGGAAATGAATTTCCCTAATTACAAAAACTTGGTAGAAGCCCATGAGTCCGTTGCATATCTCTAATGTGCTCAAATCGGAAAAGCTACAAGCTCTCAAATAAACACACACACACTCTCTCTCTCTCTCTCTCTCTCTCTCTCTCTCTCTCTCTCTCTCTCTCTCTCTCTCTCTCTCTCTCTCTCTCTCTCTCTCTCACCCACACACCCATATCGATGTGGGGTATATGTCGGGGTCATTGTGTGAAATATTGCAATAGCTGAAAACGCAAAATTGAAGGCTTAAGATAAACAGACAAATATGAAGTAGTTCTACACGTCTATAACATAAGTGGCTCCTGTACTTTTATGGGAATGATTTCTTTTGCATGAGACTCGTGTATCAATGCAAGCAAGGATCAATGGATCTTCTTATTTGGGTACTAGTACTAACATTGATACTTTCTACCAGTCTACCTCTGTAACAAGAGTGGCCTAAATTTACAATGATTCTCCTTGAAGGAGAGATGCCACAATGGTTTGTTCCTATTGAAGGGGTTCCATATCTTTCATGATTTTAGAAGACTTATATGATAAAATTCTTGGATTGGCATCTTGTGTTGTTCTCAGTATTGATGACCCAAAAGAGTACAATGACTTTGATATTGAATCACATGTTGATGGCAAAATGTAGGATTACCATGGACAAGTTTGCGAATTTTTGTATTTGGATCATATCTTTGTCGATCATGTTTTACCATGTGAGCTGTGGAGAGTAATTTAATTTTGCTCAAATTGATAGGTTTTATATTCAATTTAGTCTTACATTATCGAGTAAAAGACTGAAAAGGTGGGGATTCTGAATAATACGCAAGCAACTAAGGGGTAATTTAAAGGTTGAACTTTGAGACAATTAGCTGATAGATGGATCAACAGATTTAGCAGCCGACAGTTCACATGTGCATGAAGATAATTTGAGCGAAGCAGATCTACAAGTGTGACATCCTGAAATTTGACTCCGTTTCGATAAAATGAAATGGGCATTTCGTCGACATGTTTACGGTCCTTTTTCTCTGAGCTGATCACTCACGAGTTAACTGACCTATTGAGTGAAGCCGTTAAGGGATGTATCTGCAGTAAAATCCCTAAAAGCTACTCAATTTGTTGGATTGGACTAAAATCACGTCTGATCGATTTTTAACCACGAATTTGAACTCGATTTCGGGAATCGAATTTTAAGCGCGTCATAATTCTTATTTTTAGGATCCTATCTCATCGTCCGTCAAATTATTGACGAGTCCGAAATTTCAAGAAAGAAATTATCGGAAGAAAAATCGAAGACCAAAAGAAAATAGAAAGGGAAAAACAAAAAAGAAAAATAAGAATAATGTTATTATTTTATTTATTTTCTCTCTCCCTTTTCTCTCTTTTCTCTCTCTTCTTTCCTTCCCTCCCCCTTCGTGCGCGCCCCCACCGAACACTTCCCCTAGCCAATTTGAAATTGGCTTCTCCTCTTTCTTCTCCCTTTCTTTTTGACTAGTCAAAGCCCTTTCTCTCTCTCTGTCTATCTCTCTCTCTCTCTTTCCTCTTTTTCCCCCACTCCCTCGTGACCGAACCAGCTTCCTTTTCTTCTTCTTTCTTCTTCATGTGAAGCCAGCGGATAGAAGCGAAAGAGCTCGCCGAAGCCGTCGCCGCCGCACTGGAGCTTGACCGCCGCCCGCACCGCATGCCCGTGCACGCCGCACGCTCCGCCCTGCGTCCGTCGCTACTGCCGCTCCTCACCCGTGCGAATCAAGCGTTGCTCCGCCCCTACCCAGCCCGACCAGCAGCCTCCGGCCACCGCCCAGCCTCGTCCGGCCACCGTTTGGTCCCGCCGAAGCCCCTCTCACCCTCCGCCGGCCTTGCTTCGCCACCCTAGCCGCCGGACCAGCTCCGGCCAGCCTTGATCAGCAACCCACGAAGTGGGTTTCCAGCACCTTCGGGCCCGCTTTTGGGCCCTTTCCGGGCCCCGAACCCGAGCCATGCTTTGGGAAGAATCGTTCCTCGCGTCGCCCCCGTCGGATTGATCTGATTTACGCGCGATTTGGTGAGTAATCTCACTAATCCAGGATTAGTTGGCTAATTATGCTTAAGGTTGGTTTAGTTTTAATTAAATATGTTTAGGTTGTTAGATTAGAATAAATTAGCAATTATTAGTCAATTGTGATGCAATTTAGTTACATTGATTGCGTAATTAGCAAGTAGACGTGGTCTACTAATTATTGGAAGTGTCTCGGGATTTTTCCCGACCCTTAGTGGGCTCCAATTAGGCTTTTCGGGCCTAAGTGGAATTTTTAGTATTTAAATATTAATTTTCGAAATTAAATTAAATAATTATTTATTTTCTGAAAATTCAACTGAGATGGTCCGAACCAGAAAATTATGCTGATGACCGTGGTGAAGTCCGTTTATTTAATCGGGCTTTATTTTGAGCTAAATTGAATTTTTAATATTAATTATTTAATTTTCGAAATTAATAATTTAATTAATTATTTTCGGAAATTAAGATTTTGATGGCCGACGACCGAAATCTTGTGCTGATCGTTGTGGCGCAGTCCGTTTATTTATTTGAGCTCCACGTTGTATGGAATTGAATAAATTGTGATATTTTAGGGATTTACCCTAAATTGATTGGAATTGATTGAGATTGAATTGTTGATTGGTAAATGGCCAAGTATGTTATTCAGCATTTATAATACTTTGTTGAGTTGATTTAATTATTTGATTGAGAAATCGTTGGGCATTGGTTGTCGGTATTGAAAATAGATTGGTAATCACTTGAAAGAGGATACGTGGGCTCGGTGAATCGGAATATCACCTGGAGAATGCACGTGTGTTCAATGGTTGAATATGTCATCTTGGCGAAGAGGTTGCCTTAGAGAATGCAAGTAAATTGTTGAATATTGATCATGCCTGTGTGGCGATAGTTGATCATGCCTATGTGGCGATAGTTGACCATGCCTGTGACCATGCTTGTGTGGCGATAGTTGATCATGCCTGTGTGGCGATAATTGATCATGCCTGTGTGGCTATATCTCTGTGTGTTGAGTGTCGTGCCCGTGTGGTTGAAGGTAATTGGGATGCCTAAGAGCATGCACATAAAGTGTTTATTGTACATCACCTTGGCGAATCAACGCCCGAAAGCATTACTGTAGCTTTGTGACCAAGAATGCAAATGGAGGTTTTATAATGAGAAGTGATTTGACCTGGAAATGGTCTGACTGACATGTAATCGACTAGGTCAATTGATCATTGCTTTGATATGATGATGTGAAATGATTGATTGAATGGAAATGACCGTGAGTGGTCTTGTCGGCATATGATCAACTGGATTGATTGATCGAGATATTGATCTGTGATGTGATTGCTTGGGGCCTATTGAACTGTGCTAATATGCAGGTGGAATCTGAGGCCAAGGTAAGTCCTCTGCCCTGTACGTGTTTAGGCAGCCTATAGTATAATAGTTTACTAATCCGGCTTAGTGGGGTAGAACTCGCTGAGACATAGTCTCATCCCAGTTTGGGGAAAAACATTTCAGGACCTCGATAAGGAGCTAAGGAGGAGGAATCAGAGAAGGAGAACCCTGAGGTGAAACTGGGGAAGAGAATGATCTGAGTGAAGAGGAGTCAGAGGAGGATCAGGATGATCCCGAGTATGACTTAGATGAGGATTGAAATCCCATCTCTTTGTGAACCCTTCGTATATGCGTAGATAGAGTGAGACTCTGAAGTTGTGAATAGTTTGTGAAGTGCTCTGTCTATTGCCATGTATAAAGGTTTGGTTGTAAATTTTAATATGAAAAATGTAGCCTGCTTTTCTATCCCATTGTTTTATTGTCTGGGGATTTATAATTGCTTCCCCATGTGCTTAATAAATGAAAGGGTCGGCGATATATAGTCTTGGGATATCGCATTATAAAATCGATCAAGTGAAAAGAATGTGTGCGTGCCCGAGGATCGGGGCGTGACAACAGGAGGACTCGCAAGATTGTCAAATGAGCATCGGGAAACACAGTCAAATAGGATCAAAGAGAAAATGTGAGTTTAGTCTCCCTCTAAGGAAGCAAATGAAGATGATGATGACTTCCAATTCGATCAATGGAGATGAGAATGAGATGGGAATGATGATAGCTCTATTAAAAAAAATTGCGTTTGTAGTTGGACAGATGGAAACTTGCTAAGAAAGAAATTCATAGTGAGTGAGTTGAGCTGATCTTTATTATGATGCCTTTCCTTGTTCCTGTAGTTTTCTTTTCTTAGAAAAAACTTCTAACTGGTACTTGCTTTCACCCATATATTGACATTGAGGTACTTTTAGCGTTAATCTTGCCAGCTACAATGAGGAAAATGATCAGCCCTGGGCGAGAGCTCAACAAATAGAGAGAAGCTCAACCTCCTTCTCGAACCTAATATCGAGAAGATGAGTTCGACCGAGAAAAGCATGCGGAAGTCGTGGATGGCAAGTCGCGTGATGAGGCTTGGGCAAGCAAGAAGAAGAAGAAGATCGCAGCATGCTCATTTACATGGGGCGAGCATGCAAACATGGAAAGGGCGCGATGATGGCTGAAGATTTTGTTGGAACACGCGAAGAAAGTGGGAAATCACCGTGCGGTTTATCATCGTGGGATGAGGATTTGATTTTGGTGGAGGAAGGATTGGGAAGAGAAGGCACAAAAAAACTTCCACTCCATGGACCATCGAGGACTAAGAATACTATCCGTGAGTTTTATCCGTCTTTTGCCTTTCATTTTTTTTTTCTTTTTTACGTTCTCTTTACTCGCGCCTATGGTTCTTGCACTTTCATTTCCCTGTACTTTCGTTTCACAACTTATTTCTTTTCATTATGATTTCAATTCTAGTATGCTTATTTTTATTCGCACTTAGATCGATCCCTCAATTCAATCCTTATTCTTTGCATTTTTATAATTGGGCCTGAAATCATGGAGCGATCTTGATTGTTCTCCCTTCACTCAACTATCGGATTCAAACTCAAACTCATAAAAATTTATCCGAAACCTCAATCATAAAACAGTCCCATTATGTCATTTTTCTGGAAACGACATCTTGAAAATCATAAATGTCAAATTTTTTGTCTCAACGGAAGTACCATTCCATTATTATAGAAAATAATATATATGTGATGGTCGCCTGCTTAAAATAAACAATTACTTTTAATTAACCCTAGTTAGTAAACTTTAATTCCCAAAACAGAATCCTGTAATTCTTTCCTTCTCTTAGTTAGTTTTTTTTTTTTTTGAACTAATTTTCCTTCTCTTAGTTCATTTTCTCTGATTTTGACGTTGTTAGGAAGCACCTTTCTTTTCCCCGCCATGGCCAAAACTTCCAACTCCATCGATACGATGCCAGTGAGCTCTGACGCGTCGAAGATCGCCACCTGCCAACGGAGTCGACGAACAGAAGAAGAAGGTCGTCTTCCTGAAACGACGGTGACGGAGGCCAGCCGTGGAAATTGGTGACGTAGCTTGAGGTGAACGATTCTCTCATGAGGTTCTGGGCTTTGTGCAGCTTGCTTTAGATCAGGTAACGCCTAGCACGTCCGAATTTTATTAAGTTGGTGGAATACTTGAGATGGATTCTAATTACGATTTGTTTGGCGCTGCAATTAAGCGGGAACTTGAAGAATGTGTCGTTGAATCAATGTTTCTTCGTAAGTTTTGTCTAGAAGGTGTAGCTTTTCTTTCTTTGTTTTCATCGGTGGCAATTTATTGAAAAAAGCAAGTGAGGTCGAGGTTCAAAGGGGGGAAAGAAAAAGAGAGGAAGAGTGAAATAATGGTTTTTATCAGTCCTTTTCAGGTGAAAAACTGAGCCAGTTCGAGTGTTGTAGGTTGAGAGGGAGAGAGGGAGGGATTTGGGTGATTTTGAGGTATGTAGGAAATGTGGATGTGGAGTATGTACTTATCATAAGATGTGCAGTGGGTGAGTGGTTTGCCAGGAGAATTGAATTCTAAGAAGGTTCCATCAATGGGATAGGGGGCTCTGTCTCCATGTTTTATGAGGTGCTTGAAGAGGCAAAAACCACGGAGGAGTGAAGAAGATGCAGTGAGATGGTAAACCACCTGGAAAGGTTGCTTGACAGTCAAGTCCTTTAACCACTTCTTGAAAATCATATTTACTTGGAGTGTGAGAGTAGTATGAACATCGGTTGTGCCCATAGATAACTGGTTAGGTAGTTATTTTCTTTCGCCCTGTGGACTGTGGATGTGGAAAAGAAACAATCAGGAGAAACATGAAGTTCACATAATTTATTCAGTAGAATAGAGACAAAAGCACAAGTAGCTGATTGTTGATTCTGAATTCTGAGGCCTTTGCAACAGTTTAGAGATATTCTAACTCTTATACCCATGCTTTTTTTTTTTTCCTAACAAGTAACAAGACCTATTTGCTTTTTTTATATAAGGCAGAGCTTGCTTTGGACAGCCTTGGAATTCCAGTCAGGTAAGGAATTGATTTTCAATAACCAGGTGCATTTCAGGTATGTCACTTTATTTTCAGTCTTAATTGGTAAGTGATTTCACATTGTACATTATTGATTTTATATTTTGATTGAACAGCTGTGTGATTGTTGAGAAAGGGCACATTATTGCAGCAGGAAGAAACAGGACTAATGAGAAACGGAATGTATGTCTATCGTTACTTCTTTATTCCTTGCTGTAAATTTTGACCAACAGCACTTTATTGTTGTTTTGATTTGATACCCTCACATTATCCACTTGTAGTTAATGTTGATCTTTTTGTGTCTCTGCCTTAAATATTTCTTTACTATTTGATAAAATAGTACATCTGAACTGATCTGTTAAAAAGTGGAATTTTCTATGCATTATTAGGCTGTAATGGTTTTGTTTCTGTTATTCTTTCATTAAATACAAGTACGGCTAACAATAGCAAGAATCTTGCTTTACTATGTACAATGTTTCACATTTCTCATTTGCCATTGTTCTCTGTCTGAATTTTGGACTGATTACAGTCAAAGAAAAAGCTTCAATGAGGAGACAGAGAATAGGGGAATAATTTTTATTTTTTTGAATAGAAATCAAGCTTTTGTAAGCTGCCGGACCAGAATGTTCAGTGCTTGTAGATTGTGCTGCATTGCATGCTTGAATATGTTTATTAGTACTTGATCGCCTCAACATATTACAAAGTTATAGATTATTCTCAGTATGTATTTATTGCTTTACATTACGTGAGAGGGAGTTGTTATGGTGGCTTCACTTCTCTTGATTAAAAGGGCATAGTGAGAGATGGAAAATTCTAAAGATATGAGAAGCGAGATGAGAGACTCTGCAAAATCTCAAGTATAGGGAGGATAACTGCAGTTTCACATAAAATTTCAGAGAATATAATGCTTGAGTACTAGAAATTTGATCGAATGCCTAATAGTAAGGAGAATGCTCTTCAAACAGTGTCCATTCCTTGACATTGAGGAGCAAACAGAGTTGTCCATGCTTCACGCATAAGATCCTCTCTTAGACTCTTGGTGTTGTGAATATTTGAAGAAAGAACTGAAATTTCTGCATAAGGGTGCATCAATAATTCTGTCTTGGAGGCAGTGGTTCATCCAATAGGATTCATGATCTAGTGCAGTTGGCTTTGACAAAATCCTATCTTCCTCAGTCTACACACCAAGCAAAGGTTGAACACAATTCAAGCCTTGAAAATATAGTCAACATGGAGCAGATACAAAAGAGGCCATTTGAAAAGGAAATAGACAAGTTATAGATTTGTTGCTATTACTTGCTTTGGTTAATTATTTTTTATTTGCATTACTAATGCTATCAACACTAAGAGGAAGAAGGCAACGACACTTGAGATGCATCAATTTAAAGATAAACTATTGGACTTGAACGTTAAGCAAGAGTAAAAGAAATAAATACATAAACGTGAAGGTGAAAACATTTTTCATGAAATGCATTACCTAAATTTATGTTGAAACTACACTAAGAGCAACTTTCTCTCGGACAAGCTTCTAAGTTCGATATGATTTCTTTATTTTCTCCTCGCGCTTTCCAATGCAACAAGACGTGCAGAAATGGAAGCTCTTGATATTCTTCTTGAACAGTGGCAGAGGACTGGATTTTTGTATGCAGAAGTTGCAGAGAAGTACTCAGCATGCTCCCTTTGTGTGACATGTGAACTATGCATAATGTGTGCAGCAGGATTATCAATCATTGGTATCTGTTGATTATACTGAAATAAAACTAAACTTTTGTAAAATTTGTTTACTCATAAATGATTAGATGACTCTTAGCCGTTTTAAGGTATAAAGGAAGTATGTTATGACTGTGCAAATGATAAATGTGGAGGCTGTGGCTCAGTGCTGTTGTTGCATCAATTAGCTCCAAGGAATGAATTAGGTCAGTTTCTGGACTTGCTTTTGTTGCTGATTTCGTATCTGCTTAGCTCCACGTTGAAATTTTGACATATTGCAATTGACAACCCAAAGCTTACTGGAGGTTTATGAATCTTGTTTTGATTACTGATTGATATGCATTTGTAGGGTAAAACAGAGTTCTCTCATTAATTTACATGTAAATATGGAGAACGCTAGGGTTGTGTCACATTGTAATCTGATCTGCAATTAAGCTTTCTTAGTATTCATTACTTCCTAAATTGTATGAGATGTTTATAAGCTACCATACAGGTATGGTTTCGTGGTATCTTTCTTCACTGCACATGATCCATAAACTACAATGATTACCCCTTCAATGAAGAAGTCTTCACAAAATATTCAAATAGAATTATCTTCTGTCCTTTGAAGAGTGGAAATGATAAAAGGGGTTTCACTGGAGAGTGATTTGGCTAAACTCACGGCTTTTCCTTTGCAAGAAATAGGAAGAGAAGCATGTTAGTTCACAACTTTTTGAAGTACATGTAGAAGATATTCACTAGAAGATGCAACAACCATGCCTCTGCCTTTGGTTGATGTTCTCTGATATATGTTTTTACTGTTAAGCATGTTAATTCATGAAGGTAGATCTCTCTTGACTGTAATTCTGCTTATATACTTTACGTATTTAGCTATATGTCGAAATCACAGTGGCAGTCAGCCTTTAGTAATGAGGCATGGGTAAATGCTCCTTGAGAGTTTCGCTTAATATCTCCCATGAGAGTTCTCTGAACCAGACACGAGCAACCACTTCCGTTTGGGAAAGGTACGGGTGAAAGAATGACTTAAAATTGGTGTGAGAGGTTGATGCTTTTGTAGTTGCTTGCAGCATTGGGAGGAGCTGGCTTTGGCAGAGAGAACGCAGGATCTTTTTTTTTTTTTTTTGGTAAGAAGAATGCAGGATCTTTGTTACACAGGGAGCACAAGAACAGTAATCTTCAGCTCCACTGTTTTCTACTAGCTTTTGATTTCCTTAAATATGTAGTATAATCTTCGAGACTAATTGAATTTATAATGTAAATATAACAATTTAGAAGAAAATAAAAATTTCACTATATTGAGTCGCTTATTCAGTATAAATGATGCACATTGATAAATAGTAGTGCCCACTTGAAAATGGAGTAGAAAAATATATATTTTTTATTTTTAAAATATTATTTATTATTTATTTTTTTCATTTTATCTTCATTGTCTTCTTCCATACTCAGCTGTCATCCAAACTGGTACAGTGCCATTGCCGCCGCTCGTTAACACCATGAGGCCATGACGTGTCATTGCCATCTGCCGCACTAGAGCTTGTGATTATCTCTTTCACTATCCCCGACCTTCGCTTGAGGTTATCACCTCGAGTTCGATGTCTCCGCCTCAGCTAGCCCCAGAGAGAGATGGCAATGGAGGTGGTGGTCGCCTGGGCAGTTGATGGTGGTGGAGATGTAATACGTTCTTGGTTGGTGGCGGTGGTCACGTTGGCTCATGGATGTGGAGTGTGGTATTGCTTGTTGTTGCAGTTGTGGTGGACAGTGTTGGCAATAGTGGTGGGTAGAGAGGGAGAGGCCCGATTCCACGTTGGTTAAATTGCCACTTGATAATAATTTTCCAGGTAAGCCTCACGTCAACATATTTTATGGTTGTTTAACGGTTGTAAGTGGTACATCAACAATTTCAGTCAAGTACTAAACGGAAGCTGACATTGAGCATAACTTCAAAAGTAGAGGTATTCAATTGTTAAAAAAAAAAGGGAATTATATACTTAATCGGAAAACTGACAAAGTTCAGTCATGCTACGTTGGGAAAGGTCCTTCTACAAGGGACTCTATTCCCCCTTGCGCAGGTGGCAAGGACTTAATATTAACCACAAGTATGATGTTAAACTAAATTTTTAACACTTACATGCACGTGTAAACTCTATTAATCTCACATGTTGAATTTCATGGACTTATGTGATTGAACGAGCGATATGCTCTTGGTTCATGTGCCTCGAGAGCAAGCAAATATTGATCTTACTAAATTGATATACAAAGTGATGAGGCAGGGTTTTATTAGGCCTTGAATGTGATTGTCATTTTCAACAACCTAATCACAATATGCTTCATTACTTGATGTTGACACCCGGGGATGCTATAGTAGGCCGGCGAGCGTTGAAGTGGACAATTTTTAATAGCATTTTAATAATTTTTTCGAAATGTTATTAATTTTTCCTCTTTATTTTCTTTGCTTCTCTTTTCTTTCTTTACTTTTTACTTTTTTTTTTTTTCGTTTTCTCTTCTTTTCTTTCTCTCTTTTTCCCTCCGCCAGCCATTGGGGCTCGTTGATTGCCTTAGGTGAGAGTTGCCCTTGGTTGGACGATGGCTGCCCTTGCCAGCCCAAGCCTAGGCATCCCTCGCCTGAGGTCGGCAAGGGTAGCCCTTGCTTGAGGCCAGCGAAGGGAAAAAGGTGAAAAGAAAAAAGAAAATAAGAGAAAAGGAAAAAAAAAGAAAACAACCAAAAAGTAAGGAAGGGAAATAGAAAAAAAATATTAAAGTATTATTAAAAATTGTTTACGTTAGGGTTGACCATGCCAAGATAATCAGGTCCATATAAGCGATTTATCACCAAAATTGGCTAGATGGACTCAATTGGTAATATGTGAAAAATTTTATGATTTTTTAGACAATTTTCCCTCAAAATTAGTTAGGGAAAAATAGGGAAAATATTTTATGTATGAGTATAAAACATAAATTGTTGACATTTTCTAGGTATCTATAATGTAACTTAACAAGCGTATCAACAGACATTGACTTTGTCAAATGATAGTTGATCACATTAATTACCATCCATGACTACCTGACTCTACCTGCAAATAGTTGTATGAAGAAATAAATCCATTCCCTTATTCAAGAATGAGGCTAACGTATTTGGTTAGCTTCTCACTTGCAGCAAAATTTTACCAATAACAAGTAAATGGGGTGCTGATAAAATCCATGCAGAGCCTCTTTTTTGGCTGAATAAGCCATTTTCCAACAAGTCCAAAACGCCTTATGTATAAACTTAATTCTAATGTAAAAAGTACCTTAATTCCTTTCTTTTTTTGTCGGCACTCTCAAATAGGCAATTGAAGCGATCAAGTAACATCAAAAGGAGGGAAATAAATTGATGACGGTGCAAAAGAAAAAAAAAGTTAAATTTTAGGATGGAGAGTGATTTGGAGGAAAGAAATATATCTGTATCCAGCAAAGGTTGCAATGTCAAGAAGTGTTGAGCCGATTTGCTTTCGATGCTCTCTCCGCTCTCCATTTCATGTTGGAGAATGTGTTAAAAGAAATATGAAGTGGTCGAGATATCTTTGAAATCTCTATTCGACCGGTGAATACCGACTTAAATGCTACCATGGTGGACTGATGAATGTCGTGACCCTCCCAACATGGTGGGGAAGACGGGGTTAGAGGTAATGCCCAAGAGGAGGGCTGATGGCCCTTGATTAGGCGCGGAATCTCTCAAGCCCTTGCCTCATGAAATGGGAGTCGTCACTAGCCTAATCAAGTGATGCACCGGAGATTACCTCACTTCCCGCGTAATTAAAGATTTTCTAAGATGGGGGACTTAATTACACTAATAGTTTCTATTAGTGTCCTTTCAGTACCTCTAACTTAATTGGATTGCTCATCCAAGTATCAAGCGGCCTTCATTGCTAATTATGAGTTCCTAAGGTCATTCAACTCACTAAGTGTTTATGCAATAGTTTTTATGGATTTGTTATGATCTTAAGGCTTATCCCAACCATTCTAAAAAGTAAAATAACATCTAATGTAATGAAAGTGCGATAATTAAATATTCAAGTATTGAAATGCTAAAAGTAAAATACGAGAAAGAAAACTTGATACTCGTCAAGCAAAGAACATACATGGTTTGGTTCAAAGCCCCAAGACATGATTCCCCATGAGCTTGACTCGATACCAAGTCAGGTAAAAAATATGCCAGGCTTTGTTCTTAAGCCCTGGAACATGATTCCCCATGAGCTTGAGGCTAGAGATTGTACTAATTTGAAAATCTAGGCTAGATAACGCGGATCAAACTTCTACTCATTTAATGATTAATGATAGTACTAACTAAACTGAGTTACAAAAGAGAAAAACTAACCTACACATTCAATAAGGGAATGATTCTAATTCTAAATGGATTATCATTAGTTTTTTTTTATTATGTGCAATAAATTTAGGATTTTTTTAATAATTTTTCCATATTTATTGTGAAATATGAGAAATTTCCGGTACAACAAAGTGGTTTAGATGATGTATCGCCACATGTTAGGAGAAAACACGTTAAAGGGAAGTGGCCCGTATCATAAACGCATAAGTTGACGTGGAGCTTAATAAGAAAAGTGTTGGGGGTTGACTAGGTCAAGTCGTCCTTAATGTGTTAGGAGTTGATTAGGTCAAAGCTCTTTTTAAATAATCTAAAATAGATTATGTTACATCTACCCCAAATTTAGGTTTGAGACACTGTCTTCTACTTCAAGTTTAAACCGCCACTTTTTTTTTTTATTTAATATTTTTGTTGCCACTTTGCTCTTCTTCAAAATTACCATTGGATTTAGGACCCACTACAATTTTCCTTAAGATTTTATTATCTTCTTTCAAATGGGTTTATGTTGGTCATTACACTTTAACTCACTGTTGTATTAGTAACTACTGTCGTTGTGACAAAAGCGTGGGCCTGGATAAAAATTGAATTGCACAAATAGTAAGTAATAGAATTGTCAAAAATCTGAATGCGTTTTTACTCTAAATTATTACTCAAAAGGATCACGACAATCCAGTTAAGCAAAATTAGGAAAAAAAATTATTCTCGCCTAAAACCTTTCACAAACACCTGGTATGAAAGGTAGAAGTGCCGTCTCATGGTCGTACACATTCTTCATGACTATCTCGAAGCGTCGTTCCACCTAACTAGAAAAGTCGGAAGCCTGTCCCCTCCACTTAGGGAAAATGTCATAGGCTTGACTTAAGTCGTCGCCAGTCTTTCCGTGCTAAAGAAAAAAGAAGATGCGTGTCTCGCGGTGAAGAACAATCCTTGTTCAGTGTGCAGCGGGACCTACCATGCATACATTTTCCTAGCATTGGTGTTCTCTATCACCGACACACCATCTCTTAAAGAAAGATACATGCACTCAAAACGTTTGAACTTGACTTAGATTTGTTGACAAGAAATTCGAGATTGAGAATTTCTAATGAGAATTTATGATCTTCCATGTGTTAACTTCAATTTTTGTGGTACTTAGCTGAATACCTTCCTCTTACACCTATGAATAAGATCATGGGAATCGCAATTCATTCTTAGCCCGCTAGATCATCTATTGCAACTGAGGGATTAGGAACATGGCTAAAAATCTGATCTGCTTACACCATTATGATCACCTCCCTAATTTAAAAAATTTGTTAATGAATATGATTTACCAAGGATGATTGGCTCATACGCAATACAAAAGGTGGGAATTATGCAAAATCTATCCTCTTGATGCATGAGATTTAGCATATTGATATTATACAAAGTTTTATTATTACCATCGAATTCTTGAAATGATTTATCATAGGCATTAAAAAGTAATGATATGGTTATCTATCTAGAAAAATTATGAAGTGAACTTAGTACATAAACTAAATTGAATTTGAACATCAAATTAAGTAGATTCCATATGAATATCTTCAACTTTTACTACTCAGATCTAGTCTTATATATATATATTGTTCATTTACTAATTTCTTACCTATTAGATCCAAATAACTGCCTCAATGTTGAACTTTCGGTTGTGGCACATATCTCTAAATAATAAATCAAGTGGCGCTCTTAATGAGAACATAAAATTAACCAAATTCCTAAGCCATATTGAAGCGATAAAATTATTGAAGTGGGGAAATGCATGCGTAAGTAGAGAGAGTCTGGTGCCACTCCCAAAACATTTTGTCCAACCCATTTTAAAGTGGAATTCACAAGTACTCTCCACATGCCCTCATTTAGTCTTTCTCTTCTTGTGACATAGAATGGCAATATAAGGGTAGAACAATATCATGGCTCAGCAAGTGACAATCATCATCGTTTCTATGACATCATGGAAAAAATAATGCAATCTTATAAATATGTATCCACGATATGCATTGTACAAATCATACTAGTTGATATCCAATAACATGAATATTCCATGTACTCTTTGTAAATCAATGCATCACATAGTATGCATCATAGCATAAGCCAT
Source organism: Eucalyptus caleyi (assembly GCA_014182885.2). Lineage (NCBI taxonomy): Eukaryota > Viridiplantae > Streptophyta > Magnoliopsida > Myrtales > Myrtaceae > Eucalyptus > Eucalyptus caleyi. The sequence continues at coordinate 36,409,631 of CM024470.2, read as the reverse complement.
ACTGTAGCAAAAATCAATGTCAACCTTTCATATCAAGAAACTTCGTGGTCACGTTTTGCCAATGCTTCATTTTCCATATAAGAGAAAGAAAAGTGAAGACTAAACAGATGAAAGGCATTTCTGATTGCTAATCTTGATCATCCAATGGCTTCTTCATCAAAACCCAAAAGTAATTATGAGGTCTTCTTAAGTTTCAGAGGCACAGATCTGCGTAACACCTTCCTTGGTCATCTCTACAAAGCTTTATACCATAACGGAATATACACTTTCGTTGATAGCGAGGAACTGAGGAAGGGAGACCAAACATTGCCGGCGCTCATGAAGGCCATTGAGGAATCGTGCGTCGCAATCATCGTTTTCTCTAAGGACTACGCTTCCTCACAATGGTGCTTGGAAGAGGTGATGAAGATTATGGAGTGCAAGAAGCAAAAGGACCTCACCGTGCTACCGGTGTTTTATAAAGTAGACCCAAGAGAAGTGAGACAGGGCAACAAGAGTTATGGGAAAGCTCTAGCCAAGCATGAGTCCAAATTTGGGAAGGATTCAGAAAAGGTGAAGCGATGGAAGAAAGCTCTTTTTGATGCCGGTAGTTTGTCCGGGTGGCATTTTTATGATGGGTAAGTAGAGTGGAGTCCATCTTTTACGTAAGAAGCTAATCTTTACTTGTAAATATAAAGATTGTTTAAAAAAGAAAAAAAAAAATCTACACACACGTGTGAAGATGCTTCCTTTTATGATTCTCGAAAATTCTTAAGTTCTTGCTCAAGTACCAAGTGTTATCTTCTCTATGGAATCGATCCATGTTGAATCAATTCATTTCTTTGGCTTGGACGATTCTAGTTCCGTTCGCAAAAAACAAATGTTGAAATGAACGTTGGCAACTAACTGCATAAGAGTTGGTAATCCAGAATTCATTGATTACTTAATTAGATAAAAGTCATAATTCACTTGCATAAAAGTAGTTTCATATAAGATTTGGTAAATCTAAGACATAGTTATAAAAGATAAATAAAATTGGGCAAATGATAATAATATAGGTAATTAAAAGAAAAATAAACTTGGCAAGTAGCTCGAATGAGAATTGACAATAAAAAACTAGTTATCAACTTAATCAGAGAAAAGTTGGTAAGTGACTTTAATTGAGGCTGGCATTTCCTACAAAGAGTCGGTAAATAATTCAAATGAGAATTTATGACCCACAACAAAAGTTGGAAATTAAAAAAAAAAAGTATTTATTTGTAAGTAGCTCAAATGATGTTGGTAACCCAAAACTATGATGTTGGTAACCCAAAACTAGTAGGTGATTTTTTTACTAAGACAAAAGTTAGTAAGTCACTATAATTTAAGCTGGTAATTCGATATAAAATTTAGAATATTTGAACGAGTATGTTATGCTAATCAACTTTGATAAGTTAGTATAAAGATTGCTAACTTGCAAACTATAAATTAATATTGTAATTTCATATAAATGTTGGTAAGTTACTAACAACTTACGTGAAAGGAAATGTCCCATATCTATTGCTCACCAACAGTTTTTGACACTTACCTGCACTTATTGAAAGTCACCGGCACTGGTAAAAACCCTATTTTTGGGCGTGGAACAATTGAATTCCTCCTATGGTTTTGATGAGGCGTTTCATTTGGGTAAGTTCTATAGCTCTTTCTTTTGGATACTTGTTGCCCTCTCCAAAGTATAACAAAAGTTCTGAACAATTTATGTATGGGCTATTAGAGTTCTTCAATTTTCATTTTTGTCAAGTGAGTTCCGCAAATCTTTGATTTTGTTCAACTGAGTCCAAAACTTGCTACCAGTGGCCTTTTAATTTCGAAAAAACACATGTGGCTAACAATAGAATTAACAAGTTGCTTTTCCAGTTATAGATTGATACTAGGACGTCATCGGCTGAAATGTTTACTGGCTAATTTAAATAAAATCAAATGTTAAAACTGGATCGACCAATGGACAAAATGTTAAGTAGCTTTAATGCACTTGTCCCATTTCTTTGGAAGCAATAAAAAAAGTTCGCAACACCTGATAAAGGATAATTAATGTGTACAGGCCATGGTGGGCAATGACATCGTGCTTCAGGGTATTTAAGAGTTTTTGAATTGAAAATCTAGACCAACGTTAAAAGTTTTAAATAGCTCTTTTTGATTAAGTGTGCATATATGAAACACATGTATCCATCATAAAGAAAAATAAGTACATCGTCATGTATTTATCAAAAGAACATGAATGATTTGGATGACTAAATGTTGAAGCCTTAACTTGTTTTAACTTGTTGGGAATACATATTGTTATGGATGTGATCATCAGAAAATGTGATGCACTGCTTTGTCATTTTTGGCTGGTAATTACTCGATATTTGCTTATTCAAATTGCTAAAATTGATCCTACAACTTCCTTTTTTCTGTTTTTATCAGAGACGAGTCAGAGCTTATAGAAAGAATCATGAAGGAGATCTCCACTCTTCTAGACCGAACACCTTTGCATGTTGCTAAGTGTCCAGTTGGGATTGATTCCAAAGTGGTTAAGCTAAAATCTATGTTAAACCTCAAGTCTGATGATGGTGTTCTTATGATGGGATTATGGGGAAGGGCAGGCATAGGGAAGACAAGCTTAGCTAAAGCCATTTATAATGACATTTTCAGACAATTTGAAGGTTCAACTTTTTTGGCAAATGTTCGAGAAACTTCAAAAAATTGCAAGGATTTAGTTGCTTTGCAAGAAAAATTACTATCTGAGATATTATCACAAAAACAAAGATTAGTAGTGTCCAATGTTGATGCCGGTACTCATCTAGTACGGGATAGACTTTGTCGCAAAAAAGTTCTCCTTATCCTTGATGACGTGGATGACTTGCATCAATTAAATGCTTTAGCAGGAGAAGGCAAGTGGTTTGGTATTGGAAGTAAGATCATGATTACCACAAGAGATAAACACCTGTTAACTTGTCACGGGATAGATCAAGATCATGTGTATGAAGTTAAAACATTGGAGGATAGTGAAGCTCGAGAGCTACTAAGTAAGCATGCTTTTGGGATACACCAAAAACTAAAAATCAAGGAAGATCTAGTGGATAGTGTTTTGAATCATGCTGGAGGCCTTCCTTTAGCAATTGAGGTGCTAGGTTCCTTCTTATGTGGTAGAAGAGAACATGAATGGAAAAGTACACTAAAGAAAATTTCTAGGAATCCTAACAAAACCATTAATAATGTGCTCAAAATAAGTTATGATGGACTAGAGGATAATGAGAAAGAGATTTTTCTCCACATTGCTTGCTTCTTTAAGGGGTGTGATAGTGACTACATAAAGAAAGTTATTGACAGTTGCAATTTCGAGATAGATATAGGATTAGAAATTCTCATTGAGAGGTCCTTAATAAGTATTGAGCATAGAACTGTAGAAGTCCATGGCTTGATTCAATTGATGGGCATGGATATTGTGAACCAAGAATGTCGCGATGATCCCAAGAGACGTAGCAGGCTATGGATGTATGATGATTTTCTTGACGTTTTGTCCCATGACATGGTAAGACTTGCAAATACAATCAAAATTGTGTTCCTTATCTTTGACTCTAATTACTAAATATGCATTATTTAAATAGTCTGGTCTCGTATATACAGGGAGATTGCGTAGTAAAAGCCATAGTATTGGAGCCACCAGAGCACAAAGAGGTATATATCAGCCCTAATGTTTTTACAAAAGCAAGTAGGTTGAGACTGCTCATCATGCACAATGTGCATAATACTTTCCAAGGTCCTATATGTCTTCCTAATGAGCTAAGATGGTTTGAATGGGTTGGAGGTGCTTCTTGGTTTCCTGAATTTTCCCTTGGTCCGAAGAAATTAGTGGGACTTAAAATGAGCAAAAGCAATATTACTGGATTGCCAAAACAATTTCAGGTGAGCATTTACCTACTTGGACTTTTTTATCATCACTTCGTTTGTAAATGTATATATGTATTATATGTAGTAATACACAGAAGAAAGTGTTGTTCCTATGTTTTAGAAAGAACTTCTCTTTTTTCGTTCAAAATGACACTAATCACTTGCTTTAGAAATATTCTTTCATGCAGCAAAGTTGGCCTTTGAAAAATAACGCATAAACAATTTTATTGGATATAAATATGCAAAACTAGGAAATTGTATAAAAGTATGTGGGAGGGAAATATAATTCAAGATTTGAATTTTTTTCAATGAAGGTCATTAAATCATAAGAAAAAGATATTTAGAAATTTAAACTTTTCTTTGAAGGTTATCACAGCATAAGAAAATTGAAATTTTAGTATTGAAATATTGTCGAAGATAATGCGGAAGCTATCTGACCTTGCAACTAAATCAATGTGAAATTACTAATGATAGAAACAAGAAACAATAAAGAACACGAGATTTACTTAGTTTGGTTTAGTATCAATACCCACTTCAATGGGATATCTAACAGCAAATGGTTCAATAATTAATCGGAGAATTATAGAGTTACATGTCACACCCTGATCTTGAGGTATGCGCCTATCCCTGCATGGTCGATTAAATAGCGACGTCCCAGGATGAATCGCCGACCCATTCATTTTAATATGCATGCGGAAGCAATTAAACAATCCCCAGACTATAAAATAATGGGATAGAAAAATAAGGTCATATTTTTCATAACCGAAAAACCATAACCACACTTTTATACAAAGCAAACCTCATAGTATATATTACAATACTATTCATAGAAGTCTAATCTATTACACATAATTTCACGACTTAAGGTTTGCAAAATAGGATGGGGGTCTCAGTTCTCATCCGGGTCATACTCTGGATCCTCCTCTGGATCCTTCTTAGACTCCTCTTCTTTAGGGTCTTCTTCTTCTTCTTCTTCTCCCTCTTCCTCAGGCTCCTTATCAAGGTCTTGCATCTCCTAATCTTCCCCCAGTTCCTCCTCCTCAGGTTCCTCCTCTTGCTCAACAATTTCCCCTTCCTCTTCGCTCCAGTTAGCGCCCTTGGCTGAATTCACTAGAGAAGGAGAGACGTCCTCGAGCTTAGGGTTCTTGGCATCCACTATCGACCCATCCTTAGGGTCTATCGTCCCCATCCCAAACGCTGCCTCCGAAACATACAACAGTACGTCACCTTCCGGGATGGGACCCTCTCTTCGCCCATCATAATAGTGATGATACCATGATCAATACTCATGGGGCACTAGGTCGTCTTTACCCACATCAACCCAGACTTTGGACTTTACCAAAATGTACTCTAGTCCTTTCGGGTGAGGGTGTATCGAGAAGTGATACCTTACTTCGGTGATTTCCTCGGGGATGCCAAAATGCATAGGAGGACGAGGAGGTAGAGGTGCTGCCACCTAGGGGCCTGAAATTTTATTCCACAATGAGGTGAGATAACGTCTCAGAAAATTCTACCCTCTAAGACTCGATTAGAAGGCCAATATACCATAAGGGATGCCTATGCATAACACGGATCGAAGGACTTACCTTGGCCTCTGTTTCATTCCTGCAAGTCAGTATATTTCAAATATATACAAACCACATCAATTCACCCAATTAGATCGAACTATTGATCAATCGACTTAGTCGATTATATGTCAATCAAACCATTTCGTGGTCATTTTAATCCGTACTATGTATTCTCCAAGATGATATATCTAGTCACCAAGCCACGTACATTCTCTAAGATGACATACTCAATCACCGAGCCACGTGCATTCTCTAAGATGATATACCCAATCACTGAGTCACGTGCATTCTCTAAGGTGATGTACTTGATCACCGAGCAACGTGCATTCTCCGAAGTGATGTATCAAATCAATGAATCACGTGCATTCTCCAAGGTGATGTACTCGATCACTAAGCCACATAATACAACATTCTTTCTCACCTTTTATCATACTCGATAAAATAGTCGTGTGTGGGTACATGATTGGCCTTAGCCAAAATACTATAATTTCCTTTCCACAAATCCCACCATTTTCTGTAGTCAATCAAAATATTTTTGGCGCTGTCAACCGACACCCGGTAATTTTCCAATTAATTACCAAAATCAATTAATTTATGAATAAAATCCTAAATCACATTTAAATCAATACATCATGAATTGGCGATCAAATAAATAAACATATTGCATCACGATAACCAGCATAAAATTCCGATCATCGACCATCACGGTCTAATTTCTAGAAAATAAATAAGTAATTAAATAATTACGGAAATTATTAAATAAATACAATAAATCCAACTTAGGCCTGTTTTAGCCTAATTGGAAGCCAAGACGAGCCTGGAAATTTTCTGAGGTTCGTTCAATAAATACTAGAGCCTATTTACTCGTTAATTGCTATATCTAACCACCTAAGATGCATCGGCAAATCTCTAATTTAATTATTCTAATATAATCTATCCACCTAATCACACTTAATTAAATCTAATCAACCCATAAATGTCATTAGCCTACTAAGTGAGGATTAGTGAGTTAAACTCACTTGTTAATCGAACTGCTCGGTTCAATTCGTTGGGGACGCGATGGGGGCCGACTTTCTCCAAAGCAGGCCTAGGTTTCAAGACCCTGAACACCTTTAAAATAGGCCTAGATGGTGGCTGGAAACCCACTAATATTCTATTTTGTTATTGCTAAAACAGAAGAGAACAAAGCCGATTTAGAGTGGAAATTAATCGGGAAAGGGGAAAAAGGGCAAATTGGGCCTTGGTGGGGCTTATTGATAGCGAAATGATGGAGCACGGGCTTCGGCTAAGCTCCACAAGCTATTGGATAGTGGTTGAGATGGTGTGACAGGGCTATTGGGCGAACGTACATGGGCGGTGGCGCAGGTGGTGGCGCGTGTGCGTGGACAGCAACGAGCATGCGGGGGCAAGGGCTTCAGCTAGTTGCTCCGGCTATCTCCTCTCTTGTTGCTGTTGGTCGAAAATGGTGAGGGGGAAGCAAGGTGATGGCCAGCTAGCTAGAGGGAGAGAGAGAGGGGGGACAAGGGTCCTACCACTTGCTTATCTTCCATCCCATGGTCTCCTTGATCATTCTTGGCCAAGTGTGGATCCTTGGCTCTCAATGAGCCACCAATGCCTCATCTTTGGACTCTTAAAGTGGTCCAAAAGGCTAGGCAATGGGGGGCATACGAATTTGCAAGGGAATGGCTTTAATTAGACACTTAAACTCTCATAATTCAATCCCAACCAGCCTCAATAAATTCTGTTATCAAGTCAATATTCAAATTAGTATATTTCCTCATCAATTGAACCATCTTGCATCCCAATTGCGCGATCAAAAACAATCCCGGCCTCTTTCTAAACAAAAACGGTCATATGCCGACTTTTTCCCAAAAAGTCTCGGGTTTTAGAAAAATCTTCTGAGATTAAGTCGATACTCCTAGAATTTATTGTGACGTGACTGAAACTTCAATTTCTGAAATTGGACTCAATTTCACGATTAATTTCCATTTGGTGTGTTTTTAACGCGACCTAGTCTATCGGGTAACTTCCATAAATTTTTCAATTCAAATGACCTATGGTTGATTTTCTTCGAGTCACAATGAACCTACTCGACTCATTGGCGACTCTCGGTTGTCTTGGAAATCTCTAGAATTCAAATACGGACACAGGATACTAAAACAATAAAAAAATCGATCTAGTGCTGGCTGATGAGAATTTTCCAAATTTAGTGGTGTCACTCACAATTAGCCACACCTCTCAGTCGAACTGACCTATCTCTGATCTCAAATCGATTTTATACTGTGTTGTAATAGCCTCTAAAGATGAGCACAGTCGAGAAGCCGATTCTTAGTCGAATTCTTAAATCTATTGCCTTAAAATTTTCTACTGATTTCTCCAGATAGTCTAGTTATCTCGAGAGTGATTTGCTTTGACAACAGCCCTATATGCGCGTCAATGAAATGCCTGATTTAGTCAATAGAAAACAAGATTGAAAATCTGAGATGTCACATTACAATTACTCATACACACAACCCATAATGAAGAAACAAATTAGTTCAGATGGAAAACTCATTGTACAAAATATCATTGTGTGCTCCTGCTCTAGTGCATGACTAAACAAGAGCTTCCTGCTTGTTTCTCTTTTGTGCAGTTGCAGATGAAGGGAGACAAAAAAAAAAATAATAAAACCCCCATTTTATTTTCTTTCTCCAACCAATCTTTGGCTTTCTTCAGAGTGTCCTCTTTTGTTTCCCCTTGTGCGGCTTTTTAAAGGAAAGTCCACTATGAGACATTCAAAGGAGTTCAACTCTTGGTCTTCATCAAAAATTGGATATATCACGCCCCGATCCTCGGGCACGCACACATCCTTTTGACTTGGTCGATTTTATAATGCGATATCCCAGGACTATGTATTGCCGACCCTTTTTTTTATTAAGCACATTCGGAAGCAGTTATAATCTCCAGACAATAAATACAATGTGATAGAAAAGCAGGGCCATATTTTTCATATTGAAATTTATAACCAAACTTTTATACAAAACACAAACCAGAGTACTTCACAACTTTTTACTCTATCTCTATTCACATCAAAATGGAGATCTCAAAAGAAAATAGAATCTCAATCCATCAGGGTCATATTCAAGACCCCTTTTGGTATTATCTTCTTCTTCCAAAAATCCTTCTCCTCAGGTTTCACCTCCGATTTCTCCTTCTCAGACTCCTCATCCTCAGCTCCTCATTGGGGTCCTGAAATATTTTTCCCAAACTGGGATGAGACTACGTCTTAGCGAGTTCTACCCCACTAAAACTCGATTAATAAACCATTATACTATAGGCTTGTGACATCCAGATTTTTGGGTTTTAATTTGACCGGATAAATAGGACCCTGTCTCATCGCTCGTCAATTTATCGACGGGTCCGAAATTTCAATAAAGAAATTATCGGAGGAAAAAAATTGAAGCCCGAAAGGAAATAAAAAGGGAAAAGAAAAAGGAAATAAAGTAAGAATAATTGTATAAAGTTTTACTTTAATTTTCCTTCTCTCTCCCCTCTCCTTTCCTTCCCCCTTCGTGCGATTCCCCTCCCCACGCCAACTCTCTCTTTCCTTTTCCCCTTGCCGTGTCCCACTTTGCTTTCTCTTCCCTCTTTGACTAGTCAAAATTTCTCTCTCTTATCTCTTCTTCTCTCTCCTCTCTCTTCTCCCCCACGTGACCTTCTTCTTCTTCGTTCTTCTTTGTGCGAACCAGCCCAAAACCAGCAAACCGAAGAAGAAGAAGCAGCCTGTCCCGGAGTCGTCGCCGCCCGCACCGCCTCCCGGACGCCCGTCTCGCCGCCGCAGCGCCGCCCGTGCACGCCGCGCACGCCCCGCGTCCACCGTTCGCTGCCGTCCTCCCCGTGCGACCTCACCCCTGCTTCGCCTCTGTCCATCTCAATCCGGCCACCTCCGCCGCCGTTTGAGCTCGCGGACCTCCACCGGCCCTCCCGGAGTTCCGCCCGCTTCCCGAACCCTTCTTTGCCCCTAACCATCCCTATTTTCCTCTGTTTCGCAGCAAACCAGCAACCCACGAAATGGGTTTCCAGCTGGTTGGCCCGTTTGGGCCGTTTCCCGGCCCCGGATCCGCGAGTCGCTTTGGGAAGAATCGTTCCTCGCGTCGCCGCCGTCGGATTGATCCGATTTGCACGCGATTTGGTGAGTAATCTCACTAATCTTGAATTAGTTGGCTAATTATGCTTAAGGTTGATTTAGATTTAATTAATTATGTTTAGGTTGTTAGATTAGAATAAATTAGCAATTATTAGTCAATTGTGATGTAATTTAGATAAATTGATTTGTAATTAGCAAGTAGACGTGGTCTACTAATTATTGGAAGTGCCTCGGGATTTTTCCCGACCCTTAGTGGGCTCCAATTAGGCTTTTCGGGCCTAAGTGGATTTTTTTAGCATTTAAATATTAATTTTCGGAATTTAATTAAATAATTATTTATTTTTCGAGAAATGAACCGAGATGGCCTGGAACCGGAAAATTACGCTGATGAGCGTGGTGAATTTATTTAATCGGACTTTATGTTAAGCTAAATTGAATTTTTTAATATTAATTAATTTTCGAAATTAATTAAATAATTATTTATTTTCTGAAAATTCAACTGGGATGGCCCGTAACCGGAAAATTATGCTGATGACTGTGGTGAAGTCCGTTTATTTAATCGGGCTTTAATTTGAGCTAAATTGAATTTTTAATATTAATTAATTAATTTTCGAAATTAATAATTAATTATTTATTTTTCGGAAATTAAGATTTTGATGGCCAACGACCGAAATGTCGTGCCGATCGTCGTGGCGCAGTCCGTTTATTTATTTGAGCTCACGTTGTATGGAATTGAATAAATTGTGATATTTTAGGGATTTACCCTAAATTGATTGGAATTGATTGTGATTGAATTGTTGATTGGTAAATGGCCAAGTATGTTATTCAGTATTTATAATGCTTTGTGAAGTTGATTTAATTATTTGATTGAGAAATCGTTGGGCATTGGTCGTCGATATTGAAAGTGAATTGGTAATCTCTTGAAAGAGGACACGTGGCTCGGTGACTTGGAGTGTCACCCGGGAAAATGCACGTGAGTTCGGTGGTTGAATATGTCACCTTGGCGAAAAGAGGTCGCTCCGGTATGAGAGAATGCACGTGGCTCGGAAAGACTCTATGTACTCTGGAGAATGCACGCTTTGGGCTCGGAATGATAGAGGCTGGCATCTAAAAGGGCACGTGGGCTCGGCGACTTGATGCATCGCTTTGGTGAAATGCACCGAGAGAATGCACGTGGGCCCGGGCATCTAAAAGGGCACGTGGGCTCGGCGACTTGATGCATCGCTTTGGTGAAATGCACCTGAGAGAATGCACGTGGGCCCGGGCATCTAAAAGGGCACGTGGGCTCGGTGACTTGATGCATCACTTTGGCGAAAAGGTCGCCGAGAGAATGCACGTGGGCCCAAGGTTCGAGGCACGTGGACTCGGAGACTTGGAAGGTCATCCTGGAGAATACACGTGGCCTAGCTTTTAAATATCCCACGGTGGGGATTGATTTGTTTGGCATGTAATCGACTAGGTCGATGCTTTGATTTGATATTGTGAATTGATTCGAATGGAAATGACCGTGAGTGGTCTTGTTGGAATATAATCGACTAGGTCGATTTGATCGATGCTTCGATCAGTGATATGATTACTTGGGTGCCTATTATGAATTGTACTGACTTGCAGGTGAGATCTGAGGCCAAGGTAAGTCCTCTGCCCTGTGCGTGTTTAGGCAGCCTTTAGTATAGTAGTTTACTAATCGGGCTTAGTGGGGTAGAACTCGCTGAGACGTAGTCTCATCCCAGTTTGGGAAAAAAACATTTCAGGACCCGATAAGGAGCTGAGGAGGAGAAGTCTGGGAAGGAGATCTTGGAGGTGAAACTTGAAGGGAAGGATTTTGAAAGAAGAAGATAATACCGAGATGGGCCTTGAGTATGGCATGGATAGATTGAGATCCTACCTTCTTTTGAGATCTCTTTTTGATGTGAATAGTTATGAAGTGGTTTGTGTTTTGTATAAAAGTTTGGTTATAAATTTCAATATGAAAAATATGGCCCCGCTTTTTCTATCCCATTGTTTTATTATGCAGGGATTTTAATTGCTTCCGCATGTGCTTAATAACTGAAAGGGTCGGCGATACTAGTCCTGGGATATCGCTTTATAAAATCGACCAATTAGAAGGATGTGTGCGTGCTGAGGATCGGGGCGTGACAACCTGTTTAAGTGGTATCAGAGCGAAGTTGAAGATTGGAGTGATAAGGAGCGTTGACCATGGGATAGTTAGTAGGAAAGGCCTTTAAATTCATGCTGGTGCATGTCTGTGTTAGCTGGATGCTAGAATTGATTGTCGTGTGAGGATCGCTCATCTTCTAATCCACTGTGGATTTGGAAGATGGGTTTCAGTGTAAAGACTGAACCATGAGCGAGCAGGAGCTAAGAACTCCTAGTAAGAGGACAATGTCCTCTGTGACTCGGGATAAAGCACTGACAAATGTCGGTACCCGAGGTGGTTGTGGCAGAGTGTTGGCTCTGGCCAGCTCGAGTGTAAGAGTACCACTACAAGTTGGTACTAGTGTAGCAACGTCGAATGATCCTAAGTTCGATAGGATCGTTCTGATGCAAGTGTTCCTTGGGAACTGGATGAGCTTGTAAGCTCAGGATCGAGCCGTTGTCGTTATCGCTATCTCTACTGCCGTTAGTACTGCAAGCGCCTTTGTTACTACACCTGTTGAGATCCAGAGTGGGGATATGATCTGGGATCGAGCCATCGCTTCCAAGTCAAGATCCGGTTCGAGGCAGAAATGAAAACGGAGATCCAGTTCGAGAAAAGCATAAATGGAAATCGGTTGTTCCGTGGAAAAGATCATGGAAGATGGAAGTCGAGAGGAGTTCTAGCGGATAGTGAACCGATGGGACAACTAGAAAGAGTGTGTGCTGTCACTATGGAATTTTTTTGAGATAGAGATAAAAGACTAGCACTTGACATGAGTGCTGAAAGTATGGAAGGAATGCATGGATTAATCCTGTGTTCGAGAATGATTAGAACATGCTTTGATGGTAGTGAGCACGGCCATCAAGTGAGGGACTATCAGTTGGGGTTTAAGAAGAACACCAACACTATTACTACCGTTGGAACGCCAGCAAGATGGCAAAAGGAACAGGATCGGAACTGACTATGCCTTATTCAATGAAAGAATATTTTGAGGTGATTTTATCAGAATAGTGCCAGAGAATGTTGGGATTGCAAGTGTGGAATTTCAGTTGTTTGTTTAGGCTGTAGGAAAAGAACCATTGACTAGAGTTATACTTGATTGGCTGTTGGTGTATAACTTATTCGTCAAGTGTAGGAAGAATTGGTTCTTGAGCATTTTATGGTGATGAATTGTTATGGTAGAGTAACAAAGCTTTTTCCAGGAGCATGTAGAAGTACCGAGTTTTTCTAAGAGTTGAGAAGGGTTCTTGACTTCTTTAACCTCGTCACTTGAGGCAATCCGTTTGTTAGACGGAGGTTGCCTAGGTTACTTGGTGATTGTCAAAAATAAGACAGATTGAAGAATTAAAAATCGAGAACTTCTCGGTAGTCCAAGAATTATTGGAAGTGTTGCCGAAAAGTGGTCGGACCGTTGCCAAAGAAAGAGATAGAATTACGATCGAGTTAACATCTGGAACAGAACCATTCTTTAAAAAGTTCTTACCGGTTGTTGTTGTTTGAATTGATAGAACCAATGGTGTAGATGTGAGGATTGATGAATGAGGAATTCATGCATATCAGTGCATCACTTGAGGGATCATTAGTTTTGTGGAAAGAGAAATGAAGATGGTTCATTGCAATCATGCATCAACTATAGTCGACCCAATCAAGTGACAATCAAGGATAAGTGTTCATTGTCAAAGATCGACGAATTGGGCGACTTGTTATAAAGAGTGTGGATGTCTTCAAGGATCGACTTGAGGACAGGTTATTGTCAGTTGAGAACCAAGAAGGAGGTTATACTGAATACAGCATTTCGCACTTGATTTAACCCTTGTGAGAATATTGTAAAAGCCACTTGATATAACGAACGCTCTAGCCGTTGTCATAAATTTGACAAATTGAGTGTTCAAAGAATATCTAGATCAATGGTGATCGTGTGGTGTAGCAACGTTCTAAGGTGTTCATTAAGTGATGAGGATCATGAGAGCCCCTAAGAATGGTCATGTGGTTACGGGTAAGAGAATCTTCATGGACCAAGCCAAGATCTAATTAGTTGTTAATGGATTGAGATTGACATCGGTGTCGGAGATCGAAGTTGTGGGGATTGGACAGATTACTATAGAAGGGTTTGTGAAAGAATTTTCAGCATCAGCATCATTGTGAGGTTGACCTCTTAAGAAAGAAGAGAAATTCATGGCATGGACAAGTACGAGGATAGTTTCCAGAGCTTCAGTAAGATTAGGCTACCGTACTTGTGCTAAACTTTTCATTTGGCTCTGGAAAGCATGAAATCTTTAGTGATGTGTCTTGCCAACAACTGGGTATGTATTGATACAACATGAGAAGATTGCTGTATAACCGTCCCGCCAGTTGAGACCCAACAAGTTTAACATGAAACAGTGTCATGAATCAGAATTTTGGTAGAAATATAATGATGTTATTTAGTATTATCTTGGGAGAATGAAAGAAGTAATTTATGTGTTGAGCCGAGAGTCTTCGATTATACATAGGCTGGCTAAAGTATAACTTTACTTAAAAAGGGTTCGAAATTTGGTTTTCAAATTTGAGGTAGGCTACCTTTTAAATTTTATAGCCACCCTCAAAATTGAACCAAATGTTCAAGTGAGAATCGGCGCCTATTGACAAGCAGAGATGTTTAGAAAATCTTATAAGAGGACACTGGCAAGAAAGAATTGACTTCAAGATTTCGAGAATGGAACGTTCGGGTTCCATGAGTGATTGAGTACACTGGATAGTGTAGCACTCACGGAGAAGATTTTGTCAGAAGTTCGCTATAATATTGCAGCCTTGTCCAGATGGTGCAAGTAAATCAGAATCGGCATGAGCTAGATTAGTAAGCTGATATGAGGATAGATACCGCTGAGCAGGTTGCAAGTGTCGAAGTTGTTAGTAGTGGAAGCTCGGTAACGCAAACCGGAGAATTTTACCATCACTTGAGAGTCCCAAGTGGAAATGGAAATATATCACAATGGAACATTGTGAGAAGTTCACTAAGGAGTCGGGGAATACCGATTCCCTATGGGGATAGTGGTCGATTGATAGATGGAGTCGGTCCACTTTGATACGAACGAATAGATCTTGTTTGAGTGTGTAACATCCAGATTTCGGGCTCTGATTTCGATTAGATAAATTGGGCATTTCATCGACGCGATTACAGTGTTTTTCTTTGAGTTGGCCACTCACGAGATAACTAGACTAGCTGGGTAGGCTATTAAGGACTTTAAGGCAGATAGACTGAGAATTCGACCATGAATCGACTTCTCAACCGTGCTCATCTTTAGAGATTATTACGGCACAGTTAAAAATCGAATTAAGATCAGAGATAGGTCGGTTCGACTGAGATGAGTGACCAATCGTGGGTGACCCCACTAAATTGGAAAACTCTCGTCGACTGGCACTAATTTGATTTTACTGTCGGTTTGGTACCCTGTGTCTGTATTTGAATCTTTGAGATTTTCACGACAATTGAGAGTCGCCAATGTGTCGAATGGATTCATCGTGGTTCGAAGAAAATCGACCACAAGTCATTTGTCCTAAAAAGCTCTGAACACTACTCGGTAGCCTAGGTCACACTAAAAGCGTGTCGGAGTGAAATTAACCGCCAATCTAAATTCGATTTCAGAAATTGAAGATCCTATCTTGCCACCAAGTGGGTATATCGAAGTGTGTGTGTCTCGAATAGTTCACTGACATGGAGTGTCGATGATGAATTATATCTCGAATTTAGATCAGAGATTATAAGTTTGGCCGAGTTTTCAAATGGTTCTTTCTTAAGCGGTGTTATAGAAGAGGGTACAGAATTTCAGTGGTGAAAAGAAAATGAAGAAGATTTCAGGCCAAAGTCAGTATAGTAGTCAGTGATTGCAGTTGCCAAGATCAGTGTCAGAGTTATATTAAATCTTGACCAGAGGTTCCCAGTTTCAGCAGATTAGTCAAATAGTTTCTCTTTAATCAGTGCAGAGCAGAGTGTACATGATTTCAGTCGGTTGAGATGAGATCAGAAATCAGAAAATCGCAAGTCCAGAGTCAGCTCAGAAATCAGTGTTTACAGTTGTCAGATCAGTGTCAGAGTAAAGGCTGCTCAGAATTGTCAGAAATTTGGAATCATTGAGGTTCGAAGATTTATTAGGGAGTCGAGAAAAAGAGATCATATGTGGATGACAGAATGTCTTATGTGAGAAGCTCAGTTCAGTTGTTGGTTCAGAAAGAGCAGATTTTGTGTACAAAGATGATCTCCTTGGTCAAAGTGGTTAGACAACACTACGAGACCAAACGATCAGCGTGGAAAAGTGAGGCTCGATGAGACAGCAAATCCCCCACCTTTCGTTTATGGATTGGTAAAGGTTTAAATTTCGAGGACGAAATTTTTATAAGGGGGGAAGAGTTGTGACATCCAGATTTTTGGGTTTTAATTTGACCGGATAAATAGGACCCTGTCTCATCGCTCGTCAATTTATCGACGGGGGTCCGAAATTTCAATAAAGAAATTATCGGAGGAAAAAAATTGAAGCCCGAAAGGAAATAAAAAGGGAAAGAGAAAAAGGAAATAAAGTAAGAATAATTGTATAAAGTTTTACTTTAATTTTCCTTCTCTCTCCCCTCTCCTTTCCTTCCCCCCTTCGTGCGATTCCCCTCCCCACGCCAACTCTCTCTTTCCTTTTCCCCCTTGCCGTGTCCCACTTTGCTTTCTCTTCCCTCTTTGACTAGTCAAAATTTCTCTCTCTTATCTCTTCTTCTCTCTCCTCTCTCTCTCCCCACGTGACCTTCTTCTTCTTCGTTCTTCTTTGTGCGAACCAGCCCAAAACCAGCAAACCGAAGAAGAAGAAGCAGCTCGTCGGAGTCGTCGCCGCCCGCACCGCCTCCCGGACGCCCGTCTCGCCGCCGCAGCGCCGCCCGTGCACGCCGCGCACGCCCCCGCGTCCACCGTTCGCTGCCGCCCTCCCCGTGCGACCTCACCCCTGCTTCGCCTCTGTCCATCTCAATCCGGCCACCTCCGGCCGCCGTTTGAGCTCGCCGGACCTCCACCGGCCCTCCCGGAGTTCCGCCCGCTTCCCGAACCCTTCTTTGCCCCTAACCATCCCTATTTTCCTCTGTTTCGCAGCAAACCAGCAACCCACGAAATGGGTTTCCAGCTGGTTCGGGCTCGTTTTGGGCCGTTTCCCGGCCCCGGATCCGCGAGTCGCTTTGGGAAGAATCGTTCCTCGCGTCGCCGCCGTCGGATTGATCCGATTTGCACGCGATTTGGTGAGTAATCTCACTAATCTTGAATTAGTTGGCTAATTATGCTTAAGGTTGATTTAGATTTAATTAATTATGTTTAGGTTGTTAGATTAGAATAAATTAGCAATTATTAGTCAATTGTGATGTAATTTAGATAAATTGATTGTGTAATTAGCAAGTAGACGTGGTCTACTAATTATTGGAAGTGCCTCGGGATTTTTCCCGACCCTTAGTGGGCTCCAATTAGGCTTTTCGGGCCTAAGTGGATTTTTTTAGCATTTAAATATTAATTTTCGGAATTTAATTAAATAATTATTTATTTTTCGAGAAATGAACCGAGATGGCCTGGAACCGGAAAATTACGCTGATGAGCGTGGTGAAGTCCGTTTATTTAATCGGACTTTATGTTAAGCTAAATTGAATTTTTAATATTAATTAATTTTCGAAATTAATTAAATAATTATTTATTTCCTGAAAATTCAACTGGGATGGCCCGTAACCGGAAAATTATGCTGATGACCGTGGTGAAGTCCGTTTATTTAATCGGGCTTTAATTTGAGCTAAATTGAATTTTTAATATTAATTAATTAATTTTCGAAATTAATAATTAATTATTTATTTTTCGGAAATTAAGATTTTGATGGCCAACGACCGAAATGTCGTGCCGATCGTCGTGGCGCAGTCCGTTTATTTATTTGAGCTCCACGTTGTATGGAATTGAATAAATTGTGATATTTTAGGATTTACCCTAAATTGATTGGAATTGATTGCGATTGAATTGTTGATTGGTAAATGGCCAAGTATGTTATTCAGTATTTATAATGCTTTGTGAAGTTGATTTAATTATTTGATTGAGAAATCGTTGGGCATTGGTCGTCGATATTGAAAGTGAATTGGTAACCACTGCAAAGAGGACACGTGGCTCGGTGACTTGGAGTGTCACCTGGGAAAATGCACGTGAGTTCAGTGGTTGAATATGTCACCTTGGCGAAAAGGTCGCCTGAGAGAATGCACGTGGCTCGGAGACTCGGTATGTACTCCTGGAGAATGCACGTGGGCTCGGTGATAGAGGCTGGCATCTAAAAGGGCACGTGGGCTCGGCGACTTGATGCATCGCTTTGGTGAAATGCACCTGAGAGAATGCACGTGGGCCCGGGCATCTAAAAGGGCACGTGGGCTCGCGACTTGATGCATCGCTTTGGTGAAATGCACCCGAGAGAATGCACGTGGGCCCGGGCATCTAAAAGGGCACGTGGGCTCGGTGACTTGATGCATCACTTTGGCGAAAGGGTCGCCCGAGAGAATGCACGTGGGCCCAAGGTTCGAGGCACGTGGACTCGGAGACTTGGAAGGTCATCCCGGAGAATACACGTGGCCTAGCTTTTAAATATCCCACGGTGGGGATTGATTTGTTTGGCATGTAATCGACTAGGTCGATGCTTTGATTTGATATTGTGAATTGATTGCCTGAATGGAAATGACCGTGAGTGGTCTTGTTGGAATATAATCGACTAGGTCGATTTGATCGATGCTTCGATCAGTGATATGATTACTTGGGTGCCTATTATGAATTGTACTGACTTGCAGGTGAGATCTGAGGCCAAGGTAAGTCCTCCCCGCCCGTGCGTGTTTAGGCAGCCTTTAGTATAGTAGTTTACTAATCGGGCTTAGTGGGGTAGAACTCGCCGAGACGTAGTCTCATCCCGGTTTGGGAAAAAACATTTCGGGACCCGATAAGGAGCTGAGGAGGAGAAGTGGGAAGGAGATCTTGGAGGTGAAACTTGAAGGGAAGGATTTTGAAAGAAGAAGATAATACCGAGATGGGCCTTGAGTATGGCATGGATAGATTGAGATCCTACCTTCTTTTGAGATCTCTTTTTGATGTGAATAGTTATGAAGTGGTTTGTGTTTTGTATAAAAGTTTGGTTATAAATTTCAATATGAAAAATATGGCCCTGCTTTTCTATCCCATTGTTTTATTGTCTGGGGATTTTAATTGCTTCCGCATGTGCTTAATAACTGAAAGGGTCGGCGATACTAGTCCTGGGATATCGCTTTATAAAATCGACCAATTAGAAGGATGTGCGCGTGCCTGAGGATCGGGGCGTGACAACCTGTTTAAGTGGTATCAGAGCGAAGTTGAAGATTGGAGTGATAAGGAGCGTTGACCATGGGATAGTTAGTAGGAAAGGCCTTTAAATTCATGCTGGTGCATGTCTGTGTTAGCTGGATGCTAGAATTGATTGTCGTGTGAGGATCGCTCATCTTCTAATCCACTGTGGATTTGGAAGATGGGTTTCAGTGTAAAGACTGAACCATGAGCGAGCAGGAGCTAAGAACTCCTAGTAAGAGGACAATGTCCTCTGTGACTCGGGATAAAGCACGACAAATGTCGGTACCGAGGTGGTTGTGGCGAGTGTTGGCTGGCCAGCTCGAGTGTAAGAGTACCACTACAGGTTGGTACTTGTGTAGCAGCGTCGAATGATCCTAAGTTTGATAGGATCGTTTTGATGCAAGTGTTCCTTGGGAACTGGATGAGCCAGTAAGCTCAGGATCAAGCCGTTGTCGTTGTCGCTATCTCTACTGCCGTTAGTGTTGCAAGCGTCTTTGTTGCTACACCTGTTGAGATCCAGAGTGGGGATATGATCTGAGATCGAGCCATCACTTCCAAGTCAAGGTACAGATCCAGTTCAGGCATAAATGGAAATCGGTCAGGGAAAAGATCGAAGTCGAGAGGAGTTCTAGCAGACCGATGGGACAACTAGAAAGAGTGTGTGCTGTCACTTGGCAGGAGATAAAAGACTCACCTGATGAGTGCTGAAAGTATGGAAGGAATGCATGGATTAATCCTGTGTTCGAGAATGATTAGAACATGCTTTGATGGTAGTGAGCACGGCCATCAAGTGAGGGACTATCAGTTGGGGTTTAAGAAGAACACCAACACTATTACTACCGTTGGAACGCCAGCAAGATGGCAAAAGGAACAGGATCGGAACTGACTATGCCTTATTCAATGAAAGAATATTTTGAGGTGATTTTATCGAATAGTGCCGAGAGAATGTTGGGATTGCAAGTGTGGAATTTCAGTTGTTTGTTTAGGCTGTAGGAAAAGAACCATTGACTAGAGTTATACTTGATTGGCTGTTGGTGTATAACTTATTCGTCAAGTGTAGGAAGAATTGGTTCTTGAGCATTTTATGGTGATGAATTGTTATGGTAGAGTAACAAAGCTTTTTCCAGGAGCATGTAGAAGTACCGAGTTTTTCTAAGAGTTGAGAAGGGTTCTTGACTTCTTTAACCTCGTCACTTGAGGCAATCCGTTTGTTAGACGGAGGTTGCCTAGGTTACTTGGTGATTGTCAAAAATAAGACAGATTGAAGAATTAAAAATCGAGAACTTCTCAGTAGTCCAAGAATTATTGGAAGTGTTGCCAGAAAAGTGGTCAGACCGTTGCCAAAGAAAGAGATAGAATTACGATCGAGTTAACATCTGGAACAGAACCATTCTTTAAAAAGTTCTTACCGGTTGTTGTTGTTTGAATTGATAGAACCAATGGTGTAGATGTGAGGATTGATGAATGAGGAATTCATGCATATCAGTGCATCACTTGAGGGATCATTAGTTTTGTGGAAAGAGAAATGAAGATGGTTCATTGCAATCATGCATCAACTATAGTCGACCCAATCAAGTGACAATCAAGGATAAGTGTTCATTGTCAAAGATCGACGAATTGGGCGACTTGTTATAAAGAGTGTGGATGTCTTCAAGGATCGACTTGAGGACAGGTTATTGTCAGTTGAGAACCAAGAAGGAGGTTATACTGAATACAGCATTTCGCACTTGATTTAACCCTTGTGAGAATATTGTAAAGCCACTTGATATAACGAACGCTCTAGCCGTTGTCATAAATTTGACAAATTGAGTGTTCAAAGAATATCTAGATCAATGGTGATCGTGTGGTGTAGCAACGTTCTAAGGTGTTCATTAAGTGATGAGGATCATGAGAGCCCCTAAGAATGGTCATGTGGTTACAGGTAAGAGAATCTTCATGGACCAAGCCAAGATCTAATTAGTTGTTAGCAGATTGAGATTGACATCAGTGTCAGAGATCAGAAGCCGTGGGGATTGGACAGATTACTATAGAAGGGTTGTGAAAGAATTTTCAGCATCAGCATCATTGTGAGGTTGACCTCTTAAGAAAGAAGAGAAATTCATCAGCATGGACAAGTACGAGGATAGTTTCCAGAGCTTCAGTAAGATTAGGCTACCGTACTTGTGCTAAACTTTTCATTTGGCTCTGGAAAGCATGAAATCTTTAGTGATGTGTCTTGCCAACAACTGGGTATGTATTGATACAACATGAGAAGATTGCTGTATAACCGTCCCGCCAGTTGAGACCCAACAAGTTTAACATGAAACAAAGTGTCATGAATCAGAATTTTGGTAGAAATATAATGATGTTATTTAGTATTATCTTGGGAGAATGAAAGAAGTAATTTATGTGTTGAGCCGAGAGTCTTCGATTATACATAGGCTGGCTAAAGTATAACTTTACTTAAAAAGGGTTCGAAATTTGGTTTTCAAATTTGAGGTAGGCTACCTTTTAAATTTTATAGCCACCCTCAAAATTGAACCAAATGTTCAAGTGAGAATCGGCGCCTATTGACAAGCAGAGATGTTTAGAAAATCTTATAAGAGGACACTGGCAAGAAAGAATCTGACTTCAAGATTTCTGAGAATGGAACGTTCGGGTTCCATGAGTGATTGAGTACACTGGATAGTGTAGCACTCACGGAGAAGATTTTGTCAGAAGTTCGCTATAATATTGCAGCCTTGTCCAGATGGTGCAAGTAAATCAGAATCGGCATGAGCTAGATTAGTAAGCTGATATGAGGATAGATACCGCTGAGCAGGTTGCAAGTGTCAGAAGTGTCAGTAAGTGGAAGCTCGGTAACGCGAACCGGGAGAATTTTACCATCACTTGAGAGTCCCAAGTGGAAATGGAAATATATCACAATGGAACATTGTGAGAAGTTCACTAAGGAGTCGGGGGAATACTGATTCCCTATGGGGATAGTGGTCGATTGATAGATGGAGTCGGTCCACTTTGATACAGAACGAATAGATCTTGTTTTGAGTGTGTAACATCCAGATTTCGGGCTCTGATTTCGATTAGATAAATTGGGCATTTCATCGACGCGATTACAGTGTTTTTCTTTGAGTTGGCCACTCACGAGATAACTAGACTAGCTGGGTAGGCTATTAAGGACTTTAAGGCAGATAGACTGAGAATTCGACCATGAATCGACTTCTCAACCGTGCTCATCTTTAGAGATTATTACGGCACAGTTAAAAATCGAATTAAGATCAGAGATAGGTCGGTTCGACTGAGATGAGTGACCAATCGTGGGTGACCCCACTAAATTGGAAAACTCTCGTCGGCGCACTAATTTGATTTTCTTGTCGGTTTGGTACCACGTATGTCGTATTTGAATCTTTGAGATTTTCACGACAATTGAGAGTCGCCAATGTGTCGAATGGATTCATCGTGGTTCGAAGAAAATCGACCACAAGTCATTTGTCCTAAAAAGCTCTGAACACTACTCGGTAGCCTAGGTCACACTAAAAGCGTGTCGGAGTGAAATTAACCGCCAATCTAAATTCGATTTCGAAATTGAAGATCCTATCTTGCCACCAAGTGGGTATATCGAAGTGTGTGTGTCTCGAATAGTTCACGACATGGAGTGTCGATGATGAATTATATCTCGAATTTAGATCGAGAGATTATAAGTTTGGCCGGATTTTCAAATGGTTCTTTCTTAAGCGGTGTTATAGAAGAGGGTACAGAATTTCAGTGGTGAAAAGAAAATGAAGAAGATTTCAGGCCAAAGTCAGTATAGTAGTCAGTGATTGCAGTTGCCAAGATCAGTGTCGAGTTATATTAAATCTTGTGAGAGGTTCCGGTTTCAGCAGATTAGTCAAATAGTTTCTCTTTAATCAGTGCAGAGCAGAGTGTACATGATTTCAGTCGGTTGAGATGAGATCAGAAATCAGAAAATCGCAAGTCCAGAGTCAGCTCAGAAATCAGTGTTTACAGTTGTCAGATCAGTGTCAGAGTAAAGGCTGCTCAGAATTGTCAGAAATTTGGAATCATTGAGGTTCGAAGATTTATTAGGGAGTCGAGAAAAAGAGATCATATGTGGATGACAGAATGTCTTATGTGAGAAGCTCAGTTCAGTTGTTGGTTCGAAAGAAGCAGATTTTGTGTACAAAGATGATCTCCTTGGTCAAAGTGGTTAGACAACACTACGAGACCAAACGATCGGCGTGGAAAAGTGAGGCTCGATGAGACAAAGAAATCCCCCACCTTCGTTTATGGATTGGTAAAGGTTTAAATTTCGAGGACGAAATTTTTATAAGGAAGAGTTGTGACATCAGATTTTGGGTTTTAATTTGGCCAGGATAAATAGGACCCATGCCTCATCGTCAATTTATCGATGGGTCAGAAATTTGATAAAGAAATTATCGGAGGAAAAAATTGGCGAAAGGAAATAAAAAGGAAAGAGAAAAAGGAAATAAAGTAAGAATAATTGTATAAAGTTTTACTTTAATTTTCCTTCTCTCTCCCCTCTCCTTTCCTTCCCCCCTTCGTGCGATTCCCCTCCCCACGCCAACTCTCTCTTTCCTTTTCCCCCTTGCCGTGTCCCACTTTGCTTTCTCTTCCCTCTTTGACTAGTCAAAATTTCTCTCTCTTATCTCTTCTTCTCTCTCCTCTCTCTTCTCCCCCACGTGACCTTCTTCTTCTTCGTTCTTCTTTGTGCGAACCAGCCCAAAACCAGCAAACCGAAGAAGAAGAAGCAGCTCGTCGGAGTCGTCGCCGCCCGCACCGCCTCCCGGACGCCCGTCTCGCCGCCGCAGCGCCGCCCGTGCACGCCGCGCACGCCCCCGCGTCCACCGTTCGCTGCCGTCCTCCCCCGTGCGACCTCACCCCTGCTTCGCCTCTGTCCATCTCAATCCGGCCACCTCCGGCCGCCGTTTGAGCTCGCCGGACCTCCACCGGCCCTCCCCGGAGTTCCGCCCGCTTCCCCGAACCCTTCTTTGCCCCTAACCATCCCTATTTTCCTCTGTTTCGCAGCAAACCAGCAACCCACGAAATGGGTTTCCAGCTGGTTCGGGCTCGTTTTGGGCCGTTTCCCGGCCCCGGATCCGCGAGTCGCTTTGGGAAGAATCGTTCCTCGCGTCGCCGCCGTCGGATTGATCCGATTTGCACGCGATTTGGTGAGTAATCTCACTAATCTTGAATTAGTTGGCTAATTATGCTTAAGGTTGATTTAGATTTAATTAATTATGTTTAGGTTGTTAGATTAGAATAAATTAGCAATTATTAGTCAATTGTGATGTAATTTAGATAAATTGATTGTGTAATTAGCAAGTAGACGTGGTCTACTAATTATTGGAAGTGCCTCGGATTTTCCCGACCCTTAGTGGGCTCCAATTAGGCTTTTCGGGCCTAAGTGGATTTTTTTAGATTTAAATATTAATTTTCGGAATTTAATTAAATAATTATTTATTTTTCGAGAAATGAACCGAGATGGCCTGGAACCGGAAAATTACGCTGATGAGCGTGGTGAAGTCCGTTTATTTAATCGGACTTTATGTTAAGCTAAATTGAATTTTTTAATATTAATTAATTTTCGAAATTAATTAAATAATTATTTATTTCCTGAAAATTCAACTGGGATGGCCCGTAACCGGAAAATTATGCTGATGACCGTGGTGAAGTCGTTTATTTAATCGGGCTTTAATTTGAGCTAAATTGAATTTTTTAATATTAATTAATTAATTTTCGAAATTAATAATTAATTATTTATTTTTCGGAAATTAAGATTTTGATGGCCAACGACCGAAATGTCGTGCCGATCGTCGTGGCGCAGTCCGTTTATTTATTTGAGCTCCACGTTGTATGGAATTGAATAAATTGTGATATTTTAGGGATTTACCCTAAATTGATTGGAATTGATTGCGATTGAATTGTTGATTGGTAAATGGCCAAGTATGTTATTCAGTATTTATAATGCTTTGTGAAGTTGATTTAATTATTTGATTGAGAAATCGTTGGGCATTGGTCGTCGATATTGAAAGTGAATTGGTAACCACTGCAAAGAGGACACGTGGCTCGGTGACTTGGAGTGTCACCTGGGAAAATGCACGTGAGTTCAGTGGTTGAATATGTCACCTTGGCGAAAAGGTCGCCTGAGAGAATGCACGTGGCTCGGAGACTCGGTATGTACTCCTGGAGAATGCACGTGGGCTCGGTGATAGAGGCCGGCATCTAAAGGGCACGTGGGCTCGGCGACTTGATGCATCGCTTTGGTGAAATGCACCGAGAGAATGCACGTGGGCCCGGGCATCTAAAAGGGCACGTGGGCTCGGCGACTTGATGCATCGCTTTGGTGAAATGCACCTGAGAGAATGCACGTGGGCCCGGGCATCTAAAAGGGCACGTGGGCTCGGTGACTTGATGCATCACTTTGGCGAAAGGGTCGCCGAGAGAATGCACGTGGGCCCAAGGTTCGAGGCACGTGGACTCGGAGACTTGGAAGGTCATCCTGGAGAATACACGTGGCCTAGCTTTTAAATATCCCACGGTGGGGATTGATTTGTTTGGCATGTAATCGACTAGGTCGATGCTTTGATTTGATATTGTGAATTGATTGCCTGAATGGAAATGACCGTGAGTGGTCTTGTTGGAATATAATCGACTAGGTCGATTTGATCGATGCTTCGATCAGTGATATGATTACTTGGGTGCCTATTATGAATTGTACCGACTTGCGGAGGTGAGATCGAGGCCAAGGTAAGTCCTCCGCCCCGTGCGTGTTTAGGCAGCCTTTAGTATAGTAGTTTACTAATCGGGCTTAGTGGGGTAGAACTCGCCGAGACGTAGTCTCATCCCAGTTTGGGAAAAAACATTTCGGGACCCGATAAGGAGCGAGGAGGAGAAGTCTGGGAAGGAGATCTTGGAGGTGAAACTTGAAGGAAGGATTTTGAAAGAAGAAGATAATACCGAGATGGGCCTTGAGTATGGCATGGATAGATTGAGATCCTACCTTCTTTTGAGATCTCTTTTTGATGTGAATAGTTATGAAGTGGTTTGTGTTTTGTATAAAAGTTTGGTTATAAATTTCAATATGAAAAATATGGCCCTGCTTTTCTATCCCATTGTTTTATTGTCTGGGGATTTTAATTGCTTCCGCATGTGCTTAATAACTGAAAGGGTCGGCGATACTAGTCCTGGGATATCGCTTTATAAAATCGACCAATTAGAAGGATGTGCGCGTGCCTGAGGATCGGGGCATGACAACCTGTTTAAGTGGTATCAGAGCGAAGTTGAAGATTGGAGTGATAAGGAGCGTTGACCATGGGATAGTTAGTAGGAAAGGCCTTTAAATTCATGCTGGTGCATGTCTGTGTTAGCTGGATGCTAGAATTGATTGTCGTGTGAGGATCGCTCATCTTCTAATCCACTGTGGATTTGGAAGATGGGTTTCAGTGTAAAGACGAACCATGAGCGAGCGTGGAGCTAAGAACTCCTAGTAAGAGGACAATGTCCTCGTGACTCGAGATAAAGCAACGACAAATGTCGGTACCCGAGGTGGTTGTGGCGAGTGTTGGCTCGCCGGCTCGAGTGTAAGAGTACCACTACGGGTTGGTACTTGTGTAGCGGCGTCGAATGATCCTAAGTTTGATAGGATCGTTTTGATGCAAGTGTTCCTTGGGAACCTGGATGAGCCAAGAAGCTCGGGGATCAAGCCGTTGTCGTTGTCGCTATCTCTACCGCCGTTAGTGTTGCAAGCGTCTTTGTTGCTACACCGTTGAGATCCGAGTGGGGATATGATTCGAGATCGAGCCATCACTTCCAAGTCAAGGTACGAGATCCGTTCGAGGCATAAATGGAAATCGGTCGGGAAAAGATCGAAGTCGAGAGGAGTTCTAGCGGACCGATGGGACAACTAGAAAGAGTGTGTCTTTGTCACTTGGCGGGAGATAAAAGACTCACCGATGAGTGCTGAAAGTATGGAAGGAATGCATGGATTAATCCTGTGTTCGAGAATGATTAGAACATGCTTTGATGGTAGTGAGCACGGCCATCAAGTGAGGACTATCGGTTGGGGTTTAAGAAGAACACCAACACTATTACTACCGTTGGAACATGACAAGATGGCAAAAGGAACAGGATCTAACCGACTATGCCTTATTCAATGAAAGAATATTTTGAGGTGATTTTATCGAATAGTGCCGAGAGAATGTTGGGATTGCAAGTGTGGAATTTCAGTTGTTTGTTTAGGGTCAGGAAAAGAACCATTGACTAGAGTTATACTTGATTGGTCTGTTGGTGTATAACTTATTCGTCAAGTGTAGGAAGAATTGGTTCTTGAGCATTTTATGGTGATGAATTGTTATGGTAGAGTAACAAAGCTTTTTCCGGGAGCATGTAGAAGTACCGAGTTTTTCTAAGAGTTGAGAAGGGTTCTTGACTTCTTTAACCTCGTCACTTGAGGCAATCCGTTTGTTAGACGGAGGTTGCCTAGGTTACTTGGTGATTGTCAAAATAAGACAGATTGAAGAATTAAAAATCGAGAACTTCTCGGTAGTCCAAGAATTATTGGAAGTGTTGCCAGAAAAGTGGTCAGACCGTTGCCAAAGAAAGAGATAGAATTACGATCGAGTTAACATCTGGAACAGAACCATTCTTTAAAAAGTTCTTACCGGTTGTTGTTGTTTGAATTGATAGAACCAATGGTGTAGATGTGAGGATTGATGAATGAGGAATTCATGCATATCGTGCATCACTTGAGGGATCATTAGTTTTGTGGAAAGAGAAATGAAGATGGTTCATTGCAATCATGCATCAACTATAGTCGACCCAATCAAGTGACAATCAAGGATAAGTGTTCATTGTCAAAGATCGACGAATTGGGCGACTTGTTATAAAGTGTGGATGTCTTCAAGGATCGACTTGAGGACGGAGTTATTGTCGGTTGAGAACCAAGAAGGAGGTTATACGAATACGCATTTCGCACTTGATTTAACCCTTGTGAGAATATTGTAAAGCCACTTGATATAACGAACGCTCTAGCCGTTGTCATAAATTTGACAAATTGAGTGTTCAAAGAATATCTAGATCAATGGTGATCGTGTGGTGTAGCAACGTTCTAAGGTGTTCATTAAGTGATGAGGATCATGAGAGCCCCTAAGAATGGTCATGTGGTTACAGGTAAGAGAATCTTCATGGACCAAGCCAAGATCTAATTAGTTGTTAGCAGATTGAGATTGACATCAGTGTCAGAGATCAGAAGCCGTGGGGATTGGACAGATTACTATAGAAGGGTTGTGAAAGAATTTTCAGCATCGGCATCATTGTGAGGTTGACCTCTTAAGAAAGAAGAGAAATTCATCGGCATGGACAAGTACGAGGATAGTTTCAGAGCTTGGTAAGATTAGGCTACCGTACTTGTGCTAAACTTTTCATTTGGCTCGGAAAGCATGAAATCTTTAGTGATGTGTCTTGCCAACAAGCGGGTATGTATTGATACAACATGAGAAGATTGTATAACCGTCCCTTGATTGAGACCCAACAAGTTTAACATGAAACAGTGTCATGAATCAGAATTTTGGTAGAAATATAATGATGTTATTTAGTATTATCTTGGGAGAATGAAAGAAGTAATTTATGTGTTGAGCCGAGAGTCTTCGATTATACATAGGCTGGCTAAAGTATAACTTTACTTAAAAAGGGTTCGAAATTTGGTTTTCAAATTTGAGGTAGGCTACCTTTTAAATTTTATAGCCACCCTCAAAATTGAACCAAATGTTCAAGTGAGAATCGGCGCCTATTGACAAGCAGAGATGTTTAGAAAATCTTATAAGAGGACACTGGCAAGAAAGAATCTGACTTCAAGATTTCTGAGAATGGAACGTTCGGGTTCCATGAGTGATTGAGTACACTGGATAGTGTAGCACTCACGGAGAAGATTTTGTCGAAGTTCGCTATAATATTGCAGCCTTGTCCAGGATGGTGCAAGTAAATCGAATCGGCATGAGCTAGATTAGTAAGGCGATATGAGGATAGATACCGGCGAGCGGGTTGCAAGTGTCGAAGTGTCGGTAAGTGGAAGCTCGGTAACGCGAACCAGGGAGAATTTTACCATCACTTGAGAGTCCCAAGTGGAAATGGAAATATATCACAATGGAACATTGTGAGAAGTTCACTAAGGAGTCGGGGAATGCGATTCCCTATGGGGATAGTGGTCGATTGATAGATGGAGTCGGTCCACTTTGATACGAACGAATAGATCTTGTTTTGAGTGTGTAACATCCAGATTTCGGGCTACGATTTCGATTAGATAAATTGGGCATTTCATCGACGCGATTACGGTGTTTTCTTTGAGTTGGCCACTCACGAGATAACTAGACTAGTGGGTAGGCTATTAAGGACTTTAAGGCGAGATAGGCGAGAATTCGACCATGAATCGACTTCTCAACCGTGCTCATCTTTAGAGATTATTACGGCACGGTTAAAAATCGAATTAAGATCGAGATAGGTCGGTTCGGCGAGATGAGTGACCAATCGTGGGTGACCCCACTAAATTGGAAAACTCTCGTCGGCGGCACTAATTTGATTTTGTCGGTTTGGTACCCCGTGTCCGTATTTGAATCTTTGAGATTTTCACGACAATTGAGAGTCGCCAATGTGTCGAATGGATTCATCGTGGTTCGAAGAAAATCGACCACAAGTCATTTGTCCTAAAAAGCTCAACACTACTCGGTAGCCTAGGTCACACTAAAAGCGTGTCGGAGTGAAATTAACCGCCAATCTAAATTCGATTTCGAAATTGAAGATCCTATCTTGCCACCAAGTGGGTATATCGAAGTGTGTGTGTCTCGAATAGTTCACCGACATGGAGTGTCGATGATGAATTATATCTCGAATTTAGATCGAGAGATTATAAGTTTGGCCGAGTTTTCAAATGGTTCTTTCTTAAGCGGTGTTATAGAAGAGGGTACGAAATTTCGGTGGTGAAAAGAAAATGAAGAAGATTTCGGGCCAAAGTCAGTATAGTAGTCAGTGATTGCAGTTGCCAAGATCAGTGTCAGAGTTATATTAAATCTTGACCAGAGGTTCCCAGTTTCAGCAGATTAGTCAAATAGTTTCTCTTTAATCGGTGCGAGCGAGTGTACATGATTTCGGTCGGTTGAGATGAGATCGAAATCAGAAAATCGCAAGTCCAGTCGGCTCGAAATCGGTGTTTACGGTTGTCGGATCGGTGTCGAGTAAAGGCTTTTTAATTGTCGAAATTTGGAATCATTGAGGTTCGAAGATTTATTAGGGAGTCGAGAAAAGAGATCATATGTGGATGACGAATGTCTTATGTGAAGCTCAGTTCAGTTGTTGGTTCAGAAAGAGCAGATTTTGTGTACAAAGATGATCTCCTTGGTCAAAGTGGTTAGACAACACTACGAGACCAAACGATCAGCGTGGAAAAGTGAGGCTCGATGAGACAGCAAATCCCCCACCTTTCGTTTATGGATTGGTAAAGGTTTAAATTTCGAGGACGAAATTTTTATAAGGGGGGAAGAGTTGTGACATCCAGATTTTTGGGTTTTAATTTGACCGGATAAATAGGACCCTGTCTCATCGCTCGTCAATTTATCGATGGGTCCGAAATTTCAATAAAGAAATTATCGGAGGAAAAAAATTGAAGCCCGAAAGGAAATAAAAAGGGAAAGAGAAAAAGGAAATAAAGTAAGAATAATTGTATAAAGTTTTACTTTAATTTTCCTTCTCTCTCCCCTCTCCTTTCCTTCCCCCCTTCGTGCGATTCCCCTCCCCACGCCAACTCTCTCTTTCCTTTTCCCCCTTGCCGTGTCCCACTTTGCTTTCTCTTCCCTCTTTGACTAGTCAAAATTTCTCTCTCTTATCTCTTCTTCTCTCTCCTCTCTCTTCTCCCCACGTGACCTTCTTCTTCTTCGTTCTTCTTTGTGCGAACCAGCCCAAAACCAGCAAACCGAAGAAGAAGAAGCAGCCTCCCGGAGTCGTCGCCGCCCGCACCGCCTCCCGGACGCCCGTCTCGCCGCCGCAGCGCGCCGTGCACGCCGCGCACGCCCCGCGTCCACCGTTCGCGCCGTCCTCCCCGTGCGACCTCACCCCCCGCTTCGCCTCTGTCCATCTCAATCCGGCCACCTCCGCCGCCGTTTGAGCTCGGGACCTCCACCGGCCCTCCCGGAGTTCCGCCCGCTTCCCCGAACCCTTCTTTGCCCCTAACCATCCCTATTTTCCTCTGTTTCGCAGCAAACCAGCAACCCACGAAATGGGTTTCCAGCTGGTTCGGGCTCGCTTTTTGGGCCGTTTCGGCCCGGATCCGCGAGTCGCTTTGGGAAGAATCGTTCCTCGCGTCGCCGCCGTCGGATTGATCCGATTTGCACGCGATTTGGTGAGTAATCTCACTAATCTTGAATTAGTTGGCTAATTATGCTTAAGGTTGATTTAGATTTAATTAATTATGTTTAGGTTGTTAGATTAGAATAAATTAGCAATTATTAGTCAATTGTGATGTAATTTAGATAAATTGATTGTGTAATTAGCAAGTAGACGTGGTCTACTAATTATTGGAAGTGCCTCGGGATTTTTCCCGACCCTTAGTGGGCTCCAATTAGGCTTTTCGGGCCTAAGTGGATTTTTTTAGCATTTAAATATTAATTTTCGGAATTTAATTAAATAATTATTTATTTTTCGAGAAATGAACCGAGATGGCCTGGAACCGGAAAATTACGCTGATGAGCGTGGTGAAGTCCGTTTATTTAATCGGACTTTATGTTAAGCTAAATTGAATTTTTTAATATTAATTAATTTTCGAAATTAATTAAATAATTATTTATTTCCTGAAAATTCAACTGGGATGGCCCGTAACCGGAAAATTATGCTGATGACCGTGGTGAAGTCCGTTTATTTAATCGGGCTTTAATTTGAGCTAAATTGAATTTTTAATATTAATTAATTAATTTTCGAAATTAATAATTAATTATTTATTTTTCGGAAATTAAGATTTTGATGGCCAACGACCGAAATGTCGTGCCGATCGTCGTGGCGCAGTCCGTTTATTTATTTGAGCTCCACGTTGTATGGAATTGAATAAATTGTGATATTTTAGGATTTACCCTAAATTGATTGGAATTGATTGCGATTGAATTGTTGATTGGTAAATGGCCAAGTATGTTATTCAGTATTTATAATGCTTTGTGAAGTTGATTTAATTATTTGATTGAGAAATCGTTGGGCATTGGTCGTCGATATTGAAAGTGAATTGGTAACCCCGCAAAGAGGACACGTGGCTCGGTGACTTGGAGTGTCACCGGGAAAATGCACGTGAGTTCGGTGGTTGAATATGTCACCTTGGCGAAAGGTCGCCCGAGAGAATGCACGTGGCTCGGAGACTCGGTATGTACTCTGGAGAATGCACGTGGGCTCGGTGATAGAGGCTGGCATCTAAAAGGGCACGTGGGCTCGGCGACTTGATGCATCGCTTTGGTGAAATGCACCGAGAGAATGCACGTGGGCCGGGCATCTAAAAGGGCACGTGGGCTCGGCGACTTGATGCATCGCTTTGGTGAAATGCACCGAGAGAATGCACGTGGGCCCAGGGCATCTAAAAGGGCACGTGGGCTCGGTGACTTGATGCATCACTTTGGCGAAAAGGGTCGCCTGAGAGAATGCACGTGGGCCCAAGGTTCGAGGCACGTGGACTCGGAGACTTGGAAGGTCATCCTGGAGAATACACGTGGCCTAGCTTTTAAATATCCCACGGTGGGGATTGATTTGTTTGGCATGTAATCGACTAGGTCGATGCTTTGATTTGATATTGTGAATTGATTGCCTGAATGGAAATGACCGTGAGTGGTCTTGTTGGAATATAATCGACTAGGTCGATTTGATCGATGCTTCGATCGGTGATATGATTACTTGGGTGCCTATTATGAATTGTACCGACTTGCGGGTGAGATCTCGAGGCCAAGGTAAGTCCCTCGCCCGTGCGTGTTTAGGCAGCCTTTAGTATAGTAGTTTACTAATCGGGCTTAGTGGGGTAGAACTCGCCGAGACGTAGTCTCATCCCGGTTTGGGAAAAAAACATTTCGGGACCCGATAAGGAGCCGAGGAGGAGAAGTCAGGGAAGGAGATCTTGGAGGTGAAACTTGAAGGGAAGGATTTTGAAAGAAGAAGATAATACCGAGATGGGCCTTGAGTATGGCATGGATAGATTGAGATCCTACCTTCTTTTGAGATCTCTTTTGATGTGAATAGTTATGAAGTGGTTTGTGTTTTGTATAAAAGTTTGGTTATAAATTTCAATATGAAAAATATGGCCTCGCTTTTCTATCCCATTGTTTTATTATCAGGGATTTTAATTGCTTCCGCATGTGCTTAATAACTGAAAGGGTCGGCGATACTAGTCCTGGGATATCGCTTTATAAAATCGACCAATTAGAAGGATGTGCGCGTGCCTGAGGATCGGGGCATGACAACCTGTTTAAGTGGTATCAGAGCGAAGTTGAAGATTGGAGTGATAAGGAGCGTTGACCATGGGATAGTTAGTAGGAAAGGCCTTTAAATTCATGCTGGTGCATGTCTGTGTTAGCTGGATGCTAGAATTGATTGTCGTGTGAGGATCGCTCATCTTCTAATCCACTGTGGATTTGGAAGATGGGTTTTGATGTAAAGGCGAACCATGAGCGAGCAGGAGCTAAGAACTCCTAGTAAGAGGACAATGTCCTCTGTGACTCGGGATAAAGCACTGACAAATGTCGGTACCCGAGGTGGTTGTGGCAGAGTGTTGGCTCTGGCCAGCTCGAGTGTAAGAGTACCACTACAGGTTGGTACTTGTGTAGCAGCGTCGAATGATCCTAAGTTTGATAGGATCGTTTTGATGCAAGTGTTCCTTGGGAACTGGATGAGCCAGTAAGCTCAGGATCAAGCCGTTGTCGTTGTCGCTATCTCTACTGCCGTTAGTGTTGCAAGCGTCTTTGTTGCTACACCTGTTGAGATCCAGAGTGGGGATATGATCGAGATCGAGCCATCACTTCCAAGTCAAGGTACGAGATCCGGTTCGGGCATAAATGGAAATCGGTCGGGGAAAAGATCGAAGTCGAGAGGAGTTCTAGCGGACCGATGGGACAACTAGAAAGAGTGTGTCTTTGTCACTTGGCGGGGGAGATAAAAGACTCACCCGATGAGTGCTGAAAGTATGGAAGGAATGCATGGATTAATCCTGTGTTCGAGAATGATTAGAACATGCTTTGATGGTAGTGAGCACGGCCATCAAGTGAGGGACTATCGTTGGGGTTTAAGAAGAACACCAACACTATTACTACCGTTGGAACGCCAAAGCAAGATGGCAAAAGGAACAGGATCGGAACCGACTATGCCTTATTCAATGAAAGAATATTTTGAGGTGATTTTATCGAGAATAGTGCCGAGAATGTTGGGATTGCAAGTGTGGAATTTCAGTTGTTTGTTTAGGTCAGGGAAAGAACCATTGACTAGAGTTATACTTGATTGGTTTGTTGGTGTATAACTTATTCGTCAAGTGTAGGAAGAATTGGTTCTTGAGCATTTTATGGTGATGAATTGTTATGGTAGAGTAACAAAGCTTTTTCCAGGAGCATGTAGAAGTACCGAGTTTTTCTAAGAGTTGAGAAGGGTTCTTGACTTCTTTAACCTCGTCACTTGAGGCAATCCGTTTGTTAGACGGAGGTTGCCTAGGTTACTTGGTGATTGTCAAAATAAGACAGATTGAAGAATTAAAAATCGAGAACTTCTCGTAGTCCAAGAATTATTGGAAGTGTTGCCGAAAAGTGGTCGACCGTTGCCAAAGAAAGAGATAGAATTACGATCGAGTTAACATCCGGAAGAACCATTCTTTAAAAAGTTCTTACCGGTTGTTGTTGTTTGAATTGATAGAACCAATGGTGTAGATGTGAGGATTGATGAATGAGGAATTCATGCATATCAAAGTGCATCACTTGAGGGATCATTAGTTTTGTGGAAAGAGAAATGAAGATGGTTCATTGCAATCATGCATCAACTATAGTCGACCCAATCAAGTGACAATCAAGGATAAGTGTTCATTGTCAAAGATCGACGAATTGGGCGACTTGTTATAAAGAGTGTGGATGTCTTCAAGGATCGACTTGAGGACAGGTTATTGTCAGTTGAGAACCAAGAAGGAGGTTATACTGAATACAGCATTTCGCACTTGATTTAACCCTTGTGAGAATATTGTAAAGCCACTTGATATAACGAACGCTCTAGCCGTTGTCATAAATTTGACAAATTGAGTGTTCAAAGAATATCTAGATCAATGGTGATCGTGTGGTGTAGCAACGTTCTAAGGTGTTCATTAAGTGATGAGGATCATGAGAGCCCCTAAGAATGGTCATGTGGTTACAGGTAAGAGAATCTTCATGGACCAAGCCAAGATCTAATTAGTTGTTAGTGATTGAGATTGACATCGGTGTCGAGATCGAAGCCGTGGGGATTGGATGATTACTATAGAAGGGTTGTGAAAGAATTTTCAGCATCGGCATCATTGTGAGGTTGACCTCTTAAGAAAGAAGAGAAATTCATCAGCATGGACAAGTACGAGGATAGTTTCGAGCTTGAAGATTAGGCTACCGTACTTGTGCTAAACTTTTCATTTGGCTCTGGAAAGCATGAAATCTTTAGTGATGTGTCTTGCCAACAATGGGTATGTATTGATACAACATGAGAAGATTCTTTGTATAACCGTCCCGCTTGATTGAGACCCAACAAGTTTAACATGAAACAGTGTCATGAATCAGAATTTTGGTAGAAATATAATGATGTTATTTAGTATTATCTTGGGAGAATGAAAGAAGTAATTTATGTGTTGAGCGAGAGTCTTCGATTATACATAGGCTGGCTAAAGTATAACTTTACTTAAAAAGGGTTCGAAATTTGGTTTTCAAATTTGAGGTAGGCTACCTTTTAAATTTTATAGCCACCCTCAAAATTGAACCAAATGTTCAAGTGAGAATCGGCGCCTATTGACAAGCGAGATGTTTAGAAAATCTTATAAGAGGACAACGGCAAGAAAGAATCGACTTCAAGATTTCTAAGAATGGAACGTTCGGGTTCCATGAGTGATTGAGTACACTTTGGATAGTGTAGCACTCACGGAGAAGATTTTGTCAGAAGTTCGCTATAATATTGCAGCCTTGTCCAGATGGTGCAAGTAAATCGGAATCGGCATGAGCTAGATTAGTAAGCGATATGAGGATAGATACCGGCGAGCGGGTTGCAAGTGTCGAAGTGTCGGTAAGTGGAAGCTCGGTAACGCGAACCGGGAGAATTTTACCATCACTTGAGAGTCCCAAGTGGAAATGGAAATATATCACAATGGAACATTGTGAGAAGTTCACTAAGGAGTCGGGGAATGCGATTCCCTATGGGGATAGTGGTCGATTGATAGATGGAGTCGGTCCACTTTGATACAGAACGAATAGATCTTGTTTTGAGTGTGTAACATCCAGATTTCGGGCTCTGATTTCGATTAGATAAATTGGGCATTTCATCGACGCGATTACAGTGTTTTTCTTTGAGTTGGCCACTCACGAGATAACTAGACTAGCTGGGTAGGCTATTAAGGACTTTAAGGCAGATAGACTGAGAATTCGACCATGAATCGACTTCTCAACCGTGCTCATCTTTAGAGATTATTACGGCACTGATTAAAAATCGAATTAAGATCGAGATAGGTCGGTTCGGCGAGATGAGTGACCAATCGTGGGTGACCCCACTAAATTGGAAAACTCTCGTCGCGGCACTAATTTGATTTTCTTGTCGGTTTGGTACCCTGTGTCGTATTTGAATCTTTGAGATTTTCACGACAATTGAGAGTCGCCAATGTGTCGAATGGATTCATCGTGGTTCGAAGAAAATCGACCACAAGTCATTTGTCCTAAAAAGCTCGAACACTACTCGGTAGCCTAGGTCACACTCAAAAGCGTGTCGGAGTGAAATTAACCGCCAATCTAAATTCGATTTCGAAATTGAAGATCCTATCTTGCCACCAAGTGGGTATATCGAAGTGTGTGTGTCTCGAATAGTTCACCGACATGGAGTGTCGATGATGAATTATATCTCGAATTTAGATCGAGATTATAAGTTTGGCCGAGTTTTCAAATGGTTCTTTCTTAAGCGGTGTTATAGAAGAGGGGAATTTCGGTGGTGAAAAGAAAATGAAGAAGATTTCAGGCCAAAGTCGAGTATAGTAGTCATGATTGCGGTTGCCAAGATCGGTGTCGAGTTATATTAAATCTTGACCAGAGGTTCCCGGTTTCAACAGATTAGTCAAATAGTTTCTCTTTAATCGGTGCGGGCGAGTGTACATGATTTCGGTCGGTTGAGATGAGATCGAAATCGGAAAATCGCAAGTCCGAGTCGGCTCAGAAATCAGTGTTTACAGTTGTCAGATCAGTGTCAGAGTAAAGGCTGCTCAGAATTGTCAGAAATTTGGAATCATTGAGGTTCGAAGATTTATTAGGGAGTCGAGAAAAAGAGATCATATGTGGATGACAGAATGTCTTATGTGAGAAGCTCAGTTCAGTTGTTGGTTCAGAAAGAGCAGATTTTGTGTACAAAGATGATCTCCTTGGTCAAAGTGGTTAGACAACACTACGAGACCAAACGATCGGCGTGGAAAAGTGAGGCTCGATGAGACGCCAAATCCCCACCTTTCGTTTATGGATTGGTAAAGGTTTAAATTTCGAGGACGAAATTTTTATAAGGAAGAGTTGTGACATCCAGATTTTTGGGTTTTAATTTGACCAGGATAAATAGGATCCTGTCTCATCGCTCGTCAATTTATCGACGGGTCCGAAATTTCAATAAAGAAATTATCGGAGGAAAAATTGAAGCCCGAAAGGAAATAAAAAGGGAAAGAGAAAAAAGAAATAAAGTAAGAATAATTGTATAAAGTTTTACTTTAATTT
Source organism: Eucalyptus caleyi (assembly GCA_014182885.2). Taxonomy (NCBI): domain Eukaryota; kingdom Viridiplantae; phylum Streptophyta; class Magnoliopsida; order Myrtales; family Myrtaceae; genus Eucalyptus; species Eucalyptus caleyi. Next base: position 36,371,617 of record CM024470.2, on the reverse strand, counting down.
TCCTTCTCTCTCCCTCTCCTTTCCTTCCCCCTTCGTGCGATTCCCTCCCCACGCCAACTCTCTCTTTCTTTTCCCCCTTGCCGTGTCCCACTTTGCTTTCTCTTCCCTCTTTGACTAGTCAAAATTCTCTCTCTTATCTCTTCTTCTCTCTCCTCTCTCTTCTCCCCACGTGACCTTCTTCTTCTTCGTTCTTCTTTGTGCGAACCAGCCCAAAACCAGCAAACCGAAGAAGAAGAAGCAGCTCGTCGGAGTCGTCGCCGCCCGCACCGCCTCCCGGACGCCCCGTCTCGCCGCCGCGCGCCGCCCGTGCACGCCGCGCACGCCCCGCGCCCACCGTTCGCGCCGTCCTCCCCGTGCGACACTCACCTCGCTTCGCCTCGTCCATCTCAATCCGGCCACCTCCGGCCGCCGTTTGAGCTCGGGACCTCCACCGGCCCTCCCGGAGTTCCGCCCGCTTCCCGAACCCTTCTTTGCCCCTAACCATCCCTATTTTCCCTGTTTCGCAGCAAACCAGCAACCCACGAAATGGGTTTCCAGCTGGTTCGGGCTCGTTTTGGGCCGTTTCCCGGCCCGGATCCGCGAGTCGCTTTGGGAAGAATCGTTCCTCGCGTCGCCGCCGTCGGATTGATCCGATTTGCACGCGATTTGGTGAGTAATCTCACTAATCTTGAATTAGTTGGCTAATTATGCTTAAGGTTGATTTAGATTTAATTAATTATGTTTAGGTTGTTAGATTAGAATAAATTAGCAATTATTAGTCAATTGTGATGTAATTTAGATAAATTGATTGTGTAATTAGCAAGTAGACGTGGTCTACTAATTATTGGAAGTGCCTCGGGATTTTTCCCGACCCTTAGTGGGCTCCAATTAGGCTTTTCGGGCCTAAGTGGATTTTTTTAGCATTTAAATATTAATTTTCGGAATTTAATTAAATAATTATTTATTTTTCGAGAAATGAACCGAGATGGCCTGGAACCGGAAAATTACGCTGATGAGCGTGGTGAAGTCCGTTTATTTAATCGGACTTTATGTTAAGCTAAATTGAATTTTTAATATTAATTAATTTTCGAAATTAATTAAATAATTATTTATTTCCTGAAAATTCAACTGGGATGGCCCGTAACCGGAAAATTATGCTGATGACCGTGGTGAAGTCCGTTTATTTAATCGGGCTTTAATTTGAGCTAAATTGAATTTTTAATATTAATTAATTAATTTTCGAAATTAATAATTAATTATTTATTTTTCGGAAATTAAGATTTTGATGGCCAACGACCGAAATGTCGTGCCGATCGTCGTGGCGCAGTCCGTTTATTTATTTGAGCTCCACGTTGTATGGAATTGAATAAATTGTGATATTTTAGGATTTACCCTAAATTGATTGGAATTGATTGCGATTGAATTGTTGATTGGTAAATGGCCAAGTATGTTATTCAGTATTTATAATGCTTTGTGAAGTTGATTTAATTATTTGATTGAGAAATCGTTGGGCATTGGTCGTCGATATTGAAAGTGAATTGGTAACCACTGCAAAGAGGACACGTGGCTCGGTGACTTGGAGTGTCACCTGGGAAAATGCACGTGAGTTCAGTGGTTGAATATGTCACCTTGGCGAAAAGGTCGCCTGAGAGAATGCACGTGGCTCGGAGACTCGGTATGTACTCCTGGAGAATGCACGTGGGCTCGGTGATAGAGGCTGGCATCTAAAAGGGCACGTGGGCTCGGCGACTTGATGCATCGCTTTGGTGAAATGCACCTGAGAGAATGCACGTGGGCCCGGGCATCTAAAAGGGCACGTGGGCTCGGCGACTTGATGCATCGCTTTGGTGAAATGCACCTGAGAGAATGCACGTGGGCCCGGGCATCTAAAAGGGCACGTGGGCTCGGTGACTTGATGCATCACTTTGGCGAAAAGGGTCGCCTGAGAGAATGCACGTGGGCCCAAGGTTCGAGGCACGTGGACTCGGAGACTTGGAGGTCATCTGGAGAATACACGTGGCCTAGCTTTTAAATATCCCACGGTGGGGATTGATTTGTTTGGCATGTAATCGACTAGGTCGATGCTTTGATTTGATATTGTGAATTGATTGCCTGAATGGAAATGACCGTGAGTGGTCTTGTTGGAATATAATCGACTAGGTCGATTTGATCGATGCTTCGATCAGTGATATGATTACTTGGGTGCCTATTATGAATTGTACTGACTTGCAGGTGAGATCTGAGGCCAAGGTAAGTCCTCTGCCCTGTGCGTGTTTAGGCAGCCTATAGTATAATGGTTTACTAATTGGGCTTAGTGGGATAGAACTCGCTGAGACGTAGTCTCATCCCAGTTTGGGGAAAACATTTCAGGACCCCGATGAGAAGCTGAGGAGGAGAAGTCTGGGAAGGAGATCTCGGAGGTGAAACTTGAGGGGAAGGATTTTGAAAGAAGAAGATAATACCGAGATGGGCCTTGAGTATGGCATGGATGAATTTAGATCCTATCTTCTTTTGAGATCTCCATTTTGATGTGAATAGTTATGAAGTGATTTGTGTTTTGTATAAAAGTTTGGTTATAAATTTCAATATGAAAAATATGGCCCTGCTTTGCTATCCCATCGTTTTATTGTCTGGGGATTTTAATTGCTTCCACATGTGCTTAATAACTGAAAGGGTCGGCGATACTAGTCCTGGGATATCGCTTTATAAAATCGACCAATTAGAAGGATGTGCACGTGCCTGAGGATCGGGGCGTGACAAGGCTGCCTAAATACGCACAAAGCAGATGACTTACCTTGGCCTCAGATCCCACCTGCAAGTCAGAACAATTCACAATAGGCACCCATTTACTCCAAACAAATCGAATCAGTTGATTACATGTCACACAAATCATTCTCCATGAGGAGTATCTAAAAGTTAGGTCACGTGTATTCTCCAGGATGACATTCCAAGTCTCCGAGTCACGTGCCTCGAACCTTGGGCCCACGTGCATTCTCTAAGACGACCTCTTCACTAAGGTGGTACATCAAGTCACCGAGCCACGTGCCCTTTTAGATGCTATTTCTGAATACTGGACCCATGTGCATTCTCTAAGGCAATCGCCAATGTGACGCATCAGATCACCGAGTCACGTGTCCTTTTTACGATGCCCGAGCCCATGTGCCTTCTCTTAGGTGATATCTCACCAAAGTGATGCATCAATTCACCAAGCCACATGCCCTTTTAGATGCCATACTCTATCACCAAGTCACATGCATTCTCCAGGAGGACTTACCGAGTCTCCGAACCATGTGCATTCTCTTAGACGACCTCTTCGCCAAGATGACATACTCAACCAGTGAACTCATGTGCATTCTCCAGGTGATATTCCGATTCACCGAGCCCACGTATTTTCTTTTAGGTGATTACCAACTTACTTTTGATACTAATAACCAATCTCCAACGATTTCTCAATCAAATAATTAACAATCAACTCAATATGAATAACTCCTAAAAATTCATAATTAAATCATATCCATACAAATTGTGGCTCAATTAAATAAACGAACTACGCCACAATGATCCGCACAAGATTTCAGTCGTCGGCCATCTAAATCTTAATTTCCGAAAAATAATTAATTAATTAATTAATTTCAAAAATTAATTAATAAATATTAAAAATTCCATTTAGCTCAAAATAAAGCCCAATTAAATAAACGGACTTCACCACGGTCACCAGCATAAAATTCCAGTCCCGGGCCATCCCAATTGAATTTTCGAAAAATAAATAATTATTTAATTTAATTCCAAAAATTAATATTTAAATACCAAAAATTCCACTTAGGCCCGAAAAGCCTAACTGAAGCCCACTAAGGGTTGGGAAAAATCCCGAGACACTTTCAATAAATAGTAGAATACCTCTACTTGCTAATTGCACACTCAATTTGTCTAATTTGCATCACAATTAACTAATAATCACTAATTCATACTAATCTAACCACTTAAACCTAATTAATTAAAACTAAACAACCCTTAAGCATAATTAGACAACTAATTAGGGATTAGTGAGATTACTCACCAGAATCGCCCGCAAATTGGATCAATCCGACCGGGGCGACGCGGAGAACAATACTTCCCAAAGCACGGCTCGGGTTCGGGGCCGGAAACGGCACTAAAGTGGGCCAAAACCAGCTGGAAACCCACTCTGTGGGTTGCTGGTTTGGCTGAGAAACGGGGGAAAACAGAGATGGTTAGGGGCGGAGAAGGGTCGGGAAGGCAAGTGGCGGTCCGGTGAGGTCGCACGGTGGCTCCGGCGGCTTGCTCGGCCGCTCACGATGGTTGGTCAGAGGTGGAAGTCGCGCGGGAGAGGGACGGCAAGCGTAGGTGGCGCACGGGCGGCGAACGGTGGACGCGTGGCGTGCGCGGGCGGTGTGGATGGCGGCCCGGCGACATGCGGCAGCGACGGCGACGGCGAGCTACTTTGGTCTTCAATGCCTGTGGCTGCTGCTTCTGTTCTTCTTCAGCTTTTGGTTCGCATGAAGGAGAAGAAGAAAGAGGGGGAGTTCGGTCACGTGGGGTGGGGAGAAGAGAGAGGAGAGAGAAGAAGAGATAAGAGAGAAAGAAAGGGTTTGAAAAGTCAAAGAAAGAGAGAGAGAAAGAGAGAGAGAGAGAGAGAGAAGCCAATTTGAATTTGGCAAGAGGTGTTTGGTGGGGGGAATCGCACAAGGGGGAGGGTAGAGGAGAGAGAAAGAGAGAGAGAAAAGGGAGAAAAGGGAGAGAGAAAGAAAAAAAGAAAATTGGAATAATGGTATTATTCCAATTTTCTTTTCTCTTCCCTTTCCCTTTCTATTTTCTTTTGGTTTTCAATTTTTCCTCCGATAATTTCTTTCTTGAAATTTCGGATTCGCCAATAATTTGACGGATGATGAGACGGTCCTAAAATGAATTGTGACATACTAGAATATTCGATTCCCGAGACCAATTTAAATTTTATGGTTAGAATCGATCAGACATAATTTTAGCTCAATCTAACTAATTAGGTAGCTTTTAGGGATTTTTTACCGTGGATACATCCCCTAACAGCTTCACCTAATAAGTTAGTTAACTCGTAAGTGATTAGCTCAGAGAAAAAGGACCATAAACACGTTGACGAAATGCCCATTTCACTTTAACGAAAATAGGGTTGAATTTCATAATGTCATAGAATAAATATGAAAAAAATTATTGGGACTAACAATAAAATTTAGAGGGGCTGACTAGATTAATTGAAAACTTAAACAATGTATCTGGTAAAAGATAATAGGATGTATTTTGATATTACCAAAAACAAATTTGAAAGAATCAACTAAACTGGTGTTACTATTAAACAATTATATGCAATAATGAATATATAAAAAATAGCAGACAATAATAAATAGTGATTTGATTTTATCCCCAAGTTTACGTCCACTTTTCTACATAATAGCCTCAACATGGGTTGCAATTCACTAGTAATCTTTAAGAGAAGTTCCAATCAGCACGTATTGCTCTATTATAAGATATATCACATTATTAGAACGCAAATAACGCTATCACTCTTGTACACGTCCTCTTGTCACCTATTACAAAGCAACAAGAACACTACAAAGAGAATTATAAATGGATAGTAGCACGGTTTGATTAGAACGGAGAGATGATATAATAAAACAAGCTTTCTCTACATCCAACCCTTTTTAGCCACTTTAATACTTTTTATTAGACATCTTCAATCCATCCCTTGGAAATGCTTTTGAGGATGTGAGAGCTATTGGGAATTGAATGGAGTTGTCACTGAGATCTACATCGTTGATACTATCCTTTCCTTTGGATGATTGCAAGGTTTTCCAAGATAGAGTCTGCAAGCATTGTTAAATTATTTATACCTCTGGCTATTTGACCAAAATAGTCATTGGTGCTCTAACTCATTTCTAGTTCTCTGGCTAAGAACTCTCAACCAATTAACGGCTATATTCTACCCATATACAGTCATCTACAAATGCACTTATTGAGCAGCACCATTCAAGACTAGACTACCCAATACATTGCTTCTTATCACCTTATCACTGCATGCACCCTTATCACTAGTTCGTTGGTGTTGCCCATGCTCAAACTGTATGGAACGACTTGCGATCGATTATCCAATAACCGTCCTAAGTATGTCATCTTCCAAACACTTTACATTGGTGACAGATCAATCATGGTATCTCAAATTCCTCATGAACACCTTGTCTTATTTGACTTGTTCTCCTCCTGGCATGATCCTCATGCTTGTAATCAGTCTTCATTGAACTCACAAAGACCAACACAATTATCACAATTTTTCTTAAATCATCATCGCGTCATTAAGATGAATGTCTTCACTTATCATAGAAGTAGTAAACCAAGGATAGTTTTGGAATCTCCAAAATACCATAAGGATGTTCTCTCAACAAGAATTGCTGTCAATTGACCAAATCTTGGATTCCTATATTTGAAAAATATATCGCATATTTTTATCCAAGATCAATTGCTGTCAATTGCTGTCAATTATCCAAGATCATTATCTGAAGAAGGAAACACCAAATCAAAGTCCAACTAAGACTTTCTTTTTATACCGCATCCATTATGAATCGATCTACTTCCTCTAATAGGGTTGGCTCCAGTATAAAGGCTCAAACTTAAGATATAATTTAATAACTCTCTACCCTAATGTTTGTAGCCAAGTCCAACTGTTCATCCACCATAGTAGCTCTCTCAACGCCTTAATGGGCACTTATTCTCTACAAACGCTAATTGAGCTTGAGCTCTAGCATTATGTCTAATGGGTTCTTCATTGTTGTGATCTTCTTCACATCAGCCATATATTTCGCCACAACATCTCAAATGAAATGGTACTTAAGGTCGTTGTACTTCATTCACTTATGATAAATTAGATTACAAGCTAGATATTTTTTGTACCCTGATTATCCTAATGTATAGCAATGTTTTGCTACTCCAACCTCAAAGTCTGAGAGCATACCTCTTAGCCATATAATCTCATTCGTTGTAAAAGACAATGTCATGTACTTTGCCTCAATCAAAGACAAGGTATTTTGGTCTTGTAAGTATGCCTTCCAACTCATTGCACCACTTGCTTGTCTAGTCACATTGTTCGTCAAGGAACTGCACTCATTCAAGTCACTAGCATGATTTGAATTTACATGACCTGTGGTCTCTTTACCATTATCGTCCATTTGATACACTATACCAATATTTGTTGTCCCCTTCAAGCATATGACTATCCATTTCATAGATTCCGATTGTACATGCCATGATATACATAATGCTACCCACTACATCAGAATAAGGAACACGGGGCATATGTTCCTCTTCCTTAGTCTATGATGAGTTTAAAGTGCTTAGCTAAAGGTATACTCACAGATTTCACCAATCACATGCCACAATCTTCTCAATATATTTCTTTTTATATAGACGCCAAAACTCTTGTAGCCCTATCACACAATATCTCATACCTAATATGTTCTTTGCAATACTTAAAATTTTTCATTTCAAACTCAGCATTGTGGCACTTTAGCATGTGAATATCAAACATATCCTTAATTGTTGCCAACATGTTATCAACATATAATAACAGCTAAATCAAATGCCCATCCTCCAAATTCTTAAAGTCAACATAGCCATCCAATTGAAATTTGAACTATCCTATTCATGAAAGCATCAAAACATTTATACAACTACCTAGGAGAATGTTTCAAGCCATGCAAAAATTTCTTTATTGAAATAGTATATCCCTGAAGTTGCACTGTGAAGCAACATTGTTTTTACATTTAGCTGCTCTAGCTTGAGATCTCATTTAACAACTAAGGCAAGTAATACTTGAATAGAAGTATGCCTTATCTTATGAGAGAACATCTTATTGTAGTAAATGTCCTTCGATTGAGTATGCTCCTTCACAGCAAGTCTCGTCCTATACCTCTTTAACCCTACATTAGGAATACCCTTATTCTGTTTTTAGACCTAGTTGCGTCAAACTATCTTCCAGCTTTTGGGTACTTTGACTAGATCCTATGTTTGATTTCGATAAAGTGACCCCATCTTTTTGCTCATAGCCGCTAGTCACTATGATGGCTTAGCACTAGCCATTGCCTCATAATGAAATGAATATACATTTGTCTCCACCTTATCACCAATAGTCCTTGCATGAGCAATATTTGTATGACCATAATATATTGGTAGTTTGATTTGCCTTCTCTATTGCTTGTGGCTATACTGTGTTGCGACTTTACTAGTTATTCAAGATCATCAACTTTAGGAACTATAATATCGGCCTCTATTACCTCTGAGTTGTCAAAAGTCTCCACTTAAAAATTCATTTCACAATTGACACCATGACTCATTTGTTCTACTAGTAGTGTTTGAGGAGTCCACCATTGAAGTATAATGTCACATCTCTACCAACTAGAAAACCAAGTGATTCGAGACCATTACACTATAGCTAGTAGCCTTTGACCCATGAACATAACCTAGAAATATGCATTTCTTTGCCCTTGCTCAAGCTTAACATCATTTTCATGAGTATATGCAAGACATCCGAATACTTGTAGTCTAGAGTAGTCAATAGGACTCAACCATACTTCCTCATGAGTTTTCACTCGATGACACATGATGGAGATCGATTAACCAAGTAGCAATCTATGTTCACTACTTTAGCCTAAAATTCCTTGCCCAGTCTTATATCCGAAAGATACGCCAAGCTCATTCAATCAAAGTTCTATTTGTTTCATCGCGTGACACCATTCTATTTTGGTGTCCAAGGCATTATGTTGTATCCTGCAACCCCTTCTCCATTCCAAAAATTGATAAAATATTTACTACAAAACTCCATGTTGTTATTGATCCTAAGGCACTTAATTTGTTTATTGAGTGCTTCTCAATATGTGCCTTAAATTTCTTGACCTGTTTGAACACCTTAGATTTGTGCTTTAGAAATCCATACCTTTTTTTCATATAATCATCTATGAATATTAGCATAAATCGGAGATGGGCCCAGACTTATAAATGAATATAACAAATCGGTTACTTGGTCAAATGCATAATATTAGTGAATATAACTCCGCTCTACTTCCTAAAGATGTATTGCTCACATAAGTCCAGTTTCTCTGTCTTCTCATCTTTGAGCAACCTACTCTCACTTACTACTTGTCTCATTCTTATGCCCTAATGGCATATGCCATATCTTAGTCAAGTTTGAGAATGACTCATCTAATGAAACTATAGGAGCTCTAGTCATGGTCTCTCCCAGTAAAATTCACTATCTTCCCTTCATCACTGTGGTGGCACTTCAAGAGATTTTCAGTACTCTTGCTTCAATAGTATACTTAAACCTGATGTTATCAAGTGTTACAAGAGAAATATGGTTATTCTTCAGCTTTGGTACATGCCTCACGTCTATCAAGTATGTGCAATACTTCATTGTGCATCCAAATCTGAATTGTCATTGTCTAGATAATCTTTTAGGCTATGTTATTCCTCATTGGAACTTTATCACCATGTGCAGTATAGAAAGTTATAAACCATTTCCCATGAAAAATCATATGATAAGAATATCCTAAATTCTAGCACTATGCATCTCTTGACAAGTCAATAGCACACTCAAGACAACCTTTGCACCATTGGTGCTTTCCTCGGCAACTTCCATAAAATTGCACTACTTATGGTTTTAGTCAACAATCGCACTCAAGAAATCTGAATTGTCATTGTCCTGATCCCATTGGAACTTTATCACCATGTGTAGTTTAGAAAGTTGTAAACCATTTCCCATGAAAAATCATATGATAAGAACATCCTAAATTCTAGCACTATGCATCTCTTGATGAGCCAATAGTCACACTCAGGACAACCTTTGCACTATTGATGCTTTCCTCGGCAACGTTCGCAAAATTTCACTACCTGTGATATTTTGCATATTATCTCTATTTTTTAGCTTCAAGCAATCTATCATAATGTGCCCCTCCTCGTGATATTCAAAGTATATCACGTAACCGACTTTTTATGGTGAGACTTCAATCTATTTTTACCTCTACTCTAGGATTTCGATGTTGATCCCTACCTCAAATCATAAGTCCTCACGCCACCTCTTGTGCTAGATCCTCATCTTACAACTTTCTCTACCACTCTTTAGAGAACACAACAAATTGTACCTCTCATGAGGTAAATGCAATATGCCCTATAATAGTGAATTAGTGAAACATATCCATGACTCTAGTAGAGAAGCCAACAATAGAATGCCTTATTTTTCATCATCTAGGGTCTCTTCAACGTTTTTCAAGTCCATTATGAGTTTGTCAAGCACATCTAAATGGGATTTGATGGAAGAATCTTTAGTATAACAAACTTGACACATCCTCTTCAACATGTATAAGCGATATTCAAACCTTTCTTTGCACATCGTGATTAAAGTTTTGCCCACAACGCTAGAGCATCCTTCTCTTCGGGCACCATCGTTAATGCCTCATTTGATATATTCAATAAGATTATACTCCTTCCTCTCTCAACGACCTCATCTTTATCAGCATCTTTCATTGTTTCTGGCAACTTAGCCTTGCCACCTAACGCCTCGGCCAAGTCTTGGGTTTTTATTAACGCATGCATCATAATGCTCCACAACCCAAAGTTATTCCTCCCATTAAACTTCTTAAAATTTCTACTATTGCTTTACACATAATTGCAATAACATATTTTCTAAACAATGATCAAACAAGGAAAAATCTCAAATCAAATCCAGAAAATTATAACGGTAGCTCCGATACCCACTATGGCAAAATAATGCAGAATCTAACGAATCTTGAAATTAAATCAACACAATATTACTAGAAAATAAAAGAGAAATAAAAAATGAAATATTTATGTGGCTTGGGTCTCAATATTGGTACCTATTCCATGGAGATAGCCAGCACTAAAATTCCAATCGAAAAATTTTAGAGTCACAATCATTTACACACTCAAGTGTTTCCCAGTTCTAGACACACCTAAACCCACAATGCTCACAAAGAAAAAAATAAGTTTGGATGTAAAACTATGTTGCATATATATCATCGTGTGTTCCCGCTCCTATGCCGAGCTAAAGAAGAGCTTCCCCGTTGTTTCTCTTTTGTGTGGTTGTAGTTGAAGGAAGACTGAAAATAAAAGCCACTTTATTTTGTACCTCTGAAACCCACCTAGGACTTTCTTTAGAGTATTCCTTTTGGTTCCTCTTAAGCGGCATTTTGAAGTGTTAACAATATTAGGTTATTAAATATCTTTTAGACATGGCAGCTTGCCACTGCCCGAGCCTTGTCATTTCCCTGAACCCAGCCTAGTACGCTAGGAGAAGGGCTTCACGGGGATCAAAGGTGGGTCCCTAACCCTTAAAGGGCTTGGCCGGGATACCCAATGGGACCACTATCCCATACTACTCCCTCCCACTTGCCTGTAAATGGCTTGTGGGGGGGAGTCCTCCTGGGATGGTCATTTCAGGAGGGAACCTTTTAAGGTCATGTTCAGGACCAAAGTGTTAGCAATATTAGGTTATTAAATATCTTTTAGACATATTTGTGATATTTTCTCTTATTTCTATATCTATTTTGAATATGTATATATGATTTGATTTCCTCTATGTAATCCTATAAATAGGCTCTTTATGCACTCTTTTCAATATTTCGAATTATACATAAAATTCCCCAATTCTCTTTTCTACTTCATATTTATCTTGAAGGAAAGTCAACCGAGTGGCAATCAAAGGAGTTCAACTCTTGGTCTCATACCTTGGATAAATATGAAAAAACCCTTGTTGGTTGACCAAACGTCAGATTGATAAATCCCAACAAAGAAAAAAAATTATAATCCAAGACTATCATTTGAAGAATGCAACACCATGTCAAAGTCCCACTCGAACTTTTCTTCTATGCATCATCCAATACGAAGGTCCACATCCTTTGTTTGGGTAGAGTTCAATATACTAATTCAAGATCAAGACATAATTATAATGTATGTGAGATAAAATAGAATAACCAATTTCACATATTTTTCCATGAGTATAATATTTCTAAAATAAGTAATTGAGTATAATTGAAGGAAAGAATTAAAAAAATGGAAAACCCTTTAAAGGAGGATGTTCTTTCTTTCTTTATATAATAATATAGATGAAGTTCAAATACTTTTAAATCCAATGTCTCTAACAATCGACATAGTTATATTTCAAAATCAAATCAAATCTACCTAGTGAAAAATGTGAAAGTGCTAGTATAAACTATGTAACCTCATTCGAATCGTGTTGGTTGTTTACACATATTATTTTTTGTTTTGCAGAAAATTTGTATGATGAGCATAAAGTAAACAAAAATATAAAGAATGAATCCATTGATATTGTGTATAAAAATGAAAACACCCAAGCAGTAGAGAACTGAATGGCCAAGCGCTTGATTTGGATGTGGTAAATTAGAGATTCTAATCACAACATCTTCCACTGAAAGCAAACTTAAGAGGCTAGTTAGTTATCAAATAACGAAGCCTTACTCAATGTACGAACCTGAATAACAAGATTTACCCTATATTGACAGAATTAGCTCTGTCAAAGGGTTTACCGTGACCGTGCTGTAAAACAAGGCATTGATAATTAGTTAAGTCAATTCATAAGGAGCAACATTTCTAAGCAAACATAACGAAATATTTATTAGAAGCTTTGCCAATAATGTTGTAATGCGTTTTGCAAATAATGGGATATAGTAGTGGTATACCATTAGTTTCTTAATAAAAAATTAGAGCTAGATATTGAATTGTACAGGTGAATTCTTTTTCTTCATAATTGCTTTCAAAGTTGGTTTCATTTACTTTGTGTGACTTTGAAGAAATTTAAAATATTATTTATTTTTGGAAAACTTTCATTGTGACAGAATATAGTCTTGACATTAAGATGTTATATGTAGTCTAAATCAGAATTAAAAAGGGTACACTTTGATGCTCACCACATGACATTAACTTTGCTTCTCTAATTGGCACATGGCATGAGACGTGACTTAGTTTTGTCACGTGGCCCGCACTAGCATGATTGTCGTATGGCACTTCACTTTACTTTTTTGATTGCCACATGGCATGACATGCGCATGCTTTTACCATGTGGTCCGCATCGACCAATATCCATCAGCTTTTTGATTCATCATCTCTAAATTTCAATCTCTTACAGTATGTATGTATAGATTTGTACTTATTAGTAAAGTTCCTAATTGTTTACAAATTTCTCAATACAAGATATAATTCTCAGAAAATCAATTTATAGTACCATTTTATGAAATGTTGGTATTGCTGTTTTTGCAGGACTTCCAAAAATTGAAGTACATTAATTTTAGTAACTGTGAATCACTGGTTCGTATGCCTGACCTTTCTTGTGCTCCAAATCTTGAGGAATTGGTTCTCTGTGATTGCAAAAACTTGGTAAAAGCCCATGAATCTATTGCATATCACAACAAGTTACAATTGTTGGATTTAAGGGGGTGCAGAAAATTTGAAAGATTCCTGATATTCCATGTAAACTCAAAGGCTTGAAAAAGCTTAGTTTACAAGGGACTGCTATTAAAGAACTTCCTTCATCAATAGAAAATCTTGTTTCTTTGAAAATAATGGATTTAAGTAATTGCAAGAACTTGGTAAGTCTTCCATCTAGCATTTACAAGTTACAAAACATTGAACTCTTGGAAGTTGGGTATTGCCCAAATTTAATAGGATTTCCAAAACACGAGAATTCAGCTGATCCGTGCATGAAGAATGGACTTTCAAATTTGCTTTATTTAGGTCTTGGGGGATGTAATTTTTCTAAAATAGAATTTCTTGAGAATCCTTCCTGTTGTCCCTTGTTGCGACAATTAATTCTGGCAGAGAACAATGTTACAAGCCTTCCCACATCCATCCGTAAGCGTGATCATTTGTCCATATTGGTAGTTTCATATTGCCATCAATTACAAGAGTTACCTGAGCTTCCACCATTTTTGAAGCATCTTTTTGCTGATAATTGCAAATCTCAACAAAAAAATGGAGATTCAACATCATTTTCTGCTTTTGTCCGTGGAGTGTTGACCATGGCTGACATTCCCTCTTTAGACCAGGTTAGACTCTCTCTCTCTCTCTCTCTCTCTCTCTCTCTCTCTCTCTCTCTCTCTCTCTCTCTCTCTCATGGAGTATATGTAGGATGTATTGTGCTCTTGTATATTGCAATAGTAGTATATGCAAAGGCTCAAGAAAAGCAAACACATATAAAGTGATTATGCACATTTTTGCATGTAATAAAGTTGGCTACCATACTATTAGAGGAATAATTTCCATCACATGAGAGTTGTATGTTAATGCCAACAAGGGTCAATGAATCTCTACTTATATAGAGAGCTCTAGTTTGAAGTGGAATTCACTAGGATTAATAACTAAACTCAAAATGAATTTTTTTTATTTGAGAACTACGATTAACAAACTTCAGTACTTTCTAACGGTCTATCCTTACAACAGACGCCTCCTAATTAGATAATCTGGCTCCCTGAAGGAGAGATGCCAGAGTGGGTCCTCCCTATTGAAGAGAGTTCTATATCATTCATGGCTTCGAAGGACTTGTATGACAAGTTTCTTGGGTTGTTTCTCTGTGTCATTTTCAATAATGATGAACAAACGAAGTTTCCAATAGTTGAGATTTTACCACATGTGAATGGCGAAATGAGGGATTGCAAAGGAGGAATGAACTTCTTGGCAATGGATTCTGATCAAATCGTGCTTTGGTATTTCACACCATATGATATGTGGGGAGACGTCAATTTTGGTCAGATTGATGGGAGATATGTACACTTTAGCCTCACGGTATCAGCTACAAAAGTGAAAAAGTGGGGATTTCGAATAATATGCAAGCCACTTGATGACAATTTAAAGATTGAGATTCAAGATAATCGGCTAATTGATCTAGCTTTACTCCGCGAGGTTGTTCTTGAATCAACAAATTTAGATGTTGAGAGTCCACTTATGCACCAAGATAGTTTGATCGAGACAGATCTACAGAAAGACTTGCGGGATTATCAAAGGAGTAGTGAGGAACATAGTCAAATAGTATCAAAGGGAAATCCTAAGCTTATTCTCCCTCATGGCATGCGAGACAAGAATATGTTGACTTCCAATTCGATCGGCAGAGATGAGGATGGAAGCGTTGGCTTGCAGCTTTTGTTGTTAGAATGATCATATAGGTAAATGAACTCGCTAATCTCCATTACAATTCATTCTTTCTTGTTGTTCTTCTCGCCTTCTTTTCTCAAAAGAACTTGTGACCCGCTATTAATACCTGCTTTTACCCATATATTAACATTGAGGCAATTTATGTGTCCATTTTAATTGGCGTTAACTTTGCTAGCTACAACGATGAAAATAAGCATGCAAAGGTTGTGGCTGGAGATTTACATGAGAAGGGGGATTGGGTGAATAATTTCGTGTGTGTGGAGAAAATTTCATTCCAAACATAGTCGAACAACAAGTTCACGTGCTCTCACCTGTGGCGAGTATGCAAACATAGATTTACATTTTTTGATGTTTTTATTTGCTTGCACCTTCAGTTCTCGCCACTTTCATTTCCTTGTATTTTTGTCTCAAAATTTATTTCCGTTCAATGTAATCTCAATTCCATTGCATCCACTTTTATTTGCATTTAGTGAATTTCAAGTAGATTCACCCCTCAATTCAAGTCCCACTTGTGCATTTTATATTTGAGTATAAAATCGCGGAACAATCTCAGTTGTTCTCCCTTTACTCAATTATCATGAGAAACATATTCGACTACATGACTCATAAAAATTACCCCATTATGTCATTTTTATGGAAACAATTTTTTTTGAAAACTATTAATATCCAATTTTCACGGAACAAAAGAAATCTATCAAAACTTATTTTGGTCTTTGTCGAAATACCCTTCCATCGTTATAGAATATAATATATATTTGATGATCGCTTGTTTAAATAAACTATTACCTTCTGTTTTGCTCAAATCCCCATTAATTAACCCTAGTTAATCAAGGGTTAATTAATTTTATTTCCAAATGGGATTCTGTAAGTCTTTCTTCTCTTTATTCAGTTTCTTTGATTTTCCCGCCGTAACCTCCTTCCTTTTCTCCACCATAGCCAAACTTCCAACTTCATTGATACGACGCCAGTGACCTCTGACGCATTGAAGATCGCCACTTGCCAACGGAAGTCGACGAACAGAAGAAGAAGCTCGTCTTCCGAAAACAGAATCCCTAGCGAACCGACGGCTGACGGAGACCGCCCAGCAGAGGTGATGGACTGCCACTGCCGATGGAAGCCATGGAGACTGGCTACGTAGCTTCGGGTCTCCTGAGGTTCTGGGCTTCACGCAGCTTGCTATAAAGATCGAGTAACGCTTGGCAGATCCGAATTTTATTAAGTTGATTTAATACTTGAGAAGGATTTTGAATTTGATTCGGCTGGTGCTGCAATTGCGCGGGAACTTAAGGATGTGTCGTTGAATTTGTTCGAGTGACGTTGAATTGGTGTTTCTTCGTGAGTTCTGTCTGTGAATGCTCAATAGTGAATTCGTAGGTTATCAACATTACAGGCTGCATTATCGGGGACAATCTCTAGAAGGTATAGCTTTTCTTTCTCTATTTTCATGGGTGGCAATTTATTGAAAGAAGTAGGTGAAGTCTAGGTTCAAAGGAAAAACAAGTGGATGTTGTAGGTTGAAAGGGAGGGAGGGAGGGATTTGGGTGTTTTTGAGGTGTCTAGGAAATGTGGATGTGTAGTATGTACTTATCATACAGATGTGCAGTGGGTGATAGGTTTGCCAGGAGAATTGAATTCTGAGAAACTCTGGGATAGGGCTCTGTCTGTATGTTTTTTGAGGCGCTTGAAGAGGCAAAACAATAGAGGAATGAAGAAGATGCAGTGAGATGGCAAGCCACCAGGAAAGGTCGCTTGACTGTCGAGTCCTTTAACCACTTCTTGACTCTGGCAACTAGAGAGAATTGAAAAACAAATTTACTTGGGAGAGTGACAGTAATATGAACATTGGTTGTGCCCATGTATAACTAGTTAGGTGGTTATTTTCTTTTGCCCTTTGGACTGTGGATATGAAAAAGAAATAATCACCAGAAACATGGAGTTTACATTAGTTATCCATTAGAATAGAGAAAGAAGCTGATTGTTGATTTTGAATTCTCAAGCCTTTGCAACAGTTTAAAATTCTCTTTTTATACTTATGTGCTATAGCTTTTATGAAGGAAAATGACCCAGAAGCTAAAACTACTAGATGCTTCTTGAATGTTTGAGTGAAACCTGATCAATGAAGGATAAACTTCTGACATACCAATAATAAGACACACTAGAATGAGCAACATGTAGTTTCTCAAATTAGTTGCAGTTTTTCCTTTGGTGTTGTTAGGGCCATATCAGTTAAAATGTCAGGCAGGATTTGCATATGAATTACAGGATGAGTATGTATTACTTATCATTACTTGGAAGTTTGTGACCAATATATTATACAGGACCTGCAAGATCTTGATCTTATAGCTAGGAGATATGATCTGAATGTTTGTTTATCATTGCTTCTCCACCCCTTTTTATAAATTTTGGATAGCATTGCTATTGTTCTGAATTGATACCCTTACATTATCCACTCACAGTAATTGTTAATCTTTTTTGTGTTTCTACTTTAAACATTTCTTTAATAAACGCTAATATAGTATATCTGAACAAATCTGTTGAAGAGTGAAATTTTCTATGCATTATGGGGCTGTAAATGGTTTTGTTCCCATTATTCTTTCATAATATATGACTATGGCTAACAATAGCAAGAATCTTGCTTTACTATGTACAATGTTTCACGATTCTCCTGTGCTATCGTGCTCTGTCTGAATTTCAGACCAAGAATAATCAAAGAAAAAGCTTTAATCAGGAGAGAGAGAATAGATAAATTACATTTATTTTATTGGATTGAAATAAAGCTGTTGCAAGCTTCTGGACCAGAATGTTGACCGCTCATAGATTGTGCTGTATTGCATGCTTGAAAATGTTAACGTGCTCTTGATGGCCTCAACGGATTATAAATTTATAGATTATTCTGGGTACTATTTCTTGCTTTGCATTACGTGAGGGCGAGTTGTTATGGTGGCTTCACCTCTCTTGATAAATAAGGTGTTGTTAGAGATGCAAAATTCTAAAGTTGAGGGAAGCGAGTCAAGAGACTTTGCAAAATCTCAAGTATGGGGAGTTTAATTGCAATTTCACGTAAAATTTCTAAGTGAGGAGCAAAGAGAGTTGTCCATGTTTCATGCATAAGATCCTCTCTTAGATTCTCAGTGTTGTGAGTATTTGAAGATAGATAATAAATTTCCGGATAAGGTGTATCAATGATTTTGTCTTATAGAAAGTGATTTTCCCAATAGGATTCATGATCTAACACAGTTGGCTTTGACAAAAATCCTGTCCCTAGGATACATTGTATGCACTCTAAGCTCCCTCACTTAGTCTGCATACCGAGCAAAGGATGAGCATCATCAAGCCTTAAAAGTATAGTCAACATGGAGCAAATACGAAAGAGGTGATTTGAAGAGGAAGAAGGCAACTTATATTGTGTTGTTATTATTTGCTTTTGTTAACTATTTTTTATTTGATCTACAAATGCTCTCAACTCTAAGAGGAAGAAGGAAATGGCACTGAGAGATGCACCTACTCAAACATTAAGCAAGAGTAAAAATAAATAAATAAATGTGAAGGAGAAAACATGTTTCATGAAATTCATTTCCTAAATTTATGTTGAAACTACACTAAAAGCAACTTTCTCTCTGACAAATTTCCAAAGTTTGATATGCTTTCTTTATTTTTCCCCTTGTTTTTTTCCTAGGCAACAAGACATGCAGAGATGGAAGCTCTTGATATTCTTCTTGAGCAGTGGCGGTGGGCTGGATTTTCATCTACAGAAGTTGCACAGAAATTTTCAACATGTTCCCTTTATGTGAGGTGAACCATGCATAATGTGTGCAGCAACAGCATTATCAATCGTTGGTACATCTGTTGGTCTACTGAAATAATACTAAACTTTCATCAAATTTATTTATTCAAATATGATTAGATGACTCTTAGCCATTTTTAGGTGTAGAGGAAGCATATTAGGGCTGTGTAGATGATAAATTTGGAGGTTGTGGCTCAATAGTCATTGCATTTAAGTACCTCTGAGGTATGCATTAGGTCAGTTTCGGAACTTGCTTTCGTTGCTGATTTCATATCTACTTAGCGCCCCTTTGAAATTGTGACGTCTGTCTATTGACAAGTATAGCTTACTAGAGGTTTATATGACTCCTTATGTTGATTAATGATGGATATGGTTTCATAGTAATTCTATTTGTTTCCACACTTTAATTATTGCGACAAATAACCATGAAATGAAATGGAGGTTTATGGAACTAATTTTCCACTTTTTCTGTTCTTTCCAAGTCTAAATCTAAGAAACTCAGAGTTTCCAAAAGTGTCAAGAAGTTAAGTTAATATTATAACTTTATTTCCCTTCTTTGTTTCCTTTTATTTTTAAATCAATGTCACTTGTTAGACATTTCCTTTTTTTTTTTTTTTTTTCTTTTTTGGTTTGCCCTAAAAAATTTACTTTTCTAGGAAGTACTACAAGTTAAGGTAACCTTAAATTTTTCTTTCCTTTTCCCATTCCCCTCTGTTTCTTCATTTCTTCTTCCTTGTGTTTTTTCACTCTAGCGAGATTCTTTGATGTCTTTAATGTTCTTAAAATGGTAAATATAACATCTTCAAAGAATTATGATTTTTAACTTTGAGGAATTTATGCTTTCTGATATGCCATGGGCAATGTACGCAATAAAGAAATCTCTTTTCTTGTTTATTAGTTGCAATCGTCTCTTCTTGCATTCATGAGGGCATGTGCTTGTTAAATTGTGGTGTATGGCATTTGTTTCCAATATTTAGCAAGCTTAGCTTCTTCAAAGAAATATGATATATTAACTGAGGAATTTCTGATATGCCATGGGCAATGTACTCAATAAAGAAATCTCTTTTCTTGTTTGTTAGTTACAATTGTCTCTTCTTGCATACATGAGGGCATGTGCTTCCTAAATTGTGGTGTATGGCTTTATTTCCAGTATGATTTTTCATCTGTCTAATGCTGCAATGATCTGACATTCATGTCTCCTAACCTCATTCGGAAGTCATTAATTTTTTACTCAAACTTTGTTGACATAAAAGTTAAAAACTTAGTGAAATAGGATCTATTTCATTGTGATTGGAGCAATGCATAAAGTAGCTAATCTAGATTACAGACAACGTCTTTCTGTTGAATTATTAGTTCTAAAAGACGAAGCTCAAGTATGCTGCTCTTAATAATCTGATTACAAGTGAAATGTATTGTGGGAAATATGAAGTAGCTCATTGCCTTTCTGAATACGACATCAAGCAAGAGGATTCTCCTTGCAGATAAAGGACCACCTTGTGAATCTCAAAAACTATCCCTAATTATTGCACATTTTCATGATAGAGAGAATAAGACTGTTGTTAATAGGGAGCACGGTTCATATGCGACGTTTGGAAGATAGAGCTAATTGAAACCCATCCTAGCCAGTATTAGTATACATGTAATCCATAAATCTTCTCTCAATTAGATCACCAATGCCAATAACTCCATGAGAGAACTTGTCCATCTATATTAAAAGCCTTAAAGTATGCCCTGTTTACAGCATGCTGTTTGATCCTGAAGGACGTTAGGTTTAAGCCCTAACCCAAAACACACCTCTTTTAATCTAATGCAAGAAGTTTACCAAGTTGTATTGCCTAGTTATTGTCAAATGATTTAAATAGTACACTTCAGAGTTAATATGCTTGCCTGAATATCTGTTTTTTGTAGTACAGACCTAAATGTAAACTTCCTAAGTTAAGCGTCCTTTATCCACGAACTTGTTTTTGCTTGGATGATATTTTCTTTTGCATAGTTCTTTGTCAATTAGTCTGCTAAATTATCTCTTGAATGGTATTTGGACATGTTTTCCAAATAGAATCTGTTTTGGGTTTCAAGCTGATGAGCTAGGTGAAAATGCAGAATCATCAGAACTAGTTGGTTGCTTCCATTGAAATTTAATCTTTTTTTCCCCTTTTCAAATGTCTCTGATTTATGAATGTTTCAACTTTTTTCTTGTTTCTCTTGCAGTAATGGAAATTTGATCAAATGCAACCTAAGTATAGTTGATTCAGTGGAACGGTGTTCAGCCATATAATGGTTGCAAAGAATGGGTGTGGAATTTGCTTAGTAACAAAAGGTAAGAGTAATAGATGCACAGTCTTTCCTTTTGGCCAATTTTTAGATGCCTTTATTTATCAAATGTAGCTTTTTCCTCTAGACTAGGTAGTTGTAGCCAGATTGTCATTTGAGAAATGGGATGCCATGTCCTTGGTTAAGGAAAAAGACGAAGTGAAATTTTTTAATAGCTAATCCGTTCATTAGACTCATCGAGAGAAGTATCTTCTTGATCCTTATTGTGAATTACTAACATATATGGTTCTTGGTTGAGCAATTCTCCTATTTGAGCTCTTTAGTTACATGTATTTCAAGAGACTGATCTTACCTTAACCTTTTCATGCGTCTAAGATAATTAGTACGCTTTGGCAACTCATTACATACAGATAATATGGCCTTGAAATAATCTGTCTAGGCAATTATATAATTAATTTGATTTCCTTGTCTGCTTTATAGAACTCTGTAACTTGAATGTCATTTCCCATCGCCATCTTCCCATCCTTTTTCATTCATTTGATGTATATGACATTGTGCGATATATGATTAGTTTAAATATTATAGATAAATACTGAATGCTAATATTTGGATTTCAGCTCCAAAGCCTCACGGGTCATGGGTTACTCAGGCTTCTTATTAGATCTGCGTGCATTGGTTCTTCCTATTGAACCTCTCATGGCTTTGCACAACTAGGTAATACCTTTGGATTATGATTGTCGCTTTTCTGAACATCATGGACAACATGTATGGTATTATGATGCAACTCTGTTGCACGTTGAATGATTGTTAGTTACTTGTGCATATAGTAAGTGAGCTGCATGGTGTAACCTTTTATAGTCCTGTTGAAAGGGAATGGCGTGAATTATGGTGCCGTGGCGATGTTTCTTGCTGTGGCAAGAGGATATGATGCTCATGCTAAGATGGAGTATACCTATAGCTATAGATTTCCTTGTATGATAGGAGCGAGTCACAATGAGGACACTATAGAGGTCTTCAATATGAAGTTAGACAACATCCTTGCTCTTCATTCATGATTCTTGGTTTATTCCAATTATATTGTTCATTTTTGTTATTCCTGTTAGTTAATCTCTTCATTTGACTATAACCTAAGTCAAACTTGTAGTTCAAGGTAGTTCCCATTTTTGAGGTGATCTCGTCATGAAATTACTTCTGAACTATAGTTTTGTGACTCTTTGTATTCTACATGTAAAGCACAAATCTGGATTGGTGCCGATTCTAGCACAATAAGATATTCTCCTGTTTGTGTGTGATATCAGAAACAATTGATTATTTTATCACAAATGTATGGTCAAACGGCCTTTTGAGTATAGAGACTTGTTTGAATATTATTGGCAATGTTTAAAATTGTATTTTTTTTATAAGACGATGTAGTTAAACATCTAACATTGCATAAAGGAGCTTTAAATTATTCTATGCACTCTGCCTTACAATGCATGTGCCATTTACTACTTTTCCAATTACAGAATTTCCTCAAGAAGCTCGAGAGGAGAAGGTTGATTCTTGTCCAGATCAGTTTTTGCTTGGTGGTCATGTGTTCACTGAGAATTGAAGCTTCAGTCACGTGTTAATTTCATACTTTAACTTAATTATTAGACCATTAAGATAATTTACGGCATGACCCTATGTAGGCACCACGTTTCTGATGCTAATTTTTGTCATCAACATATTATGTAATCTACTTGATTTTTTTCCTTTTTTTGGAGTGTCTAGAACTTTGAGTTAATTCTAGGCGTGTTATTGATGTGTTTGAGCACTAGAGTTCGGACTATACCTTGTGTGATCCCTAATGATGATAAAAGTTGTATATAATTCAAATGTCATTTGCATGGATTTCCTGGCAAAGAATGCATTGATGGATTTAAGATTTATGGTTGTAGCAATTATGTCGTGAACACACTTGAATAGATAATATTGTTGAGTCGGTTAATGTGGTTATCCTTGTTGACTTTACCTAGCATTATACAAAATTGTGGGAAAATCTCAATGATTTGATATGGTCACGTAATGACCATGATTGGTTTAGATAGTCAAGTGGTGGCTCCAAGATTAAATAAAGTCTCAATATTTTGCTCGGTCAAGAGGCAATTTCTTCCCCAAGTGTGCTTTCAATATTGTTCAATCCTCCATGAGAGACCTTTTTTCTTCCAGTTATGAAATGTTGAATTTTGAGTTCTTTTTAGCTGGTAATGATCATATTACATCCCAATCTATTAAAACATTTGAAAATACCAAAACATTTGCTTGAAAGACCAATAGTGGAACACTAATAGGAAGATTGTAATTTTCAACCATAATGTGTCCAAAATTTCTATAAAATGTGGGCTAATATTAATTGCATGATATTTTGGTCCTTGAAAAATGCTCTGTTATAATATTTACAAAATATATTGAGAATATTATATTGCTCAATCATGGTTATGTGTTATTATTATATAGGGTTAGCATGTCTTAGTTGCAATAATAAAGTGATTGGCCGAACAGTGAAGATCAATATTTTAATAATGACCTGTAATGGATAAGTCTATTAAAATATGCTACATAAATAGGTCATGGTCTTCGTTCACCTCCTAATTGCATGCACCAATGGTTTATTCCTCAAGACCATCTAAGGTAGGAGAAAGGGGAAAAGGCCTATTCCTGAATTTGTATGGCTTTATCCATATTACATTGGTAATTAGAGAGAATTCCTAGCTATTTGTTGTTGCATTCTCTACCTAAAGACAAGTTTCTAGGAAAAGTACATCAAAATTAAAAAAAAAAAATTTCTACCGTCTTTTTGAAATGCTAAATTAAATATGAATGTCCTAGTTATTTCCAATCATGGGAGACAAAAGTTCTATGAAGAGATTGCTTCTTAATTTTATGGCATTTATATTTCCTTACACATATGTTGAGTTGTCATATAGAGTACTTTACAACATCTTGTTACAAAGCGCACCAATGTAGTAATACGTACGTAATATCTCCTTTGTGAGATGCTTAGCGCATGACAAATCACGAATGCATTTTAATAGAAAAATAAATAAGTACAAAAACGTTAAAAAAAAAAAAAAGGAAGAGTGGGAGAAAGGACAATAATAAAGCTCCAGCCCATCCCTTAAGTTCGGCCCTATGCAGCCCGGTCCAATCACAAGTGCAGCCCAGCCCATTGCTTCAGCCCATAACTCGAGCCTATAGGACCCTTAGCTCAACTCGCCGTGGCTGCGCCTCTGCCTCCGCCTCCACCTCTGGCGCAGGGCCCCTCCCACCGCCGGCATGTCTCTGCCACTGCCGATGGCTCCTCTTTTTGGGTTTTCCCCTCTTCAGTAGCCATCACTATCGCCGCCTCGCCTATGACAGTCTCGATCTCAATCCGACTACGCTCGCTCCGCGATCCTTCAAGCGCCATGCTCCAGCCTCCTCTTCTTCCGTCATCTGCCCCTCTCCAGCATTGATTTGGGCTTCGGCCTCGGGATTGCGCGTACCCGGCGTTGAGTTTCTGAGGGCGATGGCTTGAAGACGTTTGTGGCCTTCGCTGACTCATTGATGACGCCCACAGCTAAATCAGGTCGTTTTGTATCTGACTAAATTCTAGATATGATTTCAGTTCATTCCTGCTTTACCCTCGCTGTTGTTCGAGTTCTATTGCGGTTGATTACGCTGTGGAGGAGGAACCGAGTTTGCAAGGAAGGTGTTCGCTGAAATGAGTAAGCTGGACTCTGTTTCGAGGAGTACCTGTCCACGATAGAGATAATCGACGACTGACCCGGCGGTGGTCGAGGAGAGCCACGTCTCCAAGATGTCCAAAGAATGGAAATGCGCTCGTTCGTGTCCATCTCTCTCTCTCTCTCTCTCAAGTCTCAACTCAACCAGACCAAAAGAAAGAATTAACCTCGAAAGAGTTTGTACGAAAGGATCGGAACTGGAGATGGTGAAGCAGACATGGTGGGCTCAGGGAAGGTACTTGGGATCGACCGGCGGGTGAGCTCACGCCGTACCGGCCGTATCACCTTGAACTCGAACTTGGGGCTCTCCACCTCCTCCAACGCCAGAATCCGCAATCAGCGCAAGAGCAATTCAGGACCCGAAAGAAAGTGACAAACCCGATCGGTGCGGGGAAAGAGAAGAGAGGGACACCTCTTTGTAGAACTCGGCCAAGCGCCGGAAGCCGGAGGATTCTCGCGAGACGTGGCAGAGACACGCCGCCTTTCTTGCCATTTTTCGATTCTGGTTTGGCGAGGAGTGAAGGACTGGCTGAATTAGAGAGAAGCTTTGTGGTCGAGAGAGGGAAACTCTTGGCTTCTTTCTTCTTTTGATTCTGGCTGTTGATTTTTAATGTCAGAAAATTGACGAAAAATTGAAACGTGATTTGGTGTTTATGATTCTTGTAAACGACGACGTGTCCCAACAGCCTCCTCAGTTCATTCTTTCTTTCGACTTCTCAGCCTCAGGGTTGGGCTTTGATTCATTGTCCATGTGCTGCCCCGTCTTAAAATGAGTGATGCAATATCATGCTCTAGATTAAAATTTCATTTTTCATCGCATGAATGATAAACAAGTCATGATCTCATTAGAGAATACTTCTCATCGACAATGAAAAGCAGCGAATGACTGATGACTGTGACTACGACTAGCGACGATAGACGGCGGTAGCGACATTGGCGACTGGCAGTGCCCACTACTGGCAACAGACAGCGAAGAAAGGGACGTGGCTGATTGAGTTGTACTTTAGATAGTTTTGTAGTTATAAGCTATGGTTAACACACAAATGAAATGTATCAATTAAATCAAGTTTTAAGCACAATAGCTTAGAACATGCCTGTATATTTTTAATATAAGAATATGCTTGTTGTTGTGAATAAATTTGTGACCAATGAGAACGTCCGTTGGTCTGTGGACGGTCGTGCAAGCGTTTTTGTTAAAGAAGATGAGCGAACATCAAGGAGAGACGAAGCTGCCACTGTACCCCAAATATTGATGGAGGGGCTGACCATAAGGCCTTTGTTTTCGAACTTCCTTCCCCTTTTTTCTAATTTTCCTCTGTTTTGTTTTGGCCACTCCTAAATTTTCTTCGCTCTTCAATGGAATTATTGTCTCGTCTTCATTTATAGGACCACCATTTCGAAGCTTGAGTTGTGTTGTTGCTCCTGTTGCGGATGATAATTAATTCTTATGATTTTTCTTATCCTTTTTGTAAAAAAATATTATAAAAAATCATAAACTAATATACATGTGCAAATTTACCAAAAACTAATTTTTGACCACAAAAAATCATAAAATTACATGCCTGTGACAAATTTACCCTTCGTAAGTTTCCGTTGAATTTTACCGTTAAATTACTAAGTTGGATAACACGTGACAATTGATAGGTATACCGTTTAAGGTTTTACTCTCCATTCGACTGGCTGGTGGTTTTTCGTGGTATTAATTAGAAGGTAAATTTATTACAAATATATCATTTTATTTTGGTAGTTAAAAAATTAGTTTAGGGTAAAATTGTCATAAATGTAAGAATTTAGTACTATTGATTATCAAAAATTTAGTTTGGCGTAAAATTTTATTGGTTTACCAATTTGGAGTTTTTTGTGGTGCTAACTATTCTTTTTTAAAATAATTTTTTTGGTCCTAAAACTGCAAATTTGGTTGTTAAATTAGCTCTTACTACTGGAGGTTGGACTATTCTTTTTTTCTTTTATGTGGTTGAACTACTCACGGTGGCGCTTTTGGCACCAACAGGGAGCCCTTGGTAACGGATAATTGCTTTGTACTTTTTGCAACAAATTTGTCTCACTTTTTTTTTTTTTTTTTTAAGGCAAAGCTTATAAGTTAGAACTTGAGCCCATAATGCCGAGGATTTGAGACACCTTTTAAATATTTGTTTGTAAAGCCAAAGGATTAAAACGGATATTGGTGATACTTTAATCACAAAAGAATGAATTTCGGACATTTTTTTTATAGTCTTTGAAGTGTTTGTATGTTATGAAATTTTGCGTAGAAAATACTATAAAATGCACAAAAGCACGACCTTTTTTTTTGGGGGTGGGGGGGAGGGGGTGGTGGAACAATCCCTGAAGAGATCATAGAAAATCTCGTTAGTCGGTTCTTAGTCTATGCGTGAGAATTTCAAATATTGAAAGACATGTGAACTAGAAATGATATTTTGCAATTTGATCTTTTTGGTTGTTAATTTGACAATTAAATTATGGGTTTTGTTAACCATGCAACAATTCTTATACACTATAAATTCTGTGCCCTAATTTAATTTGTGCATCAAGAACTTCCGACTTGAAGATTTCGATATGAATAAGAGAACCGAAAATCATTTGGTGCAATTCACTAATTTTACTTATTAAAGCTCAAAATCAGATCTTGAGTTCTGTTCTACAACATATATCAATTCTACTATGTGAATTTCATGTCATGATATTTAACTAGGTTGCGAAAATTTCAATCTAGAAGTTTCATAAATTTTCTGAATAATTACCTTATAACCAGGAAAACGAGCTTCAAATTAGATGTTGATTTCTTATCATGCTACCCACAGCAATTTCGGTCATTTTGCATCTTTAATTTTAAATAAAATCCACTCAAGGTGCCCGAATCCTAATAATTGGATCATTGTTAGTTTTTTAGATGCATGAGTAAGCTTCGTGACACTGTTTAAATGTCCAAATTCCCTTCATTATCGCATTACTCACAGCAATTTCGGTTTTTTTTTTCAGCTTTAATTTCTAATTCAGGGCACCCAAATCGAGTTTTATGGTGCAAATTCGTTCTAATTGGAACGTCATTAGGCTATCAAATAAATGGTTAACCTTCGTGAAAAGGGGGTATAAGCTGGCGCGTGATCTAAAGCTAGAATGACCATACAAAGGAGGAGGAGAAATGAGAGGTATACTAAGGGAGTAATTTTTCTCATCAGTTACAAACGGACAGGAGTGATTTTTTCAGGATCTTATGGATGGGAACAAGAAACTATATATCTTGATTCCTTTTGTGTATGTAAAAATCCTACTATTCATTTCTTTTTAGAACTTTGTAGCCCAAAATGAAAACGAAATATCGTCACAAATTGATAGAAACACAGGGTTTTATTTAATCCTTTTCATCCCTCATAATTTTAAAGTTAATGCTTTCACAAATGGCTTTCTAAATCTAAAAGAGATCAGTCGATAGAAACAGAGAGATCTATGTAAAGATGCAATAAAAATACAAGGTCCTGCCCATTGAACCCTCAATAATCTTTCCTGCTTCAGTACTTCCTCAACATTTTATTGACTCGTATATCTATAGATGAGGAATAAGGAAAAGCACCCTTTAGACCCTATTATAGCTGTCTCATAGTCACCTAATTGATTAATTCAGTACGCTGCTCCGGTGCTAATGCTGGTGCGGGGACAGTGGTCTCATACTGTAACATGATATACTCCTCCCATAATTCATCCACAGACTGACCAAGAAGGATCACGAAAAACGCATCGGAGTACAAACTCTCCATCATTGCGTTGAGGTCCGACACGAACCCACGCCTCTTCGCGCTGCAAAACTCCAGGAAATACGCGGTCACGGCATACCCATCGTCCCATCTGGAACCAGACCCTCTCGTCGGCCAATACTTTGATGGCCATCCGGCGTTCAACCGGATGTAGTCGGCAATGCCTGTGATAAGGCCGATGGGGGCAGTATCACTGCCTGTCCATTGCCATACGCGAGCGCTTTCGTGGTATACAATCCCCGTGAACTCGGCCTTCACGTCACCGACATATGCTTGGAGGTAGTCCGCGTTCACTCGGAATTGGTTACCGTTGTTGGTAGCGATGGTGGGGGGATATCCATTAGCGACGAAGCTCTCGATGATCGCAAGCACCGTGGAGTAGCCTCTTCCCCCACCGTTGCTTTGATTGAACGTCTCCAAGACGAAGTCAGAAGCGGTTGATAAAGTTTCCAAAGCGAATTCAGATCCGATCTCATTCTTGAATCTGTTGTCAGGGGAGGTGTTGTCAAGGACCTCGCAGATAAAGTCTCGAGCTGCTTGTGTTGAATTCAGAGCAACGAAGACAAAAATGAAGAGAAGAAAGAGCTTCAAAGGTCTCATTCTCAGAAGATGTAATTTATCAGATTGTGATGAGGTTTATGCAATCTCTTGTGTCTGCTTGTGGAGTCTATATATAAGGTAATCTCGAGGATGAAGTAAAGACTCGAGATCTATTCATTTAATGTAGTTGACTGTTGCAACTGCACATGCTGTAGTGATTGTCGCCATCGCAGTAAGTTTCTATCCCAGAAGTGGAGTACAAAGTGCGTTTATTAAGATCGCTTGGAATCATGAAAATTTTCAAAAAGCGAAAAACTGAATAATTAATTGTGAAAAATATAAAAGAACTAGACTTGTCCCATGTGCTGAGATGACAAAAGAGACTAAATACGGGCTAAGTCAATGAGTTGGTAGAGTGGAACCATCTATTTTGGCCACTTAAGTCAATGAGATTTCATTCTTAGAACACTTGAGTTTACCATGTCAAGATAGACATAAATGCAATCAATTTAAGCAATATGCCTGTATTACAAAGAAAATCAACATGGCTCTAGATTGGTATGATTTTGATAAGCATTCAAGCACATGATCCCCATAGGTGCAATTCGTCCTAACAAAATTGATGCCTAGAGGAATTATAAGAGATGGAAGGGCATAACTCTTTATTTATTTATTTATTTATTTATTTATTTATTCTTTTATAGTCAAGAAGACCCAATTCAAAGGAATAGTCCCTCCATCCCACTACTGTCACGTAGGAGTGACCCAAGAAAAGTGCTTTTTGTTGATTCATGTGCATATACATAATCGTATGCTTCTTGAGTATTTTTGTGAGGTGAATCATTTCGATCAACCTAATATGTTATTAGGCATAAATGGAGTAATTTTCAATATAAAAGGTATAGATGTATTTTTAAATTTTTATTGGTGGATGGGTATTGTGGAGCAATATTCATGAAATAATAAAATGAGTCTGTTTTCCCGATTGACAAAAAAAAAAAAATGGCCATCTTACTTGAAATGGTCGATTTGTATATAGGAAATTATCTCATCAAGAGATTGCACCAAGTACAAATTGAATATGAGACCTCATCTTGAACCTAGATTTAGAGTTATTTCAATTCCGAGTCAGTTAGAATTTCTTGGAAAATGTAGCCATTTCACTAGCAAAAGATTTGTTTTCTTACTCGAGCAACGAACATCACACATGTAGATTGCATTAGCATTGAATGAGTTTCAACTAGTCAAAGATTCACGATATAATATGCATACAGTTTTGATGAACAAACACCACCCACGATTTTCTTGATAAAAAATGCATTCTATTTGTAATATCTCTCATTCCCACTTTTCCTTCCTTTTTTTTTTTTTTTTGGGTCGTCTCCTATCCCCACTAGATTAGGTTGAATTTAGTGGTGTAATGCATGAAATTATAGTACCAAAATTGCAGCGTAGGAAAATTAAGGGGGTTGTATCATTTTGCAAATTAAATAATGGGTAAAAAAAAGGAATTTTGAGTTCTCTTGCTAAGCTAATAGAGGCCGAAAAAAGAAGAAGAAGAAGGAGAAGTGATAATTGGGGGACCACAATCGAAAGACAGAAAGGTTGATGGACCGGCCCAATTGACATTGAGCAAAAGGGGAAAATATCCGGTTAGATAAAGCACGAACATTTCATAAGTTGGTGTCTATTTTGCAAGGGTAGAAGTAAGTTTAGCCATAAGATTTTATGATCCTATTGTATCATATTATAATGAGAAATGGTTTTATATTAATACATTAACTAAAGTGCGACAAATTACATATCAATTGTCAAATAATTTTTTTTTTTTTTTGGTGCAACAACAAAATAGTTATCTTTTGTACGAAACAATATTTTATATGATTGGATGAGATTTTACAAAAAAAAAAAAAAAGCTTACTGAAATTATAAACCTTAACTATGAAATGCATTTTAATCACAAATCATTCATTTTATACTATCAGGTCTTAATCTTTATAAGAGAATTATAATATCCACTTTTAGTGTAAACAAAATTTGCACAGGCCGCACAAATCTACCATTGATTTAAAAGATCGAATAGTTTTAATCCTCAAATAAAGAGCAGATAAAATCCCTTGTATAAAATTTCATTTACACTGGCAGTATATTTTATATCATTCATCATTCTTTATTTTCTTCTCTTCCTTCTAAAATTATCTATACAATTTCTTTATTAATATATATATATATATATATTAGAATCTACTTTTACAGTCATAGTGACCTAATTACCAGGAGAAAGTATAAAAAAGAAAGACATTTAAAACACGAGTAATCGCATTAAAAAGGAGTAGTCCCTCATCCTATCGCTATCGTGCGCTTCTTGAGGCATTTTTTATGTTTAAGTTTTTGAACCATCTCTATCAACATTATATGTTGTTATTAGACATAAATGAAAACAATTGTCAATTAAAAGGGAATGGAGCTATTTTAACGTTTAACTGATGAATGAGTATTCTGGAGCACTCTTTATGAAGCAAAGAGTGAATTTCTATTATCCTAGTCCACCAAAAAATTTGCAATTCATATATAGTAAATAACTTCATTAGGAGATTGCACTAAATACGAATTGAATATGAGACCACGTACTGAGCCTAAATTTAGAACCAGTTCAATTTCAGGCAATCTTTTGGAAAATGGAGCCATTTTACCAGCAAAAGATTGGTATTCTTATTGGAAGAAAAACATCACACATGGAGGTTGCACTAGGAGGAACAAACACCACACATTTAGGTTGCACTAGCATTAAATGAGTTTCTGTTTTAAGTATCCAAAATTCTTATCCCATGTTGATTAGGTTGGATTCAGTGACGAAATGCATAAATTACAAAGCACAGTATTTTAACCCCAAAAAATTAACAGTACCAAAATGGCAGTAGGAAATCAAGATATTGCTGGTATAGCATGTTGCAAATTAAATATTGATATAAAAAGTCAAAATCATTGGTTATGTTTCTTCAAAAAAATGTTTCTTAGAAGTTTTATACATTTAGTATAAAACGCAATCTAATAGTAAATCATTCATTTGACACTATCCAGTGCAAAGGAAAAAAATTACACAAGCAACATAAACTCACCATTAATTTAAGAGAACCGGCAATTATAATCCCCAAATTTATGGGGGATAAGCTCTATTGTGTAAAATTTTCTTTACATTGGTTGTGTATGCTCTAATTTTCCTCTTTTTAAAATGTGATGAAGTTTAATGGGTATTAGTACCATAAATTGCTCGAGTAATAGCCTTAGAGATTTAAATGTACAAGACAATTGAGAAGTGATTACCAAATTGACTAGAATGTACTATTAGGGGAAAAAAACTTACAATTCGGTTGCACTATTTGAAAAGTTCATAAACCATTGGCAACAAAAAAAGGCTTATTACTTGACTCATAGAAATTTCAAACTTCTAATATGCTTTTTATCTATTTGTTTTCTGAAAAATACAAATATAAATATGTGCTTCCTTTGACATCATTTGGTCTTTTCATTTTTTCAGGGGTCAAGTTTGTAATTTAAAAAAATTAGTGGGGCCAAAGTCTACGAAAGAGATAAATAGATACTGCATGTGAAAATTTACAGATATATAATATGAAATATAACAATTTGAGACCCCACTCAAATGAGGGTCGCGTTGTCCTTCGATCCAGTTCAAATGTTCATTGGTGGATAAAGTCTAGTTGGGTTTTCTTTGGGCTAAATTAGAAGTTTGCGCAGCTACGGTCATTTTTTACAATAACTCAGCAATCGTTTCTGCTAGTCACTAGGTGGTGTGAAGGTCTGTCGATAGGGCAGCTGTGACTGCACAGTGGTTCAGATGCTACGAAGAGCGTCGGGGTACCGTCATGGGCTCCATCAAAGAGGAATTGCTAGAGCCCATGTCAAGCATTGGGAGGGACAAGGGAGACTTGTTGACATTAGTTGGGTCCGTTCATTTGGTCCGTTCATTTCGGGGAACTAGGGAGGAGGATGGTGGAGGATGGTGGTGGTTTTTTGGGCTCCTTTTGGGACAATTGAGGCTTCTTCGATGAGATCCGACCCATCAGGTAGTAAACTAACAGTTGTGCTTGTGTATGTTGTATCCTAGAATTGAAGTTCTAAGTATTTCTCATGGCCAATTGGACGCGATTTAAAAGGCGAAGTTTGATATGAGTAATGGATATTGCACTTTGCAAATTACATATATACTACCTTGGCTTTATGCCACGCTTGGTACATAGAAAAGGAGAAACATGAAAATTTAGTTATTTTAGTACAACAAAGAACTCATTCTAACACTATTAGTAAAAGGTATTAATATGAACTTTGTATTACGATATTTATATATTAAAATTTCCATTCATCTAAAAACTAGTAAAATTACATATATACTACCTTGGCTTTATGCCACGCTTGGTACATAGAAAAGGAGAAACATGAAAATTTAGTTATTTTAGTACAACAAAGAACTCATTCTAACACTATTAGTAAAATGTATTAATATGAACTTTGTATTACGATATTTATATATTAAAATTTCCATTCATCTAAAAACTTATGTTTCTAAAATAGTTGACAATGGTCTTATAAAACTTTCCATGATGCCAAAGTATGGAATTCAAAATTTTATGTTCAAATCTCTCGGGGTCTCTTTCCTATTACATATTCCGGTCCTGTAGTGTTAGTGTTAGATAAAATTAGAGCCTACGAGTAAGAATGATACAACCATTAAATATTAAAACATGTCTTCATTTACAAACTTCATCATGTGTATATTAGATGTTATTCATCCATTTTGCAGAGATTCCTTTGTGTTCTTAATTGCAATTTTAATCATACTATTTATAGAGCTTTCTAACTCAATTTTCTTTTAAAATCCAGAATGATGTCCAATAAAAGAATTTTGTGTCCTTTTTATTTTCTAAAGATACTTAAATAGGCCAAGTGCGGAGAAAAAAAAAGAACACAACTTTTTTTGTACTGTGACCATATATTACGACCTTTCTCATGTACTAACAAAAGCGCAACATTCATTTTCCCTTTGTAACAGAACCTTTCAAGTATACAAAAAAAAAAAATGCACATTGGTTGACCTATGGACCAAAATCACATCTATTAGTATTTGGTCCATAACTGGAATATCTAGACCTCTATCCGTAAGATCCAATTTTGGAAAAACAATTTCTGTAATTCTTTTAGGAGGAGGGAATTTTATTTATTTATTTAGAGAAAATAAAGTGACTTGAGTATCGAGAAGATACCATGAAATCCACATTAAGATGGAAGTGGACTGTAATTGAGGGATTGAGGTGCGTTGGTACAAGACATTACTTGCTGTCAATGTAGATTGAGTCTGGGAGGCTAACACGTGGACATAATAGTAGAGACAGAATGGATGGATTACTAAAGAATGCTACTCTTTTGTCAAAGTAATAACATTTTATGCAATTTTCGGGTAAGTATGAAAGCCTGTGTTACATTTCTCTGTGGTAAAAGGGAAATTTCCAATTAAGGATCTAAGTGGAGTTATTTTCTCAAAAGAGGGTCTAGAGTAGGTCATATTTCAAAAAATGGCCTGAAGTGGCTAAATCAATCTCTAAAAAGGGTCTAGCCTCACCGGAGGGCCATTTTCTGACGAGTTGAACGGGGTGATTTTGGTCAAAATCTGTCATTGGATAAAAAATTAAAAAAAAAAAAATCCCCAAATGACTTTCTATTTTTCACGTTTTCTTCCTCTCCCTCGTTGCTCTCACCTGATCCTCGACTGTGCCACTCCCAATCTTCGCCGTTCAGGTCTTCATCGCTTACCTGATCCTCGTCAATCGTCACCCACTCATCACAAGCTTCAGTCCACCGTTCGTTGTTCACCGTCAGCTCTTCTTTCCTAGATTCATCGTCCACAAACTTTAAGTCGTCCATGAGCTTCAAGTCCATCGTCTCGTCTACAAGCTTCACTCACTTTCAATCGAAGTCAGTGTTGTTCATATCGACGCAGTCCGTTAAAATTGCATAAAATTTTATGTTTTCATAATATCATACTATAATGAGGCAAGCTTTTATATAAATGAAATAACTAAAGCACGACAATATGAAATAATATGTGGTATGATTGGATACGTTTTAATGAAAAAAAGATCATAGGAAGCTCTGGACCTTATGTATAAAACGCAATCTAATTATTAATCATTCATTTGATACTATCAAATTTTAATCTTTTTAAAAGTAATCATAGCATGCACTTTGAGTGTTAAAGAAAAAAAAAAGTCTACCCAAGCTGCCCAATTCGACCGTTGATTTAAGAGAATGAGTAGTAATGATCTTTAAACCAATGGAAGATAAGGGCCTTTGTGTAATTATCACACACAAGTTTATTGTTCCTTTTTCTAAATGTGACAAAGTTTATTGGGTATTAGTAGAGTAATTTGTTCAGGTAATAGTGTCAGAGATATAAATATGCAAGAAATGGAGAAAAATATGATCATATAGTTGCATTACTAAAAAAATTTCTAACTAATTGGCAAGAAAAAAAGGCTTATCACTCAACTGAATTCCACGCATAAAAATTTCGTGTTTTTAATATGCTTTCTATCATTTTCCTTTTCTAATTCAAATGTAAATTTTAATTTTTTAAATTTTTTAATGTTGTTTTGTCTTTTCAAATTCTAATGGGTCAAGATTATAATATAGAAGTGGGGCTGAAGTCTACAAAAGAGGCCAAACATACAATGCATACATATATTCATAGATGTATTCTAACAAAATTAAAAATTCAAGACTCTACTTGAATAAGAGATGCTCCATTCCTGGATCCCGTTTAGATATTCACATGTAAATCAAGTTTCATTGGGTTGCATTTGGGTTAGATCAAAAGTTTGTACAGTTGTGATCATGTACGAGGATATCTCGGCTACTGTTTCCAACGCCATCGACTTGGCATCTTCACTGGCAGAGTGGAGGCCTGACGGTGGCACGGCCCCGGCCATTCAATGGTCAAGCGCTACGAAGAACCTTAGGGCACCATTGTGGGCTCCACCAAATAAGGATTGCTAGAGCCCATTTTAATCGTTGGGAGGGGGCAAGAGGACTTTGTCGACAATAGTTGGGTCCTTCGGGGAGATAGGGAGGAGGCATGGTGGTGGTGTATTGGGCTTGTTTCAAGGTGGGGCCTATATGATCCAGCTTTTTCTCGGGCGAGATCCAACCCATCAAGTAGAGGACTAAAGTCGTGCTTCTTGATGTTGTGTCCTGGAATTGAAATCCTAACTATTTATCGTGGCCAGTTGGACCGGGGGGGGGGGGGGTTGATACAAGTGAATTTATTGCGCTTTCAATTTACATATATACTGACTTGGCTAGCCGTGCCATGTATGGCAAATAGAAAAAGGAAAGCATGAAACTTTAGTGATTTTACTATAATGAAGAGCTTATTCTAAAATTATTGGTAAGACGTACTAATATGAGCCATTTCTTATGATAGTTAAATATTAAAATGCCCATTTATTTGATAACTTGCGCTTCTATGATAGTTGACAATGATTTTATAAAAAATTTCATGTGACAAAGTAGGAAATCCAATATTGTGTGCTCAAATCTCTTTCAAATTACATGTTTCTACGCTTTAGTGTTAAGGGAGAGCGTATTAACTTTTAAAATTGAAATATGCTCTCATCCCCAAAATTCCTAATATTTGTATAAGACAGTTTTCATCAATTTCATGATATCTCACATAAGAGAAAGTGATTTGTTTTCATTTCTTTCTCTTCTTGATTGTAATTTTGATCATGCTATTTATTGAGTTTGAATTTTTATGTTCCAAAGATACTTAACCAGGTCAAATACAAAAAATACAACTTTTTCATCACTATGACCATTTGAACATAACCTTTCGAAGGTACAAAAAAGATGCACAACATTTTTGGTCCATAACTGGAAAGTCTAGACCTTTATCCGAAAGGTCCTATTTTGGAAAAAATAATTTCGTGTACTTCTTTAAGGAGGAGTTTTTTTTAATTATTATTATTATTATTATTATTATTATTATTATTATTATTATTAGAGAAAATAAAGTGATTTTAGTGTTATGGAGACACCATGAAATCAATATTAAGTTAAAAAAAAAAGGACTGTATTTTGAGGTTGAGGATGTGCTGGTTCTAGTCGTTACTGGTTCTAGTTGTGCTTTTTTTTTTTTTTTCATAGTGGTAAAACGTCGTACTTTGGCCTACTTAAATATCATTTATTATCATATATTGCTCTCATAATTGATTCTTTCTTTATTTCTTTCTTGCTAATTTAATAGTTATTGACAATTTGTATATGTAATAGTAGAAATGTTCTTGAACTTTGTAACCCAAATTTTTATATTATTTTAATACTATTTATGAAATAACTATGGCTCTTGAAATTTCATAGACATCCACAATTTTTTAATAACTTTCCAAAATTTCGTAAAAAATTCAGAGTAAATTTTATTTTGTTTTGATATAAGCTTAAATATTCATTTTTACTTTGCACCGTGTCTTTTTTGTGGTATCATGTCTTATTTTACATGGTAGATTCATGTCCCGGACCTTACTCTCGTCACGGGATTGTGATATCTACCACATCGGGATTAATTTGTGATATTTCAAGAGACATCCCGATGATTTTTATCTTTCCATTAAGCATATACAAAAGCATGTAATTTTCAACACCCAATTAACAATAACAATGGATAGTAAGGAAAAACACATGCACATATCACATATCTCCCATGTTTTATTTATTTATTCGGAACATTTTAAAATTTACAAGCCCTCCGGTCATCCCTACATAAAAAGGGCGTTTCAAAAGCTTCAAGGGAAATCTGTCTCCTCTAGCAAAGATTTAACCAAAAACGCCCCCCTTGCGAGGGACTTGCTACCTAAGTACCATCCACAAAACTTAACGGCATGGGAGACTGCGTTCGTTGGTTGAATCGTAAAAGGTCTTGTTGCCGATTCGAGCGTTCGTCGCAATGCAAATGTCACGGGCTTGGTTAATATCTATTATCCTTGCTCTGCTTTCGATAGATTTCGATTGAGATCGACGTTCTTTCTTTTAGGATTAAAGCACGCGTTGGGCGCGATTGGATCGTTGCCTTGCTTCCAGTGCTGCTGGTTGATCTGCTTCGAATCAGGTGGTGAATTCGAGCCTGAGACAGCGTAATTTTACTTCCCGATTTGTTGACCACCGAGTGTTTGATAATATGCCTCTTTGTTACTGCCGTTGAATAGATTGCGATTTTGTTCGAACTGAAGATGCGCAGATGTAAGCCCATCATTTTCTTAGTGCATTGATTCAATTCGGGTTATGTTTCATCATCGTCAAGATTGGTTCTGAACGTGTTCTGTTCTGTTCGTCTCTTCTTTGTATTTGGCGTGTTTCTGTGCTGCGTTCGATCACAATAGCCACTGACGAGAGGAATCGGCATTTCAAAATGATGGTCCAAGCAGTCCGTCTCTAAGTTCTGAGGCACTGGTTTGATTGCGGCGCTTGTTTATCCAAGTACGTCCCTGGTCCTATGCTCTGCGTTTGAGTGATTATGGCCTGCGTGTGAGTAACGGTGATCTGGTAGGGAATGGAGAGGCCGATAATGAAATTGAATTGGTTCCGTGGTGAACTGAGACGGCTGACGTTGAGGGGAAGGAGGCTTCTGGGAAGGTTTCACTGGCAATATAATTTTGTCGTTTTTATTGATGACGCTTCATACAGCTTTTTGAATAAGGGGAAGAAATCATTGACTCTGTAAAATTTGACAGCATATGAGCGGTTTCAAATATTGGAAGGGTTTGATTTGATGCTCCTCCAAGTTCTTTACAACTTGTTAAGTACCAAATTATATTTAATACGTTTCTCTAAATAGCATGGCATATTTATAAAGGATGATGTTTTTGAAATGAAACTCAGGTTGTTATAAAGAAACTTTCTCGGCTGACTACCTTTACTAAAAGGTTTGATGTTTTGCGAAAAATATGGTAAGTTTAAAAGTCAGCAGTACTTCTCAAGATTTAATTTGAATTCGGGTCAAAACTAGAACTAATGATTATTTGGATGTAATGTGAATCACTAAATTCAACCTTTCGACGAAACTACATTTGGTATATTTTTAGTAGGCTCGGCTTGCTAACTTGCATGTTTGGCAATATGTTAAATATTTGACATAGCAAGAGTCAATATTTGAAGATTCTCAAAGGGAATTCATGCATATCTTTGATAACAGTGGTTATCAATGTAAAAAAATAAAGTATTTTGAAATGTAAGTTGCGACATGCTTTTAAATCGAAAGCTTGAACACCATTAATGTTTTCGGCTGCTTCTTTTGACTTTCTTTACAAGTGTAGTAAAGTGTTGTATAGAATTGCTCTTATTAGTGGGAGTTACTTATATTATCACGCTGGTTATTATGTTTTGAATTGCTCTTATGGCATATTTTCTCGTAGAAACAATGAGAAATCTTTGCTGGTGCATTACAATGTCAAAAGATTAATGATTGGATAGTGGGAACTTGAGAATTAATTTTTTGTTCGAAGATTTTGGAAATGTTAATTGATTTTGATCAAAGGATTGGAGTACATCACTGATCGTGTGAGATTTTGCAGGATAATTGCACCATTACTAAGGTCTAGAAGATTTAAACTTATGAATTCTTGCTTTGATACAATGCGAGATTTTGTGGGACCATTGTAACTGTTCTAAAAAAACTTAAACTATTAGATAAATATTTGGTTTAATATTTATTCATTTTGATCTTCTTCTTTTTCTTTTTCTTTTTTTGAAATGTGTATAAGGTAGTACTAATTCTAGTAAGAAGTCTCGAGATTGGATGGCCATCTTGGGTATGACGGTTTTGCTAAAAGGATATCTTTCAAAGAAATAACATAAAATATTACCGCAAGGTTAATATAATAAGAGACATACGAGGCATAAGTGTCAAATGAGTTTCTCCGACTTTTTGAAGTATACAGTTTTACATAGAAATCAAAGGAGGACCGGACTTTAAAATAGCATTAATGGATCACATGAAGAAATGTTATTTTCGGCCATGTCATCACGTTGACCCATCCCAATAGAATAGCATATAGTATTTGTAGTCATGGTTGTCTGACATTGATTGAGAGAGGCGTTATGATGGCTATGGTTCGATGTTGTTGTTTTTGTTGGTGGTGGTTGTTTAATGTTTTAGCAGTCTTCCAGTTATTTTATAAAATTTAGTTTTTTCAAAAATGTCTTGCAATTAACGTTGTCCAAGTGAAAGAATGTTGAAAATACTTATGAATGTGGGTTAACATTAATTGCACAATATTTTAGTTTGTGAAACAGATTGTTATAAAGTTAATAAAACGAGACAATGCTAAATCACCAAGTTCGTTCATATAATTATATTATATTGGGCTTAGTACATCTTAGTTACGGTGATCATAGTTGAATGGTCAATATAGGTCAGTATTTTAACAATGACTTGTGATAGGCTCTCTTAGAATATGCTATGTAAATATGTTATAGTCCTCTCTCCTCTCCTAATTTCATACGCATACTATTTATCCAGTGAGACCATCCAAAGGAGAAGAAGGATAGGAAGACCTACTCTCGAATTCGTACAATTTCATTTGTTTTGATCAGTTTAAGAACGTGTTTGGCTAAACCAGCTATGTGCTTTTTTATTTAAGGATAAGTATTTCAAAATTATGTATACCAATTTT
Source organism: Eucalyptus caleyi (assembly GCA_014182885.2). NCBI lineage: Eukaryota > Viridiplantae > Streptophyta > Magnoliopsida > Myrtales > Myrtaceae > Eucalyptus > Eucalyptus caleyi. Next base: position 36,330,576 of record CM024470.2, on the reverse strand, counting down.
AGGTTGTTGAATTTCTTACATTATCAAGCCCAAAACATGGAGTGAAACGTTAAACTGTATTTTCAAGCCTAGCCCTCGAAAATATTGCGAGAATATCTTTCTTCGATATTCCTATCTTGATGCATGAATATTTTAAAGACTAAAAGAAAAAAAAAGGGCCAAATTCTTATATGAAAAAGAAAAAAAAAATACATCACATATGGGCATAGTAACGCAAAACACCACAAATTCTCTGGTAATTATTTCCACTCATGTTTCGTTTTTTATTGTCAATTAAACATATAAGTAAATGTTGCGTATCTGGGCAAGCTTCCGAAACACATGTTTTTGCATTGGGCGGGCTTGGGCCTAGGGAAGGTCCCGGAAAGTCTGAACACGAGTAGCTTCAGCCCGAGCCCGTCTAGGTCCGCACGGTGATCGGGTCTAGTTCAAACTTTAAACCCGCGGCACATCAAAGACAATTCCTACGTTAGTAGCCATACGTCGACTGATTTAGCAAAGTTTGGTGATAGAGAACGCTTATATGCAATTTTGACATGTTTCTTGAATATTGGATTGTTTGCCACTCCTCCCATATATTTGGAAATGATTTTTCACAATCTAACCAATGTGGTGAATGAAACTATTTCTTGACTTCTTTGTGAATGTAAATTAGTGTTGTTCAGTAGATTTGATGACTTGCTAGCCAAAATCAAAAAAAAAAAAAATTCGTGACATCGGGAGAAATGTTAATCTTTGCAAACAAATGGAACACCGATTCCTATTTTTTTACCCCTTTAAAATTTTAATATTATATGCTTTCACATACAGCTTTCTAAGCCTGGGAAAAATTATTTAGGGTTAAGAGAGAGAGAGAGAGAGATCTATGCAAAGATGCAATGAAAATACAAGCTCCTGCAGATTGAAGCATAAATAATCTTTCATGCTTGGATACTTCCTCAGCATTTTATTGATTCATATATTTATAAATGAGGAAAAAAGAAAACCACTCCCCCAGATAGTCTTATTGTTGTCTCATAGTCACATGATTTATTGAATTAATACACCATGCTTTGGTGCTAAAGTTGGTTCTACGACAATGGTCTCATACTGTGACATTATATACACCTCCCAAAGTTAATCCACAGACTGGTCAAGTAAGATCTTGAAGAATGCATTGAAGTATGACTTCTCCATCACCACATTGAGGTCCGACACAAACCAGCACCTTAGCCCACTGCAAAACTCCAGAAAATGTGCCGTCATGGCGTATCCATTGTTTCATCTAGAGCCAGACCCTCACCGGTGGCCGATACTTTGATGGCCATCCTCCGGTGATGCCCGTAATAAGGATAACTAGGGCAGTATCATTGCTAGAGGATCCCCATGAACTCAGCCTTTACATCACTATTGTAGGACCGGAGGTAGTCGAGTCCACTTGGAATTGGTACCGTTGTTGGTCGTGATGGTGGGGACACATCCATTGGCAAGGAAGCTTTCGACTATCACAAGCTCCATCGGGTAGCCTCTTCCCTCACATTCACTTTGATTGAACTGTTGGGAAAATATGGCTTCGAATTAGGTAAAACAATGAAGTCGGATCGAGTAATCAAGTTGGACTTTGAGGCGTTATATCACTTTCTTTAGGGATTTATTTGCCCCACAAAGTTGCTAATGGTCACTGGCGAATTTTCTCTAGGATACAATAAAGTTTTAAATGAGAATGCTAGATAGAAATTCTAGTATTTCTTCAAGGTCTCTCTAGAAAACAATTGAAATGATAATTGTAGTTTTCAGAAAGAATGCTTGAAAAGATAAAAATGATCACTCTCATTTTTTCAGAAAACCGACATGTATATATATAGAACACTCTTAAAACACAAGCAACTCTTCGTAAAAAATTGCAAAAAATGAACAAACTTGTCCTTTTGAAAATTGCCCAATCAAACTAAGGCGTCCATTTGGAAGAAGTTGAAAAACAAACAATTGCAGCCCTTGGGGGAAAAGTTGCAAATTGAACAAGTATTTTTCCAAAGGTTGTCTTGAAAAATACAAATAAAATTCGGAATAATAATATTTTATTTATTTATTTAAATTAAATTTCGATTTAAAAAAATAATTTCCGAAAATTCTCAAAAATAAAAAAGCAATCTTTGAATTGATTAAAACTAATAACATAACCATAAAAAATAAAATAAAATAACAAAGGGATTAATGCTAATTAAAATCGCGATATTATTCGCGTACCCGCACATGGGTACGATGGGGTCTAACCCCACCCAATCATTCATTTAGGTATATAAAGGAAACCACACACTTATTAATTGGCCCACTTCCTCCCACTTTTCTTATATGGGACAAGGAAAATGCACTTAATTTTTTTTTTAAAATAAACCTCCAACAGAACATCTCCAAGACGAACTCAAAAGCGACTAATAAAGCTTCCACTCCATATCCAGATCCTATCTCGTCCCAGAGTCTTGTGTCCGGAGTGTTCGGAGGCATAGTCGAAGACTTCGCAGCTAAAGTCTCGAGCCGCTCGTGTTGGTTTCAAAGCAACGTGGACAAATGTGAAGAGAAGAAAGAGCTTCAAGGGTCCCATCTTGAAAAGATGTAAAAGTACCAATGGTGGGTTTGTGTAATCTCGTCTTTTTATGGAGCAGATACATTAGATGTCACAGGAATGAAATGAAACACAGATCCATTCAATTAATGTAATTGATTATTGTGTCTGCATATATTTTTATAATGACAAGAAGAAAGATCGTGGGAGGAAGTGCCATCGGAGGGAATAAAGAGACAAGAGATGATTAACTTCACAGCAAAGCACAACATAATCGCGAATATTGAGGTTATTCCTATGGATTATGTGAATATTGCCATAGAGCGCTAGTTAAAAGCAAATGTTAAGTATCGATTTGTCATCGACATCGCCAATTCATTGAAGCCAATCTAATGATCATTCCAATAGATTACTACTTGGTTGTGCTTGGATGAAGATTATGTCTCTTTATCTTTTTCTCAGGTTCATGTTTTACTGCTAAGATGCTATTTCCACTTCATTATTGGCTTCTACATAGTACGGTGATCATTGTCCCCTTTGGAATAATGACCACTACTTTGTATATATAGCAACCACGTTTTAGGTTGCTATTCTAAAAGTATGCAAAAGAGTTCCTTTATGTGTAGTAAGAAATTCATGCACTCAAGGCCAATGCCCTTTCTCAATATTTTCTGTGATCGTGTGAAGGAAAAATTAAACAACACCAAGGATTTTGTCGATTAACAAGACGTTTCAAGATCCATTTTCTCATTCGATAACAATTGTTAAAGCATCAACAATATGCTTAACCCACATAATATGCCATACTATTTAAAGAATATGTCATGAAAAATTGAGAAAAACTAGCGATGTAGTTCTGAAAATAATTTGTTGAAATTTCAAAAAAAAAAAAAAATGTCACTAACTTGTGTCACAACACCACTTTGCATCCTCTACTTTAAAAATTGACACTGCCATGAGACTTATAATTAGATTTTAAATTATATCATATATTAGTTGATGTTATAGTTTAAAAAATGTCATTTTCTTCCGAAAATACATATCAATAAATAAGTACATATGAAACTAATGCATTTGTCCATTCTCAACCATAAGGAAAACAAATTAAGGGAACTTTCTTGGAGGGCTACTTAGATTTATTCAGAGCTTATACAAATTTTATGTGAGTGGGAAGTTTAGAGGAACTATTCAATTCAATTGCTATATATTTATAACGTCCATAAATTTCAAAGAACGTTTCTATTTCTAAACTTTTAAAATTTGTATTTTACATTAGACACATGTAATCTAAAACATTTCAACTCCCAATTTTATATTCAACATACTGAAGTTAATTCTATCTATATATTTACAATTATCCTAAAGACATTATTCTAAAACTAATCAACTTCCAAGAACATATCTAATGTAATTCTTCTAAAAGACTACTAATGACCTTGCCCTCATTTGTCTACCCCTCCTACTAACTAATAAAAAAGAGAGGAAATGATATGGGTGATTTCTAAATTTTTCTTCAATAATTAATGCGATTCTTGAACTTTTTTTGTTTGTCCTATCAAATCCCTTAATTTTAAAAGTTTGGTCATTATAGTCCTTTTGTTCAGTGTATCACCACGCACATATTTGTAACATAGATTGCCAAGTTAGCATTTATTGGGCCAGAATAGTGATGTGAACTATCAGCCTTCTCTCCCAAGTCAGCGCTTATTTTTTCCTTTCTTTGTATTTCTTTTTTTGGGCTGACATGTGACGTTTCCTCTTTCCAGAAGAAAAGATAAAAGATAAAGGAAAGAGTTGAATGGTATAAAAAAAATTGATCGTTTTAATAAAATGAAGGAATGCTGAGCAAGTTGTACTTGCCCGGCATCCGGGCTCTGTGAAAGTACGATTGATTATGTTGGGTCTATAAAAAGCAAGAACTTCAAGTCCAAATTGTTAAATATGACTTGAGTTTGAGCATTTGTTAAAACACGAAATTCGGTGGACTAATAAAGGAATTACAAAAGGAGGAAATAAAATTGAAAGGTAGCCGCCGAAGGATTCACAAGAAGATGCACGCACGCACGTAAGAGGAAGAAGTACTCTCCTCTGCACGCGTGAAGATCTCCACGCGAAGCCAAAATAGGAAAGTAGTGGGGCCCAAGGTCAAAGGTTTGACATTGGGCACACCCACGTATAAAACAGAATTTTTTACGTAGGTTTTTTTGCTTCTTCTTTTTCGTTGGTTGGGTTGCCGGCCAAAACCCTACGTAGAAGTCGTAGAAGGAAGCCGCGAAAGAGGTCTTCTTTTCGAGGTGTTGCTACTGCACCTGTACGAGAGAAAAGGAGGAGCCGCATGTCTTCAAGCTGAAGCACGATCAAGAAAATGAGTTCTTTTTCGGCGTTTGTTTTGAGCTTATGTGATAATTTTGTGCCGTGACTTGGGTTTGGATTAAATTGAGGTTTGGGAAACACCGAGAGAGTGTTTAAGTGACTTGAGTATGTAATCTCCTTGTATCGCTTGATCTATAGTGAAATTCGCTACTACTCTCCCCATGGACATAGGTATTTACAACTGAACTACGTAAATCTGGTGTCCGATTTATTTTCTTCTTCCATCTATATTTTGTTCGATCGCTCGCCCTATCGCAACAAGTGGTATTAGAGCTAGGTTTGGCTGAATTGAAGTGAATCAATGGCGACCAAAGAAGTAAAAGTGAGAATCAACAAATTTGATGGGAAAGATTTTAGTTTCTGGAAGATGCAGATTGAAGATTATCTTTACCAGATGAATATGCACTTGCCTTTGTTTGGGGAGAAACTAGAGACGATGAAATAAGCTAATTGGGATTTGCTGGATAGACGAGCTATGGGTGTTATTCGGCTTACGTTGGCTCATAATGTTGCGTTTGATATCCTGAAGGAGAAGACCACTGTTGATTTGATGCAAGCCCCGTCGGATATGTACGAGAAGCCCTTTGCAATCAACAAGGTTTGTTTGATACGACGTCTATTTAACTTAAAGATGAAAGAAGGTGTGTCGGTTGCAGATCATATCAATGAATTCAATGTGATTGTTAGTCAATTGAATTCAGTTGAGATTGATTTTGAAGATGAGGTATGTGCTTTGATTCTATTATCCTCATTACTTGATAGTTGGAATACTACCGTTACTGCTGTTAGTAATTCCTCTGGATCAACAAGTTTGACGTTTGATGGGATTCGAGATTTGATTTTGAGCGATGACATTCGTAGAAGAGAATCTGGCGAATCTGTATCTACTGCTCTAGTAGGTGAAAATAGAGGAAGATCTGTAACACATGTGGGTAATAGTAGTACTAATATGAATAGACGTAGTCAATCTAGGACTGCTAATGTTGTCTGTTGGAGTTGTGGCAAGAAGTGGCATTTTAGAAGGGATTGCCTTAAGCTGAAGAATGTGAAGGGTAAGGGAATTATAGTTGATTCTGCAGATAATGTTGCAGTTGTAACAGATAATGCTGATTATGTCTTGTCTATTGCTAATTATTCATCGTTTGATGGATGGATTATGGATTATGGTTGTTCTTTTCATGTCACACCAAATAGAAACTGGTTTATTACCTATCAGTGCACGGGTAATGGTAAAGTCCAGTTAGGGAACAACGTTGAGTGCGATGTTGTGGGTGTTGATGATGTTAAAATCAGAATGCATGATGGTATCGTGAGGACATTGACTGGAGTGAGACATGTTCAAGAATTAAAAAAGAACTTAATTTCCTTGAGTGCCCTAGATTTAGCTGGTTGCTGGTATTCTTCAAAAGGTGGAGTTCTGAAGGTTGTTCGAGGTGCCTTGGTGATAATGAAAGGAATCAAGCACCATGGCCTGTATAAACTTCAAGGTGAGACAATGGCAAGTTTCGCCCCGGAGACGTCGGATGCATCTGTTTGAGAGTCTTTTGACTGCTCAAGGAAGACTTGGGTGTTTGTGCCAAGGTACAAGTTTAATGCTGGTGTCAGGATCTTGCAATCAAAAGCTTTGATCGAGATGGAGATTGGTAAGTCAATCAAACATGTGCAGACTAACAATAACACGGAGTTTTGCTCGGAGCTGGCAAATAAATTCTGCATGAAAGAGGGCATAGTGAAATACCGCACTAGCGCTAGTAAATCACAACAATTTGTAGAATTGATGAGTAGAATATTACTAGAGACGGCCCGAAAAATTATCTCTAGTGTTGATATTGTTAGGAGTATCCTAGCTGATGTGCTAAGTACGATAAGCTGCTTGGTAAATAGATTCCCATCGACTGCAATTGGATATCGAACTCCTAAAGAAGTGTGGTCAGGTAACGTTGCCGATTATTCTATTATTAGAATATTTGGTTGCTCGTGTTATTTTTGAGTAAGTGATGGTAAGCTTGATTGGAATGCAAGGTGCATATTCCATGGCTATGCACAAGGTGAGCGGGGTGATCTGTTGTGGTGCCCAGATATAAATTCATCTGTTAACAGCAGATAATTACCATTGATGAGTCTCTAGTACTTCAGGCTAGGAATGTTTGTGGCAGTGTTAATACGGATCTAAACGGTGTTTAGCTTGAGGTGGAGTTGCAATTAGAAACTCCTGAGGTAGCGTGTATGAGTGCTAGCAAAATAATCGACATAGATAGTGCTCATAACGAAGTGGAGCTTATAGAGCCAACGATTGCTGTAACTACTGATATTGACAAGGTATGTATTCGATATCCTGATAGATATTGATGCAATAATGATTTTGCTTATCTGCGGTTAAGGAGGTTGTGTCAGAAAATCCTTGCGGAGCAATTAAAAGTGCATGTGGAGTTGGTATTCATGAGGTCCTCGGTTATAGCAAAGTTCAAGCGAGGCTTGGACTTGGACAATATCTGTGGTGATTGAGCCCATCGGGGGCTATTAGAAAGTAGCAGTAGAGTTTGAATTTTTGCGAAGCGATTGCGATTTAGCTCAAACGTCGAGCCAAGGTGGAGATTGTTAAATATGATTTGAGTTTGAGCATTTGCTAAAACACGAAATTCAATGGACTCGCGAAGGAATTACAAAAGGAGGAAATAAAATTGAAAGGTAGCCACCGAAGGATTCACGAGAAGATGCACGCACGCACATAAGAGAAAGAAGTCCTCTCCTCTGCACGCGTGAAGATCTCCACGTGAAGCCAAAATAGGAAAGTAGTGGGGCCCAAGGTCAAAGGTTTGACCTTGGGCACACCCACATATAAAACAGAATTTTTTACGTAGGTTTTTTGCTTCTTCTTTTTCGTTGGTTGGGTTGCCGGCCAAAACCCTACGTAGAAGTCGCAGAAGGAAGAGGCGAAAGAGGTCTTCTTTTCGGGTGTTGTTGCTGCACCCGTACGAGAGAAAAGGAGGAGCCGCATGTCTTCAAGCTAAAGCGTGATCAAGAAAATGAGTTCTTTTTTAGCGTTTGTTTTGAGCTTGTGTGATAATTTTGTGCCGTGACTTGGGTTTGGATTAAATTGGGGTTTGGGAAACACCAAGAGAGTGTTTGAGTGACTTGAATGTATAATCTCCTTATATCGCTTGATCTATAGTGAAATTCGCTACTGCTTTTCCCGTGGACGTGACTGAACCACGTAAATCTGGTGTCCGATTAATTTTCTTCTTCTGTCTATATTTTGTTCGATCGCTCGCCCTATCGCAACACAAACTGATGCAAATTCAATAGCCTGTCAGAGGACAAGTGGGCCTGAGTCCACTTTAATCAATTCGAAGCCCGGGACTTTCGAAAGCACTCTCAGATGCATGAAAACGAGGCCCAAGACAGGGTGAGCGGCTTGTTTTTTTAGCTAGTCGACTTGCGATCCCACCTCGAACTTGTTCAAACTTCGAGTTCCGAACGAGTTGAAAAGGTTACCGAGTTTTGACTCGTGAACCCATGAGATTTCACGAGTTGGCTAGTTGGCTCGCGATCTTAATTATATGGGCCGCTTCTTATGTTTTATATGCGATTGATGCATTTGAGATGAAAAATGTTTCTATATTGAGTATGATTGAGAGCCCGAAATACTTATTAACAAAATTTCTAAAACATTACCAAACCATCAGGAGGTGTAAAAGGTTCAACTTTTAATGCAAATTGATCAATGCAAAAGACATTGAAAACCACATGTACAATAAGATGAGGAGTGGTGCCATCTGAACATCACTTTTTAACTTGTGTTTGCCGAGCGATTCCTTTCCAAGAGCATTCATCTCTAGTTTGACTATAGTGCACTAAATCAATCAACTTTTCGAGAGATAATGGATCCCGCACATTATATCACAAGGTTTATTTAATATATTTTGTGCATTATAGTCGAGTTTTTTGTCAATAGTGTAGCATTGGAATATAATTTCAGTTATTACTAGCAGACGTTAGTGTTTGATGTATTGTGAATTGTCTTTGATATGCGAAAAGATTATCCTATTTCGATTTTATGCAAATTTTTCTGATAATAAACATCAGTATTTCTAAATTCATTTTATTTGGATTTTGTGGAATTTCTTACTTTTTCTTGGAATTTTCAGAGTTTTGGAATTTTAATTTATAAATTGGAAAAAAAAAAAAACAAATAATTGGCCCTTTAGAGTGACAGGCCTTGCCTAGCCAGATGATTGGACCTAAAACACTTTGCATCCGAGCTGTAGAAAGAATCTGGAAATTATACACCCAGGAAGAAAATTTCAACAAATTATTCCTTAGTCAATTTGTATAGCAATGTTTTGAATACAAAACGTGGTATTTTCTCACTTAAGAACGCCATCACCACCTCTTTTTTTTTTTTTTTCTCAACTCCTGTATAGGTCAGTTCTGCCGGCGAGTCAAGCTCAACATCGACAGCTCTTGTGTAAAAGGAAAATTGAAGGATAGGTAGGTAGAGTTTGTAAAGACTCGGAATGAGTTGTTGATTGCTGGTTTTGCAAAAACAGTGCGTGTGTCGTTTGCGAGCCAAACCGAAGCCTTAGCAGTCTAGTACATAAAAGGGCGGAACTGATCTGTGAAGTCTTTAAGATAAGAGCGTAGAGATGGAACATGATAGCTTATCAATTATGAAATTCATTTCAAAAGAAAGCCAGAGGCCATGGGCCCTACAACATGTGGTTCGAGATTGCCGGATGTATATGGATGGCCCACAAGAAAGAAGTGAGTGGATTATTGCCCACACAAGGCCAAAGAGCTAGCTAATTGGGTTGCCAAAGCACATTGCACAAATCCCTCCTTTCCAATCGATTGTGTCATCCTCCATTACCTCTTTGGAATATGTTGTGTCTCAAGACTCATTTTAATGTTATGACGTTTTGCAATAGTGAATGAAATAGTCTTTTTGACCAAAAAACAAAAACATAGGAAAGAGATTACACCAACTACGAATTGAACATGAGACCATTTCACTTGCGAAAGATATGTGTTCTTATTGGAGGAACAATCATCAGACATGTAGGTTGCATTAGAATTATATGATTTTCTATTTCAAGTATCCAAAATCTTTACCCCGAGTTGAATAAGTTGGATTCAGTGACGAAATGCATAAAGTAAAAGTACAGTGTCTTGAACCCAAAAAAATTAAATTATTACAGTAAGATTGGAAGTCAAGGGATTGCGAGTATTTCAGTCTAAAATCATATAATTACTAAAAATCGAGTTTTGAGTTCTCTTCATGAGATTGTATTATGTATTCATAATCTCACTTGCCATGAAAAAGTCCATTTGCAAAAACAAGCAAGAAGAACAAGCGATAATTGTGGATCACAACCAAAAGACGAATTTGTTGATGGATCGCCCAATCGACATTGAAGGAAAGGGCAGACAATCCAGTTGGACGAAGCATAAATATTTAATTAGTGGCGTCGATATAGCTAGGGTAGGAGTTATTTTAGCGTTAGATTTTCAAATTTTCATTACATCGTTGAGACAAGATCAGTACAAAAACAAAATTGTCCAACATTTGTATTTTTCTTACGTAACATTGTTACCCTTCATATGAAGTAATGTTTTAGATGCCTCGATACCTTTAGTCCCTTGAAGAAGTACTCCAGGCCACCATTCAACCTCCGTGAGAAACGAGCAGTAATACAAGCTTTAACCCCTAATATCAACATCAATTTAGTCTGGCACATTTATGCTCCCCAAAACAGCAAGCGAAAATTCCGCCCTGCCCGCAGGGATAATAGGAATATAGAAGCCCGTCTTCAAGATCAGACTTCGCGCCATTTTCCCAAATCTTAGATGCTCCTGCACAAATTCGTCCCCTTCTTCATGGTTTGTTTCATGCGAAACCAACCCACAACTCTCCAAGCGCTTCTTTAAACACGTGAGTCGTGCAACTCATGACAGTCCCATGGGTCTCTGCACATCTTAAGAACGAAAAGCCAGATGAAACTCGGGAGGTTCTGGACATAATTCAATGCCCAGATGTTCGTTCGTTCGCAGAGATGATCATGGGTTGTGTGCAAAATGGCCGCCTTGAGGACGCCCTGAAACTATTCTCTGAAATGCCTGTTCGAGACGCAATTTGTTGCGACACAATGATCAAAGGCTGCTTAGACTGCGGGGACTTGATGACGGCAGAAGAGCTTTTCGATGAAATGCCTGAACCGAGTGTTGTTTCGCGGACGACAATCATAGATGGGTTCTTTTGATTTGGACATTTTGAGTGGGCAGAGAGAAATTTTAGCAACAAATGCCCCATAAGAGATCTCGCGGCATGGAATGTGCTGCTTCATGGGTAACGTGAGAATGTGAGGGTGGGCAATGCTGTGAAGTTGTTTGAGCAAATGCCTTCTCCAAATGTGATTTCATGGACTTCAATGATTGGTGGGCTTGACTAAAATGGTTAGAGTGAAGAAGGTTTAATTGTTTTTGGAAAAATGTTCAAGTGTGGTGTTGTACCAATCGGAGTACTTTGATATGTGCATTGAGTGTCTGTGCAAATGCATTGTCTTTCCTCTTGGTGTGCAGATTTATGGTCATGTTTTCAAGTTAGGATATTGCCTCAATGAATTTGTATAGTCTTCTCTCATCACGTTTTACACTGACTGCAAGCGAATTGATAAAACAACACAAGTCTTCAATGAAGCAGTGGATGGGAATGTGGTCATATGCAAGGCTCTTCTAACTGGTCATGGCTCAATGGTAGGCATGAAGATGGCCAGGTGTTCAGTGACATGATGAAAACAAGAGTTCTTCCTAATCGATCTTCTTTTGTGAGTGCTTTATATTCTTGTTGTGGTTTAGAGTCTTTAGATCAAGGTAAGGAGGTCCATGCATCGGGAGTTGAGCTGAATTGGGAAGTAATGTTTTTGTTGGCAATTCTCTTGTAGTCATGTATAATAAGTGTAGACTCGTTGATGATGCTCTTGTGGTGTTCAAATGACAGGGTGAAGAACATTGTCACATGGAATGCTATTATTTGCAGGTGTGCACATGGCTGAGGCATGTGGACCATGGAGCTGTTTAACCAAATGATATGTGGACTGGTACAATCAAATGAGGAGCTGTTTAGCCAAATGATACGTGGAATGGTACAATCAAATGAATTTACCCTCATGGGATTACTTTCTTCCTGTGGTCATGTTGAGATGTTATAGAAGGGGAGATGCTTCTTCAGATATTTAAGTGAATACACTTCCATTGAATTGAAGCACGCGCATTATGCATGCATGGTGGATGTCATAGGATGATGTGGGAAGCTAGAGGAAGCAGAAGATCTTGTAAGAAACATGCCTTTCAGAGCTAACTCCATAGTGTGGCTTGCTATGCTTAGTTCTTGCAGGACGCATTATAACATAAATTTGGCAGAAAGAACTACAAATATTCTTGAGCTAGAACCACATTGTAGTGCTGCTTATGTTTTACTGTCCAATTTACATGCAGCCGCTAGTAGGTGGGGTGATGTCTCGAGATTAAGAGTGACTATGGGGGATAGAGGGATTGTAAAGCCACTAGGTAGCAGTTGGGTTACCATAAAGGGGCAAGAGCATTTATTTCTTTCTGGGGATAAATCCCACTCTTTGAGTGAGAACATATATTGGAAGCTGGATTATTTGGAAATGAAGTTGAAGGAATTGTGTTATGTTCCAGATAAAAGGTTCCCTCTCCAAGACGTGGAAGACAAACAGAAGGAAGAGTCGTTATTTTACCATAGTAAAAGGTTTGCTGTTACATTTGCATTGATTAGTACTGTTGAGCACAGTGGGATAACTGTAATGAAGAGTCTTTGCATCTGTGGAGATTGTCATTGCGCAATTAAACTTATTGCAGAGAGTGTTGATAGTGAGATTGCTGTTCCATTTGCATTGATTAGTACTGTTGAGGGCAATGGGGTAACTGTAATGAAGAATTAGTTTGTTTCAAGGTTAGAGGTATAAGTTTTGAAGAACTTTGTTTCGACATCCGGCAAGGAATGTTGTGATTCTTTGGCTGTTAGAAAGTACTGTTGTCATATGTAGGGTAAAACAGAGTTCTCTCATTAGTTTACATGTGAATATGAAAAACTGTAGGGTCATGTAATGTTGTGATCTCATTCGCAATTAAGTTTTCTCAGTATTCATTATTTCCTAATTCATATTATATGTTTATAAGCTAGCATAGAGGTATGGTTTCGTGATATTCTTTCTTCACTCCACATGACCCATTACAATGGTTACCCCTTCAATGAAGTCTTCACAAAATGGTCATATAGAATTATCTTCTGTCTTCTGCAGTGTGGAAATGATAAAAGAGGTTTCACTGGTTTGGCTATACTCGCAGCCTTTCCTAATGCAAGAAATAGGAAGAGAAGCATGTTAGTTCACAGCTTTTGAAGTACATGTAGAAGATATTCACTAAGAGATGCAACAACGTTGGCTATGCCTTTGGTTGATGTTCTATGATATATGTTTTACTATTAATTTTTTTTTTTTTAATTTATTGTTCTCTCTTGACTGTACTTTTGCTTATATACTTTCCGTATTTAGCTATATGTCCAAATCCCGGTGGCAGTCACCTTTTAGTAATGGAGGCAAGGGCAAGTGCTGCTTGAGAGTTTTGCTGAATATCTCCCGTGGGAGTTCTCTTACCAGACGCAAACAACCACTTCCATTTGGGTAAGCTGCAGGTGAAAGAATGGCTTACAAATTGGTGAGAGAGGTTGATGTTTTGTAGTTGCTTGCAGCACCGGGAGGAACTGGCTTAGCAGAGAGAGCGCAAGATCTTTGTTACGCAGGCAGCATAGTAACAATCATCTTCAACTCTTCACTGTTTTCTACTAGCTGTTGGTTTCCTTGAATATGTAGTACAATCCTTGATAAATTAATAGGACCAATTGAAATTGGAAAATAAATGTTACAACTCAGAAGAGTATAAAGCTACACTATATTGATTCACTTATTTCGTATAAACATGAACATTGATAAATAGGAGCGCCCACTCTATTAAAATGGATTATAAATTTATTTTTAATTTAAAAATATTATTTATTATTTATTATTTTTCCTTTTGTCTTCATCATCTTCTTCCTTACTCAGCTCTCATCAAGACTGGTACAGTGCCATCGTCGCTGCTCGTTAACGCTATGAGGCCATGAGGTACCGTTGCCATCTACCACACTAGAGCTTGTGATTATCTCTCTCACTATCCCCGACCTTCGCTTGAGGTTGTCACCTCAGTCCGATGTCTCCACCCCAGCTAGCCCGAGAGAGAGATGGCAATGGAGGTGGTGGTCGCCTGGGTGGTTGATGGTGGTGGAGATATAATACGTTCTTGGTTGGGGGCGGTGGTCACGTTGGCCCATGGCTGTCGAAGGTGGCTGTGGTGAAGGTGATGGCAGCATGGTGGCCGTGGAGTGGGGTATTGGTTGTGGTCGCTGTTGTGGTGGATAGTGTTGGCAATAGTGGTGGTCAGAGAGGGAGAAACGTGAGTCGGCATTGGTTATATTGCCACTTGATAATAATCTTCCATGTAAGCTCCACATCAACATATTTTATGGTTGTTTAACGGTGTTAATGGTGCATCAACAATTTTAGTCAAGTACTACACGGAAGCTGACATTGAGCATAACTTGAAAAGTTGAGGTATTCAATCGTTAAAAAAAAAAAAAAAAAAGGAATTAAATACCTCGTTGGAAAAGGTCCTCCCGCAAGGGCCTCGATTCCTCCATCCGCAAGTTGCAAGGACTAATAGGTAATTCTCTGAAATCACTAGTCGATCAGGTGAATGCCAACTCGAATTCTACCATGGTGGATTGATGAATGTCACGAACCTCCTGATGTGGTGTGGAAGATGGGATTAGAGATAATGCCCGAAAGGCTAGGCCGACGGCCCTTGATTAAATGCGGAATCTCCTAAGCCCTTATGTAGTGAAACAGGAATTGTCACTAGCCTATTGAGATTGGCAATAAACTAAGTGAGGCACTAGAGATTACCTCACTGTCCACGTAATTAGAGATTTTATAAGGTCAGAGACTTGATTACACTAATAATTTCTATTGTGCACTTTCGGTATCTCTAACTTCATTGGATTGCTCATCTAAGTGATCAAGCGGTCTTTGTTTACAATTATGGGTCCTAAAGGTCATCCGACTCACTAAGTGTTTATGCAATACTTAGTAAGAATTTATTATGGTCCTAAGGTTTATTCTAACTATTCTAAAAAAAAAAAAAAATTATATCCAATGTGATGAAAGTGTAGAATTAAACATCCAAGTATTGAAATGCTAAAAGTAAAGTACGAAAAGGAAAACCAGATACTTGTTAGGCAAAGAGTATCCATAAATTTGTTCTAAGCCCTAAGACATGATATTCCATGAGCTCGACTTGATACTAAGTTGGGAAAAGAGGCTTTGTTCTTAAGCCTCATAACATCATTCCCCATGAACTTGAGGTTAGAGACTATACTAATTCTGAAATCCATGAACTGCAACCGATCGTGAGCCGGGCCAAAGCCAAACTTGCTCAACTTCCGGGCCTTTCCCTGGCCCATTGCCATCGCACCTCAAATCGTCCCGCGGATTGGATAGCCAAGGCTTGCTGGAATAATTTCTTACCCCCGAACTGTATATCAAATCCCCCCCTGCTTTATTTGATCTCTTATGCACTGATGTAATGGGTGTTTTATTCCCAAGACCGAATGAGTAATCAAAGTTTGATGTTTGACGATAAAAAAAAAAAAAACTTCTACTCGTTTTATTATGAGCGATAGTACTAACCAAACCATGCTAGAAAGAAAAACTAAGCTACACATTCATAACGGTAATGATTCTAATTCTAAATTGATTATCATTACATTTTTAGCTAGACTTGTTTCGATTAAGTCTACTACTAATTCCTAGGTCCATTGACTGAGCTAACGTAGTTAATACTAAGTTAAGCTAATGAACCTAAGTCTAATTACCCTCAAGGACTGCCTCTCCAAGCTCTTGGCCGTTGGTCTTCATCATGAATCTCATCATTCAATCACGCAATCACTCAATTCACACATTAGATAATTCACTTAATCCACAAGTAACAAGAGAAATCGAGTTCAGTTTGGGATTTAGATAATTGCATGTCATTTGATTACCCATCCGCCTCATAATCAACTAAGGATTAATTAATTAATACAAAATGATTATCAATCCTCCGTTGCAAATTCCTCAAGCAGCAGGCTAAGTCACTAGGCACATAACTAAAGTCTAATATGTATCCTTAAACTATCCACCGAAGGTGTCATGCGTTGATAATCGAAGTTAAATGCAATCAGTTATCAATTCAATTACAACAAAGTCTAATAGACATGCATTGAGGCTAATTAGCCTTAGAAACCACAAGATCAATTAGTTGAAACTTCTCTGTTTTTCCTCGATTCTGACCATCTGAGCTTTGATCCAAAGGAAGGCCTTGATGTATTCCAAATCAAGCGATTCCAACTCTTGATTAAAGCTTAAGATGTCCTCTTTAACTTTTATTAAGATCATTTTTCCTAATTATGGACCAATTAATACAAGAAATTCGATTAAGCTCCATTACTCTAGATTTTACCCTGTTGTCATCCGTTTCTATTAAAATCCCGAAAAAAAAAAAAAAAACTAGAAGACTACCAAATGTTGCCCAAACTGACAGACAGCTAGCTTAATATGCATTTAACAATTTTGTAAATCAATCCTCCAACTATGTGTAGTTATGTAATTTATCCCGAGAACTCAATCTGTATCACCTTGTAGGTCAAATCTGACTTTGGTCTTATTTAATTAAATTGACCAACTTACCCTAAGTGATTTTTTTTTTTTGATTTTGGATGTTTGCAGTTCAGCATCACTCCTAAAACTTTCGTGTTTTGAGCTTTTGTAAAGTAGTCCTCCATATTTATTATTTGCAAAGCAGACTATCGTCATGAAACCCATTTAACTTGTTCTCAAATCATGATTCATGCAATATCATCTTAGAACTAATTGGCCTTCAGATGAACCTCAAATCAAGCCACTAAGTGTTTCGGCCACCTCATGATAGCAGAGAATTCGACATACAAATCATGCTATTAAGCTAGGTCTAATGCTAATTCTCAAGGATTATTATCTAAACATGCAAAATCTAGTTTGATTGGAATGAAATTAACTAAAGTTTACTTTGACAGTCATCTAGAATACTCCTGCCAGAAAGGAATTGGAGTTTTAAAGTTTATCAAACAACCATAAATCTATAGGCATCTTATTCTAATTACACCAAATTCTATCATATCCTAACTTAAGATTACTTTTAGATTGAAGATATCGCTCTAATAAACTATGATCAACTTAAGTATCCTAGGATAGTCATTTCGAATTGTTACGAGAACTAGAGCTCCTACCTTTGTTTAGGATCCCCGAATGATGACAAAGCAAATCAAGCGAATTGAGGTGTTCCGGTGACTGAAATGGAAGGCGCCTGCCTCAACTTGCCCAAGGACAAAACCAAGGAACACATTGCGTGAAGAGGCTAGCGTGTCAAGAGAGAGGGACAATTTCAGAGAGAGAGAGAGAGAGAGCTTTCCTTTTCACCTTTTCGTGAGAATGAAATTGTGAGAGAGGGGTGGTCGGCCAAGGCTAAGGAAGAGGGAAAAAATGCAGGGAAATTTCAAATAAGCCTCTAATCTTAGATGTTAATTTTAATCCTATGGTCACATTGAATTCTAAATGGGTCAGATATGATATGATTGGCTCTTTTTAGGTCACATGAATCAAGAATAGGTGACATCTTACATCCCAAGGTCTTGATTACAGGGAGAATGAATGGCCAAGATTAGTGTTTCTTAAGAATTGATGATATGGAATTTAATTTTGGTAATGACATTTTTGTAAACAAAGGGAGAGAGGGCTGGTCATCGGCCTTGTGGGCTGAATGGGATGACTTTTTGGTTGACTTGGGTCAAAATTGGTCAAACCACGTTGATTGGGTTGACCCGAGATCTCTCAGTTGTTCTATTTCTATTCAAATCATGACATGAATTGGGCCATCTTGCTTTGTTCGGTCCATTGGGCCAAAATGGGCTTTAGCCCATTAGACCGAACCCGGTTGACTCTGGTTTGACTCGTTGTTCCTGATTCACCATTTTATGTTTGACTTCTTCAAATTTTCCATGTGGTGTGTAAATTGATATTGAAATTGAATTAATTTGGCCCTAGGAGTTTAAAATGTGCTCCTTGACTTTATTATGAAGAGTCAACTATAGTCGTAAACTCGTGTTCAAATGTTGACCATCCTCTCCATGTCAAGAATAATCTAAATTGGGCTTGAAATCTTGAATTATCATAGTCTCTGAATCAAATGTCTTAAAAAAAAAATCAAATCAATGAATTTTGGAATTTTTTTTTTTTATCAAGGGTCAAAATCTTTGTTTGACTAAAAAGTGAACCTTTGATCCATTGAAAAAATGATGCCTAAATACAAATAGAGTAGATTGCTCCAAATTTCTATATAATCTAATGACACACAAATGAGAAACAGGCCTGCTGCCATTAGGAATCTCAAGTCTTGAGTTTTAACTTTATTGGACATATCAACGAAAATTCAGGTATCAATAATGACTATCCGAAATGGAAGAGGAGTTGCCGATCTCACATTTCATTGGTGAGTTGTTTGATTGATTTCTCAAGGGGATTCAAGGAATAATGTTTTTTCACGAATCATATGATGTTGTAGATCCACTAGCAATGCTGAGGTCTTTGGATGATAGTGTAAAGCAATGGACAATGCCATAGATTGAGATGAAAATAATTTGGAGGAATTGAATGCTAGCTTGAACTGAGGGACAACATGTTTGTATGCAATTTTTTGAATTTTCCCCCATAATTATAGCATATATCGTCTACATAAAAGGGATTTACAGTTTTTTTTGGTCGAAAAACAACAAATATATATTAACGGACATAGGAAACGTTGTTATACAAAGCTTCACAATTGAGGAGGTCTAAAAGATGACTAGGAGGATAGATAGCCCAAGTTGGAGGAAGTAAAGATAGCCCGTGGGCTTTGGCAGCCCAGTCAGCTAAGAAATTCTCAATTCGGCGACAGTGTGTGATTTGGAGATGAGGAAAACAGGGCAATAATGCCATTACTTATGCAAACAGAGCTCTGTGTTCCCAAGGAGTCGACTAGGGTTTTGTACGGCGTCCACGGGCACCAAGCAATCCGACTCTAGCAAGATGCGATCCTGAGTTCTCCCTTTCTACTGCAGAAATTTTAGTGTAAGATTGAGAGCCTGTGTCTCTATTTCCTGCACTGAAAACGCAGTGATGCTACTGGTAAATCCATCGAGTAGGTGGCCAAAGGAGTCACGACACACACAAGCCACCACGCCTTCGTTGGGGGATGTGGGGTAAGCACCATCTAGATTGATTTTAAGAACACCCAGCTCCGGTGGACGCGACATATGATCGAGGTCTGGCGTCTGCTCCTTGCGTTTCAGAGGCCTGCCGTTGCAGCACTTGGTGGATTTGGTGTGAGCGAGAGCTAATTGCACAACCCGATCAGGATCCGGTGTCAGCTGGCAGAAGACAAAGCTATTTCGGGCCTTCTAGATATGCCACAAGACAGAAGCCACAATCTCCATATCAAGTATGGTATCCCTTGTGTCGAGTAGATCTGTAAGCTAGGCATCGATTCTTTGAACACCATGAATCTGATTCATCAGCTAGATTTGTGAATGGGACCATATTGCTTGCGTCCATCTACATGATAAGAAAATATCATCTGTCGATTCCAATACCTGATCTGTACATACTTGGCACACCAGATCTGGAGTGATGTGCCTGTGATATAGATTCGCTTTTGTAGATAATGCATTTTGACAAAGGGACCACATGAAAACCCGAATTTTGGGGGGGGGTGTTTTCATTTTCCAAATTTTGTTCCATAATTTGCGGGGAGTTTGGTATGATGAAGTGGCACTATTATGAATTTCGCTTGTGTTCTGTGAGCGGATGAGGTTATATCCATTCTTGAATGTATATATACCGTTCTGTTTCCCCTTCCAGATGATTTGATTTGCCGTGTGTCGAGGTCGAATCTGTATGGACAGAATGTCATCGACAGTGCACTCATCGAAATTGCATTGGAGTAGGACCTCATTCCATGCATTTTGGTCTGGGATAAGGAAATCCGCCACCTTTTCTGGTTCGCCTCTTGGTGCAGGACCACCGGTAATTCCACTATAAAGCCATTTGTCCTCCCTTATTCAGATTCGTCGTCCATCTCCAATTGACCACTGGAGATTGTGTAGGATTGAGTCCCTGCCCAGCAACAAACTATGCCAACCCCAGGTGGGTCTAGTCCCTTTTTCAGCTAGCCAGAATTCCCGAGAGTGGAAATACAAACCTTTGAGTAATCTGCTCCATAGGGAAGTTGGTTGTTGTATCAGACGCCAAGCTTATTTGCCTAATAAAGCTTTATTGAAAGTAATGAGGTCTTGAAAACCCAATCCCCCATTGTCCTTTCGATTTTTTAGGGTATCCCAGTTTTTCTAGTGCATGCCAGATTTACCACACTGAGACTGCCACCAAAACTGAGCAGTTTTTTGTTCTATAGAATTGCATAGAGACACTGGGATTTTAAATATAGACATTGCATACTATGGGAGGGCTTGTACTACTGTTTTAACAAGAATTTCCATATCGCCTTTTGAAATGAGTTGTTCTTTCCATCCTTCTAGCTTGAAGTTTACTCGACTAAGAATCCAGGCGAACATTTCTCTTTTAGATTTCCCCCAATCGGACGGTATACCAAGATATTTCCCAGTCTTTGCTAAGATAGGAACTCGAGTTCTCTAGCCAAATTTTCTGAAGACTATTAGGACAACCTTTGCTAAAGAAGATTCTAAATTTGTTGTGATTCACTTGTTGTCCTGTAGCTAGGCAATATTGTTGTAGAATATTTGATAAGTGCTAGCATTATAGGAGTTTTCTGTTTAGGAAAAAGATAGCATCATCTGCGAAAAATAGATAGGATAGAGTAGGACATCACCTATTAATTTAATGCTTCTAATGTTGCCCATATCCACACCTTGGCTAATAAGTTAAGATAGGACGTTTGTCACCAAAATGAACAGGTGCGAAGACAACGAATCGCCTTGTCTTAGTCCCCTGGTTCGAGGGAAGTGGGGTAAGGATTCTCCGTTTAATTTAACACTAAGGGAGACTATGGTGATGCACTGCATTATCCACTGAATCCACTGAGCATGAAACCTAAACTAAAGGAGGTAGTCTGAGGAAATCCCATTCCATCTGGTCGTATGCCTTTTGCATGTCTAGTTTCAGGACAGCTTGAAAAGTCATGGTCCTCTTTCGAATTTTGAGTTGATGGAGAACTTCTTGGACTATAAGGACATTGTCTTGAATCTGTCGTCCACTAACAAAAGCACACTGCTCCTTGGCTATTAGTTATGGTAACCAAGGTTTCAGTCTATTTGCAAGAACTTTTGATATGATTTTATAAATAAAGTTGCAAAGACTAATCGGTCTATACTGATCCAACCTTTTTGGGTGAGGAGTTTTTGGCAGTAGAGATATGATCGTCCTATTAAAGTCTGAGTGCATCACACTGAGTGGAAGAAATCTTTGACAGAGAGGAATATGTCTTCTTTCCTATAAGATATCCCAATGAGATTGATAGAATTGTTCATTCAAACCATCCGGACTTGGAGCCTTTGTCTAGTTGAAAAGTTTCCTCTATTTTAACCTCATCTATAAGGGCATCATTCATTTCCTCTGTCACCACAGGTAGGCATTGAGCTAGGACAGGCCCGTAGTCTTGCTCTCCCACCAAATTGTATAATTTTTGAAAAGAATACCGGGTCATGTTCTGTAAAAGGTGTGGATCACGAATCCATTGCTGATGTTCATCTCGTAGCATGCTGATTCGATTGCGTTGTCTCCTTTGGATTGTTGTTGCATGAAAAAACTTGGTGTTTTTGTCCCCCCATCTAAGCCAGTTGAGTCTTGATCGCATAGCCCAGTATTGTTCTTCTCGTTGCCATAAATGCTGAATTTGTTCTTTCAATCTATTGACCATCGCTTAGGAATACTAATTGTGGGATTGATTTGTTAGGTTAAGGAGCTGCTGCTTAAAAGTATTAATCTGACAGTGGCCATTCGAAAACTTGGATCTACTCTAGCGAGTCAGCGCCTCTGAAACAGCCTTAAGCTTTTGAGGTAGAGTCTTGCCTCTCACTTGGGAATAAGCCCATGAATCGGCAATGATGTGACGGCAGTCTTGTTCTTGTAGCCAATATGCCTCAAAAGTAAAAGCCTTTTTTTCTTTTGGCAGGGATAACTTCCGTTGTTAAGAGGAGTGGACTGTGATCTGAGCCAATTGCAGGTAAGGCATATACTTCAGCGGTAGGGAAATTTAGGCGCTAGTCCATAGTACAAAGCACCCGGTCTAGTCTTTTCTTTACACAATCTTGGCCGTCTCTATTATTCATCCATGTGAACACATAGTCTTTGTTGGGCACCTCCATCAGATAACAGTCATTTAGTAATTCATGAAAAGAGTGCATTTGGTGTTGGTCGGCAGGCCGTTTTCCGACCTTTTCCCAAGGATGAACTATTTTGTTGAAATCTCCGGCACACACCCACGGGAATATATTATAGTGGCTGATCTGTCTCAAGTCGTCCCATAAGGCCTGTCAGAGGTGATACACAGCCGGCGCATCAAGACAAGTAAGCCTCATTGTTATACCATACTCTCCATCCACACATACCAAATCAATGAAAGCCGAAGTTTGCCAATCCACTATCAAAGTTATCCTCTCATTCCAAAACACTGCTAGACCACCGGCCAAGCTGATAGGGTTTTTGATAACACTACTAGGAAATCTCAGCCTCCTTTGAATGCGACGAAGCAAATCTTCTTGATTCTTAGTTTCCATCAAAAACAGAACGTCGGGCTTTTCTTGGGCCACCGCAGCCTTTAGTTCCTGAACTGTCAAGGGATTGCCCAAACCCTGACAGTTTCAATTGAGTAGCTTCATTTGTCGCTTGGTGGCTGTTTAGGGCTAGCCGTCGTAGCCTAGACCTTAGGTCCTGTTGCCGCAAATATTGGAGTATCTTGTAGTTGAGTTTCGTCAAGGCCCTCTAAAATCTGGCTCCGTAAATCACATGGGTTGTATTGCTTTGGTTTCTTAATAGGTCCTGCTTTTGCTGTCAAGTGTGTGTTTCAGCTTCTTTGATTTTGATGAGCCTTCTGTTGGTTCCCTTGTGACTACCATCAGCTGCGAAGCAGGGGATTTTGCTGCTGTAGTATCAGTTTCCGTCGTCTCCTGTACAAGTGGTTGCCATTGTAGAGGTGCTGCCACCATAATGATCTGCCCCCTTGTTGGAAGCTCCATTACTTCCTTCTGCTTATGTTTTTGAGATTGTTCCACTGGCATCAAAATGGTAGGCGATTGGGGAGTCTCCGGAATGACCTCTTCTTCCTCTTCCATGGAAGGCTGCGGCTCATAAAAGGTACACCAGAACGGGCTGTGTACCTAGACCTTAGCTCTTAACCATTGACCATAATACAGTTTATCCTTGCCATCCAATTTTTCTGCATCGAAAGGGAAATTTCTACAGTACATTGCATAATGCCCTAGAATGTTGCAAGAGTAACAAAAGTGAGATAATTTTTCATAACAAAAATCCAACCATTATGTTTGCCATCCAGTCGAAGAAGCTGCCCTGTTTTTAGCGGCTCATGTACATTGATTTCGACTCGGGCTCTCCCTGCTTTAAGAGCTATGCCTTCTTTTTACTCTACCTTGACCTCTAACGCCTTACCAACATGGCGCACAGCCTTACTTCTCACAGTGTCAGTAAACCATTCCAAAGGAAGTCCAAAAACTTGGACCCAAAAGGCACAAGTTGTGAAATCATAGCAATGCAAGGGAGTATTTGGTAACCAGGGCTTTAGGATGACCAAATAATGTGAAAACAGCCAAGGTCCGTTGTCCAGAATTCTCTATTTTTCGCCTTCTGACTGGAATTTAATGACATACATGCCCGCTTCTCTTGGGGATATATCTACTCTATCCATATGCCTTGCTCTCTTCATAGTATTCTGGAATGCGGGAAAATTAATGGATGGGTTTGAGAGAATCTTACCCACCAGTATCAACTTGCATTCCTCTAATTATTGATTTGGGGTTGTCTCATCGCAGATTTCAGTGGTCTGTATTAACCATAGGCGTCCCATTCGATTGCACGGGGCAGCAAGGTGAGCACTATCTCTGGCGTTGTCTCCTGCTTTTGCGTGGTCCATCCCCGTGCGGAAAGGAGAATTGGGACAATTCTCATCTCGATCAAGATTATCCAATACTTCGCTGGTGCCTGAGCGATCTTCAAAGATGCAGGGTATGCGAACTTATCCACATGCATTGCTGCCTAATCAAAGCAGGAAATTGGACACCGAGAAGCGAATTCTCCATTGAAACAGGGCAAGAAAACATGTAGAGAAAGAGATGAGTGGGTGAGCTAACTGTAATTGGAGCGACAGGATGTGCGATAGGTGGAAATGTGTTTGGGGGAGAATGGGTATTTACTGAGGAAAACTGCCATGAAGAAGGCAAGAGGTTGGGCATAATACGTAATTAGGGTTCAAGAACAAGCAAAAAACTACCATGGTGGTAGAGGGAAGACTCTACATTTCGAGAGAAAAGTCAAACATTAGGTCTTTTGATTCCCTCATTGACTTTGGCTAGCCAATTTATAAGTGGCCCTAACATTACACCATTGATTTAAGAAAAGAGGTATTATAATCCTAACATCATTTGTGGATAGGTCGATAGATCGATTAAGTATTTTTTATTATAAATTTTGGTCTCTTTTTTTTTTTCTCATTTCTCGTCATGATTATGAAGATTCGGGAAAACTACCAAAAAATCTTAAACCTATTGTAATTGTCAATTTAGTCATAAACTTACTTTTATAGCTAATCGAGTCTTAAATCTTTTGCGGTGTCGTTTATTTAATTCATTTAGCCAAATTTGGTAGCCAACGTTAACGTGGATGTTGACCGGTGCTGGCTAACAATTTTTTGATAATATATATATATATATTTTGGATTTTTTATTAATTTTTTTCTCTTTTATTTTTTCTCCTTCCTCTTTCCACTGACAATTGGCTAGGGGAGGGTCGATTGCCAGACTATGCCAACGTTGAGGTGAGCTCGCCCTTGCCTAGCTTACCATTGGTCGGCCGTCTCAGCTCAGCGACTGGCCCTCGCCTCTAATCAGTTGCTAGAGCCAAAGGAAGAAGGAGGGATGAGGAGGAAAGAAAGAAAAGATGAAAAAAAAAAAGGAAAAAAAAAGAAAAGATAAAAAATTTGTAAAAAAACATATTATTAAAGAATTGTCAATCGGCGGCAATCGGCATCCACGTTAGTGTTGACCGCCAAATTTTGGTGAATGGACTGAATTAGCAAAATTGCAAACGGTTTATGCATGATTTGATTAAGAAAAAAAGAAGAAGTTAATGATTGAATTAGCTTAATTGTAATAGGTCTAGGACTTTTTGATAATTTTTCCCAAGATTCAAGATGATTTAATTTATACGATGCCTTCCATATATGGTTTCACGAGGCAGGAGAGAATTGTGATTGTAGAGGACCTTATCCCAAGGTCCACAGGTGATTCTTTTAGCGGGAGAATTTAAGAGAATATATATGATGGTTTCCATATATGCTTTTGGGACGGGGGAGAGACCGATGATTGTTGAGGAACTTGTCCTGAAGTTCTCACGTAATTCTACCAAGAGAGGATAATAAGGGTTGCAAATGGTGATAGCAATTATCCGGACCAATAATTATAGAGGACCTTGTCTAGCGGTTTACACGTGGTTGTTTAACTAGAGAGGGCAAGCGTTGTGCACAAGTACTTCCAGTTATCCAGATAAATGAAGTAAAGAAGCTGTGAGAGTAGTTCCAGGCAATGTTAAGGGACTTGAATGTAAGGTGACAGGTGAGAGAGTTTGATACGTCTCTATAGGAGAGATTAAAACTATAGCTCTTCTATTATGAAATTAAGAAATTAACTATCAAACAAATGATTTAAGGTATTTATAGGAGAAACTTGCCAAAAAAATCATATATCTATTACATTTGTATCAATTCAGTTCTAAATTTTTTTATTTGGTCAATTTAGTTCTAAATCTTTTGACAATTTACTAATATAATTCATCTGGCTAATTTTAGCTGGAAATTACTAATGTGGAGCTAGTCGTCCTATGTGGCATCACTATACTAAAGTGGACCATTTTTAAAAAAATTTAAATAGTTTATTAAATTTTCTCCTTTCTTTTTCCTTTTTCCTTTTTTATTGCGGCCAACTACTTGTCCAAGCCCTCACTAGCCTCTTGCGAGGGTCGCCTCACTTAGGTCCTCGAGGCGAGCAAGGGCCAGCCTTGCTTGTGGCTGGGGAGAGCGAGCCCTCTCAGAGTATCACTAGTGTTTAGCCATTACTTGAGACTAGCCATTGGTGAATTGGAAAAAAAAAAATAGAAAACGAGAAAAAAGATAATAAAGGAAAATGGACAAAAGTAAAAAGGTTCAAAATTTTTTTAAAACATTGTCCACACAATGCCAACACGACACATAAGACAATTAGCACTAACTCAATTGTCGTATTTGCATTTTTTGGGTAAAAATTGGCCAGAATGACCAAATTGACAAATAGTTAAAGATTTAAAATTGAAATGACACAAATAAAAAGTTTAATGCTAAATTGATGCAAAGGTTTATGATTTTTTAATGATTTTCTTGTATTTATAGTGAAATATGAGAAATTTTCCGTTCAACAAGATGGTTTAGATGATGTTTCACCACGTGTAAGGAGAAAACACGTTAGAGGTAAGTGGCCCGTATCACAAATGCATAAGTTGACGCGAAGCACAATAAGAAAATGTTAGGGGTGGACTAGGTCAAGCCGTCCTTAATGGGTTGGGGGTTGACTAGGTCAAGCCATCCTTAATGTGTGCCTCATGAGGTGTACCAAGTCAAAAGTCTTTTTAAATCATCTAAAATAAATTATGTTACATCTACCCCAATTTTAGGGTTGAGACACTGCCTTCTACTTAAAGTTTAAACCGCCACTTTATTTATTTAATTTGTTTGTTGTCACTTTGTTCTTCTTCAAAATTACCATTGGAATTAGGACCTACCACAATTTTCCTTAGATTTTTTTATTTTTTTTCAAATAAGTTTATAGTCATTACACTTAAAATAACTGTCGTAGTGGTAACTATTGTTGTTATGACAATAGTGTGGGCCTACATAAAAATTGAATCACACCAATAGTAAGTAATAGAATTTTTAAAAATCTGAATGCATTTGTATTCTAAATTATTACTCAAAAGGATCACGGCAATCCAATCATGGCAAATTAGGGAAAAAAATATATTCATGCATAAAATCTTTCACATACACCTAGTAGCAAAGCTAGAAGTGTCGTCTCATGGTCGTTCACTATCTTCATGACTATCTCGAAGCGTCGTTTCACTAAATAGAAAAGCTGGAAGCTTTTTCTCCCCACTTGGGGAAAATTTCATAAACTTGACTTAAAGTTGTCGTTTGACTTAAAGTCGTCGCTTTTCATAAGCTTGACTTAAAGTCGTTGCCGTTCTTTCGGTGCTAAAGAGAAAAGAAGATGCGTGTCTCATGGTGAAGATAAAGCCTTGTTCACTATGCAGCGGGACTGACCGTGCATACATTTTTCTAACATTGGTGTTCTCTATCACCAACACACCCTCTCTAAAAGAAAAATGCGGACCCTCAAAATGTTTGAACTTGACTTGGATTTGTTGACAAAAAATTCAAGATCAAGAATTTCAAGTGAGAATTTATGATCTTCCACGGATTAACTTCGATTTTTGCGTACTCAATTGAGCAACTTCCTTTTCACCTATGAATAAGATCATGAGAATCACAATTCATTCTTAGCCCACAGGATCATCTATTACGGCCAAGGGATTAGGAACATGGCTAAACATCCTATTTGCTTGCACCATTATGATCATCCCCCTAATTTAAAAAATTTGTTAATGAATATGGTTTATGTGGACGTCGACCGGTGCTGGCCAATTTTTTTTTAGGGTTAATACTCTAAAAAACCTCAAACTGGTGTACATGTGACAATTTTACCATAAACTATTTTTTTGACCATGAAAAACTCCAAACTGGTATACCTATGACAAATTTACCCCGACTAATCATAAAAAACCCTAAACTGGTACATTTATGATAAATTTACCACAAACTAATTTATTTGACTGCAAAAAACCTCAAACTAGTAAATTTGTGACAAATATACCCTCTGTTAACTTAATAATTTGATTGTAAAATTTAACAAAAACTAACCGAGGGTAAATTTGTCACAAGTGTACCAGTTTTGAGTAAATTTGTCAAAGGTATGCCGGTTTGGGGTTTTTGGAGGTCAAAAAAATAGTTTGGATAAATTTGTCACAGATGTACCAGTTTGGGTTTTTTTTTTTTTTAAGGTATTAACCATTTTTTAAATAATATTTTATATTTTCCACTTTTTATTAATTTTATCCTTTTTTTCTCCTTTCTCCTTCTTCTAGCAAGCGGCTAGAGGGGAGGGCGATTACCGAACTACGCCAATGTTAAGGCGAGCTTACCCTTGCCTAGCTTACCACTAGCCGGTCTCAACTTTGCGACTAGCCCTCACCTCTAGTTAGTTGCCGGAGCCAGAGGAAGAAGGAGGCACAAGGAGAAAAAAAAAAAAACGAAAAAAAACGAAAAGATAAAAAATTCGTAAAAAATAAAATATTATTAAAAAATTGTCGGTCATTGGCAATCAGCATCCACCTCAGTGCTGGATGGCCAAATTTGGGCGAATAGACTGAATTAATATAATTGCAAAAGGTTTATGACTCAATTGGCAAAAAAAAAAAAATTATGACTTAATTGGCCCAATTGTAATAGGTTTAGGATTTTTTTGGTAATTTTCCCCAAGATTCAAGATGACTTGATTTATATGATGCCTTCCATATATGGTTTTAGGAGCCAAGAGAGAATTGTGATTGTAGAGGACCTTATCCCAAGGTCCACACATGATTCTTTTAGTGAGAGAATTTAAGAGAATATATATGATGGTTTCCAAATATAGTTTTGGGACGGGGGAGAGACCGATGGTTGTTGAGGAACTCGTCCTAAAGTTCTCACATAATTCTAGCAAGAGAGGATAATAAGGGTTGCAAATGGTGATAGCAATTATCCAGGACCGATGATTATATAGGACCTTGTCTAGCGGTTTACACGTGATTGTTGAAGCTAGAGAGGGTAAGCGTTGTGCACAAGTACTTCCCGTTATCCAGATAAATGAAGTAAAAAAGCCGTGAGAGTAGTTCTAGGCAATGTTAAGGGACTTGAATAGGTGAGAGAGTTTGATACATGGTCATCAGAGAGATTAAAACTATAGCTCTTTGATTATGAAATTAACCATCAAACAAATGTTTTAAGGTATTTATAGGAGAAAATTGACCAAAAAAGTCATAAACTTATTGCATTTGTATCAATTCAATCTTAAACTTTTTTTTTGGTCAATATAGTCCTAAACCTTTTGACAATTTGCTAATATAAACCATCCAGTCAATTTTAGCTAGAAATCACTAATGTGGAGCCGATTATCCTACGTGACATCATTGTACTAAAGTAGACAATTTTTAAAATTTTTAAATAATTTATTTTAAATTTTCTCTTTTTTTTTCCTTTTTCCTTCTTTGTTGTGGCCAGCCACTAGTCCAAGCCCTCATTGGCCTCTTGCGAGGGTTGCCTCACCCAGATCCTGGAGGCGACCCTCTTCCAAATCTAGTGAGGGTGAGCCTCGCCTGTGGCTAGGATGGTGAGCCCTCTCTGAGTATCACTAGTGGTTGGCATTGCTTGAGACTGGCCATCAGTGAAATGGAAAGAAAAATATAGAAAAAGAGAAAAAAGATAATAAAGGAAAAGGGAGAAAGGGAAAAAGGTTCAATTTTTTTTTTTTAAAATTTTGTCCACACAACGCCGATACGACACATAAGACAGTTGGCATTGACTTAACTGCGACGTCAGCATTTTTTGGTAAAAATTGGCCGGAGTGACTAAATTGGTAAATCTTCAAAAGATTTAGAACTAAATTGACACAATTGAAATGTTTAAGGCTAAATTGATGCAAATGTAATAGATTTATGATTTTTTTAATGAATTTTTTTGTATTTATAATGAAATATGAGAAATTTCCCGTTCAACAAGATGGTTTAGATGATGTATCACCACGTGTTAGAAGAAAACATGTTAGAGGTAAGTGGCATGTATCATAAATGCATAAGTTGAAATGAAGCACAATAAGAAAATGTTGGGGGTGGATTAGGTCAAGTCGTCCTTAGGGTACGTTTGGTTGGATTTTTGTGAAAACCCTTTGAGAAAATGCAAAAGATTTTAAATTAAAGGGGTTTTCCAAAATAAAAATTGTGCTTGTTAAATTATAATATGAAAATCCATTATAAAGTATTTTTGACCAAAATAGTGTGTGAAGAGATTATATTTACAAAAGACTTTTGTGATTAAAAAGAAAGAAAAAAATTTGTAAAAAGAAAAAAAAGATTGGGTAGTGAGGGCAGGCGGTCACCAGCGATTGAAATTTGTTGCTTGCGGCTAACATATGACATTGCAAGACCTTAGGTGGCCCTCGGAGACAATTGACAAGGGTCGCCTAGGGTTGGGCGACCCCTGGAGACTACCAGCGAGGGCTGCTTGGTCGCGCAACCTCAGGCAACCCTTCACGGAGGTTGTAGCAACCCAGATTTTGGTCGCCAGAGGTCACGGAATCTCGGCGAGGGCTACTTGGTCACATGATCTCAGTCTCCTCTTCACGAATGTCGCTTGACATGACTCGCGTAGGCTTGTTGAGACTTGCCGAGGTCGTGTGATTGGCCGGTACAGTCACCGGGGTAACCGTGACCATGCCGACCTCTCTTCAGCCTATCATCAACCCATCGCAACCATGCCGACTGACATCTGAGGATCTGAGGTTAAAGAAGATGAATAGTGAATCACGAGAGTAAAAATGGAAAAACAAAAATTGAGTGAGGATAGTTTTGGAACAAAATGTTGAAAGCTCAAGTTAGCCTAGGACTTAATTTGGGCTTTCAACCTTCCAAAAGCAAATTTTCCCTCAAGGTGGGTTTCAAAAATTTACCAAACACCCAATATTTGGCCAAATGGGTACACCCTTAATGGGTTGGGGTTGACTAGATCAAACCGTCCTTAATGTGAGCCTCATAAGGTGTGTGCCAAGTCAAAACTCTTTTTAAATCATCTAAAATAAATTATGTTACATACGCCCAGATTTTAGGGTTGAGACACTACCTTCTACTTAAAGTCTAAACCGGTACTTTATTTATTTAATTTTTTGATTGTCACTTTGCTCTTCTTCAAAATTACCATTGGAATTAGGACCCACCACAATTTTCCTTGAGATTTTTTATCTTCTTTCAAATGGGTTTATGTTGGTCATTGCACTTAAAATAACTGACGTAGTACCTATTGTTGTTGTGACAATCATGTGGGCCTACATAAAAATTGAATTGCACAAATAGTAAGGAATAGAATTTTTAAAAATCTGAATGCATATGTATTCTAAATTATTACACAAAAGGATCACGGCAATCCAGTCAAGGCAAATTAGGTTTATAATATATATTCTTTCACAAAATCTTTCACACATACCTTGTATATATATATATTCTTGCACAAAATCTTTCACACATACCTTGTAGAAAAGCTAGAAGTGTTGTCTCATGACTGTTCACCATATTCATGACTATCTCGAAGCGTCGTTTCGCTAAATAGAAAAGTTGGAAGCTTTTTTCCCCCACTTGGGGAAAATTTCGTAGGCTTGACTTAAAGTCGTCGCTTTTCATAAGCTTGACTTAAAGTCGTCACCGTTCTTTAGGTGCTAAAGAGGAAAGAAGATGCGTGTCTCACGGTGAAGATAAAGTCTTGTTCACTGCACAGTGGGACCGACCGTGCAAACATTTTCCTAACATTATTGTTCTCTATCACCAACACAACCTCTCTAAAAGAAATATACGGACACTCAAAATGTTCGAACTTGACTAGATTTGTTGACAAGAAATTCGAGATTGAGAATTTTTAATGATAATTTATGATCTTCCACAGATTAACTTCAATTTTTGCAGTACTCAGTTGAGCAACTTCCTCTTACACCTATGAATAAGATCATAGGAATCACAATTCATTAGTCCACAAGATCATCCACTACGACCAAGGGATTAGGAACATGGCTAAACATCCAATCCGCTTGCACCATTATGATCATCCCCCTAATTTTTAAAAAAATGTTAATGAATATGGTTTACCAAGGATGATTAGCTCATTCACAATACAGAAGGTAGGACTTATGCGAGATCCATCCTCTTGACGCATGAGATTTATCATATTGAGATTATACAAAATTCTATTGTTGCCATTGAATTCTTGAAATGATTTATCTTAGACATTAAGAAGCAGTGATGCGGTTATCTATTTAGAAAAAGTATGAAGTGAACATAATCAATAAACTAAACTGAATTTGAACGTTAAGATTAGCAGACTCCATATAAATCTCTCCAACTTTTACTATTCAGATTTAGTCATATATATATATATATATATATATATATATATATATATATATATATATATTGTTTGTTTACTAATTTCTTACCTATTAGACCCAAATAGCTGCCTAAATGTTGAACTTTTGGTTATGGCATATATCTCTAAATTATAAATCAAGTGGCACTCTTAACGAGAGCAAAAATTAACCAAATTCCTAAGCCATATTGAGGACAGAGTTATTGCATGGGTAAATGCATGCGTAAGCGGAGAGATTGTCAGGTGCCACTCCCAAAACATTTTGTCCAATCCATTTTGAAGTGGAATTCACAAGTACTCTCAATTTACTAAAGTATTGTAAATGTCATTCACAAGTATTCTCCACGTGCCCTCATTTACTCCTCTCTTCTTGTGACATGGAAGGGCTATATAAGGGAAAACAATATCGTGGCTCGGCAAGTGACAATCATCATTATTTCTATTACATCATGAAACGAATAATGCGATCTTATAAATATGTAACGACGATATGCATTGTGCAAATCATACCAGTGGATAGTATCAAATAACATGAATATTCCATGTACTCTTTATAAATCAATGCATCAGATGGCATGCATCATAGCATAAACCATATTGTAGCAAATATCAACGTCAACCACTCATATCAAGAAACCTCACGGTCAAGTTTCGCCGATGCTTCGTTTTCCATATAAGAGAAAGAAAAGTGAAGACTAAACTGATGAAAGTCATTTTCGATTGCTAATCTCGATCATCCAATGGCTTCTTCTTCAAAACCCAAAAGTAATTATGAGGTCTTCTTGAGTTTCAGAGGCACAGACCTACGTAACACCTTCCTTGGTCATCTCTACAAAGCTTTATATCACAATGGAATATACACTTTCATTGATAGCGAGGAATTGAGGAAGGGAGACCAAATATTGCCGACACTCATGAAAGCCATTGAAGAATCGTGTGTCGCAATCATCATTTTCTCTGAGGACTACGCTTCCTCACAATGGTGCTTGGAAGAGGTGATGAAGATTATGGAGTGCAAGGAACAAAAGGACCTCATTGTTCTATCGGTGTTTTATAAAGTGGACCCAAGAGAAGTGAGGTGGGGCAGCAAGAGTTATGAGAAAGCTCTAGCTAAGCACGAGTCTAGGCTTGGGAAGGATTCAAAAAAAGTAAAGCGATGGAAGAAAGCTCTTTTTGATGCCAGTTGCTTGTCCGGGTGGCATTTGAATGATGGGTAAGTAGAGTGGAGTCCATTTTTATTATTTTATTATTTTTTTATGTAAGAAGCTAATTTATACAAGTGAGTATAAAGACAGTTCGAAAAAGAAAATAATCTACACACACGCAATTGCTCGTGCAGACGCTTCGCTCTATGATTCTCGAAAATTCTTAAGTTCTTGCTCAATTACCAAGTGATATCATTTCTATAGAATCAGTCTTATCAAAGCATTTCATTTCTTTGGCTTGGACGATTCTAGCTCTGTTCCCAAAAAATGAATATTTCTTTTGTATCTATAGATTTTGTTTAAAGAGTTGATGTACGTCAAAATCTAAAAGTTAAAAAATTTCCCGTAATATGAATTTTGAATAAACTATTGGTAATTTAACAACACTTTCATGAAATTACTAGTTTTTTGATAGTTCGTAAATTACCAGCTTTTTTGTCTTTGACAGAAATTTATTTGTCTTTTTTTTACCAACGGCCTAAACTTGCCAACTCTTACAATTTTTTTGGGAAAAGTACTAAAAAAATCCTAAACCTATTGTTTAGTATTAATTCAATTCTAAATCTTTTAGTTGGACCGACTTAATCTTAAACCTTTTCACATTAATACCAATTCAGTTCATCCGACTAATTTAAGCTAAATATTGCCGACATAGATGTCGTCTATCTTACGTGGTACAATCAGCACTAATATATGCAT
Source organism: Eucalyptus caleyi (assembly GCA_014182885.2). Lineage (NCBI taxonomy): Eukaryota > Viridiplantae > Streptophyta > Magnoliopsida > Myrtales > Myrtaceae > Eucalyptus > Eucalyptus caleyi. Next base: position 36,296,019 of record CM024470.2, on the reverse strand, counting down.
TTTTTTTACAAGTTTTAATAATTTTTTTCTTTTTCTTCTTTTATTATTTTTCTTTCTTCTTCTTCCATGGCTATGCTAACCAAACCGACACATCGACGTAGGCCATGGCCAATGAGAGTTAGCCTCGCCTAGGTGAGGGCAAGCGTTGGCGAGGCCAACCCTCACCCCAAGACACTAACTCATCATAGAGACCACCAATTCGTTGAGTATCTTGAGTGATTTGGTACCAATATAATAAATTCAGAATATTTTTGGTACTTTTCCCCAATAATTTATAAATTTTGCTTTTAAGTTATGTACTAACTCCTTCCCTATTAAATTATTAACTAATTTTGGATTATCAATTTGAATTTGAGTTACTTAGCAACATTTATTTTTTATTTTATTTATTTTTAACTGGATTTAATAACTTTTGTTTATTTTATTGGAAATACCTTAAATTTATGAACTCTTTTTATCAATTTATGAGCCTTTATTTGTGTGACTTATCAACTTTTCTTTTATTATGTTATCAACTAATTTTGGTTTATGAATCCTAATGTTAGTTGCTTACCGACATTTGTTCTTTTTAATTTAATAATCTTTTTTAGATTTATCAATTTTTATTTTCCATACTTACAAATATATTAGATTTGCCAACTTTTTTTTTTTTTTTTTAAGAAATCATTAACCTTATTTGGAGTGATTATCAACTTTTGTCCCATTTAAGTTACCAACTAATTTTGCATTACCAACTCTTATTATACTTAGTTATTGGTATTTATTTAGTTTTCTTTCATTAACAACTTCTCTTAATTTTCACCAAAAAAAAAAAAAAAATACCTCTCTTATCTTTTACGAACTTTTGTTCACCTTTCTTAACAATGCCTTAAATTTACCAACTATCATAACTATCCTTGAGTAGCTAACTAGTTTTGGGTGACCAACTCTTATTTGATTGTTACGTACTTACTTTATTTCTTTTTCTAATATATTAATTTTTCTTATCATTTAATAAGTTTTATTTTACTTCCTCACCAGCTTTTTAAACTTAGCTACTGTTTTTTTTTTTTTAGAAAATACCAACTCAATAAGAGTGATTACCATATTTTCTATGATTATATTATTAGCCAGTTCTGCGTGACCACCAGTTTTTAATAAAGATAGTTTGCCAGTGTTAATTTGTCTTTCTTCACATTAAGAATTTTTTCTTAAAATAATAAAAAGTTCTCTTATCTTTTATCGACCTTTATTTACCTTCTGACTTATTACACCATTACTTTATGAAATTAGGAACGTTTGGTTGTGTAACTTATTTAATTTTCTTCGATTAAGTTCTTAACTATTCTTTTATTGTCAATCCTCATTTAGTTGCTTGCCAACATTTAGAAAAATACAAACTTCCGCGTTGAGATACTACTCTTATTTGTCTTGCTTATCAACTTTTTGAATTTACCGATTCCATTTAAAAATTACCAACCTCAATTACAATAATTATCAACTTTTCTTCGATTAAGTTACCTATCAACTAGTTTTGGGATAGTAAGTCTTACTTCAGTCAGTTCCCAACGTGTATTTATTTTTTTAGATTACCAAATTCTCTTATTTCTGAAAAAATATATTTTCTCTTTTTTTTCACCAACATTCATTTACCTCTCTTACCAATGCCTTAAATATGCCAACTATTATACGAGTTACCAATATTTATATGTGATTATCAACTTTTTCCAATTAAGTTACTGACTAGTTTTGGATTATCAACTCTAATTTGAGTTGCTTACCAACTGTTATATGTTTTTCCTTTTTAATTTTTCCAACCACTATAATTAAGTTAACAATTAGTTTTACGTTACAAACTCTAGTTTTTTTTTTTTTGTCGGTCCTACTTTACACCTATTTTAACTCTCACTTTTAAATTTTTTTAAACTGCCTCCTTGCAGGGCATGGGAGTCGAAACCCACACTTGAAACTAATTTGTCCTCATTACAACCCCGAGAAGGTGGGGATTCAAACCCCTACCTCTTCGTTCCATGTTGGATGGGTGGCCATTGGGGCAAACATTTACTTTTTTTCTTAAAAGGGAATTACTAACTTCTCTTATCTTTGACAAAAACTTTTCTCTTATCTTTTATTCACTTCTATTTACCTTTCTTACAAATGCCTTAAAATATACTGGCTATTATATGAAATTATATATTACATTTGAGTTACTTGCCAACTTTTTTCTCGATTAAGTTACCCAATACAAAAGTTTTTTAATTAAAAAAATCAAATAAACATTGGCAACTAACTCCAATAAGAGTTGTTAACCCATAATTGGTTGATTACTTAATTAGAGAAAAGTCAATAAGTCGCTTGCATCAAGTTGTTTCGTATAAGAGTTGGTTAATCAGAGACATAGTTATAAACAATATATAAAATCGGGCAAATGATAATAAAAATAGGTAATTAAAAGAAAAATAAACTTGACAAGTAACTTAAAAAGAGTTGATAACAAAAAACTAGCAATTGACTCAATCAGAGAAAAGTTGGTAAGTCGCTCTAATTAAGGCTGGCATTTCCTAAAATGAGTTGGTAAAAAAACTCAAATGAGAATTTATGACACAATAAAAGAAGTTGGAAATTAAAAAAAAAAAAAAACTTATTTATTAGTAAGTAGCTCAAATGAAGTTGGTAGCCCAAAACTAGTAGATGATTTTTTGATATGACAAATGTTAGTAAGTCACTATAATTTAGTTTGGTAATTTGACATAAAATTTAGTATTTTCAAACAAGTAATGTTAATCAACTTTGGTCAGTATAACAATTGGTGACTTGCAAACTATAAATAAATATGGTAATTTCATATAAATGTATGTAAGTTACTAACAACTTAGGTGAAAGGAAATGTCCCATATCTTTTGTTCACCAGCAGCTTTTTGACACTTACCTACACTTATTGAAATTCATCGACATGGATAAAAAAAAAAAAAAAAAAAAAGTTCTATAGCTATATCTTTTCGGGCGTGGAACAATTGAATTCCTCCTATGGGTTTTGATGAGCCGTTTCATGCGGGTAAGTTCTATAGCTATATCTTTTGGATCTTTGTTGTGCCTTTCAAAGTATAACAAAAGTTCTGAATGATTTGTGTATGGTCTATTTGAGTTCTTCAAGTTCCATTTTTATCAATGGAGTGCTACAAATTTTCGATTTTAGTCAACTGATTCCGAAACTTGCTACTAGTGGCCTTTTGATTTTGAATAAACACACGTGGCTAATCATAGATTTGACAAGTTGCTTTTTCCAGTTATAAGAAATTGATACTAGGATGTCATCAGATGAAAAGTTCATTGACTTATTTGAATAAAATCAAATGTTAAAACTGGATCGACCAATGGACAAAATGTTAAGTAGCCTTATTGGACTTATCTCATTTCTTTGGAAGGAATAAGAAAGTTCGCAACACCCGATAAAGGATAATTGATGTGTACAGGCCATGGTGGGCAATGACATCGTGCTTCAAGGTATTTAAGAGTTTTTGAATCGAAAATCTTAACCACCATTAAAAGTTTTAAATACCTCTTTTTGATTAAGCATACATATGAATCACAAATATCTGTCATAAAGAAAAGTAAGTACATCGTCATGTATATATCAAAACACCATGAATTATTTGGATGGCTAAAGTTTGAAGCCTTAACTTGTTTCAATTGGTGTGGAGCTCTTGGAGTTCTAATTCTGGGAATACATATTGTTTTGGTTGTGAACATCAGAAATGTGATGCACTGCTTTATCATTGTTGGTTTGTAATTGTTCGTTATTTGCTTATTCAAATTGCTAAAAATGAACTACAAGTTTTTTCTGTCTTTAACAGAGATGAGTCAGAGCTGATAGAAAGAATTGTGAAGGAGATCTCCACTCTTTTGGACAGAAAACCTTTGCATGTTGCTAAGCATCCAGTTGGGATCGACTCCCGAGTAGTTAAGCTAAAATCCATGTTAAACCTTGAGTTTGATGATGGTGTTCTTATGATGGGATTATGGGGAAAGGGAGCCATAGGGAAGACAAGTTTAGCTAAAGCAATTTATAATGATATTTTCAGACAATTTGAAGGTTCAGCATTTTTGGCAAATGTTCGAGAAACTTCAACAAATTGCAAGGATTTAGTTACTTTGCAAGAAAAATTACTATCAGAGATATTATTATTGAAACAAAGATTAGAAGTGTCCAATGTCGATGCAGGTACTAATCTAGTACGGGATAGACTTTGTCGCAAAAAAGTTCTCCTTATCCTTGATGATGTGGACGACTTGTGTCAATTAAATGCTTTAGCAGGAGAAGGCAAGTGGTTTGGTAACGGAAGTAGAATCATCATTACTACAAGAGATAAACATTTGCTAATTTGTCATGGGATAGATCAAGATCACGTGTATGAAGTTAAGGCCTTGGAGGATAGTGAAGCTCGCGAGCTGCTTAGTAAGCATGCTTTTCAGATGCACCAAAAACTAAAAATCAAGAAAGATCTAGTGGATAGTGTTTTGAATCATGCCGAAGGCCTTCCTTTAGCAATTGAGGTACTAGGTTCCTTCTTATGTGGTAGAAGAGAAGATGAATGGAAAAGTACACTAAAGAAACTTTCTAGAATTCCTCACAAAGCCATTAACAATGTGCTCAAACTAAGTTATGATGGACTAGAGGATAATGAGAAAGAGATTTTTCTTCACATTGCTTGCTTCTTCAAGGGGCGGGATAGTGATTACATAAAGAAAGTTATTGATAGTTGTGATTTCGAGATAGCTATAGGATTAGAAATTCTCATTGAGAGGTCCTTGATAAGTATTGAGCATGGAATTGTGGAAATGCATGACTTGATTCAATTGATGGGTATGGATATTGTGAACCAAGAATGTCGCGATGATCCATGGAGACGTAGCAGGCTATGGTTGTATGATGATGTTCTTGATGTTTTGTCTCGTAACATGGTAAGACTTGCAAATATAGTCAAAATTGTGCTCCTTATCTTTGACTTTAATTACTAAATATGCATTACTCAAATACTCTCGTATATACAGGGAGATTGTGTCGTAAAAGCCATAGTGTTGGAGCCATCAAAGCAGAAAGAAATATGTATTGGGCCTAATGCTTTTACAAAAGCGAGCAGGTTGAGATTGCTCATCATGCACAATCTGCATAATTCTTTCCAAGGTCCTATATGTCTTCCTAATGAGATAAGATGGCTTGAATGGGTTGGATGTGCTTCATGGTTTCCTCAATTTTCCTCTGGTCCAAAGAAATTAGTGGGACTTGATATGAGCAAAAGCAGTATTACAGGAATGCCCAAACAATTTAAGGTGAGCAATTACCTACATAGACTTTTTTATTATCTACTTCGTTAGTATATGTACATGTGTATTATCTGTACTAGTACACAAAAGAAAGTGGCGTTCCTGCGTTATAGAAAGCACTTCTCTTTTTTTCTTTCGAAATACTACTTGCTTTAGAAATATTCTTACATGCAACAAAAATCGGCATTTGAATTTTTTTATGTAGGTCATTAAATCACAAGAGAAAGATACACGGAAAGAGAAAGATATTTAATTTTTTTTTAAGGTTGTTGCATCATACAAAAATTGAAATTTTAGTATTGAAATATGATGTGAAATAATGCAGATGCTATCTAACTTTGCAACTAAATCAATGTGAAATCACCCGTGAAAATAACGAGGAAAAATAAAGATCATAAGAGATTTACTTGGTTTGGTCTAGTATCAATGCCCACTTTATTGGGATATCTAATACCAAATAATCTAATAATAAATTGGAGAATTACATAGTTACAATCGCTTAGACACACAACCCACTCTTGTGCATGGCTAAACAAGAGCTTCCCGCTTGTTTCCTTTTTGTGTGGTTGCGAATGAAGGGAGACAAAAAATAAAGGAAAGTCCACCTTGTGTAGCATTCAAAGGAGTTCAACTCTTGGTCACAGTCAAACCTTGAGTAAATATGGAGAAATTGTTGGGGCTAACAACACAATCTAGAGAGGGCTGACTAGATTAAACTTAAACAATTTATATTTTAGAAGATAGCATGATTTACTGTTTTTTTTTTTTTGACAAGATAGCATGATGTACTTCGATAGTAGCAAAAACCGAAGAGTATCAACCAAGTTGGTATTGAGTTAAAAAATTATAGGCAATAATGAACACATAGAAAATAGCACACAACCATAAATAGTGATTAAGCTTTATCCCTAAACCTACATTTACTTTCCCAAGTAACAACCTCTCCATGGGCTGCAATGCACTAATAATCTTTAAGAGAAATTACAATCAACACGGATTGCTCTATTATCAGATATATCATATTATCATACCGAAAGTGATGACATCACTTTTCTACATGTCCTCTTGTCACTAATTGCAAAGTAGCAACAACACTATAAAGAGTATCATAAATGGATGGTAGCACAATTTGACCATAACAGAGAGATGATATAATAGAATAAGCTTTCTCTATTTTACATCCAATCCATTTTAGCTACTTTTATCTAGTTTATTAGACAACTTTAATCCATCTCGGCGATGGGGCGGTGGCCTCTCCTAATATATATAGCCTTTTTATCTTTTCTGAGTCTTTTCTTGTAAGAAAAAGAGAAAAGAGAAAAATGAAAGAAAATTTTAAAAAGTAAAGGATGAAAATGACCTTGACCAACCGATGACGTCAACCTTCTCTTTAAGATTGACATAGCCACTTCAAACCTTTATTTGAAATATGGTGCACTTTAAGATCTTATTTGAGAAAATGATGGCACTTCAAGCCTTTATTTGAAATAAAGTCCACTTTAAACTCTTCTTTGAAAAAATAATGGCACTTTAGGTTCTCATTTGGAATTTTCCCTCTAAATTTCAATCTCTTACATATATACATATAGATTTATAATTACTAGTAAAGTTTCTAATTGTTTACTAATTTCTCAATACAACATGTAATTCTCACAAAATCAATTTATAGTAACTTTTAATGGAATGTTGGTTTCGTTGTTGTTGTTTTTGCAGGACTTCCAACAATTGAAGTACATTAATTTGAGTAACTGTGAATCACTAGTTCGTATGCCCGACCTTTCTTGTACTCCAAATCTTGAGGAATTGGTTCTTTGTGTTTGCAAAAACTTGGTAGAAGCCCATGAGTCTGTTGTGTATCACGATAAGTTACAATTGTTGAATTTAAGGGGGTGCAAGAAATTTGACAGTTTCCCTGATATTCCATGTAAACTCCAAGGTTTGAAAAAGCTTTGTTTGCAAGGGACCGCTATCAGAGAACTTCCTGCATCAATAGAAAATCTTGTCTCTTTGAAAATAATGGATTTAAGTAATTGCAAGAACTTGGTAAGTCTTCCATCTAGCATTTACAAGTTACAAAACATTGAACACTTGGACCTTGGGTATTGCACAAATTTAATAGAATTTCCAAAATACAAGAATTCAGCTGATCCGAGCATGAAGAGTGGACTTTCAGATTTACTCTTTTTATCTCTTGGGGGATGTAATTTGTCCGGAATAGAATTTCTTGGGAATCCTTCCTGTTTTCCCTTCTTGCAACTATTGATTCTAGCGGAGAGCAATGTTACTAGCCTTCCCACATCTATTCGTAAGCGTGATCATTTGACCATATATGCAATTTCATTTTGCCATCAATTACAAGAGATACTTGAGCTTCCACCATTTTTGAAGCATCTTTTGGCTAATAACTGCGAATCTCTGCGAGAAAATGGAGATTCATTTTCATCTTCTGTTTTGATCCGTAGAGTGTTGACCGTGGCTGACATTCCCTCTCTGGACCAGGTTAGACTCTCTCTCTCTCTCTCTCTCTCTCTCTCTCTCTCTCTAAGTATATGCTAGATGTATTATGTTCTTGTATTTTGCATTAGTAGTAAATGCAAAGGCTCAAGAAAAGCAAACAAATATAAAGTGATTATGCACATTTTTGCATGTAATAAAGTTGGCTACCATACTTTTACAGGAATGATTTCTATCACATGAGAGTTGTATGTTAATGCAAGCAAGGGTCAATGAATCTCTGCTCATTTAGAGAGCTCTAGTTTGAAGTGGAATTCACTATGATTAATCACTAAACTCAAAATGATTTTTATTTTTGTTGAGTACTGCTGATAACAAACTTCAGTAGTTTCTAATGGTCTATCAATATAACAGACGCCTCCTGATTACATAATTTGGTTGCCTGAAGGAGAGATGCCAAAGTGGGTCCTCCCTATTGAAGAGAGTTTCATATCATTCATGGCTTCAAAAGACTTGTATGACCAGTTTCTTGGAGTCACCCTCTATATTGTTTTCGATAATGATGATCAAGCAAAGTATCCAATATTTGAGATTTTACCACATGTGAATGGCGAAATGAGGAATTGCAAAGGAGGAAGGAGCTTCTCGACAATGGATTCAGATCAAATCTTGCTTTGGTTTTTCACACCGTATGATCTGTGGGGGGAAGTCAATTTTGGTCAAATTGATGGGAGTTATGTACACTTTAGCCTTACAATATCAACTGCAAAGGTGAAAAAGTGGGGATTTCGGATAATATGCAAGCCACTTGAGGACAATTTAAAGATTGGGATTCAAGACAATCAGCTGATTGATCTAGCTTTATTTCGTGAGGTTGTTCTTGAACCAACAGATTTAGAAGTTGATAGTCCACTTATGCACAAAGATAATTTGATCAAAATAGATCTACAAAAAGACTTGCAAGATTGTCAAAGGAGTAGTGAGGAACATAGCCAAATTGTATCAAAAGCAAATCCTAAGCTTATTCTTCCTCATGGCATGCGAACCAAGAATATGCCGATATCCAATTCGACTGGTAGAGATGAGGATGGTAGAGCTGGCTTGCAGCTTTTACTGTTAGAATGATTGAAACTTCTTGCTAAGGAAGCAATTAGTAGGTAAATGAACTCGTTAATCTTGATGACAGTACATCTTTCTTATTGTTCTCGTTTTCTTTTCTAAAAATAAAACTTGTAACATGATGTTAGCACCCGCTTTTACTCATATATTAATATTGAGGTACTTGATGTATCCATTTTAATTGGTGTTAACTTTGCTAGCTACAACGATGGAAATAATTAGCCCTATGGAGACCTCCACATGGAGACAAAAGGTCGCCCTACTTCTCGACTTAATATCGAGAAAATTAGTTCGACGAAGAAAGCATACGAAGATTGTGGCTGGAGATTTACATGAGGAGGCCCAGGAGAATCATTTCATGTGTATAGAGCACATTTCATGTGAAGAAAAGTCGAACAAGAACAAGTTCACGTGCTCTTACCTGTGGCAAGCATGCAAACATAGATTTACATTTTTTGACGTTTTTCTTTACTTGCACCTTGCCACTTTCATTTCCTCATATTTTCCTCTCAAAATTTATTTATTTATTTATGGTAACCAAGGACTCCACCACGGACCCCCCGTGCCCGAATGGCTCCTAAGGGCCGGGCCCTTATACCTTGGAGGAGACTAGCTCAGCAACCTACCGCTAGGGCCCCCACTTAAATCGCTAGCAATTGCAGGTTTCGAACTCTCGACCTCTGCGATGAGGGAGGGACTCTCAACCAACGCAGCTACCCACGGATGGGTTCTCAAAATTTATTTCCTTTCAATATAATCTCAATTCCAATGCATCCACTTTTATTTGCACTTAGTGAATTTCATGTAGATTCACCCCTTAATCCAAGCCCCACTCGCCCCACTCGTGCATTTTATGCTTGAGTATGAAATCATGGAATGATCTCGGTTGTTCTCCGTTTACTCAACTATCACTAGAAACGGATTTGAGTATTTGACCATAAAAATTGCCCCATTATATCATATTTTTTTAAACAATCAATGTCATTTTTTTCACGAAACAAAAGAAATCTATCAAAACTGATTTTGGTCTTTGTTGAAGCACCCTTCCATCATTATAGAAAATAATACATATTTGATGATCATTTGCTTAAAATAAATAATTACCTTTTCTGTTTTGCTCAAATCCCCTTTAATTAACCCTAGTTAGTTAATATAATTTCCAAATGGAATTCCGTAATTCTTTCTTCTTTTTATTCATTTTCTTTGACCACCGCCGACCCGAAGCCATGGAAACTAGTGACGTAGCTTTGGGTGAACGATTCTCTCCTGTGGTTCCGGGCTTCTTGCAGCTTGCTATATAGATCAGGTAACACCTAGCACATCCGAACTGTATTTAGTAGACGTAATACTTGACCTAGAATTTGAATTCGATTCAGTTGGTGTTGCAATTGTGCGGAAACTTGAAGAATGCACTGTTGAATTTGTTCAAGAGACGCTGAGTCAGTGTTTCTTTGCAAGTTTTGTCTATGGATGCTTGATAATGAATTCATAGGTCATAGCCCTTACACGCTGCAAAATCAATGACAATCTTTGGAAGGTATAGCTTTTCTTTCATTGTTTTCATAGGTGGTGGCAATTTATTGAAAGAAGCAGGTGACGTCTAGGTTCGAAGGAAAAACAAGTGAAGAGGAGTGAAACAATGGGAAGTAGGGTGTACACGGGTTTTTTAAGCTTCCTTTTCAGGGGAAAAACTAAGCCAATCCGGGTGCTATGGGTTGGGAGGAAGGAAGGGAGGGAGGGAGGGATTCGGGTCCTTTTAAGGCGACTAGGAAAATTGAAATGGGGATTGTAGTATGTGCTTATCATATAGATGTGTAGTGGGTGATTTGAGAAACTTCGATCACTAGGATGGAGGGCCCTGTCTCAATGTTTTATGAAGCGCTTGAAAGAGGCAAAACCATAGGGGGATGAAGAAGATGCAGTGACATGGTGAGCCACCTGGAAACGTTGCTTGACAGTCGAGTCCTTTAACCACTTCATGAAAACCAAATTTACTTGGAGTGTAAGAGTAATATGAACATTGGTTGCGCCCACGAATGACTGGTTAGGTAGCTATTTTCTTTGCCTCGTGGACTGTGGATATGAAAAAGAAATGATCACAAGAAACACGGAGTTTACATAAGCTATCCAATAGGATAGAGACAAAAGCACAAGTAGCTGATTGTCGATTCTGAATTCTGAATTCTTCGCAATATTTTAGGATTCTCTTTTTATCCTTATGTTGCCATTGCTTTTATGAGGGAAAATGATCAACAAGCTAAACGTGACATCCTCGAAATTCGATCATATTTAGAATACGATAAGGAGTTTACTTCTACCGATGCGCAATTAGCAGAATTGAACTTTAAATTGGTTTGTGAACCATTCAAGAGTGCTAAAAATATTGGAAAAAACAATTGAGGATTTCAATGGGCACGATTAGAGAACTCAACCATGGATTGATAATTCGACCATAAGGATCGATGAGGAACACTCTAAAGTTGTTTCAAACCAATCCATATATGGTTATAGATCGATTCGATAATAGTATATTATTGGATTGTTGGTGACTCCGTATGATTGCTATATTAATTATGAACGACCCTAAACCAATTCTAGATAATCGCATACTTAGGAACAAGCAAATGACCCCTCACGATTACATGACAACTGAAGATCATCCTGAATTGAATAGACTCAAACATGGATTGACATCGAATGAACCACAGGTCAAACTCACGAAACCTCTAAAGGACGGCCATTGGTTTCAGTTATGTTAAAGCCGCATTCGATGGATTTCAACCACAAATTCCAATTTGGTTAAGGGTACTGGACTTTGGAGGATTAAGAGATCACCATTGGACATTACTTCATCAAATTCCTTATTATCGATAAACCCTGAATTTTGGATAAGTTAAATTGGGCCACAAATTGGAAGCCCAATGGGCCTCACGCCCAATTAAAGGCCCATTAAGCTTGTTAAGGCCCAAATTGAATTAGTCAAGCCCAAATCCATGCCCTGTGTGCATGAATAGCATGCGTGTCACTGGACCTTCACTGATTTCCAATTTTATAGGGCTTCCTATGGTTCGAATCTCGCAAAACTTCATACATGAAAGCTGTTCAAAACATCTTAACCTACAATATACTTTAATTTCATATTTTTCTGAGGTAAAATGATTGGTACAAAAGCCTATTCTTTTACCATGTGAAAACTGCCTTATGTAGTAAAAACGGTGATCTATTTATCTTCTTGATTTTCTATAAATTATCCCCTTTGAAATATGAGCATGATTCCTTAACAAAAGTTGTAGAGGACATCTATTTCTACAACATACTAAAATTTTAAATTATTTTGTGAAGATTTAGATGTTGAAATGGGTTTTCTTATGTGGTCATTGGAACTGTTCAACAGACAAGATTTTGGGTTGTCTTTGGTGATTTGCCGCTCTTCATACAAAATGAATTAACTCGGATTCCTTCATAAAAAAATGTTATATAAAGTCTTCTTTATAACATACTAATTTTTATAACCTTTTTATCCGTTTGGTAAGGTAATGACATTTATTTAAAAAATTACTCGAAACTGTTCTTCACATTGAAAGGAGAGGGCCACACACCCAAGCTTGAAGGACAAGCTTAGGCAATTGCATGACTGAGATCAAACCTTGCTTCCCAAATTTAGGAATTTCATTATTTCAATAATTGAGAAAGTGAAGAAACAATCTTGGCCTTTGATCTTGGATGATGATATTGGCAAATGAAAGGCTAGGATCTCTTCTTGCTTCCCAAGTTTGGAGCCATCATAAGATCTTAGCATTTATTGCACTCAAGTATGTGAATAGTGCACAATCTTAGTGAAAAAACTGAAATGCCCTTCCTTTTTACTAAGGAGAAAAGGGAAAAATTGGAAAATGGCAAAGGAGGGGGTGGCACAAGCAAATGGGCGGCAATTGAAGGTGTTGAAGCCAACCTAGACTAGCCTACCTGCCTATGCACTCAGGGGCAATCCCTTCATTATTTGCCTTGGATTTTCTCTCTTCAAGAAGTCACTTCCACATCAATTGAACCCTAGATTTGAGGGATTTGGGTACCTGCCTATGCACTCAGGGGCAATCCCTTCATTATTTGCCTTGGATTTTCTCTCTTCAAGAAGTCACTTCCACATCAATTGAACCCTAGATTTGAGGGATTTGGGAAATTTGGAGTATAATGCATTGAATGGATGAGATTTCTCTCTCTCTCTCTCTCTCTCTCTCTCTCTCTCTCTCTCACATTTTCTCACTTTTGAATCTCAAACTCACTTTTCCTCTCCTTGCTTGTGTAGCCAAACCCTCACACCACCATTGCTCTCTTTTGTAAGCTTATTCGCATATTCTTTGCACCCCGACACCGCACCGCCCTTCGTACGCCATTTCCATTGCCATTGCCAAGCTTTTGAAGCTGTGGGGGTTGGATTGTGGAGGCTACTGTCTAGCCCCCATAGCAGCTCTCTCTCCCTCATTTCTTCTCCAGTTTGGTCCTCCATGAAACTCAGAGGCTACCATCACCACCATGCCACCACTGGAATGCCAACTAGCCATTGTCTAGCCACCATCCAACTTCCATGTGCACTGTAGATGTGCGATCTGTAGCCCTCAGCTGCTGTCTAGCCTTGCTGCACTTCCCCGACGCATTTCTAAGCTTGGATCGTGTGTGCGTGGCTTTCTAGCCTTTGATTAAGGCTTTCGTTGCACTTAGGAAGTAGTTTAGGGCTTGTTTATGGCTATATGATGATTTATTGATGTGATAAGTGGATGTCGTGTGGTAAGTGATTATTGGGCATAGATAGGTTATCGAACGTTCACCGATAGGTTATCAGGTTTCAAAGTGATAGGTTATCAGACTTTTGGTGATAGGTTATCGGACTTTTGGCGATAAGTTATCATATTTTAGGTGATAAGTTATCAAGCCTAGGACGATAAGTTCTCATGTTAGAATGATAGGTTATCAAAATTTTAATAATAATTTATCGTGTTATGATAAGCAAATGGTGATATGCTATTATAACATGCGAATATTATTATATAATAATAAAGTGGTAAATTATATTGCAATGATATGTTAATTTATTATGCCATAATATGATGAGGTGCTATTATGTGATATAGATGTTATATGAGGTACATATTATATATGAAATGTGCTATATGTGTCACGCCTCAAACCCAGTACGTGCACATCCCTTAGCGGTCGTTTAAAAATGTGACGTCCTAGGACATGTCGCCGTCTTATTCTTTTTATCTTTCAATTAAGCGCATGCGGAAGCGAATTAAATAAACCCCCTGCCATAAACAAACATAGGGATAGTAAAAATAGGACAACAATTTTTCACAAACTACGCTTTATATATATATTTATCAAGTTAACCCTACGAGTTTATGTACAAGTCTGCTAAAAGTGAACTCTTGTATGACCTGCTAACAAAAAGGACTGAGGTCAGGGCTAAAATCCAACTGTACAATTACCACAAGCTCCTTCGACCTACACCTCGCACTCCTCTGACTTAGGCTCTGGGTTCTCCACGACATCATCAAGGATGTCGATATCCATGGGGCGACCTACCTCTCCATCCTTTGTTCCAACGGGTGGTCCATCAAAACCCTGCAAGGAACCTCCCAAGCATTGTTGTGCTCATTAATGAACCCCGCCTTGAAGCGATGGGGCACCATGTTAAAGAAACCCTCATCGACCCAAATCATAGTCACTACTAACTCACGGGTTCGGGTGGTCATGGGGATAGGGAAGAAGGTAGACTTCATCTCCATATTCCATGGAACCTGGAATTGAACTGAATGAATCTCCATACTAAGGACCTGAAAAAGCTTAATTATGATGGGGTGAGATAAAATCTCAGCGAGTCAACAGCCTAAACCTTGATTAGGAGGCAAATTCGCCTTGAAGGCGGCCTAAGCACGCACCATATAAAACTCACCTCGCCTCGGCACATCCCTGCGTATTAATGCATCACATATGCCATTATAAATACAACAAGCATAATTAATAACTGAAACACAAAGTTCTCACTCTCCAAACATTCACATGAATCCTGATTATAAGGTAAAACCATTTTTGGCACGTCCCATACCATGCCTAATAATTTTGCCCCATAATCAAGCGCAAAGCATCACAACCATTCGGGCGTGTTCCAATTATTACGACCCCTCAGGCCACGACCAACTCAAAAGTCGGCGGTCTTCTAGCGTAATCAGGTATCGTCTTGCCCCATTGGGCACGACAACATCTAGAACCGCCACCTAGACAGCATTTCATAAAGGAGTATCAGTTCGGCCTCAACCACAGCTCGGCTTCCGGACCCCGTCGAGCATCCGATAAAATTGGGCATCGCCCCCAAACTCCTGTTGGGTGACGGGTTCCATTAAGTGACCATGCAAGCATTTCATCAATCAAACCAGTTTTCATTTCCATTATTTAGCCAAGAAAACCAAAATCCTTTTTCAAATAATAAACCATACAACTCCCTTTTATCTTGTTCAAAACTTTCCAAAATAAATTCGTATTGGGTCACGTATTTGAAATCATCCCATCAAACTTTGCATGCATCTAGTTTGAAACCTCGCGGTTTTATTGAGCACATAAAACTTGGTGTCCAAACCTGACATCATATTTCTTTTCTATTTCTTTGTCCAACCACCCTTTTTGGAAACAATCTTTGGTAACCCTTTTTTTTTTCTTTAAAACTTTTGGAAAGAAATTCGTACGTGCTCCCATACTCAAAATTAACCCTTCAAACTTTGCACCCACCTAGTTTAAAACCTCATTAATTTATTAAGCAAATAAGTTTTGGTGTCCAAACCCAACACCTAAATTTTCTTTCTATTTAAATGCCCATAAAACCATCTTTTGCAATAATAATAGATAATTATCATAAAACAACCAATAACATAATATTGTACGTGCAGCACTCAACTTCACATATAATTGCATCCAAAAAAACGAGTGTAAAATTCTATGAAATGGTTAATCCGTCACTAATTATGTTAATTATGATTGATTAAATAAATTACGATTGATTAAGCTAATCCAACTTACTTAACTTAACCATGATTAACTAACCTAACAATGATTAATTAACATAACAATAATTAATTAACCTAACCATGGTTAACTAACCTAACCATGCTTAGTTAACACTAATCTAGGATTAACTAAAACTAATCCTACTTAGCACTAATCTAATGATGATTAGCACTAATCTAAACACCCCCTAAGCGGAATTAACGGACTAATCAAGGATTAGGGAGTTAACTCACGGTTTTTGACGACGGCGGGTTCACAGCAAAGGCAACGCGATGGCAATGAGAACACGAAACAACTGCATCTCGAATAGAGGCTTGATGGAGGCAGTGTCGGCCCTACAAAGCTCTCAGCTAAGGGGGACTTGGCTTGGCTTGGGGCTTGCTAGGCTGGTCTCTATAGTTGTTGGCGGTGGGACGGGCGGTTGCAGGACATGAGGGAACTAGAGTGGTGCCGAGGTTGGGTGGTGCCATTGGTGGTGGAGGTGCTAGACGGTGGGGCTGCAACTGTGGTGGATGCGGCAGTGCTGAGGTGATGGAGCTATGGATAGTTGGTGGCTGTGGTGTTGGTAGAAGTGGACAGGCGGTGAGGAGTGGAGTTGGACGGTGGAGATGATGATGTGGTGTTGTGGTGGTAAAGTGGATGGTAGCAAAAACGAAGGGAAATGGAGAAGGGGTGGTGGGTGAGTGCGGTAGAGAATGAAAAGGGAATGGGAAAGAGGGAAATGAAATGGAAGGAAGAAATGAATGTGAGGAAAGAAAATAAGGAAGAAGAAGGAGTTGATTAGCTGAGGGAAGGGGATGACATCCAAATTTTCAGGTTTTGATTTTCAATCGGATAAGTCGGACCCTTCATCAAAATGACTATAGTTTTTTTTTTTTTTTTCTGAGATGGCCACTCATGAGATAGCTAACATAACTGGTGAAGCAATTAAGTGATTTTAAATGCAATATACTTGAGAATTCAACCAGGAATCGACTGTTCGACCGTGCTAGTCTACAAAAGTCATTACGGCACAATTTGAAATTGATCAGACACTAGAGATAGGTCAATTCGACTGAAATGTGCAGTTAAATGTGGGTGATTCTAAGAAACTGCAAAATTCTAGTCGATCGGTATTAAATCGATTCTCTGTCATTTTGGGTATCTTGTATCCATATTTGAAACCTCGGGATTTTCACGATCATCGAGAGTCGCCAATGTGTCGAAGAGGTATATGTGGTTCGAAGAAAATTGACCACAGGTCATTTGCACCAAGAATTTCTAAAAGCTACCCAGTAGGCAAAGTTACACTAAAAGTGCGTCTGATTGAAAATAACTGCGGAATTGAATTTGATTTTGGAAATTGAAAGTCCTGTCATGCCACGAGTCATTCTGGGTGTTAGGGAAATCTCTTATGATGTTTTGAAGATGACAAAATAAATCAAATACTACTAACGTGTTTAATTGTTGAGTAACAGTCTAACAGACTATGCAGATGATAGAACATGTAAATGATATTATCAAAGTCTATACTTGGAAAAACCAGAAGATGGACTCTATGCTTAAGGCTAAATCTATTTAGAAGTAGATTATGCTTAGACTCAGATTATAAAGTCTATTGCACTTAGACTCATATTGTAAAGTCTATTGCATTCAGATTCAGATTATAAAGTCTATCGCACTCATACTTTACATCTAGAACAAGACAAAACACAAGCTCTAAATGTATAACGGCTAGTGATCTGGTTTAGATTCTACATCAAGATTGATTTGATTAACTCAATCTAATTGATTGACAATTGGATCTTAAAGACAATGACTTTCTATACAAAGAAGCTCTACTTATGAAAATCAAGATTCTTGTTGTATGGGCAATTGGAATCAATTTGGGATTTTACTTTTATCACTCAACAACTACCAAATCTTCTAGATACAGATTTGTCCAATTGGTAGATTGGAAGACGATTCTCGAGATACTGTCCAACAGCTAGTTTGGAAGTGGAGGAGTATTTAAGGAGATGAATGACCGACAAGCAAGTAAGAGACGGAGTGTAGAATTTATAATTCCAAAGTTTGAGCAAACTTCTTTCATACACTTGTCTTTAGTGAGCTTAAATGTTTGTGATCGTGAGAGAAATACCAAAAGAGTGATTTAGTGAGATAGTCTAATCTACTACTAAGTGTTTGCACTCAAAGTTGTAATCTCTTGTTGATTGCATAGTGGAATCCAGCAAAAGGCTATTAGCGTGGGAGAGTGGATGTAGGCTTGATCTAAGTCGAACCACTATAAATTTCATGTGCAACATTCGCTTTACTAAACTTTTTATTTTGTTAAAGTCTGAACTTGCTCAAAGTCTATTGCTCTTCAGACTTAGTTTCAAAAGTCTGATCCCTATTTAGACTTTGCTCGAAATTTATTTTATTCCACATATATTTGCCAATGTTTATTTTAAACACCTATTCACTTCTCTCTAGGTGTTCATACTAGCACTTTCCCGGGGAACGTTGGCTCACATTTTGAGGAAATTCCAGCGAATTCGGGATTTTTATGAAAGACTGGATCAGATGATGCAGAAAACGAACGGAAACTCGAATTGGCCAATTGGAAGAGACTTTTGGCATTTGGTGTAAGTGAATCGGCAAATGGACGATGTTTGAGCTTTTCTAAATTCAAATTGGACCTCAACTGGATTTGTTTGTTCAGAAAAGCGGATGCCAAGAAAAATGAAATAAAAGTCAGTTTCGAAGACAATTCATGAGATTGAAAGACCTTTTTATTCTGGCTTTCAAGGGACTTCAAATTGGACAAGTGGATATAGAATTTGGCCTAGCTTGACCAATTATCATAGTTAGTTTGAAGTTAAGCTGAAAGTAAGATTTATAGAACTCTACTGGAAGCTTTCTTTTTAATTTAAAAAATCCTTTCCTTGGTCCCACCCTTTGTGCACGCACACCCTTCGGCCGACGTGCACCCCTCCTGCAGCGTCCATTTCATTTTCCTCCATTGGTTTTTTTTGTCTCCTTGTTCGTCAACCCTCTTGCAGCGTCCATTTCATTTTCCTCCTTTGGTTTTTTTTTGTCTCCTTGTTCATCAACACATGATCTTTCCTCTCTCCTTCTCACACGTTTTTGGGATAAGTACACTAATGGTGCCATAAGTTGTGTACGGTGCTCACTTTGGTGCCAAAAGTTTCCGTCGAATCACTTAAGTGCCAAAAAATTTGAAAAATGCTCACTTTAGTGCCAACTCTGACGAAATTGGCTGGAAATCCGACGTGGCCTTTTTTTATATTAATTTTTGACGCGACGTGGCTCGTCGAAGAGATGAGTCAGCATCCAAACACCAAAACGACGCTGTTTTGTGTCTCCCCCAATTCAAAACCCTAATCTCCGGCCGTCGCTGTCCTCGACAGTCCTTGGCTCGGCGGCCATGGCTTCGACCCCGACCTCGACCCCAACCCCGACTATGGCCACTCAACGGCAGCGGCTCCGACCTCGACCCCGACCCCGACCCCGACGATGGCCACTCGGTGGCCGTAGCTCCGACCCCGACCTCGACCCCAACCGCGACGATGGCCACTCGACGGCCGTGGCTCAAACCCCGACCCCGACCCCGATGATGGCCACTCGACGGCCGTAGCTTCGACTTCGACCTCGACCCCGACCCCGACCTCGATGATGGCCACTCGGCGGCCGCAGCTTCGACCCCGACTTCGACCCCAACCCCGATGACGGCCACGGCTTCGACGCCGTCGAAACCCTAATTTCTTCCCCTTGTGAGCTAAACAGCATCGTTTCCATGAAGCCATCCACGTAGGATGGCAAAACGATGTCGTTTTCTTAAGGAGGACCGAAAACGACATCATTTAAATGCTTATCGATTTTTTTTTTTAAATCATTTTGGCCGGAATCTTTCGCCGGTAGCACCAAAGTGAGCGTTTTTCCTCCGATTTGGCACTTAAGTGATCCGACGGAAACTTTTGGCACCAAAGTGAGCGTCGTACACAACTTATGGCACCATTAGTGTACTTATGCCCACGTTTTTCGCTCCCTCACGTTTCCCTCGCTCCACGCACGAACAAACCCCCATCCGCATGTCTCTTTTTCTCTTTCTCTCTCTCTTTCTCTATCCACTTCATACATTTTCTTCTTGGCCCCACCACCTGCCGACACTCCCTTCTTCCCTTCTCCCTTCTCCCTTTTAATTTTTCTTTTCTGCTATGTTGTTTCTTCTGTTCGGTCAAAGGACCAGCAAACCCACCGATCTCTCTCTTTTTGCTTAGCTCACGCCAGCACACCCCATGTCAGTCAAAACCCCCTCGACGAAGCCCTCAATTGAAGATGCCAGCAATTGATTTCCTTTTGCTTCACCGATCCACGCGTCTTCACCATCTCCTGCAACTTCACTCATCGAAGCATCCCCCAGAGCCAATCAACAGAGCCGGTTTGTTGACTCCTTCGCTGGCTCTCTTCCATTCGGCTCACATCCCACCGAAGCATTGCCCTTGCACCTTCAGCTTACGAAGCCAGCTTCCGCCGAGTCTACTCTAGCGAACTTCTTCCAGGACGTTGACTTCTGCGACTTCTTGGACGTGCGCCCCTCCGCCAGCAACGCCAGCTGCCATCCCCTCGTGCAGCTCGACTCCACCGAATTCCCTCAGCCAACCATCCGCGT
Organism: Eucalyptus caleyi; assembly: GCA_014182885.2. Classification (NCBI taxonomy): domain Eukaryota; kingdom Viridiplantae; phylum Streptophyta; class Magnoliopsida; order Myrtales; family Myrtaceae; genus Eucalyptus; species Eucalyptus caleyi. The sequence continues at coordinate 36,275,429 of CM024470.2, read as the reverse complement.
GAGTTCCCCAACTGAAGCAGCTGCCTTGACCGTGTCTTCAGTTCCACTGAAATCCAGCAGCTCACGTCATCTTCTTTCTCGCGAGCCCAGCAGCTCTCCAGCGAAGCGGCTTCTTTCGAAGCCCATCTTCAGCCCATCCGAAGCCAGCCAAAGAAGCCCCCAATTCAGCTCAAGAATTCAGCGGTTCAGCCCACTTGAAGTCAAGCCCAGCCTAGTTCAGTTTCTCAGCCCACTTGAAGCCTGCGACCAGCAGCCCTTTCAGAAGCCCAAGGCCTAAGCTTAGCCTTGCTGAGATTTGTTGGGCCAGCTTTAAGCCCGGTCCAAGCTCGTGGTGTCGTCATGAGCCCAAGTTTGTTTGCTGTTGCGCCGTCACCGCAGTGATCCAGTCTTCACTTTACACAAATGTGTTTTACTCACTAATCCTTGCTTAGTTTGTTAATGATGCTTAAGGGTTGATTAGATTTAATTAAGTGCAATTAGGTGGTTAGATTAGTTTATAGTAATTTAATTAGTGCCTTAATGATGCATGTTAGGTGATTAGACATAGCCATTAGCAAGTAGACACACTATATTAATTATTGAATGCATCTCGGGATTTTCTCGACTGTCTCAGACTTCAATTAGGCATTACGAGCCTAAATTGAATTTATTAGTATTTAATAATTAATTTTTAAATTTAATTAATTAATTAATTATTTTTCCGGAAATTCAACTAGGATGGCTTGTGACCGAAATCCCATGCTGATTATTGTGATGCGGTCCGTTTATTTAATTGAGCTTTGAATCGTGCTGAATTGATTTAAATGATAATTTTTATGATATGTTCCGAATTGGTTGTTTTTGATTATTTGATTGAGAAATGATCAGGTATCTGTTGTCAGTATCGATAGTAGAGTGGTGGTTAAGTACGGCATTGTTAAAAGGGCACATGTGCTCGATGATCTGATGGGTCACTTTGGCGAACTAGTGCTTAAGATGCATGTGGGCCTAATGTTTTAGTATGGCATCGTTAAAAGGGCATGTGAGCTCGGTGAATTGATGCATCACTTTGGCGAATTTGTGCCTAATAGAATGCACATGGGCTCAACAATTTGAGTGTGGCATCATTAAAAGGACACATGGGCTCAGTGATTTGATGCATCATCTTGGCGAACTAGTGCCTTAGAGAACGCACATAGATCTAGTGTTAAGTACGGCATCATGAAAGGGACACGGGGGCTCGATAATTTGATGCATCATCTTGGCGAACTAGTCTCTAAGAGAATGCATGTGGGCCCAATGTTTAAGTATGTCATCTTGGTGAAGAAGTCACCTTAGAGAATGCACGTGGGCTCGGAGACTCGGTACATTGTCCTGGAGAATGCATGTGGGCTCGATGACTAGGTATCCCACCTTAAATAATGTACGTGGGTCGATGAGTAGGTAGGTTATCTCAAAGAAGGCACGTGGGCTCGGAGACTTGGGACGTCATCCTGGAGAAAGCACGTGGGCTTGATGACTAGATATTCCATCATGGGGAATTTATGATATTGATTGAAATGACCAAGAGTTGGTTTGAATGACATGTAATCAACTCAGTTGATTAATTGATATTTCAATTTGTTGTGATTGATTGGGTGCCTATTGTAAATTATGCTAATATGTAGGTGGAATCTGAGGCTAAGGTAAGTCCTCTGACCCGTGTGTGCTTATGCAACCATGTGGCGTATTGGGTCTTAGGGGGTAGAACTTGCTAAGACCTAGTCTCATTGGTTATTGAATAACCATTTCAGGTCCCAAGATGACCACTCCTATATTTTTGGGTCAACCTAAGAATATCACAGAGCATATTTCTTACTTTCCGTTTTATGGGTGCCCTAAGGGCTGGACTTATGAGCTGGTGAGATCTATAGTTTCGATCAATGTGGGTTTCACCCACATGGTGCCCCATCAATATAGATCGTGATACCACTAGGCTCAAGATAGCCAAAGAGAGGGTCCCCTACTGGAGTCTGGAATACCTCTATGTGTTCTTGAGGCTGCCTTTGGAAAAGGCAATGCAGATCCCCCTCCAGGCCCTGTCATAGATGTAGTAAACCTGAATTTTGAAGACCTCGGAAGTTCGGTATAATCAATTGAAAGCCCCAGTTGGAGCGAGGAGGATGACGAGGAGGAGGATGAGGACCCATAATTTGTATAACCCCACCCCTACTTGACGATGACTTAGTAACCTGCTTGTATGTAAGTGCACTGGTTTGCAATGTATATAAGTGTGGTTGTTTTTGAAAGCCTAGATTTTAGTCCTACATTCCTATCCCATTATTTTATTGTCTAGGGATTTATATCTGCTTCCGCATGTGTATTAATAAGAAAGGGTCGGCGACGCATCCTGGGATGTCACTATTAATCGACCAAGGTAAGGAATGTGTGTGTGCCTAAGGATCGTGATGTGATAGGAGAGGTTCACGCATGAGAAGAAGAAAGGAGAGTGGGAGAGAGAGAGGGAGAAAGAAAATGAAAGGGAAAGGCTAGCCAATCACAACCTTGAACAAATATCTACACCATCATCGCTCTTGCCTCTAAAGTCTTCATGCCACTAAAGTCATATGCCCACCCAATCACAAAATTAGCTATATTTTCCACAAATAAGGCCTTATTGGGGGTAGAAAAACCCTATTTTTCATCCCATCCGAATTTCACTTTTCTTTTTCTTTTTGTCTGAAAATCATTTTTCCACAAAAATTTTAGACTCGACGAAAATTCACTGAAATATGAGACGACGTCCAATAAATAAATTGTGACACGCTAAAAGGTCCAATTCTCGAAACTAAATTAATTTTGGTGGTTAAAATCGACCGAACGCGACTTTAGTACGACCTAAGCTATTGGGTAGCTTTTAGGGATTTTAGTGCGTTTGTGCATCTCCGAATTGTAGATGACCATCGGTGGTCATAAAATCGCAAGGTTCCAATTACGTGTCCCGAATATAATATTGATAGAAAATCGTTTTATTACCATTTAACGTGAATATCGCAATCATGTGGAACCACCCGCAACTCAACTATGTATTTCCGTTGAATCGACTTATATCCATTCGCTAATTGATTTATAACGGCGTCGTATTGACCCTTGCCGATTATTATGGTTGAGCGGTCGATTTTTAATTGAATTTTCTAATCTGTCACGATTATATCCCTTAATGGCCTCACCTAATAGATTAGTTAATTCATGAGTGGCCAGCTCCAAGTAAAACAACCATAAGCGCATCAATGAACAACCATTTCATATATCCGAATCTTAGGCCAAATTTCGGGATGTCACAATATGGGTTATGTGATGTACGTGCTGAATGGATTATGTATTATGTGTTGTACGTGTTTGGCATATTATACGTGATATGTACGTTATATTAATTGAAGAATGAATTATGCGATGGATTTGATGGCATGTATAAATGTTGTGGACATATTGCAGGTTATTATGGCACGTGATAAATTATATGGACATATTGCGGGTTATGATAGTACGTGGAAAAATGATTTGTGAAATATTATGATGACTATATTCTATTTTGATGAGCGGCCTATATGCCATTAGTTTATGAATTAAATTGTGCATTTCTAAAATGTAATATGATGCACATGTGTAACATGACGGCATTTGACAAATGATGTGGCATATCGCATGAGTATCACGTGAAGTAATGAGAAAGATATAAAAAGAATTGTGTGATGGTATGCCCATATGATCACCTAAGACCCTGATGTGTTTTACACAAAATGTAAACCCATCCTGAGGCGTTTTATGCAGGACAATGCCCGATTAAATTCAGATGCCATCAAGTCAATGGGATGCCGTTTGCAGATGGATTTCGGAATGAATCTCCTTACAGGAATGCTCCCAAGTCTACATGATGCCATGCTCGATGGGGCAAGACGATGCTTAGTTACACCGGATGACTACGAACCTTCGAGTTGTCCTTGATCCCCAAGTGGTCGTAATAATATGAAAGCATGGTCTTGAGGGTTGCATGGTAGTATAGGATGCCATGCGATTCTCGAGATGCCACATGTGTAAAGTGCATGAATGCATATTTTGAGAAGTGATGCTATAGTTTGCACATGTGTGACATGTAATTGATATATGAGCAAGTTCAAATTATTGCATGGCATGGGTTCATGATTTAATCATATTGCACATTCATATGATTGGCTCAGGAGTGTGGAAAATGTTATGAGATTTGCCTATGTGTTATATTGATGGCTTGATTTAGTAAATTCACTTTCATGTGTACAGAAAGAGTAAAGAGAGAGAAGCTTGTTATGTCCTTGCCATCGATAGATATTTGCATGTCTAGGGTGTTTCTAAGCTGAATGACTTCCTCGCTCGAGGTCTAGGAAGTTCATTCAATGAGTTTATCTTATTCCTCATTATTTAATTTTTTTTTAGGCCCTAATCATGGCCATCCGAGTTTGAGCCAAAGTACCTTGACATGGACACGTGCTAGATGTGACATCCTGATTTTTGACCCTGTTTCAATTAAATGAAATGGGCTTTTCATCGACGTGCCTATGGTCCTTTTTCTATGAACTGATCACTCACGAGATAACTAATCTATCAGGTGAAGCCGTTAAGGGATATAAATACGACAAACTTGAAAATTCAATCAAAAATCGACTGCTCAACCATGCTAATTAGCAAGGATCAATACGATACCGTAATAATTGATTAGTGATCGAGTATAGGTTGATTCGATGGAATGGCGTAATTAAATGGTGGGCAATTGCACCTAATTGCAAAATTTGCATCGAACGGCACTAACCTAATTTTCTGTTGATTCTATACCCAGTGCTTGTAATTGAAACCTTGAGATCTTTACAAAAACCGAGAGTCGCCAATGAGTCGGAGATGCACAACATGAATCGAAAATAATCGACCATGGGTTATATGCGATAAAATCCCTAAAAGCTACCCGGTAGGTTAGGTCACGCTAAAATCACGTCTGATCAAAATTAACTACAAAATTGAACTCGATTTCGGGAATTGAAAGTTCGAGCGTATCACGATTTATTTTTAGGACATTGTCACATCCTTTGAAGAATTTTTGGCTAGCCCAGAATTTTGGTGGAAAATCAAAATTGAACAATTTAAATCAAGAAATTCGGTGGGGCATCTTAATTGGCAATTTTGGCTACCAAAGTGAGTTGGTTTGTGAGGGATTGAAGGAAATTAGTTTAAGCTGCTGCCATGGCATGTTGGCCATTAAATCGGAGTTATTTGGTTGGAAATTGAAGAAGAAATCCACCAAATTCGTAGGGGCTGCTGCTGGGTTGATTTTGGGCACCAAATTGAAGTCATTTGGTGAAGATTTGTGAAGCAATTGGCTTGTGAGAGAAGCTTGGACAGCTAGGACCAAAGACTTTGTTCATTTGTGATCATTGCTTGATATTTTCACTTGAGAGCCCATTGGACAACAGTAAGACTTTCAAGCCCCTTGTCCCCCCTTGGTTCCCCCTCTCTCTCACCCTTCTTTTTTCCTCTTGTGCGTGAGATTTTTTCTACCCATCTCCTCCATTTCTAGTATTCCTTAGCTTCATTTTCCTTCTACCACCTAGCCTGCGTCCCTTTCCATTTTGTTGCCGCCATCACCAACACCCCAACACGTCAGCCCACTCCCCACCGAAATAACTCCACTCAGCCTCATGCCCTTTCTTTCTCACAATCGTCCCCACCCCCTTATTTTCTTTCATCTTTTTTTGCCATTAACATTCCCATTCCTCACCGCCCTCCTCTCACCACCTGCAGTAGTCCACTAGCAGAATCCCACTGCCCATCTTCACGTTCGGTCAATGCCAGCAGCACCGCCCAACGTCAACTTTGCCTCCCATCTTCACCGCTTCATCCCCTAGCTCCACGTCTAGCCAACCTCAGACCCGCTCCATGCTACAAGAGCTGCCAATCGTGTCATCCCGACTAGTAGTTAGTCCGTTGAGCAGCCCTCATCGTCGCCAACAGCTTCACCAGCTTGCCTCGCCGTCCCCGCGCTGTGTTCAATCGGCCCCAATCAGCAAGCAAGGCCAAACCTTAGCTTAGAGTTGAGGCTTAGTTGTCCTTTTTTGGCCCCTTCCAGACCTCCTTTGGTGTTGCCATAGGCCTAGGTTTTGTTCGCCGTCATGCCACCGTCACCGTGGACCTATTAGCTCATTAAACCGGTGAGTTGACACCTTAATCTCTAATTAGGGGGTTAGTTGCACTTAAGGAGGGATTAGTTAGGCTAATTAGGGATTAGTGGTAATTAGTTCTTATGACTAAGTTAGTTAGGACTAGTTAATTAGGCCAATTAGTTATTAGGTGGTTAGTTAGGTGGCTTAGTTAGATTAATTAGCTAATGTTCTTAGCTTAGTCAATTAGGTTGATTAGTAGATTAGCTAGATTAGCTTATGTAAATTAATTAAGGGCTTTAATTTAAATAATTTGTAATTTATTTAATTAATTATTAATTAGTGTAAATTATATCGGGATAGCCGTTGTTAGAATTTTACGTTGATCGTCATGGTTACGTTAATTTGTGAAATTGATTGCCAATTTATGCAATTGGGTGCTTGGTGATGATTTTTAATTATTATTTCAAAATTATGAACTTTTAGTATTTAATTAGAAAAATACCAGGTGTTGGTTTTTGACACCAAAAATATTTTAAATACTATATAAAATTGTGGAATTTTTTAAAGAGAGTATATCGTGTTTTGTGGTTCAATTTGATTTGTGTGACCATGCACAATTATTTTACCGGTCGTTTTTAATATGAAGAAAATAGGCCAAGTCCATTATTTGAAATGGAAGTATTTGAGTGCAAAACACAATATTCTTGGCCGAGAATGGATGTGCATGTAATCGCTATGAGAACCCATCACCCAATGAAAGTCAAGGAGGCAATGCTCCTAGTGGAATGCTCTTGACAACAGATGCTGGTCGTAGTGGAGGCTGAACTGATGCTCCTATGTGAAATGCCGTCTAGATGTAGACGTTGCAGTGCCTGACGAAGTGGGACAACGCGTGGTTGCCAACTGATGAGTTGGTCGTGGTTGATGGGTTGTAAATAATTGGAACACGCTGGAGTGATTGAAATAATCGTGCTTGATTATGGGACGAAATTGTGTGGCACAAAATAGGACATGTCATAACGATTTGGTTTTATAATCGAGACCCCTATGAATAATTGATATATGATATGAAGTGTTCCAATTAATGGTTTACGCTTGCTGCATTTATATATAATATATAAGATGTAGTAATGTGCAAGGAGGTGTTGAGGTGAGGTAAGTCATATATGTTGTATGTTTAGGCTGCCTCTAGGTGAATTCTCATCCTAATCGAGGTTTATGGTGTAGACTCGCTGAGATTTAATCTCACCCTATTGTGGAGATATCGAAGGGTGTCATGGAGGATCCCGAGCCAAAGTCAAAGGGGTTCGGAGTATAAGTAATCCGGTAGTTCTTTTGGGACAAACCTTTGGTGTATAGACTTGTAGGTTTAACTGAATATGTATATAAAGTGTCTTTTGTGAAAATCGATTGTCCTGCTTCTACTATCCCATGTGTTAGATTGTTGTCTGGAGATTGTTTAATTTGCTTCTGCATGTGCATAAAATGAATGGGTCGGTGACGAGTTTTAGGAACGTCGCAATTTGATCGACCACTGAGGGATGTACACATGCTCGAGGTTTGGGGCATGACACTAAACACATAGATGATACCACTTTGTGAGATTGCCCTCATAGAATAGATGTACTAGGTTAACCCTAACCCCAATTCATGGACAAAGTATAAAGGAATCCATTGTGCAAACGTGTAAATGGCTAAGCTTTTGATGTAAGAAAAGATTATGTTTGATGATAGATGCATATATATAAAAGAGTGTTCTGATGTATGCCTTATACTATCCCTATTATTTGTTAATGGCTGGGAGATGTTTATTTTGCTTCCGCTTACATATAATTAAAAGATAAAATGAATGAGTCGGTGACGTGTTTTACGACGTTGCAAGCAAATGACCTAAGTAGAAAGTGATAGCATGGGTTATCGTGAGCCCGAAGTGGGTCAAGACATGACATCCCTGCTTGGTTGGTGTCAGAGTATGGTCATTACCTGGAGTAATAAGATGCATGGGGAATTTAGGATAGTTAGTTAAGAAAAACACTTGATGCTTGTGATTGATTATTGTTTTCTTGAATAGCTCTTCTAGATTCTTGACCTTGGTGTTGGGACTATAGAGCGAACTTTCTTTTAGAACCTTTGTCAGAGATGGTTCTATTGAATAAAAGAAGGAGCGCCCCATGAACACTACTAGCACTTTGGCCTAGCAGTATGGGGAATGAATGGGTCCAAGAGCGGCTAGGGTTCGGTTCCCAGAGGCATCAATGAGGTTGCCTTGCAAATAGATGAAAAGAGAAAACCCAAGGCTTTCGGTGACCATGGTAAACACGTCATATGAACAACACAAGGATGCCAAAAGAATGAACATAAGAGGATTCTGTGGATAGGATAAAGAGGTTCCGAGATGGTTTGAGACTAAACATCATAAGCTAGTTGGTGCCTTTGAATCTGAAGGATAAGCAAGCTTAAGCTAGAGCACTACTAAGATGAATGACCTCTTGGGAAAGTGTGTACCTGTGTGCCGAGGGATAAAACCATGAGGCTCAATAAGGGATAGGCCAAAGTGAACAATATCTTTGTGAGTTAGTCCATATTGGAATGGGACCCCTCTAGTAGATGTGTAACTTAAGGACGAACTAGGCGAAAGCTGGTGGGCTTGTGACAATTCGGTCCAAGAGGGTGGAGAGTGGTAGCTGGGGCTAGAGGACCTAATCAAGGAGCGGCTTCTAGCAGACTTCTAGGATCGCAAAGGAGGTAGGGATGAACTGAATTATGTGCCGAACGGGGAGAGCGTTTCTGGGATAATTTTATCGGAGTGGTGTAGTGAAAGTATGGTCGAGCTTGTAGAACTTTGGTTTATTGAAATAAGGTCGGAAAAAGGAGGACCACTTTGGGTAAAGTTAGACCTGGTTGTTTTGCCTATGTATGACTTTGATGTCATGATTGAAAAGAATTGGCTCAAGAAGCAACGAGCTCTAATAGATTGTTTCCGTTAGGTAATCCAATTTAACACTTTAGATCATTCTAGTTATAAGTTTGTTGGAAACAAAGGAAGACCTTCGATCCATCTGATTTCGTCACTTGAGATGACTCGATTGTTGGATAAGGGTTACCAAGGTTATCTGGCAATGGTAGTTAATTCGTTGGTTGAGGAATCAAGGATGGAAGACTGGTGTCGTCATATAAGGCTTTCCCGGTGTCTTTTCACAAGAATTATCGGGATTACCTCATGAAGAAAGGTAGAATTCATGATTGAATTGGCCTTGGCATGGAGCTCATCTCTAGAGCACCTTACAGAATTATTGTTGGAGTTAAAGGCGTTAAAGGCACAAATGCAAGAGTTACTTAATAAAGGGTTTATACACTCTAGTGCATTGCCGCAGGGAACGCCGATTTTGGTTGTAAGAAAGAATGGACGGACTTTACCTGAAGGAGTACGGGATTCGGATTTCAAATTGAGGTAAGCCACCTCTAGAGTCTTTTGACGACTCTTTGTAGAAGAAACTCCAATTAAGTTTTCAAGTTGATAAAACTTTTCTATTTCTATTATGAGGAATATTAGACTTCTATGGAATTCTTTCAAAGTCTATATTACAGAAGAAGTCTGCCCCACCTTGACGAAGATCTAGACTAAACTCAAGTGAAGATCGAAAATATAATCGACTCAGGATTATTTTTCTTCTTTCAAGGATTCCGTGTGAATAAGATACATCTGGCTCCCTGGTTGAAAATTTCACTTACCCTTTTGATATTATTGATCAAATCAATCACGGATTGATATAATATTTTTGGAAAACAAATTTAGTTGGAAAGAACCTACTTGTGGAAACCTAGATCCTAATTGTATGGGCAACCAGGATCATTGGCCTTTCATCTTAATCTTCAAACGATTCAAGATCTCTTTAATTGATTATGTCCAATGGGTTGATTGGAAGAATTCCTCTAGAAAGTGCTAACGGTCACAAAGACATGGAGGAATATTTAATGAGGTTTTTGAGTCATTTGGCAAAGAGTGTGAAAGCTAGAATTCCAAAGTTTGAAGCTTCTCAAATCACTTGTTCTTCTTCATATAGTGCTCAAACTTGAATTCAAAGGAGAGAGAAATACTAAAGAGTGACTTAGTGAGAAAAAGAAACCTTCTACTAAGTAGTTAATGTTATATTGCTATAATTCTCTTTCGATTCATGGTGAAAACTAGCTAGAAGACTGTTAGCATAGGAAAATGGACGTAGGCTTAATCTAAGCCAAACCACTGTAAATCTTGTGTTCATTTTCTTTTCCCTGAACTCTTTTAATTTATCTGCTATGATACTTTTCTGATTTTCACTGTATTTGTTTGAGTTTGAATCTTTATTCAAAGCCTCTAATTTAATAAACTCAACTTAAAAGAAAAATATCTTCACTACAATTTGAGAAAAATCATCTTTACACATATTCACCCCCTTTAGGTGTTTATACTAGTTATTTTAATTAGTATCAAAGCTTGTGTGCTTCCTTTCTTGAAGTGTTTTACTTCTAAGCTAAAGATCTTCTATGGCTAGTATTTTGGCTTTGGGATTGGTTGAATGACAGAACAACACTAGACCTCTTTATTTTGATAGAAATGAGTATAACGTGTGGAAGAATAAAATGAAGGTATTCCTCATATCTAGAGATCCCCTAGAGTGGGATGTTGTTGAAAAATGAATCAATCCAAAAGCAACATTAGTTTCAGACAAAGGGAAAGAAGTGATTGATGTTGATGAATCAACATAAACTAAAATTACCAAGAGACAGGCTCTTGATACAAAAGCAATTTATTCCTTATATTGTGCTTTGTCTTCTACTAAATATAACCAAATCTCCTCTTGTGAAACAACAAAAGAAGTATGGGATAGACTACACGTCACTTATGAGGGGACTGACCGTGTGAATGAGACAAAAATAAATATTCTATTTGGACAATATGAATCCTTTAGAATAAAGCTTGGAGAATCTATTTGTGATATGTTTAACCGCTTTACAGAAATTGTGAATGGCCTAGCTTATCAAGGTCAACTAATTTCTGGACCAATGAAAGTCAACAAACTATTGCGTGGACTTTCAAATGACTAGAATCATGTGAAGACTTCAATCAGAGAAATTCAGAGGATCATGCCTCTATCAGTTGACGAACCAATAGGCACACTTCAATCATATGAAGTAGAGCAGATCAATGATGAGGAAGATCTAAAAGGTAAGGAATTAATTGCATTAAAGTCTAACGTTGATTCTAATTATACAGATTCAGATGATGATATGGATGATGAAGGCTGGTCCTTATGATAAAGAAATTCAGAAAACTAAATAGAAATGGAAGAAGACTAAATTGGAATAAGCAAAGCACGCAGAATTCTCAGAAGAGACCAACGGAAGACTTTGAAACTAGCAAGGATATAATATTCTTCGAGTGTAAGAAAAAGTGTCATATCAGACCAAACTGTCCCATATTGAAAAAGAAGAAAGGAAAGTTTGAAAAGTACAAGAAAGCTCTTAAAACAGAAACCTGGAGTGACACCAAATGTGAAGAAAGTAAAGCTGCTAAATGGGTAAGTCAGGTCGAGCTTGGGTTGGGTCATTAATGGTCCGACCTAAATTGACCCATTAATCCATTTATGACCCATTTATGCTTAATGTAAATTTTCTGACCCATAGCCGACCCGACCCATACCCAACCTGTACCCAACCCAACCCGTATTAAATATATTTAACCAAATTTAAAATAATTCATTCCTATGTTTTTTCTTTTAAGATTATATTACTAAAATACTTCCAAGCTTATTTCTTATATATATTATTTTTTAAAAATGGTATTGCTAAAATAGTTTTATACAACACAAATTTAATGGACAATTTTTATAATTTTTAAATAATTATTTAAAAATATAATTTTAATTAATTTTTATTTTTAAAATAATTAATTTTTTAATTATTTTATTTTATTTTTAAATATAATTTTATTTTTATTTTTATTTTTATTTTTCTCTTTTTTTTTCTGTTTTTCTTTCTTTCTTCTTCTTCTTCTTCTTCTTCTTTGGCCGGCGAATGGCCACAGGTGAGCTCGAGGCTCGCCAGATTGGCGAGGCTCAAGCCTCGACGGACGTCGGTGAGGCCTCCGCCTCACTAGATCCGGTGAGCTCAAGGCTTACCGACGTCGGGCGAGCTCGAGCTCGCCCCTCACTCGAGGTTCGAGCCTCGCTTGATGCTGGTAAGCTAGAGGCTCACCGGCCGGTTGCTGGCCATCATCGTGCTGACGATCGGAATGAGGAAAGAGAAAGAAAAAAAGAAGAAGAAAGAAAAAAAAAAGGAAAGAAAAAGAAGAGAGAAAAAGTAAAAAAAAAAATTATAATTTCCACGGGAAGCGAAAAGGTAAATGGATAGGGTAGAAATCGTGGATTTATCTTTAGAATTTAATGGGTTGGTAAGTGGGTCTTAAATGGGTACATTATTTTAGTCCTTTTATTTTTAAAACCCATCATGGGTGCCTTGAGAAATAAGGCCTGACCCATTAACAACCCATTTAAACAAAAATGGGTCCATAAATGGGTTGTAGAACCCATTTAACACCTCTAGTTTATCTTTAGACTTTAATGGGTTGGTAAATGGGTCTTAAATGAGTATAGAGTAGACCTATTTAAGACCCATTTATTTCAGTCCTTTTATTTTTAAAACCCATCATGGGTGCCTTGAGAAATAAGGCCCGACCCATTAACGGCCCATTTAAGCAAAAATGGGTTCATAAATGGGTTGTGGAACCCATTTAACACCTCCAGTTTATCTTTAGATTTTAATGGGTTGGTAAATGGGTCTTAAATGGATACAGAGTATGCCCATTTAAGACCCATTGATTTTAGTCCTTTTATTTTTAAAACCCATCATGGGTGCCTTGAGAAATAAGGCCTAACCCATTAACGACCCATTTAAGCATAAATGAGTCCATAAATGGGTTGTGAAACCCATTTAACACCTCTAGAAGAAAGCAGAGAAGAATTTGCAAATATATGTCTAATGGCTCACTCAGAGTCAGACTTAGAATTAGGGACAGACATTGATTTAGATTCTGATCAAGAAATTGAGGCTAGTCACTCAAAATTTCTTGTTAAAGTCTCTATGTATCTAGATGAACTTTGCCTCAATCTATAATCCTCTCTTAAAAAGAATTCCAAACTAAAAAGTGAGAATTCTAAGCTTAGGCAATAGGAAGTGTCTTGGAAAGAAAAGTTTGAAAGTTTGAAAAGAAGCTTTGATGATTTGAAAAAAAAAAAATTGATTCTCTTTCAAAAGAAAATGTCATTTTGAAAAGGGAAATTTCATGTCATGCCCCGATCCTCGGGCACGCACACATCCTTCTCACTTGGTCGATTTTATAATGCGATATCCCAAGACTATGTATCGCCAACCCTTTCATTTATTAAGCACATGCGGAAGCAGTTAAAATCTCCGAACAATAAAACGATAGAATAGAAAAGTAGAGCCATATTTTTCATATTGAAATTTATAACCAAACTTTTATACAAAACACAAACCAGAGTACTTCATAACTATTCACTCTATCTCTATTCACATCAAAATGGAGATCTCAAAAGAAGATAAAATCTCAGTCCATCCGCGCTGTACTCAAGGCCCCTCTTGGGATTATCTTCTTCTTTCAAATTCCTTCTCCTCAGATTTCACCTCCGAGTTCTCCTTCTCAGATTTCTCCTCAGCTCCTCATCGAGGTCCTGAAATGTTTTTTCCCAAACCGAGATGAGGCTACGTCTCAGTAAGTTTTACCCCACTAAGGCTCAATTAGTAAACCATTATACTATAGGCTGCCAAACACACATAGGGCAGAGGACTTACCTTGGCCTCCGATCCCACCTGCAAGTCAATACAATTCACAATAGGCATCCATTTACTCCAAACAAATCGAACCAGTCGATTACATGTCATACAAATCATTCTCCACTGAGAAGTATCTAAAAGCTAGGCCATATGCATTCTCTAGGACGACATTCCAAGTCTCCGAGCCACGTGCCTCGAACCTTGGGCCCACGTGCATTCTCTAAGGCGACCTCTTCGCCAAGGTGGTACATCAAGTCACCGAGCCACGTGCCTTTTTAGATGCTATTTCCGAATACTGGACCCACATGCATTCTCTAAGGCACTCATTTGCCAAGGTGACGCATCAGATCACCGAGCCACGTGTCCTTTTTATGATGCCCGAGCCCATGTGCCTTCTCTTAGGTGCTATCTCACCAAAGTCATGTATCAATTCACCGAGCCACGTGCCCTTTTAGATGTCAAACTCTGTCACCGAGCCATATGCATTCTCCAGGAGGACATACCGAGTCTCCGAGCCACGTGCATTCTCTTAGGCAACCTCTTCACCAAAATGACATAATCAATCACCGAATTCACATGCATTCTCCAGGTGATATTCCAATTCACCGAGCCCATGTATTTTCTTTAAAGTGATGACCAATACCCAACGATTTCTCAACCAAATAATTGACAATCAAGTTAATATGAACAATTCCTAAAAATTCATAATTAAATAAATTTCATACACATTGCAACTCAATGGACTGGGCCATGACGATCAGCACGAGATTTTGGTCATCGGCCATCAAAATCTTAATTTCTGAAAAATAAATAAATAAATAATTAATTAATTTCGAAAAATAATTAATAAATATTAAAAATTCAATCTAGCACAAAATAAAGCCCAATTAAATAAACTGACTTCACCACGATCACCAGCATAAAATTCCAGTTCTGGGCCATCCTAGTTAAATTTCCAGAAAATAAATAATTATTTAATTTAATTCCGAAAATTAATATTTAAATACCAAAAATTCCGCTTAGGCCCGAAAAGCCTAATTGAAGCCCACTAAGGGTTGGGAAAAATCCCAAGGCATTTCCAATAATTAGTAGACCACGTATACTTGCTAATTGCGCAATCAATTTATCTAAATCGCATCACAATTGACTTGCTAATCTATTCTAATATAACCACCTAAACCTAATTAATTAAAACTAAACCAACCTTAAGCATAATTAGCCACTAATCCGGGATTAGTGAGATTACTCACCGGAATCACGTGCAAATCGGATCAATCCGACGGGGGCGACGCGAGGAACAAAACTTCCCAAAGCACGGCTCGGGTTTGGGGCCCAGAAACGGCCCAAAAGCGAGCCTAAACCAGCTAGAAACCCACTTCGTGGGTTGCTGTTCTTGGCTGGCTGGAGCTAGTCCGGCAGCCAAAACAGCAAGGCGAGGCCGGCAAAGGGTGAGGGGGACGCCGGGGAGGTCTGGCGGGGTCGAACGGCGGCCGGAGGTGGCCGGACAAGGGCGGAACAGGGGCTGGACAGCGGCTGGAGGAGGACGCCTGGGCGCGAGGGATGGGTGGCTAGACGTGCGGCGTTGCGCAGGCAGGCGTCGCGGGCGTGCGATGCGGTGGCGGGACGGGCGGCGACGGTGGGCTGCAGCTTCTGTTCTTCCTCCGGCTTCTGGTTCGCTCGAACGGAGGGGGGAGAGAGAGTGTCGAGGGAGAGAGATGAGAGAGAGGAGGAGAGAGGATAAGGCTTGATCGGTAAAAGAAAGAAGAGAGAGAGAAGAGAGAGTCGGTGGAGGGGGGAGAGCTGTCTGCACAAAGGGGGAAAAGGGTGAGGGAAGAGAGAGAAAAAAATAAGAGAGAGGGAGAGAGAAAAATAAAATCAAATAATACAATTATTCTTATTTTATTTCTTTTCTTTCCCTTTCTATTTCCTTTTGGGTTTCAATTTTTCTTCGATAATTTCTTTCTTGAAATTTTGAACTCGTCAATAATTTGACGAATGATGAGACAGGGTCCTAAAAATGAATTGTGACACACTCAAATATTCGATTCCCGAAACCAAATTAAATTTCATGGTTAGAATCAATCAAATGCGATTTAATCCGATCCAACCAATTGAGTAGCTTTCAGGGATTTTACTGCAGATACATCCCTTAACGGCTTCACCCAATAGGTTAGTTAACTCGTAAGTGATCAGCTCAGAGAAAAAGAAGCATAAGCACGTCGACGAAATGCCCATTTCACTTTATCGAAAACAAAGTCGAATTTCAAGATGTCACATTTCAGATATTTCAAAAGATTTTCCAAAGGATCAGAAAAATTAGAGAAAATTCTTACAACTCAAATACCTTATTTTAATAAATCTGGTTTGGGTATGAATAATGAAACTATTCCTCTAATTGATTTTCTAAAGTAAAAGAGACTTAGACAAAAACTTGCAAAGACATTTTACAAAAACCATTTTCAAAGAGTGTTTGTAAAGCCTATTGGCAGAAGTGCTCTAAGATGTTGGTGAAACTGTTTTTAACACTAACTCTCATAGACCCAAGAAAATCTAGGTACCAAAGAAAGTTTGAGTTTTTCTTTTAATTGCAGGTCACTATAAAAGAAAAATCAAATGATATTTGGATAGTGGTTGTTCTAAGCATATGACAGAAGGCTCAAGCTGCTTCATAAAGCTTGTTAGACTAAAAGGATGAAATGTTTCTTTTGGTGGAAACAACAAAGGGAAGATTATAGGATGTGGAACAGTGAAAATTGGAAGTCTGACTATCAATAATGTTTCCTTGGTGAAAGGTTTAAACTACAATCTTCTGAGTATAAGTCAGCTTTGTGATATATGTTTCAAAATAAACTTTTAAGAAGGCATTTGTTCTGGAATAAGTCAAGATCTTTCTCAGTCCTTTACTAGGCAAAGGCATGGCAATATATATCTTTTGGACGTAAATCCAAAAAATTCTCAGTGTCTCATCTCAATACAAGATGAAGCAAGTCTCTGGCATCGAAAGCTTGGTCATGTAAATATGAAGCAGATTGCCAAAATTTCATCAAAGAAGCTGGTTTAAGGGCTTCCTAATTTGGCTTATAAGAAGTCTAATTTGTGCACTCATTGTCTTGGGAAAATAGGTTAGAAATTCTTTTAAACCAGTAAATCAGGTTTCTACCAGTCGTGTTTTGCAACTTCTCCGTATGAATCTTTTTGGACCAACAAGAACTCAGAGTATTGGCGGAAAAAAAAAAAAAAAATATTGTTTAGTAATTGTGGGTGACTATTCACATTTCACTTGGATATTCTTTTTGGCAAATAAGTCTGAAACTTTCTTTTTTTCAAAGTTTGCCAAGAAAATTTAGAACTAGAAAAGTTATGTTATTTCAAGCATAAGAACAGATCATGGAGGTGAGTTTGAAAATCAGGATTTTGTAAACTTCTATGATGAATATGATTTTCAACATGTTTTCTCATCTCCATATACTCCAGTACAAAATGGAGTTGTAAAAAGGAAAAACAGATCTTTACAAGAGACAGCCAAAACTCTATTGATAAGAAGCGACATATCTTCTCAATTTTGGGCAGAAGTAGTTTCTATTGCCTGTTATATAATCAACAGTGTGTTTTTAAGACCTATTATAGATAAGACTCCTTATGAAGTATATAAAGGGAAGAAACCTAATATTTCCTACTTTCACGTTTTTGGTTGTAAATGCTTTATCTTGAAAAATGCAAATGATCAATTTGGAAAATTCGAAGAAAAATCGAATGAATGAATTTTTCTTGGCTATATTCTATATCAAGCAAAGCTTACATGGTCTTTAATAAGAAGATTCGATCTGTTGAAGAATCAATGAACGTCATGTTTCAAGATTATGTGCAGAATTAATCAGGTTAGGTTCAACTTGAAAAGTTTGAACTAGTTCTAGACTTAATAAAGTCTATTTCCCCCAGCGAAGTTCAATCTTTTGAGATACAACAACAAGCAAAACAAGAAGATTCAAAAGGAATAGATGATCAACAGATTGTCAAATCAAATAGCAATTGGAAGCACAAATCAAGTCATCCCAAAGAACTCATCATTGGCAAAATTGATGAAGGAATTCGCACCAGATCCAATAGAAAAGAAGGTTCTAGTGCAGTAGCACTTATTTAAAAAATATAACCAAAAGGAATAGAAGAAGCATTGTTTGACGAAAGTTGGATAGAAGCTATGCAAGAAGAACTCAGACAATTTAGCATCAACAATGTATGGGAACTAATTCCAAAACCCAAAGGAAAGTCTATGATTGGAACAAAGTGGGTATTCAAAAACAAGATGGATGAAAAAGGTAAAGTCATCGGAAACAAAGCAAGGCTTGTGGCAAAAGGATACACTCAGGAAGAAGTGATAGACTACAACGAAACTTATGCACTAGTGGCAAAGTTAGAAGCTATTAGATTATTACTTATCTTTGCTTGTTATCAAAATTTCAAATTATTCCAAACAGATGTCAAAAGCGCTTTCCTTAATGGATTCATACAAGAAGAAGTCTATGTGAAACAACCATCAATATTTGAAGATCCAAGAAAACTAGGCTCTGTCTACAGACTAAAGAAGGCATTATATGGTCTGAAGCAAGCACCTAAAGCTTAGTATGAAAGGTTAAGTAAGTTTGTGACATATTATGATTTTAAGAAAGGAAAAATTGATACAACCTTGTTCATACAAAGAGAAGAAAAAGATTTTTCTGCTTGTACATATTTATGTAGATGATATAATCTTTGGTTCTCCTAACGAAAATCTTTGCAAGAAATTTTCAAGATCTACGCAAGAATAATTTGAAATGAGCATGATGGGTGAATTAACCTTCATTCTAGGATTGTAAGTAAGACAATAAAAAAAGGAATATTTATTCACCAAGAGAGATATGCCAAAGATCTTATCAATAAATTTGGATTGGAAAATTACAAGAGGACAAAAACTCCTATGTCAAGTTCATCAAAACTCGACAAGGATGAAGGAAGAAAGAAAGTAGATCAAAAGCTATACAGAAGCATGATTGGTTCTTTACTCTATCTCACTGCCTCTAAACCTGACATTTGATCTATGCTAGATTTCAATCTAACCCAAAAGAATCACATCTAAGTGTGGTTAAACGCATAATCAAATATGTTGCGACTTTTCCAAAAATGTGTCTATGGTATCTAAAAACAGGAGACTTTACTTTACTTGGTTATTCTGATGTTGATCTAGTCGGTTGTAGAGTCGACAGAAAGAGTACATCTAGCACATGTCAATTGTTAGGACAAATGCCGGTATCATGGTTCTCGAGGAAACAAAGTACAGTGGCAATTTCTACAGCGGAAGTAGAATATGTTGCTCTTGGAAGTTGTTGTTTTCAAATTATGTGGATTAGGCAACAATTAAGAGACATTGGAATACAAGAATCCTACACAGAAATTAGATGCAACAACACAAGTGCTATCAACCTTACCGAAACCCAATTCTTCACTCAAGAGCAAAGCACATTGAGATTCGTCACCATTTCATAAGAGATCATGTCCAGAATGGTGAGATTAATGTTCATTTTGTTGATTCAAAGAATCAACTGGCGGATATCTTTACAAAGCCACTTTGGAGAAAAGTTTATTTGAATCAATTTGCAGCAAGCTGAATATCATCATTCCTCTTGACTAAAGTTTACAGTTGGTCAAACTCAGAATTTCAACTTAAGAAAGTTACTTGTATGGAAATCTCTCTAATCCGGGTATTTTATTTTTGGCATATAAAAACTAAATAGGTATGATTATCTTTGAATCAGTACTTGCCTTTTTATTTTTGGAAAATTTCATTTTCATTGCTAATTTTTCATAATGTATTTCAATTTTTTGGCAGTTATTCTTTTTGAACTATTTTCTAAATTTTTTTTTTTTTGTGACGATTCGTTTGCCCCTTTTCAATTTCTTTAAATTCTTTAGTTTATTTCTTTCTAGCACAGTGTTTTCAAACCTTAAATATCTCTCTCTCTCTCTCTCTCTCTCTCTCTCTCTCTCTCTCTCTCTCTCTCTCTCTCTCATTTTTACTCAAAGAAACTCTTTGCAAATTTCCTTCTCTTTTTACTCGAACATTTCATCAAAGTTCTCCAAATCTGCATCAATGCCGCTTCAGAGGAAATCTTCTCGCATTGCAAGTTGTGGCCCTCGCAACATGCTTGAAGGACTCACTCACTTTTATCTTACTGGAGAAGATTCTCCACGAGTTCTCCTCGCCACTCTGAGATGAGGAAGTTACACAAGAGGCGACTCCTATTAGAGTAATGAGGCCTAAGGTACTTTTCAAGCATTATACGTTTTTGAAACAAGGTGGAAGTCCAATGACCTTTATCACTAACTTTTTGAAAGAAAATGGTTATGGAAATGAAACTCTATTTTTGAAAACAATGGAAAGGTTAAAAATAGTGGCAAAAGGAACAATAGAAAAAGAATTTTTGAATTTTCCTTCTAATCCTCGTTTTGGGTTAGAAAATCAGCTTGAGAATAAAAATGATGATGAGAGAATCTTTACAAATTTCCAACCAAGAACGGGTGTGGCTACTGAGATTCCTAGAGAAAGAACGAAACTTTTTTGTTCAAAAGAGTATAAAAGGGTTTATGCTCAAATGTTGAACAGAGTGATAAACCCACGCACAATAAACTTTGACTTTCTGGATTCTATAAGGGTTAACTTGAGGAAAAGGTTAGCCAATCTTCAACTTGAAAAATTTTGTGCAGAGACTGCTGAAGCATATCCTGAATTAACAGCAAATTGTTACTCGAATCTGTATTTTCTAGATCAAACTCATATTCAGTTTACTCTTTGTGATAGTGTTTATTGTGGATGTGTGGATGTGGATATTTTGGCTAACATTTTGGGTGTAGAACAGAGTGGTTTTCTACCCATAAATGTTTCCATCAATCAAGCCACTAGATTTCTTGTGAAGGACAGATTTTTGAGTGGAAGTATTACTTACCCTCGTATGCTAGCTTCAAACATTCTGCCGCATAAGATTGATGTCTCCAAGGCTGCCTCCAAGATTGATGTCTCAAGATTTGAAGCGAAGATCATGTGGGCAATTTGCAATTGAATTCCTTCTTCTCTCCCACATACTATTTTTTTGCATATGTACAGAATTGTGATGAAGGAAAAAAGGGCAACTGCCCTACTCTGCCTTGATAACAAGATTATTCAGACACTTTCAGATTCAGTTACCCTCTCAACTTCAATCAAGGACTCTCACTCCCACTCCTATGGAGATAGGAATGAAGATGATTTCCAAAATGAGGCTGAAAGATCTATCTAAGGCCCTGGATCTTTTGAAGAAGGAATCATCTAGCAAAATCAAAGAAGGATCTATTGCTGCAAAGAAGTGCAAGGATGAATAGTTGTCCATAAGTCTTCAAAGAAAAAGAAATCTATCCTTCTACAGGATGAAGAGGAGGAAGATGAAGTTCTAACAATCTCTGCCATCACCTTGCAAAATCTTCAAGGTTATGCTGATTCAGAAGAGATAGAGGAAGAAGAAGGTGACAAGGAAGAAGAAGAAGAGAGTAATGTTGTAGGATCTAAAGAGAAGGAGACTGAAGATTCAGAAGGAGACACTAGTACAATACCAAAAATTGGAAGAAGCTGAAGAAAACGAGGAAACCACTGCACCCGCAGAAAAGGAGACTGAACTAGAGAAGCGATCACGTGCTGGAAAAGAAAAAGTGCAAGAGGGAGAAGTTTCATCTCAACTTGAAGGCACCAAAACGGGGGGAGAATATGAGAAAACGCCATTAGAAGCATCTAATGCTAGTGATGGTATCAATAGATCTCTTGTAGATGCTGAAGATGTATTTGCATCTCATTTCCCTAAAGTTGATGTTAAAGAGAAAACTCTAAGTCAAGGTAAGCAACAAACTGCACACGTTCAAGTTAACATTCCTTTACTTTTGGATGCTCCACAAATTCACTTTGCTAAAGCTAGTGCACAAACCGAACCTGACTCAAACTATCCAAGAATAGTAGACCTCCTATTGGAGATAAAGGCACGGCAATATGCCATGGAGTTTGAGATTCAGAAGTTACATGCTGCTTTAGGATCTACCTTAGAATTTCAAACTGGCAAGGTACAGTTTCTTGACACTCAGGTTCAAATGCTAAATCAATAGGCTTCGCAGACTATAGCTAAAGTGGAAAATGTATATCAGTGCGTACACAAGCTTGAGGAGACCATGCAGTCACTTGGAGGATTTCTGACTTGTTCGCGTTCCAAAATAGCCCTGATTATCTTTTTACTTACTCTTTTCTTGACTGACTCTATCTTTTTGCTAATGACAAAAAGGGGAAGAGTGAGAGCAGATTAAAAAATTTTGTTATTTGCTTGAACTTTAGATTGTGTTGGATTAAACTTGTGGTTTTGTTGTATGGTTCATGGTTAACTTTTGTGGTTGTGGATTGAACTTTTGCAATGCTTGAACTCTAAGTGTCTTCTTTTTGCAGAACTATTGAGACTAATGTGTTTTGTGGATGCAAATTCTATTTTATTCAGTTCTATAGTAATATGTTTTTATTATAAACTATCATGTACTGCTATGTGTTGTTTTGCAGGATATAAGTTTTAAATCTGCATGAAAATTTTGTCACTATCAAAAAGAGGGAGATTGTTGAGGAAACTCCTATTAAGTTTGGAAGTTGACAAAACTTTTCTATTTCTATTATGAGGAATATTAGACTTCTGTGGAATTCTTTCAAAATCTATCTTACATCAAAAGTTTGCCCCACTCGATGAAGATCTAGACTAAACTCAAGTGAAGATCAAAGATATAATCAAACTTAGGATTATTTTTCTTTCTTTAATGATTCAATACGAAAAGATACATCGGCTTCCCGATTGAAAATTTCACTTACCTTTTTGATATTATTGATCAAATCAATCACAGATTGGTATAATCTTTTTGGAATACAAGTTTATTTGGAAAGAATCTACTTATAGAAACCTAGATCCTAATTGTATAAGCAACCAGGATCATTAGCCTTTCATCTCAATCTTCAAATGGCTCAAGATCTCTTTAAATGATTCCATCCAACGAGTTGATTGGAAGAATTCCTCTGGAAAGTGCTAACGGTCACTAATTGAGGAGTATTTAAGGAGGTTTTTCGAGTCATTCGGAAGAGAGCGTGAAAGCTAGAATTCCAAAGTCTAAAGCTTCTCAATTCACTTGTTCTTCCTCATATAGTGCTCAAACGTGTATTCAAAAGAGAGAGAAACACTAAAGAGTGACTTAGTGAGAAAAAGAAACTCTCTACTGAGTAGACGGTGTTATATTGCTGTAATTCTCTTTTGATTCATAGTGAAATTTAGTTAGAAGGCTGTCAGCGTGAGAGAGTGGACGTAGGCTTAATTTAATCCGAACCACTATAAACCTTGTGTTCATTTTCTCTCCCCTAAACTCCTTCAATTTATTTGCTACAATATTTTTCTAAGTTTCACTATATTTGCTTGAGTTTGAATCTCTATTCAAAGTCTATAGTTTAATAGACTTAGTTTAAAAGAAAAATATCTTTACTACAATTTTAGAAAAATTATTTTTACACCTATTCACTCCCCTTTAGGTGTTTATACTAGCTATTTCACTCTTAAGATTGAACCCCAAAGTGCAAACAAGGATTAAGGAATGGTAACTAACAGATTTTGCAATTCAAAGGATTCTACAAAGGGGTGTAGAAAAGAGAAAGCCTAACTCTCAAGTTATCGATGATGGAGTATTGAAATTTCATGGATGTTTGTGTGTGCAAGACAACACAAAGCTCAAGGAATAGATCCTATCAAAAGCTCATCGAAGTTGATGTAGCCAAGAGCTTAATGTGCCAGCAAGTGGAGGCACAACACGGTAAACCTAGTAGACTACTACAATCACTTGAAATTCTAGAACGAAAGAGGGAGCACATTATGATGGATTCAAGATGGGATTTCCAAAGAGTCAGAAATGTAATGACTCTATTTGGGTCATAGTGGATGGACTGATAAAGTTTATGCATTTCATCGTCGGACAAATATGTTGAGTTGTATGTGCAACATATAATTCGTCTCCATAGAATGCCAACAATGATCACTTTGAATCAGGATCTTAAGTTCACTGCCACATTTTGGAAAAGTCTTTAGAGTGCCATGGGAACAAAGTTGTTGTATAGCATAGCTCGTCATCTGTAGATGAATGGATAGTCCGAGAGAATGGTCCAAACTCTCAAGGATATGCTGTGACCTTGTGCTTTGGAGTTTAAGGGAAGTTGGGAGAAACAACTACACCTTGTTGAGTTCGCCTATAATGATATCTATTAGTAGAGCATTAAAATGGCACCATTTGAAGTATTGGATGGTAAAGCCAAAAGCACTCCGGTGTGTTGGGATGAAGTTGGAGGAACAAAGGTAATTGGCCCAGAGTTAGTCAACAATCAATAGATGTGATCAAAGTCATTAGAAAAAGGCTTAAGACAGCCCATAGCCATCTAGAAAAGCAATGTAGATAAACCATGAAAAGGCCTTTGGAGTTCGAAGTAGGTGATCATGCCTTCCTCAAAGTGCTGCCGATGCGAGAAATTTCATGTTCCGATAAGAAAGGAAAGTTGAGTTCAAGATACGTCGGATTGTTCGAGATTTTGGAACAAATAGGAATTTTGACCTATCAATTGGAGTTGCTGCCGAAACTTGCTCAACTATATGACATATTCTACGTGTCCATGCTAAGAAAGTATGAATATAACCCAACCCGCGTGCTTAACTATGAAAAGATAGACATGAATAATTGCGACATCCTGATTTTCAAGTTATGATTTCGATTGGATAAGTCGGGCCTTTCATCAACATAACTATAGTGTTTTTTCTCTGAGATTGCCACTCATGAGATAACTGACCTACCTGATGAAGCCATTAAGGGATTTTAATGCAATAGACTTGAGAATTTGACCGAAATTTGCTCGACCGTACTAGCCTGCAAGCGTCATTACGGCACAATTAAAAATCGATTAAAAATCGGTGATAGGTTGATTCGATTGAGATAGTGATCAAAGTGTGGGTGATTCCACCTGATTGCAAAATTCTTGTCAATTAGCACTAAACTGATTTTTTGTCGTTTTGGGTATCTTATGTCCATATTTGAAATCTCGAGATTTTTACAACTACCAAGAGTTGCCAATGTGTCGAATGGGTTCATTGTGGTTAGAAGAAAATCAACCACGGGTCAATTGTATCAAAAATTCCTAAAAGCTACCCAGTAGGCAAGGTTACACTAAAAGCGCGTTTGATTGAAGATAACTGTGAATTTGAATTCGATTTCAGAAATTTGAAGTTCTGTCGTGTCATGAGTCAATCTAAGAACGTCGACTCACCTTTTGAGGAAATTCTGGAGAGTTCGAGATTTTTTAGGAAATTGAGATGGACGATTTGGAAAATGAACAGAAATATGGATTGGCCAATTTGAAGAGATTTTTGGCATCTGATGTAAGTGAATCGGTGAATGGAAGTTGTTTGAGCTTCTTCTCGAATTCAATTTGGACCTCAACCAAATTTATTTGTTTGGAAAATCGGATTCTCGAGAAAATTTCAATAAAAGTCGGTTTCGAAGGAAATTCGTAGAATTAAAGGACCGTCTTAGTTTGGACTTCCAGTGTGCAAGTTGGCGAAGAAACTGGTCCTGAAATGGCCAATTGACAAGTTGTTCTTAATTGTTTAAATCGTGACTTTAGTTTATGTTAATCCTTTTTTCTTTCAGTCCCGTGACCTCCGCGCCCGCATACACACCCCTCCCATATCGCGCACATTTTATTCTCTTACTTTTGGGCGTATCATCCTCAGTCGACGACCCCACCATTGTGGTCTTCCATTTGGGATAAATGTTGACCGGTGGGCCCGTTCATTTCTTATCCCTTTACGTAAATATCTCTCTCTTCTCTTCATGGGTTTCTGCACGTGTGCTTTCTTCGTCCGACCACCCCTGCGACTTTATCCTCAAACTGTTTCTTTTTGTTGCTTCTTGGACCTTTCTCTCTACTGGCTTCAAACGACACCCCACTTCTTGGACTCACTCGGTCAAACAATCAACCACCTCAATCTCCCTCTCCTTCCCGTCCGTTCGTGCAGCCAGCTGCACGCAACTCTCCTTTAATCTCCAATCGTTGGCTTTTATTTAAGTGTTTTGGCTGATGTCCATAATTGGCTCTCTCTCTCTCTCTCTCTCTCTCTCTCTCTCTCCTTTATTTGTCTTTCCCTGCACGTGTTCTTGGACTGGTTTTGTTGCCCCACGAAGACGACAGCCTCCTCTCTTTCCTGTTCTGGAATTGCTGTCTCTTTCTTTCGCGCGGTCTGCCCCCACCGAAGCCCCACCTGCGTCCTTCTTTCTTCGCCATCGTCACTACCGCATCAGCCGCGTGCGGGTTGTTCACCGCCTCTCCTCGGGCCGCTTGCAAAGCCCGCCGATTGCAGCCCAAACAGCAGCTAATTCCTAGCAGGTCCAGCAGCCGAAGTTGGCGTGATTCGCGGTTGTTTCAGCCACGAGCCATGCTCCGACCCGCCACCGTTGAGCTTAGTCCAAGTCATGTTCAAATCAGCCCCGAGATAGCCATTCAACCCTTGATCAGTAGCTATTTTGCAGCAAGCATTTGTAGGTCTTGTGGCCAGTTTTCAAGCCGTCCCAACCCCGGTTGCCGGAACCACTTTGGAGAGAATCGAGCTTTGTCACATGCTCGTCATTTTTACCCGAGCTGATTTTTAATCAAGTGTGTTTTACTCACTAATCATTGCTTAGTTTGCTAA
This sequence comes from Eucalyptus caleyi, assembly GCA_014182885.2. NCBI lineage: Eukaryota > Viridiplantae > Streptophyta > Magnoliopsida > Myrtales > Myrtaceae > Eucalyptus > Eucalyptus caleyi. The sequence continues at coordinate 36,248,656 of CM024470.2, read as the reverse complement.
TGATGCTTAAGGGTTGATTAATGTTAATTAAGTAGGATTAGGTGGTTAGATTAGAGTAGATTAACGATTATTAATTAATTGCAATGCATGTTAGGCAATTGGATTGTGCAATTAGCGAGTAGACACTTACTATTATTTATTGAATGCATCTCGGGATTTTTCCCGACTCGTCTCAGGCTTCAATTAGGCATTACGGGTCTAAATTGGATTTATTAGTATTTAATAATTAATTTTCGAAATTACGTAATTATTTATTTGTTTATTTTTCGGAAATTAGGTAGGGATAGCTGACAACCGGAATTTTATTCCGATTGTCGTGGTACAGTCTGTTTATTTTATTGAGCTTTGAATCGTGCCAAATTGATTTAAATGTGATTTTTTAGGATATGTTCCTAAATGGTTGTTTTTGATTATTTGATTGAGACATGATCGGGTATTAGTTGTTAGTATCGATAGAAGAGTGGTGGTTAAGTATGGCATCGTAAAAAGGGCATGTGGGCTCGGTGAATTGATGCATCACTTTGGCGAATCTATGCCTAAGAGAATGCACGTGGGCCCAATGATTTGAGTGTGACATCATTAAAAGGGACACGTGGGCTCGGTGATTCAATACATCATCTTGGCGAACTAGTGCCTTAGAAAATGCACGTGAGTATACAGCATTGTGAAAGGGACACGTGAGCTTGGTGATTCAATGCATCATCTTGGCAAACTAGTGCCTAAGAGAATGTACGTGGACCCAATGTTTAAGTATGTCATCTTGGCAAAGAGGTCACCTTAGAGAATGCACGTGGGCTCGAAGACTCGGTACGTCGTCCACGAGAATGCACGTGAGCTTGATGACTAGCGAGTAGACACATAATGTACGTGGGTCGATGAGTAGGTAGGTTGTCTTAAAGAAGGTACGTGGGCTCGGAGACTTGGTACGTCATCCTGGAGAATGCACATAGACTTGACGACCAGATGTTCCATCATAGATAGAGGAATATATAGTATTGATTGAATTGACCGGGGGTATGGTCCGATTCACATGTAATCGACTAGGTCAATTGATCGATAGTTCAATCTATGTTGTATAATTGGGTGCCTATTATGAATTGTACTAATATACAGGTGAAATCTGAGGCCAAGGTAAGTCCTCTGACCCGTGTGTGCATAGGCAGCCCATATGGCATATTGGTTTACTAATCGAATCTTAGGGGGTAGAACTTGCTAAGACGTTGTTTCACTAATTATTGAATAACTATTTTCAGGTGCGCATATGACGACTCCTCCTAGACGTCTCGGTCGTCCCACAAGAATAATAGAGCAAGTCATAGTTTTCCCTGACCCCAAGAGTGACTAGAGTATGAGATGGTTGTGACAACCGTTTGGATTTTGGAAGTTCCACACCAAGAGAGGCCTAATAGATTCAAGGCCTGGTTCCATACCACCCCTTATGGTCTTAGAATAGGCCCTCTCTCAAACTTTGGAATACCGACAGAAGTGATCGATGCTGCCCGTGCTCTAGATGGGGATGTGGCTGGTCTCCCTGATGGTATGGTAGAGGATCCGCTGTATTGTCCGAATCTTGTGGACCTAGAGAGCTCAGTAAGCAAGTCAAAGTAGTTGGGTATAGAACTACTAATTTTGAGAATCAAGCCTTTTGTTAGACTTTGTAAATATTGGATAGCATTGTATCTAAGGTGTTCTGATATGTATAAAAGGTGTGGTTTAAATTTCAAGAATTTGTAGTCCTACTTTCCTATCCAATGGTATTGTTGTCTGGGGATTATATATATGCTTCAACACACGCATTTAAAATAAATGGGTCGGCGATGTGTCCTGGGACATCACTTTAATTGACCAAGAGGAAGGATGGGCACGCACTCGAGGATTGGGGCGTGACAATAATAAAGTGCCTTATGTGGAAAGACTGGTGTAGATAGAGAGCATAAATGCATATTTTGAGAAGTGATGCTATAGTCTGCATACGTATGATTAGCTCAGGAACATGGAAAGTGTTATGGGATTTGCCTATGTGTTATATTGATGGCTTGATTAAGTAGATTCGCTTTCATGTGGACATAAAGAGTAAAGAGAGAGAAGCTTGTTATGTCCTTGCCATCGATAGATATTTGCTTGTCTAGGGTGTTTCCAAGGTGAACGACTTCCTTGCGTGAGGTCAAGGAACTTCATTCGTTGAATTTATCTCATTTCTCATTGTTTAACTTTTTTTTTTTTTTTTCAGACCCTAATCACGGCCATCCGAGCTCAAGCTAGAGTACCTTAACATGGATGGATACTAGATGCGTAGAGGATACCACTTTGTGAGGTCACCCTTGTAGAATAGGGGTGCTAGATTAACCCTAACCCTGATTCTCAGACAAGTATGAGGGACTCCACTATGCGGACATGTGACATCCTGAATTTCAGGTTCTGATTTCAATCGGATAAGTTGGGCCTTTCATCAACGTAACTATAGTGTTCATCTCTGAGATGGCCACTCATGAGATAACTGACCTATCAGGTGAAGCCGTTAAGGGATTCTAATGCAATAGACTTGAGAATTCGACCAAGAGTCGACTGCTCAACCGTGCTAGTCTGCAAGGGTCATTACGGCACAATTAAGAATCGATCAGAGACCGGAGATAGGTCGATTCGATTGAGATGGTGATCAAAGTTCACATGATTGCAAAATTCTCATCGATCGACACTAAACCGATTTTCTGTCGTTTTGGGTACCCTGTGCCCGTAATTGAAACCTTGAGATTTTCACGATCATCGAGAGTTGCCAATGTGTCAGATGGGTTCATTGTGGTTCGAAAAAATCGACCACGGGTCAATTGCACCAAAAATTCCTAAAAGCTACCAAATAGGTAAGGTCACACTAAAAGTGCGTTTGATTGAAAATAACTGCGAATTTGAATTCGATTTCAGAAATTGGAAGTCCTGTCGTGTCACGAGTCATTCTAGGAACGTCGACTCACCTTTTCAGGAAATCTCGGTGAGTTCAGGATTTTTCGGAAAACCGGATCGGACAATGCGGAAAATGAACGGAAATTCAAATTGGTTGATTTGAAGAGACTTTTGACATCTGGTGTAAGCGAATCGATGAATGGAAGTCGTTTGAACTTTTACGATTTCAAGTGGACCTCAGCCGAATTTATTTGTTTAGGAATCGGATTTCGAGAAAATGAAATAAGAGTTGGATTTGAGAGAAATTCGGAGGTTTGAGGGACTGCCCTATCTTGGTCTTCAATGGGACGTCGAACTGTGCAAGTTGATGAAGAAATTAACCCTGAGATGACCATTTGTCAAGGTTATTTGAAGTTGAGCTGAAATTTGAATTAATAGAATCTTGTTTAGAAATCTCCTTTTAATTTCAAAACCCCCTTGGTTCTATTTGAGCACACCCCTACGGCTGGTCTCCTCCTTGATTCTCTTTATTGACTTTTGGTCAATACTTATCTATCTCTCTCTTGCTTTTTATTTTCGCACGTTTCCTCTCCCTATCGTGGCCGACCGCCCCCTGCATCCTTATCTTTCTCTCTCTCGTTTGTCTCGCACGAAACCCTTGGCAGTCTTCAATTTCTTCTTTTCCTTTGACCGGTCTCCTCTTATCATTTTCTCTGTTTTTCTTCTTCCATACGTTGCCCACCGAAGCCTCTGCATCTCTCTCTCCCCGCTCAGCCCTCATCTCACGAAGCTGCTTCTCCACACTGCCACTCGGCCGCATCTGCTCTTTGTTTGGTCAATGAAACCAGCCGCTTCACCATCTGGTTGACTGAAGCCAGCGAAGCCGGAGCCGCACGCGTCTTCCCCAGCTCGGCGTTGCTTCCTCTCCATCGCGTGTCTTCAATCCACGCTTGATCGGCCTTTGTTGCTTTTGCTCGGCCCATCACCCCACGTCCGCTGCCCAGCCATCTTCAGTCAAACTAGTGAAATCGAAGTTGCTTCTTCAGTGAATTCGTTGACCCAGCAACGAAGCCACGCATCCGCGGCACCTCCATCGAAGGCCACCCCTCCACTTTGTTAGCCCACGAACAGCCCGCGTCTTCGTCCAGCAGCACGATCAGCCCATCTCCTCTTTCGGTCCAGCAATCGTGACCATCAGCAGCTCCTCTCAGCCACGCGTCTTCAACGCCACAGCAGCAACGTCCGAAGCTGCCATCCCAGTCAACACGGCGATTTCTCTGCTGGTCTGTAGACCACCGATTCCCCTCTTTCGTGGCCGCACAACCGAAGTAGCTCTTGCGCCATCTTCAGTCCACGTCTCCAGCGAAACCATCTCCGCTGAGGCAAGTTTCAAAGCCCCTCTTCAATCAGCAGCCCACAGTTTGGCCAGAAGCCCAGCCCGTGAGCAAGAAGCCCACACAGCAGTCCAGCTCAGCCCACAAACTAATGGATTTCAAGCCCACGAGCCCAAGTGAATTCACTCTATCAAAAGCCCAGCGAATTTTTGAGGCCCAAGCCCGCGAAGTCAGGCCCACCGAATCAATGGACTCAGCCCAGCTCGAGCAGCGAGCTTGAAGGCCGATTTTGGCCCCGTTTTGACCCCGATTGGCGGACCCGCTTTGGAGAGAATTGACCCTTGTCGCGTGCTCGTCGATTTGATCCGATCAAATCGTTAATCAAGTGAGTTTTACTCACTAATGCTTTATTAGTTTGCTAATTATGCCTAAGGGTTGATTAGATTTAATTAAATGCAATTAGGTGGTTAGATTAGGTTAGAACAATTAATTTAGTGACTTAATGATGCATGTTAGGTGGTTAGACCTAGTTATTAGCAAGTACAAATGTTTGGTTATTTATTGAATGCATCTCGGGATTTTTCCCGACCCGTTTCGGGCTCCAATCAGGTATTACGAGCCTAAATTGGATTTTTAATATTTATTTATTTATTTTTCGAAATTAATTATTTAATTATTTATTTTTCCGGAAATTCAACCGGGATGGCCGATGACCGGAATTTCGTGCCGATTGTCGTGGTGCAGTCCGTTTATTTAATTGAGAGTTAATTTTTATGGAATTGATTTAAATTGGGAAATTTGAGGAATTGTCCCAAATTGTTTGTTATTGAATATTTGATTGGTAATGGCCGAGCATGGTTATATAGCGCCAGTACGTTGATGGGCTATATAGTAGGGAGAACGATGAGAGCTAACTGAGAATGTTATTGACTGAGACCAATCAGGTACGATGTTATTGGACATATGTGGTTCGGTGGTTGGGAGTATCACTGGCGAAAACGGCGCCTTAAAGAACGCACGTAAATGACTTATAGACAAACGTGCTTCGATGATTAAGGAAATATCACTGGTGAAAACGACGCCTTAAAGAACTCACGATGTTGTCTATAGCCGATGTCACCTTGGCGAAAACGGCGCCCGAGAAAGGACACGTGGTTCGGTGATCGAGGATATCACTGGTGAAAACGGCGCCTTAAAGAACGCACGGTGTCGGTGATCGGTATGTCATTGGCGAAAACGACGCTCGAGAAACACATGTGATTTGGTGAATGAGTACACCACTGGGAAATCATGGTATGAGTGGGAACGACCTAGAGATGGTCCGATTGACATGTAATTGACTAAGTCGATTGATCAATGCTTGATCGATTGTCGTGAATTGTTTGAATATCTGTGTTTAACCTTGAACTGCAGGTTGGAACTGAGGCCAAGGTAAGTCCTCTGACTTGTGCTGTGCATAGGCAACCTAGACGGTGTATTGGTTTACTAATCGGGTATTAGGAGGTAGAGCTTGCTGAGACGTGGTCTCATTGGTTATTGAATAACCATTTCAGGCCCTTGGATGTAGTAGACTTGAATTTTGAAGATCTCGAAAGTCCAGTGCAGTCTGCCGAAGGCTCCAGTTGAAGTGTAGAGGATGATAGAGAGGAGGACAGGAACCCGTAGTTCGTAGAACCCCACTCTTGTTTGTAGAACTTATTTTTACATTGGCTTAATTTGAATTTGACTTAATAGTTCACCTTGTATAAATAGGTGCACTGGTTTGCAATGTATATATGAGTGAACATTTTTAAAGGTTTGAAATTTAATCCTACTATGTCATCCCAATGTTTTATCGTCTGGGGATAATTTATATGCTTCCGCATGTGCTTAATATATCAAAGGGTCGGCGATGCGTCCTGGGACGTCGCTATTAATCGACCAAGGTAAGGGATGTGTGCGTGCCTGAGGATCGGGGCGTGACAGGACATGTTAATGGCTAAGCTTTTGTTGTAAGAGAAGATTATGTTTGACAATAGATTTTTTTTTTTTTGGTCGGTCCTACTTTACTTTTATTCTAACCCTTACTCTCGGACTTTTGCCCTACCTCCTTATAGGGCGTGAGAGTCGAAACTCATACTTGAAGCTAATCCTCACCCCAACCCCCTTGAGAAAGTGGGGATTTGAACCTCCCACCTACCCCTTCCATGTTGGAAGGGTGGTCATTGAGGCAAACCCCAATGGCTGTGAGATGTTTATTTTGCTTCTACTTGTGTATAACCTAAAGATAAAATGAATGGGCCGGCAACACATCCAGGGACATTGCAAACAAATGACCTAAGTGGAAAGTGATAGTGTGCGTTGTCGCGAGCCCAAAGCAATCGGGGCGTGACACTAAAACTCCTAGATGTTTCTTGAATGTTTGAGTGAAACCTGATTAATGTAGTTTCTCAAATTAGTTGCTGTGTTTACTTTAGTGTTGTTAGAGCCATATCAGTTTGAGTGTTAGGTCGGATTTGCATTTAAATTATAGGATGAGTATGAATTAATAATCATTACTCGGAAGATTGGGACCGGTATATAATACAAGACCTGCAAAATCTTGATCTTATAACTGCGAGATATGGATTCATTCCATTAGTAGCTGCATATTGATACTGAAATATGTCTACTACTGGCGAATTAACATTCATTTTCCCTTGAATTGCCTATATGCAAGAGAAACTCTGACTACTATAGCCATATTTTTTTTCTCCTAACAACTAACAACACCTATTTGCCTTTTTTATATAAGGCAAAGCTTGCTTTGGACAGGCCTTGAAGTTCCAGTTGGGTAAGGAATTGATTTTCAATAACTAGGTGCATTTCGATATGTTACTTTATTTTGAGTCTTAAATGGTAAGTGATTTCACATTGTACATTATTTATTTTATGCCTTGATTGAACAGCAGTGTGCTTGTTGAGGAAGGGCACCTTATTGCGGTAGGAAGAAACAGGATTAACGATACACAATGTATGTCTATCATTGCTTCTCCACCCCTTTCTATAAATTTTGGCCAACAGCACTTTGTTGTTCTTCTGAATTGATACACTCACATTATCCATCCGTACTTATTGTCAATCTTTTTTGTGTTTATGCCTTAAATATTTCTTTGATATATTATAAAATAGTATATCTCAACTTAAAAACTGGAATTTTCTTGCATTATTAGGCCGTCAACGGTTTTGTTCCCATTATTCTTTCATAAAATACGACTTCGGCTGACAATGGCAAGAATCTTGCCTTACAATGTATGATGTTTCATATTTCTCGTTTGCCATTGTGGTCTATCTGAATTTTGAACTGAGAACAGTCAAAGATAAAGCTTCAATGAGGAGAGAGGGAGAGAATAGGGGAATGATATTTATTTATTTTTGAAGAGAAATAAAGCCGTTGCAAGCTGCTGGACCAGAATGTTGAGTGCTCATAGAATGTGTTGTACTGCATGCTTGAATATGTTAATTAGTACTTGATCGCCTCAACAGATCATAAATTTATAGATTATTCTGGTTATGTATGTATTGCTTTACATTACATGAGAGCTAGTTGTTATGGTGGTTTCGCCTCTCTTCATTAAAAAAGCATAGTGAGAGATGCAAAATTCTAAAGTTATGGGAAGTGATTTAAGAGATTTTGCAAAATCTTAAGTATAGGAAGGATAACTGCAATTTCGCATAAAATTCCAGAGATATAATGCTTGGGTACTATAAATTAGATCGGATACCTAATAGTAAGGAGAATGCTCTTCAAACAATATCCAGATCTTGACACTAAGGAGCAAAGAGAGTTTGTCCATGCTTCACGCATAAGATCCTCTCTTAGACTCTTGGGTACTATAGATTAGAGTGTGATAGAAACATTTTATAAAATGCGAGCTAACATTGATTGCAGAATATTTTAGTCTGTCAAAAAAACTCTATTATAACTTTTATGAAATATACGAGAATGTTATATGGCCCGATGTGATCATATTACAAAAGGGTTAGCATATCTCGATTATAATAATAATGTGGTCGGCTGAAGAATGAAGACCAGCATTTTGACGATGACATATAATGGATGGATCTATTAAAATATGCTCCATAAATAGGTTATGGTTATGTGATGAGCATTGAGTCCATTTGGATTTTCTCTCGTCTTGTCGAGTTCCCTCTCTATCTGCTGGATAGAGTTCTTCTTCTCTGTTAAACCCTTAGTCTTCAATCTTCAGTAGATTACCGTCGCCATGCGAACGGCAATTCTTCATCATCTCCTTCTCTTCTTGTCCTTCCCAGGCCTAATCACTTAACCCATACAAATCTCAGCCTATTTCTATCACGCAAGTGATTGTTCTGCAGGTTTCTGTTCTCCTCCCTTGTGGTTTTCTCTGTTTCTCCATCTGCATGTCGATATTTCTTAGGCTCCCGACCTTCATCTGTTAAGACAATACGTCCTTTCATCAATGGCTACTGAAGATGATCCCGATGCATCTCGAGTTGCTGCACTTTGTCAAAAATTGGGCCGATTATGCACAGAAAAAGCAATTGAAGAATGGCAAGTTGAACCCTCACCTGGCGCAGTCGAGGAGTGCAAGCTATTGTTAATTGGTAAAGTTCCTTCCAACCCTTCCTTCAATTTCCCAGCTTTCTAGTCAGTCTTGAAGAGGGCATGGAGGTCAGACCAAGCAAAAATTCTACAGAGAGAAGCGGGAATTTATTTAGCCAAATTTAAGTCTCAAGCTGGAAAAACAGAGAATTCTCGATATAGGCCCTTGGCAATTCTCGGGACATCTTATAAATTTTAAACCCTGGGTAGCCAACACCCCTCTGCACTGCTATGATTTCTCTACATGTGCATTCTGGGTTCAAGTAATTAGGTTACCGTTAGAATGTTGTACCGATGATATGATCCGCAAGGCTGTTAGTTCGGTAGGCCCTGTTCTGCAAGTTAAGTCTGACTTTGCTACTGGTTCCACCCTAAAAGCAGGCCGCGCTCGAGCCAAGTTGGATTTATCTGAACCATTGAAGGTAGGTCGACTAATTAAATTCAAAGATCAAACTCTGTGGTTGGATTTTCGGTATGAAAGGTTACCTCATTACTATTACTCTTGTGGACGATTGGGTCATTATATAGACTCTTGTCCCACCATCCCTTTTGAGGAGAACATGATCACCGATGCTGCTAAAACTCCTTACGGTCCCTGGTTAAAAGCTGAAGTTCAGCTGCACAACCCTTACTGGAAGTGTTACTATGGACAATCAATTATGGAGGAGGAGAGAGAGGAAACCATACCTGAAACACCTCCCACTAATATTCGCCCTCTCCCTCTTCTTCTACCACCTATTCCTAACACAACCTCCTCTCCACAAAAGGCTACTCCGATCACACCATAGACTGATACCTTGGGCATCACTCCTTCAGTGCAATAAACTCTTACCACTGCTTTGATTCCAGCATCAGAGAAACTTAAAGGAGTGCAATTGCCAACATCAGCTCCTCAAGTAAAAAAAGGCAAAAGTATTCGTCAGAATATTAAAATAGGCTCTGCTAAGAAACCGAGGCGCTACACTCCCTATGACTTACCAGGAGGGCAACAGGGAGTCTATGATGACTCCTTCTTGTTGGATACGCCAATTATAGAGGCTTCTGAAGATGGTTCGTGGGCGACGATGGCTGGCCCTAAACAGTCACCAAAACAACGATGAAAATTATAAGTTGGAACTGTCAGGGTTTGAGCAATCCCCTGACAATCCTATCCTTAAAAGCCCTTTTGGCTAAAGAAAAGCCTGACCTGTTATTTTTTATGGAGACGAAAAATGTTGATGTAGTTCTCCTTTGCCTGAAACGGTCCTTCTGTTTTTTGAACCACAAGCTATTTAGCCCTGTTGGCTCTGCAGGTGGCTTAGCTCTTTTTTGGAATGCTGGGATCTCGCTGTCAGACTTCTCCTCCAATCCGCATTTTTTGGATTTTATTTTTCTGGATATCTCGAATGCCAGATCTATGCGGATTACTTGTATTCATGCACCTGCAGTTTATCATGACCATCAGCATCTTTGGTAGACCTTGCGATAATTTGGTAGCTATAATGTCTTACCTTGGGTGTGCCTTGGCGATTTTAATGAAATTCTCCACCGCTGGGAGAAAATGGGATCTTGGCCAGCAGACTCTTATCGCCTTTCTTCTTTTCGAGAGGTCCTCAATGATTGCTACTTGTTGGATTTATCTTCTCATGGTTGTGCTTTCACTTGGTCCAATAACAGAGATGGGGAAGCCTTGGTGAAGGAGCGTCTAGATCGAGCTGTATGTACTGCTAAATGGCGTGTCACTTACCCGAATGCTCAAGTGCTGGCTCTCCCTGCAGTAGGATCCGATCATGGCCCACTTGTTTTAGATACAAAACCCTATTTGAGTCGACGAAAGAGACACTTTACCTTTGAAGCTTTCTGGAATTAGGATCCGGGCTGTCAATCAATCATTGAAACATCTTGGCAATCTATCTCGAGGAAGGAATCTCCTCTCCCACTCAAGCTTCGCGCGGTTGCTACAGCCTTATCCACTTGGAGTCACCAGAATTTCTCCCACAACAGGCAACAGGCAATGGAATTAGAGCATGAGTTACAAATTTTGACAAATCAGCACCCTACTTTATTAAATCAATCTTGGCAACAAATGATAAAAACATAACTTCAGAAAGCATGGTAGAGGGAAGAGCAATTTTGGGCGATGCGATCTAGGATAGACTGGTTAAAGTGGGGAGACCATAATACTAAGTTCTTCCATGCTACCACACTTCAAAGAAGACAACAAAATCAACTTACTATATTGAGGGATGAACATAAGCAATGTGTTAGGAATCCTGGACAGATCAAAGAAATGACTACCACCTATTTTTCACAGCTTTATACAACTTCAGGACCTCGCCCTTATGCACAAATTTTAGAACAGTGTCCACAGATGGTTAATGCAGAAATGAATGCAACACTCCTCGCTCAACCCACTCTTGAAGAAGTTAAAGTTGCCACATTTCAACTAGGTGCTTCAAAAGCACCAGGCCCGGATGGTTTAAATGGACTATTTTATCAGTCGCATTGGGAAATTCTTAAAGTGGACATTCACAGAGCAGTTCAGCAATTCTTTACTTATGGATCATTACCTCTACCTTTAAATAGAACTGCTATAACCCTAATCCCCAAAACCCCAAACCCAGAAAGCTTGGATCAGTATCGTCCTATTAGCTTGTGCAACTATGCCTACAAGATTTTCTCTAAAGTGCTAGCTAATAGATTAAAATCCCTATTACCTACGCTGATTACTGAGGAACAAAGTGCTTTTGTTGCTGGAAGACAGATTCAGGATAATGTTCTAATCGTGCAGGAAGTCATTCATCAGCTCAAGACTAGGCAACAGAGGCGTCGTTTTAGAGCGATTCTTAAGTTAGATATGCAGAAAGCTTATGACCGTGTTGAATGAGACTTTCTTCAAGATTATTTACTTCGATTGGGCTTTCATTCCCATTGGGTCCACCTAATTATGCAGTGCATTTCAACTACATCTTTCTCTGTCAAAATGAATGGTGAGTATTTACCGAGTTTTCACCCAACTCGAGGGCTGAGGCAGGGAGATCCCTTATCCCCTTACTTGTTTATCCTTATAGCAAATCTCTTATCCTTCCTAATTAGAAATGCTATGGATATGGGCTTACTCAAAGGCATTAAGCTAAATCAATGGTGTCCTACTTTATCACATCTCTTTTTCGCTGATGATGCTGTGTTCTTTCTTGATTGTACCTTGCTAGAGTGTCAGAACCTATCTAATATTCTAAACCAGTATTGCCTGGCATCAGGACAAACTATTAATCAAAATAAATCTGGAATTTTCTTAAGTCCTTCTTGCCCTATCTCTCTCCAGGAAAATTTGGCTAATGAATTAAGGGTACCTGTTTTACAGTGATGTGGGAAGTATTTAGGGATACCTATTGATTGGGGAAGATCTAAAAGGGATATGTTTTCTTGGCTGTTGAGCAGAGTTCAGTCGAAATTAGAAGGGTGGAAGGAGAAACTAATTTCTAAGGGAGAGAAAGAAGTTCTGCTAAAGACTGTCATTCAATCTATTCCACAATATGCCATGTCTGTTTTTAAGATTCCTATCTCATTATGTAAAGTTATTGAAAAGAGAATGGCTAAATTTTGGTGGAGTAATGATACAAGCAAATATGGAGTTCATTGGCAGAGTTGGAAAACTTTATAGAAGCGAAAGGAACTAGGTGGATTGGGCTTCAGAGATTTGATAAGTTTTAATCAAGCCATGCTTGGTAAGCAGGCATGGTGTCTTATGCATCAACCCTTATCTTTATGGGGCAAGTTTTTTAGAGGTTTATATTTTCACTCATCGACCTTTTTTAAAGCTGTCAAGGGCTCTCGCCCATCATGGGGCTGGCAGAGCCTCTTGAGCGGGAGGGATGCTATTTTACCAAATGTTAGTTGGTCTATGGGAGATGGAAAATGCATCAATATACGAGAAGACAGATGGCTTCCTATGGGAATTCTAGGTGGACCTAAAGCCCCAGAAGAACTTATACTAGTAGCTGATCTTATTGATCAGGCTACCAGTTCATGGAAGATTGATTTATTGTACAGATTTTTCGACTTGCCAATCATTCAACAGATCACAGACATCCAACTTAGGCCTAACTTCACTTCAGATGCACTTATATGGACAGCAACTAAACAAGGAATATTTACGGTCAAATTAGCATATCATGCAATTATTCAGACACAATCACGTATCCCAAATTCTGGTGCTTCAACATCATACTAAATCCCTACCTGGTTATGGCGCACTATATGGAAGATGACTGCTGCACCCAAACTCCGTGTATTCCTCTGGTCCATCTAGAGCAATGCCTTGGCGACGAGAGACAACCTGTATTGAAGACATATATTAGAAAGCCCCTGGTGCCCACTATGCAAAAATAAAGGTTCCAGAAACTTTAGAACATATGTTCTTACTCTGTTCGTGGACTCAACAGGTGTGGAATCATTCCTAGATAGGGATCTCAGTCATTCCCAACAATATTCAGCGTCTGGACTCATGGATCGTGTCCACAATTGGGGAAGGAAACTGATTATCTCATCTGGCGTTTATTTCTCATGTCCTGTGGCAAATCTGGTGAGCCCAGAATGGCTTCATTTTCAGAGGAACTTCTCCCAATCCAACGCAGGTCGTAGAAGCGGCACTGACTCACGCTTAGGTAGATCGGTTATCTTCGACTTCCTACACGCATCGACAGCTTTGGGTCAAAAACAAATCTCATCTCTGGCATCCCCCAGATCCCGGGGTTCTGAAGGTTAATATAGATGGATCATATCATCAGGGAAGCAATCACGGTAATATAGCTTGTATTTGTAGGGATCATGAAGGCCGACTTACAGATGGTTTCTCCATAGGGGTTGTGGCATTCTCAGCTCTGCAGGTTGAGATCCAAGCCTTATCATTCTCGCTCCGCCATCTTTTGCAACAAGGGCTTCAAAACGTAATGATAATCGTCGAATCAGGCAATATCACTTTAATGGACACATTGAATCGCCGCACACTACCGCCATGGACGGATCGCTCTCTCTTCTTAGAGGCAGCCTTCCTGTTAACCCTATTCTCCAATCTAACGCTAGGGTTCTGTCGAAGAGAAGCAAATGTGGTAGCCGACTAGGCCTGTAAGGCCCATACTAGCAATAGTTTGACTTGTAATTGGGCCCTTCTTTCGCCCCCTCCTCTCTTGAACCTGTTAAGCACAGACGCTATAGCCGCTGGTTGTATGGGTTATTCCTATTAATACAATATGGGTTTCCGTTCAAAAAAAAAAAAAATATATATATATATATATATATATATAGATATATATGTTATGGTTTTCGTTCCCCACCTAATTCCATGCACCTATCGTTTATCCATCAAGACCTTCTAAGGTAGGAGAAAGAGAGGAAAGCCTAGTTCAGAATTTGTATGGCTTTATCCACATCATTCGATGCAAAAACGATAATTGGCTAATCAGGGATGTGTTTTTTATTCTAAGGCTAGGTATTGAAAATTCTATACTCGAGTTTTGTATCATTGAATCTCTTACGTGTGGTATAAGAGCAGTTGTATGTGGGTTCAAAATTCACATGAATTTCTCGATGTAATTACATGTATAGTGCATGTAATTCACGATTTACGAGCAAGTTGGGGAATTGAATTATTTTGGTTCCTTTTTTTTATATATATATATATATATATATATATATATATATATATATCGATATGGGATTTTAATTACCCATTTTATGGTAAATAACATGTTTCTTATTTTATATATCAATTTCCTATTCTACGTGTTTCTTGTTTTTCTCTCCCAAAATCCATTCTAATTAACATGTCTGTTCGAAGGGAATTTTTTTAGTCGACAAATTATTGTTATGACTTAATTAAGCACATCAAAAGTTAAATTCGATTAGTGAATCCAAATCAAGAACTTAAATTGTAAGGTAATTAAAGGGAACTGCGTGCATGTACATGGTGCCCACTTATAATCCTATATTCGAGTGACGCAAAACATTAATTTAATAAAATTATGAAAAGAGCTTGAATTGATTAAATTGAATTGTGATATTGGTGGGAAGTTTGAGGTTAAGGATGCTATGTTGTATTCCTCCCCCATTGTCCGCGAGTTCATAATATCGTTTTGTTTGGGAATTATAAGTTTGCGCTTGAATTGATTATATATAGTAATCTTCGCTAATATCACCTAAACAACCTTATATTTTTTTTCAATTTTAATTTAATTTGACAAGGCTTTATTCACAAAATGCATGTTTGATGGCCAACCGGTTTTTTCATGAACATTCGGGGCTAGGGCTATTTGGCGCACACTTACCATGCACATGGATTATTTGAGACAAACTCAAGTTCATGACACACTAAGAAAATGGCGGGCACCTTTTACAAAACGGTCGTACTTCGATAGGCTAGTTGGAATTTTCCAACTTTTACTTCTATATAGAAATGCGGTACCCGTACAGTCGGTATCTGTATAGAAGTGTGTTGATATTAGAATGACTCTTTGACTATAAATTTGTCAAGGGAATTTTGTGACATCAAACTTGTTTTTTTTCTGTTTCGTCATTGTGTAGGCATTAATATATCTATTGTTCTATGCATACTTGGTTTTGTTCCTATGTGATTGTATGAACTTTCGATAAGATCATCAGCTCATATCATCCATGACTTGATAATACTTGACCAACCAGTTCTATAATATGCACTAGATATGATGAAGAGTAGGTGGCAAATGGATAGATTAGGTCAAGTTGTACATGAGTCTAATATATTTTTGCTTATTTACTCATTTAAACCATATAGGGTTATAGTAAAAAATAAAATCGTAACTCAAAAGCATTACGAAAATCTAATCCTTCGAACTATGATCTTAAATGTCCTACATTTTTCAAACTTAAATTAGAATCTTTGCGATCTTGGGAAGTTAAATCTTACTTGTTTCAAAAAAAAAAAAAAATCTCTACCAAACCAATAGCCAAGTATCAAAAAGTTCCTTCTTTTAAATTGAAAAGGAAAAAAAAAGGAAACACAGGAAGGAAAAAAGAGAGAGAGAGAGAGAGAGAGAGAGAGAGAGAGAGAGAGAGAATGTCCTTCTCTTCCAATCATGAATTTTACATGTATTTTATTTGAGGTCGTTAATCTTTGAACGTATTGTACTTTAAAATTAACTACATTTATTTGTTTCATCATAAAGTTAATTTATGCACTATGATCTTGAAGATGATTTAAGGAACATAGAAGCATATGCTTGAAACATGGTAATATGCATCCATCTGGAGTGTCCTTAGAATCCTCATACTTGTTTCGCTAGAATTTCTCTAGTGATGAAATATCCTTCCCCAAAAATTGTCCTTTAACTTTTAATTAAAAGGAAATCAACATCCCCACATCAACTCCTAATAGAAACTATCGCAAGGAATTAGGAACCAACAACTCACAACTTTATACAGAAAAGGATCATACAGACATGATTAGTACCAAAATTTAATTAATGACACGATCCAAAATATACAAACTCAATGTGGTAACCAGATGTCAATAAATTATGCTGGAATTTCATCAACAATATAATACTCATAATAGAGATACGCACTGAAATTTAATTGACGACACAAACCTGAAAATTACAATTAAGAAAGTAAAGTACAATATTGGAAAGTAAAGATATTGAAGAATTAGAAAAATTGTTTGACTTGTACAAGGAATCTTTAGTAGATGTTCGATGGTATTTATAATGGTTATGGGATAACTTCCTTTAATAGGTTCTCTAACAGTTGTATTTCTCTCGAATGATCTCCACTAGTTACCTTCCCCTTCCTTTATTTCCAAGAGTCTTGTATTCATGCTTTTCACGATCTCCCGACTTTAGACACTTATCCCATTTGAAGGTGCCTGCTTCTCACTTCATGATCATGTTTCGAAAGTAGCAACCTTTCCCTCCGAAACAACGTGCCCACTTTAAATTTTAACTGCTTTGTTGATTGTGAATCTTGCAATTGCGCTTTAACGCTTCTCAGTTGAAGAACTGTCGATCAATCTAATGTCTTGACTCGGGTCAATTACCATATTCCTATGCTTTTTGAGCCTCTAAAGAACTTTGATGGTGTGCTGCTCTTTATTCATTAGTATTCATAACTCAGTTAATCATCATCGTATATCGACAATTGAACATGTGCCATTGATGTAAGTCAATGTCGATCACCAATATTAACTCCTACAGTCACTAACAAGATGTCTCCTGCGCAATAACGTTAACCTATTTTTCACATGACTGTTTGTACTCAAGTGTCAAGCGCATGCTTGTTTGTATCCATGACTTGATTATTTTTTGTGCAAACAATACCCAACAATCTTCGAGGTCAAATGAAAGCTATTCATAAGAAAAGGTATCATTAGGACATATATCTATCTTTATATTTAATAATATTATTTCGAGGATGCATCCATGTTTTTCCTAATGCAGCTCTTCATTGGCAACCTGATATTAAAACATTATTTTCAAATGGTATAGTCTCATCATTTTCGTTTATAACTTAGGACCAAGAAATCTATAATTAGTGTTGGAACACATATTTCTATTTATTTGCTATAAATTCTTTCATAACCGTTGGGAAACTTTGTCGGTAGTGTTCTCATCTATGAGGGCATATTTGCCATCCTGTAGGCTTCCGTCATGCATAATTAGCTCAAGACCTTACTTTCAAAACTAGTTAGGAAGTCAATGCATTGTCCCTTGATCATATCACTACATCATTCATTTGATACCAAAGCATTTACTATCCGAGAGACCTAAGATATTAGGAACCAAAGTATTGATTTTGCCATAACAATTATGATTCAATAGGGCATTAGTCCACGTGATTCTTATTTCATCCGTTAGTTCACCCTCCTAATTAACAATTACCAACGCCAATGTTTTGGTTTCAAGTGGATGGCGAATTTTCCCTTTTTGCGGTAGTGAAACACAAATAATTTTGCTTCATTGTTTTGAGGGGAAATCAAGAGGGGCTCTGGTTTGACTTAAAAGCCAGGCATACGTACACAACGATTGGAAAAAACCTAGGAAACTCAGAAGTCATATTAGATCAAATGTATTTTTTATACTATAATGGAGGATGAGATGAGGAATTTTATTAATTTAAAAAAAAAAAAAAAGAGATGACGGAAGCAAAACCTCAAAGAAGGTTCTAGAAGATGCTGCCTAGCTGGAGACGAGAGATCCTATGTAACTGCATGGGAGGAGCACGTCACTTCACTGAGAGATTTTCGGTTCACTGAGGGGGCTGAAGACGATCGAGCTACTGTTCCGTCACTAGCCGTCCGCTGCCGTTCGTGATCGCAGTTGCGTTCGCTAAAGAGCCGGACTCCCGTGGGCCCCGTTTCGAAGGGGAAAAAGATCTCGTTTGGAATCCTTTGCCAAGCCGAGATTTCGTTCGTTCGTTGAATCGTCAAAAGCCCTGTCGCTGATTCGAGCGTTCGTCACAATGCAAACGTCACGGGCTAGGTTAATATCTATTATCCTTGCTTTGCTTTCCGATAGACTTCAATAGAGGTCGATGTTCTTTCTTTTAGGATTAAAGCACGCGTTGGGCGCGATCGGATCGTTGCCTCGTTCCGAATGTCGCTGGTTGATGTTACTTCGAATCAGGCCGTGAATTCGAGCCCGAGACGGCGTAATTTTACTTAGCAATTTTGTTGACCACCAGATGTTTGATAATATGGCTCTAAGTCGCAGACATTAAATAGATCGCGATTTTGTTCGAACTGAAGATGCGCAGACATGGACCCATCTTTTTCTTAGTGCATTCATTGGGTTCGGGTTATGTTTCATCATCGTCAAGATTGATTCTGAACGTGTACTGTTCTGTCCATCTCTTCTTTGTATTGGCATGTTTCTTTGCTGCGTTCGATGACAATGGCCAGTGATGAGAGGGATTGGCATTCAAACAGTAGAAATATGTTTGTGTACTGGACCTGCAAGATCTTGATCTTATAGCTGCAATATATGCATTCATTCCTTTAGTAGCTGCATATTGATACTGAAATATTTCTATTGCTTGGTTGGTGCATCAATTAGACTCCATTGAAACACGATTTTCCCATATGGGCAGTTTCTGCTAGTTTTGTCTGGAGAATTCTAAGGTCTCCAAGTGTACATGCATGCTCCAAAAAAATCCTTTTTTTACCTGGTCATCTGTCAAAACACTTGGGTAAGGATAGTGCTCCATACTTTTTTGGAAAATGACTTCCACCTTTAAAATTAGGAAGTCATTTTCCTTATTTTTAAACTTGGTTTTTTCTGGTCGACTGAAGTCATTTTCTTTGACCAGCTTATTTTCCCGCACCAAACACTAAAAAATGGAAATAGAAATTTTCTGGCAAAATATTTTCCTTCAAACAAATAGAGCCTAAGTCAAAAATGAGTTTCATCTTTCCAAACTACCTATATCATAGTAGAAATATAATTGGTCTTTAAGGACCACATACTTTCTAAATAAATACTAATTTGCATCTATGCATAACCACCTAATTATGCACGTGTGCATCCCCTTTAACCTTTTTCTTTTTTTCTTTTCATTAATTCCCCTTAAACCAGGTTAACTACATATATCCTAAAATAAATCTCTGTTATTCTTTCTTCTATCATTCTTTTTTTTTGTTTTAATTCTTTCTCTCCACCTTCTTTCTTTGATAGCTCCTAAGCTCCTTCCTTATCTTCACCGTAGGCAAACTTGGAACTCCATTGATGCCATTTTCAATATCTCGATATCTCATCTTTCATCTGACACCAGCGAGCCTTGACGAGTGGAAGATTGCCACTTGCCAATGAAGCCGACAAACAGAGGAAGTTATTCGTAAAACAGCCTAGTGAACTGAAGGTGGCGGAGGCGGCGAGTGGAGGCAGCAGACTACCACCACGACCGAAGCCATGGAAACGATAACATAGCTTCAGGTGAACGATTCACTCCCCGAGGTTCGGGTTTCATCCCGCTTGCTATAGATCAGTAACGCTTGGCACAGCCGATTGTATTAAGTTGATGAAATACTTGAGCTGAAGTTTGAGTCGATTCCTTTGGTGCTATAATTGCATGGGAACTTGAAGTTGAATTTGGACAAGAGATGTTGAATAAGTGTTTCTTTGTAAGTGTTGTCTGTGGATGCTTGGTAGTGCATCTGTTGGTAATCGACATTACATGCAGCAAAATCGGCAACAATCCCTGGTTTTCTTTCTCTCTTTTCATAGGTGGTAATTTATTGAAATAAGTAGGTGAAGGCTAGGTTTAAAGGAAAAACGAGCAAGGCTGAGTGCAACAAAGGGAAGTTGGGTGTACATGGGGTGGTTTAGTCCCCTTTTCAGGCAAAAAATGGAGTCAATCCGGGTGCTGTAGGTTGAGAGGGAGGGAGGGATGGATTTGGGTGCTTTTGAGTTGTCTAGGAAATGTGGATGTGTAGTATGTGCCTGTTATAAAGATGAGCAGCGGGTGATAGGTTTGCCAGGACAATTAAATTGTCAAAAGCTTAGATCATTGGGATAGGACTCTGTGTTAAGTTTCATAAGGCTTTTGAAGAGGCAAAACCAGAGAGGAATGAAGAAGATGCAATGAGATGGCAAGCCACCAGGAAAGGTGTTTGCTTGACGGTGCAATCCTTTTACCACCTTTTGACTTTAGCACCTAGGGAAACTTTAAAACCAAATTTACTTGGAGCACGAGAATAATGTCAACATCAGTTGTACCCATGGATAATTGGTTGGGTGGTTATTTTCTTTGGCACTGTGGTGTGGATATGGAAAAAGAAAAAAATCACAAGAAACATAGAGTTTACATAAGTTATTCGGTGGAATAGAGACAAAATCCCAAGATGCTGATTGTCAATTCTGATTTGCGAGGGCTTCACAACAGGGATCTCTCTTCCTCCTTATATGCCATAACATTTGTAAAGGAAAATGACCTAGAAGCTAAAACGCCAGGAAGCTTCTTGAATGTTTGAGTGAAACTTCATTAACGAAAGAAAAGCCTCTGAGGTACCCATGATAAGACACACTGAACTGAGCAACATGTAGTTTCTCAAATTAGTTCTCATTTTTGCTGTGCTGTTGTTAGAGCTGTATTAGTTTAACTGTTAGGTGGGATTTGCATCTGTATTGCAGGATGAGTATGTGGTGAGACATGCATTTGTTCCATTGGTAGCTGCATAATGATACTGAAACATTTTTACTGCTGGCAATGTGATGCTGATTTCCTCTTGAATTTGCCTTTATGCATGCATGCATGAGAGAATTTTGACTCTTATTCTCATATTTTTTTCTCCTAACAAGTAACAAGATCTATTTCCTTTCTTATATAAGGCAAAGCTTGCATTGGACAGCCTTGAAGTTCCAGTTGGGTAAGACACTGGTTTTCAATAACCAGGTGCATTGCATATATGTTACTTTATTTCTAATTATGATGATTAGTATTTCAGTCTTAATTAGTGAATGATCTCAGATTGGACTCTTTGATTGAACAGCTGTGTGATTGTTGAGGATGGGAACGTTATTGCGGCAGGAAGAAACCGGATAACGGCCTGCGTGTCCTGTCCACGGGGACACCAGGAGCAGAGGAGCCTGTCGTCATGATGAGATTTCATGCCATTTTCCCAAATCTCAGATGCTCTTGCACACGTTCATTCCCTTCTTCATGGGTCAGTTCATCCGAAACCTGCACCCATCTCTCCAAGCGCTTCTTCAGACGTGCGAGTCATGCGACCTGTGATGGTCCTACAGTCTCTGGACACCATAGGAATGAAAACCCAGATGAAACTCGGGAGGTTCTGGACAAATTTCGATGCCCAGATGTTCGTTCATTTACGAAGATGATCGTGGGTCGCTTGCGAACTGGCTGCCTTGATGATGCCCTGAAACTGTTCTACGAAATGCCCGTGAGAGATGCAATTTGCTGGAACACGATGATCAAAGGCTGCTTGGACTGCGTGGACTTGACGACGGCGGAAGCGCTTTTTGATGAAATGCCTGAACCAAGTGTTGTTTCGTGGACAACGATGATAAATGGGTTCTTTCAATTTGGACAGGTTGAGCGGGCAGAGCTATTTTTCAAGCAGATGCCCATAAGAGATCTTGCTGCATGGAATGCAATGATTCATGGGTATTGTGAGAATGCCAAAGTGGACAAAGCCGTGAAATTGTTTGAGCAAATGCCTTCCCGAAATGTGATCTCATGGACTTCGATGATTGGCGGGCTTGACCAAAACGGTAAGAGTGAAGAAGCTTTAAATGTATTTGAGAGAATGTTCAAGTCTGGTGTTGTGCCCAATTCGAGTACTTTGACGTGTGCATTGAGTGCCTGTGCAAATGCATTGTCTTTTCCTCTTGGCATGCAGATTCATGGTCACGTTCTCAAGTCAGGATTCTGCCTTAGCGTATTTGTATGTGCTTCTCTTATCACGTTCTATGCTAACTGCAGCAAATTGAGAAAGCAACCCAAGTCTTCTATGAAGCAGTGCATAGGAATGTGGTCATATGAACGGCTCTTCTAACTGGTTATGGCTTGAATGGTAGGCATGAAGATGGCCTGAAGGTGTTCAATGACATGATGAGAGCAAGTGTTCTTCCTAATCAATCTTCATTTGTAAGCGCTCTAAATTCTTGCTGTAGTTTAGAGTCTCTAGATCGAGGTAAGGAGGTCCATGCTTCAGCTGTAAAGCTGCAATTGGGAAGTGATGTATTTGTTGGCAATTCTCTTGTAGTCATGTATAGTAAGTGTGGGGCTGTTGATGATGCTGTTGTAGTGTTCAAAAGACTCAAGGAGAAGAACATTGTCACCTGGAATGCCATTATTTGCGGGTGTGCACAACATGGCCGAGGGATGTGGGCTATGGAGTTGTTTAGCCAAATGATACGTGGACTGGTGCAACCGGATGAGATAACACTCACGGACTGCTTTCTTCTTGTAGTCATTCTGGGATGTTACAAAAGGGGAGATGCTTGTTCAGATATTTTAGTGAGAACACTTCTATCGAATTGAAACACGAGCATTATGCATGTATGGTGGATGTTCTAGGACGATGTGGGAAGCTAGAGGAAGCAGAGGATTTTGTAAGAAACATGCCCCTTAAAACTAACTCCATAGTGTGGCTTGCTTTGCTTAGTTCTTGCAGGATGCATTCTAACCTAGATTTGGCAGAAAGAGTTGCAAACTATATTCTTGGCCTAGAACCACATTGTAGTGCTGCTTATGTTTTCTTGTCCAACTTCTATGCTTCGCTAATAGATGGGGTGATGTCTCGCGATTAAGAGTGACTATGAGGGATAAAGGGATTGTGAAGCAACCAGGTAGAAGTTGGGTTACTATAAAGGGGCAAAAGCATTTATTTCTTTCTGGGGATAAATCCCACTCTTTGAGTGAGAACATATATTGGAAGCTGGATTGGTTGAATATAAAGTTGAAAGAATTGGGTTATCTTCCAGATAAGAGGTTCTCTCTCCATGACGTGGAAGATGAACACAAGGAAGAGTCATTATTTTACCATAGTGAAAGACTTGCTATTGCATTTGCATTGATTACTACTGTCGAGGGTAGTACGATAGCTGTAATGAAGAATCTTCGCACTTGTGGGGATTGTCATTCTGCAATTAAACTGATTGCAAAGATTGTTGATCGTGAGATTGTTGTGAGAGATTCCAGCCGCTTTCATCACTTCAGGAGTGGCATATGCTCTTGTGGGGATTATTGGTAGCGAGGGCATAAGTTTATTTCTCCTGTCATGAACCTGTAAAGATCCTGAATTTGCTCATTATGCTAAGCATTGATGAGAGTGGATTAGCGAACACAAGCACTATTTAATGTGGGCTTGCTTTTATGATGTAATAGACAATGAATTCATGTGGAATCCATGGCTTTCTTTTATCAGCTTTGGTTTTGTCTAGGAGGCCAAGGGAGTTCAAGTATTTCTCAGCTGTATGAGTTGGGCATGTGAAAAGTTGGAGACTTGGGAGGATATCTTGCATTGGATGGCATTGCCATCCACTGGCTCCATGCAGGGATTTCTGTTGAGAATTGAGTATTATCACTTTCCTTATGGCTTTGATCCCACCATAAAAAAAAGGAAGCTATTCACAAGTAAGATATCCCTTCTGCAGAACTAAATTAAGTGAGAACCCAGAGCCTTGGAAATAGCTACTCTCCATCTCTCTCACAGAGAGGTAGAAATTGCGGCATTTAGAGAGAAGGAAGTACTGCTTGGTAAAATAAAAGAAACCTGCCTTAGAGAAGTAAGTATCGCTTGGTAAAAGAAAAGAAGCCCCCCCCCCCAAACAAAAGAAAGGTACCTTCCCGCCTCCTTTTTTGTGATCGGAATTGAAAGTTGGTTCTTTTTTGAAAAGTCCCATCAATTCTTGTCCTCTACTACATTCTTAGAGCTTTTCTGTCTCTTCATCAGGTCCATGAGATGCAACAAAAGTTTCTTCATCTCTGGATGAAATTCAACTTCACCTAATGTTCTCTTACAATTTTGCTGGATCTCTTCAACAAATCGACAGTACTGAGTGAGATTACTTTGTTTGTGGTGCCAAAATTAGTATTCTCATGTTGTATGTGTTGTCCAAGTTGAACAGATGTTAGTAATAGAAATTGGTAGTCATAAGAACACAATAATATCTCAGTGTTCTAGCACAATTGATCAGTTATTGATTTATTCTTATGTATTGCACAAGTAGTGAAATATTTCTTTTAATAGTGATTAGTCAACTCTTCATTTTGCAGTTTTTAGTATCCTAAGAGGTCTGTCTCCCTAAGAGTTCTTTTGCTTTTCTGGTGGATTTTTTTGTGTTGTGTGGGGTTGAAGTCCATAACTCTTGTGCCATCTATTTTCTCACGTCTTCCTAATATTTGGCTCGGGTTCCCAATTGCCTGAGTCTTACTGACCACAATGGATTTACGTTGAAGATGAATTTCACAGTATCTCTGACAGTAACATTGTGGCACATCCTTTTAGGATTCCTTTTTTCTAATGATGAAAGCTGGATCTTAGAGTACATTTTAATTTATATTCATGACGATGCTTACTTGAAGTTAGTTCACTTGCTGTAGGTTTTAGGTTGTGCTTACCAAGTTTAACACTTTTCGCAAATGTAAGTTACACTTGGCATTTCATTTGAAGCTATGTGTGCTCTAAGAGAAAAGATTATGGTTTTTTGTTGGACTATTCATGTTCTTTGGTCTCCTTAAACTTGCACATTATGTCAAGACTGGAGAGTTGTCTCCAAAAATGTCTACATAAACTGTGTTAGATTTTTTCTCCTCCTCTTTTACTTGGTCAACGAAATGCTGACTCTCTCCTCGCCCTTAAGTTACTTTTTATCTTGCCGTTATGTTTAGAAAGCATGACTTCATTTTGGCGTTATTTGAAGAACTAGTTCTCTTTCGAGGTTAGAGGTATAAATTTTGAAGAACTGACTCTTTTGACATCTGGTCAGGAATGTTGCGATTTTTTGACTACTACAAAGTATGTTGTCATATGTTGGGTAAAACAGAGCTCTATCATTTGTTTACATGTGAATATGATAGATATCCAAGAGATCTAAACTCGTCATTCTTTAGAGTTGTGTCACGTTGTGATCTAATTCACAATAAAGCTTTCTTCAGATTCATCACTTGCTAGCTTGCATTAGATGTTTATAACATAGCATACATATATGGCTGTGCAATGTCTTTATTCCCTCTCACATGGTTCATAGATTACAAAGGTTACTTTTTCAATGAAGGCTTCACAAGATAGTCATATAGACATATCTTGTGTTTTTTGCAATGTGGAAATGATAAAAGAGGTTTCACTAGAGAATGATTTGGCTATTTTGATTCGTGGCCTTTACTCTGCAAGAAATAGAAAGAGAAGCATGTAAGCAGCTTTTTGAAGTACATGTAGAAGATTGTCATTAGGAGACGATTCTTGTAACTAGTTTTCTTAGGACATTTTTTTTTTTTTTTTGTCAAAAGAACTTAAAAGTTAATTACTTAAAATTTAAAGGAATAGAAGTCTCAGTAGTACGTTAATGGAGTGGGACCTAAAACTTGAATATGATGATCTTCCCCTAATGAGGGCGTTGTTTGAGCTACATGTGTCGGGAAGAATAGGGTTAATATTACATCTATAAGTATAAAATCTTACACGATTTATTGACATTCTCTAGGCATCTATAATGCAACTTAACAACCGTATTAATGACCATTAACAATTTTAAATGATGGTTTGTTACATTAGTTACAATCCATGACTACTTGACTCCCCTGCAAATAGCTGTATGAAGAGATAAATCCCTCTTAGTCAAGAATGAGGCTAATATATTTAGTTATCTCCTGCACTCGCGGCAAAGTTTCTGGTAGTAACAGGTGAATGGGGGTGCCCATACAGTTTGTGCAGAGCCTTTTAATTGCTACTGAATAGGACATTTTTCCCCACGACTCATTGGGAATAATTTCAATTTTCATGTAAATAATATTTTCATAACTTTTTTAGCTGTATTTTTAGTCATTCTTGCAAAGTAAATGAATACATGTAACTAAATACATAACTGAAATAGCTATCCACTTTTCAAACCTCTACAACAGATCCGCAATGTTTCCACCCTTCTCTCTTACTTCACTTTGGACTCATTTAAGGTGTTGAAGTGAATGGAGCAAGAAATCTTCAATCAATTCATGAAACTGAGTTGTCATGTCATTCGAATTGATCGCATCAGGAACTCCCTAGAGTATGGAAGTCCACAAAAGCGTGACCCAAAGCTGGGACTCTTGAATAGAGTGTTGAAGCGTTGAAAAGGGAAACAAGTGATGCGGAGGAAAGGGTTAGATCTTATTCAGTGAAGGTTGTGATGCCAAGAAGCGCTGTGGGCCGAGAGGACAAATCAGAAGCCGGTTCGTATTCCATGCTCACTACCCTCTATTTCACTTTAGAGGGTGAGTTGAAGTTGTTAGAAAATGAAGGCCTTGTTTGATAAGTGGCTAATTCTTGACTATTTCTATTCTTTTGTTTTTTCAAACAAAAAAGAAACAAAATTGTTTAGTAATGTCAACTAATTTTTTGTTCCCAAGAACAAAACAATGGTCATGGAATGGATTTGGAATAGAACTAAGAAGTCGAAAAAAGTTACTTCTTTATTCTCAAGAATAATTTCTAAAATCAATGTATTTTCTTCTTTTTCTTTACTTCTTTTTCCTCCTCTAGCTGGTTGCCGAGCTCGATGATGGCTGGCGACCTCATTGGAGCCTCACTAGCCTTTGTCGTGGCTAGGCGAGGCTAACCTCACTAAGGGCCAATGAGGTTCCCCAAGGCTCGCGACCGACTAGAGGAGGAAGAAGAAGAGATGAAAAAAGAAAAGAAAAAGGAAATCTCAAAAAATTATTAAAAATTTAAAAGAAAATTTTAATTCACAAAAAAATTTGAGGTTATACTAAACATATTCATTTTTTTCTACTCCGGAAATCAGAATTTTGTATAGTTACTAACGCTTTTGAATTCTCAAAATCTCACTTAGGGAACAAAATCAAAACTATTTCTTAGTAGAAATTGTTCTCCATAATGGTTATCAAATGCACCTGAAGAGTTCAAGATTTCTCTAAAATCTCTATTCAATGGGGCAAACACTGACTCAAATGCTATCGCGGTGGATTGATGAAGATCCACGATGAACGAAAACGAGATGGAAGGGGAATAGTTATTCCCATAGTTGATCGGCGAACAGTTTGATTGATTTCTCTGGCAAAATCGAGAAATAATGCTTTTTATGAATGGTATGATGTTGTAGAACCATTGGTGTCATGGAGGAGGTGTAGAGGTCTTTGGATGAAAGTGTGAAGCAATGGGTGATGCTACAGGTTGTGATAAAAGGAAGTCGGAGGAATTGAAGGTAAGCTTGAAGTGACAGACAATGTATTGGTATGCATTTTTAGTATTTCCTTTTAATAAATTACGGCATATATTGTCGATGATAAAAAGAATTTACAAAAGTGGCTTTATACTTATACCATTTGAGGATACTATGTCCTAGCATTAATTATAGATTGGTCGATTATGTAAAATTTCCTGCAACTGACATGTACTATATATTTCTAATTTTTATTTCTCTCTTTTTTGTTCTTGTTTCTTTATGTGATGATCAAGATTCAAGATGACTCGAATTTATACAATTTCTCCGTGGGGGAGAGACCAGTAACTGTAGAGTTAGCAAAATATTTTAACCCATTAGAAATGGATTGAATAGGGTTTTATAAAAACAAAGCCGGTTATAAATGGATCCAAATGGGTTTACCTCATGCTCATAAAACAACACATTTTAATTGGGTTTTCCGCTGCTTTTTAGCTGTTGGGGCCATGCACATTGCAGCCCATATGTATTCTACTCAGAAAAAAATTGCTTCTGCACATATTAATATCATGTGATCGATTTTGCCCCGGCTGAGGTTAGCTTGTTTCAATACGCTTAGAAACAATATGAGCTTTTTTATAATTTCAAATTTGAAAATGACAACAGTATCCTTAATTTTTGAAATATTACGACAGAAAATGACACACACATATATATGCTGGTATCGTTTTTGCAAGTCGCAATATTAAAAATATAAGTACTCAAAAAGAAAAAAAAATTCCATTGCATGTAAACGATATCAAACTCACGACACCCATTCCCTCCGTGCCAACACATTGGCCCCTCTTCAATTTTCTTAGGCATTTTCGGATTTCTTCAACATTTTTCTTTTGAATTTACTTATACATAATTTTGCATACACTGTTTTCTTTTGTACTTTTAACTCTTTCAGATTCTTCTATTATGAGGTCATTTTACTTAATTTGGTTGTTCTCATTTATTAGAATAAAAATTCTAACTTATTATACAATAATCAATTCAATTATGAACTTTCTAGTTTGTCAACTTTTGTCTTGAGGATTTATCAATCTTGGCTGGAAAATCATTATTACATTAACTCTGCCACAAATTCAGAGTTGAGTCACTCCCCTCTGTTCAAACTACAAACTGTCAGTTTCTTTCTTCGTTTTTTTTTTTTTGGTCAACTTTTTTTTTTTTTGTTACTTTTATTTGTTACTTTGCTCGTCATAATTACATTTTGAAATTATTTCATATTTCGACCACGATTATTATTCATGGGTAATGCCTTTTGACGTTCTAGTGATGAAATCAAATTTTGACGTGTCAATCTCAGCTCAACTTGATTCAAATTACTGACTTGAATTTGTTCCCAAGGAATTGAAGGATAAGAATTTACAATGAAAACTTATGATCTTCCACAGATTAAGTTCAATTTTTGCAGTAATCACTGAACAAATTTCTCTCCACCTATAAATTAGAACGTAGAATACAAATCGGAATTCACCCTTAGCCACAATCCAAAAACTGATTATCATCTATTACGATCGACAAATGGAAACACAATTTTAAATTTGATATGCTTGCACCATTACGATCACCCCTCTCATTTGAAAATTTTATTCCACGGATACCATTTACCATGGAATATTGGGGCATACACATTAGATAGATAGGTCTCATACCATAATCATCCTTTTAACAAGTAAGATTTAATGGATTAAATTTAGACATGATATCATTATGGTGAAATTCTAGAAGCTAACCCTTATGCATTAGTGGTACAATTATCAATTGAACAGAAATATTGAGTGAACTTAGTGCATAAACAAAAATTACTTTGAACAGTCCAAGATACTAGTCTCAATATGAATGTCTTCAACTTTACAGTTCAGATTTAGTTTACAATGTATATTTTCATTTAATAATATCTTACTTATTACATTCTAAAACTTGCCTCCACATTTGACTTGTGGTGGTGGCACGTGGCACTGATGAGAGCTTAAAATTGTCCAAACTTCGAGGCCAAATTGAAGCGACAAAATAATTGCAGTAGGAAAGTGCATGTGCGAAAAGAGAGAATGTTCAGTGCTCCAAAAACATTCATAAAAATATTTTTTTCTCTAAAGAATATTTAAAAGTTCATAGCACTTAATATAGAATAATT
Organism: Eucalyptus caleyi; assembly: GCA_014182885.2. Classification (NCBI taxonomy): domain Eukaryota; kingdom Viridiplantae; phylum Streptophyta; class Magnoliopsida; order Myrtales; family Myrtaceae; genus Eucalyptus; species Eucalyptus caleyi. Next base: position 36,218,788 of record CM024470.2, on the reverse strand, counting down.
ACTTGGGTGGTGATGCTTTGAAAGCATCTAACATTTTCTCATAAAAACAAAATATTGATGATGAGGTGTTGCTGGCTCATTTATATAATATATTATTTATAAAAAAAACATATCCATATAATATATTATTTTAAAAAAATCTTTATTCACACATGATTATTATTTGTCACACTTTTGTCGGTCCAATGGCGTGTCTCCAAGCCGAATCATATGTCCGCATGATATATCATTCAGAGATTCTTCGCAGTAAAGACTAGAAGAGAACACACAATTGGCTCTTGATTAAGAAAAGATTATGGGGTTCGATACCCAAAATCTTTGACCGTCAAACCTACCATCTTGGTGCACATGGTGCCACCACAGTTTTTATAGATCCTTTCATTCTATGCCACTTCTCTTAGGTAGGCCTAAGCAAGTCTTTTAAATTTTTATTGTTCGTCGTAGAAAATACTGCCTTCATTTTGGTGTTCAAGATGAGATAACGACACTTTTAAGATTTAATAAAAGGTAACCTCTAAATTTTTTACGGATGGGAAAAGTAACAAATAAGACTTACTATGATAGGAAGAAAGATCATGGGAGGAAGTTCCATTGGAGGGATTAAAGAGATGCAAGAGATGATTGATTTCACAGCAAAACACAACATAGTTGCGGATATTGAAGTTATTCCTATGGATTATATGAATACTACCATGGAGTGCTTGTTAAAAGCAGATGTTAAGTATCGATTTGTCATCGACATCGCAAATTCATTGAAGCCAATCTAATGATCATTCCAATGGATTACTACTTGGTTGAGCGTGGATGAAGATTAGGTTTCTTTTACCTTGTTTTCTCAAGTTCATGTTTTACTACTAAGATGATATTTCCACTTCATAATTTGCTTCTACTTAGTATGGCAATCATTGTCCCCTTTGGAATAATGACCAGTACTATGAATATATAGCAACCACGTTTAAGGTTTCTATTCTAAAAGTATGCAAAAGAGATCCTTTATGTGCAGTAAGAAATTCATGCACTCAATGCCAATGCCCTTTCTCACTATTTCTTGTGACCACGTGAAGGAAAAATTAAACAACACCAAAGATTTGATTGATTAACAAGACGTTTCAAGATCCAATTTCTCATTCAATAACAATTGTAAAGCATAAACAGTATGCCTAACCCACATAATACGTCATACTATTTAAAAAAAATTTGTCATGAAAAATTGAGAAAAACTATCGACGTAATTCTGAAAATAATTTGTCGAAATTTAAAAAAAAAAAAATCGTCACTAACTTGTGTCACAACACCACTTTGCGTCCTCTACTTTAAAAATTGACACTACCATGAGACTTATAATTAGACTTTAAATCACATCATATATCAGTTGATGTTATAGTTTATGAAATTGTCATTTTCTTCCAAAAATACATATGAATAAATAAGTACATATGAAAATAATTCATTTATCCATTCTCAACCAGAAGGAAAACAAATATGTTACAAAAAAAGGAAAAAATAATCGCTGACTTGGGAGAGCAAGTTGATAGTTTACATCACTGCTTTGGCCCAATAAATGCTAACTTGGCAATCTATGTTACAAATATGTGCGTGGTGATACACTTAACGAAAGGACTATAATGACCAAATTATTAAAATTAAGGGATTTGATTGGACAAACGAAAAAAATTCAAGAATTGCATTAATCATTGAGGAAAATTTTAGAAATCACCCATATCATTTCGGCGAGGGCTTGCCCATCTCGCCGGCCGCTAGTAAAGAGCCAGTGAGGGCCTGTGAGCCTTTGCCCATGGCTAGCGAGGGCTTGACAGCCCTCACCCGTTGCCAGCGATGGGCATCAAGCATCACTGGCCCTAGGCAAAGTCGACCCTCACCAAATTTGGCAAGAGTGGCCTTGCCCACGGCCAGTGAGGGCCATCGAGCCCTCATTGGTTGTGAGCACCCTCACCCAGCCCTTTGCGGGCATCACCAGTGGTCGGCTGATCATCGGCAAAGAAGGAAGAAAAACCAGAAAAAAAAAATGAAAAAAATAATGAAAATAATGAAAATGTCCTTGACTAGGTCCTTATTTGAAATAAGTATAACCGCTTCAAGTCCTAAATTGAAATAAGGTCTACTTTGGACTCTTATTTGAGAAAATGAGGGTACTTAAGGTCCCTTTATGGAATTTTCCCAAAAAATTTGATCGTTTGCTAAAAATGAGGAATGCTGAGCAAGTCTCACTTGTCTGGTTCGGGCAACGTGAAAGTACGATTGATTATGTTGGGTCTATAAAAAGCAAGGCACTGAACTTCAAGCCCAAATTGATGCAAATTCAATAGACCATCAGTGGGCAAAGTGGGCCTGAGTCCACTTTAATCAATCCAAAGCCCAGGACTTTAGAAAGCAAACTCAGATGCACCAAAACGAGGCCCAATACAGGGCGAGTCGCAGGTTTTTAGCGAGTCGACAAGGCTAGTGAATTCATGAGATTTCACGAGCTGGCTCACAATCTTCATTATATGGGCCGTTTCCGTTGTTTTATATGCGATTTATGTATTCACATGAAAAATGTTTCTATATTTACTATGATTTAGAGCCTAAAACACTTGTTATAAAATAACTAATATATTGCTAAACCGTCAAAAGATGTAAAAGCGCTCAATTTTTATGCAAAATAATCAATGCAAAACCATATGTACAATAAGATGAGGAGTGGTGCTATTTGAACACCATCTTTTAAGGCGCATTTGCAAAGAATTTTTTTTTTCCAAGAGCAATTATCAATTTTTCGAGAGATAATGGATCTTCCACATGATGTTACAAGTCAAGGTTTTTGTCCCAAGGGTAGCATTGGAATATAAAATTTCAACTATAACTAGTATAAGTAAGTGTTTGATGTATCCAAATTGTCTTTGATAAGCGAAAACGATTATCCTATTTCGATTTTATGCAATTTTTTCTACCCAAAGAAAAAAAGTCAGAATTTCTAAATTCATTTTTTAGGGTGCTGTGGAATTTTTTTTTTTTTTGCTTGGAATTTCAATTTAAAAATTGAATAGAAAACAAATAATTGGCCCGTCAGAGTGACAAGCCTTGCCTACCCAAACAACATGTATCGTATAATACCATACACGATGTACATTTTGCTCAAAAGAGCAAAGAATCATGAGTTCAGAGGTCTTTACCTAGTTGGGCAAAGGCAAAAGAAGATTCAATAGGAAAAATTAAAGCACCTAGATCTAATGAGAAGCCTAAGTAATCCGTGATCTATGAGGCTTATGTTAATGATCTAGTTTTAAAATTGATCAAGACCACTTGCATAATTTATTTGAATTAAAAGTAAAATGTATTGAAAGCGTGTTAGATTTTTCTAGTATAAGCAAGTCTTTATATTTGTGAATATATGGTTTGCATAAGTAAAATATTCTCTCACATCTTAAATAGGTTTCTAATTGACTTACGATAGAATAATGGTAACTCCTAATCGAATTGAATTTTGTGCTAAATCGATTAAATTAAAATCCCAAAGTTGCGATTAGTATGAGCTTGGGAGAGTTCGCACTAAATCTTCAGCTTAGTAAACCTATTAACTTCCCTTTCGATATTTCACCTCGAGAATGGTCGCGATAATACTCCTCCATGGTAATCTAAGGTTCTCATGAAGTATGAATGACTTTCTATTTAGAATTTATGTGCAAGTATAACTACTGGCGAAGAAACCCTCTCAGCGAAATAATCTCCCTCTATCTTGTTGGTTTTAACTCTTCCAAACACCCCTCCCCATTTCTTTTTGTTGTTTGCATTCCAGTTCACCGCCTGTAGAGCCATGTCGAGATTCCTCTGTTTGACTCTGTTTCATGATCTAAGACCTTGAAGTGTTGAGTCCCTACCCAATCTGCTCTTATCGGTGTGATTCTTCATCATTGACACCTCAAAGGATCTCTAATCTTATATTTGCTCACTGGCTGAACAGGTATATTCATTTTGAACGAAGTTGCAATCGTTTCTCTTGTTACGATTTTTATTATATGTAAAGAAATAGGTATAGAAAAAAGGTTGTGATTATTCAAAAACTAGCATCTAATGAGTCTTTTTTCATGATCTGGGCCTGATCTTTGCTGATTGAAATGATTCGAAACAAGTCGCACTTGAAATCTCATACGTGAGTCCCCTTTAGCTGAGAATCGCTTCACCTATTCGATAATTGCCTGAACGAAGGTTGTTTGGATTTGCCTCTGAGTTTGGTTTGTTCCGAGATTATATGAAAGCGTATCATATCAAAGAAATCTTTCATTGATTGTGAACCACTATCCTCTTATTATTCTGCCATTGCTGAGGCCGAATCTATGTGTGCTTTTGTTATGTGTTTCCTGCACATTTTTTCTCTATTCTGTTAATCCGAGTCCATGGGTTGATGTTTAGGCTTGAACGAAAGTTGAACCATGATTAAGGATCGGTTAGTAGTATAAACTCTTGAATCTCATTTGTTTGGATTGAGATAAGCACTTCGTTAATGTCTTTGTTTTCTTTGATTTTCTCGCGCGGTAAGCTCCTTCTTTCCTCCGCCACAGGCAAACTTCCAACTCCATCGATGCCACTTTCAGCATCGCGACTGCTCATCTTCCATCCGACACCACGAAGCTCTGACAAAATGGAAGATTGACGTCTGTCGCGAAGGCGATGAACAGAAGAAGTTCGTCTCCCCCAAACAGAGTCTCCAGTGAATCGACATCGACTGAGGTGGCCAATGGAGGCGACGGACTACCACCACGGACCAAAGTCGTGGAAACCGGTGACATAGCTTTGGGTGAACAATTCTCTCCGGAGGGTTTGGGCCTCGTGTGACTTGCTATAGAATAGGTGATGCCCGGCGCATCCGAATTTTATTTGAGTTGAAGTAATGCTTGAGCTGGATTTTGAATTCGATATTTATGGTGCCATAATTGCACGGGAACTTGAAGAATGTGCGGTTGAATTTGTTCCAAAGACGCTGAATCGGTGTTTCTACATGAGTTTAGTCTGTGGATGCTTGATAGCGAATTCATAGGTTATCGACATTACACACTGCAAAATCAGCGACAATCTCTGGAAGGTGTAGCTTTTCTTTATTTGTTTTCATAGGTGGCAATTTATTGAAAAGAAGTCAAGTCTAGTCTTAAAGGAATTGGGTGTACATGGGTTGGTTCAATCCCCTTTTCAGGGAAAAAAAACTGAGCCAATCCAGGTGCTATGGGCTAAGAGGGAGGGAGAAACGGATTTGGGTGCTTTTGAGGCGTCTAGGAAATGTGGATGTTTAGTATGTTCTTATCATACAAATGTGTAGTGGGTGATAGGTTTGCCAGGAGAATTTAATTCGGAGAAAATTTGATCACTGGCATAGGGCTTTGCTCTATATTTTATGAGGCGCTTGAAGAGCCAAAACCATGGAGGAATGAAGAAGTTGTAGTGAGATGGCAAGCCACCAGGAAAGGTTGCTCAAGGGAGTCCTTTAACTACATCTTGACTTTGCCAACTAAGGGAGAATTGAAAACCAAATTTGCTTGGAGTGTGAGAGTAATATGAACATTGGTTGTTCCCATGGATAACTGCTTTGGTGGTTATTTCCTTTGACCCTATGGAATGTGGATTTGAAAAAGAAAAATCACAGAAACACATAGTTCACATGAGTTATTCAGTAGAATAGAAACAAAGCACAAGAAGTTGATTGTTGATTCTGAATTTTGAGGCCATCACAACACTTTAGGATTCTCTTTTGACTTAATGTGCCATAGTTTTTATGAAGGAAATTGACCAGGAAGCTAAAACTCCTGGATGCTTCCTAAATGTTTGAGTGAAATCTCATTAATGAAGGATAAACTTCTGAGGTACCAATAATAAAATATATTGGAATGAGCAACATGTAGTTTCTCAAATTAGTTGTTGTTTTTGCTCAAGTGTTGTTAGAGCCACATCTGTGACATCTAGATTTTTCAACCCTGTCTTCTACTGAATAAATCGGGCATTTCATTGACGCGTCTATAGGGTTATTCTTAAAGCCGATCACTCTCGAGATAACTAGACTATTTGGGGAAATTATTAAGAAATTTTAAGGCAATAGACTTGAGAACTCAATCAGGAATCAACTCCTCGACCGTGTCAATCTTTAGAGGCCATTATGGCATAGTTAAAAATCGATTTGAAATTAGAGATAGACTGGATCGACAGAGATGTGTGACTAATTATGGGTGACATCACTAAATTGGAAAATTCTCATCGACTGTCACTAGACTGATTTTCTTATTGTTTTGGTACCCTGTGTCCATATTTGGGTTATCGAGATTTTCACGACAATCGAGAGTCGCCAATGAGTTGAGTGGGTTCATAGTGGTTCGAAGAAAATCGACCACGGGTCATTTGCATTTAAAAATATCCGAAAGTTACATGGTAGTCTAGGTCACGCTAAAAGCGCGCCGGAGTGAAATTAACTGTCAATTTGAGTTAGATTTCAAAAATCGAAAGTTCGGTGGTGTCACAAGTTATTTTAGGAACGTCAACTCAGTCTTATAAGATTTTTCGGAGGCATCGAGATTTTTTTACGGAAAATGAGTTCGGACGTTGCGGAAAATCAACAGAAATTTAGATTGGCTAAATTAATGGAAAATTGGACTCTTAGGTTGAGCCTTTGTGTGTCGTGGATTTATAGAAAATCATTTGGGATTTTTCTTCGTCGAAATCGGGCCTCAATTTGGGAAATTGAGTGAGGAGATTGAATTTAATTGGTGAAATTCGGAATTTGAAATGGAGCTAGAAATTGGACTTCAATTTGGATATTTTTGTGGAATTTAAGTTGTGGAAAGAATTAGGGGACATTGCATTAAATTGGGTGGATAGAGATGTGGACTTTAAGCTCTATTCTAGTCTACTTGAGCTAGAAATCCAGCTGCCCTCCAATTGCTTGCCGTCCCTATCCCCTCCTGCGCACGTCTCCATTTTATTTTTCAACTCCCCGAAGCTCCTTCGAAACAACCCAGCGAGGACTCCATCTTCATCCACGAAGCTCCATTTCTCCGCCAAATTCGGTCCACAAAAGAGTCCAACAAAGCTGAGTTGTTGACTCATTAATGTGTTGTCCTTCATCCACACGGCCATCTTCACATCCTTGCACGCCCAGAGGAGTCCATTGAAGATTGGACCGAAGAACAACTGCACCGAAGATCAAAGCCGCATCCTCCACTAGGCTTTGTCGGCAGCAATTTGATTTCAGCTTCACCGGTTTGTGCGCCTTCAACCCCACTCGGTCAACACTCGATTGAAGCCCTCCCCTCATCTTGGACCACTACAATTTCGGTGTTCCACCAGCTGCAACACCGAAATTCCCAGCTCGCCACACGTCCAACGGATTGCTGCTCCGTGTCTTCTCGCAAGCTGCCAACGACGCCGAAGCTGCTCCATCTTGATTTTGCTTCTCCACCGAATTAAAGACTGAAGCTGCTCCCTTTTCATCCACGTGGCCAACTCCACCGAGAGATCTCTCCCTCCTCACGTCCGAGACACCACAGAGATGCAAGCTGCTTCCATTTCTTCCATCTTCACGCTCGAGCTTCCCCAGTCCAATATTCAGCTCAACTCAGCTCGTGGAGTCCAGCTACTCTAGATTTCAGCAACATTGGCCTTGCAGTCCAGAGGCCCATCGGCAGCTTTTGTTGCCTCTTGGTTGGCCCATCAGCCCAATGAAACTCAGCCCATCATCAATTAGAATTGAAGCCTAGCAATTTGGCTTATTTCAGCCCAAAGAGAGAGCCCATTTTCAGTTTAATTCTGGCCCAGCAAGCAGCCCACAATTCAGTATTTTCAAGCCCAAGTGATTAAAGAAGTCAGCCCAATCTTGAAGTCCAAAGTTTCTTTGGGCTTGCAAAGTTCTTGGCCCGACCCAAGTTTGGCCGCCATTGCGTCGTCGTCTTGGTGTCCCGGCCTTCGTTTAGTGCAAGTGAGTTTTACTCACTAATACTTTCTTAGTTTGCTAATTATACTTAGGGTTGGTTAGATTTAATTAAATGTAATTAGGTGGTTAGATTAGTTTAGATCAATTAAATTAGAGACCTAATGATGCATGTTAAGTGGTTAGAAATAGACATTAGTAAGTAGGTATGCCATGTTATTTATGGAACGAGTCTTGGTAATTTTCCGGGCTCATCTCGGCGTCCAATTTGGCATTATGGGCCTAAATTGAATTTTTTTATAATTATTTATTTAATTTTCGAAATTAATTATTTAATTATTTATTTTTTCGGAAATTCATTTGGGATGGCCGGTGACCAGAATTTCGCGCTGATTGTCGTGGTGCAGTCCGTTTATTTATTTGAGCTTTATTTGGTGCTAAAGTAATTTAGGAGTGAATTTAAGATTTATTCCTAAATTGAATCTTGAGAGAGTCGGGTGGGACCGTAAAGCCACTAGATCTTGAGAGGGTTGGGTGGGACCGTAAAGCTACTAGATCTGGAAAGGTCAGGTGGGACCGTAAAGCCACTAAATCTAAGGAATTGCTTGATGTGGGATGAATGACCTAGAAATGGTCAAACTGACATGAAATCGACTAGATCGATTTGATCGATGCTTCGATCGGTAATGTGATTGTTTGAGTACCTATTGAACTGTACTAATATGCAGATGGAATCTAAAGCCAAGGTAAGTTCTCTGACTCGTGCTATGCTTAGGCAACCAAGTAGTGTATTGGTTAACTAATCGAGTCTTAGGGGGTAAAACTCGCTGAGACGTGGTCTCATTGGTTATTGAATAACCATTTTAGGACCCTGAGGAGAAGCTGAGGAGGAGGAACCTGAAGGAGAGAAAGACTTTTGAAGAAGAAGATGATCCAGAGAGGGATCTTGAGTATAACCCGGATGTGGATTGAGATCCCATATCTTTTGTAAACCCTGTCTTAGTGTAGATAGGTGTGAGACAAGTATGCTATGAATAGTATTTTAAATATACTATGAGTTGTGCTGTTAATAAAAGTATGGTTGTGAATTTCAATATGAAAAGAATATGGCCTGCTTTTCTATCACATTGTTTTATTGTCTGGGGATTTATAACTACTTCCGCATGCATAATTCAAAGAAATGGTCGGTGATACTTAGTCCTGGGATATCGCACTTTAAGATCGACCTGGCAGAAGGATGGGCGCGTCCTCGAGAGTGTCGGGGCATAACAACATCAGTTTAAGTGTTAGGTGGGATTTGCATCTATATTACAGGATAAGTATGTATATTAATCAGGACCTGCAAGATCTTGATCTTCCAGCCACGAGATATGGATTCATTCCATCAGTAGCTGCATATTGATACTGAAATGTATCTGTTGCTGGCAACTTGATGCTGATTTTCTGTTGAGTTGCATATTGTCCACATTTTTTTTTCTCCTAAAAAGTAAGTAAATCTATTTGCCTTTCTTGTATAAGGCAAAGCTTGCTCTAGACAACCTTGAAGTTTAGTCACCAGGTGATATGTTACTTTTTCTTCTACTAAGATGATTAGTGTTTTAGTCTTAATTAGTGAATGATCTCATATTATACTTTATTTATATTATAGTTTGACTGAACGGCTCTGTGATAGTTGAGGATGCGCACATTATTGCTGCAGAAAGAAGTCGGAGTAATGAGACATGAAATGTATGTTCATCATTGCTTCTCCACCCCCTTCTACAAATTTTGGCCAACACCACTTGGTTATGTTCCAAACTTACCCTCAAGAATCCATTGATAGTTTATTGTTGATCATTTTATGTTCCTCCCTTAATCATTTCTTTATGTGATGATGATAATATTCTGCACAACCTATTAATAATTGGAATTTCCATGCAATATTATGATGTAAAGGGTTGTTCCCATAAAAGATGGTTATGGCTGATAATAACATTAATCTTGCTTTATTATTCCTATGTTTGATGTTTTTCATTTGACACTATGCTCTGTCTGGAACCACAGTAAGGTCTTTATTTGCTTTGCTGATGTTTTTAACATTGTTTTCTTAGGTTGTGTGGTAGCTAGACTTTTGGTATAATTTTGTGGTATGAAAATGCATTGTGAGCATTGTATTGCCTTTAATGATGTAAGGACCTATTCCTCGGCCACATTTCTTCATACATGACCACATACACAAATATTGATATTGGTTTCTGGTAGACATCACTTATCTAATAGTTCATTGCTGTCATCATTTATAGTTATGTGGTGACAATACATTACTATAAATGACTTTGTGGAAAGAAATGGATAGTTGATGCCAAAATATTTGGCCCTTTTAGTATCTTGGTGGAGAATAATTCAAAACCAAAGCTACCTTGCTACAGGGATATGTATAACAAAATACTGCTAGAAAAGGTGGAGGTGGCTAATCCAATAAGAAGCCTCTTTTTCCATGTGAGATTCTCGACAACTTCAAGTGAGCATCTTGTTGACTTCAGGTAGTATACGCTTGATCAATCTTATATCTAGTCTCAAACAGTTTACTTAAAGAAGAAAACATTTCTCATGAAATGCATTGCCTAAATTTATGTTTAAACTGCAGTAAGAGCAACTGCCTCTTGTGCTTTTGTGGGCAACAAGACGTGCAGAGATGGAAGCTTCTTCTTGAACAGTGACAGAGGACTGGATTTTTGGCCATGGAAGTCACAGAGAAGCTTTCAGCATGCTCCTTCATGAGACATGTGAACCATAATTTGTGTAACAACATTATCGATCATAGGTACATCTGTTGATCATAATGAAACAAAACAAAACTTTCCTATAATTTGTTTATTCCTATGATTAGATGACTCTTAACCCTTTTCTAGGCATAAAGGAAGTATGTCATGGCTGTGCAAATGATATATTCGGAGGCAGTTGCTCAATACTGCCAGTGCATTCTAGTAGCTCCAAGGCATGGATTTAGGTCAGTTTCTGCACTTGCTTATTTTGCTGATTTAGTGTTCACTTAGCTCCGCTTTGAAATTGTGACATGATAATTGACTACTAAAGCTTACTTGAGGTCTATGCTTCCTTATGTTGATTTTTGTTGGATGTGGATTCTCAGTGATTCTGTTTGTCGTTGCACTTTGAATATTACAGCACATGACTTTGAATATAAAAGAGAGTTCACAGAACTAATTTTCCATCTTTTATGTCCTTTTTCGAGTCTAAGAGGAAGAAAGTGGAGTTTCTGGAAGCATCAAGAAGTCAAGTTCATATTAATTCTTTCTTTTCTCACTTTGTTTCCTTTTCCTCGGATTCTTTGTGTTCTTTTTTCTAAAATTCTTTAACTTGTTAGACATTTCCGTATTCTTTTTATTTGACCTAAAAAGTTTACAGTTGTATGTAGGAAGTGCTACATGCTGAACTAACATCAGTGTTTTTCTTTCCTTTCTCGTTCCCCCCCTGTTTCTTGATCTCATCTTCCTCACTTTTTTTCACTGCAATGAGATTGTTCGATGTCTTTAATGTTATCATCTTTAAATCGAGAAATATAGTATCTACAAAGAAATATGATATTTTAACTATGAGGAAATTATGCTTGCCAATGTGCCACATGCAAAGTATTTGATAAAGAAATCTCTCTTTTGGTTTTTAAGTTGCGAGTGTCTATTCTTCCATACATGAGAGGATGTGCCTGTTAAATTGTGGTGTATATTTTGCTTTTCAGTATGATTTTTTTTATCTGTTTGATGCTACTATGATCTAATGTTTCATGTTTGCTAAGCTTGTTCAAAACTCATACAATGTTTGTTGTGGAAATAAAAGTTAAAACGTAGTGAAACAGGATCTGTTTCATTGAGATTGGAGTAGTATGTGAACTCATGCTGCTCCTAGTGATCTGATTATGAGTCAAAAGCATTGTGGGAAACATGGACTAGCTCACTGCCTTTCTGAATAAGCAAGAGGAGTCATCTTGTAGATAATTGACCGCCTTGCTCAATTTCCTCCCTTTGGAGCTAAAAAATTAGCCCTAATTATGGCATAGTTCATGATAGAGAGAATGAATCTCTTGTTGTGACGGTGAGCATGAATCCTATGCAATGTTTGGAAGATGAGGCTGATTGGAACCCATCCTACCCTAGTAGCAGTATACAAGTCATCCAAAAATCATCTCTCTAACAGATCACTAGTGCAGCAGCATTATCAATCACTGGTACATATGTTGGTCATACTGAAATAAAACTAAACTTTCCTAAAACTGGTTTATTCATAAATGATTAGATGTCTCTTATCCATTTTTAGGTATGAAGTATATTATGGCTGTGCAAATGATAAATTTGGAACCGACCAAAAAAAAATGATAAATTTGGAGCTGTGGCTCAATGCTGGTGTTGCATTCTGTTGTTTTTTTGAAAAAAAAAAAAACAGAGAACAAGTTAACAGCAGAAAACAGAGCGTCGTGTTCAGAAAACTGAAAAAAAATGTACAAAATACATACTAGAACGTAATCACAAACCCACGTTGCCGACTAATGGCTTGCTTGATCCACAAAATCAGCAACAGATCAGAATATCTAAAATACGTGCAGCTAACTACTCCTAGGAGATAAGATTGACTAACCAACTCCTAAAAAACAGGACTCCAACAAACTGACTAAACAAAACAAAAAAGAGAAAAACAGCACGTGCAGTCTTGATACATCAACACTCTCCTCCTGGATCAAGTATTGCACACTCCTAGCTTTGCCCTGAGAAGTTCAAATCGACCAACATGAAATGACTTCGTGAATATATCTGCAATTTTGTTTTCTGAATTGCAGTACACCAGTTTCACCTCTTCAGCCTTTTGCACTTCTCTCAAGAAGTAAAACTTGACCTTAAAATGCTTTGTTCTTCCATGAAATACCGGATTTTGTGAAATGGCCAGAGTAGCTTGATTATCCACAAACACTTCTATGTCTTCTTCTTGCTGCATATGCAAATCATCCATCAGCTTCTTTAACCATAATGCTTGATTCACAGCTTCAGTAGCTGCAATGAACTCAGCTTCTGCGAGTTGATTGAGCCACTATTTCTGCTTCTTTGAACACCAAGAAAAACATGCCGACCCAAATGTAAAGCAATAACCTGAAGTGCTCCTCATATCATCCATTGATCCTGCCCAGTCACTATCGAATACCCGTAACTTAAACTCCGAACTCTACAAAACTTAATCCCATATGAAAGAGTACCTCTCAAGTACCTCAACACCCTCTTTGCAGCTACCATATGCAACTCACTTGCACAATTAAGAAATCTAGATAAGACACTTACAGGAAACATGATGTCTGGCCTAGTTGCAGTGAGATACATAAGACAGCCAATCAAACTTCTATAAACTCTTTCATCCGTAGGTGTTGATCCATCCTCCTTTTGAAGCTTTTCCTTATGACCCATTGGAGTACTCACACTCTTGCACTCCTCCATGTTGAATCTCCTTAGGATCTCCTTCAAATACTTCTTTTGACAGATAAAAACTTCATTCTTAGTCTCCCTAACTTCCATTCCTAGAAAATATGACATCTCACCAAGATCAGTCATTTCGAACATCTTCATCATCTCTTGCTTAAATGCAGTAATCTGAGCACTATTACTCCCCGTCACCAGCATATCATCCATATAAAGAGACACCACCATTAAGTCAGATACTAACTTCTTGACATATAAAGTGGATTCACTGAGGCTTTTCTTGAAACCTAGACCCAACAAGTGCTCATCCATCTTCTTTGGACCATGCTCTAGGAGCTTGTCTCAAGCCATAAAGAGCCTTTCTCAACAAATAAACTTTCTCCTCCGGCTTTGGTGTGACAAAGCCTTAAGGCTGCTCAACATAAATCTCCTCTGCAACACTCCATTCAAAAATGCAGATTTCACATCTAACTGATATACCTTCCATCCTTATTGAGCTGTCAAAGCAAGAATCATTCTAATTGTATCAAGTCTTGCCACAGGAGCAAAGGTTTCTAAGAAGTCAACTCTCCAAATCTGTGCATATCCCTTCACCACCAACCTGGCCTTATGCTTATTCACTGAGCCATCAGGATTAAATTTGGTCTTGAAAACCCATTTTACTCCAATCACCTTCCTATCTTGAGGCCTCTCCACTAGCTCCCATGTCTGGTTCTTTTCTATCATAGCCAACTCTTCCTTCATTGCATTTATCCACCTCTGATCGCTTTTAGCTTCCTCATAACCTGCAGGTTCCAAAACAGTCACACTACACATTTGATATATATCAGTCAAAGATCTAGTACCTCTAACTGGAACATCATCCACCAGTTCGTCAGGTTCCAATGAGACCTCTTTGTGCTTGCCTTGTGGCTCATTTGTCCAATCCCATTTCTCATCTTCTAGGAACTGAACATCCCTGCTAGTGATCACCGTCCCTGTCTGTGGTTGATAGATCCTGTAAGCTTTTGATACTAAACTGTAGCCAACAAAGATCCCAGGTTCAACTTTCTCTCCCAACTTGTCTCTCTTGACCTGAGGAATATGAGAAAAACATAAACAGCCAAACACTTTCAAATTTCTTAGAATTGGCTTGACATCAAACCAGGCTTCAAAGGGTGTCTTCATCTCCAGTACCCTCGTAGGTAATCTATTCAGTAGAAAAACTGCTGTGCTTGCTGCTTCTGCCCAAAACTCTTTTGGTAGACTTTTCTCATAAAGCAAACACCTAGTCATCTCCATAATGGTTCTATTCTTCCTCTCACTAACTCCATTTTGCTGTGGAGAGTAAGGAGCGATGGCTGATGCTCAATTCCAACCTCTTCACAGAAAGATTTAAACCTATGTGAAGTGTATTCTGTTCCATTATCAGATCTAATGACCTGAATTTTGCAGCCACTTTCGTTCTCAACCCATTTCTTAAACTTTGAAATACCTCAGCAACTTCTGACTTTTGCTTCATAAAGTAAATCCAGCATATTCTAGTATAATCATCAATGAAAATAATGAAATACATGCTGCCATTTAGTGAAGGAGTCACTTGTGGACCACATAGATCCGTATGAATCAGCTGCAGCTTCTTTGTCGCTCTCCAAGTGGATTTCTTGAAGGGAAGTCTTGTTTGCTTGCCTAGCAAACAAGCTTTGCACCTTGTGATATGCTCCTCCAGGTTTGGTAACCCGGTTGCCATTTCATTCCTCTACATGAACAGCACGCCTTTATGATGAAAGTGCCCCAACCTCTTGTGCCATAATTCTAAATCATTAGCTTGACACTTGAATGCCATCTGCTCCTTCTCAAGAGGATTCAAAGAAAAACTTTTCTGTTGCATTTTTATTTTGAATAACTCCTGACCATTGGAGTCAAAGATCAAACACTTTTCCTCTTCAAATATCACCTTAAATCCCTTTTCTACCAACTGCCTCACACTCAGCAAATTTTGATCAATTTTAGGCACATACATCACATCAGAAATCAGCTTAGTTCCAGCACAACTCTCCATTACTACAACCCCTTTACCTTTTACTTCTAAGTACTCCCCATTCCCAATCCTCACTCTTGACTTCAACGACTTGTCAAGGTTTATAAACAGCGTTTCATCACTTGTCATATGATTTGTGCAACCACTATTAACAAGCCAACTGTCACATGGAGTACTAGAGGAGAAACAAGAGGCAACAAACAGTTGATCTACCTCTTGCTGAACTGCAGCATGTGCCTCACCCTGCTACTGATCTCTCTTCTCTTTGCAGAACTTCTCAATGTGTCCAAGCTTATGACACTTTCTGCATCTAACATCAAGCCTCTTCCAACACCTAAAGTGTGGATGATTCTTTTTTCCACAGTGCTGACATGAGGAATATCTTCCCCTATTGTTCTTGGAGTTGCTCGCACTATTCTCTCCTGTAGCAGCTTCTGAGGCACTACTGCCATGTCCTTTCTTCCCTTTCCACTTGTTAACTTTTCCTCCTACATTCTGCTGTTCTTTGGCCGGCAAAGCTCCTTCTATACTTCCTTCCGCCCTCATTATCCTCCTCTGCTCTTGTGCTTGCAAAGCACTTAGCAATTCTGCCAACTTGATCTGAAACAAATCCTTGGTATTCTCCAAAAAGGCAATGGTTGCCTCAAACCTTTCAGGCAAGGAGACAAGAATCTTCTGCACTAGCCTATTATCAGAGAGGTCAGTGCCTAGAACTCTTGCCTAATTTGCAATGCTTATCAACTTACCAGAATACTCCTTAATTGTCTCAGACTCCTTCATCTGCAGTCTCTCGAATTCTGTGATCAAGTTTAACCCCTTCATGCTTCTAATCCTCTCATCTCCTTGATACTCAGCTTTGAGGAAGTCCCAGATAGCTTTGGCTGATTCACAAGCCATAATTCTGCTGAAAAAGGTAGATGAGACAGTAGCATATAAACAAGACTTTGCCTTTGCTTTCCTTGTTGTTCTCTCCTTGTGAAACTTGATTTGATTGATGGTTGGATTATCAGGAAGGGGAGCAACTTCATAATCTTGTTCCACAGCTTCCCAAAAATCACAACCCTCTAGATAGGCTCGCATTCTCACTGCCCGGGCTTGATAATTTTCTCCATCAAACGTTGGTGGAGCCATTGCTGAAAAACCACTCGATCCTGCCTCCATCTTGCTTTTAACTTCTATGGATGCAGACACACCTCTCAATCAATCTCACAAGTCACTCACAGCCCCTTAAGATCAAGAGAGCTCTGATACCAGTGTTGTTTTTCGAAAAAAAAAAAAAAACAGAGAACAAGTTGACAGCAAAAACAGAGAACAAGTTGACAGCAGAAAACAGAGCGTCGTGTTCAGAAAACTGAAAAAAAAAATGTACAAAATACATACTAGAATGTAACCACAAACTCACGTTGCCGAATAACGGCTTGCTTGATCCACAAAATCAGCAACAGATTAGAATATCTAAAATACATGCAGCTAACTACTCCTAGGAGATAAGATTGACTAACCAACTCCTAAAAAACAGGACTCCAACAAACTGACTAAACAAAACAAAAAAGAGAAAAACAGCACATGCAGTCTTGATACATCAACACATTCAAATAGCTCCAAGGCATGCATTTCGAAACTTGCTTTTGTTGTTGATTTTGTATCTACCTAGCTCCACTTTGTAATTGTGACATAATGATAATTGACAGCTAAAGCTTACTTGAGGTTTATGATTCCTTATGTTTATTACTGATGGATGTGATTTCATAGTGATTCTGTTTGTCACTAATTGACTATTGCACTAAATAACCATGAAATTTAATGGAGGTTTATGGAACTTATGTTCCATTTTTCTATCCTTTTCCTAGTATAAATGGAAGAAAGTGGAGTTTTCCGAAATTGTCAAGAAGTCAAGTATATTTTAATTATAAATTTCCCGCTTTGTTTCCTTTTCCTTGAATTCTTTGTGACTTGTTAGACATTTCCATATTCTTTTTTATGCCCTAAAAGATTTACAGTTCTAGGAAATGCTACAAGTTAAGCTAACATTAGTTTTCCTTTGCCCTTTCCCCCTTGTTTCTTCATCTCTTCTTCCTCACTTTTTTTCAGTGCAGTGAGAATTTTTGATGTCTTTAGTGTTATCATGTTTTAATCGGGAAATCTGCAAAGAAATCTGATAGTTCATCCGAAAGTTAATTATGCTTTCTAATATGCCATAGGCAATGTACTTGATAAATAAAATCTCCTCTCTTGTTTAATAGTTGCAATTTTCTCTCCTTGCATGCATGAGAGCATGTGCCTGCTAAATTCTAGTGTATGGCTTGTGTTTCTAGCATGATTTTTCATTTTTCTGACTCTACTAACATTTCATGCTTCCTAAGCTTGTTTAAAACTCATTGAGTTTTTACTCAAACTTTGTAGGAGTATGCAAGCTCTCAATCAGATTGCTGGTGCCAAGATCCCTCTGAAGTGAAATTGCTTGTCTGAATTAAAAGCCTCTGAGCATCACCCTGTTTACAGCATGTTGTTTGTTCTCAAAGGACATTACCTTTTTATGTTGGTAGTACCATTGAAGTAAAAAGTTGAAGCCATTGTTACCCCAAACACACTCCTCTTAAATTTGATGCAAGAATTTTGCCAAGGTTAATGCCCCTTAATAGAGCTTAATTACTGTAAATTAAATCAAATCGAGCACTTCGGAGATAATTTACTTCGATGAAAACCTATATCCTGGAGTACAGACATTTCTTAAAATTGCTATTCTTTGGACCGAAATGTAAACTTCCTGAACTAAACATATTCTCCAATCAGCGAACTTGTTTTTGCTTGGATGGTATCTTCTTTGGCAAAGTGCTTTGTTGGCAAAGTGCTTTGTCAATTGGTTTGCTAAATTATCTCTCACACAACATTTGGACATTGTTTGCAAATAGAATCCGTCTCAAGTTTCAAGCTTTTGAGCTAGGTAAAAGTGCAGAATCATTGACAAATATTGGCTGGTTTCAATAGATATTCCATCTATGTTTCCCCTTTTAAGTGTGTGCCTGGTTGATGATTGTTTCCAACTATTTTCTTGTTTCTTCTTCAGTAATGGGGATTCTGGACCAAAGGGTTTCAGATGCTAGCGAGGTATAATGGCATCAGAAGCAATTTCTCTTCAATGAGATTATTATGAACCAGGAAACCTTAACGGTATGAGCAGCAATCAACCATTTTAACTTATTGAACTGGTTGTTCGAAAGAATGTTATAATACCCCAGCTATAACCTATTTACATTAGAGTACATGAGGGAAATGATAGTTCTTATTTAAATGGATCCATTTCCATCGTTAAATACACTTTTAAGAGGCTTTTATGAGCATAATAAAGCAATTCCACTTTTTAACCAAAGTTTACCAATTATTGAAGTCAAGCTTTGTGCGTGCTAGCAACATCTCCCTGAACAACCCATCTGGAAAAATTCCTCCTCTAAAATCTAATACTTTGGTCTTCTTTCTCTTTCTACTTTCCAATCAGTTCTCTCAACAGGCTAGATGAAGTGCAGTAGCTGGGGCTTCTGCTGATTATATAGATCTTGCTGGGGCTTCTGCTGATTATAGATCTTGCTGAACAACTCTCTCTCTCTCTCTCTCTCTCTCTCTCTCTCTCTCTCTCTCTCTCTCTCTCTCTCTCTCTCACACACACACACACACACACACACACACACACACACATGCGCGCGCGCACAAACTTCTTAATGTGTGAATTGTTTGTTGTTGTATCCTTGGTCTAGAGAATTATCTGTGTAACCTAGGTAAATAAAGTTAGCCAGTCAAGTGATTAGTAATGACAAAGGGTTGATGAAATTACAAGCATAGAACTAGTGGGCCTTTGGTCGGATAACAATTCATTTAGAAGTTGGAACCCATTCAGGAGTTTTCTAAGTCAAGGGTAAGGTGCTTATCTTTAGATGGCGGGTACACTTAATCAGACTAAGTATGGATGCTGGAGTGGAGCGGTGTTCAGCCATACAATGGTTGCTATGAAAAGGTTAGTTTGGCCAGTAAACAAAAGCTAGAGTTTCAGATGCCCAGTCTTTATTTATTGGCTAATGCCCTATTTATCTGATGTAGCTTTTCTCTAGATTGGATATAGCAAGATTGCCATTTGAGAAATGGGATGTCATGTCCCTAATAGTAAGGTGTAGGAATTTATCTGGTAAACAAACGGTAGCGTTTCATATGCCCACAATTTTTTTTTTTTTTTTTGGCCAATTTTCAGATGCCCTGTTTATCACATGTAGCTTTCCGCCTAGACTAGGTGTATTTAGCCAGATTGCCATTTGAAAATTGGGATGTCCTTGGTTACGAATAAGATGAAGTACAGTATCTTAATAGTTGATAATCCAATGATCAGCCTCATTAATGGCAATATCCCTATTGTGAATTGCTAAACATATATGGTTTTGGGTTGAGCAATTCTCTCTGAGCTCTTCAGTTGGTAATAAATCAAGAGACTGATCAGACCATAATTTTTTCTAGCCTCTGAGATAATCGGTGCTCTTTGGAAACTCATTACATTAAGAAATTATGGCCTCGAAATAATTTGTTTTCACAATGATAAAATCAACTCGGTTCATGTTTCTTCTATGTTTTGTAGAACCCTGGTACATGAATATCATTTCTCTTTGCCTTGTTCCCCTTCTTTTCCTTTATTTGCTTTTAATGACATTGTGGAAACTGTTAGCCTCACAGATCACGAGTTGCTCAGGCTTCTCGTTAGATCTTTGTGCATCGATTCTTCCCGTTGAATCTTCTCATGCCTTTGCACAACTAGGTAAGACCTTTCAACTTATGATTCCTTGCTTTTGTGAACATCATGTACACTATTCTGATGCATCTCTGCTGCATTTTGAATGATTTGCTAATTAATTTTGCATATAACTAGTAGGCTGCATGGTGCGACCTTTGTATATCATTAGCCTGTTAACAAAGGAATGGCACATGTTAGGGTGTTGGCAATGTTGCTTGCTGTGGTAGTATGATATGATGCTCATGAGACTGAATATTCCTATAGTTATAGATTTCCTTGTATGATGGTAAGTCAATCACAAAGAAAAGGTCTTCAAAATGAAGTTTGATGACATCTTTTCTCTTCATTCTATATTCTTACTATATTTTAATTATATTGTTCATTGTTCTTTTCCCTGTTAGTTATTCATTTTACTATAACCTAAGTCAAACTTGCAATTCAAGGTAGTTCCCATTCTTGAGGTGAAGTCATCGCAAAATTAATGTTAAATTCGTTTTCTAGGCTCTTTGTATTCTACATGTAAAGGCGCAAATCTGAACATGACGTCATTGGTGCTGATTCTACCAAAATAAGATAGTTTCCTGCCTGTGTGTGATTTCAGAAACAATTATTGTTAATTATTTTATCTCAAGATGTTAAAACATTGTATGATCATAGTGTCTTCGGAGAGTCCCATAAGTATAGAAATATATGTGAATGTTATTGACTATGATTAGCATTCCATTATATGGTAAGAGGATGTAGTTAAACGTCGAGCATTCCCTGAAGTGTTTTAAATTGATCGATGCACACTCTAACTAACAATGCACGTGTTATTTACTGCTGCTCCAATCTCAGATGTTCATCAAGGGACCAGAGAAATGAAGCGTCATGCATGTCCAAATCAGCTTTTTGCCCAGATGCTCATGTGTTTACTGAGGGTTGCAATTGTGATCACAAGTCCATCTCATGCTTTAACTTAAGATAATTTATGGCATAACCCTCTACGTAGCCATCACTTTTCTGATGCTAATTTTTGTCATCTACATATTTTGCAATGTGGCTTGATTTTTCTTCACTTTTTCTAACTTTGAGGTAATTCTAGGCATGCTATTGATGTGTCAAAGCTTCATAGTTCTGGACGACATCATGTGTGATCCCTAATGATGATACAAAAGGTAAATGATTTGCATGTGATTGGCATGGATTTCTCAGGCAAAGAATTGCATTGACTAGATTTAAGCTTCCTTGTTATATCAATTATGTCGAATATACTTGAATTCATAATATCGTAGAGTCAATGACGTCATGATCATTGTTGAGTTTGCCTAGAATATTATTGTGAGAAAATCTCAGTGATTTGATTGGTCACGCGGAGAGCATGATTGGTTGAAATAGTCACATGGTGGCTCCAAAGTACATAAAAATCTCGACGTTTTGCTTGGTCAAGAGGCAATTGGCATTGCTTCTTCCCGAGTGTGCTTTCATTAAATTTCTATCCTGCACGAGTAGCCTTTTATTTTCGCTAATAAATTGTCAATGTTTGAGTTTTTCTGAAGCTAGTAATGATTATGTTGTAGTCAAATCTAGTAAAACATTAGAGAATATCAACCATTTGCTTGAAAGATCATAGTCTAAAACGAACGGAAGATGGTAATTTTGGACCACAATTTTTGAGAAATTTTTGTAAACGTGAGATAAAATTAATTGTATAATATTTTAATTTGTATAATATAGTTGTAAAATTTATAAAACATATGGAAACGTTATATTACTCAAATATGGTACCGTATCATATTACATTCGGTTTAACACATTGGTTATAGTAATAATGTGATTAAGCGGTTATTGTAGGCTGTATTTAAATAAATAAATTATGGCTTCCCTTCCCTTCCCAATTTCGTAAACTCACGACATTCGTATGCCTTCATCTGTATTGATCAGTTCAAAGACAATAATTGGCTAAACCAGGTTCGTATCTTTGATTCAAGTCTAGGTATTCTAAATTCTCTATATGAGTTTTACGCCATTGAATTTCTTAAATGTGGTATTAGAGCAATTGTATGTGAGTTCAGAGTTCACTTAATGCAATTACATTTATATTGCATATTCTTCAAGGTTTATGGGTGAGTTCGGGAATTTGATTCTTTTGGTTTCTTATTTTAGATATTGATATGGGATTTTGGTTACCTATGACTCGGTGTATGTTGTGAGAATGTGACGGGTATATGAACTGAGAAATGATATTCTACAAATTTACCTTCTTGCTTATTATTTATTTTATGTTTTTTGTTACCCATGCAATGATTCTTATGCCCTCTAGATTTCCTATCCTAATCTAATCCGTGCATAAAGAATTTCGAACTTATAGATTTTGGTGAGAATCATAGAAACGAATATCATGTAGTGCAATGTGACAATTTAACTTCTTGATGCACAAGATTAGTGAAGAGGTTCTGTTCTAAGTTGAATATCAGTTCGAGTCTATTAATTTCATGTTGTTATATGAATTGGATTGTGACAATTTTGATCAAGAAGTTTCAGAAATTTCTGAGAGAATTACCATGTGTGGACAAGCTTCAAATTGGATCTTGATTTCTTATTATATGTCCAAATTGGCTCCATTATCGTGCTACCCACAGCAAAGTTAGTTTTTTTTAAGCTTTCATTTCGAATGAATTCTAATCGGAGCACACGAATCGAGTTTTGGGTGTTTTGGTTTCTAGGGTTAGATGAAACCGAGCGTTAATGGTAAGAATTCCTTATAAATAGTCCATCATTAGGCCAATATTTACGCTTGGGTAACCTTCATAAGGCTATTTTCTTTTCTTAAAGCATGTTTAATTGAGTATAAGTTCGAGATATTTCCAAGATTTTCGGTTATTGGCCTCTCTCTTGATCTCTCGATAAATTAGAGGTTTCGAAAGCATTGAATCGGAAATTTTCGGTTATTAATGTATATCAAAAGGGAAATAGAGCGTTGGTTGCGCTCTAAATTGGTCGAATTTGGTGCGTTTTAATGTCGGGTCTGTAACGGGTCATGATGGGTCGCAAGCCCGGTCGAGTGATCCGGCGAGAGATTGTAGAAGGTCGTAGCCCATCATAGCAAACCCCACGTGCAAAAGAAGCGCGGGTGGGCCCGTGACATGACTATTGGGCTCTGTTTTCAGTGCGGTTTTTTGCTATACCTTGTTTCTCTATTGGCAGTCTTGGTACATTTTCGCTTAGAAAAATCGAGATAAACTGTATTCATGCATAATTTTCTAAAAGTCAGGTGCTGCAAAATTACTTTGATATGAGAAACTAGATACTTTTAAAAAAAATATATTTTGTTCTTTGAAAATATTTATCTTTTAAGTACAATATTTTGAGTCATTTTTTAAGTATGCTACCATAAAAAATTTATTCTTCGAACTAGCACGATGAGATTTTTTAAGGACCATGTTGTTTTATGTCTAAGTTGAAACTTTCAACTTAGATGAAGAGACAAGAAATCTCATATAGTAACATGAATGATTGGTTGCCCAAGTGACTTACTTGTGATGTCACAAAAAAATTTCATATGTTATTTGAACATTTTTATTTGGAAATTTCATGTGATTCAATGTGTGCTTGAGCACCGCAATGCTTCACATATTGAGATCGGCAGAATTGGGTAATTGTGGACTATCCTTTACATCCCAGTTTTAAGAATACTTACACATGGTGATGTGTGTGTTTGATCACCAAAGTAGATTCACTAATTGAGACTCATGCGGCACTCAAAAATCTTCTTCTTCTTCTTCTTCTTCTTCTTTTTAATGGGATGTTTATCATCTCATGGTATATGATTACATAGGGAAAATAACAAAACAAAAGTCCCAAACCTACTAAATTGATATCAATTTAGTCATAAACCTTTTAGTTAAATCAATTTAATCATAAATCATTTCACATTAGTATCAATTCAATCTATTTAGCCAATTTTGACCCAAAATCGCTAATGTGAATGTTGGTAGGGTGCATTTGGATGGGCATTTAGAAAGCCCATTCAGCCCCCAAAGCCCCTTCAGCCAAAATATTGGTAGTGTTTGGCAACCAATTTCAAGGAGCTTTCAAATGAAAGCCAGCCCTGGGAACGCTGAAAATATTTTTCTTCCTAAACTACCCTCATTAATTTTCATATTTTCGTTATTGCCCCTATATTTATATATTTTTAAATGAAAAGGAGCAGCCCTTCACCGGGATCGGCGAAGGGCGATGGCCGCCGGTGAGCCAGATCTGGCTCCGGCGAGGGTCGCGCGACCTAGCCGAGGGCCGCTGGAGGTCGTGCGACCCAGCCAAGGGCTGCCAGAGGTCGCCCAACCTCGGGCAACCAGGGTTACTCGAGCCAAGGGCCGCGCGACCTAGGTGACAACCGCCTGGGTCTCGCGGCTGCAGGCGAGGGTCGCACGACCGGTCGTGCGACCCAGGCGGCGGTCGCCCGAGGTCAGGTGACCTCCGGCGGCCCTCGCCGAGGGTTGCCCGAGGTGGGGCGACCTCCAGTGGCCCTCGGCTAGGTCGCGCGACCCTCGCCAGAGGTCACCTGACCTTGGGCAACCTCAACCGACGGCCACGGGAGCCGGATCGGCTCGCCGGCGGTCGCAGCCCTTCACCGATCCCACGAAGGGTTTAGTTGAATTTAAAAAAAAAAAAAAGAAAAGAGAATATATATATATATATATATATATATATATATATATATATTATACCCATCAAAGCCCCTTGCGAAAGTTTTTTTTACTAAATGCACATTCAACTCAAAGTCCATTTGCAAAATTTTTTTACCAAACACAATTGCATTTTTCTCAAGCATCTTTGGGCTTTCAGCATTTGCATTGGACTCAAAGCCCATTGCAAATGCTGAACCAAACGCAGCTGTAATCCTATGTGGCACACGGTTGACAATGGCGTAAATAATTTTTTTAATTTTTAATATTTTTTGAATTTTTTTATCAATTTTCCCTTTTTCCTTTCTTTTTCCCCCTCCTCTTCCCTACCAGCCACAAATGAGTGCCAGTGAGGGCTAGACCCTCGTGGTCTCAGCAAGGGCGGCAATGCCTTTGCCAACCCTTGCTTGTGGCTAGTTGTTGGGCATGTCCTTGTATCCCAGGCCAAAGAAAAGAGAAGGGAAAAAAGGGAAAAAAGGGGAATTTAAAAAAATTGTCTACGTTAGTGTTAGCTATGCTATATAGGGTGGTCGGCATCTGTGTAGCAAGTTCTAGCCTAAATTAGTTGGATAGACTGAATTGGTATCAATAAAAAAGTTTAACACTAATTTGGTCATATTAAAAGATTTAAAATTGAATTGGTACAAATATAATAGGTTGGAGATTTTTTTGGTATTTTTCGCCAATCATATCCCAGAGAGCATTATTGTATTTTATACGTTGAGGATTTGAGCAATGTAGTGGGACGCCCTCCTTGTTTGTTGCCTTCTCCACCTAACGACCTAAGGATGAGTTTGTAAAAAAAAAAAAAAACACCATTAACTCTTAAAGGTTTTGTTCGATTGTCTCCTTTGAAATGTTTAATTAAAATATGAAGGACTTAGATAATTTTGATAATATAAGACGGAATTTTATAAAAGAAATTCTTTGCTAAAGTTGTGGCATCTTTACGGCCTAACAAGTATGTGAGCTCGTCATACGCAGGTTTTCTATTACATCTTGTTACTAAGTGAATAAGCTTAGTGGTATGCATGTGATATCTCTTTCGTGAAATGCTTAGACTTGCAAGGCATGAATTCATTTTGTATTATGTGCATGTACTTGAGGCACATATTAAGGTTGATGGACATTTGATCATATTCAACATTATTGCAATTTTACAGATATTATGCTCTTGTATCCGAGGTACAGAGAGATTCTTATGTGGTCAAACTCAAAGAAATTGAGATTTTGATGTTATCAAAATTTGATAAAAGTATTTAGTTTTCCATTTGAGAGTTGAATGTCTTTAAGGATCTTTGGAACTTCATTATACTTTAGTAGTAAGCCAATTGATTCATTTCAATTTGTGTTTAGTGACATTAGTAAGAGTGCTTCTTTTAGAACATCTTTTTTGAAAGGATTATACGAGGACCTAGGTCCGCAAAGAGCACATAAGCTTGAATATTTGTCTAGTGCTTAGAATTATTTTTAAAGAATTGATTTGGGACGAATAGAATTTTTCTTGATTAATCAATGTTTTTGCATTTTCATTTATATCTGGTTTTATAAACCGTATATGATATTTTAGTTTAAGGTTACGATTTTGAGCAAAATCAAGGTTGACTAATTGTGAAAAGTTACCTAATTTTCTATAAAGGCCCTCAAGTTTTTTCCTTTCATAATATGCGATGTCAAGTTATTGTGACCATCAAGCCTAGTTCCATAGGCTAGGCCACCAACATGAGTACTGGAAATAACCACACAAGGTGTTGATCATTTGGAGTGGGTGTTAGCTTACAAATCACATTATGTGTCCTCTCCCATTCGATAAGAAATTTGAGATATCATAAATTATCTCATTAAATAATTGACGTCCTCGTCCTTGTCGCCATTGGCCCTATCGCCCAGCATTGCTCTCCTTGTTTGGCATGTGAAAAGAAGATACCTGAAAAAGGAAGAATGATGCCTTTCGTCTATGAAACCTCCGGAGATGAAATGTACTCATCTATCAACGGACCGTGCCATCTAGAGAAAGGCCACAGCTTATAGTTTCTAATACTTCTCAAGGTCGGATAATTGATACTTGTGCATTATTAGGAGGGTTCTAGTGCTTACTTAGTTGGACACTATGTGACAGTGTGACAAACATGTTTTGCTGGTGGACAGTTTGGGTCTAACTTTCTGCTTCTCTTCCTCCATGTCGACTTCTTCTCCAGAAAGGATTAGCCCACACCTTCTCCTCCATCTTGGCATACTTAGTAAGGTGCCCTCTTTGGATCAATTGTCCAATTTCATTGCCTAGTTCATGGCAATCATCTATACGGTGGCCATAGTTTTTTTGAAAATGGCAGTATAGATACATATTCTGGCGGCAGCTAGGAGTCTTTAGACGACTTGGCAAACGTAAGATTCCTTGATCCTTACTCCATAGCGATCCGGCGTTGGGCTTAATCAGTGGTGTTGTGATTTTTGCCATTCTTTAAAGGCGTGAAGGCCCGAATCTTTTTCTCCTTCTTCACTCTCTTTCTCAATGGTGGGACTATCGTCCTTTGCACCGTCGTAGCAGGAGTAGGCTAGCATGCCGAAAGTCCAAAGTCTCCTATACATCGGCTGACTTAGTGACACGGGTATAGAATTCTTCCTTAGTGGCATGTCGGCTTTTGCTGACAGAAGACAAGAATGGAGAAATTGGAGCCCTGCTGAGGCAGCATCAGAAGGGAGGTGTGGGAACTCGATGGTCATAGTTAAAAAAATAAAGAAGGAAAGAGAAAAAAAAAGATTAAAATACTTTTAAAAAATCGAAAAATTATGAAAATATTATGTAGGATGCTAAGTATCCATATCAGCGAATTCCAACTAAAATTAGCCAGATTGACCTAATTGACAAAATGTGAAAATGTTTATGATTCAAATGGTAAAAGTGCAGTAAGTTTAAGATTTTTTCAACAATTTTTCCTTGTTGGTAGCAATTTGAAATGTGATACTTTGTAAGATCAATGTATGTCTTCCTTTCAATTTTCCAATACTGCCCTCCACATATTTCAGCCTTACCTTTCATTCATCTCTTATTTCTATATATTAATGTCATTACATTTAATATCTTCATTCTTCTGATAAGTAAATATCATCAAACACCCAACTAAAAGAAGTGGATTGACTAGCAAGTTGGATCTCAACTCGAGCAAAGGTTTCAATGACCGTTCAGGGGAAAAAAGAAGAGGAATCTCCCAACTCCCAAGCTTCGGGCAAGGCCGAGCCAGCAAATAAGTGGGCCTTAGGCCCGAGCCCAATTCCCAACATACCATTAGTTCAGCCCATTTAATTAACAGCTTTTCTTAGCACGTCGGTTTAATAAAAATAGGAAAAAAAAAAAATTTAAAGCACCAATAGGTCTCTCTCCGGACGCTATATTGTTCCCTTCTGCATATAGTAATGGATAACGACATGGCACTCAAAATCTACGAAGGAAGGTCGGCTTATGATCTCCAAGCATATCGCTGCCGGTTCCTAATATTTAATTTCGCTCTCTTTCACGGGATTTCCTTTGTTTTCACCACAAATCAAGCAGAACTTTTGAGGATTTCGCAATTGATAAGTGACGTTAAATCGTAGCCTCTTTCTTATGCTATTTGGTTTTCTGAGAGGTGACTAATCTATGTACAGGCGAGTCTAGCATGGGATAAAGTTTTCTAAATTGGTAATTAATGGGTGTACTGACACTTATTCTCACGGGATAGAGATTTTCGCTCATTTAGCAAAATCAAAGCATCCTTCTTGCTTGACGTGATTTGTGGTCTGAGTTAGCTTGATTGCTATGACCGGTTGAAGCGATTTGTGATCTTGGCCAGCTTGATTTTTGGGACCGTATGATAGAGCTGTTTTGTAAAGTACACCGTTTACCATACTCATTGTTGGTGATCGGTGCTTCCGGCTGACCAAGCTTATTTGTCCTATTAAGTTTTACACTTGTGGTAGTAGATTTTATACATGTGAACCTTCATCGTGTTCATAGAGATTGTTGTATGTTGTAGATAATGACGTAATTCATTTTAAATCTTTGTTGTCATGCCATGATATTACTATTGGAAAACATGGTGGTTGAAATCACAAAACACATATGATCTTAATTGATGATCTAAAAACATTATGACTCATCACCTTAAGTTGGTCATGTGCTGATTATGAATGTTTTAGTGATTTCAATATAATATCATGACGTAGAAACTTTTCTTCGAAAGTCGATTCTGTTATCTAATATCCGTATGTATTTATGAAGTTGGTAAAGAGGATATTGGTCATTACAGAAAAAAGATCTTCGAAGTGTAGAATTCAGCTGCATGGTTGCTGAACTTTCCGAGGAGAGATGCAACAATGCTAGAAAAATTGGCCATCAACACTAAGATCATCCTGACAGTTAGATTATTCTGAGTTGCTTAACATGACCAGCCTATGCCACTAAACATTGTTTAAATATTTGTACTTAATTTCTATTAGATGAAAGGTTCGCTAAATAATGGCCAGACTTATGAAAATGGAGGCATGGTTCCCATCTGTTTAATCTGATATTTATAAAAATAAATTAGTATTAGTTCACCACAATCTGACATGCGGTACTTTGTAAGAACAACTTATATGTTCCATTCAAGTTTCAAATGTTGCCCTTGACATATATCAACTTTACCCTTCATTTATCTCTTATTTCCATTCACTGAATCTTATTTTATTACATTAGCACCTTCTTTCTTCTGATAAGTAAATATAATCAAACTTATAAAATGTGGATTAACTAATTTCTGCTAAAGCTAACTCAAAAATAAAAATAAAATCTCATTAGATATACCGTACCGTGCAGTTACTAAAAAAACAAAATCTCAGCTACAAGAAAAACTAGACCCCTTAAAATCCACAAAGAACACTAGCAGCAACTAACCATAAATTTTTCCTGCCCAGCAACAAAAATGAATTCTCCATCTGTGGCATAGATCAAGCTTACTAATATATCACAGCATTCTAGCTAGTTCACCATCCACTCACCTATTCCGTAAAACACTCTGCCAAACTTCCTTTAAGAAGGGGACAAGGAAAAAATATACCAGCCCTCAATTCAGCACTCTCATTACACAACCATAATCACAACCATTATTAGCGATCAGATTATACATTTGCTCATCCTATCGAAGTGTTTATAACCTGTTCAACATAACCCCCATTTGACAAAAGAATATTTGGGGACATTGTTGGGATGAAACCTCACAATCGAGGCCAACTCATTGTCTAGCCTCTCCATTAGCAACAAAGCTTCCAGGCCTCATCATGACTGAAACCACCTTGCAGATTTACTGAAAATAATTCTGTCTTCTATATTTGGATTTGGGAAATGAAACCACATAAAGCTGCTTGAATATAAACCATATGCTCAGAGCTTGCTGCAGGACACCTCTATTCTCCTCCTTCAATCACATCAGCAACTTGGCCATGGAGACCTAAACCAGAATCCTATATCGCCCGAACTGGATATCTATCCCCACGGACACCGTGGGAATGTCAATTGTCCAACCGTAAAGGTTGTATTTGCCTGATTACCTATCACATATTTAACGCGTGGCATGAACCAGCTTCTCCCATTAAAGTATTTTCCTCCAAACAAATGTGTTGGCAGTTTTTTCTTTGACTGCCTATTATAGAGGACTCCAGCATAGGGTTAGTTTTGAACCCACGCAATCCACGAAGAGACCAACTTCATCAACGCATGCCACATCGGGCTGAGCACCGGGCTGTGCCGGGCCTGAGCACAAATATTTAGCTTCTTTGAAAAATCAAAATATCATTTCTTTCAAATATTAGAAAAAACCTTCACTTGAGAACTTGTGAATGTTTTTAAAAATAACAACACTTAAGTAATTAAATAAATAGTCGTGACATTCAAGTGAAAGTAATATGAAATTATGACACTTGAGTAGTCGATTGCAAAGTTATAATATTAAAATGAGTGTCATATGAAAGTTATGACTCTTGTAATACATATTTTCCTTGTAACTAGCCTTTTCATTACCATTGACACTAATCTCGAGCTGAAAATTCCTCTAGATATGTTCCTTGTAAACCCTGCCCAAGTTGCTTGGGGCTTTTCGAGGGTAGGATAATTGTTCCGGGAAGTGTCTTGGCAAGTACTAGCTTATGGCGTTCATCCCTACAATTCCTCATAATCGACGAGTGGCCGTGTCTTGTCGTAGTCAAATTTGATTGGTTATGGAGGCAGAGTTGGCATGTGTATGTTGTTATCGCAATACTCTTTGAATGAGTTCCACAACTATTGTAGGATGAAGCCAGGATCGTATGGGAATGATCTGACACAGTTATTATTATTGTTGTTTTTGTTCTCCATTGTAATACATAGAACACGATTAAATCCTTGTAAGGAGACGAAAATAAACGAAATTAACAAATGGTCGTAGAGACAAAAGAGTGTTTGAAATTAATATATGAGTAAAGATTGAAAAGTGAGAGAAATGGGATCAACTGATTACTAATTAGCTAAGAAGCATCGACACTCTTCGGAAGCCTTCGTGTCGTGTCCGACACGCGGTTAATGAGTGTCACGAAATCCGACACGTGGTCAATTCTTCTTGACATGCTCCGACACGCTAGTTCGAAATTCTGACACGCAATTCTGACACACACGGGGTCAATTTTAAAAATTTTCAATACTTGAGAGGTCAAAATATAAATATATGAAAAAAATAATGAAATTAACAAAAATAAAGGGGAAAGAAGAAAATTCTCACTCTCAAGTTTCTCACTTATAAGTTTTGACATTCCCGTGAGTGACGATGGAATGCCTCTCTTCTCGCTGGCGTCGCTTCGCCGCTTCCGTAGACTTAAAGTTGTGATTTTTTTTTCTTTCTTTCTGCCTCTCGCAGGCGTTGCCTGTGAGTTATCTCTTTGGTCTATGTCATTAGCTTGTGAGTTATCTCTTACATTTTCCATGGTGAATTTAGTTATTCCCTTTTCTTTTGGTCATACTTCGAGAGTTCTTGTCCTAGATTTTCATTTTTCTCGAACCTTGTTTTGCAGAGGAGCTTCAGGCTAGTCTATATCATGAACTTCGAACTTTGTCTGGAACTATAAGAAATCTCACTAATTTCCGACAAGTGTAAGAAAACATGACATGTTCCTTCAAATTTACTTTTTGTGTTTACAATTTTTGAATTTCTTATTCAATCTTTATCAAATTAAAACAATGAATGATATCAATAAATGTTAAATTAATATTTTTAGTATAAATTAATTCTATGCTCTTTTTTATTATTTATTTTGCGTTTATAAATAAAAATATATGTTTAATATATAATGTGTTGGAATTCCCTATTTTTTGATAAATAACATATCGATGTGCCGTGTCGTGCCATATCGTGTGTTGTATGTCCGTGTCGGTACTACATAGCTAATCAATGATCATCAGTGACCGAACAATTACATATCTATGTATATATATTTAAATTATGGCCCAATGGTCGGCTGTTAGGCCGAAATGGTCACTGACATGATTTTGGGGCCGAGGCCTAAAAAGTTCCCTATGGTGGGGCTCCATTACTGGATTTGGCCTCCAAGGCTGGATTGGAAAACAACTCAATTGTAGAAAATCAGTACTGTAACTATTTATCCAGATATCCAACAAAAAAATCAACTCTATTTTATCAGGATTCAATTTCAATATTGAGAATTGCTTTAAGGCGAAATAAAATAAAGATTCGTTATAGAAAAACGACATTATCTAGAAAAAAATACATGTTTAAATGTATACCCAAACAAGATATATATAAGTTTCTAATGGATTCGTTGAAATCTCAAAGAATTCACCATTCAATTATATTTTTATAGAATTATCAAATTCAAAACCTCGAAAAACCTTTTGAAGAAGCTCCTCCAGGCCACTAATGGAACGAAGAGAGAGAATAAGCAATAGTCATACAAGCTTTACTTTACATAACAAATTGCAACCGTCACATTTATGCTCCTCAAAACAGCAACCAAACAATCTCAATTTATTAAATTAAGTGCCTTCACTATATTAGCCTTGATCGTACGACAGTTTTAATAAGTTCTCAAGATAATATCCTGTGGATCCTGCCCATTGGGACAACAGGTGTAGCGAAGCTTGTCGTTGTTATGATCAGATTTTGCGCAATCGTTTCAAATCTCAAATGTTATTTTATGAGATAAAAAAATAAGAGTGAAATTGAAATTGGATCTAAAATTTGGATTTTTTTATGAGACAAAAAAAAAAGTTTAGGGTAAAATCAAATTGTACCTAAAGTTCAGGGTTTTTCATGATATAAAAAAAAAAAGTTTAAGGGCAAGATTGAGACCGGACTTAATAAAGTTGGGGCTCTTTCATGGGGCATAAAAATAGTTTAGAGGAAAAAGTGTGACATAACCTAAAATAAAAAGTTTTTTTACGAGATAAAAAGTAGAATTGGGACAACAACTAAAATTAATGTTTTTTTAAGGGTGTATGTGGCCTATCAACAACTAAAATTAAGGGTCGCCGCCGCCACAGTGTCCCTTTCGGGGCACCCCCTTCCTTTTCTGCGCTCCCGGATGTTTCACCGGGGAAGGCCGCTGGAATCTAGGGTGGCTTCCCTACCCCCGAAGGGGGGTTGTGGCGGGTAAGTCTGTGCAGGATACCCTCCGTTAATCCAAGAGGGACCCGATTGAGCGGGGAGCCTTTTAACTTAAAGCAATCGGTTCTGATCGAATGTCGAAAAAATTGCATTGCCTTTGAAGGAGGAGACCTGAAAAGTTGACCTCAAAAGTAAAAGTTTTCTTTTTTGACCCAAAAAACGAAAAAATATCCAAGTTTTCGTCGCCCTTTCTTTCTTAGTGCGACTCTCCTCTGCGGCGTGCCATCGCTCTGACAGAATCGAGCGCTGCAGGTAGCATCTTCCTTCTCTCTTTCGTCCCTAGCGGTCCTTGACGACTCCGATCTCCTTCATCGTTCTTTGTCATTCTGATCTTGGGCAGCCCATTAATGTCTAAGCTTCTTAGGCCCTTTTACATGATGATATTTCCCTGCAATTAGCTACCACTCTTTTTTCCAAACGATAGACCGATAGAGAAATTTACCCCGATTCTGGGATTTTGATCTTGGGATGTTGGGGGCGTTTCGATTTTTTTTTTTTTTCTTTTTGTTGGATTGGTTCTATGAAGATGGCTAGAAATTGGAGGGTATGTGGGGTATGTGTAATGGTAGCGGTTGCCATGGTTAGCCCGCCAGGTATCCGTTAAAGTTGCCCAGAGAAAATTGCATTCAATATCTCGCTGGGTAAGCATCTTTTGCGAATGTATACTATAGATGACAACAGTATATAAGAAATGATGTAGAGAGGACGTTACACGAGCACAGAATTACAGATTCTATACCTGCTCTTGTCCTGCTTTATTCCTGGTCTGAACTCAATTGGTGAGAGGGCTTGTCTGTCTGTGGACCTCTGAGTCCATGGTCGAATTTTGTATTGGTGTGTGGTGATGCACCTGCTAGGCTGGTGCATCAACTGAGACTTTATATCAGGCTATGAATCACATTGAAACGTGATTTTCCCATATGGGCAGTTTATGCTGGTTTTGTCTGGAGTTTTCTGCGGTCTCCTGGTGACGATGCATGCTCACTCGAGTGCGTATACACCCAAAAAAAAATCCTTTGTTTTTACCCGGTCATCTGTCAAAACACTTGGGTATGGATAGTACTCCAAACTTTTCTGGAAAATGACTTCCACCTTTAAAATTAGGAAGTCGTTTCCTGATTTCAAACTTGGTATTTTTCTGGTTGACTGAAGTCATTTTTCTTTGACCAGCTTATTTTCCCACATCAAACACTAAAAAATGGAAAAAGAAGTTTTCTGGCAAAACATTTTCCTTCAAACAAATAGAGCCTAAGTCAAATTTGAGTTTCATCTTTCCAAACTACCTTTTGATCATGGTAGAAATATTATTGGTCTTTAAGGACCATATACTTTATAAATAAATACTCATTTGCATCTATGCATAACCACGAAATTATGCACACGTGCAACCTCTTTAATATTTTTTTCTTTTCATTAATTCCCCTCAAACCAGGTTAACTATATATATCCTAAAGTAAATTTCTGTAATTCTTTCTTCTATCATTCTTTTTCTTTGTTTTTAATTCTTTCTCTCCACCTTCTTTCTTTGATAACTTCTAAGCTCCTTCCTTATCTTCACCGTAGGCAAACTTTGAACCCCATCAATGCCACTTTCAATATCTCGATTGCTCATCTTTAATCTGACACCAGTGAGCCTAGACGAGTGGAAGATTGCCACTTGCCAATGGAGCGGGCGAACAGAAGAAGTTCTTCGTAAAACAGCCTAGCAAACTGAAGGTGATGGAGACCGGCGAGGGGAGACAACGGACTACCACCACCGACCAAAGCCATGGAAACTAATAACATAGCTCTGGGTGAACAATTCTCTCCTGAGGTTCTGGGTTTTATGCAGCTTGCTATAGATCAGGTAACGCCTGGCACGGCCGAATTGTATTAAGTTGATGTAATACTTGAGCTGAAGTTTG
The DNA here is from genome assembly GCA_014182885.2 of Eucalyptus caleyi. Lineage (NCBI taxonomy): Eukaryota > Viridiplantae > Streptophyta > Magnoliopsida > Myrtales > Myrtaceae > Eucalyptus > Eucalyptus caleyi. The sequence goes on along the minus strand of CM024470.2, from coordinate 36,183,398 downwards.
AGTCCAATTTCTTTGGTGCCATACTTGTGTGGGAACTTGAAGAATGTATAGTTAAATTGGACAAGAGATGTTGAATAATTTTTTCTTTGTGAGTGTTGTTTGTGGATGCTTGGTAGTGCATCCATTCGTAATCAACATTACACGCTGCAAAATCAGCAACATTCCCTATAAAGTATAGGTTTTCTTTCTCTCTTTTCATAGGTGGTAATTTATTGAAATAAGTAGGTGAAGTCTAGGTTTAAAGGAAAAACAAGCAAGGCAGAGTGCAACAAAGGGAAGTTGGGTGTACATGGGATGGTTCAGTCCCCTTTTCAGGCAAAAAATAGAGCCAATCCAGGTGCTGTAGGTTGGGAGGGAGGGAGGGATGGATTTGGGTGCTTTTGAGGTTTCTAGGATTTGTGGATGTGTAGTAGGTGCCCATCATAAAGATGTGCAGCGGGTGATATGTTTGCCAAGACAATTAACTTGTTAGAAGCTTCAATCACTGGGATTTGACTGTGCTAGGTTTCATAAGGCTTTTGAAGAGGCAAAACCAAAGAGGAATGAAGAAGATGCAATGAGATGGCAAGCCACCAAGAAAGGTGTTTGCTTGACAGTTGAATCCTTATTAGTTTTGGGTAAATTTGTCAAAAGTGTTTTAATTTGGGGTTTTTGGTGATAAAAAAGTAGTTTTGAATAAATTTATTATAAATGTACCAATTTGAAGTTTTTCAAAATATTATCCCTAAAATATCCTTTTTTTTCTTTTTTCCGGTTCAGTTAACCGAACCGAGCTAAAAATTGTCCATCTTCTTAATTTATAATTTATACAATCTCTCACATTTTTCACTGAATCTCTTTTTAGTATTTCAAAAAAAAAAAGTCGAGAAACCAAAATGAACCATGCCGTGGTTCAATTCAAAGCTAATGCATACTCAAATAGTGCGGTTCGATTCGCGTTTCATGAAGACATTGAAGTGTAATTTCAAAGGCTCAATATGATTAAGCATATCATAAAATGTTAAACAAATTGAAATAGAAAGTAGAATAGTATGACAGCGAAAATTTCCAAGTTAGATAAAAAGAAATAAAAATTACATGAACACTGCTAGAGAATATATCAGATTTCTTCATGGGGTTTAATCGATATTAACAGTGGAATCAGGTTTGGCAAAAGAATTTCCAATTTAGACACAAAAAATTAACATCCATCATCAGCTTCTTCGTGGGGGTTTGCTTCTTCGTAGGGGTATCACCCCTAGACCAGTAGGGACCAAACCGCGAGCTCGACCACGACTTGAGCATGAAAAAAGATGTCTAAGTTAGGGCTTACATGCTTGACATCGAACGATGAACGATGATGAAAACAAAAATGCAAAATCATTTTTTAAGCACGAGAATACGTTGGACCCAGTTTTCATGTCTCTTCCCCGGATATGTGGAGTTTTATCAAGTCAATTTTCATGATTCAACTACAATTTTTATTAGATTAATCCAGATTACTCAATTTTGACTAATTTTTTTACCTAAGGATCGACAAAGGGCAGAGCGCACATTGAAAATGCAAGGGGTGTCTGATTTATTTATTTATTTGCAAAGTGAGGGGGTGTCCAAGTAATTTACCCTTGATTCTAATAGCAAAATATTAGGTGAAGTCAACGATTTTTTTTTTTTCCCAAGTTGAGATATAGCAAACTTTCGCGTACTTGGAAACCTTGTATTTTCGGTGATAACTGTTGCTCATTACGAAGCTCACTCTCTAATAGAATAATTCTAATTTATGTCTCAGTCTTGAAGAATTAAGAGCTAATATCATGTTTAAATATTGCTGATAACTACATTATTATTTCTTAAAATAAGTTTGCTGAGTATTGTTTAATATTTATTTCGTATCAGAAAGCATGTTTGGCCTTCGAACACACGTGCTCTATTAGTCTCTAAATTAGTGTACACTTTTCAGAACAAGAAATTAAAATAATGACAGAAAATCTTGATCACTTTAATGTAAGGAATGACTATGCACTATAGTAAATCTATAGTAAAATAATTGTTCAATAAGTTATGAATCTATTGTGCATCAGTCAATTCAATATTAAATTTTACAATTTAATCAATTTAATTCTAAACTTTTTAACAACTTTATTGACCATGAATGGTTAAGCAAAGAGAAGAGTTAAAAGCTATGGTCCTTTCGAGGTACCACTAATTCATTTGCCATGTTAGAGTGGAAATACTACCATTAGTAGTAATGACATTTGCAAGTTGGGGGCTTGAGGCCCCCATAAAAGGAGCATTTTGGCAGATTGAACTGAAACTACGCGTTAATGCGTGCCTTGCACATATTCTAAAAAAATATTATTAAATAAGATAAAATTAACTTCTACCAATTTGCGAAAGTGATTTAGACAAATTAAGAATCATTTCTCACATATATTGCAAGTTTTAGTATAAAATCTTGGCCCAATTCCCTTTAAAAGTACAAACTTTCATGCAATTTATAATTTTAATATAAAAGAACACTTCTTAAAGTTAAACCAAAGCCTTGATCTATATACTAAAAAGGTTTGTCAACGCTAATTGCGAGTTCGAAACTGATAATGCTATTTATCAGTCAATTTTTTATAGTGAAACTCGTCTAATTATGAAAAATAAAAAAAAATACAAAAGCTATACTTTTGCACTACCATAAGCATCAGACTGTGGATTATGGCCTCATCGTGAATATCTACCATAAAGTAATTGAAATCATTCAATTAGTCAGGTCTCCTTTGATGACCTGGCAATTTCAATGTACATAGAACCAAAATATTCATAAAACGTATGAAATGATCACTATAGCGTGTCCCTCGTAGATTTTTGGGAAAAATTGTTCACATTTTGAGAGTAGAAATCCGATCGTTCTTCCTTTCATAGGTAGTAAGCCATGGCGATCCGGATTCTTAAATTGTTGTAAGAGTTGCCACCAATCATTATTTAGATTGACCGCAAATAGAAAAGTCATCTAGAGTATAAAGCGATAATAAAAAATTTAAGGTCCAATACATGGGCTTGATTATATGCCGGAAAGGGTTAGCAACTTCGACGTCACCATTTCAATACCACATTCTTATGAATCTATACAGCGAATTCAGTTCCATCAAAAAAGCATTCAATAAATCCCATGCATACAATTCCAATAACAAAAGTGAATTCAATTATAATAGCGTGCATGAATCCAATGCATATAGTTTCAACAAAAAAAGAAAAAAGAGTGAGTCTAATCAAAATATCTAATTGAACATACATATTCTAATAGGTGCAAAATGGCATGCAAATTAAATCACAAGGAAGAATCCAGTACGTATTCAAACATCAAAGGCGTGATCCATGGCATAAAATGTAAGTTCGGATGAATAAATAATCTCAATTTGATACATGTACACGATGTACAACATGCAACTAACTAATCTGGCAATACGTATAGACGCGTATGCAGTATTCATGGCTTAAATAAAGGCGAAATGACATGCATTGGTCTTATTGCAACCGTTGCCATGTGGCGGTCACGAGGGCTAGTGGCTCTTAACTAGTGACTGGCTAGTTGGTGCTTGGCCATCCCTTCTAGGTGCTAGCAAAGGCCTAGAGTGCGCCGAGCTCGGTGCGGGGCCCAAATGTCCTTGGTTAAGACTTTTTTCACCTTTTTAAGAGTTGCTCTTGCCTCAAACCTAATTAATCAACCTTACTCCAAATAGATCAGATTTCTTCTACGAACTTGCTTGACACTCCTACTCAGTCAAAAATGGCAAACCTCGTCTAACTTTTCCACAAAGTCTCTCTAAGAATTCCAAGGCCTGAAAAAGTTGGCTACAAAGCTCCAATTTGAATGTGAATCAAATCAATTTAGAGCTTATTGTTTTTTATTATCTGGTACATTGAGTGCTGTTCATTCTGTTCGTGGTGTGATCTTCATCTGTAGTGTGGTCCAAACTTGGCGGTTTCAAGTAATTTCAAATTGTTCACCTTCTACATTTAGACCCTTCCGAGCATATTGGTGTATTCATGTTATCAAAGTTGTTCTCCTACTATTTGGTCTGTCCAGGCACCATGATGATCCCATCTCACTTGTTCACCAAAATCGAAAGATTCTTTCAAATCTAACACTTTTCACTTAGTTTCCTTTTCTCCCCCAGTCAGAGCAAGAAAGTCCTTCATGTTGTAAACATCATTTGCATCCGCACCCACACATAAACTCATTTGCTCCCATAGAATGTTTAGTCCCCTTATTTACATGGAAAAATCGAGAGCGAAACGGACCTCGGGCCTTACTCAAGGCGATTGGGCAATTGCAGATCATCATAGAGATATTGCACAGGGCTCTCGACTCATTCATTAGCAGACTTGGGAGGTAGTAAAGAACTAGCGCGAGGCTTGGGCTGCAAGTGCCATGTGATACGCTCTTATTAAGCGCGCCACCACTTGGCACCACTTTTCCCTTTCTTTGAAGAATCATTTATTTCATTTATATATTTGTCCAAACTTTGACCTCTTGTTTCTCTTTCATACGATTAACTCGATATCCATGTCCGCGGAAAGCTCGCGGCTTGAATTTTCCTAAAATTTTGTCCGTTTTCTAGAAAAGTCTTGCTGTTATGACTACAAAGCATCACCTCATTCTGATCTTATTTGAAGAACTATATTTTTTTCTTATATAATTACGATTTCTTTTCATTACTGATAAGATTTAATCAAATAAAGTGCTTGTGAATAAAATAAGAGCTAATGGAATGCTCATGAACTAAGTAAATTTATATGCCGACCGAACGGTAAAAAGATCTAATATTTTTTGGTGGATGAAGGCGCAAGTAAAAGTGTGCTTGGTAACGTTTCTGTTAAAAAATTGTTCCAGGAAATAAAAATAGAAAAAATTATTTCTGTTCAGGGGAACAATTCTTGAACAGAATAACGTGTTTGATAAATTTGTTCTTAGAATAGAAAAGAACGGAAACACGTTTGGTAAATATGTATAATTTTTTTGTTTCTTAATTTTTAATATTTTTATATATTCTTTTTTCTTTTTCTTTTTTCTTCTTTTGGCGGTGGCCTCGCACAGATCCAGTAAAGGCCAAGCTCGTCCAGCCACCGGCGAGGCTCGACCTCGCTGGCCGGTGTGAGGTTGGCCTCGCCTTGGTTGGGCGAGTTCAACCCCGCCAGGGGCCAGTGACGCTTTGGCGAGGTCACCGGCCCTCGACAGCATCGCCGGCCATGGCTGAGGTCGGCGACTAGACAAAGAAAAAAGAAGAAAAAAAGAAGAAGAAAAGAAAGAGAAGAAAAAAAATGGGAGAGAGAAAGATTGTTTTTCGAAAGTGTTCCAAAACAAGAAACAAGAAAATTCGTTTCTTGTTTCTGTCCAAATTTGTTCTTGGGAACAAAAAAAAATAGATTTGGAACAAAAACGCAAAGAAATGCGTTTCTATTTTTTTTTTTTTTTGTTCTCGGAACAAAAAAATAGAAATTGTGTTCATGAACAGAAAGAAAGAACACAAACAAACAGCCCCTAAAAGGCCAACATAACGTAAAAATGAAGACCAGAGTACTTCCAAAAACCGCAAATAAAAATCTACCCACATACTGAATTTAATGGAAAAGCAAATCTAACGCAACGGAAACATGATGGATGAAGCAAAATCATGCAGACAAACAACAACATCACTCTGGGGTACTTCAAGGGGCTGAACATGGATGAAACACACTCAGTCCAATACCATCATGCAAAGGGAACAATTAGGCAACATAATTCCTCCCTAGGCAAGTTCATACGAAGGGGATTAAGACATAGTGAATTTCACATCAAAATAGCATGAGAAACGAATCGGACACCTTTTGACTCTCAGGCTTTTTGTTCCACTCACCACTTTCTAATCATGTCTGATTCTAATTTTCCCGTACTTTTTTACTCTTCGTCAAAAGTCTCCCTTTTGAATTCCCTAGCCACCGAAAGCCATCCCTCCTTGAAGCTCACGATCGGCTTTACTTTTTTAAATAGTCCCCATCTCTCGTATTTCTCTCTTTTCACAAAAGAACCACCGAATGCTTTCCTGTTTTTCCCCTCTTATCTCCCCCCTGTCCAGCTCACTTGACCGAATCAATCTTTTGAAACTCCAGATGGCCTTGTTTGCTGTCTTTTTGCCATCAAACGAGGGTCCCTCTATGAGGGTTTGACCATGTTGGATTTTGTGTAATCCAAATTTCTTGACCGTATTTTGCTCCTTCAAAAACCAGTTTTATCTTTTTTCCCGTAACGGTCCACTCTCTTGGTGGGGCTGGACTCATCTAATCCTCAACATGAAATTTTTTTTATTGAAACTTCCACAATTTTTGGGATCGTGATCGATCTTGTTCGAATCATATCTAACTCCACAGCAATGAGTTACGACCAATTTAGTGCTGTCATGAAATTGAGGCTAACTACCATGATTTTGGAGATGTAAATTCCAGTTCATCTGGTACGTCGAGCTCTCCATCGGGTTGATTAAAATGAAGAAGTTCATAGTCGAGCCCCTGTTTTATTCGACGCAAGCAAGCTTTGTTTAGTTCAAATGCATTGGGTCAAACATAAATGGGTCTATTATCTAAATAGAAACTATAATAAAAGAGGCGAGCGTTGGACTAAATTAAGCAAATGTTTTTGTTTAAGGATCCCATCCCACTGCTATTGACAAACTTGATTCTTATTTTTGATCATGAATGAAATGTCTTCAAGAAAAACTCTAGTCGTGAGGTTGGAGGTATAAACTATGAAAAATTGACTCTTTTAACATTTGGTGAGGAACGTTGTGATTATTTGACTATTAGAATGCTCTTTCGTCATATGTATTATATTTCATTTGAGTAGCCCGGTGTTAACCTAAGTAGCACCGACACGCGACATGGACACGCAACACAACATAATACGACACATCGACACATCATTTCTAAAAAATAAAGAATTCTGACACGTTGCGATACGTTGTATATTAAATAAATATTTTTTTAATTAATTTAATTCAAATTCATAAAAAAATAATTAATTAAAAAAAGAGCATACAATGAATTTACACTAATAATATTAATAAATCAATTCATTAGAAATTCGAAAATATATTTATAGTTAATGCGAAACATGTTTTTAACTTTAACAAAAGTTATTGATGAAACTATTGACTAATAAGAAATTATAATCAATTTATTTAAATAAATTCATGATTTTCTACAATAACCAAAATTTATCATTATTTAAAATTCAATACTTTTATTTTTCAAAATTATTTCTTAACTTCATTTATTTAATTTTCCGATTAAAAAAAAAAAGTCGCCACTGAGGTTCACCCCCTTCTTTTCCTTGTCCATTTTCCTCCACGGCAAATTTATTTCACATTTTTTTTCCTACCCCAACACCTGACAAACAGGCTGTCACTTCCCCTCCCCCCAAACTTAAAAGTCACGCCATCAGTCCCCCTTTTTATTACTTTTTAGTTTCCTTATCCAAAACCCTAGCCACCCTCCTTTTCCTCCTTCTCGCTACTCACCACACGACCCCTTTCTCTTCTCTTCCTCTCCTCTTCTTCTCAATCCTTCTCCTCCTCTTCCTCGCCGCATGACCCCCTTCATCTCCGCACAACCCCCTTCCTCTCCTCTTCCTCTTTATTCTCCTCCTCCTCCTCCTCCTCGTCGCCGATCCATCGCAACAGTGGTGGCCCTCGCCTCTGTTTTTGCTCTCTCTGGCCGTCTCTCGCCATCGCGGTGGTTTGTTGCGTGGCTTCGTCTCGCCAACAAGAGTTTGCTTTCTCTCTTTTCTTTCTCTTTGTTCAGCTTTTTCTCTGGCCGTCTCTCGCCGTCGCTCATGGCCTCGTCTTTGCTCCCTTGCCCTCCCTCGCCTCCACCCTCCATCGTCTTCCGGACATGCGTGTCAAAATGTGTTGAGAAAAATTGATCACGTGTCAGAAAATTCGACACGCGTTAACCACGTGTCAGTGTCGTGTTCGACACGTGTCGAGTCCAACCGTGTCCAAGCATGTCGACGTGTCTAACATGCTCCAACATGTGTTGGACACGACACGGAAGTTAGGGTAACGTGTCCATGCTTCATAAGTGTTAACTACTACTCTGCAGAAAAGAAACTGCTCAAAGGTTGGGGTTGCTATTTCGAGGAAGTCAGCAAAGTTTTCTTGAGGAGTGAGCCTACGACGAGATGCCAAGAATCCACTAACCCAAAGTTTTTTCTCCACTACTTTTGTCGGCCACGAAGAAGCCTGTGTCAATCATAGAATCAAAATAAAGCCGTGGTGAAAATAAGTCCACGTGTTCACACTTATGGCATACGTTTGTCCATCGACGTGTTCACACCTACCCAGAAAAAAAATCATGCCTCTTTGTGCCAGTATAAAGATAAATCAATAAGAAGATCTAAGGGTGAGCGACTACCTGAAAACACTACCAAATCTTAAGCTAATAGTCATTGCTGATTGTTAAACTCAAGAATCTAATGGCTTCTTCAACAACACCCAATGGGATTTATGATGTCTTCCTAAGTTTCAGAGGTACAGATCTGCGGAATAACTTCATTGGTCATCTCTACAATGCTCTAGATCAGAACGGAGTATTCACTTTCATCGATAGTGAGGAACTAAGGAAGGGAGATCAAATATCACAAGCGCTTATGAAGGCCATTGAAGAGTCATGCATCGCAATCATCGTTTTCTCGGACGATTATGCTTCCTCTCGGTGGTGCTTGGAAGAGCTAGCGAAGATTATGGAATGCAAGGAGCAAAAGGACCTAATTGTTCTACCAGTGTTTTATAAAGTGGACCCCAGAGAAGTTAGAGGGGGCAGAGAGAGTTATGGGAGAGCTTTGGCCAAGCATGAGTTCAAGTTTGGAAAGGATTCGAAGGAAGTGAAGAGATGGAAGAAAGCTCTTTTTGATGCTGGCAACTTATCTGGGTGGCATCTAGGTGATGGGTAAGTTGAGTGGAATTCATATTTCATGAAAGAAATTAATCTTTTTTACATGTAAATATAGAGATTGTTTGTAAAAAAAATAAAAGTAAATTAATTGACACATTGGTAACTGTAAGTCTAAATCTTAAAACTTGATGGACCGATGGGCAAAATGTTAAATGTTGTTATTGCACTTGCCCCATTTCTTTGGGAGGCGTAAGAAAGTTCGCAATGCCATATAAAGATAATTAGTGTGTACAAGCCATGTAAGGGAATGACAACATGCTTTGGGTATTTAATAGTTTTCCGATCGAAAGTTTAACCACCATTTGAAATCGTAAATAACTCTTTTTTTTATCAAGCATGTAGATAAATCACATATAATATCAAAAGCTAAAGCAAGTAAATGGTCATGCATTGTAAGATTTTGGTGAGATCACAATCAACTGTTCTAAAAATTTAAATTGTTAAATCAAGGTGTAGTTTATTATTTAAATATTCTAACACTTCCTCTCACACTTCGTCTAGTGTTTTGCCTAGTATCAAGTTTGGAAATTTAATTGGGGAGACAAATGAGACGCGTAAATATTTGAACTCAAAACCTCCAATTCTGATACCATGTAAAGTTTTGGCAAAACCACGACCAACTATACTAAAAACTTAAGTTGTTAGATTATTGCATAGTTTATTATTTAAATATTTTAATACGCATAAGCCAAAATTACATTAATCACTTGGATGACTAAAAGTTGAAGCTTGAACTTGTTTTAATTGGCATGGAGCTCTACTCGGTGGGAATACATTTTGTTTTTGCTTTGATCATGTGAAATTGAGATGCACTACTTTGTCAATTGGCTAGTGATTGCTCGTGATTTGCTTATCGCCAAAATAATGCTACAATTTCTTTTTCCATTTTTGGTAGAGATGAGTCAAAGCTTATACAAAGGATTGTAAAGGAGATCTCCATTCGCCTAGACCGAACACCTTTGCATGTTGCTAAGCATCCGGTTGGGATAGATTCTCGAGTGGTTAAGCTGAAATCAATGTTAAACCTTGAGTCTAATGATGACCCTATCATGTTGGGATTATGGGGACAAGGAGGCATTGGGAAGACAACTTTAGCAAGAGCTCTATACAATGCTATTTTTAGACAATTTGAGAGCTCATGTCTTTTGGCAAATGTTCAAGAAGCTTCCAAAGATTCTAGGGATTTAGTTCAATTGCAAGAAAAATTACTATCTGAGATTTTATCACTACGAAAAAGATTAGTAGTGTCCAATGTTGATAGAGGTATTAATCTAATAAAGCATAGACTTCGTCACAAGAAAGTTCTCCTTATCCTTGATGATGTAGATGACTTGCGTCAATTAAATGCTTTGGCAGAAGAAGGCAAGTGGTTTGGTAATGGAAGTAGGATCATTGTTACCACAAGAGATAAACATTTGCTAACTTGTCATGGGATTGATCAAGATCATGTGTTCGAGGTTGAAGCACTTGATGACAATGAAGCTCGCAAGTTGCTTAGTAGTCATGCTTTTCTGACACACCAAAAATTAGAAATCAGGACAGATCTGGTGGATAGGGTTCTACATTATGCTAAAGGCCTTCCGTTAGCACTTGAGGTGCTGGGTTCCTTCTTATGTGGTAGAAAAGAAGATGTATGGGAAAGTATGCTACAAAAACTTTCTAGGATTCCCAACAAAACCATTAATGATGTGCTCAAAATAAGTTATAATGGACTAGAGGAAAATGAGAAAGAGATTTTTCTCCACATTGCCTGCTTCTTTAAGGGAAAGGATAGCAACTACATAAAGAAAGTTCTTGATAGTTGCGATTTTGAGACAACTGTAGGATTTCAAATTCTCATTGAGAGGTCTTTGATAAGCATTGAAAACGGACCACTACAAATGCATGACTTGATTCAAGCAATGGGTATAGATATTGTGAACCAAGAGTGTCGAGATGAACCCATGAGACGAAGTAGACTATGGCTTTATGATGATATTCTCAATGTTTTATCAAACGACATGGTAAGACTTGTAAATATGATTAAATCTTTTGCTCCCTATCTTTGACTCTAATTATTAAACATGCATAACCTAAAGTGTCTCGTATGCAGGGAGACTGTATTGTAAAAGCCATAGTCTTGGAGTCACTTGAGTGATAGACATATGTATCAATCTGATGCTTTTACAAAAATGAGAAGGTTGAGATTGCTCATTTTGCGCAATGTGCATAATTCTTCCCAAAGTCCTATATGTATTCCCAATTGGCTAAGATGGTTTGAATGTCTTGGTGCTTCGTGGATTCTAGAATTTTCCTCTGGTCCAAAGAAATTAGTGGGGCTTAATATGAGCGAAGGCAATATCACAGGAGTTGTGAAACGATTTAAGGTGAGCATTTACCTGCATAGACCTTTTTATCATCTACCTCTTTTGTATATGTATATACGTATTATATGGCTTAGTACACAAAAGGAAGTAGTGTTCCCATGTTTTAGGAACCACTTATCAATTTTCTTTCAAAATGACCCTAACAACTTGTGTTAGAAATATTTTTACGTGCAGCAAAATTGGCTTTTGAAAAATTATGCGAACAACTTTATTAGAAATACTCAATGGAAACAATTTTTGTCAATAATTTTACCAAAAAAAAACAATTTTTGTCAATAAAATACACAATACAAAGAAGTTTTATACATATATGTGGAAAGCAAAAGATATTTCAAGATTTGAAGTTCTTTTATGAATGTCATTGCATCATTAGAAAAATTTGACTTTTCATATTGAAATATGTGAGTGATAAAAATAAAATAATCAATTTCACATATCTATCCATGATATAATATTTTTAAAATAAGTAATTGAGGATAACTAATGGTAGGAATATAAAGAAAAAAGGGATTGAAATCTTTTAGAGTAGGATATCATCTTTACCATTTACAATAGTATATATAAAGCTAACATACTTTCTAACCCTGAAATTTCTAACTATCGAAAATAGATATATTTCAAAATAAGATCAAATCTACCTAGTGGAGAAATTCAAAATGCAATTTGCTGTCGGTTGTTTACATATGAACTTTTTTATTTTACAAAAAAATTGTATAGTGATCAAATAAAAAGGAAATAAAAATATGACGAACCTACCCGTTGACATATATATACACAATAGCTGGTTGACTGGCAGACCATGTAGTCATCAAGTGATAGAGCCTTGTTCAATGCACATACCTGACAACATGGATTGGTCCAGCATCGATAAAATTAGCTCAGTCGAAGGTTTGAATGCACCATTATGTAAAACAAAGCATTGTTAAATCATTTCTTAAGGAGCAGCACTTCTAAGTGGATATGATAGAGTATTTTGTGAGGAGCTTTGCCACTAATGAGTGTAATGTGTGCACAACTAAATAGAAGTAAATGATTCAGTAGGGGCATACTGCTAGTTTCTCAATAGAAAGCCAAAGCTAGGTTTTCAATTGAGTGTATGAAATTATTATTGTTATCTTTCCAATGTTTTTTAGAGTTGGCTTCATTATCTTTGCATGATTTAGATTTAATAAAATTTTAAGTTTATATATTTTACGCAAATACATTAAGATAGTATTTGTATCCCCCATTCAATTATGATATGTAGTTAAAGCCAAAACTAGTAGAGTCTTCACTCATATGCTTGCCACATGGCACCTCACATTACTTTTGTGATTGCCGAATGACATGATATGTGGAATAGTTTTGTCATGTGGCCAGCATCCACACTTGCCACGTGGCACTTCACTATATGCTTCTATGGTAGTCACATGGCATGACCTGCGGCATTGTTTTTGTCATGTGGCCCACATTCGCATTTTCACTACATGACACTTCATTTGAATTTTGCAATTGCCACTTGTATGACACACGGCACAATTTTATCCCAAACTAATTTTCATTTGGTAATGGAAGGTAGATTTGGGTTAGGAGTACTAGTTTGAGATTTTTTTTTTTTTTTTTGCCCATATTGGGTACTGGTTTAGGATTTTTACAAAACAAAAATTAATCTAGAGTAATTCTATGTATTGGTTTGGGATTTTTAATCGTATTAGGTCTAATTTTTTTAATAGTTGTCTAACACAATTTTATTTAATAATTTTTTAATGGTTTCTATTTGCCTGATCTACCGAAGCTCCTTGCTTCCTTCCACATGAAGAGTGTTATGGCCCACATATACACCGATTCAATATAGATTATGTAATAGTCAAGGATACGTAATTATGACATCTCCTTTCCCTAAGAAAACCAATGCCCCCATGTGTTGTGTAGTCAATTTTACAATCGTCAATCAAGCCAAGCCCCTACATATTAATTATGATATTATTAATGATGAATATTATAAAACTATGGATAACGTGAATGACATCCAATATTGAATTACTGTCATTTCCCCAATTTGAGCAAATGATTGACTCCCCCGTCTATGTACAACAACTAGGATAGGCCTATTTATGGACTTTGCAGTAGATTACCTCTGCATTAAATAAACAGATAGCTCAAAATTTATGATTGACGACCTAAAATATAATAATTTCTTGAAAGATCAATACTGGATATGCTACAGTAGCAACCTATTCTCAAACAAGAATTTCACGGTTTAGATTTAAGGAAGCAACATCATCATACAAATAGCCCTTTTAATCCCTTCAGAATGTTTACCAAAAGTTGTTTTTGCTGCTTTTGCAGGACTTCCAAAATTTGAAGTACATTACTTTCGATTCTTGTGAGTCGTTGGTGTGTATGCCCGACATTCAATGTACTCCTAATCTTGAGCAATTGAATCTCCTGTATTGCAAAAACTTGGTAGAGGCCCACGAGTCCATTGCATATCATGACAAGTTACAAGTGTTGAATTTATGTGAGTGTCCTGAACTTAGTGTTTTTCCAAATGTGCTCAAGTCAAAAAACCTCCAAGCTCTCCACCTTGAAAATTGCACAAAATTTGAAAGGTTCCCTAATATTCCTCATAAACTCGAAGGCTTGAAATGTGACATCCAGAATTTTCGGTCTTAATTTCAATTGAATTAATCAAGCCATTTCTATGCAATTGGAGCCGGGGATTAAAATGGAATACAAAATTGAGATGCGAGACGAGCTATTGGATGAGGAGAATATTCAATTGAAGCATTGAATAAATTAATGGGGGTCAATTTGATTTAATTCAAGAGGAATTAGGACTCAATTGGAACGAAAACTTGGCAAAATTCGTATGCCACACTTACCCCCACACTTTGGCCTATCTAAAGCTTCTAGAAGGGGCATTTTTGGCAAGGAAAAGGGAGTGGGAGACAGCTGGTTCGGCTGACCTAAGAGAGAGAGAGAGAGAGTGAGAGAAGAGAAAGGAAAATTGAATTTCTCTTCCTCCCTTCTCTCCTCCGTCGACCGAACTCATCCCCATCTTCTTCTTCCTTTTCTTCAAACCTCCATGGGAGCTGAAGACCAGCAGAGAAGGAGCTGCTGTCGCCGCCTCTCGCCGCCGTCGTCGCCCGCCGAAGCTGGAGCCGCCGCCGCCGCTCCACGACCGTCCGCACACCCTCCGCCCCCTGTCTCTCTTCCTCCTCTTGCTGGTGTGAACCAGAAGACAGCAGAAAGTGAAGCAGCGTCCAGCGTCGCCGGAAGGAGCCGCGACCAGCTGCCTGGACGCCGCCGCACCGGAGTCGCCGAACCGCCGCTCGCGCGACGCCGCACGCTCCACCGCCTCACGATCGCGTCCTCGCCGCCCAGCAGCACCGTCCAGCCCCTGTTTCGCCTCTGGTTGGTTCCGTTCGGCCACCTACGGCCACCGGCCGACCACCTCTGGCCACCGTCTACCCCGCCGGAGCTCCGCCTCGCCCTCAGCCACCCTTGGCCGCCTCAATCGGCCCCGGAGCGGCCCCAACCAGCAGCGTACAGAGAAGCCAGAAAATGGGTATCGCAGAGGGTTTTGGCCCGTTTTGGCCGCCTTCCCGAGCCCGGATGCTCGGCCCGCTTTGGGAAAAGTTGATCCTCGCGTCGAGCCCGTCGTTTTGGTGTGAGTTTTACTCACTAATGCCTCCTTAGTGTGCTAATTACACTTAAAGGTTGATTAGTGTTAATTAAGTGTAATTAGGTTGTTAGATTAGAATTGATTAGTGATTATTAGTTAATTGCTTTGCATGTTAGTTGTGTGGTTAGTGTAATTAGATAGAGAATTGCTTGTAGTATTTATTGGATGCTTCTTGGGATTTTTCCCGTCCCTTATCGGGTGTTAATTAAGCAAATCGGGCCTAAGTAGTATTTTTAGGAATTTAATATTAATTTTGGAAATTAATTATTTAATGATTTATTTCTCGGAAATTCAACTAGGATGGCTAGTGACCGGGATTTTTACGCTGATGATCGTAGTGCAGTCCGTTTATTTAATTGAGCTTTAAATTGTGCTAAATTGAATTTATTGCATTTATTTATTTAATTTTCGAAATTAATTATTTAATTATTTATTTTCCGGAAATTCAACCGGGATGGCCGGTGACCGGAATTTCGTGCTGACTGTTGTGGAGTGGTTCGTTTATTTAATTGAGCTTTAATTCGTGTCGAATTGATTTAATTGTGCATTTTTAAGTTATGTTCTTAAAGAATGCGATGTTTAGTTATGTGATTGAGAATTGGTTGAATATCGGTTGTCAGTATCGAAAGTGCGTTGGTACATCACCTGGAGAATGCCCGTGACCCGGTGAATTGGAGTGTCACCTGGGAAGGACACGTGGCTCGGTGATTAGATATGTCATCTTGGCGAAAAGGTAGCCTTAGAGAATGCACGTGGCTCGGAGACTCGGTATGTCTTCGTGGAGAATGCACGTGGCTCGGAGACATAGTCTGGCATCTTGAAAAGGGTCGGGTGGGACCGTAAAGCCACTAAATCTTGGAAAGGTCGGGTGGGACCGTAAAGCCACTAGATCTTGAGAGGGTCGGGTGGGACCGTAAAGCCACTAGATCTTGAGAGGGTCGGGTGGGACCGTAAAGCCACTAGTTCTTGAGAGGGTCGGGTGGGACCGTAAAGCCACTAGTTCTTGCGAGGGTCGGGTGGGACCGTAAAGCCACTAAATCTAAGGAATTGCTTGGTGTTGGATGAATGACCTAGAAATGGTCCGGCCCGACTTGTAATCGACTAGGTCGATTGATCGATGATTCGATCTGAGAGTGACTTGATGATTCATTGCCTTGGTTTGATGTTGTGAATTGAATGATTGAATAGAGATGACCGTGAGTGGTCTTCTTGGTGTGAAATCGACTAGGTCGATTAGATCGATGCTTCGATCTATAATATGATTGTTTGGGTGCCTGTATGATCTATGCTAATATGCAGGTGGAAGCTGAGGCCAAGGTAAGTCCTCTGACTCATGTTGTGCATAGGCAGCCCTAAGGTGTATTAGTTTACTAATCGGGTCTTAGAGGGTAGAACTTGCTGAGATGTTGTCTCAGTGGTTATTGAATAACCATTTCAGGACCTGGATAAGGAGCCTAAGGAGCATGAATTTGATGAGGAGATCCCTGTTGAGGAACCTGAAGAGGAGTACGTGAAGGAGAACCCCGAGGACGATCCAGAGTAGGATCCTGATGACGATTGTTATAGAATCAATTTGAGTAGAAACCAATCGTTTAATATGGCTTGTATATGAGCATAAGGGTATTGGTTTTCAGGTTCAATTTCCTAGTCCTACTTGTATATCCCATTGTTTTATTGTCTGGGGATTTATAACCGCTTCCGCATGTGCATATATAAATGAAAGGGTCGGCGATACAGTCCTGGGATATCGCAATTTAAAATCGACCAAAAGTTAAGGGATGTGCGCGTGCCTGAGGATCGGGGCGTGACATGAAACAACTTCATTTACAGGGGACCGCTATTAAAGAACTTCCTCCATCAATAGAAAATCTTGTCTCTTTGGAGATTATGTATATATATCATTGCAAAAACCTAGTAACTCTTCCATCTAGCATTTATAAGTTACAAAACCTTTCAAACTTGCAAGCCAACTCTTGCACAAATTTAATTGAGTTTCCAAAGTACGAGGATTTAGCTGATCACTGTATGAAGACTGGACTTTCAAATTTACGTTGGTTGGACCTTTACGGATGTAATTTGTCCAGTAAAGTTTCTTGAGAATCTTTCCTGTTTTCCCTTCTTGGAAACTTTATTGCTCGGGGAAATAATATAACTATCCTTCCTACATCCATCAATAAGCGTCATCACTTGCTCCATTTGAATGTTAGAAAATGCCATCAATTACAAGAGATACCCGAGCTTCCACCATTTTTGAATTATCTTTTGGCGGATGGTTGTGAATCTCTGCAAGAATCTGGAGATTCAATAGATCATGAATTTGTCCATAGAGGGTTGACCAAGGCTGATATTTCCCCACTTAACCAGGTTACTCTCTCTCTCTCTCTCTCTCTCTCTCTCTCTCTCTCTCTCTCACATATTCATATTGATGTGGAGTATATGCTAGATCCAGTGTGTGCTTGTATATCGCAGTAGCAGAAAATGCAAGTGAGGCTTAAGAAAAGCAAACGAATAGGAAGTGAGATCAAACTTTTTACTAGGATTGCGCATTCGCACAAGATAAATTATAAAAATAAAATAAATAAATAAGAATAATTTTCATATCAATGTGGTATTCCAGAGTTTTTGAGTACCCAACTAATCTCCACTAAATGGGACAATCTCTCCTCTGGCCAAGCCCGCTAACACGGGTAATTATTGAGGACATGCAGGTTCATGTTCCTGGGAGTCGCATAAAGAAAATGTGCCAGTTTGTTGATTTGAAATGAGGCCTTGATCGAGGAGGATAAACATGTTCACTACTTATGAAACCTCTTTAGGTTTAAAGACATATCAACACAGTAATGCAAAATTAAATAGAATAGTATGCCATGGCTATTTCGTGTGTCGCACAATCATTGGCTCTGTTTTCCTCCCTCAACATGTATTCTGTTCAAAAACTATAATAAGTGTTAGTCAAATACATGACATTTATGTTCTCTACGACTATAACTTAAAAAATTCATTTCTACAGTTATACACAAACTGTCATTTACCATTTTTTTACCATTAACTATTAATTAAAAATCAAATAAAGTTAGGAAACATAGTGGCATAATTAACTTACGTAGCAATTAATCATATATAATAAGGTAATTCACATAATAAGTTTAGTTATTACGTAGCCAAGAAAAACTTTATTAATTAATCATTTTAAATTGCGCATTTATTGATAAGGCTAGAGCACATGGAATACACATAATTTCAAATGGAGTACCGTAAATCAGTTATCTTGTGGATGGTGTAAAATGAAAACCAATACATTACAAAAGTTAACCAAGAAAGAGAAATGTCCCACCATATAGTCTATATCTTAGCGTAAATAATCAGTATATGGCGTTGATTTGAGACTAACAATACCAAGAATTGCATATATGTCATTGGCTTGAATAATCAGTGGATACCAAATTCATTGTAATGGAGGTGGCTACTGTACTTTTATGGGAATGATTTCTATCACATGAGACTTGTATATTAACGAAGCAAGGACTATTTGGATCTCTACTCATTTATAGAGCGCTAGTTCAAAGTGGAATTTACTAGGATTACTTACTAAATTGAAATTGAATTTTCTATTTGGGTGATGATAATAGACTCAGTACTTTCTAATCGTCTACTCTTATAACAGAGTCCTCTTCGTTACCCTCATTACCTAATTACTCTCCCTAGAGGAGAGATGCCAAAGTGGGTCCTTCCCATTGAAGGGGATTCCGTATCTTTCATGACTTCAAAGGAATTGTATGACAAGTTTCTTGGATTTGCTCTCTATGTTGCTCTCGGTAATGATGAACAAAAAAAGGGACAGCCTTTTGAGCTTGTACCATGTGTTAATGGCGAATGTCGGAATTATTGGGTACCACGTTACGATACCTTTTTGTCGAATTCGGACCGTATTTGGCTTCAATATTTCACACCATCTCAGCTGTGGGGAGTAGTCGATTTTGGTCAAATTGACAGGAGTTATGTACAATTTAGCCTAACCATATCAAGTGGAATTGTGAAAAAATGGGGATTCCGAATTATATGTGTGCAATTAGAGGAAGATTTAAAGATTGTGCTTCGAGATGATCAGCTAATGGATCCAGCTTTACTTTATGAGGTTGTTTTCGAATCAACAGATTCAGAAGCCAAGATTTCACTTATGCATGAAGATAGTTCGATCGAAACAGATCTACAGAAAGACTTGCAAGGTTGTCAAATGTGTGCCGACGAAAAAAGTCAAATAGTACCAAAGAGAAATTATAAGCCTATTGTCCCTCAAGGCATGCAAACCAAGACTATGTTGGCTTCCAATTCGATTGGCAGAGACAAGAATGATAGTGTTGGCTTGCAGCTTTTGTTGTTAGAATGATCAAAACATGCTAAAGAAGCAATTCGTAGGTATATGAACTCAGTTGATGTTTTTAGTTTTTCTCTCCCCATCTTCTTCCTTTGGGTTTTAAACCCAAGTATAATATGTCTTTCCTTTTTCTTTTTCTTTTTTTGGTTGCTAAATCCTCTGTTCTCCGCCATCGGCAAACTGCGAACCCCACCAACGCTACTTTCAGCATCATCACTGCTCATCTTCCATCCGACACCACCAAGCTTTGACCAATGTAAGATCGCCACCTACCAACGGAGGCAACAAACAGAAGTATTTAGCCTTCTTGGAACAGAGTCCATAGCAAACTGATGGCGATGAAGACTGGCGATTTGAGGCGACAATTCTCTGCAGGGTTCTGGGCTTCTTGCACCTTGCTATAGATGAGGTAATGCATGACACATCCTAATTGTATTAGTTGATGTAAAACTTGAGATTTTGAAATTGATTCTATGGTGCTACAATTGCCTAGGAACTCGAAGTATGTGTCGCTGAATTTGTTTGAGAGAAGTTGAATAGGTGTTTCTTCGTAAGTTTAGTCTGTAGATGCTTCGTGGTGAATCCATTGGTAATTACCGTTACACGATGCAAAATTAGCAACAATCCTTAGAAGGTATAGCTTTTCTTTCTTATTTTCTTTCATAGGTGGCAATTTATTGTAAGAAGTAAGTGAGGTCTAGGTTTAAAGTAAAAATAAGCGAGGGCAAGTGAAACAATGGGAAGTCGGATGCACACGGGTTGGTTCTGTCCCGCTTTCAGACAAAAAACTGAGCCAATCTGGGTGCTATATGTTGAGAACTCCCTAACGCAAAATCAGGCATTGCGGATAACTAGCAATACGGAAGAGAGAGAGAGAGAGTGGGAGGGAGGAAGGGAGGTAGGGAGAGGGAGGGTGGTATACCTCTCAGTGGGTGATAGATTTGCCAGGAAGATTGAATTGTGAGAAAATTCAATTACTGGGTTAGGAGTCTGATAAGACTCTGTCGCTAAGTTCTGTGAGGCACTTGAAGAGGCAAAACTATACAGGAATGAAGAAGTGAGACAGCAAGCCACCAGGAAAGGTTGCTTGACAGTCAAGTCCTTTTGCCACTCGTTGACTTTGGCAACTAGGGTCGATTGAAAACCAAATTTACATGGAGTGTGAGAGTAATACAAACGTCGGTTGTGCTCATTGATAACTAGTTAGGTGGTTATTTTCTTTCGCCCTGTGGACTGTGGATATGAAAAAGAAAAAGAGAATGAGAAACACAGAGTTTGCATAAGTTATTCAACAAAATAGAGACAAAAGGAGCCATATCTGTTTAGCAGTTAGGTGTGATTTGCATATGAATTACAGGATGAGTATGTGGTGACAATCATTGTTTGGAAGCTTGTGACCTGTCTATTATACAGTATCTGCAAGATCTCGATCATAATTATGGGACATGCGTTCATTTCATTAGTAGCTGCACATTGATAATGAAATATTTCTTGCATCTTGCTCATTTTCTTTAAATTGCCTGTATGCAGGCACGCATGCACGAGGGAATTTCTGACTCTTATCATCATATTTTTTTCTCCTAACAAGTAATGAGGCCTATTTGTTTTTCTTATACAAGGCAATTCTTGCCTTGGACAGCGTTGAAGTTCCACTAGGGTAAGATGATGGCTTTCAGCTACCGGGTGCATTTCATATATGTTACTTTATTTTCTAAATAAGATCCTTATTATTTCAGTCTCAATTAGTGAATGATTTCAAATTGTACTTTTGACTGAACAGCTGTGTGATTGTTGAGGATGGGAACTTTATTTCGGTAGGAAGAAACAGGACTAGGGAGACACAAGATGTATGTTTATCATTGCTTCACCAGCCCCTCAAATAAATTTTGGCCAACATAACTTTCTTATTGTACTGAATAAATACCCTTGAATTATCCACTCCAAGTTTCGTGTTGATCATTTTATATTTCTACCTTAATATTTCTTTAATAGGTGATAAAATATTATATCTGATCAAATCTAATAGTATGTGGAATTTTCAACTCACTATCAGCTGAAAATGGTTTTGTTCTCATTACACTTCATAAAAAATGGCTATGGCTCACGATAACAATAATCTTGCTTTATTATGCACGATGTTTTACGTTTTTCATTTGCCATTGTGCTCTGTTTGGAGCCATATTACGGTCTTTATCTGCTATTGTGAAGTTACTAACATGGATCTCTTAGGCCGTATGTTAGCTAGATTTTTGGTAAACTTAAATGGTATTAAAATGCATTGTGATCATTGTAATTCCTTTTAAGACGTAGTTCAGCTGCTTTATCTGTTTTTGGTTTCATTGCTTGTTCCTTTGTCTGGTTCAATAATACCGCTTATCCTAGTGAATTTTACAGGTCTGCTGGGCCAGAAGCTTCTCAAGCTCAGGTATTTACTTTTCTAGTTAGAGACCAACGTCTTGGGGCTAACGTGGGATCTGCTCAAGGACCTACTCGTTTAGGTAAATAACTAATGCGTTCCCCGACTGGAAAAGTAATTTTTGGAGGGGAAACTATGTGTTTTTGGGATCTGCGTGCTCCTTGGTTAGACAAGTGAGATAGATGTGTAACTAACCTCTAAAACTAAGCCACGGCCCACCGATGGAAGGGTCACAGAAGGTAACCAGTTAGCGAGCGGTGTTGGTAAGCGAAATAGTGCCTTTGTCGGCCTAGAAAGAATTCCCTCGAAAAGCGCTGGTTAAAGGGCTAAGTGAAATTCTCAAGAAAAGCAAGCGCTATGGAAAGAATAGCTTTGAAGCCACCTTTATAATGGGATTCCAACTCAGCACCTTTTGAGAAAAATTTCTCTTTAGAGAGCATAGTACGATGAAAGTTGGTTGCTGTAATGGGCTTACTTCATCATAACATGACCTTATTTACACATACAGTTTAAACCTGGATTCTAGCAGAGATCATCGTTTATCTAATAGTCTATTTCTGCAATCATTCAGGCATGTGGTGATAGTACACTACTATGAATGATTTTAAGGGTAGTAATGAGTAGATGGCACGTAAAAAATTTGGCCCTTTTAGTATCTTGCGGAGCTTAATAAAAAACAAAGGCACCTTGCTACAGGGGTATGTGTAATAATACTATTAGAAAAGGTGGATGTGGCTTATCCAATAAGAAGCCTCTTTTTCTATGTGGGATTCTCAGCAACTTCAAGCAAGCAAAACTTGTTAACTTCATGTGATGTATGCCTCGATTAATCGTATATATACTCTCAATCGGTTAACTTGAAGGGAAAGACTTCTTCCTTGAAATGCATTTCTTAATTATGTTGAAAATACACTAAGAGCAGCTATCTCCCTGACAAGGGTCCTTTGATTTGCTTGCTTTGTTTTTCTCCTTGGGCTTTCATGGGCAGCAAGACATGCAAAGATGGAAGCACTTTATGTTCTTCTTGAATAGTGGCAGAGGACTGGATTTTTGGCTGCAGAAGTTGCAAAGGAGTTTCCAGCATGCTTCCTTTATGTGACATGTGAACCATGCATAATGTGTGCTGCAGCATTATCGATCATAGGTACATCTGTTGATCATATTGAAATAAAACTAGACTTTCCTAAACCATGTTCATTCATGAATGATTAGGTGAATCTTGCCTTTTTTTTTTTTTTTCAGATACAAAGGAAGTATGTCATGGCTGTGCAAACGACAAGTTTGGTGGCTGCGGCTCAATACAGTCGTTATTCAAGAAGCTCTGAGGCATGCATTATGTCAATTTCTGAACTTGCTCTTGTTGCCGATTTTGTATCTACAAAGATCCACTTTGAAATTGAGAAATATGACAATTGACAGCTATAGTTTACTGGAGGTTTATGATTCCTAAGGTTGATTACCGATGGGTGAGGTTTCCTAGTGATTCTGGATGTTGTGGTGATTTGAATATTCCAACACATAACCATGAAAATTAGTGGAGGTTAATGGAAATAATTTTCCATCTTTTCTGTCCTTAGTCTAACGGGAGGAAGGGGTGTTTTCAGCAGCGTCAAGAAGTGAAGTTTATATTAATTTGTCTATTTCCCCACTTTGTTTCCTTTTCTTAAATTCTCCGCGACTTGTTACACATTTCCATATCCTTTATCTGCCCTAAAATTTTTACAGTTATGGGAAGTGCTACAAGTTAAGCTACAATTAGGGTCCTGTTCATTTTGTGCAAAATGTGGTATTTCTAGAAAATATTTTCAATAAGTCATTTTCCAAGAAAATGACAATATTTTTTCAGTATTCAGTTAAAACCTAAAATTGAAGTGGAATATATTTTCCGCTATTCGGTTTTCAATTTGATTTTCCTCTATGCATTTCTTTTGATCATTTTTTATTTTTATTTTTATTTTTCTGTTATTTTCTATTCTTTTTGAAAATTCATTTTTAATTTTTTTTAATTTTCTTCTTTTATTTCCTTTCTTTCTTTCTTTTTTTTTTTTCTTCTTCCGATGAGTGTCGCCATAGGGCAAGGCTCGAGCCTTGCTGTCCTCTAACGACACTCGAGCGTCACCAATCTAGCAAGGCTCAAGCCTCACACCTCTCGACCTCTGTCGCATGTTGCCAATCTAGCGAGGCTCTAGCCTCATCGCCTTTTGGTGGGCTCAAGCTCACTAGTGGTTGGTTGCTAGCCTTCATCGTAGCTGGAAGGCCAATGACCAGCCAAGGAAGAAAAAATAAAGAAAATGGAAACAATGAAAATAATGACAAATTCAAATTTAAAAAATAAAATAATTGAAATTAGTGGTGAAAGAAAGAGTAGTGGAAAACATTTTCTCTAATTTTAATGGTGCTTTTTCTATCAGCGGAAAATGTTTTCCTTAACTAATTTATTTTTCATGAAGTGAACGCCAAAAAATCTTTAAAACATTTTCTAAAAATTATTTTGTGGTGAAACAAACAGAACCTAAGTTTCTTTCTTCCTTTTCACTCTCCACTCTGGATCTTCCTCTCCTTTTTTCACTGCAGTAATAAGATCCTTTGATGTCTTTAATGTTATCATGTTTAAATCTAGAAATATAGTATCTTCAAAGGAGTGATATTTTAACCATGAGAAAATTATGCTTTCAAATATGCCACGGGCAATGTACTAGATAAACAAATCTCTTTTCTTGTTTAACAATTGCTATTGTCTCTTCTTACATACATGAGAGCATATGCCTGCTACATTGTGCTGTATAGCCTGTGTTTTCAGTATGATTTTTAATTTGCCTCACGCTGTCATGGTCTAACATTTTATGTTTCCTAAGATTGTTCAGAACTCAGCAATTATTACTCCGACTTTGAGACATAAAATTTAAACGTGGGGGATTAGGATCTGTTTCATTATGATTTGAGCAATAAACGAAGTAGCGAATCTAGAGTAATGACGTTATATCTCTGTTCTAAGTGTCAGTTTTGAAAGAACAAGCTCAAGTACCGGGGGAAGAAGCAAGAGCTGTACCAAGAATGCATCTAAAAAAAGGTTTATGGAAGAAAAAATAAACAATGAAAATTCATACAAGAGTTTTATGTTGAAGCAAAAAAAAAGCTTTTATGTTGAAGCAAAAATATAGAACGACCCAAAGGTATCGATAAGGTGAAAAGTTGTAAGCCATAGAAGTGGTGAGGTGGTAATTCCCCACTAGAGTTTAGTAAACTTAACACATCTGTAAGCTCCACAAAACAATACGGGTGAATTATTAAAATCGGTGGTAATTTTGAAACAATCAAATAAATGGCAGTAACTCGCTCAAATAAAAATTCTTTTAAGCAACGACGTTTCTCGATGGCCTCCTCACTGCATTCCTTCCTTCGACTTCTCAGCCCTAGGGTTGGGCTTGATCCATCCATTGTCCATATCCTGCCCCATCTTAAAATGAGTGATCCAATATCATGGTCTAAATTAAAATTTCCTTTTTCATTGCATGATAAACACGCCGTGAACTCATTAGAGAATACTTCTCATCAACAATAAAAAGTGTCAAACGACTAATGATCTCAACCGTAACCGGCAACGATCAACATCAGTGGCAGTAGCGACTGGGGCACCCACAACCGACAATCGACAACTAAGAAAGACGGCCAATAGAGTTGTGTTTTTGATAGTTTTGTAATTATAAGTTATGGTTAACACTCAAATGAAATGTATCAATTGAATCAAATTTTAAGCACGCTTGCTTAGATTATGTTTGTATCTTTTTAATGTGAGAACATGCTTGTTATTGTGGATATTTGTGACCGATGAGCTAGTCATTTGGCTGCAGAGAGTGGACTTTTGCGGTTCATGAGCGTCCGTTGGTCTCCAGACAGTCCAGCAAGCATTTTCGTTGAGAGAAGATGAGGCGAACATCAACGAGAGATGAAGCTGCCATTTCTATCACAGATATTGTGGAGGTGTCAACGGTTCGGTTCGGTTCGGTTCGGTTTTTGAAAACCGAACCGAACCGAACCATTAGGAAAAACTTCCGAACCGAACTAAATGAGACCTGAACCGAATACCAACCAAACCAAAATTTCGATTCAATTTGGTTTGGTTCAGTTCGATTTTTTGGTTTTTGGTTTTCAACTTTTAGTTTTCGGTTTTTACATTTGTTTTCTTTTTATTTTTTTCTATTGTATTTCCAAGAAATAAGCTCTTTTCGGTTTGTTGGTTCAGTTTGGTCCGATTAGCGATAAAAACCGAATCGATAAAAAAAAATCAATTTTTAATGAGAACCGAACCAAATGAAGACCGAACCAAAAAAATCGAATTTTTTAGTTCAGTTCAGTTTTTGACACCCCTAGAAGGGATAGATAAAAATAACTACCTTGTTAGTGAAAGATTATTCAAGAATGATGTAGCCTCCATTTTATGCGGAACACCTCGATTTTTATAACTAATTTCAAGAGAAGTAATAAAATACATTTAGAAAAAGGAGAAAATGCAATTTAATATTTTAAATTATACTTACATGAATATCTCAAACTTGCTTTTTATCACAAAAATCTCAAAACTTGTATTAGTGCGACAAAAACACCCTTTTTCTACCACAAAAAATCACGGGCTTTGCCCATTGTGATATTAATACTCGAATCTTTTTATTTTTATTTTTATCATTAAAACTCCAAACTATGAGTTTGGGATTTTAGTATCACAGTGGACATAACTTATGGTTTTGGATGATATTAATCCTAGTAACAAATGGTAAAGTGTATTTACCTCATAAATTCTACGACAACTTGGTTGAAATCCTTAAATAATCAAAGGATCAGGCAAATGAAAAATATGCAAAGAACAAAATTTCTTAACAGATAATTACATAAATGATCTCTAAACTTTGCCTCAATATGCAATGTCATCATTGAACTTTTAATTTATTTAATGTGTTTCCTATTGGTAAATGTTTAATCTAGTTCCTAAGCTATATGATAATATTTAATAATATTCTTCCATTAATTTAAATTAACAAAATTTGCTGATTTGGCTTTTAATCGGGTCAGTTGAATGGCTGATAAAAAAAATATCGTTATATGTGGATATTCCATATAAGATATGTAAGTCAAATCAAAATATAATAATCCACATTATCATATAACATGGATAATTAATTTTGCAATTGAACAAATTAAAATGGCTTTTATATTTTAATATAAGTAGAATATGTTACGTATATAATCCAAATGTGATGTTCTTTTTTTTTTTTTTTCCCATTGTTTAGACTCGTTGGATTGGAAACCAAATCAACAATTCTGTTAACTTGAATTGACGAAAGGATAACATTAAACATTTTCATATAGTCCGGAGTGTAAATTGAATAGGTGCTAAAAGTTCAAGGACTATATTAAACAAATTAAAAGTTCATAATTGATGTTGCAAATTAGGTCAAAGTTTCAATTTTAAATTTTTTGAAATCATAAACCGAACTGGTCCACCAACTTTTTATTTAGTGTAAAAAATTAAATTTCAATAATAAAACATAGACGTCGCATCATTTTATTATATAAAAATATTAATTTTTCATTATGATAATCATAATTCAATTCTTGTTGGGTACGAAGATCCTATTTGGCTCGGTTTTGGGGAAATGATTTTAGGAAAATGCAAATACCTTCGGATTAAAGGGGTTTTTCAAAATGCTATAATGTTTGATAAATTATAACTTTAAAGTGCAATGGAAAATAACTTTGACTTCAATACCATTTGGTAAAACCTATATTTAAAAAGGGCTATTTTTTTTTTTAAGTCAAAATTAAATCCGGGGTAGCTTAGCGGCCAACCAACCATTGGCGACCAGATAGTCTCACTCTCACCTGAGGTATGGCAACCTTGGGCAGAGGTCGCCTGAGATGCACGACCTCAAGGTGGTAGTCGCCAAGGAGGACATGATCCCTCAGGTGGTGGTTGCTAGAGATAGCGTGATCCCTCAGGTGACTATAATTGGCCTCCAGCAACTCCTCCATGCAAATTGGGAAAGATAATCAATATACATGAAGATAGCGTGACCCCACCTGCTTTGAGCTTTCAGTCTTTTAATACTGGCATTTGGTCAATGGGGTTTCAAAAATACTTGCTTGCTTCTTCCTTAAAAGTCACTCCACATTCTATATTGAACCGCCTTATCCATCGACTCACACGCACCTATCATGGCTTACAACATGGGGCACCATAGATGCACCAATTTTTCTTCATACTGATATATTTTTAAGAGTTTTCAAATTGGGATAAGAAGTTGGAAAATATGAAACCTTTTGGACGTGTGTGCTTTACACCTAGAAAGTAGATGGAGAGCTTTACAACTTAAAAAGAGGGATATGGTAGAATTGACCTAATAAAATACCTTAAGTAAAGATTTATATTCTTATTCAAAGTTGAATTTCAATCAAGAACGGACTGACGATCATGCGGCCTTTCTGGTAAAGGGCTTGGGGTGAGACCGAAAAGTGCCAGGTCCGAAACTCAATTTCCATGAGCGTAGCACACACCCTCGCATTTATGTATTTATGTGTCCAAACAAGCAGATCACCACGTGACTATCGTTGCTCGCACGTGATCGGGGCGGACTGTGTATTGCCATCTTCCTGCCTGGGCAGCTTCCCACTTTAAAATATTCAACCTTCCACTTTCTTTTTCTTTTATTTATTCATTTTGCCTGTGAAATATCGATACAAAAAACGAAATTAATGTAAGCCCTATAAGAAAAAAAAAAAAAAAAAACCCCACCAATTCGAGAACTCCCGTATCTCCCCTTTCCCAATCAATAGCTTGATTTATGTGCACTTTAATATTCTAATGAAAGCCTATTACAATTAAAGCAATTTATACAATATTGAAGCTAACTCGACAATACAGAATACTGAAGACAATATGAGAAAGGCATTGCTTCTAGTTTAATTTGAGGACATAACGTTAGAATATAATCAACGATTTTGGATAGAGGAAACAACACCTGATAGATGCTACTCTTAAGCGAATATGAGAACACAACGTTAGAATTTAATTGACGGTGTTGTACGGTGGTAATAGCAATTAGTGCACATTTCTCCTAGATGAGTATGAGGATACAATGTTGGAATCTAATTGATGATATTAGATGGTAGAAACATCTATTAAACACTACTCCTAGATAGGTATAAGGACACAACGTCAAAATTTGATCATTGATTATGGACGGTAGGTTAGTACTAGAATCTAATCAATAGCACTACCCACAATATAAACACTCACCGGAATTGAATTTATGACAAGAATCTTAAGTTATAACTAAACTATATTGGACTAAGAGAAAAAGGTAAGATAAAGTAGTTTTGTGTGTTGTTCGGGGGCTTTTCTGTTGGATTGTTTGCGGTATTTATAGGCCAATTTGATAACTATCGGTGGTTGATTGTTTCTTCCTTAAAAGTCACTCTAGATTCTATATTGAACCACCTTATCCATATATGGTTGCTTTCTAACCTGTTCGACGATGTTCACATGGCTTGTTAAACTAGTATTAATTGCTTCTTTGATTTTGGAGCCTTTTTAAGTATCAACCGTTCTCGCCCAAATTTTACCGCTAATCCTATGTACTCAGCATTTCTTGACTTGGACACGTGGCAATCAACTACTTCATCATCAAATCGTGTATCTCTGCTTATAGGTACATCGGAATCTAGCCCAAGGGCTCTCGAAATCCTTGGCCATTCTTCGTTTTCATGATCACCATTGGCTGGCCTAATATAAATCACAGTGATGGTGATTTTAGAGGCTTTTATCCCTTGTGATCAGCGCGTGATAGTAGGAATATTTTTGGGTGTCAACGTTCCCATAAAAAAAAAAAAAACTCTCAACTTTAGATTAGCTTTCAATTCTATCATAAACTTTTTATTGTCCTATAAAAAAGCCTTTAACTTTAAATCTTGTCCAATCCCAATTTTACCTTAAATTTTCGCAGTTTTATAAAAAAAAAAAATCACAAAATTTTACTCGAATCACAAATCTGCCCACATTAACCCTTCGTCCAAAGTTTTATCATTGGAAGCCGAGAGATGGAAAACTCCCAAACACAAGCTATTTGAGCATCTAAAGCGCAAGCTCTTTGACCACTAGAGACAAAACATTCCTAAGCATGAGAAGTCGACATGTGCAAAACCCCCAGGGTGATTTCGATGAAAGTGCAAAACCCCTAGGGTGATTTTGATGAAGGACTAATGGAGAGCATATTTGAGACTCAAGTAAAAGTTAATGATATTTTATAAGACAAAAAAAGATCAAAGTAAAATTGAAACTAGACCTAAAATTGAAAAATTTCAGAAACAAAA
Organism: Eucalyptus caleyi; assembly: GCA_014182885.2. Classification (NCBI taxonomy): domain Eukaryota; kingdom Viridiplantae; phylum Streptophyta; class Magnoliopsida; order Myrtales; family Myrtaceae; genus Eucalyptus; species Eucalyptus caleyi. The sequence continues at coordinate 36,153,252 of CM024470.2, read as the reverse complement.
AAAGCTTTAAGGTAAAATCGAGAATTAATTTAAAGTTGGGGGTTCTTGGTGGGATAAAAAAATTTAGGGTAGATTGGAATATGACCAAGAGTTAGGAGGTTTTTATGAGATAAAAGGTAGAATTAGGATAAAGAGTTAAAAAGTTGGGAAGTTTTTGAGGGTATTAGGTCCAGAGAATATCGAGAAAGTTGACCTCGAAAGTAAAAGTTTTGGACCCAATAAACAAAGCACTCCAAGTTTTCGTCTCTCCTTCTCAGTGCAATTCTCCTCCGTGGCGCGCCATTACTCTGCTCCACTGAATCGAGCGCTGCAGGTAGCGTCTTCCTTCTCTGTTTCGTCGTTAGCGGTCCTTCACGACTCGAATCTCCTCATCGTTCTGTCATTCTGATCTTGGTGAGCCCATAAATGTCTGAGCTTCTCAGGCCTTTCATATAATGATCCTTCCCTGCACTTCGCTGCCAGTTTTTGTCCAAACGATAGATCGATAGAGAAATTTACCCTGATTCTGGGAATTTAATTTTGGGATGTTAGGGGGGCTTTTCGGTTTGTTTTGTGGGACTGGTTCTATGGAGATGGCTAGCAATCGAGGGTATGTGTAATTGTAGCGGGTGCCATGATTAGCCCGCCAGGTGTTCGTTAAAATTGCCCAGAGAAAATTACGTTGAATATCTTGCTGGATAAGCATTTTTTGCGAATGTATACTAGAGATGACAACAGTATATTATGGATGATGTAGAGAGGACCTTAAATGAGCATAAAAGTATAGATTCTGTACCTGCACTTGTCCTGCTTTGTTCGTGGTCTTAACTCGGTGAGGAGGCTTGTCGGGCTATGTGGACCTCTGAATCCATGCTTGAATTTTGTATTGGTGCGTGGTGACGTATTGCTAGGTGCATCAACTAGACTCTGTATCAGGCTTTGAATCACATCGAAACACGATTTTCTCATTTGAGCAGTTTATGTTAGTTTTGTCTTGAGTTCTGTGGTCTCCTAGTGACCATGCACACTCACTTGAGTGCATATACTCCGAAAAAAATCCTTTTTTTCGGAGTGGTCATCTGTCAAAACACTTAAGTATGGATAATGCTCCATACTTTTTTTGGAAAATGACCTCCACCTTTAAAATTAGGAAGTCATTCCCTCATTTTTAAATTTGGTATTTTCTCATTGACTGAAGTCATTTTTCTTTGACTTGCTTATTTTCCCAGACCAAACACTAAAAAATAGAAAAGAAAGTTTTCTAATAAAATGTTTCCCTTCAAACAAATAGAGCCTCAGTCAAAATTGAGTTTCATCTTTCCAAAGTACCCTCTCATCTTAGTAGAAATATAATCGGTCATTAAGGACCACATACTTCATAAATAATTACTCATTTGCATCTATGCATACCACTTAATTATGCATGCGTGCATCCCCTTGAACTTTGTTGCCCCCTAAACCAGGTTAACTATATATATCCTAAAATAAATTTCTGTAATTCTTTCTTCTATCATTCTTTTTCTTTGTTTTTAGTTCTCTCTCTAGCTTCTTTATTTGATAACTTCTAAGCTCCTTCCTTATCTTCACCATAGGCCAACTTTGAACTCCATCAACGCCACTTTCAATATCTTGATTGCTCATCTTTCATTCAACACTGGCGAGCCTTGACACGTGGAAGATTGCCACTTGCCAATGGAGCCAATGACCAAAAGAAATTTTTTGTAAAACAGCCTAGAGACGGGAGACTGGTGAGTGGAGGCAACGGACTACCACCACTGACCAAAGTCATGAAAACTGATAACATAGCTTCGGGTGAACGATTCTCTCCTGAGATTCTGGGCTTTATGCAGCTTGCTATAGATCAGGTAACGCCTGGCACGGCCGAATTGTATTACGTTGATGTGTTGATGTAATACTTGAGCTGAAGTTTGAGTCTGATTCCTTTGGTGCTATAATTGTGTGTGAACTTAAAGAATGTATAATTGAATTTGGACAAGAGACTTTGAATAAGTGTTAATTTGTAAGTATTGTCTGTGGATGCTTGGTAGTGCATCCATTGGTACTTGACATTACACGTTGCAAAATCAGCAACAATCCCTATAAGATATAAGTTTTTTCTCTCTTTTCATAGTTGGTAATTTATTGAAATAAGTAGCTGAAGTCTAGGTTTAAAGGAAAAACAAGCAAGGCAGAGTGCAACTAAGGGAAGTTGGGTGTACATTGGATGGTTTAGTCCCCTTTTCAGGCAAAAAACAGAGCCAATCCAGGTGCCGTGGGTTTGGAGGGAGGGAGGGATAAATTTGGGTGCTTTTCAGGTGTCTAGGAAATGTGGATGTGTAGTATGTACCTATCATAAAGATGTGCAGTGGGTGATAGGTTTGCCAGGACAATTAAATTGTCAGAAGCTTCAATCTCTGGGAAGGACTGTGTTAGGTTTCATAAGGCTTTTGAAGAGGCAAAACCAGAGAGGAATGAAGAAGATGCAATGAGATGGCAAGCCACCAGGAAAGGTGTTTGCTTGATGGTTGAATCCTTTTACCACCTTTTGACTTTAGCACCTAGGGAGAATTTAAAACCAAATTTACTTGAAGCACGAGAATAATGTGAACATTGGTTGTACTCATGGATAATTGGTTGGGTGGTTATTTTCTTTGGCCCTGTGGTGTGGATATGGAAAAAGAAAAAATACAAGAAACATGGAGTCTACATAAGTTATTCAGTAGAATAGAGACAAAATCACAAGATGCCGATTGTCAATTTCTGATTTGCGAGGGTTTCACAACAGTTTTAGGGATCTCTCTTTATCCTTATATGCCATAGCATTTGTAAAGGAAAATGACCCAGAAGCTAAAACTCCAGGAAGGTTCTTGAATGTTTGAGTGAAACCTCATTAACGAAAGAAAAGCCTCTGAGGTGCCAATGATAGGACATACTGGAACGAGCAACATGTAGTTTTTCAAATTGGTTCTTGTTTTTGCTGTGCTGTTGTTAGAGCCGTATCAGTTTAAATGTTAGGCGGGATTTGCATCTGTATTACAGGATGAGTATGCGATGATAACCATTGCTTGGAAGTTAGTGACCAGTATATTATATAGGACCGCAAGATCTTGATTATATAACTATGAGACATGCATTTGTTCCATTGGTAGCTGCATAATGATACTGAAACATTTTTACTGCAGGCAAAGTGATGTTGATTTTCTCTTGAATTTGCCTTTATGCATTCATGCACGCTTATCCTCATATTTTTTCTCCTAACAATTAACAAGATCTATTTCTTTGCTTGTATAAGGCAAAGCTTGCGTTGGATAGCCTTGAAGTTCCAGTTGGGTAAGATACTGGTTTTCAGTTACCAGGTGCATTGCGTATTTTTAATTAAGATAATTAGTATTTCAGTCTTAATTAGTGAATGATTTCAGATTGGACTCTTTGATTGAACAGCTGTGTGATTGTTGAGGATGGGAACGTTATTGCGGCAGGAAGAAACCGGACTAATGAGACACGAAATGTATGTTTATCAGTACTTCTCCACCCCGTTATATAGATTTTGGCCAACAGCACTTTGTTATTGTTCTAAATTGATAACTTCGAATTATCCACTTGTAGTTTATTGTCGATCATTTTATGTTTCTCCCTTAATATGTATTTATCAGATAATAAAAAAATAGCTGGTTAAATCTGTTAATAAGTTGAATATTCCATGCATTGTTAGGTTGTAAGGGCTTTTGTTCCCATTGCCCTTCATAAAATATGGCTACGGCTAACAATAACAATGATCTTGCTTTATTATGCACGATGTTTTATGTTTTTCATTTGCTGTTGTGCTATGTCTGTAACCATATTATGGTCTTTATCTACTTATGTGAAGTTCCTAAACATTGTTAGACCGTATGTAGCTAGACTTTTGTTATAGTTATATGGTGTAAAAATGCATTGCGACCATTTTATTGCCTTTTAAGATGTCAGAATCTGCTCCTTGGGCAGAGTTCCTCATACAATGGCCATTTACACAACTAGTTTAAGCCTGGTTCTGGTTGAGATCATCTCTTATCTAATAGAATATTTCTGTAATAATTTATAGTTATGAGGTGACATTACTATAGATGATTTTACGGATAGTAATGGATAGTTGATGCCAAAAATTTATGGCCCTGTTGGTATCTTGTGGAGCTTAATAAAAAAACAAAGGCACCTTGCTACGGGGGTATATTTAAAAATACTGTTAGAAAAGGTGGAGGTGGCTGATTCAATGAGAAGCCTCTTTTTCCATGTGAGATTCTCAGTAACTTCAAGTGACCAAAACTTGTTGACTTAATGTAGTATATGCCTTGATCATTCTTATATGTGCTCTTAATCAGTTAACTTAATGGAGAAAACACATTTCTCAAGAATTGCATTTCCAAAATTTATGTTGAAATTACACTATGAGCAACTGTCTCTTTGACAAAGCTCCTACGTTTTGATATGCTTGCTTTGTTTTTCTCCTTGTGCTTTCATAGGCAACAAGACATGCAGAGATGGAAGCTCTTGATGTTCTTCTTGTACAGTGGCAGGGGACTGGATTTACAGCTGCAGAAGTTGCAGAGAAGTTTGCAGCATGCTCCCTTTACGTGACATGTGAACCATGCATAATGTGTGCAGCAGCATTATCAATCATTGGTATATCTGTTGATCATACTGAAATAAAACTGAACTCTGCTAAAATTTGTTTATTTACAAATGATTGGATGACTCTTGCCCTTTTTAGGTATAAAGGAAGTATACTATGGTTGTGCAAATGATAAATTTGGAGGCTGTGGCTCAATACTGTCGTTGCATTCGAGTAGCTCTGAGGCATGCATTAGGTCAGTTTCTGAACTTGCTTTTGCTGCTGGTGTTGTATCTACATAGGTTTCACTTTGAAATTGTGACATGAAAATTGACAACTAAAGCTTACTGGAGGTTTCTGATTCCTTATGTTGATAATTGATGGATGCGGGTTCATAGCGATTGCATATGTTGTCGCGTGTCGAATATTGTAACATATAACCATTAAAATAAATGGAGGTTTATGGAAGTAATTTTCCACATTTTCAGTGCTTTCCTTCATCTAAATGGAAGAAAGTGGTGTTTCTGGAAGCATCAAGAAGTCAAGTTTATAATTATTCTTTCTTTTACTGCTTTGTTTCCTTTTTCTTAAATTCTTTGCGATTAGACATTTCCGTTTCTTTATTTGCCCTAAAAAGTTTACAGTTCTGGGAAGTGCCACAAGTTAAGCTAACATTAGTTTCTTTTTCCTTTTCCCTCTCCCCCTTGTTTCTTCATTTCTTCTTCCGGACTTTTTCACTAAAGCCAGATTCTTTGTTGTCTTTAATTTTATCGTGTTTTTAAATCAAAAATATGGTATCTTCAAAGAAGTATGATATTCTAGCTATGAGGAAATTTATGTTTTCTGATATGCCATAGGCAACGTACTTGATAAAGAAATCTCATTTTTTGTCTAATAGTTGCAATTCTCTTCTTGCATAAATGAGAGCATGTGCCTGCTAAATGGTGGGTATGGCTTGTGTTTCCAGTATGATTTTTTTATTTGTCTGCGCTGGAATGAGCTAACGTTTCATGTTTCCTAGGCTTGATGAGAGCTCATCAATTTTTTACTCCGACTTTGTTGACATAAAAAGTTAAAACGTAGTGAAAACAGGATCTGTTTCATTGTGATTTGAGCAGTACATGAAGTTGTGTAATCTCGATTATGGACATTGTTTTTCTTTCAAAGCATTAATTTTGAAAGAATAAGCTCAAGTACTGGGGGGAGAAGGAAGAGAGGTACTGACAATGCATCTAAACAAGAAGTTGAAAGGGAAAAAAACCATGAAATCTCTTACTTTAGAGCTTGAAATTTATGGTTATGTTGCAATTAATAATCTGATTATGAGTCAAAATTCTGTGATGCATCTGCCTTATTTATGAATGTTTCCAACTTTTTTTTCTTGTTTCTCTTGCAGCATTGGGAATTCTGGATCAAAGGGTTTCAAATGTTATGGAGGAATAATGGCATCAGAAGCCATTTCTTTTCTGCGAGATTTTTATGAACGAGGGAACCCTAATGGTATAAGTGGCAGTCAATCATTTTAACCAGTTGAAATGTCTATTTGAAAGAATGTTATTATACTGCAGTTTGCACCTATTTGCATTAGATAGCCTAATGGTATTTCATTTTCAATGGACCCATAGTTATAAGATACATTTTAAGAGGCTTCTATAAGCATAATAGAGAAATTCTACCTTTGAACCAAAGTTTTCTTTGAGCATTGTGCTTGCTGGCAACATCTCCTTGAGAGACCCTTGCTGAAAAATTTATCCTTTAGTGCCTAATACGGTGTTCTTCCTAGCATTGATCCCTTCCGTAATGGTTAAGAAGATTCAGGAAACCTCTTTATATTTCTACTTTTCAATCAATTCTCTCAAACCAGCAATAGACAGAACTGTAGATGGGGCTTTCGGTGATTGCAGATCTTACTGAACAACTCTCTCTCTCTCACTCTCTCTCTCTCTCTCACTTGCACACTCGTCCATAGGTAAATTGTTTGCTGCAGTGAAGATATGTTGTTGTATCCTTGGTCTGGAGAATTATCTGCACTCCCTGGTAAATAAAGCTGGCCCAATGGAATGTTTTGTAATGACTAAGGGCTAGTCAGATCGCAAGCATAGAACTAGTGGGTCATTGGTTGGATAAGAACCCATTCAGAAGTTTTCCCCATCAAGGATAAGGTGCTTAAGAGTGCTCATCTTGACATGGTGCATACACTTTTCCAGACTGATGCTCATTGAGTATAGTTGTCTGGGTGGAGCAGTGTTCAGCCTTATGATGATTGCTATGAATTGGTGTAGAATTGGCCTAGTAAACAAAAGGCAGAGTTTCAGACACCAATTTTTTTCTTTATTGGCTAATTTTCAGATGCCCTGCTATTATATGTCGCTTCCCTCTAGACTCAGTACACCTAGCTAGATTGCCATTTGAAAAATGGGATGTTATGTCCTTGGTTAAGGAAAAAGACGAAGTGCAGTACCTTAATGGTTGATAATCCATCAGTTAGACTCATTATTCCTGTTGTGAATTACTAAGCATAAATGGTTCTTGGTTGAGCAACTGTTGATCCATCAGTTAGACTCATAATTCCTATTGTGGATTACTAAGAATAAATGGTTCTTGGTCGAGCAACTGTGAGCAACTGTCCAATTTGTGCTTGTCAATTGCAAATATTTTCAAGAGACTGATTGGACCATAACCTTTTCATGCCTCTGCGATAATTAGTATGCTTTGGAAATGCATTATATGTAGAAAAGATGGTTAAATAATTTTTCTTTGCAATGATAACATCTAGTTGGTTCATGTTTTTTTCTTTGTTTTGTTGAACCTTGTTGCATGAAGTATCATATCTCTTCTCCTTTCTTCTCCTCCTTTTCCATTCATTTTCTATTTATGACATTGTGGAATCTATGATTTGTTCACATATATGTATGCTGAATGCTAATATTTGATTTCCAGCTCCAAAGCCTCACAGGTCACGGGTTACTCAGGCTTAAATTAGATCTATGTGCATTGATTCTTCCTGTTGAATTTTCTCATGCCTTTGCACTACTAGGTAAGACCTTTGAACTTATGATTCCTTGCTTTTCTGAACATCATGCATATCATGTAAAGATGGAACGATTATTGGTTACTTGTGCATATAACAAGTGTAGTGCATGGTGTGACCTTGCTGTATTTTAGCCTGTTAGCAACAGAATGGCATGGATTAGGGCCCTGGCAATGTTTCTTGCTGTGGCAGTATGGTATGATGCTCATGCGACTTTTAGGTATACCTACAGCCATAAATTCCCTTGTACAGTGTTTGTCAATGACAATGAGGCACTCTTAAGGTCTTAGAGATGAAGTTAGACAACATCCTTGTTCTTTGTCCTTATTGTTGGTTTATTTTGATTATTTTGTTCATTGTTCTTAATCCTGTCAGTTCATCTCTTTGTTCGACTAAAACCCAAAGTCAAACTCGCAGTTCAAGATAGTTCCCATTCTTAAGGTGAACTCATCGCAAAATTACTTTTAAACTATAGTTTTGTGACTCTTTGTATTCTACATTAAAGTGCAAATCTGGATGTGAGGTCATTGTTGCAGATTCTGGCATAGTAAGATTCTCTGCTGTTTGTGTGTGATCTCAGAAACAGTTAATGGTTATTATTTTGTCTCAAGATCTTAAGAAGTTGCATAATCATAGTGTGTTCAGGCAGCTCTTTAGGTAGAGAGATCCCTATGAATAATATTTACGGTGGTTAGCATTCTATGTATGGTATGAGGATGTTGTTAAACATCTAGAATTCCATAAAATGTCTTCAAATGATTTAGTGCACTCTGACTAACAATGCATGCACGCCATTTACTGCTTTTCCAATTACAGGATTTCACTAAGGACCTGATAAAGAAAGCGTGAATGTCCAGATCAGTTTTTGCCCCGATATTCATGTGTTTATTGAGGGTTGCAGCTGTGATCATATTGTAAGATAATTTATGGCAAAATCCTGTGTAGGCATAACTTTTTTATGCTAATTTTTGTCATCAACCTATTCTGTAATCAGGCTTGATTTTTTTTTCTAATGAGCTTTCGAGCTTTGAGGTAATTCTAGGCGTGCTATTTAGGTGTCTAAGCTTCTTAATTCTAGTATGTATCATGTGTCTAGCCACAGGCCCAAGCATGTCCTTCTTCGTGCCCCACCAATCAAATATCCCCTTGCATGTACAGGTTATATTCCAAGAGACAAGACTCCCAATCCTACGCAAACGAACCTCTTCCAAGCAACCTTGGCCCTTTGAGTAATTTCTGACCCTCTACGCAAATGCTGAGCATTTAATATCAACTTCTTTGGCATAGTAAAAATTTGACAATAAGAGTTTATCAAGCTGTAGATAATAACAAACTTGATCAGTTGGAATTATTCTAGTTGTAATCTTCCCAATCAAGGACCTACATTCTTTGTCCCTCAGTTGACCAGGGATAGAGGAAGAGCTAGAAATTTACAGACAGTTTTCCACTTTTAAAACAGCTATATTGAAGCGACTCGGCACTGTATCCATACTCATATCCGATAAAAAAAAAAAAAAAAAACTATTTTTCAAGATTCAGTTTCAACCTAGAGATGCTTTAAAATATATAATTAATATTACGAAAAACTTCAAACTCTAGTATACTCATGATAAATTTATCATAAATTAAGTTTTGACCACCAAAAACCCTTAATCAATATGCTTGTGACAATTTTACTTTAAATTAATTTTTTGACTACAAAAAATCCAAATTGAGTCAACTGTGTAAAAGACTTAGGGAGAAGAACATCTTCACTTGGAATGTTCAAAAGACTTAGGGAGAAGAACATCGTCACCTGGAATGTTCAAAAGACTTAGGGAGAAGAACATCGTCACCTGGAATGCCACTATTTGCAGGTGTGCACAACATGGCTGAGGGATGTGGCTATGGAGTTATTTAGCCAAATGATACGTGGATTGGTACAACCAGATGAGATCACACTCACGGGACTGCTTTCTTCCTGTAGTCATTTTGGGATGTTACAAAAGGGGAGATGCTTGTTTTGATATTTTAGTGAGAACACTTTCATTGAATTGAAGCATGAACATTATGCTTGTATGGTGGATGTGCTAGGACGATGTGGAAAGCTAGAGGAAGCAGAGGATTTTGTGAGAAACATGGCCCTTAAAACTAACTCCAAAGTGTGGCTTGCTTTGCTTAGTTCTTGCAGGATGCATTCTAACCTAGATTTGGCAGAAAGAGCTGAAAACTATATTCTTGACCTAGAACCATATTGTAGTGCTACTTATGTTTTACTGTCCAACTTCTATGCTTCTGCTAATAGATGGGGTGATGTCTCACGATTCAGAGTGACTATGAGGGATAAAGGGATTGTGAAGCAACCAGGTAGAAGTTGGGTTACTATAAAGGGGCAAAAGCATTTGTTTCTTTCCGGGGATAAATCCCACCCTTTGAGTAAGGACATATATTGAAAACTGAATTGGTTGAATATGAAGTTGAAGGAATTGGGTTATGTTCCAGATAAGAGGTTCTCTCCATGACGTGGAAGACGAACAGAAGGAAGAGTCATTATTTTACCATGGTGAAAGGCTTGCTGTTGCATTTCCATTAATTACTATTGCTGAGGGTAGTACGATAACTTTAATGAAGAATCTTCGCATTTGTGGGGATTGTCATTCTGCGGTTAAACTTATTGCAAAGGTTGTTGATCATGAGATTGTTGTGAGAGATTCCAGCCGCTTTCATCACTTCAGGAGTGGTAGTTTCTCTTGTGAGGATTATTGGTAGCAAGGGGATGAGGTTATATCTCCAGTTATGAACCTGTAAGCATCCTGAATTTACTCATTATGTCAAGGATTGATTAGAGTGGATTAGCTAACACAAGCACTAATTAATACAGGCTTGCTTTTATGATGTAATAGACAATGAATTCATGTGGAATCCATGGCTTTTTTTTTTTTTATCAGCTTTGGTTTAGTCTAGGAGGCTAAAGGAATTCAAGTATTTCTCAGCTGTATGAGTTGGGCATGTGGAAAGCTGGCGACTTGGGAGGAAATCTTGCATTGGATGGCATTGCCATCCACTGGTTCCATGCAGGGATTTCTGTTGAGAATTGAGTACTATCACTTTGCTAATGGCTTTGATCCCACCAGAAAAAAGAAGAAACTATCCATAAATGAGATATCCCTTTCGCAGAATTGAATTAAGTTAGAACCCGAGCCTTGAAATAGCTACTTTCATCTCTCGCAGAGAGAGATAGAAATTGTGGCATTTAGAAAGAAGTACTGCTTGGTAAAATAAAAGAAACCCACCCTAGAGAAGTAAGTACCACTTGGTAAAAGAAAAGAAGCCCACCCAAACAAAAGAAAGGTACCTTCCTTGCCTCCTCTTTTCTGATTTGGAATTGAAAGTTGGTCCTTTTCTGAAAAATCCCATCAACTCTTCTCCTCTATTACATTCTTTCAGTCTCTTCATCTCTTCATCAAGTTTAGGAGATACAACAAAAGCTTCTTCATCTCTGGTTGAAATTTGACTTCACCTAATTATCTCTCACAATTTTGCTAGATCTCTTGGACAAATCGACAGTATTGAGTGATGTTACTTTATTTGTGGTGCCAAAATTAGTACTCTCATGTTATTTGTGTTGTCCAAGTTGAGCAGATGTTAGTGATAGAAATTGATAGTCATAAGAACACAATAAAATCTCAGTGGTCTAGCACGATTGATCAGTTATCAATGCACCCTTATATATGGCATGGGAAGTGGAAAATATTTCTTTTAATAGTGATTAGTCAACTCTTCATTTTGTAATTTTCACTATCCTAAGAGGTCTGTCTCCCTAAGAGTTCTTTTGCTTTTCTAGTGGATTTTTTTTGTGTTGTGTGGGGTTGAAGTCCATTACTCTTGTGCCATCTATTTTCTTTCGTCTTGCTAATGTTTTGGCTTGGGCTCCCAATTGCCTGAGTCTTCCTGACCACAGTGGATTCATGTTGAAGATGAATTTCAGGTATCTCGGACAATAATATTGTGGCACTCCCTTTTAGGATTCCTTTTTTCTAATTATGAAAGTTGGATCTTAGTTCATATTCATGATGATGCATACTTGAAATTAGTTCGCTTGTTGCAGGTTCCGGGTCGTGCTTACCAAGTTCAACACTTTCCACGCATGTAATATGCTTGGCATTTCGTTTGAAGCCATGTGTGCTTTAAGAGAAAAGATTATGGTTTTTTAGTGGACTATTCATGTTCTTTGGTCTCCTTAAACTTGCACATTATGTCAAGACTGGAGAGTTGTCTCCCAAAATGTCTGCATAAACTATGTTAGATTTTTTTCTCCTTCTGTTTTACTTGGTCCACAAAATGCTGACACTCCTTGCCCTTGAGTTACTTTTTATCTTGCCGTTATGTTTAGAAAGCATGACTTCATTCTGGCCTTATTTGAAGAACTAGTTTTGTTTCAAGGTCGAGGTATAAAATTTGAAGAAGCCCGACTCTTTTGACATCTGGTAAGGAATGTTGTGATTCCTTGACTATTAGAAAGTACTGTTGTCATATGTAGGGTAAAACAGAGTTCTATCATTTGTTTACATGTGAATATGACTGATATCCAAGAGGTCTAGACTCATCATTCTTTAGAGTCGTGTCACGTTGTGATCTAATCGGCAATAAAGCTTTCTTCATATTCATGACTTGCTAGCTTGCATTAGATGTTTATAACATAGCATACATGTATGGCTGTGTGATGTATTTATTCCCTCCCACATGATTCATAAATTACAATGGTTACATTTTCAATGAAGGCTTCACAAGATAGTCATATAGACATATCTTGTGTCTTTTGCAATGTGGAAATGATAAAAGAGGTTTCATAGGAGAGTGATTTGACTATTTTGACTCGTGGCCTTTATTCCGGAAGAAATAGAAAGAGAAGCACGTAAGCAACTTTTTGAAGTACATGTAGAAGATTGTCATTAGGAGACGATTCTTATGACTAGTTTCCTTAGGACTTAATTTTTTTTTTCTTGTCAAAAGAACTCAATAGTTAATTACTTAAATTTTTAAGGGACTAGGAGTCTCAATAGTATGTTAATGGAGTCGGACCTAAAACTTGAATATGATGATCTTCCCCTAATGAGGGTGTTGTCTGAGCTATGTGTATCGGGAAGAATAGAGTTAATATTACATCTATAAGTATAAAATCTTACACGATTTATTGACATTTTCTAGGCATCTAGAATGCAACTTAACAAGCCTATTAACAACCATTAACAATTTTAAATGATAGTTTTTTACATTAGTTACAACCATGACTACTTGACTCCACCCGCAAATAGCTGTATGAAGAGATAAATCCCTCTTAGTCAAGAATGAGGCTAAATATTTAGTTATCTTCCGCACTCGCAGGAAAGTTTATGATGGTAATAGGTGAATGGGGTGCCCATACAGTCTGTGCAGAGCCTTTTTATTGCTTGCTGAATAAGACATTTTTCCCCACAACTCATTGGGAATAATTTCAACTTTTATGTAAATAATATTTTCATACCTTTTTTAGTTGTATTTTTAATCATTCTTGCAAAGTAAATGAATACATGTAACTAATACATAACTGAAATAGCTATCCGCTTTTCAAACCCGCAGTACTAACCATCTCTCTGCAGCATATCCGTAATGTTTCCACCCTTCTCTCTTACTTCACTTCGGACTCATTTAAGGTGTTGAAGGGAATGGAGCAAGAAATCTTCAATCAATTCATGAAACGGAGTTGTCATTTCTTTCAAATTGATCGAATCAGGAACTCCCTACAGCATCGAAGTTCACAAAAGTAGGTCCCAAGGCCGAGACACTCGACTAGGCAGTTGAAGCATTGAAAAGGGAAACAAGTGACATCGAGGAAAGGGTGGATCTTATTCAGCGAAGATTGTGATGCCAAGAAGTGCTGAGGGATCGGAGGACAAATTTGAAGCTGGTTTGTATTCCATGCTCCCTATGCTCCTCCATTTCACGTCGGAGGGTGAGTTGAAGTTGGAAGAAAATGAAGGCCTTGTTTGGTAATTAGCTAATTCTTGACTATTTCTGTGTTTTTGTTTATTGGGACAAAAAAGGAAAAAAAAAAAAATCGGTTGGTTACGCCAGCTAATTTTTTTATTTCCAGAAACAGATTAGTGGTCATAGAAAAGATTTGGAATAAAACTAAGAAGTTGAAAAAAAAATTACTTTTTTGTTCTCAAGAAATTTTTTTGAAACCAAGATATATTTTTTTTCTTTTCTTCTTTTTCCTCCTCTAATCAGTTGCCGACCTTAGTGATGGTTGGCAACCTCGCTGGAGCCTTGCTAGCCCTCACCATGGTTGGGCGAGGCCGACCTCGACAAGGGCTAACAAGGTCCCTTAAGGCTCGATGATCAGCTAGAGGAGGAAGAAGAGAAGAGGAAAAAAAGAAAAGAAAAAAATCTCAAATTCCAAGTCACAAAAAATAAAATAAAATTGAAGGTTGTACTAAACGCATTCATGTTCTTTTTCTATTCTAGAAATAAAAATTATGTGCAGTTACTAAATGCGTTTGAATACTCAAACACTCGTTTAGAGAACCAAATTAGAAAAAAAAAAATTAGCGGAAATTGTTCTCAAGAATAGAATGGTTACCTAGTGCCGTTTGGTAACATTCTGGAGAACACCTGCTTTTTTTTCTGTTCTTTTGTTCCCCGGAACAAAAATAGAAAAAACACATTTTGCAATTTTTATTTATTTATTTCTAGGAACAATTTGTTTCCGAGAATAGATTTAGAACAGAAACAATAAAAAAAAATTGTTTCTTGTTCTCAAGGACAACTAAAGAAATAAGTTTTTCTTTTTTTCCTTTTCTTTTCTTTCTTCCTTTCTTCTTTCCTAATTGGTCACCGGCCTGGTGACCGGTCAGACAAGGTCTGGCGACCTCATTGACCCTTGGTGAGGTCACCCTGAGCTGCTAGCCATCGATGAGGCTTGAGGGAGCCTCACTGTGGCTGGGTGAGGCCCCCCAAGCCTCGCTGTGGCTGGGCGAGGCTCGACCTTGCATAGATCTAGCGAGGCCGAGCCTCGCCCAGCCACCGCGAGGTCGGCGTCGCTTAAGTTGGCGTCGTCTGGCCTCTCGGTGGCCATGCGAGGCTCATGGGGGCATCGCCCAACCACAGCAAGGTTGACCTCGCTTAGCCACGATAAGGCTCGACCTTGCTCGAACACCGCAAGGCTGACATCACTGTGGCTAGGCGAGGTCAAGCCTTGCCGGTGGCCGAGCGAGGCTCGGGGGGACCTCGCCGGCCACCAGCGAGGCTCCCCTGAGGTTGACCTCATCTGGCCGGTCGCCAGCCGGCGACCGACTAAGAGGAAGGAGAAGGAAAAAAAAAAGAAAAATGTAATAAAATTATTAATATATTGAAAGAAATTTTAAGTCACAACAATTTTTGGGTTGTACCAAACGTGTTTTTGTTCTCGGAATTTTTTTTTTAAGGTTACCAAACGTCTTAAAATGTTCAGAAACTATTTTTGAGAACAGAAAAAAAAAAAGTGCTTTTGAAAAGAAACTGTTATTGGGAACAGTAAACGTTACCATATGCATCCCAAATGCACTTGAAGAGTTCAAGATCTGTCTGAAACCTCTATTTAACAGGGCAAACACCAACTCGAATGCTATCACGATGGACTGATGAAGATCCACAATGAATGAAGACGAGATGGAAGGGGAATCGCTGTTCTCGCTGTTGATCAGCAAACATTTTGATTGATTTCTCTAGCAAAATCAAGAAATAATGCTTTTCAAGAATTGCATGATGCTGCAGAACCACTGGTGTCATGGAGACGGTGTAGAGGTCTGAGGATGAAAGTGTGAAGCAATGGGTGATGCCACGATAAAATGAAGTCGAAGGAATTGAAGGTAAGCGTGACGTGAGGGTCAATGTGTTGGTATGCATTTTTAGTATTTTCTTTTAAAAAATTACGGCATATATCATCGGCATAAAAAGGATTTACAAAAGTGGCTTTATATTTACACCTTTAGAGGATACTACGTCCTAACATTAATTATGAATTCGTGGACTATGTAAAATTTCCTATAACTGATGTGTACTACATATTTCTGATTTCTTTTTCTCCCTCTTTTGTTCTTTACCTCTGTGATAATCAAGATTCAAGATGACTCGAATTTATACAATGACCGGGTCGGGGAGAGACCGGTAATTTTAGAGAACTTGTCACGTGGTTCGCATGGGATTCTTTGGTAAAAGAGTTGGCAAAATATTTTCACCCATTATAAATGGATTGAAAAGGGTTTTAAAAACAAAGCGCGGTTATAAATGGATCTAAATGGGTTTACCTCATGCTTATAAAACAACACATTTTAATTGGGTTGTTCTACTGCTTTTTAGCTGTTGGGGCCATGCACATTGCAGCCCACATGTATGCTACTCAGAAAAAATTTGCTTCTGCACATATTAATATTATATGATCGGTTTTGCCCCCGACTGAGGTGAGCTTGTTTCAATACGCTTACAAACAATATGAGCTTTTTTATATTTTCAAATTTGTAAACGACAAAAATATCCTTAATTTTTTAAATATCATGATAGAAAATGACACACACACACACACACATATATATGTATGCCGATATCGTTTATGTGAGTCACAATATTAAATAAATAAGTACATTTAATATATGCATTCTTTTCTTTTTACGTTCAACTCTTTCAGATTCTTTGATTATGAGATCATTTTACTTAATTTGGTTTTTCTCATTTATTAGAATAAAAGTTCTAAGTTATTATACGATAGTTAATTCAATTATAAACTCTTCAATTTGTCAACTTTTGTCCTAAATCTTTTGATCATTTACCAATTTTGGCCGTAAATCATTATTACATTAACTCTGCCACAAATTCAGAGTTGAGTCACTCCCTCTCTTCAAACTTCAAACTGCCACTTTTTTCTTTGTTTTTATTTTTATTATTTTTTTTATTTTTTTGGTCAACTTTTTTTCGTTACTTTGCTCATCTTCAAAATTACATTTAAAATTATTTTGTATTTTGACCACAAATTATTATTTATGGGTAATGCCTTTGGTTTTAAAAAAAAAAAAAATCTAAACTTTCCTGCTCAGCTGGACTTCACACGTTGTAGTAACGAAACAAAATTTGGACGTGTCAATCTCAGCTCAACTTGATTCAAATTACTGGCTTGGATTTGTTCCCAAGAAATTCAAGGATGATAATTTACATTAAGAATTTATGATCTTCCACAGACTAAGTTCAATTTTTGTGGTAATCGCTGAACAAATTCCTCTTCACCTATAAATTAGAACATTGAATACAAATTGGAATTCATCTGTTGACGAAGGGAAACACAATTTTAAATATGGTCCGCTTGCACTGTTACAATCATCCCCCTCGTTTGAAAATTTTATTTTACAAATACGATTTACCATGGACTATTGGATCATACAAATTAGATACATAGGGGTCTCATACAATAAT
Organism: Eucalyptus caleyi; assembly: GCA_014182885.2. Classification (NCBI taxonomy): domain Eukaryota; kingdom Viridiplantae; phylum Streptophyta; class Magnoliopsida; order Myrtales; family Myrtaceae; genus Eucalyptus; species Eucalyptus caleyi. The sequence continues at coordinate 36,136,192 of CM024470.2, read as the reverse complement.
CATCCTTTTAACAATTGAGATTTAATGGATTGAATTTAGATGTGATATTATTATGGTCGGATTCTAGAAACCAACCCTTATGCATTAGTGGTACAATCATCTATTGAACATAAATATTGAGTGAACTAAGTGCATAAACAAAATTGACTTTGAATCGTCCAAAATACTAGTCTCAATACGAATGTCCTCAACTTTTATGATTCAGATCTAGTTTACCACATATTTTCACCTAGTAATACGTTACTTATTAGACCCTAAAACTTGCCTCAACATTGGACTTATGGTAGTGGCATATGGCACTTTTAATGAGAGCTTAAAATTGTCCAAACTTCGAAGTCATTTTTTTTTTTTTTTTTAAACTTTGAAGCCATATTGAAGCGACAGAATAATTGCAAGAGGGACGTGCATGCCCAAAAAGAGAGACCGTTGAGTGCTCCAAAAACATTCATAATTTTTTTTTTTTTTTTTTTTTTTTTTGCTTTAGAGGAAATTTAAAAGTTCATAGCACTTGATATAAAATAGTTACTTGGGTGGTTGATCACAAGATGCTTTGAAAGCATCTAACAATTTCTCAGAAAACTATTGTGGATGAGTTGTTGCTGGCTCATTTATTTAATAGATTGGTTTAAAAGCATATCCATTTTTTGGAGTACCAATATATGTCACTTTATATAAGTCCGATTCATCTTCTTACCCTTTAAATTTTTCTTTATGATCGAGAATGGAGAATTTAAATATAAACATGATCAGTAATGTTGATTCACAAAATTCAACATAGGACATTATATGTAATTAACAATTTCATTATACCATTTTCTATGAACTTTTTTTATTTGTAATTTCAATCTCCAAAAGACTTGAGTTATGTAATAAACGAAATGTAAGCTATTTATAAGCCACATATAGAGACAACCCTAATGAGATTTTTTTTTTTTTTTTTTTTTTTACTTAAAGTGAAATTTTCTCATATTGGATATTTTAGAGTGCACAAAGCCTAAAACTTCACAATATCTGCACAGCAATTTATTTGCTTGATAATATACAACATGGGAATCTATAATGCTTCTTTTTAGGAGACTGAAAACCACTCACAGAAAAGAAGATTCTAAAACAAAGAGTATGACAACTATAATACGTAAAGAAGATGTTTAAATGTTCTTGGAGAATTTTGATATGATGGTAGATCTTCCATATTATAATAAGAAGAATTTTGTGTAATTTTGAGTTTTCAAATATAATTTCCATATTTTAATGGAAAACTATAGTCTATTTCGGCATCAATACACACATGATTTTCCAGATCCATCATTTCTCACGAACTTGTCGGTCCAAAGGCCTGTCGACGACGACGTTACTGGAGGTGGAATAAATCCAAGCCGAATCACGTGAACGCACGAACATTAAAAGATGCTTCACAATAATGACTAAAGAGCACAAACAAGTGGCTCTCGATTAAATAAACATCCTTTGTTTCAAAACCCAATATCGTTGCACATTTTGCCACCACAGAATGGCAAGAAATCAATCGATCGATTAAATTAATTAATTGGTGTCCAGTCCACGAAGCTGGTATGCGGTCTTTAATGAAAACGAGTCCATGTGTTCATACCTATTAAATATCTTGGTTCATACTCTCTTTTTTTTTTTTTTTTTTTTTCGATCCTATGCTATTCCTACTCTAATTCTCACTCTTAAACTTTAGCCCTGCCTCCTTACAGGGTGTGGGAGTCGAAACCCACTTATGAAACTAAATCGTCCCCACCCCAACTCTCCCTAAGAAGGTGGGGATTCAAACCCCCTACCCCCCTTCCATGTTGGAAGTGTGGCATCTTGGTTTATACTTTTTTTTTGGTCGAAACTTGGTTCATACTTAAATAGCATGTTTTTCCAAAGTTTTACTATTATTAATAGATCGAACATTATTTTTTGCTGGTACACTTGCTTGTGCACGCAATTATATATGTCCTGAGCAATCATGTTGTAAATTATTATATAGGAAGGAAAAACTTCTCAAAGGTGTGGATGAAATTTCGAGGAAGCTGGCAAAGTGGTTTTATTAGCGAGCTGATGACCTAGATCATGATAATCCACCAACCTAAAGTTGTTTGTCGGTTTATGCAATGATTGAGTCCAGTAGGACCAATACCGATCTATAATATTCACTACTTTTGTTGGCCAACATAAAGCTCGGGTCACTTTGACAATCCAAATAACGTGTGTAGTGGTCTTCATTCAAAATAAGTACATGTGTTCACACCGTTAGATGTCTTGATATATCCTTAAGCACCATCATTTGCTGAAGTACTAAAACAAGTCATGCATCTTTGTACTCTGGTATAAGAATTAATCAACAAAAAGTCCAACCGGTGAACAAATTGCCTGGTAAAACACTGCTCCAAATCTTAAGCTGGTACTCGTTGCTTATTGTTAAACTTTATCGTCCAATAGTGTCTTCATTGAAACCAAAAAAAGAAATGAGACGTCTTCTTGAGTTTTAGAGGCATGGATCTGTGCAACAACTCCTTCGGTCATCTCTACAAAAACTCCTTTGGTCATCTCTCCAAAACTCTAGAGCAAAATGGAATAAATATTTTTGTTGATAGCAAGGAACTGAGGAAGGGAGATCAAATATTGCTAGCACTTATGAAGGCCAACGAGTAATCGTGCATTGTAATCATGGTTTTCTTGGAGTATTAAGCTTTATTTTGATTATGAATAACATTTCATTGTCAAAATCATGGCACTAATATATATAAGATTTTTTTAATTCTTGTAACTTGTAAGTATCAACGAAACCAATCAATTCTTGATTACTACAATGAGTCATATTTCCCATTAAGAGAGCTTTGATTTAAAATCTTGACTTTACTCAGCCGTAGAACCATTTGAGGAAAAAGAAAGTGGAAAAAGATTTGTATGACGATCCTTAAAATGAAATATATCTTTTAATATATCATCAAGTAGTTGAAATGCTATTATAACACGGTTCAAATGCTATTCATGTAATTTCCCTGAATATTCACATATCCTATATTTCTAGTAGGCTAACATTGCTTTTGTTTATACACACATAAATCCACCATTTCTCTTAAGTTTGTAGGTCCGACGGCTTGTCGACGACCATGTTATACGAGATGGAGTAAATGCAAGCCGAATCACATGTTCATGCTTAATGAAATTAATAAAAGATGCTTCGCAATAAAGAAGAGAAGATAACATAAAAGTGGCTCTTGATTATAGATAGATTATCGGAACGATACCCAAAATATTTTACTGAACGACATTGGTGCACATGGTGCCACCACATATTTCATAGCATCTTTCATTTTATGATGACAAGTAATTAATTAATTAATTAATTAATTAATTAGTATCCGGCCACGAATGTAGAGATACATTGATCATCACTCACAAATTTGCCATTAAAGACTCTGCGTAAATAAAGCCAACCAAGATATATCATATCACTTAGCTATGATCTACTTACGTTGTGCATATAATTAGTTGCGTAGCTGATCCAATGATGCTTTGAAAACATCTAACGTTTGCTCGCAGCACGAAAAAAGAAGAAAAAAAGAAGAAGAAGAAGCTATTGTGGATGAGCTGTTGCTGAACTATTTATTTAATAAATTGGTTAAAATAGCGTTCCATATTTATAATATCAATATATGTCATTTTGTGTAATTCATCTTCTCGATTGCGTTTCTATGATTGAGAATGAAAAATTCAAACATAAATGGGAGTAAAAACTCTAGATTGTCTACAATGTTTTCTTTTTTGGGTAAAGATAAGAAATGTATAGATTTTGCAGAATAGATTGTCTACAACGTTGATCCTCATAAATTTAATTTTATTAATTTATTCTTGAGTCCACAATACTTTTTATTTTTATTTGGAATTAGAATGTTCGAATGATTTGAGGTATGTGATGAAGAAAAAATGGAAACTATTTATAAACCATATATAGAGCCTACTCTAACGAGATTTTTTTTTTTTTAATCATTAGAGAGGTTTCTAATGAGATTTTTTTTAACCATTAGAAAGATTTTCTCATATCGTATATCTTAAGTATGCACAAAGCCTAAAATTTTACAAGACTTGAGCACCATTTGTTTGCTCGACGATATACAAAATGAGAATAGATTACGCTTCTTTTTTAAGAATGTAAATCATTCACAAACATTAATATATGAAAGGAAAACTCTAGGACAAAGAGTATGGCAATTATTATACGTAATGAAGATGGTTGAATGATCTTTCAAAATTTAATATGATGGTAAATTATTTATGTCATAATAAGAAGAATTTGTGTAATTTGAAGTTTTGAAATGTAATTTCTATATTGTAATTTTTCGATATATTATCTAGGTACTTTTGAAATGATGCACTAAAATGTTTATTTTAAAAGAAGTAACGCTTAAATTTACCAATATCCTTCATATATTTTCTTATCTAAATACTTACTAAAATGATTTGTGAAAGATTAGAACGGTATTTATAGTTTTCGTTACGTTTTGAATAATAACCGAAACAAATCCTTCAATTCCCGTGCATAGCATGGGCTTAACGCTTTTTGGCTGGGGAATAGTTTCTTTTCAGAAATAGTTCTTTTCTATTTCTACTCCAGGGAACAATTTCTGAGTAAAATAAGGTGTTTGGAAACTACACAAAATTTCTATTCTTGAAATAGAAAAATAATAGAAATGCGTTTGGTACGAAACAGTTTCTTTTTTATATTTATTCGTTTTTTATTCTTGCTCACGGATTGCTGACTGTCGACCGCCCGTCGCCGCCGCCCATAGTCGCTCACTGACAACCGGCCGCCACTGCTCGTCGCCGCCCACCATCGCCATTGCACGACCGCCGGCCACTGATCGTCATCGCCAACCTCTGCCGCACAGCCCATCGACCGCTAGAGGGCAGCGATGGGTGGCGGCGACGGCAGAGGCTATCGTGGTGATGAAGGCGGCGTTCGGCAGTCAGTGGCGGCGGCAATGGTTGATGGCGGCTAGCGGTCAGCAGCGGTGGTCGGCGAGCAACGGGCAACGATCGACGGTGCCTCCGAGCGGTTGGAGGTGGCTGCGACAAGAGAGAAGAACAAAAGAAAAAAAAATTGGCTTATTTCTAAAAATTGTTCCCAGGAACAAGAAGCTACTTTTTTTTTGTTTTTTGTTTTTGTTCCAAATCTATTTCCGAAAACAAAAAAATAGAGAAATTGTTCCGGGGAACAAAAGTTTTATCAAACGAATTTCTGTTCTTTTTTTGTTCTGGGGAACAAAAGAACAGAAATCAAGAGGAATGCAAATGTTACCATGCAAGCCTTTAGTGTCACATAATCATGTGGCGTACATGGATAAAGATGAAAGAATAAATAGAAAAGTTCAGTTCTTTAAGTAGCACTAGAATCAACCATTGGGTTTACCCCTGTGGCCATTCTTCTAACATGGAAGGGGGAGGTGAGGGGTTTAAATCCCATATGGTGGGGACGATTTAGTTTCAAGTGTGGATTTCGATTCCCACGCCCTGCAAGGAGGTAGGGCAAAAGTCTGAAAGTGAGAGTTAGAGTAGACGTAGAGTAGGATCGACAAAAAAAAAGTAGCATTAAAATCTAAAAATTCAGCCAATAAACATGAAGATCTAAGTTTTTTTTTTTTTTTTTTTGGTAGGCAGGTGGTTAACCGCCCATTTAGTTAGTGAAGATATTATCAATTTTTTTCATTTTTATTTCATATAAACATGATAATTATATGTTTTATATCCAAAATTCATATAAAAAATGGATAAAAATAGCAAGAGTACCATAACTTTCATTTAGCACTCAATTGAGTGCCATGACCTTTTTTTTTTCCTTTTTCGCTCATTTAAGAGCCACAAATTTGAAAAGTTGATCACTTGAGTGCCGTCAGCGATTTGTCTCGTTAGAAAATCTGATGTGAATGCCAGTCGTCCTACGTGACTTTGTTGGAGTTAACATGGACAATTTTGATGATATTTTAATATTTTTTAATATTTGAAATTATATTTATTATTATTATTTCAAATATTTAATTTTCTTTCCCCCTTTTTAGGGTTGGCAATGAATGCCTCACCCAAATCTAGCTACAATGCCCCAGGTGAGGTCCTTCATGGCCGAAGGCGAGGACCACCTCACCTAGATTTGGCCATGGAGGCTTTGGGTGAGGGCATTGTGACCTTGTCGTCCATGGGTGACTCTACCTCGCATAGATCTAGCTCGACTTTACAACCTTGCCTATGGTTAGCGAGGCGGTCATTGCTTGCGTTGACAAGGCAGCCCTTGCCTAGATTGGGAAAGGGTTTTGTGATTGATGAGGGTCCCCAATGACTCTCACCGGCCCCTAAAAAAATAGTAAAATAAAAGAAAAACAAAAAAATTCGAAAAAAATTTTAAAAAATTAAAAAAAAATCCATGTAGGATCATTTATTAGAACTGACATTCAAATAATTGAATTTTCTTCAATATGACACTTAAGAGAGCAAAAAAAAAAAAAAAAAAAAATTATGATACTCAAATGAACGCCGTATGAAATTACAGTACTCCTTTTCTTCTCCCGAATTTGAGGGAATGATTCTATAAAGGACGAAGCCTTTAACAAAAACCAAACATTTGATAAATATCTAACATTTCGTCACATTATGTATTCACAAAACTCAAAAATCCAAACCATTTTCAAGAGAAATTCACAAGTTCTCTCAGTTTACTATTATTTATTTGGTAAGTGTCATTGTAGGTCACCCATTAATACTGTCCACCTCTCCTCATTTACTCTTCTTCGTTCTTGTGACATAGAATGGTGATAAAAGGGAAGAACAAAGTTACGGCTAACCAAGTAACAACTATCATTATTTCTATGACATCAAGTAACAAACAATGCAATTTTAGAAAAATGTATCGATCATTTGGATCGTTAAAGTTGTACCAACGGATATTTTCAAATAACATGAATACTCCATATATTCCCCCATAAGTTAATGCATCACATAATATACATCATAACATAAAATATATAGTAGATATATATCAATACCGATCACTCGAGTCAAGAAAGCCCATGGTCACGTTTCACCAAATAATAAAATCTGAATATATATATATATATATAGATATATATATGTATATATTATTAATAACGGCCCAAGTTATAATTTTTCTCAAGCATATTGTTGTAAAAGCCATTGAGCAATTGCGTGCAAACTGTTATAAGTCAAGACCACCAGTACACAGGTCAAAAAACCTAGATTTAATTGATTCATGAGACTATGATCACAAGAATTGTGAAAGAGGGTTAGTGTAATCTCTCTCTCTCTCTCTCTCTCTCTCTCTCTCTCTCTCTCTCCTGGCCTGTGAGTATACAATCACACAACAAACTTTTCACAATAGATATAATAATTTCACTTGCTCAAGCTCGAGTAGTAGCTTGAGCAAGTGAAAAGAAGAAGCTCGAGTAGTAGATGTAATGGTTACAATCTGTCTTTGCATCGGGCAACGCATTGTTTTCGTTAATAATTTCATTTCACTACCAGGATCAGTGCACTGATCTGTACACGATTTTGTTATTCTGGTAACTTGTACCTATTAACGAAACAATTCAATTCATAATTGGTACCATGAGCCACATTTTCCATTAAGAGAGCTTTTAACAAAAATCCTTGACTTTTTGTAGAAAAAGATTTGTGTCACGAATCTTAGTATGAAATATACTGGTAGTTCAAGCGCTATTATAACACGGCTCAAATATTATTCGTATAATTTTTCATAAACATTCACATATCCTAAATTCCTAGAAGGCTAACGTTGTTTTTCTGTATTCACACATGATTATCATTTCTCACACTTTTGTCGGTCCAATGGCGTGTCTCCAAGCCGAATCACATGTATGCACGATATATTATTCAGAGATTCTTCACGGTAGAGACTAGAAGACAACACACAATTGACCGTCAAACCTACCATCTTGGTGCACATGGTGCTACCACAGATTTTATAGAACTTTTCATTTGATAATGACAAGGAATTAATATATCAATTAGTGTCCGGTCCACTAATATAGAGGTACATCGATTATCACTAAAAAATTCGCCACATACATCAAGCTAACCAAGATAATATACCTTGATTGAAAGCATATCATATCACTTAGCTATGACATACTTAAATTTTGCATATATAATTATGTATTTTATGAGCATGCGTTAGATTATTAATTAGCAAAGAGGAAATAACTACTCAAAGATCGGGAACGCCATTTCTAAGAAGCCGTCAAAGTTTGTCTTATTAGTAAGCCTTTCTCAAAAGCTAATCTAATGAGAGGCAATGCTTCATTTTCCATGTAATGAAAAGAAAAATGAAGACTAAACAGATGAAAGTCATTCCCACGAAACTGATAATTAATTAAAAGTTTATCTCATGTTGACGGATCGAGTGCACCAACAATCTAACAATAAAATAAATATGCAACAAAGAAACTTGTTTCAATAAGAGAATCTGAAACGTCGTGGTATGTAGTCTTAAAGGAAAGTAAGTCCATGTGTTTATACCTATCAGACATCCCGGTCCATTCTTATGCACCACGATTTTCAGAAGGTTTCTACTATTATTAATAGAATATTATTCTTTTTCTGATATACTTAATTGTGCATAAATTATATTTTTTTGAGTCATCATGTGTTCAATTATTATTTAGCAAAGAAGAAACAATTACTTCGAGGTTGGGGATCCCATTTTGAGGAAGCCAGTAAACTATAATTTATTAGGAAGCCTATGACTTGATCACGGCAATACACGACTCTAAAGTTGTTTGTTAATTCATGCAATAAGTGAGTCCACTAGACCCAGTAGCGATCTATTCTAATCACCACTTTTGTCAGTCATGGCTTGTTGACTAGTCTAGTTTATCAACAATTTAACAATGATTCCAACATCAAACAAAACAAATTTTGTGTCAATCAGCCAATCCGAATAACGCCACCATATGTGGTATTAGGTGAAAATAAATCCATGTGTTCACACCTATTAGATAAATTAGTCCATCCTTAAGCATCATTATTTTCCAAATTTCTACTATTATAAATAGACTAAATATTATTCTTTTGCTGTTACACTTGATTGTGAGTGTTATTATATATGTCTTGATGGGTCATGCGATAAATTATTATACAGCAAGGAAAAAACAACTTCTCAAAAGTTGGGAATGAAATTTCGAGGAAGCCAACAAAGTAGTTTTTATTAGTGAGCCTATGACTCAGATCACAAGAATCCACCACCCTAAAGTTATTTCGTCGGTTTGTACAATAATTTTGTTAGCCTTGTAGAAGCTTGTGTCAATAAGATAATTTGAATAATGCAGTGGTACGCAGATTGTAGTTAAAATAAGTCCTTGCGTTCACATCTTTAGATGTCCTGGTCCATCCTTAAGTGCCACAATTTTCCACAGTACTAAAAAAAAGTCATGCATCCCTATCCTCTAGTATAAGAATAAATCAACAAGAAGATCAAGTGGTGAACAAACTACTTGAAAACACTTAATCAAATCTTAAGCTAATAGCCATTGCTGATTGTTGAAATCCTTCATTCAATAGCTTCTTCATTGAAACCCAAAAATTTTTACGTCTTCTTGAATTTTAGAGGCACAGACCTACATAACAACTTCATTGCCAATCTCTACCATGCTTTACACCAGATTGGAATGTACACTTTCTTGGATAGCGAGGAACTGTAAAACAAATCCTACAACGAAGAGTACGGATACTATAATACATAACAAGATTGTTGAAATGATTTGAGAAACTCGATATGACGGTAAATTTTCTACACCATAGTAAGAACTTAGTGTGACTTTAAGTTTTGATATGTCATTTCTATGTTTGGATTTTTCAATATATATCTAGATACGTGTGAAAGATCCAACGAAATGTTTATTATTACAAGGTTTAGCACATAATTTTGCCAGAGTTATCCTTCATATAATTTGTTATCTAAAAAGTTACTACAATGATTTACAAAATGTTAGTGCTGTTTTAATGGTGTTCATTATGTTTTTAAAAATCAGCAAAAAAAATTAATTGTTCGATTGTGGGCGTCCCTCACCCGAGGCCAGTGAGGATGGTCCTTGCTTGAGGTTGGTGACCTCCGCCAGCTATTGATGAGGCTCAGTGATGGTTGGTGAAGGGAAAAAGAAAATGGTTCATAAAATTTGAAAAAAAAAAAAAAGAATTGCAAGTCAACATAGCGCTGGCCGTATCACACATGACTAAATTGGCAAGTTGTCAAAAAGTTTAAAATTAAATTAGTACAAGTGAAAGTTTATGACTAAATTGGTCGTTGTACAATAGGTTTGTGATTTTTTTGGACAATTTTCTCATAAAAACGACAATTAGAATACTTTTGTGAACTGCAAATTATAAACTACACAAGTACCCAATTTAATCTAAAAGCAAATTTAACGCAACGGAAGCTTGCTGGACGAAGCAAAAACATGCAAGCAAACAAACAACGAGGTCACTCCAAAATACTTGGAGGGGCCGAACATGGACGAAACATAAACCGTCTAATACAATCAGACAAAGGGAACAGTTAGGCACCATGATTCATCTCCAGACAAGTTCATGTGCAGGAAATTAAACATAGCAAATTTCATATCAAAATAACATGAGAAGTGTATCCTACACCTTTTGACTCTCAAGTTTTTTCCTTCCACTCACCAGTTTCTAATCTTATCTGATTCTGATTTTCCATTACTTTCCTACTTCTTAGTAAAAATCTCCCTTTTTGGATTCCCTAGCCACCGAAAGCCATCGCCCCTCGAAGCTCGCGATCAGTTTTGTTTTATTAAAGAGTCCCCATTTCTTGTATTTCTCTCTTTTCAAAAAAGAATCACCGAATCTTTCCCTCGTTCTGTCTCCGAAGCTCTCGGTTGGATTTTCCTCAATCAATCATCGAATGACCCGCTTCCCCTTTTCCCCCTGTTCTCTCATCCCTGGACAGCTCACTTGACCGAATCAATCTTTACAAACTCCAGATTGCCTCATTCGCTGTCTTTTGGCCATCGACCGAGGGTCCCTCTGTGAGTGTTTGGTCATGTTTGATTATTTTGTGTAATCCAAATCTCTTGATCCTGTTTTGCTCCTTCAAAAATCCTCCGCAAAAACCGGTTGATTTTTCGTAGTAGTCCGCCAACTTGGCCAGCCTCAACTCATCTAGCCCTCATCTTGAAGTTCTTTGATCCAAAATTCCACAATTCTCGCTATCATGAAATTGAAGCTAACTCCCACGATTTTGGAGTCTTGAATTCTAGTTAATCTCGTATGTCAAGCCATTCATTGGGCCAATTAAAATGAAGAAGTTCATAGTTAAGCCCCTGTTTTATTTGATGCAAACAAGCTTTGTTTAAGGATCCAATCGCATGCTATTGACGAACTCAACTTTTAGTTTTCTCATTAAATGAATGAAGAGTCTCCAAACAAAAATTTATGTGTCACTACAAGATTAGAGGTGCAAATTTTGACAAATCGACTCTTTTGACATTTGGTGGTGAATATTGTGATTATTTGGCTATTAGAAAGTATTGTTGTCATATGTATTATATATCATTTAAGTAGTCGTGTTATATTATTACTTAGTAAAGAAGAAATCATTCCGAGTTGGGGATGCCTTTTCGAGGAAGCCAGCAATGTATTATATATCCCTTCTTTAGCACCATGTTTGTCCAAAGTTTTACTATTATTAATAGATCTACAAATTATTTTTTCTGGGATACTTGATTGTGCGGATAATTATATATGTCTTGGATAGTCATATGACAAATTATTATATAGCAAAACTACTTCTCGGAGGTTGGGGAATGAAATTTCGAGGAAGACCACCAAAGTTGTTTATATAAGCGAGCCCGCGACCAAAGTTGTTTGTCGGTTTGTGATCTGTTACTATTTCCTACTTTTGTAGGCCACAAAGGAGCTTGTGTCGCGTGGTCGTACGCGGTTTCAATTTCCGTTCTAATACTATTATTTGTTTTATCTACCAGAAAAAGAAGTAATGCATCTCGGTCCTCATGTATAAGAATAGATCAACAACAAGATCAAGTGGTGAATGACCTACTTGACAACACAATCTCAATATTTTAGCTGATACTCGTTGCCGATTGTTAAACTCCAGCATCCAATGGCTTCTTCATCAAAATCCAAAAAGATTTACGACGTATTCTTGAGTTTTAGAGGCATGGACTCGCGTAAAAGCTTTGCTGGCCATCTCTACCAAGCTTTACACCGAAATGGAATGTACACTTTTTGGGATAGTGATGAATTGAAAAAGGGAGAACAAATATCATTGCTTATGAAGGCCATTGAAGAATCGTGCATTGCAATCATCGTTTTCTCTGAGAATTATGCTTCCTCAACATGGTGCTTGGAAGAGGTGGCGAAAATTATGGAGTGCAAAGAGCAAAAGGACCTCATTGTTTTGCCAATGTTCTATAAAGTGGACCCAAAAGAAGTGAGAGGGGGCAGAAAGAGTTATCAGAAAGCTATGGCTAACCACGAGTTCAAGCTTGGGGAGGATTCAGAAAAAAGTGAAGAGATGGAAGACAGCTCTTCTTGACACCGGTAACTTATCCGGGTGGCATTTAAATGATAGGTAAGTAGACTGTAGTCCATATTTTGTGTAAGAAAATGATATTTACAAGTAAATATAAAGATTATTTTTCTAAAAAGATAGATAGATAAATAAATTGATGCACACATGATTGTAAGTATATATAAATGGTTCATCTTTTGATTCCTGAAAATTCTCAAGTTGCTTAAGTCCATAATTTCATTAAAGAATTGGTGAATTTAAGTGTAATTTAGAAAGATAAATAAATTTATTAAAAAAATTGCTAATTAATTGAAAAATAAACTTGGCAAATAACTAAATGAGAATTGTTAATCTAAAATTAGCTGGTACTTAATTGAAGAAAATTGACAAGTTACTTTAATTGAGGTCGACAATTTCAAAAATGAGTAAGCAACTCAAATGAGTGTTCGCAAACAAATAAAAAAGTTGGCAAATTCAAGGAACAATTAAACGTTGGTAAGTTAATTAGGTGAGAGTTGGTAATCCAAAACTAGTTGTTAAGTATTTAATACAATCAAAGATGGTAAATCACTCTAATTTGTGCTAGTAATTTCAAATAAAAGTTAGTAAATTCAAGGCCATGACTTATGCAAATCAAATTTAGTAAGTTAGTATGAAATGGGTAATGTGCAAATTATAAGAAGAAGTTCGTGATTTCATAAAATCATTGGTAAGTTACTAACAAGTTACATGAAAGAAAAAATTAGTTCTTTTTTCATTGACATTTTTTTGACACTTTCACTTGCACGAAAAGAAACCTGTTTTTAGGCATCCAACAAGAGAATCCTGCCTTCAGCTTTTGCTAAGCCCTGTTTCATTCGGGTAAGGTCTGTAGCTCTTTCTTTAGGATCCTTGTCGCCCTCCTCGAAGCGTAATAAAAGTTCTAGACATTTTATCAGCGGGCTACTGAGGTACTCTCGTTTCATTTCGGTAAAATTGAGTTCCATAGATTCTCTATTTTGGTGGACCACGTCCTAGACTCGTTACAACTGGCATTTTGAGTTCGAAAAGTCACATGTGGCTGTCCATAGAACAGACACTTGGCTTTTTTCAATGATAGAAAATCGACTCTGGGACTTTATCGGCTGAAAAATTTACTGACTCATTTGAACAGAATAAAAGATTAAAACTTGATAGACTGATGGACAAAATGTTAAGTAGTGTTATTGTACTTACCCATTTCTTTGGAAGGAATCAAAAAGTTTGCAACGCCTGATAAAGGATAATTAGTGTTCATGGGCCACGTGAAGCAATAATATCGTGCTTCAGGGAATCTAAAAGTTTCGGGATCGAAATCTTAATCACCATTTAAAGTCCAATAAAACGCTTCTTCTTGATTAAGAGCATAAATAAATCACATATAATAGTCGGAACAAAAAAGAAGTAAATCGTCATGTATAAATCAAAAGAACAAGTTCATTTGGAAAACTAAAATCAAAACCTTGAACTTATTTTGATTGGTGCAGCGCTCTTAGAGGTCTAATTCAACTCGGTGGGAATACGTCTTGTTTCGGCTGTGATTATCTGAAGATGTGACGCACTGCTCTGTCATTGTTAGCTAGGGTCTGCTCGTTATTTGCTTATTCAAATCCCTAAAATGATGCTACAACTTCTTTTTTCGTTTTGTCAGAGACGAGTCAGAGCTTATTCAAGAAATTGTGGAGAAGATCTCCATTGACCTAGCTCAAACACCTTTGCATGTTGCGAAGCATCCGGTTGGGATAGACTCCCAAGTTGTTAAGCTGAAATCTATATTAAATCTTGAGTCTAATGATGGTGTTCTGATGGTGGGAATTTGGGGACAAGGAGGTATAGGGAAGACAAGTTTAGCGAAAGCTCTTTACAATACTATATTTAGACAATTTGAGGGTTCATGTTTTCTGGAAAATGTTTGAGAAACTTCAAAAGGTACCAAGGGTTTAGTTACTTTGCAAGAAATATTACTAAATGATATACTATTACCACAGCGAAGGTTAGAAGTATCCAATGTTGACAGAGGTATTAAGCTAATACAACGCAGACTAGGTCGCAAAAAAGTTCTCCTCATCCTTGATGATGTGGATGACTTGCACCAGTTGAATACTTTAGCAGAAGGCAAGTGGTTTGGTAATGGAAGTAGGATCATCGTTACCACAAGAGACAAACATTTGCTAACTTGTCACCAGATAGATCAAGATTGTGTGTATGAAGTTGAAGCACTTGATGACAGTCAAGCTCGTGATCTACTTACTAAGCATGCTTTTCAAACACATTAAATCAGAACAGATCTAGTGGACAATGCTCTAAATTATGCTAAAGGCCTTCCTTTAGCACTTGAGGTGCTAGGTTCCTTATTATGTGGTACAACAGAAGATGTATGGGAAAGTACACTAATGAAACTTTCTAGGATTCCTAACAAGAAAATTAATGATGTACTCAAAGTGAGTTATGATGGACTAGATGAAAATGAGAAAGAGATCTTTCTCCACATTGCTTGCTTCTTTAATGGGTGGACAAGAGAGTATACAAAGAAAGTTCTTGATAGTTGCGATCTTCTAACAGCCGTAGGATTTGATACTCTCATTAAGAGGTCCTTGATACGCTTTGAGCACAAAATCCTAAAAGTGCATGACTTGATTCAAGCAATGGGTAAAGATATTGTGAACCAAGAATGTCGAGATGATCCTGGAAGACGTAGTAGACTATGGTTGTATGATGATGTTGCTGATGTTATGTCACGTGACATGGTAAGACTTGTGAATAAGATCAAAATTTTGCTAGTTATTTTTAACTCTAATTACTAAAAATGCATAACCTAATTTTGTATATATAGGAAGATTGTGCTATAAAAGCCATAGTGTTGGAACTACCTGAGCCAACAGAGATGCGTATTGATCTTGAAGCTTTTACAAAAATGAGAAGGTTGAGATTGTTCATCTTGCACAACGTGCATGATTCTTTTCAAGGTCCTATATGTCTTCCTAATGAGCTTAGATGGTTTGAATGGCCTGGATGTACTCATGAGATTCTAGAATTTTCTGCTGGTCCAAAGAAATTGGTGGGACTTGATATGAACAAAGGCAATATCATAGGAGTTCTAAAACAATTTAAGGTGAGCATTATCAACATATACCTGTTTATTATCTACATAATTTTTATATGTAGATGCATATTATATGTACTAGTACGCAAAAGGTAGTGGTGTTCCTCTATTTTAGGCACCACTTCGCTATTTTCTTTCAACGTGACCCTAATTACTTGCGTTAGAGATATTTTTACGTGAAGAAAAATTGACATTTGATAATGGGGAGAATTACCAAAAAAGTCATAAACTTATTGCAATTGTGCTAATTCAATCCAAAACTTTTTTTTAGCCAATTTAGTCCTAAACCTTTTATAATTGTGTCAATTCAGTTTATCCGGCCAAAATTGGTCAGCCAGCAAGTGGACGCCAGCGGGGGACAACCGGCCGGCAAACACCGATGTGGCAATTTTTAAATATTTTTTAAATATTTTTTCGAATTTTTAATATATTTTTAAATATTTTAATTCTTTTTTTTTCACCTTCTTCTTCCTATGGCTAGCGAGGGCGAGGCCCCTCCAGATCTATTAAATTTTTTTTTTCATCATAATGTATTTTAAAGTTGGTTTCTTTGTCTTTGCATGACTTCAAAAAAAAAAAAAAATGAAAGTTCCTTAATTTCTGGGAAAGTTCATCGCGATAAAATATATATTATTGAAATTACTTGATTATATTTAAAATGTTCACTTTGATGCTTGCCGTGTGATTTTCACTTGGCTTTTATAATTAGCACATGGCATGCCACAAGGCTTAATCTTGTCACTTGGCCGGCATTTACATGGTCCCATGTGACGCTTCACTTGGCTTTTCTAATTGCCTAATAGCATGACACGTAGCCTACATTTGATCTATATTCATTGGCGTTTTGATTTGTCATCTCTAATTTTCAATCTCTTGCCCAATATATGTATGGATTTGTTAACTGGCAAAGTTTGTAAGTGTTTACTAATTTCACAAGACATTTTTAATTCTCACAAAATTAGTTTATAGTAATTCTCAATGAAAAGTTGATTTCGCTGTTTTTGCAGGAATTCCAACAATTGAAGTACATTAATTTTAGTTCTTGCAACTCGCTAGTCCATATGCCTGACATCTCATGTGCTCCAAATCTCGAGAGATTGAATTTATGTGGGTGCAGAAATTTGGTAGGAGCACACGAGTCGATTGCAAATCATGACAAGTTACAGTACTTGAATTTAGTGCGGTGCTCCAAACTTCGTAATTTAGCAAAGGAGCTCAAGTCAAAAGATCTCCGTGTTCTCAGTCTTCATGACTGCATAAAATTGGAAAGGTTCCCTGATATTCCACATAAACTTGAAGGCCTAAAATGTTTGACTTTAATTGGCACTGCTGTTAAAGAACTTCCTGCATCAATAGGAAATCTTGTTTCTTTGGAGATAATGTATTTACATGAATGCTCAAACTTGGTAGGTCTTCCATCTAACATTTACAAGTTACAAAACCTTAGAAAATTGGGACTCATGGGTTGCAAAAATTTAGTCGGGTTTCCAAAGTTGGAGGATTCAGCTGATCCATGCATAGAGGCCAAACTTTCAAAGTTACAACATATATACCTTTATGGAAGTAATTTATGCATCACAGATGTTCTTGAGAATCTTTCCCGTTTTCCCTCTTTGATACATTTAGATCACCAGGAGAACAAATTCACTAGCCTTCCTACATCCCTCAATGAGTGTGATAGTTTGACTTATTCAGAAAATTTCCATCAATTACAAGAGATTTCCCAGGTTGCATCAAATTTAACTCTTAGCGTGAACTATTATGAATTTCTGCAAGAAAGTAAAGAATCAGATTCGGAAGCAGAGAATTTGTTTATGTACGAAGACAGTTTGATTGGATCAGATCTAGAGGAAGATTTGCAAGATTGTCCAATAATTACTGAGGAACAAAGTCAATTATTACCAAAGAAAAATTATGAGGCATGCAAACCAAGACCGCGTGGACTTCTAACTCGATTGGCAAAGATGAGTGGCAGTGTTGGTCGCTGCTTTGGTTGTTAGAATGGGCAAGAAACTTGCTAAGGAAGCAATTCGGAGGTAAGTGAACTCAGCTGACCTTCATGATAATGCCTTCTCTCTCCTTGTTTCTTCTTGTTTTCCTTTCTCCAAAAGTAAACTTGCACCACGCTCTTAACCAAGTTACCTTTGCATCCTAAATAAAATTATGTAATTATTTCTTCTCTTTTGTCTCTTTTCTTTGTTTTTAGTTTTTCTCTCCACCTGCTTCCTTGGGGCATTATAATTTATACCCATGAAAAATATATTTTTATTTTTTTGGGCTAAATCCTCTCTTCTCTGCCATAGGCCAACCTCTAACTCCGCCGACACCGCTTTCAGCATCATGACTCCTTATCTTCCACACGACACCACCAGTGAGCTCTGACGACATGGGAGATCGCCACCTGCCGGCGGAGGCGACGAACAGAGGGAGTTCGTCATCCGGAAACAGAGTCCCTAGCGAACGGACGGCTGAGGAGGACTGGCCAGCGGAGGCGAATTTTATTAAGTTGACGTAATCCTTGAGCTGGATTTTGAATTCGATTGGTTTTGGTTCTACAATTGCGCGGGAACTTGAAGAATGCGTTGTTGAATTTGTTTGAGAGACGTTGAATAAGGTGTTTCTTGGAGTTTCTCGGAGCTTTCTTGGAGGTTTACCGTTGCCATTGTCCACGACCAGCAACGAAATCACCAGCGCACCTACAGTCCAACATCTTGTCACCGCGGCCAGTCAAGCCTCCAGTGAAGCCGGCATCTCCGTCGATCCTGATAAGCCCGTGCGATGCTCTCTTCCGTCCTGATTTTCAACACTGGAGCTTCCTTCACTGGCATCTCACATATTGAAGAAATAAAGTCGAAAAAGACCAAAGCTGAGGAAAACCGAACGTGATCTTCACAATACAAAAGGAGTCTTTGCCAACATAATTTACCTTATTGAAGGCTATTGGGCTGCTACTCAGCGTCATAGGGATATTGTATCGGGGCCTCGGCCTGGTGCTGGCTGCTGCTTGGTTGAAAAATCATTTATTTTATTTATATATTTGTCTGAACTTTGACTCCTCATTTCTCTTCAGTTTAATTCATCCGATATTTACATTTATTGAAAGCTCATGACCTGAATTTTTGAAAAAGCATGAGGATTGTGGATTTCCGCAAAATTTAATTATCTTTTCAAAAGAAAAGGATGTAGAATTTTCAATCCCCAATTAATTAGGTAATCTGATTCCACAGCCAACAAATAAGACCTAAGTAGAATTTATCTATTATGCATTTATTTTTCTATGCTTTGCCTTGCTATTGTTGGCCTAACTCTTTAATCGAAGCTAGCCTGCTATTAAAAAAAAAAAATTAAAAGAACTTTTGCACTGGGCCTCACCCTTGCATTAGTGGGTCGGGCTTTTGTAAGTGAGACAAATCCTCCAACCTAGCCCATTTGTTCTTCGAGCCTCGCAGGACCGATAGAGTTAGCAAACCAAGTTGGTTCCTATGACTCAAGTTAAGACCGTATTATTAAAATGGGTTAACTAGAATGCGACCCCAAAAATAGTTGTTTAAAAAATTTGAACTTTAATATATCATTATTAAATGGGCAGACTGAACATATCTCATGTAAAGCGACATAGTGAATGAGTCAAATTTTGTCAATTCCTGAAAGACAACAAGCAACATTAACAGTTTTTTTTGATGTAATTTAACTTCTGTGGGTTTACTCATGAAATGATGTTTATTAAATTAGTGTTATTATTTAAATGTAATACAATAATATAGAAAAAAAAAGCAATAAAATTACAAGCTTAATTTTTTCTTGGCTTAATTTATGGAAGAATTTGATGTTCATATTAGTTTGCATAGAAATAGTTTGAGTATAAAATTTTACCAAAATATAACGATGGCTGGTGTCAATATTCGCTCGTGCTATTAGTTGTTAGTCGATGAAGAACTCTATTAATAAAGTACTCATTTTTACGTTAAATACACACATGTAAAGGTTTTTTAAGAAATTTCAGTCTCCCACACATTTTTTGAACTTACAGAGAGATGCTCATAATTTTTTGGTCCCTATTATATTCAGGTAAAAGTAATAAAATAAATTTATTTAATATCTTTTCTTTAGTCAATTGATGATGTAATATGTCAAAATCATTAATGCTCAAATTATCTTTATTTTATTTCATATTCATAGAGATAAATATGATTCTCTTGTGATTTCTCATTGAATAACACAGATTAGAAACAAAATTCGGTTATTAGATACGATTTTTCTATAAAGTATTGTAACTCAAATAGTCCTTCATTATATTTAACTCTTCTTGTTTATATTGATGTATAACCATGATAACGTCATCTCGCAATTCTATTGTCATAACCCCAATCTTTTAAATGTGGTTTTAAGGAACAAGATGATATATGCACGTTCGTATTCTGAGCCGCATAATTTTTGTCTTGTATATTACTGAAAAATGATAAGAATAGGTGAGGAACAATAAATTATAAGCATTTGAAGTTTTGTTTGTTTTATAATTAGGCATCTAAACTTCTTTTTTATTCAATCAAGCACTTCAAATTTTCGAATTTGGCTCAAACTCAAACCTCCATTAGATAAATTATCATGTTATGTAATTATGATAACCTAATTCGCTTACTTCAGCCGAGTTGATGAGAGAGAGAGAGAGAGAGAGACAAAGAGACAGAGAGAGACAGAGAGAGACAGAGAGACAGAGAGACAGAGAGACAGAGACAGAGACAGAGACAGAGACAGAGACAGAGAGAGAGAGAGAGAGAGAGAGAGAGAGAGAGAGAGAGAGTTTCGATTTAGATGATCTCAGTCATTCGTTATGGGAAGAAGTATTTAGAAGTGTCTTAACTTGTGTATGGCTCTTACTTTAGTACTACAATTTTTTATCAGCTCACTTAAGTATCGAAATCGGAGAAAAATGATGAGAGAGAGAGAGAGAGAGAGAGAGAGTTTCGATTTAGATGATCTCGGTCATTCATTATGGGAAGAAGTATTTAGAAGTGTCTTAACTTGTGTATGGCGCTTACTTTAGTACTACAATTTTTTATCAGCTCACTTAAGTATCGAAATCGGAGAAAAATGATCATTTAAGTGCCTCCGGCGAAAAATTCCAACTAAAGAAATTATGTGACTTTTATAATTAAAAATGTTATCTGATGTGGTATTTTTTTGGCATTAAAGTAATTACTTATTCATTAAGATTGACATTGAAGTGATTACTTTTTAACAACGATTGACACTGAAGTGAAATTTTTTTTATAATGACTGGCATTAAAGTGATCACTTCTTAACTTGTTATATGACGTAGTTTAGGGTTTTTTAGCACTAAATTAATCACTTTTTGATTAAGATTACTACTGAAATGATCACTTTTAACAACAATTGCTAGTGAATTAATAACTTTTTATAGCATTGGCACTAAAGTGATCACTTTTTTAACTTACTACACGACATCATTTAGAGATTATATGCTAACCAGACACACCAGCAAGCCATGTGGGATTGAGAAATTAATAAAAAATTATCACATCAAATTTCCAATTACTCATATTAGAGTTGGCACTTAAGTGATTGCTTTCTTTTCTTTAAAACGTGGCACTTCCGTGAGCTAATGAAAAGTTGTGGTACTAAAGTGAGTGTCATACACAACTTAAGACACTTATGGTGTACTTCTTCCTTCATTATGTATCTATTGATGTGGTATCATTTTAAGAGGCCATAGCAGATGCCAACATCGATAGTTAATTGTTATTTACAAAAACAAATGAACAACAAATATTTATATTGTATACGAAATGTTTAGACATAAATTGCTGTCAATAATGAAAATATTTTTTATTATAATTATTTTAATCAATACAAGTGGTCATTTCTAGAAAAATGTTCTTCAAATCATTCATTTTTCACAAAACAAATGGAACATCAAATTTTTAATATGCGTTCAAATGGGATTATATATTGGTCATTGCGCTTAGTTATTGTTGCTGTGATAATTGCACACATAACAAATAATATAATTTGGAAAAAAAAAAAAAAAAAACTGAATGCATAGAGCATTATTCTATGTTTTTGCTCAAAAAGATTGGGACACTCTATCTAGGGCAAATTAGGAGAAAAAAATCATTATGGCATAAAACCTTTCATAGACACCTTGTGACAAAGTTGGAAGCGTCATCTGCAAGTCATCTTCTAGTCGTTCACATTCTTCATGACTATTTGGAAATGTCATTCCACTAACTAGTAAAGCTGGAAACTTTTTCCCTCCACTTTTGGAAAATTTTATAGGCTTGACTTAAAAGTCGTCACTCTTTTTTTCTTTCGGTGCTAAAGAGAAAAAGAAGATGCCCTGTCTCATGGTGAAAAGAGCCTTGTTTAGTTTGTAGCAAGATTGATAGTACACTCAAAACATGTGAACTTGACTTGAATTTGTCGGTAGTATGCATTTTTAGGATTTTCTTCTTACAATTATAGCATAAATTGTCAACATTATTTTTTTACACAAGTGGCCCTATAGTTACATTATTAACTTAAAAAAAAAAGAGGTATTATAATCCTAACATCAATTGTGGATTGGTCGATTATGTAAAAAAATTTATGAACTCGTTTTCTCTTTTTCCTTGTTCTCATTTCTTCGTGATAATTAGAGATGACTTGGTTTATACAATGATTTCCAAATGTGGTTTTGGGAGGGGGAGAAACCTGTGATAATAGAGGACTTGTCCGGAGGCTGGCACACGATTCTTTTGCGAGAGAATTTATATGGCTCCCATGTAAGGTTTTGGAAGCGGCGATAAACCGATGATTGTAGAGGAGGAGCTTGTCCTGAGCTTGTCCTGCAATTCTTTTCACAAGAGAGGATAAGTGTTACTCACAGTGATACCAATTATCCGGAACCAGTGATTATAGAGGACCTTGTCTTGAGGTTCACATATTATTCTTTTAGCTAGAGAAGGTAATTGTTGCGCACGAGTAATACCATTGTCCGGATGAATGAAGTAAAGACCGCGTGAGAGGAGATTCGGGACAATGTTAAGAGATTTGAATGCAAGATAATCGGTAAGAGTTTGATACATTAGTATTGGAGAGATTAAAGCTAGTTCTTCTGTTGTAAAATGAATTATCAAATAATCAATTTAGGGTTGGATCAGAAATTTCCATTAAACATGATGTCGTATTAAAATCAGCGGATGATGTATCACCATATGTAAGGAAAAACAAGTTAAAGGTAAGTAGCCCATGTCATAAGGGCATAAGTTGACATTACGCACAATAAGAAAATGTTAGGGCCTGAAGAGGTTAGACCGTTCTAAATGTGCCTCACTCAAAGTGTGCTAAGCTAAAACTCTCTAAATCACCTCAAATTATGGTACCACTATCACAATTCCATAGTTTTTTTTTTTTTGGTCCAATCACAATTCCATAGTTGAGACGATGCCTTCTAGTTAAACTTTAGACTGCAACTTTATTTATTTATTTATTTTTGTTGCCACTTTGCTTATCTAGAAAATTACGTTTGGCATTAAACTCCACTACTTTTTTCCTTAGATTTTTAATCTACGTTCAAATGGTATTTTATTGATCATTGCACGTAGTATAACTATCATACTAGCAACTGTTGTTGTGACCATTGCACACATAACAAACAATAGTATGAATAAAAACTAAATGCATAAAGTTTTATTCGAAGTTATTACTCAAAAGGATAAGGACAATCCACCTAAGAAAAATAAGGAAAAAACAAATTCATTCTAGCATAAAACCTTTCACGGACACCTTGTAACAAAGTTGGAAGCGTTGTCTCATGGTCATCTCCCAGTCGTTCACATTCTTCATGACTAATCTCAAAGCGTCGTTCCTCTTACTAGAAAAGCTAGAAACTTTTTCCTCCACTTTGGAAAAATTTCATAGACTTGACTTAAAGTTGTCGCTCTTCTTCTTTCGGTGCTAAAGATAAAAGATGTCTTGTCTCATGGGCTCTTCTTCTTTCGGTGCTAAAGAGAAAAGAAGATGCCTTGTCTCATGGTGAAGAAAAGTCTTATTGAGTGTGCGGTGGGACCGGTAGTACATGCATGTCTTTTTCTCCCAAGCTCTAACATTGGTGCTCTTTGTCACCGACACACTCTCTCTAAAAGAAAAATTAAGACACCCAAAATGTTCCAACTTGACTTGGATTTTATTGACAAGAAATTTAAGGTGGAGAATTTATAATCTTCCACGGATTAAGTTAAACTTTTGTGGTACTCCTAGAGCAAATTCCCCTTATAAATGAGATCGTGGGAACCAGTTATCATTTTCAGCCACAAGATCATTATTTATTACAATCAAGTGATTACGGACATGGATTAACATGTGATCTGCTGGCACCATTATGATCATCCCCCTCATTCCAAGAATTTTATTTAATGAATCTGGTTTACCAAGAATGATTGGATCAAACACATTAAATAAGGTAAGTCTTTTGTGAAATCTATCCCTTCAACACATGAAATTAAGTGGATTGAGATTAGATAAGTGGTATTATTTCCTTCGAATTGTCAAAAGGACAATTTGGACACATTAAAAAGTAGTGACACAATTATCTATCTAGAAAAACTATTGAGTCAACTTAGTGAATAAACTAAATTAAATTTGAACCATTAAAAATAATGAAGTCTGTACCAATCTCTTTAACTTTTATATTATGATTTAGTTTACAATATATATATATTTTTCATTTAACAATTTCTTACTTATTAGACGAAAATAATTGCCTCCAAGTTTGACTTTTGGTCGTGGAAAGCACCTCGGACTCAGAGTGAAGAACATCGAAGACTGAATAATTGCAATAGGGAAATGCATGAGGAAACAGACATAAATAAATCAAACTTACATGATAATAAAAATGCATTTGGAATTGGTCATCACACTTAAAATAAATGTTGTACTAATTGGTGCTGTGACAATTACACACATAATAATTACTAGAATTTTAAAAGATGCATGTGTATTCTAAGTTGTTGCTCAAAAGGATTAGGACAATCAACATGGTCGTCTCATGGTTGTTCACATTCTTCATGGCTGTTTTGAAGCATGGTTTCTCTAACTAATAAAGCTGGAAACTTTTTCCTCTCACTTTGGAAAAATTTCATAGGCTTGACTTAAAAGTCATCACTCTTCTTTTCTTTCAGTGCTAAGGAGAAAAGAAGATAACTTAAACTTAGTGAATAAGCTAAATTCAACTTCAACCATTGAACATAGTAGACTCCAGCTTTTGGAGCTCAAATCACTTTCCAACAACTACTCAAGTTTGGCAACCATTGTGCCGATGATCCAAGACATTTTGTTAGTGGCATATATCACCAACATATAAGTCAAGTAGCACTATTATTGAGAGGTTATAAATTATAATTAATCAAGATCCTTAGCCATATTAAAGCAATAGAACAATTGCAACATGCGCAAACAGAGAGATTGTAAGAGTTCCCAAAACACGACATGATGATTCTTTCATAATATTTTTCTTTAGAGGAAATTCAAAAGTTCATAGCACTTGATACTGAATGATTAGTTTTGATGACATCTAATATTTTCTCACAAAAAACAAACAAAACAATTGTGCTTGAGCTGTTGCTGGCTCATTTGTTTGATAGATTGATTGAAATTGCATATCCATTAATAAAGTATCAATACGGATCAATTTATGTCAATTTGATTTATCTTATTACCCATCACATTTCTACGATTGAGAATGGAGAATTTAAATATAAACGGAAGAAAAAAACTATAGATTGTCAACAATGTTGATCCACATAATTTAACATAAGACAGTTTGTATAATTAGCTATTTAATATTAATATTTTCTATATAAGTTTACGGTAGTTTTCTTATTTGGAATTTCAATCTCCAAAAGATGTTAGTTAGTGATAAAGCAAACGTGAACTATTTATACACCACATGTAGAGACAACTCTATTTTTAAAATTTAAACCAATACATTTTATTTTTTTTATCATGTAGTATATTTTTAATATGCTCGAAGCCTTTAATTTCACAATGCTTAAACATCAACTTGATTGCTTGATCATCAGTAATATGGGAATACATACTGCTTCATTTTTTAAGTTTGCAAATCCCTCATATTTATTTATATATGAAAGACAAATATTGTGACAAAGAGTATTAATACTATAATACATAAGGAAGATGTTGAAATGATCTTTGAAAATTATAACATGAGATCGTAAATTTTCTATACCATAATAAGAACTTAGTGTGATGTTAATTTTTTCTATGTAATTTCTATGTTTTGATTTTTAAATATATAATCTAGATAATTGTGAATGATGCAACGAGAAGTTTATTATTAAAAATTAACATATAATTTTACCATAGTTATCCTTCATGTATTTTGTCATCTAAATGCTTACTAAAATGATTTGCAAAAGATTTGTGCCAAGCGGAGAGGACGAGCTAGAGAATGATTCCAGTCCTCGCGCTCCTCTCTTTGGGCGAGCACTACAGGCTCGAGAGGAAATAGGGGCATTCAAATCAGCCTCCCCTTAATGCACCTCTTCCTATTAATGCACCTTCGTTTACTTGCTCAAAAAAAAAAAAAAAAAAATCAGCCTCTCCTTTTCTGACTCGAAATTGGCCTCGCTGTCTCTTCATTAGAGGTGTTTGTCGGTTTGTGCAATGATTGAGTTCTGTGGACTAGCAGTGATCTGTACTAGTCACTACTTTTTTTCAGCCACAGAGAAGCTTTTATCAATCAGAAATCCATCGGTGGATTGGTCTTCGGTAAAAAAATGTCCATGTGTTCACACCCTCAGATGTCTTGGTCCATCCTGGAGCACCACCATTTACCAAAGTACCAAAGTCAGTCATGCATTTTTGTAATCTATCATAAGAACAGAATCAACAAGAAGGTGAACGAAATGCCTAGTAAAACACTGTACTAATTCTCAAGCCAGTATTCATTGCTAATTGTTGAAGTCCATTGGTACATTAAATAACAAATTATCTAATGTTGCATGATTAATCAATAATTTAATAACAAATTCAGCATCAAACAAAGGAACTTGTGTCATTGTGACAATCCAAATAATGCCGTGTTATGTGGTCCTAAGAGAAAATAAGTCCTTGTGTTCATACCTATTTGAAATCTCGGTCCATACTTAAGCATCATGATTTTTCAAAGTTAAAATATTATTAATAATGCTATGGTATATGAGCTTGAGTGAAAATTACTCCAGGTGTTCATACCCATTAGATATCTTTATTTACCTTCAAGAACCATGATTTACCAAAGTTCTAATATTATTAATAGATCTAATATCATTTTATGCTGATATACTTAATTGTGCTTATAATTAATCTCCTTTAAAAAAAAAAAAAACTACTTGGAGGTTGGGAATGCCCTTTCGAGGAAGCCCGCAATTTTTTTCTTTTTATTAATTGTAAGTGAGCCTATGACAAAAGCAGAACTATTGACACGAAATACTTCAATTACAAAAAGAAAAACGCAAGCTATACGGATCAATGCCGTTTCCTCAAAGCTGGTATCCGTTCTTCATCGAAATTAAGTCCCACGTGTTCATACATATTGCATATCTTGGTCCATACTCAACCACCAAATTGTCCGAAGTTCTGCCATTATTAATAGATCAAATATTATTTGGTGGTCATATGTTAAATTATTATATAGCAAGGAAAAAACTAATTTTGGGAGGTTAGGATGACATTTCGAGGAAGCCAACAAAGTTGTTTTTTTGAGCAAGCCCATGGTCAGGATCACGAGAATCCACCATCCTAAAGTTGTTTGTCGGTTTGTTCAATAATCGAGTCCACTAGGACTAGTACTAATCAACACCCTTCACTACTTCTGTCGGCCACAAAGGGTGCGTTTGGGAAGACTTTTGGGGAAAGTCTTTAGGAAAATGCAAAGACCTTTGAATTAAATGTGTTTTCCAAAATGCAAACTGTGTTTGGTAAATTGTAATTTAAAAGCCCTTTGTGAAGAACCTTTGAGCAAAATGGTGTTTGGGGGACAAAGGACTTTTGTGAAAAAAAAATTATTAAAAGAAAAATAAAAAAAATGAAAAAATGAAAACCAGCAAGGGCAAGCGGCATCCCAGGCGGCCGACGGCGACTCCGGCGACCTCCGGCGACCCCGGATCTAGGCCGGCGAGGTCGCGCGACGCTGTCGCGACCTCCGGCGACCCCGAATCTGGGCCGGCGAGGTCGCGCGACGCCGTCGGGACCTCCGGCGACCCCAGATCTAGGTCGCGGGAGGCAGGTCTGGTCGCGCAACCTCTGTGCGTCACCGGAGGTCACGCAACCAGATCTGGTCGCACAGAGGTCGTGCGACCTCCGGCGACCAGATCTGGTTGCGCAGAGGTCGCGCGGCGAGGTCGCGCAGAGGTCGCGCGACCTCACAGTGACCAGTCCGACGACCAGATCTGGTCGCCGCGAGGTCGCTCGACCTCCGGCAACCAGATCTGGTTGCACAGAGGTCGCGCGACCTCCGGCGACCCAGATTTGGGTCGCCGCGAGGACCTGCGACCTCCGGCTGACCTGCGACCTCCGGCGGACCCTCGCTGGAGGTCGTCCGACCCTGAGGCTTGCGGCGTCCTGGAGAAGATGAACAGTGCTCATACGAGAGCACGCACCCGAAAAACAAAAAATTCGTGAGGACAAATTTGGAAAAAAAAAATGAACAGTGATCCTTAGCATGCCGAAAATGCTGAAAGCCTTCCCAAGTATTTGCTTTCCCATAAGGGACTTCGAAAGCTGGTTCCCAAACACCCATTTTTTGGCCTAAAGGCCTTTAGACCCCTAAAGATCCTTGGCAAAGTGGTTGCCAAACGCAGCTAAAGAAGCTTTTGTCACTCTAGAAATGTCTAGTTTTTTCATAAGCAGGGGCATGGGGCCATCCTTGATTCCGTTGTTCCTCTAGATGCGGAATATTAGGATGCAGATTTTTTTTCCTAGATATATGAAATTCCATTGCTCTGTGTAGTAACAAGTTGAACGAAAGTCAGAACGGGAACTCTATTCACTAACTTGAAAATAAAGGGGGGCAAAAAAAAAAAAAGAAAAGAAGAGGAACTATGTTCCCTACATGGGCGAGTTTACTCCTAGCCCCCAAACGTCCTGAAATTGCAATTAAGGTCCGAGTAGGGATAACAAGGTTTACCTACAAAGCTCGGCACCCTAAATTCTTTAAATTTCAAAATTAGCTAGAAGAAATAAATTAACAAATTGTCAAAAGATTTAAGACTAAATTGAAAATCATTAAAAGATTTAGGATCAAATTGGCACAATTGAAAATTTTAAAGTTTAGAACTAAATTGGTACAAATTAGTAGGTTTAAGATTGAATTGGTACAAATACAATAGATTTAGAACTTTTTTAGTAATTCTTTTAGTATTGTTCAGCTTCTTCATCGGTTTTAGCCGTTATTGACAGTGGAATCAGATTTTTCCTTCATCAGCTTCTTTGTGGGGGTTTGAAGATAGAACTCTGTAATCACTTCTAGACCGATCGAAGTTTGAATTGTACTCAACCGTGACTTGAACGTGAAATCAGGTGTTTAAGATTGAATCAAAACTGATAATGCCACTTGTCAATCAATTTTTGGAATGGAACTCATCTGATCATGAAAGAAAAACCCTAAAGCTATAGTTTTGCAGTGCACAAGCATCAAACTTTGGATCATTAGCCTCCGTGTACGTGATCAATCTTTAGCATAAGGTATCTAAAATCCGTCAATTAGCCACGTCTTGTCTAATTCAATGTACATGAAAACCAAAACTTAAAGCACATGACATAATCACTGTAGCGTGTCCCTCACAGATTCTTCAAAAGAATTATAATTTTGAGAGTGAAAGTCCGAAAATTTCGCCCAAATTCTAGGAGAGGGTGGCCACTTTGACCACATTCTTAAATTGTTTTACGAAGTCAGGTTGATTGCGAACAAAATACTCAGCTAGACTATAAAGCGACAATCAAAAGTTTAAGGCTTGAGGATGTGGTTAAGCACAAGAAAAAGTTAGCATATTCCACATCGCTCTTTCAGTACTACATTCCTTGGTTAAATCCTCATATCATGAGATTTCTTAAAGTCAATATATATAGTTCTCTTTTAATGTTTCGAAGACTAAAAAGCTTTGGTACTCACCCTCGGGTGAAATTGCCGCATGATGGAGGCGAATAAGGGCTCGACTGATCATGATGAGTGATTTGTGCTTTATTAAAAGAAGAAGAAGAAGAAGAAGAAGAAGAAGAAGAAAAATACCGCAAAAGAGTCCAATGCATCAAACAAGTATGGGCGAATCCATATCAAAGCAGCAAAAAGGGGCTGGAATCGGATGCCATGTCAAATAAATGAAAGG
Source organism: Eucalyptus caleyi (assembly GCA_014182885.2). NCBI lineage: Eukaryota > Viridiplantae > Streptophyta > Magnoliopsida > Myrtales > Myrtaceae > Eucalyptus > Eucalyptus caleyi. Next base: position 36,106,101 of record CM024470.2, on the reverse strand, counting down.
TCATATTTGAAGACAGTCTTTGAATGTCGATCCAACATACGCACCTTAAATAACAAAGACGAATTCAGGTCAATCAGAGCAACATGCATGATCCATGGCACACGATTCAAATAACAACATTGAATTCAATCAGAGTGGCGTGCATTAGTCAAATGCCTACCTTTCTAATAATAAAAGTGAATCTAAGCAAAAAAGCGAACCAAATGGTCTTCGCGCTTCCTGTCATACTAACCTTCTTCCTACCCCTTTGGACCTCTTAATAATGAGCAAAATAGAGGATTGCATCTCGTAAGTATAGGAGCAGTGGATTGGGCAAGAAGATTTTTTCTTTTTTAAATTCGCTTTCAATAAAACTTCTTTTGCCTGCACCATTCCTCTTTTTCCCGAATTTTGATTGGGTTTCTATGCAATAGGTAGTGATAATTTTTGGTTTTCGACACGAAATACTATTTACGACGCATGACGTTCAACTAGCTAATTTCGCGACAAGTGCAAACTTGTACGTGTTATTGATGGCTTAAATAAATGCAAATGACATGCATGGGTCGAAATGTAAAGAGATAATATGAATTAACACAAATCAATATTAGGCGTCCGATTCATGGCATAAGTTTCATGATATAACATGGATGAGTCCACATAAGCAATACTATGCAATGTATGTTGCAAATGGTTGAGATAGGGAGTCGGTTTTATCAAAACCTATTTTTCAAATATTTTTACATTATTTTCAAAATGCTTGTAGACACTGGACACCTAACTTTTTAGCATAGATTTGACTCAAATTGACTGAGAATATTACTTCCTTACAAATTCGATCCAAGAATACAATTAGATCATACTTGTTAACATTTTCCAACAATATCCAATTTCTTAAGTTGAATGGCTGATTTTCAAGAAATTGCAACTTTTAACTAAAATTACTTGATTGTGATGTGTCAAGAATTTTGCCATTTGACTCAATAGATTCATTTCATTTTTAAATATCGAATCACAAGTTTTCTAAATCCTCAAGAATCACATCAATTGGATTTTTAATGAAGAAAATATCTTCACAATCCATTATAACCATCTACGATTCTTGGAAATCCAATTTGAGTCATGAGTTTTTATGAATAAGAACATCAGGTCTATTGGATGATAGATGAAAACTCTATGCACAGCCATAAGGGCTAGTGGCCCCTCTGCTAGAGGCCAGTTGTCACTTCATTGCACTTGCTCTTTGCTAATAAAAATCTAGGTTTTGCCTGCACTGCACAAGGCACAAGTGGCCTCAACTAGGCGTTCTAGTCTTTTACAATGTATCTTCTTAACTAAAAACGTTTACATACAGCCAATTAGATAAATCTTGCCCAAAACATATCAAAATCGTCCCTAGAGCTTGCATGACGCTTACTCTATTTAATAAAAAAATCAAACCCCATATAATTTTTCCACAATGTTTCTTGTGGAATTTTGAGGTTTTAAATACTTGGCTTAGAAGTACAAATTGGAATTTGAATCAAATTGATTTAGAACTAAGTCTTCGTTTCTATTAAATTATGTTTCAAGATTTAATTCACGCGAAGAATTTCAAGAAGTCCACTTCCGATATGGAATAGAACGTACTCAAATTATCTAGCGAAGGGGGCACATGTATTTGAGATCTCCAGTTTCTTTAGTCAGAGAATATTTTTTTTTATTGTTGGAGATATTTATCCAAGCTTGACGAAGAGAGTGGCTTCTGGCAAAAGTGAAAGCTTTATTTTTGCCGTACAAAAGAAAAACGTGGGGGGGTAAAAGTCAGAGAAGGAAACAAAAACCAAGGGTCTTGGGTTTTTTATTTTTTATTGCCTAAAGTAGCCGTACGGAGAAAAGAGCCACCCGGTGACTCCCGTAAAGACGAGCAGCGAATATCAAAAGGGCACGCTCGGTGACGCCCTCTTTGATTCGCGCGGAGGAGTTCTAAACACGGTTATGCTAGGAGTTTTACACCAAATTTAATTATTTATAAATATTTTGGGGATGCATGGAATCTTAAATGTGGGAAATAGGTTATTTGATGTTAACTTTTCCTATAAACATAGATATCAACACTCAGATTAAGCCACAAAATTATTTGGTGTCCTTCATCGTTTTTCATTTATTTTTTTGATGATTTCTCATTGATTTAATTGTAAAGTTTTGGTTAGTTTTTGTGTTAAATTTTACAGTAGTTTCCAGGTATTGGAGTACTGTCTACCTCGCAATAATGTAAAGAACATTTTGTAACCCTTCTAAGTCCTTCTGATTTAATCTGCTCACCTTCCATGCTCACATCATTCCAAAGCATATTGATGGCACTCATATTATTTAAGTTGTTCTACTTCAATTGGGTCCGTCCAAGCACCTCAATGATCCTATTTCCCTTGGTTGTTCAAAAAGATCCAAAGGTTCTTCCAAGTCTTGCCCTCTCCATCTAGTATCTTATTCTCTATATGTAAGCTCCGTTCATTTTGTAAAAAAATATGTCGTTTTAGAAAATATTTTCAAAAAGTTATTTTTCAAGAAAATGTAATTATTTTTTGGTATTCAGGTGAAACCTATAAATGAAGTGGAAAATATTTTCTGCTATTCAATAAGAAAAATCTTTTCCTCCATATACACTTTTTTTCATTTTATTTTGTTTTATTTTTAAATAAAATTTTCATAATTTTTATGTTTTTAAAATTATATATTTAATTATTTTTAGTTTTAAAAATTGATTATTAAATTATTTTTTTTTCTTTCTTTTCTTTTCTTTGTTTTCCACCACTTCTTTTTGGCCGGTTGCCGGCCACAATGACAGCCGACGACCAACTCATTCTTAGCCCACAAGATAATCTATTGCGATGGAGGGATGGGAACATGGCCAAAAATCTGATTCGCTTGCAACGTTATGACCATCCCCTCATTAGTCATTAGATGAGGTGGGACTTATGTAATTAAGACCATCTCCTGCAATGTTCGAGTTGTATCCAATCACGCTATCATGAAATTGAAACTAGCTGCCACAATTTTGGAGTTGTGAATTCTAGTTCATCTTGCATGTCGAGCTGTCCATTGGGCCGATTAAAATGAAGAACTTCGTAGTGGAGCCTTGTTTTGCTTGACAGAAACAAGCTTGGTTTAATTTGGATGCATTTTGCCTAAACATAAATGTGTCTATTGTTTGAATGCAAAATGCAATAAAAGTTGCGATAGTAGGTCTAATATCAGCAAATGTTTTTGTTTAAGGATCCAATCACACCGGTATCAACAAACTTGATTCGTAATTTTCTCATGAAATGAATGAAAAGTTTTCAAGCAAATATTTACGTGTCGACATAAGGTTAGAGGTACAAATTTTGAAAAACCAACTCTTTGACATTTGGTGATGAATGTTGTGATTATCTGACTATTAGAAAGTATTGTTGTCGTATGTATTGCATGTCAGTTGAGTCGTCACGTGTTAAATTATTACTTTGTAAAGATGAAACCACTCAAAGGTTGGGGATACCATTTCAAGATAGAGAACAAAATTTTTCTGATTAGTGAGTCTATTACCAGATCTCAAGAGTCCACCACCCCAAATTGTTTCTCCACTACTTTTGTTGGCCTCAAAGAAGATTGTGTCACTCAGAGAATCGGAATACCTGGTGGTGAAGATAAGTCCATGTGTTCACACCTATTAATATATGTTGGTCCATACTTAAGCACCATGTTTTCCAAAATTCTACTATTGTTAATAGATCTAACATTATTTTTTGCCGGTACACTTGATTGTGTGTGTAATTATATATCTCTTAAGCGGTCATGTGGTAAATTATTATATAGCAAGGAAGAAACTACTTGTCGGTGGTTGGGGATGAAATTTTGAGGAAGCCAGCCAAGTTGTTTTTATCAGTGAGTCCATGACCTAGATCACGAGAATCCACCAACCTAAAGTTGTTTGTCAATTTGTGGAATAATCGAGTCCACTAGGTCCAGTGCTCTTCTATATTGTTCACTACTTTTGTCAGCCACAAAGAAGCTTTTGTCAATCAGACAGCGTGAATGATGGGGTGGTATGCGATCTTCAATGAAAAAGTCCATGTGTTCACACCTTTAGATGTCTTGGTCCATCCTTAAGTCCCATCATTTACCAAAGCACACAAGCAAGTCATGCATCTTTGTCCTCTTCGTATAAGAATAAATCAACAACAAGATGAAATGGTGAACAAACTAATTGAAAACATTTTATCAAATCTAATAGTCATTGATTGTTGAACTCCATCATCCAATGGCTTCTTCGTCGAACCTCAAGAAGAATTATGATGTCTTCCTGAGCTTCAGAGGGATAGATTTGCGCAAGAATTTCGTTGGTCATCTCTACACAGCTTTAGACCAAAATGGGGTATACACTTTCATTGATAGTGAGGAACTGAGGAAGGGAGACCAAATATCAGCGGCACTTATGAAGGCGATCGAGGAATCACGCATCGCAATAATCATTTTCTCCAAGGATTATGCTTCCTCGTCATGGTGTTTGGAAGAGGTAGCAAAAATCATGGAGTGCGAGGAGCAAGGAGACCTCAAAGTCTTTCCGGTGTTTTACAAAGTGGAACCTAGGGAAGTAAGAACACCAAGAGAGAGTTACGATAAAGCTATGGAAAAGCATGAATTTAAGTTTGGCAAAGATTCGGAGAAAGTGAAGAGATGGAAGAAAGCTATTTTTGATGCCGGTGGCTTGTCTGGGTGGCCTTTGAATGAGGGGTAAGTTGAGTTGAGTTCATATTTTGTGTAAGAAACTAAACTTTTGCATGCAAGTATAAAGATTGATTGCAGAAAAAACATAATAAGAACAAATAAATCAACACACACATGATTGTAACTACAAAATGTTAAAACTTGATCTACAAATGAACAAATGAACAAAATGTGAAGTGGCGTTATTGCATTTGCCGCATTTCTTTGGAATGAGTAGGAAAGTTTGCAACGCCCCATATTGGATAATTAGTGTGTATAGGCCAAGTAAGGCAATAACATTGTGCTTCATGTATTTAATAGTTTTCGAATCGAAATCTTAACCACTATTCAAAGTCTTAAATAGCTCTTTTTGATTAAAGCATGTAGATAATTCACATAAAACAATCAAAAGGAAAAATAAGTAAATTACATGAAATGCTTGGGTGACTAAAAGTTGAACCCTGAACTTGTTTTGATTGATGTAAAGAACACTTGGAATCCTAATTTGACTTAGTGAAAATACGTTTTCTTTTGGCTATGATCACCTGAGAATGAGATGTCATTGTTGGTTGGTGATTGCTCATTAATTGCTAATTCAAATAGCTAAAAAGATGCTGAAACTCTTTTTCCGTTTTTCTCAGAAACGAGTCAGAGCTTATACAAGAAATTGTGAAGAAGATCTTAACTTACCTAGCCCAAACATTTTTGCATGTTGCTAAGCATCCTATTGGGATAGATGCCCGAGTGGCTGAGCTGAAATCAATGTTAAACCTTAAGTCTCATGAGGATGTTGTCATGGTGGGATTATGGGGACAAGGAGGCATTGGGAAGACAACTTTATCAAAAGCTCTTCACAATGCTATTTTTAGAAAATTTGATGGTTCATGTTTTCTCGAAAATGTTCGAGAAGCTTCGAAAGATTCCAAGGATTTAGTTCCATTGCAAAACAAATTACTATCCGATGTTTTATCATTGCAAAATGGATTGGTAGTCACTGATGCTAATAGAGGTATCAATATCATACAACATAGACTTCGTCACAAAAAAGTGCTCCTCATTCTTGATGATGTGGATAACTTGCGCCAGTTACATGCTTTAGCAGGAGGACGCAATTGGTTTGGTAATGGCACTAGGATCATTGTTACTACAAGAGATAAACGATTGCTAACTTGTTATGGAATTGATCAAGATCATGTATATGAAGTTAAACCACTAAGTTACCATGAAGCTCGTGAGTTGCTTAGCAATCACACTTTTTCGACACTCCAAAAATTAGAAATCAAGACAAATTTGGTGGATAGTGTTCTGAATCATGCTGGAGGGCTTCCTTTAGCACTTGAAGTTCTCGGTTCCTGCTTATGTGGTAAAAGAGAAGATGTATGGGAAAGTACACTGAAGAAAGTTTCTAGGATTCCCAACAAAACCATTAATGATGTTCTCAAAATAAGTTACATTGGACTAGAGGAAAATGAGAAAGATTTTTCTTGACATTGCCTACTTTTGTAAGGGGAAGGATAGTAAGTATATAAAGAAAGTCCTTGATAGTTGTGATGTTCAGACAACTGTAGGATTTGATATACTCATCGAGAGGTCCTTGATAAGCATTGACTATGGAATACTAAATATGCATCACTTGATTCAATTGATGGGTATGGATATTGTGAGACAAGAATGTCGCGATGATCCCAGAAGTCGCAGCAGACTATGGCGGTATGATGATGTTGCCGATGTTTTGTCAAGTGATGTGGTAAGACTTGTGAACATGACCAAAATATTGCTCCTTATTTTTTACGCTAATTATTGAAAATGCATAAGCTGAAATAGTCTTGTATATCCAGGGAGATTGTGCTATAAAAGCCATTGTGTTGGAGCCACCTCAGCTGAAAGAGCTAAGTATCCATCCTAATGCTTTTCCAAAAATGAGAAAGTTGAGATTGCTCATCCTATGCAATGTTCATATTTCTTTCCATGGCCCTATATGTCTTCCTAATGAGCTAAGATGGATGGAATTTGCTGGAAGTGGTCCTTGGATTCCAAAATTTCCTTCTGGTCAAAAGAAATTAGTAAGTATTGATATGTGGAAAGGCAGTATCACAGAAGTCATGAAACACTTTAAGGTAAGCATTTATCTACATAGACTGTTTTATTATCCTACTTCATTTGGATGGGCATATGCATGTTAGAGGTACTATTATTTGTACGGAAATGGTGTTGCACTGTTTTAGAAGCCACTTCTCTATTTTCTTTCAAAATGACGTTAACTACTTGCGTTGGAAATAACGTGCAGCAAACTAGCATTTGAAAAACTGAGGGAAACAACTTTACTAGAAAAATCCAATGGAAACATTTTGCTGATAAAAATACACAATACAAAGAAATTTTATTATAATATGCAAAAAGAGCAGATTTAAAATTTTTTTATGAAGGTCATTGGATCATGAGTAAATTCAAATTTTAATATATTGAAATATGTGAGAGATAAAATAAAATAACCAATTTCATGTAGTTGTCCATGGGTATTATATTTGTAAAATAAGCAATTGAGGCTCATGGATGGAAGGAATAAAAAAAAGAGGTTGAAATCCCTCACAATTAAAGGCTTTTATTACGTTATACAAGGACAAATACATACATATATATGTATATATACATATATATATGTATGTAGATGAATGTCAAATACTTTCTAAACCTAATGTCTCTAATTTGATGTAGTTTTATTTCAAAATCAAATTTGCCTAGGGAAGAAATTCAAAATGCAAATATGCTAGTATAAGCTATTTCACCTAATTCTAACTATGTCACTAGTTTACATATGAAGAATTTTATATGCAAAAAAGAATTGTCTAATGATCAAATAAAAGGAAACAAAAACATGATGAACCAACATATTGTCATATATACAAAAGAAAATACACCCAAGGAATAGCCGGCTGAATGGTTGATTTAAATGTGGTTGGTCGGATACCTTAATCATAATATGTTGCATTCAAAATAACCTTAGAGGCCACGCAATCTCCAGGTTATGGAGGCTTATTCAATGTATGTTGTAAAGGGCGGGATTTGTCCTGCACCGTGCTGTAAAAAATGTATCATTAATTGCTCATATCAGTTATGAAGGAGCAGCATTTCTAAGTGCATGTAATTAGATATCTATTAGACATCTTGCTAGTAATGCATGTACAAATAATTCGATATAAGTGATCCTGTAGGGGCATGCTACCAGGAATTGTCACCAATTATAAGGTGATATAAATTATAACTAATTCATTCAAAAACTTTTGGCAATCCTTAATTCAATATTTGTTCTCCCCAATTATACGGTGATATAAATTATCTCCGTCAACTGTATAGTAATAGGAGTTGTCTTTGATCATATCGGAGTAATTTTGAAATTTAAATTAACTAGCCCTTAATTTTTTTTTCATGTTTGCTAAATTGCAATTCTTTAATATGGAATGTAATTATTTGAAATATATATAAAAAGAATTGTCATATTTAATGTATCGAAACATCATATGGAATGATTTTGTTATTTGCTAGAATTATTTTTTGTTTGATATATAGTATTTCTTTGTTTGTAAAACCGACGTTTAATTTTCTAGTAATCATGATATATCTTTAATGGTCAAGTATGGGGTATCATGTTATATCTAACTGTTTTGATGATTGTCTAGAATAATTTATTTGAAATCTTTTTAATATTGTTTATTATATATTATATAACTCTTTAAAATAATATCTAAAATAAAATGATAAGAGTTGTCTCTTATTCGCTAATGTGATCATAAAAACTAAATTGCTAGGTAGAACTCACTTGTGAGCATGCCATATGACTTAATCTCTCGTAAGCTTTACTGTATATACATAAAAATTTGTATTTGCCGGTAAAGTTTCAAAGGATTTAGTAATTTCTCAATACTATATATATGGTAACTTTGAATGAAAAGTTATTAATAGGTTAAGAAATTTACTTAGAACCCTATATAGTAGGTTTCAAGTTGCCTAATCTAACGATGCTCCTTGCCTCCTTTATCATGAAGAGAATTGTGGCCTAAGGATGAAGACCATTAAAAGTGGCAACAGCATTATATAAATACCCTTCTTTCCCTTTTAGAATGTTTACGATAGTTGGTTTTGTTGTTTTCGCAGGACTTCCAACAATTGAGGTACATTAAATTGGGTGATTGTGAGTCGCTCGTTAGTACACCCAACATCTCATGTACTCCAAATCTCGAAGAATTGAAACTTTGGAATTGCAATAACTTGGTAGAAGCCCATGAGTCGATTGCATATCATGACAAGCTCCAAGTCTTGCATCTTCAATTGTGCCCTGAACTTTGTGTTTTTCCAAATGTGCTCAAGTCAAAAATCTTCAAGATCTCAAACTTTCCGATTGCCCAAAATTGGAAAGATTCCCCGATATTCCAGATGAACTCGAAAAACTTTCCATACTAGATACCGCTTTAAAAGAACTTCCTACATCAATAAAAAATCTTGTCTCTCTAGAGAAAATACATTTAGACATGGGCAAAAACCCTATAAGTAGTCCATCTAACAATTACAAGTTACAAAAACTTCAATGGTTCAAATCTTTTCTTTCCCCCAAATTGTGTTTCCAAACCTTTGGAATTCAGCTAATCCATGCATGAAGATCGGACTTCCAAATTCAAATGTGTCAGACCTTTTAAATTGTAATCTATCCCAAGTAGAGTTTCTTGAGGATCTTTCTTGTTTCCCCTTGTTGAAAATCTTAATTCTGTCGGGGAACAGTATTACTAGCCTTTCCACATCCATCAAGCGTGATCGTTTGTCCACATCGTCAATTAGTAAGGTTAGCATTTATTTGCATAGACCTTTTTATTATCTACTTCATTTGTATGGGCGTTTGTGTACTGTATGCACTAGTATCCCTAAGGAAATGGTGTTCCTCTGTTTTAGAAACCACTACTCTATTTTCTTGTAGAATGTCGTTAACTACTTGTGTTGGAAATAATGTGCAGCATAATTGGCATTGAAAAATTAAGTGAAACATCTTTATAAGAAATCTGCAATGAAACATTTTGCAGGTAAAATACATGATACAAACAAATTCTACTATTATATGCAGAAAGAAAAAATTTGAATTTTCTTATGAAGGCCATTGAATCATGATGAAATTCAATTTTTAATATATTGAAATATGTGAGAGATAAATAAAATAACCGATTTCGTGCATTTGTCCATGGATATTATATTTGTAAAATGAACAACTGAAGATCATGGATGGAAGGAATGAAAAAGAGGTTAAAATCCCTCACAAGTAGAAGGTTTTTATTATAAATAGAAGGATAGATACTTTCTAAACCTAATATCTCAAACTATTGATGTAGTTTTATTTCAAAATCAAATCTACCTAGGGAAGAAATTCAAAATGCAAATATGCTAGTATAAACTATTTCGCCTAATTCTAACTATGTCACTAGTTTACATATAAACATTTTTACAAAAAAATAATTGTATAATGGTCAGATAAAGGGAAACAAAAACATGACGAATTAACCCGTTGACATATATACAAAAGTAAAAACGGCCAAGGAATAGCTTGTTAAATGGTCAAGCATTTAATTTAAATGTGGTTGGTCAGATATATTGATTATAATATCTCACTCTCAAAATAACCTTAGAGGCCACGTAGTCTCCAAGTCATGGAGGCTTTCCAATGTATGTTGTAAAGGGCGGAATTTGTCCTGCACCGTGCTGTAAAAAATATACATCATTATTTGCTCAAATCAGTTCTGAAGGAGTAGCATTTCTAGGTACCCGTAATTAAATATTTATTAAACATCTTGCTAGTAATGCATGTACAACTAATTCGATATAAGTAATCCCGTAGGGGCATGCCACCAGGAATTGTCACCAATCATAAGGTGATATAAATTATAACTAATTCATTCAAAAACTTTTGGCAATCCTTAATAATTCAATATTTGTTCTCACCAATTATAAGGTGATATAATTATCTCCATCAACTATAAAGTAACAGGAATTGTCTTTGACAATATAGTAATTTAGAAATTTAAACTAACTAGGAAATGTAACAGGAATTGTCTTTTTTCCATGTTTGGTAACGTGCAATTCTTAAATACGAAATGTAGTTGTCTGAAATGTATATATGAAAAGAATCATGTCATATTTACTGCATCAAATATTAAATGGTACGATGTTATTACTTGCTAGGATTAGTTTTTGTTTGATATATAGCATCCCATTGCTGTAAAACCAATGAGTGATTTTCTAATAATCATGATATATCTTTTACTGGTCTACCATGTTATGCCTAACTGTTTTGATGATTGTCTAAAAATTTATTTGTGATTTCTTTTTAATATTGTGTATTTTGTATATATTATATAACTATTTAAAATAATATCTAAAAATGAAATGATAAGGGTTATCTCTTATTTGCTAATGTGATCATAAAAACTAAATTGTTAGGTAAAACTCGCTCGTGAATGTGAGCTTTACTATAGACACATAAAATTTGTATTTATCGGTAAAGTTTCTAAGGGTTTAGTAATTTCTCAATACTATATATATATAGTAACGTTGAATGAAAAGTTATTAGTAGGTTTAGAAATTTACTTAGAACCCTAAATAGTAGGTTCCAAGTTGCCTAATCTAACAATGATTCTTGGTTCCATCCACATGAAGAGAATTGTGGCCTAAGGATGAAAATTTTTAGAAGTGGCAACGGCGTTATAAGGATACCCTACTTTCCCTTTCAAAATGTTTATGGTAGTTGGTTTTGTTGTTTTTGCAGGACTTCAAGCAATTGACGTACGTTGAATTGAGTGACTGCGAGTTGCTCATTTTTACGCCCAACGTCTCATGTGTTCCAAATCTCAAAGAATTGAAACTTTGGAATTGCAAAAACTTGGTAGAAGCCCACGAGTCAATTGCAAATCATGACAAGCTCCAAGTCTTGCATTTTGAATGGTGCCCCAAACTTCGTGTTTTTCCGAATGTGCTCAAGTCAAAAAATCTTCGAGATCTCAAATTTTCTGTTTGCTCAAAATTGGAAAGATTTCCCGATATCCCACATGAACTCGGATGCCTGAAAAAACTTTCCATACTACATACTGCTATTAAAGAACTTCCTACATCAATAGAAAATCTTGTCTCTCTAGAGGCAATGCTCTTAGATATTTGCAAAAACTCAGTAAGCATTCCATCTAATATTTACAAGTTACAAAAACTTCGATACTTCAAATTTGCTTTTGGCCCAATCGTGTTTCCAAACCTCACGGATTCAGCTAATCCGTGCATGAAGGTTGGACTTTCAAATTTAAAAGTCTTAGAACTTCTCAATTGTAATCTGTCCGAAGTAGAGTTTCTTGAGGATCTTTCTTGTTTTCCCTTGTTGGAAAACTTAATTCTGTCGGGGAACAATATTACTAGTCTCCCTATATCCATTAGTAAGCGTGATCGTTTGTCTGAATTGTCAATTAGTTATTGCCATCAATTACAAGAGATTCCCAAGCTTCCGCCATTTTTAAATTTACTGCTCATGAATGGGTGCGAATCTCTACAAACAAATGGACATTTAACTTCAATTGATCAGTGGGTCCATCGAGGATTGACCGTGGTTGACACTGCTTCAATTGCCAAGGTCAGATTCTCTCTCTCGTGCGCACACATATCGGTGTGGAGAATATGTTCAAAACAATCTGTGCTTTTATATTGCAATAGCTAAAAATGCAAAATCAGAGGTTTGAGAAAACCAAATGAATATAAAGTGATCCTACACTAATATTTATGTAGTGAAGGTGGCTAGCATAGTTTTTATGGGAATGATTTTTATCACATGAGACTTCTATCTTAATGCAAGCTAGGATCAATGGATCCCTCCTCATTTACGGAACTCTTTATTCACTAGGATTACTTACTAAACTCAAATTGAATTCTTCTAAGGTGCTTTCTAACGGTCTATTTTTGTAACAGAAATATCCTCTCACTACTTTTGTTCTCCCTAAAGGAGAGATGCCAAAGTGGCTTCAACCAATTGAAGATGATTTTGTATCTTTCAAGGTTTCAAAGGACTTATATGACAAGTTTCTTGGATTGATTTTCTGTGGCGTATGTGACAATAAAGTCCATTATTGCATCTTTGCTTTCCCATATTTTAATGGCAAATGCTATGGTGGCTACGAAATAGGGATCTACAGATTGGATCCAGGTGGCATCCTCATAAAATATTTTGCACCATCTGACTTATGGGGAGCAGTCTATTTTGATCAAATTGATGGGAGTTATGCACAATTCAACCTTAAATTAGAGAGCGTGGGTCAGGACGTAAAAAAGTTGGGATTTCGAATAATATGCAAGCAATTAGAGGACAATTTAAAAGCTACTCTCCGAGACAATAAGTTAATTGATCCAGCTTTCCTCTACGAGGTTGGTCATGACTCAACAAATCCAGAAGTCGACAGTTCACATGTGCATGGAGACAACCCAATCGAAATGGATCAACTAAAAAACTTGCAAGAGAGTTCACATATGCTCGAAAACAGACCGATCGAATTTGATCTAGATTGTCCACCGAATTCTTACGAGCTTGATGGAGTGATAGACATGAGTACTCGTGAGAGGTATTCTTCTGGACGCATTCTTCCTGGAGACCCGCGCAGCCTGGGGAACAAAAAGTACAAGCTTTGGTTGGAAGAGATAGTGGAGACTCTTCTTGTTCCTTCGTTTTCCTTTCTCCACGAAAAAAAGAAACTTATAAAGTATTCTGCCTTCTCTTTTTATTCTTTGTTTGTAGTTCTTCGGTGAGTGAACGCAATCAAAAGTGCGCTGCCGACCGACGCCATAGGAACCAGTGGCATAGCTTCTTCAGGGGAACGATTCTCTCCTGAGGTTCCTGGCTTCGTGCAGCTTGCTATATAATCGGGTAACACCTGGCACATCCAGATTGTATCGAGTCGATGCAATACTTGAGCTGGATTTTGAATTCGATTCGTTTGGTGCTGGAGTTGCGCGGGAACATGAAGAATGCGTCGTCGAATTTGTTTGAGAGGCGCTGAATGAGTGTTCTCTTCGGAAGTTTAGTCTGTGGATGTTTGGTAGTGAATTCAATGGTAAGCGACGTTGCACGCTGTAGAATCAGGGACAATCCCTAGAAGGTATGATGATTCTTTCTTTCTTTCTAGAGAGAGAGAGAGAGAGAGAGAGAGAGAGAGAGAGAGAGAGAGAGAGAGAGAGATTTTGGTGCTTTTGAGGTGTCTCGGAAATGTAGACGTATAGTATGTACATATCATAAAAATGTGCTGAATTGTGAGACACTTCGACCACTGAGGTAGGACTCTGTCACTAACTTTTATGAGGTACTTGAAGAGGCATAGCCATAGAGGAATAAGAAGTGAGATGTCAAGCCATGAGCAAAGTTTGATTGACAGTCAGAGTCCTCTTACCACTTATTGACTTTGACTTTATCTACTTGGGGCGTGAAAATAGGAACATGTTCATGAATAACTGGTTAGGTGAGCTGATTAAAAAAAAGAAAAATGAAGTTCACATTATTAGTTATTAGTAGAATAGAGACAAAAGCACAAGAAGCTGATTGTGAATTCTGATTTTTGATGCCTTCGCAACAGTTTAGGGTTCCCTTTTTATCCTTATCTGCCACAGCTTTTATGAAGGAAAATGACCTTGAAGCTAAAACTCCTGTAAGCTTCTTGAATTTTTGAAAACCTAATAATGAAACATAAGCTTTTGAGGAACCAATGATAGGACATGCTGGAATGAACAACGTGTAGTTTCTCAAATTAGTTGTCTGTTCTCGCTTTAGTGTCATTAGAGCTATATCAGTCTAACAGAAGGTGGGATTTGCATCTGAATTAGAGGTTGAGTGAGCAGTGACAATCATTTTGGAAGTTTGTGACCAGAATATCATAGAGGACTTGCAAGATATTAAAAAATATAGCCATGAGACATGCATTCATCCATAAGTAGCTGCATATTGATAATGAAATATATCTACTGCTGGCAACTTGATGCTGATTTTCTCTTGAATTGCCTGTATGCATGCATGCATTCATGAGATAATTTCTGATTCTTATCCTCATATTGTTTTCTCCAAACAAGTAACAAGACCTATTTGCTTTTCTTATACAAGGCGAAACTTGCTTTGGACAGCCTTGAAGTTCCAGCTGGGTAAGAAACTGGTTTTTGGTAAACAGGTGCATTTCAGATATGTTATGTTATTTGCTAATTAAAATGATTGGTATTTCAAGCTTAATTGGTGAATGATTTCAGATTGTGCTATATTTGTATATACTTTGATTGAACAGCTGTGTGATTGTTGAGGATGGGAATGTTATCGCAGCCGGAAGAAACCTAACTATTGAGACACGACATGTATGTTTATCATTGCCTCCCTATCCCCTTGTTTAAATTTTGACCCAGCGGTACTTTGTTATTGCTGTGGATTGATACCCTCAAATTATCCACTCATAGTTTATTGTTGATCATTTTATGTTTCTCTCTTAGGTATTTCTTTAATAGATGGTAAAACAATATATTGAACAAAATCTGCTAATGAGTGGATTTTTTTTTTTTTTTTTTTTTGCATTATTAGGCTGTAAAGGGTTGTGTTCCCATTATTCTTTCATAAAATATACTGCTAACGGTGACTATAATCTTGCCTTATTATGCCTAATATTTCACGTTTTTCATTTGCCATTGTTCTCTGTCTGGATCAATAATATGGTCTTTATCCACTTTTGTGAAGTTCTTAACACTGTTTTCATGTCAGCTAGACCATTGGTATACATATTTGGTATTAAAATGCTCTGTGAGCATCGTATTGCCTTTTAACATGTAAGAACCTGCTCCTTTGGAGATTTCTTCATACAATGACCATATTTACACATATTTAAGCCTAGTTTCTGGTAGAGATCATCTCTTCTGTTAGTCTATTGTTGTAATCATTGATAGTTATGTGGTGCAGTTCACTACTATAAATGACTTCGTGGACAGTAAAAATAGTTGGTGTGAAGAATATTGGCCCTTCTGTTATCTTGTGGAGCATAATAAAAACAAAGGTTCCTTGCTTACAGGGGTATATATGAAAATACTGTTAGAAAAGTTGAAGGTGGCTAATCCAATAGAAGCCTCTTTTTCCATGTGAGATTCTCAGCAACTTCAAGTGAGCAAGACTTGTTGAATTTACGTAGTATATGCCTTGATCAATCTCATATATACTCTCAATCAGTTAGCTTGAAGCAGAAGACATTTCTCATGAAAAGCATTTTCAGAATTTATGTTGAAACTTCACTGAAGGACAATGTCTCTCTAACAGAGCTTCTAAATTTCATATGCTTGTGTTGTTTTTCTTCTTGTGCTTTCATAGGCAACAAGACAAGCTCTTGATGTTCTTCTTGAATAGTGGTAGAGGACTGGATTGTTGGCTGCAGAAGCTGCAGAGAAGTTTTCAATATGCTCCCTTTACGTGACATTTGAACCATGCATAATGAAAAAAAATGGAGGTTCGTGGAACTGATTTTCCATCTTTTCTGACCTTTTCCTAGTCTAAATGAAAGAAAGCAAAGTTTCTGAAAGTGCATCAAGAAGTCAAGTTTATATTAATTCTTTCTTTCTCTGCTTTATTTCTTTTTCTTAAATTCTTTGTGACTTGTTTGACATTTCTGTATTCTTTTTATTTGCCCTAAAATTTACAGTTCTGGGAATTGCTACTTTTTAGTGTGGTGAGATTTTTTGATGTCTTAAACGATATCATGTTTAAATCGAGAAATATAGTATCTTCAAGCAAAATACAATAATTCAAGTGTCAGGAAATTATGCTTTCTGATATGCCAAGGGCAATGTACTTGATAAAGAAATCTCTTTTCTTGTTTACTAGTTGCAGTTACTATTCTTGCGTACATGAGAGCTTGTGTCTGCTAGATTGTGATGTATGGCTTGTGTTTCCAGAATAACTTTTCATCTATTTGATGCTGCCATGATCTAAGATTATGTGTTAGAAGCTTGTTCAGCAGTCATCAATTTTCCCCCAAGACTTTGTTGAAGTAAAAGTTAAAACGTAGTGAAACGGGATCTCATTTATTATGATTGAGTAGTACACAAAATAGCTAATATAGATTGCGGACATTGTTTTTCTATTTAAGGATTAGAATTAAAAGAACAAGCTCCATTACAAGGGGAAGAAGCAAGAGATTTTTACTAAGGATGCATTTAATAAAAAATTTAGGGAAAAAACAAACATGGAAATGCTGACTTTTAGAGCTTGAGATTTGTAGTTATGCTGCTCTTAGTAATCTGACTTAGTCAAAAGTATTGTGGGAAACTTGAACTAGCTCATTGCCTTTCTGAATACAACATCAAGCAAGAGGACTCATCTTGCAGACAAAGGACGTCTAGCTCAAATTCCTCCCTCTGGAGCTAAAAGAATAGCCCTAATTATTGCATAGTTTCTTGATAGAGAGAGTGAGACTGTTGTTATAATGGTGACATGGTTCATATGCAATGCTTGGAATTTATAGCTGATTGAAACCCATCCTAGCCGATACTAGTAAACAAGTCATCCACAAATCTTCTCTCAATCAGATCACTGGTGCCAATATCTCTCTGAACAGAAGTTGCCCATCCATAGTAAGAGCCTCGATGTATCACCCTGTTTACAAAGTGTTGTTTGTTCTTCAAGGACATTAGGTTTGATGTCAACGATAAATTATAGAACAACCCTAAGGCATTGTTAAAGTGAAAAATTTTAAGCCATAGTTACCCCAAACACACACCTCTTTTAAACCTGATGCAGGAATTTTGCCGAGGTCAACACCACTTAGTAGAGTCTAGTTACTGTCAATTGAATCAAATGGTGCACTTCACAGATAATTTGCTTGCATGAAAAGCTATTTCCTAGAGTAGGCATTTGGCAAATTTGATATTCTTAGGACTGAAATGTATATGTCCTAAGTTAGACACATTCCTTTATTGGCAAATTTGTTTTTTTTTTAGATAGTGCCTTCTTTTGCAAAGTGCTTGGTCAATTAGTCTACTAGATTATCTCCAGCATGAAATTTGGAAATGTTTTGCAAATGGAACCTGTCTCTGGTTTCAAGCTGATGAGCTAGGTAAAAATGCAGAATCATTGGAAATATTGGCTGGTTTCCACAGAAATTTCATCTATGTTCCCCCTTTCAAGTGTCTGCCTAATTTATGAATGTTTCCAACATTATTCTGTTTCTCTTGCAGTCATGGGAATTCTGGATCAAAGGGTTTCAAATGAAGTGGAGATATAATGGCATCAGAAGCAATTTCTCCTCTGCAAGATTTTTATGAATGAGGAAAACCTGATGGTCTGAACGGCGATTGACCATTTTAACCAGTTGAATTGTCTGTAAGAATGTTAAAATACTGTTGATATCACCTATTTACATGAGATAACTTAAGGAAAATGATAGTTCTTTTTCAATGGACCCACTATTAATTACACTTTTGAGAGGCTTCTATGAGCATAAAATAGAGCAATTCTACTTTTTGAACCAAGGTTTACCTTTTCAATCAATGAAGTTGAGCATTGTGTCTGCTAGCAACATCTTCCTGAAAAGACCCTTCCTCAGAATAAGTTCTCTTTTAAACTCAAATATTGCGGTCTTCCTCTCACTCATCCTCTTCCATATTGATTAGAAAGAATATGGGAAGCCTCTTTCTGTTTGTACTTTATAGATTGTTTGCCATAGTGAAGATATGTTGTTGTATCCTTACATTCCAGATAAATGAAGCGCCCAGTGGAATGTCATGTAATGACAGAGGGTTAACAAAATTGCAAGCATCCATCAAGGATGAGGTGTTTATCTTGAGATGGTAAGTACACTTGTCCAGACCGATGCTAAGAGTGCTCAGCCATTTAATGATTGCTATGCAAATGTTTAGAATTTGCTTGGGAAACAGAAGGTTAAGTTTCAGATGCTCAGTTTGTTTTTTTTTGCCAATTTTCAGACGTCTTGTTTATCACATGTGGCTTTCCTTTAGACTAGTTATTCTTAGCCGCCATATGAGAAACAGGACGTCATGTCCTTGGTCAAGGAAAAAGTTGAAGTGTAGTATCTTAGCAGTTAATAATTCTTTGATTAGACTCGTTTGAGAGAAATATCTTCTTCTTTGATCCCTGCCGTGGATTGCTATACATATATGGTTCTTGGTAGAGCAATTCTTCAATAAGAGCTCTTTAGTTGCAATCAGATCATAATCTTTACATGCATCAGAGATAATTAGTACGCTTTGGGAACTTGTTGCATATAGAAAACATGGCCTTGATATAATTTGTCTTCATAATGACAAAATCAATTTGTTTAATGTTTCTTCTCTGTTTTGTAGAACCCTGTTCCATGAATATCATTTCTCTTTGCCTTTCTTCCCCTTCTTTTCTTTTCATTTTTCATTGATGAAATTGTGGAATCTATGATTTGTTTGAGTATCTTATAGATATGCTAAATGCTAATATTTGATTTCCAGCTCCAAAGCCTCACAGGTCACGAGTAAATCATGCTTCTCATTAGATCTGCCTGCATTGATTCGTCCTGTTGAACGCTCTCATGCCTTTGCACAGCTAGGTAAGACCTTTGAACTTATGATTCCTTTCTTTGATGGACATCATGTACATCATGTATGGTGATATGACGCACCTCTGATGCATATCGAATGATTATTAGTTACTCATGCATATAACCAGTGTGTACATGGTGTGACCTTTTATTTTATAGGTTGTGCCAAATTAGGGCGCTGTGGCAATAATTCTTGCTGTGACAGTTTGATATGATGCTCATGTTAAGATCGAGTATACTTATAGCTATAGATTTACTCATATGATTGTAGTCAATCACAATGAGGAAGAACATAATTGATTGCTCTTCATTAATGATTCTTGGTTTATTCCGATCATATTGTTCAATGTTCTTATTCCTGTTAGTTAATCTGTTCATTTGACTATAAGCTAAGTCAAACTTTCACTTCAAGGTAGCTCCCACTCTTGAAACGAACTGTTTGCAGGATTACTTTTAAACTGTAGTTTTGTGATAAAGCACAAATCTGAATGTGACATTACTGGTGCTGGCTCTAGCATAGTAAGATTCTTTCTAGTTTGTGATATGGCAGAAACAATTAGGGTTAATTATTTTGTCTCAAGATGTTAAAACATTTTAGAAACAGCATCCCACGAAGTGTCTTCAAATGATTCGATGCACTCCAACTGATGATGCATGTGCCGTTTACTGCTCTTCTAATCAGAAAATTTCATCAAGGGATCTGAGAAAGGAAGCGTGATGCATGTCCAAATCAATTTTTGCCGGGATGTTCATGTGTCTACAGAGGATTGCAGATGTGATATCACCAGCGATTTCATGCTTTAACTTATCAGATTGTTTAGATAATTTTACAGCATAAACCTGTACGAGCATCAGCTTTTCTGAGTTTAATTTTCGTCATCTAAATATTTTGTGATGCAGTTTGACATGAGTTTTTCGAACTTTGAGGTAATTCTAGGTGCACTATTTTTGTACTGAGCTTTTATAGTTAGGGACTATGTCATGTGTTTTCCCTAACAATGATGAAAGATGTGAAGGACTTGCATGTGTTTTGCATGGATTTCCTGAGAAAGAATTGCATTGATTGGACTTGAGCTTCCCAGTTATGCCAATTATGTCCTAAATACTGGAATTTATAATATTGGTGAGTCAATTAAAGTCTTGATCGTTATTGACTGAGAAAATCTCAGTGATGTGATAGGTCTTGTGAAGACCATGATAGTCACGTGTGGCTGCACAAGTACATTAAGATCTTAATAATTTGCTCAGTCCAAAGGCAATTGACAGTTGATTCTTACCTAAATGTGCTTTCCTTATTCTTCAATCTGAACAAGATGCCTCTTTCTTCTGGTAATAAGAAGTCCAAATTTGAGAGTTTATGATTATGATTATATTATAATCAATTATAATAAAACATTAGAAATACCAAACATTTGCATGAAAGACCCATAGTCTAAAACGATCAGGAAGATGGTAATTTTGAATCATAATCTGTTATGCATTCTTATGCATTTGGGCTAATGTTAGAAAAATGGATGATCAACCATGCAGGAGTACGATCGACGACAAGCCAAAGTTGACCGGCATTTATCCATCAAAAGGAAATGTATGGAAGAAAACAAGACCTTGGATGAACGCCTGTCTACTTTTAGGAGAAATGTGAAGAGACGGTTGGATGACATAAATATTGACATCAATATAGACTCAATATAGAAAATTTTTGAATTATAGTTTAAAAAAATGATTGCATGTATCTCTTCAAATAATCAGTCAATGGAAAATGTTTTCTTATTAACAATAATAATGTCAAACATTATAGCTAATTTTTTTCATTTAAAGATAAATTAATTTATATTTATTTTTAAATGAACAGTCTGGAACCCTTAAATATTTTGTTTCGATTATTAAATGGACAGCCTAAACATGTCTTTGTAAAGTGCTTGAATAAAATGAATTTTTTTTTGAAAAATAAATTAGATTTTGTGGCTTTACTCATTAATTGATGTGCTAATAGGTTATCATCATTATTTAAATGCAATCAAATAATATAGAAAAAAACAAAATTAAAACTTAAACTCTTTTCTTTTTTTTTTCTTTTTGGTTTAATTTAGGAAGAATTAGATGTTAGTATAATTCCATAGAAACAATTTACAATTATAGTACCTCAGGAAAGTATAAGAATAGCTGGTGTCAATATTCAATGGATACTATAGTCATTAGTTGGGAAAAACTCTTAGTAAAATACTCACTTTACGTGAAGTACACATATGTGATTTTCTAAAAAAAATTTTTGTCATTGAACTTACGGAAATTACAAAAAAAAAAAAATACTTCAATACTTTTGAAGTGAACCAATTATATCAGTATAGACCAACATGTCACATTTATATTAGGTAAAAGTACTTCAACAATGAATTTGTTTAATATATTTTCCTAAGTCCATTAATAACACGGCATGTTTAAAGTCATTTATGCCCAAAATGATTATTTTATTTTATATTCAAATAAATATAATATTCTTGTGATTTTCATTAAATAGCATGAAAATTAGTATCAAATTGACTTGATAGATATGATTTTTTCAATCTTGAAATCTTATTGTTTTAGTATTTACAATATGTCAATTCTTTCTTATTTAAATCGTGATGACATTATTCTGCGATTCTATTATAATGATGCTGAACTCTTTTTATGTGTTTTAAGGAAAATAATGATAATCACAGTCATATAAAAAGCCACCATCGCTTCTCTCTCTCTCTCTCTCTCTCTCTCTCTCTCTCTCTCCGCCAAGGTAGTGGCCCGGGTGAGAAAGGGCTGTACTAGGCCCCGGCCCAAAGGCGTCAACACAAGTGGCTCTCCTATATTTCTTTTTTTTTTTCTCTTTTTATTGATTGAAAATCCGCACAGTACCCGGAACTTTTTAAAACAATATACAGTTTCTTTTTTTTTACCCCAGATCAAGTCATACTAACATAATTTCCATGAATCATAGTAAAAGTAGAAGCTGTTATCATATCAAAATATTTATGAAACATCACAAGATGGCATGATTGAAAAAAATATAATTCATGGGTATATAGAGACGACACAATTAATGAAAACAAGTATGAATGAGCGAATTTAAAATATGGAATTTTGTACAATCAATAATGTCACAAAAAGTAACTAATCCCTCGCCTTTTTCTAAGCACATCAACATTGAGGCCAGTGTCATAATGGACGTCAGAATTGATCCAATATGATCATTGTGTAGCCAACGAGGCTTCTTCTACAAGAGGGCTTCCCGCATAGCTAAAGCTTCTGCCACAAGAGCCAATTGGCATCTGACTAGGCATAGTTAGATTACTCTATGAAATACAACAAACAATGATAGGCGTCTATAAAAATTACTCTATGAAATTCTAGAAATGCAATTCTCAATAAGTCTAATTATTTCAATTTCATGAATTTATCCTAATGTAGCCCGTGACCTCCCCCTTGTTTTGTTCCTCAGTTTTAGGTAGCAAATACCTGAGCTTTTTTCTATTGTTTTCTCTCTTTTGCCGTTGAGTAGTAGACAACACATCAATCCAATAATAAAATGAAATTGAAGATAATAAAATGAAATTTGGAAAAATTTGTGAAAGGACACTTTAAAAAACTCCCCAAAGAGTCTACTACTGTATACGACTGTCACCCATCTCCAAATTCGACAAGCTCGCAAACTCTTCTCGTTCGCAAACTGCTATACTCTCACTCTCTCCCACTCCGTCACCGTCCACGTGCTTTAAGAACGTGATTGCAATTCCGAAAGGCCAATCCCTTTTCTGACGTTTGGATCCATATGTGAATCATAGAATTGTGATTCCACTAACTTATTGGAACTGCCATTTCCACTACTTAGGCCATGCAATCGTCATTATCATTCCTAAGTAGGTTAGAACCATTTGGACCGATGAAATTAGATTATATTGCAAGATTGGCATTAGGGGTACCGACTGTATTACATATGCCCAATTGCAGTTGAAACATGAAACGGGTCTCCCAGTTTTAAACACAGACCAAAAAGTGTAAAAAAGATTGAATTTCAAACCCAGGTGCCCCTCGGCACCGTGCTGGTCGGGGTTCTTGATCTGGATGAGGAAGGACCCTTCTCTTTCGACGTTGAGCGACTCCTGGGTCTCCTGCTTCTCATCTTCCTGAGGGAATTCGAGCTTGTATATGAGATGCGTGTGCACTTTCTTCCCCTTGGATTTGTGTCTAAGTATGCGGTACACTCCCTCCCCCAACGCTCTGGCCGCAGCCGTGTGGCGGTGTCCCCTTGTGGAGGTGTCGTATTCCTCTGCAAGAAGCAACAAGTCCTTCTTCAATCACAAAGAGAGAGAGAGAGAGAGAGAGAGAGAGAGAGAGAGAGAGGGGGAGGAGGAGGAGAAGCAGCGCACCTGCTTTAAGAGCCGACTTGACATCATCGATCTTGGTGGTGACCATCTCCACAAATTCCCATTGGGGTCGGCTCCGTTTGCTCGGGTCCGGAAGACTCTTCTTCCCCATCACTATCAACCTCAACAGCGCCTGCTTCTCGATGTTCACCTCCTGCGTTCGGCATTTACAAAGAGCCTGTGATATCGCGACGTGATCATAGAGAAGTTGTCGGGTCGTGTGGTTCTCGCGATCATCATTACCTGGCTACCGTGGCCACCTTCCACGGTGGCCTTGTCGCTGGAATTGGGGTCGGCGCCTTCCTTGCCAGAGTGGGAATCTTGCTTCTCCTCGACAGGCCTCTCGCCGGACTCTGGGCGGAGGACTATGTAAAGGCGCTGCACGTCGTCGGCGCCATGAGCTGCTTCTCTCTCCACCTTGGGCCTATAGAAGAAGAATATCTCCCCTCTTTCCTGCAATAAAAACTCCACAACAAGCCCCCTCGCTCATTCCACTCCGTCACCAACTAGCAAACCCCATTTGATTAACAGTAAAAAAGGAGACAAAGCAGGTTTCGAACCTGAATTTCGACTTGGGGATCATTTCTGGTCTTCACTTCCTGGCCTTGACCCATTTCCTGCGCCACTGCCGCAACACAGACAAGCAGCAGATGCAAATGGAGGAGAAGTTGAGGGCAAACCAGAGAGAGGACCGCGGACACGTTCGTGGATAACCCACGTTTCAGTACCCAAGCCTGCCACGTCTCTGTGTGGGCTGCTGTCGCCGACCGAATAGCAGACATGCCGGCGCGGCAATGCATTACAGAGGAACTTCACACGTGTCCCAACGTTTCCTATGTCTATGGAAACACCACGTGTTTTATGGCAGTTTTAACAGCTTTTGTTTCCGAATGTTATGGGCACGTTAAAAGTTACTAGCTTTTATGAAAAATTAACTGCTCTTATGGGAGTCCACTTATCAATATTTACTTGTAATTCTTATATGCTGGAAAGCTCCCCAACTGATGTGGTTGAACGAATGAAACATATGCTATATTTTTGTTGAGCTAACAATACAACCTAAAAGAGGGTAGAATAAGTAGTATGTGGATTATGAAAAACACTCCTCCAATATAAGTCAACAACAATAGAAGCAAATTATGATAGTTGTATGCATAACCTTTTTTGTGACTTCCTTGATCCTTTATATAGACATCATCAATCACAACTTTGGAGATTCTAATCAAGAGGAAAGAGTAGTTCAAGATTATTGGATGCTTTTGCAAAAATCAATAATGCCATACAATCATTTCTTCTGACATTAGCAAATTTCTCAAAATGGAGTCTAATGTAATTGTCACTTCGCTAATTCTCAATTCACTACCCCAAAAAGCTATCATCACTTTTTTGTAAGTATTTTCTTGTTTTTCTGCCATGTATTCTTGGCCCATAAGGGTTATTTCTTATGCAGTCAACAGTCATCTTTAAACGAATACCACATTAGCATCACTTGAGACTTGATATCAACATGTCCCGATACTCATTGTCAACATGTGCTTAGTATGACCAGTCTATAGACGCTTTCTAGTAATTACTTGAATG
The DNA here is from genome assembly GCA_014182885.2 of Eucalyptus caleyi. Taxonomy (NCBI): domain Eukaryota; kingdom Viridiplantae; phylum Streptophyta; class Magnoliopsida; order Myrtales; family Myrtaceae; genus Eucalyptus; species Eucalyptus caleyi. The sequence continues at coordinate 36,080,813 of CM024470.2, read as the reverse complement.
GGAGTAACTTGCGACTGCATATCCAATAACCCTTCTGAGTATATCGACATACAGAGACTTCTCATGGACACAAGATTGACCTTGGTATCTGCAAGTCACCATGAGCCACTTGTCATTGGACACTTGCTCTCCTCTTGTCCCGATCTTTGTCCTAGTCTTCACTACTCTCATTTTCATCGATATCAACACAATTAAACTTGATCTCAACATCTGTACTTATCATAATAGATACTAATATCAAATACAGTTTTGGAATCATTCAAACACCATAAGGATGTCTTCCCAGCGTTTTTTAATATTCAAATAAAATTTTGTAAGTAACCTAAATAAGAGTTAGGTAATTTAAGCTCCACAAATAAATATTGATAAAAATAGAAACGTTGTTGATAATTTTCAAAGAAGAACCTAATTTCATAAAAGACTTTAACATGTTGGTAAGCTCTTCCCATTAGCGCTAGTAAATTATCGAAATAGTTGATATTTCCAAAACAATCAAGTAAACATGAGTAACTAATTCAAGTAAAAGTCGACAATTTTAGGTTGGATTTGTTAACCTTTCTGTGTGGTGATTGCTATAAAGATTAGTTAATCAATGTCAGTAAATTATTAAAAATCAAATAAGCATTGGTTATATAGCTCCGCAAATAAATATAGATAAACTATTGGAGCAATTAGTAATTTTTCACAAGAATAGGTAACTTTAACACGTTGGTAACTTTAAAAATGGTTCAATACCAAAATGGTTATTAATTTCTAAACATATCTGATAAATGTTGGTAATAAAATAGACTCTTGGTAATTTCTAAAAGAGTTAGCAAAATGAACAAACTGGTGGGCGGTATGTTCCAAGCTATAAAACAATAGAAAACCACTCTCCACAAGATAGAAGCTCTTTCATTAACTTTTAGTAATCCAAATGGCTACCATTGAGGAAAATAAACTATATTGCCGTTATTATATAGTAATATAGATAGAGGAATGAAGTACAACAATGCCATCCACAATGGTAAAAGAATCCAATCATAACAAAATAGAATCTTTAATTGACCAATCAGTCTAGCCAATATCACTGAGGTCCCAGATCGATTGAGGTCCAGGGCTTAGGCATTAGGGTCACGAGGCTGGCCTTTGGTCTCCAAATTAGGGTGCCGAGGTTAGAAGCCCGACCTTGTGGTCCTGGATATCGCAAAGTATAGTACTAATGACATTTCTCTTGCTCGAAGCAGATATACTAAGACCAAGCTAGCACTCGGGTCCTTGGAGACTCGTTCATCCCATGATTTTGAAGGTGATGTATATAATTGCGATGATAGTGAAATTTCAGTAACAAGTATTACTTGATAATATAATTTAACTTTCTTTTAAGGAAACATAATCCACGAATCAGCCAATTAGAAGTTTAGATTTCTTTCCAAAATGAGGAATCTAGATTTTGAATGGCCAATTCTTTAGGTAATCTAATTCCACGGCCAACCGAAAAAGACCTAAAAATCGAATTCTATTACTCGCATAAGTGGATATCTATGATGCATTTATTGCTCAATGGTTTTCCTTTGTTTTCGGGCCTTATTCTTTTCCTCACCATAGTCGAGCCTAACTTTTTCATCGTGGCTAGCCCGCTATTAAATGAATTAATACAACGTTTGCACCAGACCTCATCCTTAGTGGGCCAAGCTTTTCTATGTAGGATAATGACCCAATTCTCTAGAAAACCGCCATTTTTAGGTCGAGTCCAAACTTTATTCTAATTTTTGTCTCATGAAAAATCAATAACTTTTACCTCATGCCCAAATCCATCTCCTGTTTACACATGCCAACTCACTTGTTGACATGGATTTTAAGGTTCTAATTTATTAATTTAATGATTTTAAAATCAAAACAAAATACTTTTCCATGATAAAAAATATCTATCCGCAACTCATCTTCATCCTCAACTAAACAAACCCCTCACACCGACCAAAGAAAAAAACTAACCCTTCAACCATGTGTTGCCACCAACGTTAGGAACCCTCCCCCTCTGCCTTTCGTCCACTCTTTCAATGGAGCTTGTGCTCGTAGCCTTAGAAGCTTGAGCTCACAAGAATGTTGAGGTGGACGTGTGACTCATATTGTAAAATTGGTGCAGTCTGAAATAATTAATACATTCTAATCAATTCATAATTTATTAGCTTAAGCTCTTCAATCAATGTGAATTTAACTAAAATATATTGACAAGCTTGAGATTGAACTCTTCCTTAATAATCTTCTTAAGTAAAGATATCAAGTTTTTGCAGTATGCTCTCAACAAATAATAGTAAAGTCAGTGGTTGATTGATGCTTCACCCGTAATTTGTTATGGTGTTTGGTGAATATGCAAGTTAAGTAAATTTTGATATAGAGTGATATTTAAATTAAAAGGAGCAAATTTAATACTGATTTTATTCATATGGAAGAAATTGTTCATATACATGTGAAGAATTTACAATAATTGACAAAAATCTAAGGAAACTCAAAAGTCATATGAGATCAAATTGTACTTTTTGTACTGTGATAAAGGATGAGATGAGGAATTTTATTTAAAGAATACGGATGAATAGAAGGGTGAGGTGACGGATGCAAGACCTCAAAAGAAGGTTCTAGAAGATGTTGCGTGCTGGAGACGAGAGATTCCTTGTAACTAGGGGTGTAAACGGGTCGGGTCGGGTCGGGTTGGGTCTTGATGTTACCCGACCTGACCCGAAACATACAGGTCACATACTGTGACCCGACCCGACCCGACCCGAAACACATTAAACTCGCATAGGAAATTCGAGTCGGGTCGGGTCGGGTCGGGTCGGGTTTCTGGGTCCTTTTTTTTTTTTTTTTTTTTTTTGGGTGAGAGTCGAACGTAATTTAGTGCCACATTGATGTAGAATGTCAAATAATGGACACCCACATGCCCTAGTAATCCATTCTTCATCCAAAAAACTTGAATGGTAAACCTGCCTCAATAGCAAGTTCTACACATAATCGGAAGAGTTGATTGCAACTTTGCTTGTCTTAGCAAAATCACACGAACGGCGCATTGCTTCAAAGGACCTGCACTCTTACTCGAACGATAGGAAGCTTGCACTCCAATTTTATCTTTATAGGTTTCACTCTGGTCATACCTAGATCAATCTGCATTGTAATGAAGGATAAGGACTACATATCATAAGAACCAAACGCTAACCAGCACTCATTTCTAATGCAAACACTAACCAGCACTGCCCACTATCCAGGAATACCAGAAAATTAATCTCATTCTCAGCCTTCCTCACACAAGGGAGAGTCCAACTCAGCCCTTAGTTAAGCAAAATCGAAGCTAAAGCAACAACAAAAGTCCCCACCTGCCAAAAGCAACAACCCCCTAAATTCTTACCCACCCCAGACTTTAATTTGACATCCTTGTTCTTCTTGCCGGTGTTCTTAGCAGCCTGATCATTGAGAGTCACATTAGCGCCCACCACTATTACCTTATACCTCTTGGTCTTCGAAACCATGATCTTGAACCTCACTGCAGTGGCCAAATCCACCCTAAAGACCAAAGACTCGTTCTTGGCCACAGGGGATCTTCAAGTGAAAAGATAACATTTTCTGTCCAAAGCTTCCAATAATAAATTTAGGAAGGGCAGCATTGTTAGGAGCGCAAAAAAAGAAGTACGACTTACACAAGTTGCATATTATAAAATACTAACCTCTAATACGTCAATCATCGAGAGAAGACAACATCGAGCTTGACTCCGTGGTCGTATTTGGCAATTCTACAATAAATTCACGATGAAAATGAGAACACTAACATATAGATTAAAATAAAGAAATGTATAAATATTCTACAATCATATTTTCTCACCCGACTCAAAGATTTCAAGATCTTCTAAGTCCTCCTCAATTGAACGTAAAAGTGGCGCGAAGCGTAACCAATCTTGAGCACATAGAAGAGCTTCCGCCATGGTTGGGGTCAAGGAACTACGAAACACATCGAGCACACGACCTCCCGTGCTAAATGCCGCCTCCGATGCTACAGTCGAGATGGGCACAGCCAAAATATCTCGAGCAACAGTAGAAAGTATAGGATATCTCGATGAATTTCCTTTCCACCAACTTAATATATCAAATTCAGAGTTATAACGTTCACATGCCTCCTCCAAGTACTTATCCAATTCTGATTTTTCATCCAAATATTATTGTCCAGTTTGACTAAAATACATTTCAGTCATAATATCAGCACCAACTACTGGGGATCTTGACATGCTTACCATCCTTGTGCTCTTTAGCCTCAAGTTGCTTTGAGGGCATGCACCCGTGCGATATTGTTCAAACAATAATGTCAAAGATGTCATCACTTTCTCTTGTAAAATTTCTGCCTCCCTGCTTTCATAAACATGACCAATCATCCACTTCACATAATCCCACTTATGTCGTGGGTCAAGTATGCAAGCAATGAATAAAGTGAGATTAATGTTGTTTACATTGCCAAAATACTTATGGAATTTCGTTTTCATTCTTTGAGCCATTTCTCGCAAGCTTTGCTCCTCATTTCCACGATATCTCTCAATCATCATATAAATTCCATACACGTCCTTCGCCATATTATTGTTAGTGACATAAGAAGAACCTGAAACTTTTATAGTTGTATCAAAAAACAACTTCAAAAATGGAAGAAAGCGACGTGCATAATTCCAATCTTCACTAGTGGGCAACCCTTTCCCCTTGGAAAGCCCTTGAGCATATTTGCTATCTCGAAATTCCATATTGCTAAAAGCTCTTTCAAACTTTAAGGCTGATTCCAACATCAAATATGTTGAGTTCCAACGAGTTTCCACATCCAAACATACAAGACTCTTCGACTCAATATTCTCTAACTCAACACAAGCCTTGAACTTTCTTAGTCTGCTAGGGGAAGATCTCACGTAACGTACGGCTGAACGTATTCTAGCAATTGAATCGTTTATGTCTTTTAACCCATCTCTAACAATCAAACTCAATATATGGGCATAACGCCTCATATGAAGTAACTCACCTCTTAACAACAGAGAGTTCCAAGGGTTAAGTATCTTTTTCAGGTATTGAACTCATTCGAGCTAGCATTATCTACAGTGATGGAAAAAACACTAGATCCCCCAATCAGTCAAACATTTCTCAATTGCTTTTCCTATTATCTCAGTAGAATGACCTGGAATCTAACAAAAATTTAATATCTTCTTATGCAATTTTCAATCAGCATCAACAAAATGAGCAGTCAGACACATGTAACTTAAGTTTTGACATGATGTCCATGTGTCAGTTGTTAAACATACTCTAGGAGATGTTTCGGAGAAATATTTCTTCAATTTGCTTCTTTCCTCCATGTATAAGTCATAACAATCATGCCTCAATGTATTGCGTGACGGGATTAAGAATTTTGGCTGAATTCTATTCACAAATCGATGAAATCCCTCATGCTCTACCAACTTAAAAGGCAATTCACTAAGAATAAACATGATCGCTAGTTCTTTTCTACTAGCATCCTGATCAAATTTCCAAGCACCTGATGAACTACTGCCCCCAACAACTTGACTCGAGGCACTTCTTTGCCTTTTTCCAGCGTCTGCATATGGATATTCCTTACATCTAGCTAGATGATGATGCATTGAGCTAGTCCCTTGACCACTAGCACAACCAATAAGGGCGCCACAATATAAACACTCAGCTTTTTCTTGATTAGGAATCTCTTTAAAATGCTCCCACATTGTAGATCTCCTCCTTCTATTTGTGACATTAGAATCCCCTGATGAAGACATCTAGCAATCCTAGAAGATGATATTTAAGGGCTGAGAGAAAAATCACCGGCACTGCTGTTGAATATCTCTGAAGTCAAACGATACTTGCGAGATCCACCCTATCCAAGCAAAGAGGCAATGCAAGCACCAGTATGCACCATGGGCCCTTCCTTTCCTACTACAAATCCAACTGCAACTCCAAATATGGAACCAAAAATCTGTAACGAAAACATAAAAGTCAAGAATTGAGCGGAACCCTGTTTAGAATATTCGAAATACTGGTACTTCTAAGAGCATCCTCGTGATTATTTTGAGATATTTTGCATAAATTTCTCTCTGGAGTAAAAGGTTAAAGGAAAAATGAAGGAGAAAAAGGGCATGCCTGAAGTACAAATGTTGTATGACAAAAGTATTTATCTAAGAGCTCAGCAGTTGGAAAATGGAATATGCATAGGAGGTCATATTCGTGATCTAATAGAACGCAATATTGATCCCTGAATGACTATTGATCATCCCAAAACAAGTAGAATTTCTCTGGTTTAAACCAAATTTATCTAGCTGTCCTCTAAATATACCCCCAAGTTACTTATAGTAAAGAAGACAGACTAAGAAAACTCATGAGAGATTTTGCTGAAAGTGATGATTTCTCTAGATAATGAGATATTCTGGTTAAGGGATGATTTAATTTTAGAAATCAGGTAAACTGGGTACATAAAACGGTCAGTTTATGGCATCTCATTGAATTGTACGCCATAGATGCATGTCCCTAGAAAGTTTGGCCATCGTCGGAATTATTAGGCACCAAGCATGAAATTTAGCAAACAGAAAGATCTTAATGCTCTAAGATGCAAACAGAACTCCTAAAATATACGGGAGACCCAATATAGTTAACCCATACAGCCCCAACATTCTGACGTGGAACCAGAGAAGAGAAAAGAAGAGGCCCGTTCAGGTATTATTATCACCTCAGAACATTTTATTTAATTTAAGATGGATGCAATTGATGAGAGCAATTTCAAGCTAATATAAGAACAAAGAGCAGCACCAATATCTGCAGGATGAAAGCATGATGACATGCAAGAACATCAGAATGCCCAGAAGGCATCATAATTCTATTCTATATTGAGATACGTTCTGGGAGGAACACGTCACGTCACTGAGAGATTAACCGATTTCGGTTCGAGGAGATAAAGAGAATCGGCTGATGGGGCCGAAGACGATCAAGCTACTGTTCCGTCGCCGCCGTCCGCCGCCGTCCGCCGCCGTTCCTGATCTCAGCTGCGTTGGCTAATGAGCCGGACTCTCGTTGGTACCGGTTTGGCTCTGTTCTGGGCCGAGCTGATTCGAAGGTTGGAATCCTTTGCGAAGCCAGGATTTCGTTCGTTGGTTGAATCGCGAAAGGTCCTGTTGCCGATTCGAGCGTTCGTCGCAATGCCAACGTCACGGGCCAGGTAATATCTATTATCCTTGCTATCGAGATCGATGTTCTTTCTTTTAGGATCAAAGCACGCGTTGGGCGCGATTGGATTGTTGCCTTCTTCGGAGTGCTGCTGGTTGATCTTGCTTCGAATCAGGCCGTGAATTCGAGCCTGAGACAGCATAATTTTACTTTATGATTTATTGATCACCGAGTGTTTGATAATATGCCTCTTAGTCACTGACGTTGAATAGATTGCGGTTTTGTTCGAACTGAAGATGCGCAGACGTAGACTCATTATTTTCTTGGTGCATTGATTTGATTCGGGTTATGTTTCATCATCATCAGCATTGATTCTGAACGTGTTCTGTTCTGTTCGTCTCTTCTTTGTATTCGGCATGTTTCTTTGCTGCGTTCGATGACAATGGCCATTGACGAGAGGAGTCGGAATTCAAACTGATGGTCCAAGTATCCGTCTCTAAGCTCAGAGGCACGGCACTTGTTTATCCAAGTATGTTTCTGTTCCCATGTTCTGCGTGTGAGTGATTATGGCCTGCGTGAGTGACGGTGATCCGGTAGGGAATGGAGAGGCCGATAATGAAATTGAATTGGTTCTGTGGTGAACCGAGACTGTGATGAAGATCCGGAGATGGTTGCCGGCATCGACGGCAGACGTTGAGGGGAAGGAGGTCTCCGGGAAGGAAGTTGACATCTCTAGATCTCAAGGTTTCACTGGCAATATAGTTTTGTCATATTTATGCTGACGCTTCATTCAGCTTTTTGAATTAGGGAAGAAATCATCGACTCTGTAAAATCTGACAGCATATGAGTGGTTTTAAATATTGGAAGAGTTCAATTTGATGCTCCCTTCCTCCAAGTTCTTTACAACTTGTCAAGTACCAAATTATATTTAATACGTTTCTCTAAATAGCATTGTATATTTATAAAGGATGATGTTTATGAAATGAAACTCAGGTTGTTAGAAATAAATTTTGTTGGCTGACCACCTTTTCTAAAAGGTTTGATGTTTTACAAAAAATATGGTAAGTTTAAAAGTCAGCAGTACTTCTCAAAATTTAATTTGAATTTGGGTCAAAACCAAAACTAATGATTATTTGGATTTAATGCGAATTACTAAATTCAACCTTTTGACGAACCCACATTTGGTATATTTTTAGTAGGCTCGGCTTGCTAACTTGCATGTTTTGCAATATTTGAAGATTCTCAAAGGGAATTCATGCATATCTTTGGTAACAGTGGTTACTGATGTAAAAAAATAAAGTATTTTGAAATGTAAGTTGTGACATGCTTTCAAATCAAAAGCTTCAACACCATTAACATTTTCGGCTGCTTCTTTTAACATTCTTTACAAGTATAGTAAAGTATTGTATAGAATTGCTTTTATCAGTGGGAGTGACTTATATTATCATGCTGGTTATTATGTTTTAACGTTTCATAGTTGGTTCCATCTAGAAGGTACTGAAAATCAATTGAAATCATTTTATGGCATATTTTCTTGTAGAAATAATGAGAAATCTTTGCAGGTACATTACATTGCCAAAAGATTAATGATTGGATAGCAGGGACCTGAGAATTTATTTTTTGTTTGAAGATTTTGGAAATGTTAATTGATTTTGATCAAAGGAGTGGAGTACATCATTGATCTTGTGAGATTTTACGGGACAATTGCACCATTACTAAGGTCTAGAAGACTTAAACTTATGAATTCTTGCTTTGATACAATGTGAGATTTTATGAAACTATTATGACTGTTTTAAAAGCTTAAATTATTAGATAAATACGTGCTTTAATATTTATTCATTTTGATCTTCTTCTTTTTTGTTTGTAATGTGTATAAGGTATTACTAATTCTAGTAAGAAGTCTTGAGATTGGATGGCCATCTTGGGTATGACGGTTTTGCTAAAATAATATCTTTCAAGGAAAATAACATAAAATATTACCGCAAGGTTGATATCATAAATGAGGCATAAGTGTCAATTGAGTCTCTCTGACTTTTTTTTTGAAGTATACAGTTTTACATAGAAATCAAAGGAGGACCAAACTTTAGAATAGCATTAATGGATCACAGAAGACATGTTATTTTCGGCTATGTCATCACATTGACCCATCCCGATAGAATAGCATATAGCATTTGCACTCATGGTTGGCTGACATTGATTGAGAGAGGGGTTATGATGGCTATGGTTCGATGTTGTTGTTTTTGTTGGTGGTGGTTGTTTAATGTTTTAGCAGCCTTCGAGTTATTTTATAAAATTTAGTTTTTTGGAAAATGTCTTGCAATTAACGTTGCCCAAGTGAAAGAAGGTTGAAAATACTTACATATGTGGGTTAACATTAATTGCACAATATTTTAGTTTGTGAAACAGATTGTTATAAAGTTAATTAAACGAGACAATGCTAAATCGCCAAGTTCGTTCATGTAATTATATTATATTGGGCTTAGCACATCTTAGTTAAAGTGATCGTAGTTGAATGGTCAATATAGGTCAGTATTTTAATAATGACTTGTGATAGATGGCTCTCTTAGAATATGTTATGTAAATATGTTATAGTCCTCTCTCCTCTCCTAATTTCATACGCTTACTATTTTTCCAATGAGACTGTCCAAGGGAGAAGAAGGACAGGAGGACCTACACTCGAATTCGTACGATTTCATTTGTTTTAATCAGTTCAAGAATAATGTTTGGCTAAACCAGCTACGTGCTTTTTATTTAATGATAGGTATTTCTAAATTATGTATACTAATTTTAGGTTGTTGAATTTCTTACATTATCAAGCCCAAAACATGGAGTGAAACGGCAAACTGTTTTTTCAAGCCTAACCCTCGAAAATATTGTGAGAATATCTTCATCGATTTTCTTAACTTGATGCGTGAATATTTTAAAGACTCAAAGAAAAAGAGGAGCCAAATTCTTATATGAAAAAGAAAAAAAATACATCACATACGGGCATAGTAACGTAAAACACCACAAATTCTCTGGTAATTATTTCCACTCACGTTTCGTTTTTATTGTCAATTAAACATATAAATAAAAAATGTTGCGTATCTGGGCAAGCTTCTGAAACACATGTTTTTGCATCGGGCGGGCTTGGGCCTATGGAAGGTCCCTGGAAAGTCCGAACTTGAGTAGCTTCGGCCCGAGCCCGTCTAGGTCCGCACGGTGATCAGGTCTTGTTCAAACTTTAAACCAACGACACATAAAAGACAATTCCTACGTTAGTACCTACACGTCGACTGATTTAGCAAAGTTTGGTAATAGTGAATGCTCATACGCAATTTTGACATGTTTATTGAATATTGGATTGTTCTTGTGTGACATCCCGATTTTCCGATTCTATTTTCAATAAATTAAGATGGGCATTTCGTTGGCACGCATATAGTTCTTTTCCTTGAGTCGGCCACTCATGTGAAAACTAGTCTATCGGGTGAAGCCGTTAAGAGTTTCTAATGCATCAGACTCGAGAATTTGACCAGGAAGCGACCTTTCGACCGAGCTAATCTGCAAGGGTCATTACGGCACAAATAAAAATCGATTAAAGGCCGGAGATAGGTCGACTCGACAGAGGCATGTGATCGAGTGTGGGTGATTCCACCGGATTGCACAATTCTTGTCGATCGGCACTGGACCGACTTTTCTATCGATTGGGTACCCTGTGTTCGTATTTGAGACATTGAGATTACCTCGACAATCGAAAGTCGTCGATGTTTCAAAGATGTACATTGTGGCTTGAGATGATCAACCACAGGTCGAATGCATGAAAATTTCTAAAGGCTACCCGGTAGGTTGGGCCGCGCTAGTATCGTGCCAAAGTGAAATTAACCGTGGAATTGAGATCGAATTCAGAAATTGGAAGTCTGGGTGCGTCACAAATCATTTTAGGATCATTGACTCATCTTTGGAAGATTTTTCATGCAAGCCGAGCTTTTCAGCAAAATAATCAAGAAATGGCTAAATTGGCTCGAGAAATTAGTAAGCCGCTTTTGGTCGCGCTTTTGGGACTTAAGTTGGCCATATGGACAAGTAAAGACGTAAATTGAAATGTGGTGATATTTGATTAATTTTATAGATTTCAATTTCGTTCAATTAGAAGATAATTGAAGAATGGGATGTACAAAGTTTAAAGATTGGTATGCCACGGCGGAGAAATAAATTGGACCTATTGGGAAGATTGTGGTGGAAGATTTTGGTGAGTGGGAAGTGATGTCACATGAGGTGATGGTGGGCCATGTGTGAGAGATTAAAGAAAAAGAAAAGAAAATGAGAGAAAGGACTCCATCTCTCTCTCTCTCCTCCCTCCCTCTCTCTTCCGTCGGTTCTCTCCTCCATGGCTGGTGTGGGTAGACCAGAAAATGCAGAGGAGAAGTTGGAGCAGCCATGGCCGACCGCCCGCCCGCTCGCACGCCGCCGTCGCCGCCTTCACTCGTCCGCCCGCCGTCGTGGCCGTGCCTCGCCGCTCGGACCTCAGCCTCCCTCTCTCCTCTCTTCTCCGTCTTTGGTTTCTGCTCGACGTCTCCAGCAGATCTGGGAGTGAAGGCAGCAGCGAAGATCAAATAGCAAGCCGTCGGAACCGGACTGCCGTTCGCCGCTCGCACACCGTCCGCACGCCACTCCGCCGGTCAGCTCGCCTGCTCGTCGCCTCGTCCGCGCCAAGCCTCGTCCCAGCAGCTCGTCCGAGCAGCTCGGGCCTTCGCCGGAGCTCCCTCCGCCGCCGTGCGTCCCCGCCTTAGCCCGCCGGAGCTCCGCCTAGTCCTTGCCGCCCTTGGCCGCCCGAACCGATGCCGGATCAGCCCTCCTCCGCCGTGAACAGCAGCTGGAAGAAAATGGGTATGCAGCGGACGTTTGGCTCGTTTTGGCCGCCTTCCCGAGCCCGGATGCTCGGCCCGCTTTGAGGAAGTCGATCCTCACGTCGTCCCCGTCGTTTTGGTTCGCTCGGTTTGCTAATCCGGTGAGTTTAACTCACTAAACCCCGCTTAGATGGTTAATTATGCTTTAGGTGTGCTTAGTTTATGTTAATGGTGATTAGGTGGTTAGTTTAATCTATTTAAGTGTGGATTATATTAATGTGTTTAATTAGCTTAAAGTGAGTTTAATTTAAGGCTAAATGGAGGTTTATATTAATATAAGCCTTGATGTGACATAAAGGAATTTACTTTTGATTTATTTAAATATTTCGAAATTATTTAATAATTTAATAATATATTATTATTCGAAATTATTAAAATATTATTATTTAATTATTTTCGGAATAAATTTAATTATTTATTAAATTCCGAAAATTTTGTCGGGACCCTAAATGCTCAGAATTTCGTGCCGGTCGCTGGTACATTCGGATTTTGAAATTGATGATTGGATATTATAAATTGAGTGTAGATTTCGAAAACTATGGATATTATTATTTAATTAATTTTCGGAATAAATTTAATTATTTATTAAATTCCGAAAATTTTCGTTGGGACCTTATTTGCTCAAAATTTCGTGCCGATCGCTGTTGTGCATTTAGAATTTGGATTTGATGAATGGATGTGGCGAATTGAGTGTTGATTGTGATAAATATGGATTCTTTATTAAATTCCAAGTGTCGAAATTGATGGGAGATTGGTCGTGATTAACCACCTATTAGAGGTCGTGCCCAGTGAGGCCGTGATTAACCACCGATTGGAGGTCGTGCCTAATAGGGCCGTGATGAACCACCTAAGAGAGGTCGTGCCCAGTGGGGCCGTGATATGCCACCTATTAGAGGTCGCGCCCAGTGGGACCGTGAATTGCCACCTGATAAAGGTCGCGCCCAGAGAGGCCGTGAATTGCCACCTGATAAAGGTCGCGCCCAGAGAGGCCGTGAATTGCCACCTGATAAAGGTCGCGCCCAGTGGGGCCGTGATGCCACTGATTCTAATTTTGCTGAGTGGGGCCGTGATTAAGAGTATTGATTGATTTGCTGAATTGACATGTAATCGGCCAAGTCAATTGATCGCTGAGACGATCCAAGTGGTTGAATTGTTCTGATGATGTGATTGTGCCATGGTTGTTTGGTGATTATAATTGTTCGTAGTTGAATTATATAAATTGTGTTAACCTGCAGATGAAGGCTAATGTGAGGTAAGTCTTCCGTGTGATGTGGCTAGACCACCCGGGGCGTATTTTCTTTCTAATAGGGGTTTAGGGGATTGAACTTGCTGAGACATCGTCTCATCCCGGTTGTGGGATTAAAATTTCAGGTCCCTGGTGGACGGAGCGGCCTGATAGCTTTGGTTGGCCTTGAGGAGTTGCAGAGGTAAAGTCGTAAGGATTGGAGAACGTGTCCGACTTGTAGGTCGTAGGACAATTCCTTTTTAAGAGCCAGTCTTTTGTAGACTTTTGGCCGTAGACCTCTGTTTGTAATTTTGTTGAATTATGAGAGTGTTATGTTGTGGTTTTGCTTCCTGCTTTTCTATCCCGTATTTTATTGTCAGGGGTTTTATAATACGTTCCGCTTGTGCATTAATAAATGAATGGGGTCGGCGAGACTACCTGGGAATGTCGCATTTGATCGACCGCTGTGGGATGTGCGCGTGCTCGGGGTTCGGGGCGTGACATCCCCGTTTAAGTGGTATCAGAGCATGGTTTGTATATGGAGTGATAAGGTGCGATGAGTCTTGGGATAGTTAGTAGGAAAGGCTTTTAAAATGCTGATGCATGTGGTTGATAGCTGATTGGTAGCTTGTTTGTGGGGTCACTCAAATTTCAACCTAACGTTAGAATTAGAAAACAGGCATCGATAAAGAGCCTGTAGGATGAGTGACCAGGGGTGGAGAACTCCTTAGAAGAGGTCGATAGGATCTGTACCTCGGGTTAGGATGCTGACAAGAGTTGGTACCCGAGGTAGAGCGTAGGCTCAGTCCAGTGCGTGTGTGAGAGTACCGCCGTTGGCTGGTATTAAGAGTGTAGCAACACCGAATGATCCTAGATTCGTCGGGATTGTTTGGCCGCTTGAGTCTCTGGATAGCATTTTGGGTCAGTAAGTTCAGGACCAAGCCGTTGCTATTGCCGTTGTTTTTACCGCTGCCAGTGTTGTGACCGTTGTTGTTGCCGTGCCTGTTGAGGCCCAATATATAGTTGTAATCGAGGATCAAGCTGCTATATCTGAATCAGGGTTCAATTTAGACAGAGATGGAAATCGATTGTGGAGAAAGGCCGATGTCAGAAGAAATGTGCCTTGTTTCACCTAATCGGAAGAGTAAAATTGGAAAGTCAGTGCTCAACTCGATCGATGTGTGTCGTGTGTGTAAGGAAAGACATGGATCTGTTATGTGTTGTAAGAGAGACAAGACTTGTTACAAGGGTCGCCAGTACAGTTACTTGATCAAAGATTGTCCGTATAGACAGATGGAATCACAGCTGTTTCTGTCACCGTCGTTGATAAGACAGAACAGAGGAAGCATGCTCATGATGTTCAATGGGGTACTTGGAACGGATCTCAGTGCAAGGAAGGGTGCATGATTTTCCTTGATGGGAGGTAAAAAACTCACCGATTGTGTGCCGAGTTTGTGAAAAGGAGGCATGAGTCAGCCTAGTGTCAGAGTGAAAATGGAGCATGATTTGAATATGGCCAACACGGCCATTGAGTTAGGAACTGTCCGTGTAAGTTCAGGAGAGCATAAGCACTATTACTGCAGAGAGGACGCCACTAGGATGGCTAGAGGAGCATAAAGGGATCGACCATGCATCAATCAGAAGAAGAATGTTTATGAGATGTTTTATGCAGAGTAATGCAGCAGAATTTTCAGTGAAGGTTGTAGGGTTTTCGTTGTGGTAATAAAGTAATAGAAATATGAGTCTCTGACTATAATTGTACCTGATGAGTTTGCTTAAGTATGACTTGGAAGTCATTTATAAAAAGATTTGGCTCAAGAAGCTTTCTGTTGTTTTGAATCATGATAGTAATATAATTTAGTTTGTTCAGTTAGCGTGTGAAAGTTTTGAATTACTGAAAGTCGAAGAGGAACTTCGATCCTTGTTATTTGCCACTGAAGATGACTTGGTTCTGGTTATTGGTTATCGAATCTACATGGCAGTTGTAAGGGATGTGTCAGTTGAGGAATCGAATATGGAGAACATAACCGTGGTACGGAAGTTTTATGAGGTGTTTCATGAAGATTTGCCAAGTCTGCTTTCAGAAAGAGAAATAGAGTGCGTGATTGAATTAGCACCCGGAACAGAGCCAATCCCTAAGGCTCCTTACCGAATGGTGTTACCCGAGTTAAAAGAAATGAAGGTGCAGATGCAGGAAGTGTGGAATAGGAGATTCATACTTTCCAGTGCACCACCTTGGGGAGCACCCGTTCTATTCGTGAAGAAGGAAGTTGGTTCGTTGTGTTTGTACATCGATATTCTTCAAGATTGACTGGAGGTCAGGGTATCATCAGTTGAGAATCAGGGAGAAAGACATATCGAAGTTAGCATCTTGCACTCGATACGGCAATTATAAGTTTACTGTAATGATGTGTGGTTTGACGGACACCTTAGCTATTTGTTGGGTCTGATGAGCATAATGTTTTAGGGTACTGGAATCAGTTGTGATTGTGTTCATTGAAGTTATCCTAGAGTGTTCAAGGAGTGCTGAGGAGCACGAGAGACAGTTGGGGATGGTACTTCAAACCTTGAGGACTCTTCAATTTTATGCTAAGTTTAGTAAGTGTGAGTTTTGGATGACTCGTGTTGTGTTCCTAGGTCACGTGATTTCAGGCGAAGAAATCTCCGTAAACCCCATCCAAGATTGAAGCAATTAATAGTTGGCTGAGATTGACTTCAGTGATAGAGATCAGAAGTTTCTGGGTTTAGCAGGGTATTACAGACGGGTTGTAGAAAAGTTTCCAGTGTTAGTATCGTCGTTGACAAGACTTCTGAAGAAGAAAGAAAAGTTTGTGTGGTCAGGTAAGTGCGAGAGTAGTGTTCATGAGCTTAATCAGAAGCTGACTACCGCACCTGTGCTTACTATTCCATTTGGTTCTGGAGGATGCGAGATCTACAGTGATGCGTTATTTAAAGGACTGGGTTGCAGGTTAAGGCAGCATGATAGAGTTGCTGCATATGCATTCCGTCAGTTGAGACCTCAAGAGTGGAACATGAAACAGCGTCGCTGGATGGAACTCATTAAGGATTATGACTATGATATCTTGTATCACTCTGGAAAGAATTGAGCTGAAAGTTCAGATCAGAATCAAATCACTTCAGTGGACAGATTCAGAAATTCAGAAGACTCTATAAGAGAATGCAGATGAGAGAGAGATTGATTTCCAGATTTCTGAAGACAGAATGCTAAGGTTCTGAGGACGATTATGTGTAATTGACAATGTAGAGATTAAAGAAGAGATCTTATGGGAAGCTCATCATAGCAATTTCAGAGTTGTCCAGACAGTACAAAGATGAGTCAGAATCTACATCATCGAGATTGGTAGATCAGTATGAAGAGGGATATCACTGATCAAGTTGTAAGTGTTAGATGCATCAGTTAGTGAGAATTTGGTAATGTAAGCCAGGAAAGCTTTTTCAAGTACTGGAGAGAGTTCTGTGTGGGAATGGAAGTATAGCATGATGGAATATTATGACAGGTTATTAAGGAGTTGGGAGGAGTATTGATTCTTTATGAGGTTGTGGTCATCAGATGAGTAGAGTCAGCTCGCCTTAGTGCAGCACGGAAAGGTCTTGATTAGAATGGGAACACCAAAGTGTGTGCATATCATATAAATCACCTTTATGGAGTGTCGGGGATGAATTGTATTTCAATCTAGATCAGATGTTCCAAGTTTGCAGAGCTTTCAGCTGGTTCTTTCTTAAGCAGTGCATAGCAGGGAGTGCAGAATTTCAATTGCTGAGATAAAGTCAGGGAAAGAAAGACCAAGCTAGGGTTAGTACAGTACTTAGTGATTGCAGTTGCCGAGATTAGTGTCAGAGTTATATCAGATCTTGGCTAGAGGTTCCCAGTTTCAGTAGATCAGTCAGATAGTTTCTTGTTAATCGGTGCAGAGTAGAGTGTACAAGATTTCAGTTGGTTGAGATGAGATCAGAGATCAGAAAGTCGCAGGCCTAGAGTTGGTTCAAAGATCAGTGATTTAGTTGCAGTCATCAGTGACAGATTTGAGACCGCTCAGAATCACCAGTTTAGCATTGCAGATTAGTATCGCAGACCTTGGAATTTCAAGTAGGGGAAATATATTTTTCCTTAAATGTCGCCTATGAAAGGGGCATCGTTATGGTTAAAGAAATGAAGATGAAGAAGCATTTAAATCGGAACCCATCGAAGTTTGGGTTCAAAGAAGGATTTTGGCTTTAAATGGAAAAAGAAAGCGGTTTGGGACACCGTCGGCGCCTCTAGCCGAGTGGTATCCGGGGTGAAGCCGCAGGTCCGAAGTCGGGAGTTCGAATCCCCGACACGGCAGTTAGCCGCTTTGTGGAAAAATAAAAATAAAAAGAAAAAGAAAAAGGCCCAAAATTTTTGCAGCTTTTGTTTTTGTAAAGATGGACAAGTGCTTAGTCTTTTTGGGAATCAAGAGTTGGCCTGGTTAATTTGGAAATGTTTTTTCAAGACCGAGGATATTGGATAGCGAGACGAAGCGAATGAAGGAGCAGAATCGATGAGACGTCAATACCCCACCATTTTGAAGAAGAATTTTTAATGGTTTAAATTTCGAGGACGAAATTTTATAAGAGGGGGAAGAGTTGTGACATCCCGATTTTCCGATTCTATTTTCAATAAATTAATATGGGCATTTCGTTGGCACGCATATAGTTCTTTTCCTTGAGTCGGCCACTCATGTGAAAACTAGTCTATCGGGTGAAGCCGTTAAGAGTTTCTAATGCATCAGACTCGAGAATTTGACCAGGAAGCGACCTTTCGACCGAGCTAATCTGCAAGGGTCATTACGGCACAAATAAAAATCGATTAAAGGCCGGAGATAGGTCGACTCGACAGAGGCATGTGATCGAGTGTGGGTGATTCCACCGGATTGCACAATTCTTGTCGATCGGCACTGGACCGACTTTTCTATCGATTGGGTACCCTGTGTTCGTATTTGAGACATTGAGATTACCTCGACAATCGAAAGTCGTCGATGTTTCAAAGATGTACATTGTGGCTTGAGATGATCAACCACAGGTCGAATGCATGAAAATTTCTAAAGGCTACCCAGGTAGGTTGGGCGCTAGTATCGTGCCAAAGTGAAATTAACCGTGGAATTGAGATCAATTCAGAAATTGGAAGTCCTGGGTGCGTCACAAATCATTTTAGGATCATTGACTCATCTTTGGAAGATTTTTCATGCAAGCCGAGCTTTTCAGCAAAATAATCAAGAAATGGCTAAATTGGCTCGAGAAATTAGTAAGCCGCTTTTGGTCGCGCTTTTGGGACTTAAGTTGGCCATATGGACAAGTAAAGACGTAAATTGAAATGTGGTGATATTTGATTAATTTTATAGATTTCAATTTCGTTCAATTAGAAGATAATTGAAGAATGGGATGTACAAAGTTTAAAGATTGGTATGCCACGGCGGAGAAATAAATTGGACCTATTGGGAAGATTGTGGTGGAAGATTTTGGTTAGTGGGAAGTGATGTCACATGAGGTGATGGTGGGCCATGTGTGAGAGATTAAAGAAAAAGAAAAGAAAATGAGAGAAAGGACTC
This sequence comes from Eucalyptus caleyi, assembly GCA_014182885.2. Classification (NCBI taxonomy): domain Eukaryota; kingdom Viridiplantae; phylum Streptophyta; class Magnoliopsida; order Myrtales; family Myrtaceae; genus Eucalyptus; species Eucalyptus caleyi. The sequence continues at coordinate 36,061,956 of CM024470.2, read as the reverse complement.
CATCTCTCTCTCTCTCCTCCCTCCCTCTCTCTTCCGTCGGTTCTCTCCTCCATGGCTGGTGTGGGTAGACCAGAAAATGCAGAGGAGAAGTTGGAGCAGCCATGGCCGACCGCCCGCCCGCTCGCACGCCGCCGTCGCCGCCTTCACTCGTCCGCCCGCCGTCGTGGCCGTGCCTCGCCGCTCGGACCTCAGCCTCCCTCTCTCCTCTCTTCTCCGTCTCTGGTTTCTGCTCGACGTCTCCAGCAGATCTAGGAGTGAAGGCAGCAGCGAAGATCAAATAGCAAGCCGTCGGAACCGGACTGCCGTTCGCCGCTCGCACACCGTCCGCACGCCACTCCGCCGGTCGGCTCGCTCGCTCGTCGCCTCGTCCGCGCCAAGCCTCGTCCCAGCAGCTCGTCCGAGCAGCTCGGGCCTTCGCCGGAGCTCCCTCCGCCGCCGTGCATCCCCGCCTTAGCCCGCCGGAGCTCCGCCTAGTCCTTGCCGCCCTTGGCCGCCCGAACCGACGCCGGATCAGCCCTCCTCCGCCGTGAACAGCAGCTGGAAGAAAATGGGTATGCAGCGGACGTTTGGCTCGTTTTGGCCGCCTTCCCGAGCCCGGATGCTCGGCCCGCTTTGAGGAAAGTCGATCCTCGCGTCGTCCCCGTCGTTTTGGTTCGCTCGGTTTGCTAATCCGGTAAGTTTAACTCACTAAACCCCGCTTAGATGGTTAATTATGCTTTAGGTGTGCTTAGTTTATGTTAATGGTGATTAGGTGGTTAGTTTAATCTATTTAAGTGTGGATTATATTAATGTGTTTAATTAGCTTAAAGTGAGTTTAATTTAAGGCTAAATGGAGGTTTATATTAATATAAGCCTTGATGTGACATAAAGGAATTTACTTTTGATTTATTTAAATATTTCGAAATTATTTAATAATTTAATAATATATTATTATTCGAAATTATTAAAATATTATTATTTAATTATTTTCGGAATAAATTTAATTATTTATTAAATTTCGAAAATTTTGTCGGGACCCTAAATGCTCAGAATTTCGTGCCGGTCGCTGCGGTACATTCGGATTTTGAAATTGATGATTGGATATTATAAATTGAGTGTAGATTTCGAAAACTATGGATATTATTATTTAATTAATTTTCGGAATAAATTTAATTATTTATTAAATTCCGAAAATTTTCGTTGGGACCTTATTTGCTCAAAATTTCGTGCCGATCATTTTGTTGTGCATTTAGAATTTGGATTTGATGAATGGATGTGGCGAATTGAGTGTTGATTGTGATAAATATGGATTCTTTATTAAATTCCAAGTGTCGAAATTGATGGGAGATTGGTCGTGATTAACCACCTATTAGAGGTCGTGCCCAGTGAGGCCATGATTAACCACCGATTGGAGGTCGTGCCTAATAGGGCCGTGATGAACCACCTAAGAGAGGTCGTGCCTAGTGGGGCTGTGATATGCCACCTATTAGAGGTCGCGCCCAGTGGGGCCGTGAATTGCCACCTGATAAAGGTCGCGCCCAGAGAGGCCGTGAATTGCCACCTGATAAAGGTCGCGCCCAGAGAGGCCGTGAATTGCCACCTGATAAAGGTCGCGCCCAGAGAGGCCGTGAATTGCCACCTGATAAAGGTCGCGCCGAGTGGGGCCGTGATGCCACTGATTCTAATTTTGCCGAATGGGGCCGTGATTAAGAGTATTGATTGATTTGCTGAATTGACATGTAATCGGCCAAGTCGATTGATCGCTGAGACGATCCAAGTGGTTGAATTGTTCTGATGATGTGATTGTGCCATGGTTGTTTGGTGATTATAATTGTTCGTAGTTGAATTATATAAATTGTGTTAACCTGCAGATGAAGGCTAATGCGAGGTAAGTCTTCCGTGTGATGTGGCTAGGCCACCGGCGTATTTTCTTTCTAATAGGGGTTTAGGGGATTGAATTTCTTTGAGACATCGTCTCATCCCGGTTGTGGGATTAAAATTTCAGGTCCACAGTGGACGGAGCGGCAGATAGCTTTGGTTGGCCTTGAGGAGTTGCAGAGGTGAAGTCGTAAGGATTGGAGAACGTGTCCGACTTGTAGGTCGTAGGACAATTCCTTTTTAAGAGCCAGTCTTTTGTAGACTTTTGGCCGTAGACCTCTGTTTGTAATTTTGTTGAATTATGAGAGTGTTATGTTGTGGTTTTGCTTCCTGCTTTTCTATCCCGTATTTTATTGTCAGGGGTTTTATAATACGTTCCGCTTGTGCATTAATAAATGAATGGGGTCGGCGAGACTACCTGGGAATGTCGCATTTGATCGACCGCTGTGGGATGTGCGTGCGCTCGGGGTTCGGGGCGTGACATCTTGTCACTCCTCCCATATATTTGGAAACCCGTTGTGATTTTTCACAATCTAACCGATGTGGTGAATGAAACTACTTCTTGACTTTTTTGTGCATGTAAGAAACGTCTTGTCCATTAGATTTGATGACGTGCTAGCTGAAAATAAGAAAAACAAAAACAATGTTCTCATGATTTGGGAGAAATGCTAATCATTGCAACCAGATTGAACATCCGTTCCAATTTTTTTGACCCCTTTAAAATTTTAATGTTATATGCTTTCACAGACAGCTTTCTAAAAGAGAGAGATCTATGCAAAGATGCAATGAAAATACAAGCTCCTGCACATTGAAGCATAAATAATCTTTCTTGCTTCGATACTTCCTCAGCATTTCATTGATTTGTATATTTATAGACGAGGAAAAAGAAAATCACTCCCCTAGACACTATTATTGCTATCTCATAGTCACATGATTGATTGAATTAATATGCCATGCTCTGGTGCTAATGTTGGTTCTACGACAATGGTCTCATACTGTGACATTATATACACCTCCCAAAGTTAATCCATAGACTGGCCAAGTAGGATCTCGAAGAACGCATTGAAGTATGATTGCTCCATCACCACATTGAGGTCTGACGCAAACCCGCAACTTAGCCGACTGCAAAACTCCGGAAAATGTGCCGTCATGGCGTACCCATCGTTCCATCTAGAACTAGACCCTCATTGGTGGCCAACTTGCTCAGAGTGACAGGCCTTGCCTAGCTAGATGACGGGACCTCTCACATTTTTGCAGAAGAGCTGAGCAAAGGATCATGGCTTTAGAGACCTTACCTAGTTGTGCAAAGGCAAAAGGAGATTCGACAAGAAGAATGGATGCACCTAGATCTAATGAGAAGCCTAAGTAACCCTGTGACCTATGAAGCTTATGTTAGTGATTTAGGTTTAAAATTGATCAAGACAACTTGCATAACATCTTTGAATTAAAAATAAAATATACTGAAAGTGCATTTGATTTTTCTAGCGTAAGTAAGTCTCATATTTATGATTATTTGGTTCATACAAGTAATATAAATTAATGACGATTCCTAATTGAATTGAATTGTATGTTAAATCGATTAAATTAAAACCCTAAAGTTACAATTGATATAAGCTTGGGATATTTTGCGCTAAGTCTTTGGCTTAGTAAACCCATTAACTTTCCTTTTAATAGGTCACGCGAGAAAGGTCGTGATAGTACTCCTCCATGATAATCTAAGGTTGAATGACTTCCTATCTAGAATTTTAAAAACAAAAGAAAAGAAAGGAGCGGATCTAGGAGCTTGAATTGTTGAGTTCCCGCTCACTCTACTCTTATCGGTGTGTTTCTTCATCATTGACACCTCAAAGGATCTCTACTCTTATATTTGCTCATTGGCTGAGGGGGTATATTCGTTTCAAACAAAGTTACAATCGTGTCTCTTGTTACGGTTCTTCTTATATGTAAAGAAATAGGTATAGAATCTATAGATATAAGGTCGTGATTATTCGAAAACTGACATCTAATGGTCTGTTTTGATTATTTGGGTCTGATCTTTGCTGATTGAAATGATCAGAAACAAGTCGCACTTGAAAGCTCATACATGAGTCCCCTTTAGCTGAGAATCGCTCCACCAATTCGATAATTCCCTGACCCAAGCTTGTTTGGATTTGCCTTCGATTTTGGTTTGTTCCGAGATTATATGAAAGTGTACCATAGGATGGAAATCTTTCATTGATTGTGAACCACTATCCTCTTATTATCCTGCCATTGCTGAGGCCGAATGTAAGTGTGCTTTTGTTATGTGTTTCCTACACATTATTGCTCAATTCTGTTAATCAGAGTCCATGAGTTGTTGTTTAGGCTTGAATGAAATTCGAACCATGATTAAGGATTGGTTAGTAGTTGTAACTCCTGAAGATGTTGTCTCCTTTGTTTGGATTGAGATAAGCACTTTGCATTTGTTTCCGTGAGTTGCGTTAAAAATGGACACCATGTGTTTGTGAAAATGCTTAAATGAAACCACGGACTTACTCGAAGAATTTCCTCTGAATTCAAATCATGATTGGTAATTTCGATTCATCCATTTCAACCCTGTTTCTTAAGATTTGGATGTGTGGCCGAGGGTAACTCTGATTTTTCTTGTGTTGTTGTTCTATGTTTTCACGCGTGTCCTGGTGCTGTTCAATGGCGATTGCTGGAGAGGAAATAACTCAAGATCGATGACTTGAACGTTAATCTCTTTCATTGGTTTGTCCATAGCTTTCCTTCTACCTGCTTGATTCGGTCGTTTTTGGATGTGACGGTGAGTGTTGGATGACTGGTGATTGGAATGATGACTGGCGGCAGCTGCTAACAATGGCGGCAGCTGCTAACAATGGCGGCGGCGGCTGCGGCGGCAGAGGCATCGGTCTAGTGACTGGAGTTTTTTGATAGGGAAGCGTGTCATTTACGGTTCAAGATAAAATAGACATGAATCTTTGTCGAAGTTTTGGTTTTCTCGTATATGTGGGTTCCAAGGTTGCCGGGAAGAAGACGATGGGGGCAAGAAAACGAAGAAAAAAAGTTGTAATATTTTTTGTTCAACTCATACCGGTTACTTCATTGCACTGTATCTTTTACTCTCTCTTCATTACTTTCTTAGATCAACTGATTGTGATTCTTTTATATTTATTTTCCTATGTTGTGATTTGCTTTCTTTAGTTGAATGGTTAGGCTATATTTTTTGGATCATAATAAGCACCAATAAAAACATTGCATAGACACCTCTAGTGAGTGAGAACTTTATGACAACTAACTGGTAAAAAGATTGCATGGACACAATAGTCGTGAGAATAGCCAACTATAGTGTACATTATCTTTCTTATATTCAGATTTCACCATCATTTTGTATATTGGCAATAAATTTCAGAAAAAGTCAGAGAGATGTCACCCATAATTGCCAAAATTGACAATTGAAACATAATCGCTAAATCCAGATTAAAAGAAAGATGGAAGGCTGCATCTACAATCCAATCATCTAACCTTTCTTTCCTACTAATGTCTAACAAAGCCGTGCATATGGCATATGAATGCAAATAATCCTAGTACGGCCACTTCAAGAAATGATGGAGGAGCCTTCGTCACTCTATGCCAAGAAACGACATAACACCGGATGCCAAAAGAGATGCCAAAAGAGCAGTCGGATCTATCAAATACAATTTATTCTGATAGCTCCACTAGGTCTTTAACTCCAACAAGTCAGTGGAATGGTTGTTAACACAAAACATATACTAGAAAAAACAAGAAGAAGACATTAACAAATTGCGAAACAGGGACCCAGTGGAGCTGTCATTTTTGGAACTTTTCTACTGTTGGAAAATGTGTTTTTAATTTTTTCTATCTTCCGATTGCTTACATAAGCGAGCCACATCAGGAATTTGTCCATGCCAACAATACAACTTCCGTAGGATACGGAAACTTGGAAAACGAAATTGCCAAAAGGGGATAAGATCGGGACTGGAATATTGGAATCAGAACAATGCAGACTTTAATCATATTCGGATTCATATCCGGGAGTATCCATCAGGGGTCGAAGCCAAAAGTCTGATGTCCCAAAGGACCAACCTAATGTGATCGTCATCGGCAAGGTATCACCGACAGGTATGCTCAAGTATTCATTTTTCTTGGTCCCTATGTTCATCTTCATCTCTGCTAATCATTTTGTCTCCTCCGCCATTGAAGCCGAAGCTCTGCCAAATGTGAGGCCAGTAGGTACAGAGAAAGGATACGCGTGCTTCTACAATCTAGAACCATGGTTCATGATGGCCAAAAATGATGACGAACATACCAGTGCCATGAGACGGAGGAGACTTCGCCACTACTTGCGACAAAAGGACAACCAAATATAACCTTCACGCCGCTTCAAGCAATGTTCAGAGATCAACTGACTCAGAAGATTCCCGTTTCTTAGCTGTGTGCATCTTAGCCTTGATTGCTATCTTCTCCAAAGCATTTGAACAATGGAGAAGAAAGCTAACCAGAAGAAGCCACGGTGTCAGCTCCAAACGCATGTAGCACTGAAACCAACAATTTCTACACTCCCAGGATGCTTTCCCAAATACTGAGATTCTTTGTTTTGTGATCCAAAAAACTACTTCTCTATCACAGTAACGGTAAATCCAAATCAAGCTCAAGCCGCAAATAGGGCAGTACCAAGACCGAGCAACTTAAAAGTTACATGGGCATAACTGTCACGATATTGATCAAGTTGCGCAGGGTTTTTCTTCACAGTCGGGACATATCAAAGGCAGTTAATTGAAAATTCTTTTTCTTTGTTTTCATTCATATCAATATTACAAACTTAGTCGCTTGTAACAATGTAAATTATTCTTCTTTTATGTTATTAATATATATATAATGATTGCTCTATCAACAGAATTTTCTTTTCGAAAGGGTGATTGGATTGAATAGGACATATTAGTGGCTATATGCTGCAATATAGTTTTAAATTTGTTACTTAATTTTTCTTTTTCCAGTAATTCTTAATTGATTAGAATGGGAGATGTGCAACCTCAATCTCTCGAAGTTTTAAATATCCATCTTCTTCTTATAATTTTATGTGGAAGATAACTTGATGACGACTAAGTATTTGGTTTTTTGTGGGTGTCCTTTCATTTCGAGTGGATTTATTTTACATCCGTCTCATGATGTAATTACTAATCCTATTTAGATATTTGCACTTAGTTACTAGTAATATAGACAGCAACAACATCGTAAGTGCCGTAATTAGAAGAGAAAGAGGAATAATTGTATGTCTCGTTCCAAAAATGGTAATGGCGATTATTCAAATCCATGAATATGGCGGGCAAGAATAGGGAGACTAATGCAGGATTAGAATTTACCGTTAAAAAATTGGCTTATATGTATCTGTCAGGATTTCAAGCAAAAAGGTTATAACAAACAAAAGTTGTAATGACACCATAATGACTTGGGACTTTTACTCGTTTTCCGATCATGTATGTGGATTTCTTTTGTTTCATCAAATACATTAACTTTTCAAATGCAGTTGAATGCGATGTCTCCATTTACAATCATGGATGAAAAATGCCGGCGTCTGATGTGGAAACAACTCAACTGAGCTTAAAGAAGTTACTAGCTTAGTAACACCCCTCGATGTTCCATTGACCGATACACCCTTCGTGTTCTGTCCTCATCGACCTTACCCATGAGCTCTCCTTCCTCGAGGACCTCGCCTCGTGACCTGCGAGTAGGGTTGCAACTGAATTTAGGGGCGAAGATTTCGTTTAAAAAACCAAATTACCCCCAATTTATCAAATTAGGGCAATTTGTTGCCTCAACCTTATGTGCTCTATATATATTTTAAGTGAACATTTCTCCAACGAGTCGAGTCGATTAATTTTTTCTTAAAATAATGTCATCTTGAATTCTCAAGCGACTTAAATCACGAATATCCCTTAAATGACAACTTTATGAAGTAGATAGATTAGAGAAATATTGCCATGTAAAAATCAATGGGTTTGCTTTATTGTACAGAAGGACAAGAGATATGATATCAAGATGTAAACTCTTGGGCTATTCCCACGCTGTAAGAAACGTCTAGTGATTCAATAATCAGGGGCATGGCCTCATCCTTGAATCAGTTGTTCCTCTTGGTGCGGTAAATTAGAATGCAGATTTTTTTCCCTCCAAGAGACATGAGAAGCCCATTGCTGTGTTAGGAACTTTATTCACTAATTCTAGAATTAAGGGAAAGAAAAGGGAACTAAATTCCCGACACGGATGAGTTTACTCCCAGCCCCCCAAGTTTTTGAAATTGTAATTAAGGTCCGAGTGGGGAAACAAAAGTTCACGTATAGATCCATAAAGGTCGACCACCCAAATTAATAAATTTCTTTTAATTACAATGTTTAAGGAACAATTAGGAACTTCTAATAAAAAAAATTCCGGATTAAGATCTATTTTTCCTACAGCGATATTGATTCTAGGCTAAATTACTTGGACAAACATTATGTGATCCATGTTCTTTCGGCAAAAAAAAAAAAATGTCATAAATGCGTCTAATGCGTCAAACAACATGGATGAATATGTATCAAAGCAGTGAATAAAAAGGGGCCTGAATCTGATGCCATGTCAAATAAACTAAAGCAAATTCGAAGAAAATGTTTGAATGTCGATCGTGAATTCAACATACGCAACTCAAATAACAAAGACAAATCCTGTCCAATTAGAGCAGCGTGCATGAATCTGTTGGGGATGATTCAAATCACAACATCGAATTCAATCATGACGGCATGCGTGAGTCTAGTTCATACGGTTTTCATAAAAAAGTGAATCTTACAAAAATAGCGAACCAAATGGCCTTTGCGCTTTTGTTATATCAAGCTTCTTCCTACCCTTGGGATCTTTCAATAATGTGCGAGGTAGAGTATTGCTTCTCTATTAGTAGAGGAGCAGTGGACTGGGGGAGAAGATTTTTCTAAATTCGCTTTCAATATTACTTCTGCTACCTGCACCATTCTTCTTTTTCCCCAATTTTGATTGGGTGTTGTTGCAATAGGTTGTGATAATTTTCAGTTTGGAATAATGACACAAATAATCATTGAACTTTAACCCAACGTGGTCCTTGAATTTTTAGTTTGCTTAATGTGGAACTTCAGCCCAATGTGTAACGTGATTCCTAAACTTTCAATTTGTTCAATGCAATATTAACTTTTGGTACATACTCAAGTCTTTTAATCCTTAAACTATATGAAAATATTTAATATTGTCATTTCATTAATCCATGTGCAGGCATTCCATTGAACATTTTCATTTAGTATGTACTAAAAGTTTAGGGACAATATTAAACAAATCAAAAGTTTAGGGATTACATGCACATTGGGTTAAAATTTAAGGACTATATTGAACAAATTAAAAATTTAAATACACATTGCACATCAGGCTAAATTTCAAGGACTATTTATGTCATTTTCCTTCTCAATTTCTGATGCGAAATACTATTTACAATGTATGACGTGCAACTAGCTAATTTTGTGATAGGTACAAACATGTACGTATTATTCATGGCTTAAAATGCAAAATGGCATGCTTTGGTCCTACATGCAGCATAGATGATACGAATTAACACAAGGGATATGTATATCATAAGTCTTAAAATTTGTCGCAAAAGTACAATTGAATTTTAAAACTTTAAAAAAGTATAATCAAATTCTAAAATTTATTAAATCAATGCAATCAAGTCTTTTAGTTAGCACCATTAATTTGTCTAACAGGAAATATTGACATGACATTTTTAAAATCAATTTCTCTTTCCTACGTGGCATTTTTAATTATTGTTTCTTCAAATTTTATTTAAATTAGAATTTTATATTTAAAATAGGTTAAAAAAAAAAAACAAATTTTATTTTAAAAAATAACAACAATGGAAAAAAAGAAGGAAAAAAGAGGGGGAGGCCTTGTCAATCGGGTGCTGCTGTTGCCGCCCATCATCGGAGGGGCCGGTGACCTTTGCCAACCCTTAGGCGAGGATGGCCGACGAGGCTTTCCTAGATTTGGGTGACATTGGCCCTCCTCTAGGGGTCAATTGACCATCGTTCACCTTAAGCAAGGTCTAATCAACCCTCACTTGAGGCCAACATAGCTAGCTTAGATCTGGGCGACACTGACCCTTGTCAGCCCCAAGTGAGGCCTCGTTGGCCCCAGACGAGGGCTAGCAACCCTTACTAGGTTGTTTTTAGCCTAAGCAAGGGTTGAAGTCACCCAAATTTGGGCAAGCCTCACTTGGGCCTAGTGAGGGTTGTTGACCCTTGCCTATGGCAAGTGAGCGCCGATTGCCCTTGCCTAGGGCAATTGACTTTGTAGGCCCCTGTGGCAATGGGTGGTGATGGCACCCTATTGGCAAGGTCTCTCCTTCTTCTTCTTCTTCTTTTTTTTACTTTTTTCATTGTTGTTTTGTAAATGAAATTTTTCTTTTTTTAGTTTTTGATTTAAGTTAAATAATTTTGAAGGATAAAATAATTTTAAAAATGCCACATAAGAGAGATAAATTAATTTTAAAGTGTCACATTATCTTTTCATTAAAAAAAAAATTTGATGTTTTAATGGAAGGACTCAATCACACTAATTTGACAAGTTTTAGAATTTGATTATATTTTTTGAAAGTTTTATGATTTAATTGCACTTTCGCAATAAAATTTTCTAAATGCATGTATCCCTTAACATAAATGAATATTCCATCGTCCATTCATGGCATAAGTTTCACAACATAACAAGGGTGAGTCCAAATAAGCAATAATACTATTCGATGCATATTGCACATGATCAAGATATGAAATCTTTTTTTATAAAAACTTAGTTTTCATATATTTTTCCATTATTTTCAAAATGCTTGTAGACACCTAACTTTTTAGCAAAAGTCAGACAAAAATTGACTGAGAATATTACTTCCTTTAAAATTCAATCCGAGGATATAATTAGATTGCACTTGTTAATAGTTTTCCAACAATGTCCAATTTGTCAAAGTTGAATAGCTAGATCTCAAGATATTGCAATTTTTAACCACAATTGCTCGGCTGTGAAGTCAAGAATTTTGTAATTTGAGTCGATCAATTAACTTCACGTTATGTAGCAAGTCATAAGTTTTATGAACCCCTGAAAATCACACAGGGTGGATTTTTAATGATGAGAATCTCATAACTTTTCACTACAATCATATTTTTGGCCCGATTTTCGAAAATCCAATCTGATTCACAATTTTTATGTGAACGCGAAAATGGGATCAATAAGACGTCTAGTGAAAATTATTCTATGCATAGTTATAGTGGCCGGTGGCCCCTTTGTCAGAGACAGGTCGGCGCTTCGTAACACCCACTCATTGCTAACCAAGGCATAGAGTGCGCCTTCCTCTACGTAGGGCACAAATGGCCCTAGTCAGGCTTTTTAGCCTTTTAGGAGGGTTCTTTAACTTAAAATGTTTGCATGGAGCTAATTAATAAATCTTGCCCAAAACAGATAAACTATCTCTGCAAATTAGGTGACCGTCCCTCCACTTAGTTAAAAGTATCAAACCCCATCTGACTTTTCCCCTAACATCTCTCTATTGATTCCAAGGAAAGAAATAATTGAAATTTAAATTAATTCAATTTAGAGCTAGGTCTTCTTTCCAGGCACTTGGAGTACTGTCTACTCCATCAATAATGTAACCTTCCTATACAACGCGATACATCCAATTTTAGTGATTTTGCTTAATCCCAATCTGTTCACCGACACTAAAGTCCTTCCAACTTTATTGATGTACTCATATTATTGAAATTGTTCTCCTTATATTTAGTTCGTCCAAGCACCTTGATGATCCCATGTCCCTTGCTTGTTCACCAAAATCTGAAGGATCTTCTGAATCTAACACTTTCCACTCAGTAACTTGCTCTCTGTATGTAGAGAAAGAAAACTCTTTAATAACAGAGACATTTTCTACATATAAACTTGTATATGTAGAGGAGAATTTGTCTACACACACACACACACATATATATATCTCCAAAATACATAATGAGTCTTATTAACATGGTTTACCTTGAAAAAATGAGCATTTGACCCGCTATTTAAATGGAAAAATCGGAACCGGGCAAGGGAAATGCTGCGCGAGGGACCTCGGACCTTGCTGAAGGCTATCGGACCACTGCAAGTGCACACCGACGTAGGGATATTTGTACAGGGCCCTCGACCTGCTGCTTAGCAAGCTCGGTCCTCTAGGCAGAAAAGAAACAAGCGCGGGCTGTAGGCCTGCAAACGCCATGCGGCATGCGCTTGTTAGGAGTGCCGCCACCTAGCACAAATTTCTACTCCTCTTTTTTGAAAAACCATTTATTTTATTCTTATATTTTTCGAATTTTGACCCCTCATTTCTCCTCTGTCCAATTCACACGTTATTCACGTTCACCGAAAGCCCATGACTTGAATTTTGCGAAAGTTATGTCCGGTATTTGGCAAAGTGTCAAGATTACGGATTTCTGCAAAGTTAGTTAAATGAATAGTCATGCCGAAAAGTTATGTCCGGTATCTTTCGAATTTTGACCCCTCATTGAAATTTTGATTGATCTAATTCTTGAGACATTAATCGTGATTAAATATACCTGAATTCAACACTTAATATGGGAAATTACAATTTTCTCGACATCCTCAAAGTTACACAGCCGTGCTTAAAAGTTGTGATATCTGTGATCCGGCCATCCAATGTGGGCATGTTGGGCGTTGCTGCTCTTGCAGAGCACAACCCAATCACACCAATCAATTGTAATTTCAACAAGATTTATTTATTTTTCAACACTGAAGGCTTTGATACATTTGAAATCGATAAATCTTTGATACATTTGAAATCGAGAAATTTTTTATTGGAACAAGTGCTATCTGAGATAATTGCAACGATAAAAGTGCTTGTGTCCATTCAGAAAATCTCAACCCTCGTGCAAAGCAAATGGTAAAGAATGCAAAAGTAAATTGAAGGCCACCAAGGGTCTATGACTATGAACTTTTGAATGTACAACTTAATAGACCTAGCTTGATGTTATCGCTCTTGATTTTGAGAAGAGCTCCTTGAAATATGAGACATATACTTTCGTACAACACTTGATGAGGAGAAAAAGTGACCAGCTTTCCATATTTGATGCGTTTCCTTCTGTAGGGGTTCTTTGGACGTTAAATAGGAAGTATCAAGTATTTATGCATGATATAAATGAATGAGAAGAGAAATGGGCAAGGAAGAATATGACCAAATTTCTTACCTAAAATATAGAGTAGTCCGTGATGCATCTAGGAAAATTGCAGAAAATTAGAAGATTTCTAGGAAGCCACTTCCCCAATAATAGAAGCTATTTAATGAACTTTTAGTAATCCAAATGGCTACCATTTGAGGATAATATACTAGATTAGTTTGTAAATATATAATAATATAGACAGAGGAATGGAGCATGACAATGCCAACAATAGCGGTAGAAGAATCCATTCGTACCAGTTTACTTGAGTTTCTCTCGCTTGTGCTAGAGTCCTCTCTCGCGTCTTGTTCGAGTTTTCTTTTTCATCTTCGCGTCCTGTTTCGCGCTTTCTCCTTCATCTTCTTCCCCAGTTCCTTTTAGCAATCCATTCCTTTACTCTCCGCCTTCCTTTGCTTTTTCTTCTTTCTTTAACATTGTAGACGTTATGGAACTTTCAGTGCTCCGCTTTCTCCATTTGCATGTGGACGATCTTCCCTGAAGGGTTCTCAGTTTTCCTCCGAAGATCTTTTTTGCATGTGGACGATCCTCAACATGCAACCTTTGAAACTTTGTGCTCTGGTCTCGGAATCTCTCTATTAATCTGCATCTCCTTCGTCTCTTTCTCCATGGCTTCGGATGACAAAGATGACTCTTCTCGCATTGCTTCCCTGTGCCACCGACTCGGACGGCTATGTGCAGAGCAAGAATTGGACGTTTGGGAAGATATTCACACTACGGCCAATATCAAAGACTGTCGACTCATCTTGGTCGGTAATATCTACACAAACCCTACCATCAATTTACCTGCTTTTCAGATTGCAATGAAGAAAGCATGGCGTGTTGATTCTGTGGATATATCCTCAAGCGACGGGGGCCTCTATATCATCAAATTTCGCACTGAGATAGACAAACGACGTGCATTAGATGGAAACCCCTGGTTGTTTTCTGGTCATCTAGTTAATCTAAGACCCTAGCAGCCAAATACCCCTTTACATTGCTATGATTTTTCCAAATGCCCTTTCTGGGTGCATGTTATAGGCTTACCTCTAGAATGGAACACTCCTCCCCTTCTTAGTCGGGCCGTACAGCATATGGGAAGTGTGTTGGAAGCAAAATCTGATACCTCTGGGAGAATTCGCCTTGAAATTGACCTGCAACAACCATTAAAGTCAGGGAAGCTCATTAGCATTGCTGGAAAACCCCTCTGGATTGATTTTCGATATGAAAGACTCTCCCATTATTGCTATTCATGTGGGAAATTAGGACATTATGCAGCATCTTGCAAGGACTACCCCTATGATGAATCACAATTTGAAGGGCGGGAAACCATGGTATATGGACCTTGGTTACGTGCAGAGCTTAAACAGCATAGTCCCTATTGGGAAGCCTTCTATAATCCCCTCTCTGATTTCGCTTCAATGGAAGAGACCGTCCCCGAAACTCCCCCTAATATACTCCCCCCTCTTCCAGCCTTACCTCCAATAGCTCCTACTCCCGTGATTCCAGTTCCCTCTAATGTCATCCCTCCTCCTCCTGCTGATACAACCCCTAGAACCACATATTTGGTCCCTGCAGATGCAAAGTTAAAGGGTATTCACAGTCATTCCCTTGACCCTCAGCCACAGAAAAAAAACAAATCTCCCAGATCACAGACAGTAGTGGGATCCAGTAAGAAACCTAAACGATATTCCCCTTATGAGGTTCGCACAAACCTTATATCTGAGTTGGATGAAACCCAGTTACTCGACACACCTGTGTTTGAAGCAAATGATCACTCTTCTTGGGCTTTGGCGGCTGGCCCTCAACAGCCCCCACGGTCCAAATGAAAATCATAAGTTGGAATTGTCAGGGGTTGGGCACTCCCCTGACAATTCAAGCCCTTAAGGCTATGGTAGCCTCTGAACGGCCCGACTTGGTGTTTTTAATGGAATCTAAAAATGCAAATTCAGTCTTGACGAACTTACAGCGTCGTCTTCATTTTGATCACTCCTTTTTGAGGGCTCCTGTTGGTTTATCTGGAGGCCTTGCTCTGTTCTGGAATGACCTTCTTGACATTACTGTTCTATCTTCGGGTCAGCATTATGTACATATGTTAGTTATGGATACCCAGACCTCTACCTCTATGCATGTTACCTGTCTGCATGCTCCTGCTTCTTTCCCAGCTCGACAGGATTTTTGGAATTCAATCAGAGTAATCCATGCTTCTATTCATCTACCGTGGATGTGTATCGGGGATTTTAATGACTTCCTGTATCCCTGGGAAAAAAATGGGCAGAAGACCTGCCAATTACTCCAGAATGGCAGCGTTTCGGAAGCTTCTAAATGATTGTGCTTTAATAGAAATGGAGAGTAAAGGTTGCAAGTTTACCTGGTCTAACAATCGTGACGGCGATGAGTTAGTCAAGGAGAAGCTGGATCATGTCTTCTGTTCTTTAGATTGGAGTCTAACATACCCGTCCTCCACAGTGTTTGCTCTCCCCTCAATTGGCTCGGACCACTGTCCACTTGTGCTGCATTCTCATTATCAGTCTGTCAAGCCAAAAAAGAACTTTCATTATGAAGCATACTGGAATCAACATACTGAATGTTCAGAAGTAGTTCACTCGGTGTGGGAAAGGAGTCACTCTTCCATACCATCTAAATTGCAAGCAGTTTCTCATAAGTTACTGAGATGGAGTCGCTCTCATTTTCATATTGCCAGGCAGAGTATTCAGCATCTTCAATCCCAGCTGCAGACCATTACAAATCGCAAAAGCTATCAAAGGGGCGATAGAGAGTTAATAACTTCAATTCGAACTGAAATTCAGAAACTATGGAATCAGGAAGAGCAATTCTGGGCGATGCGTTCTAGGCTTAACTGGTTATCATGGGGTGACAAGAATTCAAAATTTTTCCATGCTTGCACAGTGCAACGTCGACAGCGAAACAGAATTTGTATTCTACTAGATGCAAACCAAAATTGGCAGAGAGAGCCTGAACTTCTTAAAGCAATGACAATGGACTTTTTTCATGGACTTTATCAATCAGTGGGAGACAGAGATTTTATGCCTTTCCTACTACAATGTCCACCGATCGTTACCCCACAGATGAATGAACAGCTCATGAGTCACGTCACAGAGGAAGAGGTATATCTAGCTACCTTTCAATTGGGAGCATCCAAGGCCCCTGGTCCAGATGGCCTAAATGGTCTCTTCTACAGGCACCACTGGAACACCATCAAAAAAACAATTGTCAAAATGGTGCAAGACTTCTTTGCAACTGGTTTCATGCATCCTCACTTAAACAAAACAATTATAACCTTGGTTCCAAAAGTGCATCGCCCTGAAAGCATTTCTCAGTTTCGCCCTATTAGTCTATGTAACTTCGCGTACAAGATAATCTCTAAAGTTATGGCTAATAGATTGAAAGGTTGGCTCCCTACACTGATCAATCCAGAACAAGCAGCTTTTGTTGGTGGCAGACAGATCCAAGATAACATCATGGTCGTTCAGGAAGTTCTACATCAATTCAAGGTTCGATCAAAATCAAAAAAATTCAACCTTATTCTTAAGACAGACATGCAGAAAGCCTATGATCGGGTCGAATGGGAGTTTCTTGCAGCTTATCTACAACAGTTGGGCTTCACAAATAGATGGGTAATGATGGTTATGGCATGCATCACAACAGTTTCCTTTAGTATTCGATTCAATGGAGAACAGCTTCCCTACTTTAAACCCACTAGAGGACTTCGTCAAGGTGACCCCCTATCCCCTTACATCTTTATTTTAATGGAAAATGCTTTATCGACAGTAATCAAGCAAGCCATTAGTATGGGGAACTTACAGGGGCTTCAATTTAACCGTGCCTGCCCTCGTCTCTCCCATTTATTTTTTGCTGACGATGCAGTCTTTTTCCTCAAAGCTTCAATCCCTGAATGTCAAAATATCACAAATATATTAAACCAGTACTGCTATGCAACGGGTCAGCTTGTTAACAGGAATAAGTCTGTGATCTTTTTTAGTCAGAATTGCCCATCGACACTACGGGATAACTTGCAACAAGAACTGAGAATACCTGTGGTGACTACGTTTGGTAAGTACTTGGGCATCCCTTCTGATTGGGGGCGTTCTAAACGGGACATGTTCTCTTGGATCCTGGCCAAAATGAATGCGAAATTAGCCGGTTGGAAGGAGCAATTTTTATCTAAAGGAGGCAAGGAGATTTTATTAAAAGCAGTAGTTCAAGCCTTACCTCAGTATGCGATGTCTCTCTTCATGCTTCCCCTGTCGCTCTGCAGACAAATGGAAAGACAGATATCAGCTTTCTGGTGGAGTAAACATCATAGTGATTCGGGTATACATTGGCTGAAATGGTCAGAGCTAAGAAACTCGAAAATAGATGGAGGCATGGGATTTCGAGATCTTGTTTCTTTTAACCTAGCGATGCTAGGTAAACAGGCTTGGCGTTTATTAGAGCACCCTTCTGCTATTTGGAGCCAGTTGTTTAAAGGTCTATATTTTAAACACTCTTCCTTTCAGAATGCCACTTCAGGCTCTAGACCATCTTGGGGTTGGCGCAGTATTTTAAAGGGCAGGGATGCTATTCTTCCCAAAACTCGATGGCTGGTGAAAGATGGTTCGCAGATAAACATCAGAACAGACTACTGGCTTTCAATTGGGAAAGTAGGAGGTTTTGCAGCTGCAGGGGAACCCATTACAGCAGCTGATCTTATTGATTTCTCTTCAGCCACATGGAAGCAATCACTAATCTCTACAATTTTTACTGAACAGGTATGTGCAGCTATATTAAGCACCCCTATCAATTCCTCTCTCTGTTCTGATCAGTTGGTATGGACACTCACCTCCTCCGGATCTTTTACAGTCAAAAGTTGCTATCACTACCTTCTTTCTCAGCAACGACACACACCAACCAATGCCTCATCATCCTATCAGCCTCCTCCTCAATTATGGAAAAAGATTTGGCATATGGAAACAGCTCCAAAAATCCGTGTTTTCTTATGGCTAGCCTCTAAGAATGCCCTCGCGACAAAAGCCAATTTACACTTCAGACATATAACTCCCAACCCCTACTGCACACTATGTGATCAGCATACTCCTGAGACCATCGAGCATTTATTTTTCTTTTGTAATTGGTCTCGGAAAGTTTGGGCAAATGAAAAGATCGGGATCCCTCTTTCACTTACCTCTATACAGAGATTGGATACGTGGTTGGCGGCCCGTGCCACTCCTCCTCGTTGCTCCCCAACTTTTGAAACGATTGCCCATCTGTTGTGGGAGATCTGGCGTCAGCGAAATAATGCCATATTCCGGCAGCTTACTCCTAACCCGCTCCAAGCCGTCGATTCTGCTCTTGCCCAGTGTAAAATCTTCAAGAGTCTCCAACCCCCGAATCCTAGGGTTACACAGTCATCTGTTAGTACCGATCCCCGCTGGATTCCACCTGCTAATGGAACGATTAAATGCAACATAGATGGGGCTTTTGTTCCAGGCACTCAACAAGGGGCGATAGCATGTATTTTCAGAAATTTTAAAGGTGAACTCACAGATGTGTTTACCAGCACTGTTCCGGCTCAATCGGCGTTTCAAGCGGAGATCTTCGCCATGATTCGGGCTCTCCAGCATCTCCTCAAGCAGCATCTTCATCTCAATCGAGTGCGGATTGAATCCGACTGCTTATCTTTGGTGGAGCTCCTTCGGCAGCAACGGCCGCAACCATGGCAGGAACGTCATCTCTTTGCCGTTCTCCACGATCTGCTCTCTCAATGCCCGAATGTTTCTCTCCATCATGTCTGTCGAGAGGCAAACCTAGCCGCTGATTGGGCTGCGAAAGCCCATCGGGCCCAAGGCTCCGTTGGTAACTGGCTAGTTTTTACTCCGCGTGATCTCCAGAACATTGTACTTAGTGATGCCTTACTCGCGGGTTGTATCCCTCTTTTCAATTAATATATCAGCTCTTTTGTCCAAAAAAAAAAAAGAATCCATTCGTACCTAAATTGAATCTTCGATTGACCAATTGGGCCTGGCTGCTAGTGTTGAGGTCCTGGGTCAACCGCCAGGGTCTTGGGCTTAAGCATTAGGGTCATGAGATTGGCCAGGATTCCCCAAACCAAGGTGTCAAGGTTACAAGCTTGACCCTTGGGTCCTAGGTGTTTCAAAGTATAATATTCTCAACGTCTCTATCACAGAACCTTATAGATGATCTCAATTGGGTGAAGAGAAGCAAATATGAAAACACTAAGCTAGCCCTCGAGGTCCTTGGTAACTCGGTTGTCCCATGATTTGATGGTGACATAGTACAACTACAGTGGTAGTGAAATTTCAATAACAAGTACTGCTTGATAATTCAATTCGAAGTTTGAAAATGTCTTTCCAAATGAAAAATCTCAAATTTTGAATCCCCAATTCATTAGGTAATCTGATCCGCGGCCAACAAATAAGACCTAAGTAGAATTATTTACTCGTGTAAGTGGATATCTATCTTGCATTTATTCCTCAATGCTTTTCGTTACCATTGTTGGGCTAACCTTCTCATCTTAACAAAGTTGGAAGGATGGTCTCCCGATCGTCTTCTGGTTGTTCACATTCTTCATGACTATCTCGAAATATTGTTCCACTAACTAATAAAGTTGGAAAAATTTTCCTTTCACTTAAAAAAAAATTCATAGGGTTGACTTAAAAGTTGTCACTCTTCTTTTCTTCTAGTGTTAAGAGAAAAAGAAGATGCCGTGTCTCACGGTGAAGAAAGCCTTGTTAAGTGGGTAGCAGGACTGACAGTACATTCAAAACATTTGAACTTGACTTGGATTTGACAACAGTATGCATTTTTAGACTTTTCTTCTGATAATTATACTATAAATTGTTAGTGTAAAAAACGATTTACACAAGTGGCCTCTTAGTTACTTCACTGACTTAAGAAAGAAGTATTATAATCCTAACATCAATTGTGGATAGGTTGATTTTGTAAAATATCTTTTAAGCCCCACAGTCTCTTTTTCTATGTTCTCATTTCTTCGTGATAATTAAGATTCAAGATTACTTGATTTATACAATGATTTCCGGAAATGGTTTTGGGAGGGGCAGAGACCTTGATTGTAGAGGACTTGTCCCACGGCTTGCACACAATTCTTTAGCCAAGAGAATCTATACGATGACTTGCATATATCCATTTTTAGGAGGCAGGAGAGACCTATGATTGTAGAGGAGCTTGTCCCAAAGGTCTTACATGATTCTTTTCGCAATAGAGGACGGATTTTACTCACGGTAATATCAATCAATTGGAACCACTGATTATAGACGGACTTATCTTGAAGTTCATATGCAATCTTTTTAGCTAGAGAGGGTAAGTGTTGCACCCAAGTGACACCATTATCCAGATGAATGAAGTAGAGAACGTGCGAGAGGAGATTCGGGCAATGTTAGGGACTTCAATGCAAGGTGAAGGGTGAGAGCTTGAGTTGGAGAAACTAAAGCAAATTAGTGGATGGATTATAACCCACGAATAAGGAAAAACTTTATAGGCTTGACTTAAAGTCATCACTCTTGTTTTCTTTCGGTGCTAAGAGAAAAAGAAGATGCCTTGTCTCATGGTCCACTTTGGAAAAATTTCATAGGCTTGACTTAAAAGTTGCCACTCTTGTTTTCTTTTGGTGCTAAGAGAAAAAGAAGATGCCTTGTCTCATGGTCCACTTTGGAAAAATTTCATAGGCTTGACTTAAAAGTTGTCACTCTTGTTTTCTTTTGGTGCTAAGAGAAAAAGAAAATGCCTTGTCTCATTGTCCTTTTAGGAAGAAATTTCATAGACTTGACTTAAATGCCATCACTCTTGTTTTCTTTTGATGCTAAGAGAAAAAGAAGATGCCTTGTCTTGTGGTCCACTTTGGAAAAAATTTCATAAACTTGACTTAAAAGTCGTTACTCTTGTTTTCTTTTGGTGCTAAGAGAAAGAGAAGATGCCTTGTCTCATGGTGTAGAAACCTTTATTTAGTGCATAGTGGGACCAATGGTACACTCAAAACGTTCAAACTTGACTAAGATTTGACAACAAGAAACTTGAGGTTGATAATTTATAATGAGAATTTATTCCATGGGTTAAGTTTAATTTTTGTGGGACTTTGCTGAGCAAAGTCCTCTTACCCCTACAAATAGATCATGAGAATTAGAACTCGTTCTTTGCCCACAAGATCATCCACTGCAATCGAGGTATTAGGAACATGGCTAAAAATCTTATCCATTTGCAACATTATGATGATCCCTCTCATTTCACCAATTCATTTAATGAATCTAGTTTACAAAGGATGATTGGATCGTACAAATTAGATAAGGTGGTCTTATGCAATATCAATCCTTTCAACAGAGGAGATTTAGCTGATTGAGATTAGATAATTATTGAGTGAACTTAGTGTATAAACTAAATTGAATTTGAACGATTAAAAACAGTGGACTTCATAATAATCTCTTCAACTTTTCTGATTTAGATTTAGTTTATCGGGTATATTTTTTATTTAATTCCTTACTTATTAGACGCAAGTAACAGCCTTCAAGATTGGATTTTTGGTCGCGGATAGCACTAAGACTCCAAACGAAGAAGATTGAGGACGGAATAATTACAGCGGGGAAATGCTTGCGAAATAGACCAAATAATTGGAGTAGGTGGTTGATGCATCGGGAGCATCTAACATCTTCTCACGAAAAAACATACGACTGTGAATTAGCTATTGCTGGCTCATTAATTTAATAAATTGGTTGAAACAGCACATCCATTTATAAAATATCAATGCGTGTCACTTTATGCAAGTCTGATGTATCTTCTTGTCAATTACATTTATATAATTAAAAATGGAGAATTTAAGAATAAACGGAAGTAAAAACTACAGATTACCAACAACGTTGATTCACCTAATTCAGCATAAGACATTATGTATGGTTAACAATTTAGTTGCACCGATTTATGTATGATTCCACGGTACTTTTATTATTTATAATTTCAATCTCCAAAAGATTTGAGCTGCGTGATAAAGCAAATATAAACTATTTATAAACCACTTATAGAGACAACTCCAGTAAGACTTCTCTTAACCAATACAGAAATTTTTATTATTCGAAGCCTAAAATTTTCATAAGGCTTGAACACCAACTTGATTGCTTGATCATGGGCAATATGGGAATACATACTTCTTCCTTTTTCAAGACTACAAATCCCTCCCAAACATAATATATTAAAGACAAATCCTGCAACAAAGAGATCCTATAATACATAAGGAAGATGTTGAAATGACTTTCAAAATATTTGATGTTATTGTTAATTTTCTATACCGTAAGAAGAACTTACATGTAATTTCTATGATTTGATTTTTCAATTTATATATAGATAATTGTGAATGATGCAACGAAATGTTTATTATTAAAAGATTTAACACAGCTAATTTTAGGTCTCACTAATAGAGTGAGAAACGAATAATGTAATCTAGAAACAAGCATGGAAATTCTGAACTCGTGCTATTTCACGTCAACGCCTTAATATTCACACATGCATGGCTTGGGGACTCTGCAAAAAAATCACCAAAGTGGCAAGCATGGAATTAGATTCTGATCAAATGAAAACATCAACAGAAAGGGAAGGAATTAGCAAGCTTTACCACGATGAGCGGATGGCCGAGTGCGTGAAGTCTTGTTCCTCTTCAAGATCACCGAATCTGACACCTTTTGACTCTCAAGCTTTTCTTCCACTCATCGCTTTTGAATCTTTTCTAATTCCGATTTTCCATTACTTTCTCTAGTATTTTATTAATAAGTCCATGATGGGTGCAATTAAAACGCACCGTTCGTCTTGATAAGTTATGATGAAAAGACACTCTTTGAAAGGGTACAGGGGAATCGTATAAAAATATTGTAAAGATAACCGTTGGAATGGTTGGCAGAACGTATGTTCAGAAAGAATTATTCTCCTTTTGTTATCCCATTTCCATCAAAGAAAATGAAGTTGTTCAATTTCTCCTTTACGAAAAGGCATTTATGCTGTGGACATTGGATGTTTTCCTCATGACTGCATTCAAACCAACGTGAAGTAATGTTGTTCATCATTCATCCGCAATTCAACAATTGTTCCAAGGTAAATTAATCATTGCGTATCAGAAAAAGGTAAATCGTCTTTGGCCTACTATCTTCTAACATTAGTATAGAGCACAGTTGTGATTTCTGCCTTATTTTTCAATCAAATTTTCTTGTTTATGATTTGATATCAAGATCAAGAGAATGAAATCTGCACTATTTGAATGTTTATTGCTTGGAATTACAATCTGAATCATTAGAAACAAATCGAAACGAAGAACGAGTTTGGGTTAGGGTACACCCATAGGGTTTTAGCCATTTTTCGGAATATTTTTTCGGCCATAATCGATTTCAAATATATACGGTGAAAGTACTTATCAAGACGAGTCGAACGGTGGGTCGAGCGCCATCAAAGGATGCGGGACGCACCCACACACGTGGCTAGAAGCCGTGGTGGGCGCCACGCGCCCAGTGATAGGAACGCCAGTGCATGAGCGTCACAAGCGTGTTGGCGAACCGACGCATGCTAACATCACCGTGACGTCATCGTGACATCATCCAACCGTCAGTAACTGCCGCCGGCAATTGGCTAGCTAGTTGGTAGGCAACAACTCAATCCAACCTGCGACCCAACCCTCAAACCAACTTGACCTGACTGTCAACCGGTCAACCGGTCGGACCGGTTACCAGTTGGACCGGTCGAACCAGCCAAGAACCTTCTAGCTCGCTGGCGGGTGCGCCACACGCGCCGCACACTTAAGTGGCGCATGTGGGTGCGTGAGGGTTTCAATTAAAACGTGGTCGGCGGCGTTTGATTTGTATGGATGTGCTCTATACTATGATATGATTATTTTATATTTTTGAGTTCTTTAAAGGTAGGGAACCCTAAGTACGCGTATTTTTGGGGTTTAAATGCACTGTTTATCCTGTATTTTATTATGTTTTAGGAAATACAATATGAAAGAAAGAAACTTAACAATAAATTCAACAACATAAAATATAAAACTCGCATCAATCGGCCAATCCGATTGAGGCCGTAATATGCGGTCTTCAGTGAATAAGTCCAGGTCTTCGGTGAATAAGTCCAGTCGTTCACACCGATCAGACTGGTATAATATGAGAATATGCGGTCTTCAGTGAATATTCCATCCTTAACCACCACCATGTTTCGAAGTTCTAATATTATTAATAGATCTAATATTATTCTTTGTTAACCCTACCCACTAAAAAAAACAAAAACAGCTTCTCTGTCCGCTGGTATAAGAATAAATCAACAAGAAGATCAAATGGTGAACCAATGGCTTCTTCATCAAAACCCAAAATGAATTATGAAGTTTTCTTGAGTTTTAGAGGCACCGATACGCGTAACAACTTTCTCAGCCATCTCTACAAAGCCTTAAACCAAAATGGAATTTCCACTTTTGTTGATAGCGAGGGAGTGAGGAAAGGAGACCAAACTTCATCAGTGCTTATGAAGGCCATTAAAGAATCATGCCTTGCAGTCATTATTTTTTCTGAGGACTACGCTTCCTCACGGTGGTGCTTGGAAGAGGTGGCAAAGATTATGGAGTGCAAGGAACAAATGAACCTCACTGTTCTACCAGTGTTTTATAAAGTGGACCCATGAGAAGTGAGACAAGGGATACAGAGTTATGGAACAGCTCTGGCCAAGCATGACTACGACTTTGGGAAGGGTTCGGAAAAAGTGAAAAGATGGAAGAAAGCTCTTTTTGATGCTGGTTGCTTGTCTGGGTGGCATTTCACTGATGGGTAAGTAGAGTGGATTCCATATACTGTGAAAAAAATTAATCTTTACATTTAACTATAAAAGGTTTCTCGTAAAATAAAAAATCTACATGATTGCAAGTATACGCGTAGATATTTCATCTTATGATTCCTGAGAAATATTGAGTTCATGCCCAATTGTCGAGCGATTTTGTTTCCATTACATTGGTCTTATTGAGTCATTTCATTTTTTGGGCTTGGACGATTATGGTGTTCCATTCCCAATAATATATATGTGTTGATTAATTTCCGAAAGAATTGATAAACATCAAATAATTGATGATTAAATAATTACGGATGAATTGACTTCCCGATAACTTATTGGTAATTTACCTACACTTTCATGAAAATAAATTATGTCCAGCATGATTTCCCTATACTTTGTAATGACGCCCTAGCCCAGGGCTATTCCTATTTTCCTACGTGACGCTTTATTATCAATGTATTACCTTTTCCGATCAAAAAAAAAAAAAAAATTACCTACTTCATTAACTTTTACCAGCATTTATCTTTTCTTTCTTATCAGTGTCTTAAATTTATCAACTCTTACATTAGTTCTGCAATCTTTCTGAGTCGTTTCTAAACTGCTTTCCTATTAAATTGCCAACTAATTTTGAATTATCGACTCTCATTTTAATTACTTAACAACAATTATTTGTTTTTTTAATTTATTGATTTGTGTTATTGTTTACCAACTTTTATTTATTTCTTACAAATGCCTTAAATTTATCAAACTCTTGTATGAATTTCTCAACCTCTATTTGTGTAACCATCAACTTGTTTTTCATTAGGTCACCAATTAATTGTTGGTTTGTCAATCCTCATATAGGTTGCTTATCAGAATTTTTTAAAAATTTTATAACATTTTTCAGTTCTTAACTTTTATTGCTTCACTTTACCCACCTTAATTGGAGTGATTACCAACTCTTATCTAACACAGTAGCAGCATTTGTCTGGGCTTTTTCATTACCAAGTTCTCTTAATTCTCACACAAAAATCCATCTCTTATCTTTTACCACTTTTAAGTGCCTTTCTTAACACCGCTTAAATTTTATTATCTATCATACGAAATTACCATCATTTATTTGGATGACTCACCAATTTTTTCATAGTAACAAGAAATTAACTAGCTTTAAATTATCGACTCATATTTGAGTATTACTTACCAATGGTTATTTTATTTCCTAGTTTACCAACTGTTCTTATCATTTACCAAATTTTTATTTGGCTTGCTCACTATCTTTTTATAACTCACTTAACATATTTTCGAAATTATTAATCTCAGTGAATGTTTAATATTTTTTTACCTAATTAAATTACAAATTATTTTTGCATTACTAGCTTTTATTTGAGATTGTTAACTATATTTATTAGTTTTTCCATAAATTAAAACTTATTTATCTCTAATAAAACAAAAAGGTGCCATTATATTTTAACAAATTCTATTTATCTTTCTTATGAATGATTTGATTGTTATATAAAATTAGCAACGTTCCTTTGTCTAGCTTATCAAAAATTTTCCGATTAAGTTATTATCTATCTATTTTTATTGTCAACACGCATTTGAGTTTCTTACCATCATTTCAAAAAAAAAAAAAGATGCTACTTTTATTTGTCTTCCTTACCAACCTTTTGAATTTATAATTCTTTTTAGAAAATGCCAATCACAATTAGAGAGATTATCAGTTTTTCTTCAAATGAGTTATCTATCAACTAGTTTGGTTACCAACTCTCCTTTGAGTTAGTTGTCAGCGACTGTTTTTGTTAAATTACCAAAATATTTATCTCTGAGAAAAAAAAGCCTTCTCTTATCTTTTACTAATGTTCATTTACCTTTCTTACTAACGTTTTGAATATGCCAACTATAATATCAGTTACCAACCTTTTTTTTTTTATGTAACTTACTAAATATTCTCTGATTAGGTTACCAACTAGCTTCGGGAAATAAGCCCCAGAAGGATCACTAGCTCTAATATGAGTTAGAAGTCAACTGTCGGTTCCCCCATAGGTATGAAGGATATTGATTAAATTTGAGGGACTGCCATTGACCGAATCACTGGCCTTCCACACTTACCCGAGAGGTCAAGCAAACCATATGCTAAGCTTTTATCTGTCTCCCATCCCACTCTCTATGTTAGATTTATTCTCTCCAAAATCACTCAATTGCTGTTTTTTTCTTTTTTTTCTTTTTTTAACAAAAGTTGAGCACAATAATTACCTAAAGTCACATACTCATCTTCCAATGTTAATAGAGGAGCTGAACTTTATTTTTTTTGAAAACCATGATAGGAGCATGTGACCCATCAGTTAATCAGTACCAAACGTGCCCTTTCTATCAATTTTTGCAACCTATGGATTTTGTGTCTAAATATCCAAATAACATGAAATTTGAGTCCTCAGGATATGTCTCAACATACGTAATTATCTGTTTAAAGCAGTCAAATGCGATTCCTAAGGATTATACTGGAAACAAGCACGCAGGCACATGCCAAATAGAATATCATGATGTCAAGTACAATAATTATCCTAACATATTTCGTTATAGCTTAAGATCAACTGACTTACCTTTCTCATTCTTATCAAGTTCAGTAGTTGAAGGAATTGGTGTATTAATCCTCTTTCAACTCTCCATTTCAGAGTTCACAAATTATTTGGTGCATTTCTCTTGGAATATTATGCCAGCTTTAGTTTGCTTGACTTGTAGTCTATGGAAGAAATTCAATTCTCTCATTATGTTCATCTCAAACTGACTTTGTGTGATATTAGCAAATTCCTTGCACAACAATTCATTAGTTGATCCAAAGATAATATAAAAAACGTAAATATGAATGAACAGATTTTTATTATCTCTATTTTGCAAAAATAATGTTGTTAGAGAGCCTTTTAGAGTTAACAAACACAGTTGCTCTTGCTGGGGTCTTCAAATCCTGGTAGCTTTTCACATTTGAAAACTTTTTTCTCTGATACAAAAAGCTCTTTTCACATCCACTTGATACATTTGAAATCATAGCAACATACATAAGCAAGTAACAATCTAATTGCTTCTAACCTAATAGCTGGAACATAAGTCTCATCATAATCAACTCCTTCATTCTAAGAGTATACTTTAGCAACTAACCTAGCTTTGTTGCGAATAGTATTACTTTTTTCATCCAACTTGTTCCTAAGTACACATTTGCTTTAGATGACTAGATGATCCCCAGGTTACAATATAGGTTCCCATACTTTGTTACCTTTGAATAATACAACTTTTGCATTGCTTCAATCTAGTTTTCATCGGTGATAGCGTCTTCATTTCCCTTTGGTTCATAAATTAAAACTAGGTGCTAAGGATATCATAAGCTCTTTGAATGAGGATTGGGTTTTGATTTCTTTGCTTGCATCTGCTAGAATTTACTCCTTAAGATGACTTGATTTTCATCTCCAGTCCCTTGGTAACTGTGTCGGATTTGGGCCTTAATCTTCCTTTGGTTGATAAAACCCCAACTAGCTTCAGATCACTAGTTCTACGTGGCTCACCAGCATGCCTAATCCCTAAATGATGTCATTTAAAAGTTGTAGATAATGATCATTTGAGTGCCATATTTTATTGAACGTGATCACTTCAATACCACTTATTGTTAAAAAAAAAACAATTATCTTAGTGCATGCCTAATCCCTAAATGATGGCACACCACATGGAAATGCCACATGGATTGGAGTTTTTAAAAAAATTGCCAAGTCAATAATAATTTTAATTATAAATGTCATGTAATCAATTTGGCCAAAATTTCTTATCATTAGCACTTAAGTGATCTTTTTCTCCGATGTAACATTTGAGTGAGTTGGCAAAAACTTTTGGCACTAAAATGAGCACCGTATAGAACTTTTGGCACTTTTAATGCTCTTTTATCAAGAATTTGATGCATTGCTTTCTCATTATTAGCCAATGATTGCCTGATAATTGCTTATTTAAATTGCTAAAATAATTCAACAACTTCTTTTTCATTTTTTTCAGAGATGAGTCGGAGCTTATACAAAATATTGTGAAGGAGATCTCCAACCACCTAGACCAAACACCTTTGCATGTTGCTAAGCATCCAGTTGGGATAGATTCTGAGTGGGTAAGCTTAAATCAATGTTGAATGCTGACTCTAATGACAATGTTCTCATGGTGGGATTATGGGGACCGGGAGGCATAGGCAAGACAACTTTAGTTAAAGCCACTTACAATACTATCTTTAGACAATTTGATGGTTCATGTTTTTTGGCAAATGTTCGAGAAGCTTTAAAATATTCCAAGGATTTAGTTCCCTTGCAAGAAAAATTATTATCTGAGATACTATTACCGCAACAAAGATTAGTAGTGTCCAGTGTTGATAGAGGTATTAATCTCATACAAGATAGACTTCGTCATAAAAAAGTTCTCCTTATCCTTGATGATGTGGATAATCTGCAACAGTTAAATGCTTTAGCAGGAGAAAGCAAGTGGTTTGGTAATGGAAGTAGGATCATTGTTACTACAAGAGATAAACATTTGTTAACTTGCCATGGGATAGATCAAGATCATGTGTATGAAGTTAAAGCATTGGAGGACAGTGAAGCTCGTATACTACTTAGTAGGCATGCTTTTGGGACACACCAAAATTTAAAAATGAGGACAGATTTAGTGGATAGTGTCTAAATCATGCTCAAGGCCTTCCTTTAGCACTTGAGGTGTTGGGTTCCTTATTATATGGTAGGACAAAAGATGTATGGGAAAGTACACTAGATAAAATTTCCATGGCTCCTAACAAAGACATCAATGATGTACTCAAAATAAGTTATGATGGACTAGAGGCAAATGAGAAAGAGATTTTTCTCCACATTGCCTGCTTCTTTAAGGGATGGGAAATTGAGTAAATAAAAAAAGTTCTTGATGGTTGTGATTTTAAGGCGGCAATAGGATTACAAATTCTCATTGAGAGGTCTTTGATAAGAATTGAATCTGGAATCCTACAAATGCATGACTTGATTCAATTGATGGGAATGGATATTGTGAACCAAGAATGTGATGATCCTGGGAGGCGTAGTAGACTATGGTTGTATGATGATGTTCTCGATGTTCTATCACACAACATGGTAAGACTTGCAAATATGATTGCTATTCTATTCTTTTTCTTTTACTTTAATTTCTGAATGAGCATAACCTAAAGATTCTTATATATATAGGGAGATTATGCTGTAAAAGCCATAGTGTTGGAGCCACCAGAGCTAAAAGAGATACATATCAATCCTAATGCTTTTACCAAAATGAGAAGGTTGAGAATGCTCATCATGCACAATGTTTCTTTCCAAGGTCCTATATGTCTTCCTAATGAGCTAAGATGGTTTGAATGGCCTGGATGGGCTTATCAGATTCCAAAATTTTCCTCCGGTCCAAAGAAATTAGTGGGACTTGATATGAGCAATTGCAACATCACAGTAGTGCCAAAACAATTTAAGGTGAGCATTTATCTACGCAGACCTTTTGAATATCTTCATTTGTATCATGTGTACTAGTACCCAGTAGAAAGTGGTGTTCCTGTGTTTTAGAAACCATTTATCGAATTCCTTTCAAAATGGCCCCAACTACTTGCGTTCAAAAATATCTTTACGTGCAACAAAATTGGCATTTGAAAATAGTAAGCCTAAACAATTTTATTACAAATAAGTACACCGTACGAAGAACTTTCATAAATACTTGTGGGAGAGAAAGACATTCAAGATTTGGAATTTTTGTGAAGGCCATTGAATAATGAGAAAACGATATTTAGAAAAAGAAAGATGCTTCAATAGTTGAAATTTTTCCGTAAGGTAATTGCATCATAAGAAAATTCAAAATTAATTATTAAAAGATGTGGAAGACAAAATAGAATAACTTGTTTCATGTACCTATCCATGGGTATAATATTTGTAAAAGGAATAAGTGCAATAACAATCTTAAAACTTGTCATAAAAATGCAATTGTGTCTCAAAATTTTAAAAAGTGCAATCTAGTCCTTGAACTTATGAAGAAAGTGCAATCGAGTGCTAAAACTTTGAAAAATTGCATTCAAGTTCTAAAACTTGCCACAAAAGTACAAACAAGTCTTAAAATTTTCGAAAAATGTGATCAACGGAAGGACTTTGTTGGTTCAATTTGACAAGTTTTAGGACTTAATTGCACTTTTGACAGTTTTTAGGACTTAACTGCACTTTTGTGACAAATTTTAGGACTTAATTGCATTATTTAAAATTTTGGGACTTCCAATCCTTTTGTAAAATATAAAATTTTAGCAAAATTGATGAAGGAATAAAAAAATTGAAATCCCTTAAAAGAATGATGTTTTCCTTACTTAATATAATAACATTAATGAAGTTCAAATACTTTCTAAGTCTAATGTCTCTAAAAATCGACATAGTTATATTTGAAAAGCAAATCACATAATGCAAATGTGCTAGTGTAAGCTGTATAACCTCATTCAACCTCATTCAAACTATTTATGACCCAAAAAAAAAAACCTCATTCAAACTATGTCAGTTGTTTACATATAACAGTTTTTATTTTAAAGAAAATTGTATAATGATTGAATATAAATGAATGAACCCGTTGACGTCATGTGTAAAAGCACCCAAGTAGTAGATAGTTGAGTGATCAAGCATTTAATTCAATTGAGGAAAATCAAATATCTTAATCATCGGTTGAAGAACACTAAAAGTGCTAAAAGTTGTGTACGACACTCACTTTAGTACTAAAAGTTTTCATTAGCTCACTTAAGTGCCAAATTAGAGAAAAAAAAACGATTACTTAAGTGTTGACGGCAAAAATTCTAGTCAAATTGATTATATGGCATTTATAATTAAAATTATAATATGACTTGGCAAATTTGTTAAAAAATCCTATCCACGTGACATGTTTAATGTTGAAGGGATCGCTTTTTAACAAGACTAACACTAAAGTAATCACTTTAAATAAAATTTTGACACTCAAATAAATAATCACTATTTACAACTTTTAGACAACATTGTTTAGGAGTTATATGCTAACTATATATGCCGACAAGCCACATCGGACTAAAAAAATTAATAATATGTCATGTTGGGGATTCATATTGAAGTTGGCATTTAAGTGATCGTTTTTTTTTTTAAATGGCACTTAAGTGATCCGAAAAAAAATCTTTACGCTAAAGTGAGTGTCATACACAACTTTTGGCACTTCTAGTGTCCTTCTCCCCCTAATCCCCGCATGTCCTACTCAAAGTAAACTTAGAGGTAAGGTAGTCCTCAAGTGATGGAGCTTTACCCAATGCATGTATATGATTGGTGGGATTTGTCTTGCATTAATAATGTTAGCCTGGTCAATGGTTTGAATGCATTGTGCTGTAGCCATCAAGGCATTGTCGACCTCGCTGATCGCCACGTGAAATTCACTTTGCTTCTATAATTGGCACATGGGTTAATTATGTTACTAGTTTGCATTTTCATGATTGTCGAATGACACTTTACTTTACCTTTTTGGTTGCCACCTAGCATGACATGTGGCATAGTTTTGCCACGTGACTCACATTTGACCAATATCCATTAGCTTTTTAATTTGTTATCTCTAAATTTCAATCACTTATTGTATATATGTATAGATTGTAATTACTAGTAAAGTTTCCCAAGTGTTTGCTAGTTTCTCAACACAATATGTACTTCTCACAAAATCAGGTTATAGTAACTTTGAATAATATGTTGGTTTTGCAATTTTTGCAGGACTTCCACCATTTGAAGTACATTAATTTCAGTAATTGTGAGTCGCTAGTATGTATGCCCGGTTTATCATGTACTCCAAATCTCGAGGAATTGAACCTTTGGAATTGCAAAAAGTTGGTAGAAGTCCATGAGTCAATTGCATATCATGACAAGTTACAAGTGTTGACTTTATTTGGGTGCTCTAAACTTAGTATTTTTCCAAATGTGCTCAAGTCCAAAAAACTTCGAGATCTCAATCTTTATAATTGCACCAAATTTGAAAGGTTCCCTGATATTCCACATAAACTCGAAAGCCTGGAAGAGCTTTGTTTACGAGGGACCACTATTAATGAAGTTCCTGCATCAATAGAAAATCTTGTCTCTTTGAAGGAAATGTATTTAAATGATTGCAAGAACTTGGTAAGTCTTTCATCTAACATCTATAGGTTGCAAAATATTGAATTCTTGGGTCTTATGGGTTGCACAAATTTAATCCGGTTTCCAAAGTATGAGGATTTAGTTGATCCATGTATGAAGAATGGACTTTCAAATTTATGCTGGCTAAATCTTAGGGGATGTAATCTATCTGAAGTGGAGTTTCTTGAGAATCCTTCTTGTTTCCCCCTCTTGAGAGAGTTATTTCTAGATGGAAACAATATTACTAGCCTTCCTACGTCCATCAATAAGCGTGATCATTTGTCTGTATTGGGAGTTACAAATTGCCATCAATTACGAGAGATTCCTGAACTTCCACCATTTTTTAGAGATCTTTGGGCAGAGAATTGCGAATCTCTTCAAAAAATTGGAAGTTTAACTTCATTTCATGATTTTGTCAGTAGAGGCGTTGACCATGGCCCGCATTTCCTCACATAGACAGGTCAGACTCTCGCTCTCTCTCTCTCTCTCTCTCTCTCTCATACACACACACACATGAGTGTGGAGTATTTGATGGATCTAATGTGTGCTGGTTTTTGCAATAGCAGAAAATGTAAGATTGAAGACTTAAGAAAAGCGAACAAATAACAAGTCATTCTGCATGTAAATGCATGTGATGGAGTTGGCTATCGTACTTTTATGGGCTTGATCTCTATCACATGAGACTTGTGTGTTAATGCAAGGAAGTTTCAATGGATCTCTATTCATTTATAGAACTCTAGTGCGAAGTGGAATTTACTTGAATCACTAACTAGACACATCAAATTCTTCTTTTTGGGTATGTACAACAAGTTTGGGTACTTTAATAGTTTGTTTTTGTAACAGTATGGATATGATTACACTACTTTTCTCCCTGGAGACAAGATGCCTGAGTGGTTCCTCCCTGTTGAAGGGGGTTCTGTACGTTTCATGGTTTCAAAGGACCTGTATGACAAGTTTCTTGGATTTGCTATCTGTTTTCTTCTTGGCCATGATAAAAAGGAAGTCATGTTTGAGATTTTGCCACATGTTAATGGCAAAAGACGGCCGTACCCTGCACATTCTCTCCTCTCATTGGATTCGGATCATATATGGCTTGAGTTTTTCAGACCATCTAAGCTGTGGGGAGAAGTCAATTTTGATCAAATTGAGGGGAATTATGTACAATTTAGCCTTACAATACGAGGTGAAATTGTGAAAAAGTGGGGATTTTGAATAATATGCAAGCAACTAGAGGATGATTTAAAAGTTGTGCTTCAAGATAATCGGCTAATTGATCTAGTTTTACTCTACGAGGTTGGTCATATATCAACAGGTTCAAAAGCCAAGTGTTCACTTATGCATGAAGATAATTCAACCAAGACAAACTTACAGAAAGACTTGCAAGATTGTCCAGTGAGCATTGAGAAACAAAGTCAAATAGTATTAAAGAGTAATCATAAGCTTATTCTCACTCAAGGTATGCAAACCAAGACTATGTTGACTTCTAGTTTGATCGGCAAAGATGAGAATGGTGGTGTTGGCTTGCAGCTTTTGCTGCTAGAATGATCGAAACTTGCTAAGGAACCAATTCATAGGTAGGTGAACTTGTTGATCTTGACTACGATACCTTCCTTTTTATTTTTCTCGTTTTTTTTCTTGGAGAACCTGTAACACGCTGTTAGTACACACTTTTGCACATATATTTCCATTCAGGTATCTTGTGCGTCCATTTTAATTAGTGTTAACTTTGATACAAGGAGAGAGAAGCTCGACCTACTTCTTGACTTAGCGTTGGGTCGACCAAGAAAGCATGAAAATGAGGAGGCTTGTGATTTCATGTGTGGAGACATCATTCGATGAAAAGTCAAACAGGAACAAGATCACATACTCTTACATGTGGCAAGCATTCATACATGGAAAGTGGTCATGATGGATGGAGATCTGGTCAGAACGTGGAATAATTCTTTCACATGTAATAGTAGTATAATGTACAATTGAAGTATATCTTAAGTGAAACTTAACATATAATTACCTGCCTTTTCTCTGCCATAGGCAAAGTTCGGACTCCACAGACGACCTTTGATGAATGTAAGACCACCACCTACCAACGGACGTGACGAACAGAAGAACTTCGTCTTCCACAGACAGAGGCGACAAACTACCACTACAGACTGAAGCCATGGAAACTAATGACATAGTTTTGGGTGAACGATTCTCTCCCGAGGTTCTAGGCTTGATGCAGCTTGCTATAGTTAACGCAGATACATATGAACTTTATGAAGTAGATGTTATACTTGAGTTGGGTTTTAAATTCGATTCTATGGTTCTACAATTGCATGGGAACTCAAAGAATGTGTCATTGAATTTCTCCGAGAGACGTCGAATAATTTTTTCTTGGTAAGTTTTGTTTATGGATGCTTGGTAGTGAATTTATTGGTGATTGACATTACACACTGCAAAATCAGCAACAATTCCTAATTTGAAAAGATTTTCTATCTGAGTGGTTGCCTAGTTTAATATGAGAAATATCTTCGCTGTGAAGAGTATTAGAGAGGCTTGCTTCTTCATAAATTCCCTTATGTAATTTGAGAGTATTGAAACCAATTAAATCTTGTTGGCAAGATCCTTCAGGAAATTTTTTGTGAGATTGAGAGATTATTTTATGAGAAATTGTACAACTAAATGTTGTGTGAGTTATTTGATGTAATTAGGGGTTAAGAAATATTGAAAGTATTTGTGTGACCAAAGTGTCGTTGTAATTTTTGTTGTATTGCATACTCTACAGTGGAATTCTCTAGTGCTATTCTCGTGATAGTATGTCTCACTGATTGAACCATGTAAATTTGTTGCCCTATTTATTTCCATGTTTCGTCTTTTTTTTTTTTTTAATTACTTGTTTCCGCAACAATTTGAATGATAGCTAGGTTTGGCTGAGTTAAAACAAATTAATGACTTTAGAAGAAAGGAAAATGAAAACCAAAGGATTTGATGAGAAGGATTTTGGTTTCTGGACGATGCAAATTGATGATTACCTATACTAAGGGAATCTACACCCAGCTTTAATTGAGGTAGAAGTTAGAGTTGATAAAGCAAGCTAATTGAGAATTGCTAGATTGACAAACATTGAGTTTTATTTGATTGACATTGACTTGTAATATTGTGTTTAACATTGTGAAAGAAACTGATTTTCAGTAACTAGGTGATTTCAGATATGTTACCTTGTATTCTAATTAAGATGATTAGTATTTTAGTCTAAATTAGTGAACGGTTTTGCATTCTACTTTACTTAATTATAGTATAATTTTATTGATCAGCTGTGTGATTCTTGAGGATGGAAGCGTTATTGTGATGGGAAGAAACTGATTTATAAGCCACGGAATGTATGTGTTTGTCATTGCTTCTCCACCTCCTTCTATAAATTTTGGTCAACAGTAAGATAGTGTTTTGAATTGATGCCCTTCAACTATACGCTCAGTAGATTATTGTTAATCATTTTATGTTTCTCCCCTAATTATTTCTTTAATAGATCATACAGTAGAATATCTAAACAAATCTGTTAATAGTGGAATTTTCCATGCATAATTAGGCTGTAGAGGGTTTTTTTTTTTCATTATTCTCTTGTAAGATATGGCTAAGGCCAACAATAGCAATGTTCTTGCTTTATGATGCACAATGTGTTGCATTTTTCATTTACCATTGTGCTCTGTCTAGAGCCATATTATGGTATATATCTGTTTTTGTGAAGTTCCTGACATTGTTTTCTTAGGATATGTTTAGCCACACTTTGGTATAAAAATGCATTGAGAGCATTGTCTTGCCTTTTGAGATGGAAGAACCAATTCCTTGAGCACATTTCTTCATACAATGGTCACATGTACACAAATAGTTTAAGCCTGGTTTTTGGTAGAGATCTCCTATCTAACAGTCTATTGCTGAATTTATTTGTAGATTTATGGTGACAATACACTACTATAAATGATTTTGTGAACAATATTGAATAGCTGATACGAAAAATATTAGGCCATTTTAGTATCTTGTGGAGCATACTGGAAGAACAAAGGAACCTAGCTACAAGGTATATATAAAAATACCATTAGAAAAGGTGGAGGTGGCTAATCCAGTAAGAGGCCTCTTTTTCCATGTGAGATTCTAAGCCACTTCAAGCAAGCAAAACTTGTTGAGTTCTGTAGTATCTTCTTTAATCAATCTTGTAGATACTCTCAATCAGTTTATCCGAAGGAGAAAACATTTCTCATGAAATGGATTTCCTATATTTATGTTAACCTGCATTGTGAGAAACTGTCTTGTTGACAAAGCTTCTAAATTTGATGTGCTTCCTTTGTTTTTCTCCTTGCGCTTTTATAGGCAACAAGACATGCAAAGATGGAAGCTGGAAAGGAACTAGATTTTCAGCTATAGAAGTTGCAGAGAAGTGTTTAGCATGCTCCCTTTATGTGACATGTGAACCATGCATATGTGTGCAGTAGCATTATCAATCATTGGTATATCTGTTGGTCATACTGAAATAAAACTAAACTTTTCTAAATTGGTTTATTCATAAATGATTAGATTTCTCTTACTCCTTTTAGGTATAAAGGAAGTATATTATGGCTGTGCAAATGATAAATTTGGAGGATGTGGTGCAATACTGGTGTTGCATTCAAGTAGCTCCAAGGCATGCATTTCTGAACTTGCTTTTGTTGCTGATTCTGTATTTGCTTAGCTCCACTTTGCAATTGTGACATAGGATGATTGATGACTTAAGTTTACTGGAGGTCTTCCTTATGTTGATCACTGATGGATGTGATTTTGTAGCAATTCTGTTTGTTGTCACTATTTAAATATTGCAACATTTAACCTTTAGAGATAATTTGCTTGCATGAATCTATTTCCTGGAGTATAGAAATTTTTTTAAAATTAATAATCTTAGGAATGAAATGTAAACTTCTTAATCAAAACATATTCTCCTATCAACAAACTATTTTTGCTTAGATAGTTCCTTTTGCAATGTGCTTTGTCAATTAGTCTACTAAATTATCTCTGGTGTTATATTTGGACACGTTTTGCAATTGGAATCTGTTCTAGGTTTCAAGCTAAGGAGCTAGATAAAAATGCAAAACATCAGGAATATTTGCTTATTTTGATAGAAATTTCATGTATGTTCCCCCCATTCAAATGTGCCTAATTGATGAATATTTCCAACTTTTTTTTTTCTTGTTTCTCTTTCTTTAATAGAAATAAAGGGTTTCAAATGTTATGGAGGGGTAACGGCATTAAGAGGTTTCTATTTGACGAGATTTTATAAACGAGGAAACTATAATGGTATGAACGGCAATCAACCACTTTAACTAGCTAAATTGTTTGTTGAAAAGAAAGTTGTAAAACTGGAGTTAGCACTGACTTACATCAAATATCCTAAGGGAAATGATAGTTCCTTTTCATTGGACCCATGGTTAAATACATTTTTTAGGAGGCTTTTATGAGCATAATAGAATTATTCTGCTTTTTAAACCAAAGTTTACTTTATCAATCAATGAAGTTGAAGCAACCTTTGTGCTTTTAAATTCTAATACTACAGTCTCTTAGCCCTCATCCCCTTCCATATCAATTGAGAGGAATTTAGGAAGCCTTTTCTATTTCTACTTTTCAATCATTTCTTTCAACAAGCTAGATAAAGAACTGTAGCTGGGGCTTTGTGTGATTGTAGATCTTGCTAAACAACTCTCTCTCTCTCTCTCTCTCTCTCTCTCTCGCACATACACACTTGTCCTTATGCACATCATTTACTACAATAAAGATATCATGTTGTATCCTTGGTTTGGAGAATTATCTGCACATCCCAGGTAAATAATGCCAACCTGGTGGAATGTTTTATGATGAGAAAGGGTTGATGAAATTGCAAGTATAGAACTAGTGTGTCGTTGGTTTGTAAGAACTAGTGCGTCCTTGGTTTGGCAAGGTGCTTATGATGTGATGGCAGGTATGCTTTTCCAGACTGACACTAAGTGTAGTTGCTTGAGTGGAGTGACTTTCAGCCATGTAATGATTGCCATGAATAGGTGTAGAATTTGCCTTGTAAACACAAAAGTTGAGAGTTTCAAATGGCCAATAATTGTTTTGGCCATTTTTCAGATGCCCTATTTATCTAATATAGCTTTCCTCTAGATTGGGTATTATTAAGTTGCCATTTGAGAAACAGGACATCATGTCCTTGGTTAAGCAATAAGACGAAATGCAGTATGTTGATAGTTAATAATCCGTTGGTTAGACTCGTTGAGGAAAATATCTTTTTCCTTGATCCCTATCATGAATTACTAAACATATGTGGTTCTTGGTTGAGCAATTCTCCAATTTGAGCTCTTCAACTGCAAATATTTCAAGAGACTGATCAGATCATAACCTTTTCATGCTTTTGAGATCATTAGAAAGCTTCGAAAACTCATTACATACAAAAAAGATGGTGTTGAAATAATTTGTCTATGCAATGATAAAATGAATTTGATTTTCTTCTCTGTTCTAAGAACCCATTAACATTAATATCATTTATAACATTGTGCAATCTATTTTTTGTTTAAGCACTAAAAATATATGCTGATTCCTAATATTTTGATTTCAGCTCCAAAGCCTCACAGGCTAGCGGTTGGTCAGGCTTCTCATCTGATTTCTGTGCATTGATTCTTCTAGTTGAATCCTCTTGTGTCTTCGCACAACTAGGTAAGACATTTCAGCTTATGATTCCTCACTTTTCTGAACATCATGTATAGATTTATGATGCACCTTTGCTGTGTTGAATAATTCTCAGTTGTACATATAACAATTGGGCTGCATTATGTGACCTTTCGATATTATAGCCTATCAACAATGGAATGACGTTAATTAGCGTGTTGTGGCATTGTTTCTTGCTTTAGCAGTATGACTGATGCTCATGTTAAGATTGAGTATACTTATGGCTAGGATTCCATTTTGTGGTAAGAGGATGTAATTGAATATCTAGCATTCCATAAAGTGGCTTTAAAAATTCTGTGCACTCTGGCTGACAATGTGTGTGCCATTTACTGCTTTCCAATCACAGAATTTCCTCAAGGTGCCTGAGAGAAGAAGCTTGATTCTTGTCCAGATCAATTTTTGCCCGGATGGTCTTGTGTTCATTGAGGATTGCACCTACAATCACAAGTTCATTTCATGCTTTAACTCGATTATACGATCATTAAGATAATTTACGACATAACCCCGTGTAGGCATCACTTTTCTTGTGCTAATTTTTGTCATTGACATATTTTGTAATCTACTTGATTCTTTCTTTTTTGTGTTTATCAAACTTTGAGTTAATTCTGGGCATGCTTTTGATGTGTTTGAGTATCGGAGTTTGGACTGTATCATGTTTGATACTTAATGATGATAAAAGTGGTAAATAATTTGATGTGATTCGCATGGATTTCCTAGCAGAGAATGCATTGACTAGATTTAAGCTTCCTGAGTGTACCAATTTTAACTTAAATACTTGAATTTATAATATGTAAAGTCAACTAAGATTGTGAGGTTGACTTTGCCTAGCATATAACCGAGAGCAAATCTCAATGGTTTGATTGGTCACGTGGTGACCATGATTGGTTTAGATTGTCACGTGGTGCCTCCAAGAGTACATGAAAATCCGAAAGTTTTGCTCGGTCAAGAGGCAATTGGCAATTGCTTCTTCCCTGGGTGTGCTTTTTGTATTCTTCATTCCTGTATGAGAGACCTTTTTTCGTTGTGTCATATAATGTCAAATTGAGTTAGGACGGGTTCTACCAAAACATTTGTTTGAAATATATTCTCAAACGAATAGGAAGATGGTAATTTTGGAGTGTGATAGAAATTTTTTATAAAATGTGAGCTAACATTGATGGCAGAATATTTTAGTTTGTCAAAAATACTCTATTATAATTTCTATAAAATATACGAGAATGTTATATGGCCCTATGTGATCATATTATATAAGGCTTAGCATATCTCGATTATAATAATAATGTGGTCGGCTGAAGAATGAAGACCAGCATTTTAAGAATGACCTATAATGGATGGGTCTACTAAAATATGCTACGTAAATAGGTTTTGGTTTTCATTCCCCACCTAATTTCATGCACCTATGGTTTATCCATCAAGACCGTCTAAGCTAGGAGAAAGAGAGGAAAGCCTAGTCCAGAATTTGTATGGCTTTATCCAAAATGCTCGATGCAAAAACGATAATTGGCTAATCAGGTATGTGTTTTTTATTCTAAGGCTAGGTCTTGAAAATTCTATACACGAGTTTTGTATCATTGAATCTCTTACGTGTGGTATAAGAGCAGTTGTATGTGGGTTCAAAACTCACATGAATTTCTCGATGTAATTACATGTATAGTGCATGTAATTCATGATTTACGAGTAAGTTGGGGAATTGAATTCTTTTGGTTCCTTTTTTTAATATATCGATATGGAATTTTAGTTACCCATTTTATGGTGAGTAACGTGTTTCTTATTTTATATATCAATTTCCTATTCTACCTGTTTCTTATTTTTCTCTCCCAAAAGCCATTCTAATTAACATGTCTATTCGAAGGGAATTTTTTTAGTCGACAAACTATTGTTATGACTTAATTAAGCACGTCAAAAGTTTAATGCGATAAGTGAATCCAAATCAAGAACTTAAATTGTAAGGTAATTAAAGGGAATTACATGAACATGTACGTGGTGCCCTTTTGAAATCCTATATTCGAGTGATGCGAAAAATTAATTTAATAAAATTATAAAAAAAGCTTGAATTGATTAAATTGAATTGTGATATTGGTGGGAAGTTCGAGGCTAAGGATGTTATGTTGTATTCCTCCCCCATTGTCCGCGAGTTCATAATATCGTTTTGTTTGGGAATTACAAGTTTGAGCTTGAATTGATTATATATAGTAATCTTCACTAATATCACCTAAACAACCTCATATTTTTTCAATTTTAATTTAATTTGACGAGCCTTTATTCAAAAGATGCATGTTTGATGGCCAACCAGCTTTTTCATGGACGTTTGAGGCTAGGGCTATTTGGTGCACACTTACCATGCACATAAATTGTTTGAGACGAACTCAAGATCACGACACATTCTAAGAAAATGGCAGGCACCTTCAATAAAACGGTTGCCCTTCAATAGGCTAGTTAGAATTTTCCAACTTTTACTTCTATATAGAAATGTGGTATCCATACAATCGGTGTCTGTATAGAAGTGTGTTGATATTAGAATGACTCTTTGATTATAAATTTGTCAGGGGAATTTTGTGACATTGAACTTGTTTTTCCATTTCGTCATTGCGTAGGCTTTGATATATCTATTGTTCTGCACAAACTTGGTTTTATCCCCATTTGATTGTATGAACTTTTGATATGATCATCAGCTATCATCCATCACTTAATACTTGACCGACGAGTTCTATGATATGCACTTGATATGATGAAGAGTAGGTGGCAAATGGATAGATCGGGTCAAGTTATATATGAGTCTAATATATTTTTGCTTATTTACTTGTTTAAACCATTTAGGGTTATGGTTAAAAGTAAAATCGTAATTCAAAAGTTTTATGAATATCTAACCCTAACTATGATCTTAAATTTCCTACATTTTCCAAACTTAAATTAAATCTTTGCAATCTTGGGAAGTTAAATCTTTCTTGTTTCAAAAAAAAAAAAAACTTAAAATAGAAAAGAAAAACCATTACCAAACCAATAGCCAAGTATCAAAAGAGTTCCCTCTTTTAAATTGAAAACAAAAGAAAAAAACACGTGGCAAGAGAAAAGGAAAAAAAAAAGAAGGAAAAAGAAGAAAAGAAGAAAAGAAGAGAGAATGGCCTTCTCTTCCAATCATGTATTTCGCATGTATTTTATTTGACGTCGTTAATCGCTGAATGTATTGTACTTTAAAATTAATACATATATTTGTTTCATCTTTAAGTTAAGTTATGCAATGTGATCTTAAAGTTAATTTAAGGAACGCAGAAGCATGTGCTTGAAACATGGTAATATGCATCCATCTCGAGTGTCCTTAGAATCCTAATACTTGTTTTGCCAGAATTTCTCCTGTGATGAAATATCCTTCACCAAAAATTGCACTTTGATTTTTAATTGAAAGGAAATCAACGTCCCCACATCGAACTCCTAATAGAAAATATCGCAGGGAATTAGGAACCAACAACTCACAACTTTATATGGAAAAAGATCATATAGACATGACCTGTACCAAAATTTAATTGACGACACGATCCAAAATATACAGACTCGATGTGGTAACTAGATGTTAACAAATTATGCAGGAATTTAATCGACGATACAATACTCAAAATAGAGATACACACCGAAATTTAATTGACGACACAAATCTGAAAATTACAACTAAAAAAATAAAATACAATACAGGAAAGTAAAGATACATTGAAGAATTAGTAAAATTGTTTGATTTGTACAAGGGGTCTTTAGCAAATGTTCGATGGTATTTATAATGGTTATGGGATAACTTCCCCTAATAGGTGCTCCAACAGTTGTATTTCTCTCAAACGATCCCCACTAGTTACCTT
This sequence comes from Eucalyptus caleyi, assembly GCA_014182885.2. Lineage (NCBI taxonomy): Eukaryota > Viridiplantae > Streptophyta > Magnoliopsida > Myrtales > Myrtaceae > Eucalyptus > Eucalyptus caleyi. Next base: position 36,018,357 of record CM024470.2, on the reverse strand, counting down.
CGCCTTTCTTTATTTCCAAGAGTTTTGCATCCACGCTTTTCACGATCCGACAGTTATTTATTTGAAGATGCCTGCTCCTCACTTCATGATCTTGTTTCGAAAGTAGCAACCTTTCCCTCCGAAACAACGTGCTCACTTTAATTTTTAACTGCTTTGTCAAATGTGAATCCTACAATTGCGCTTTAACGCTTCTCAGTTGAAGACCTTTCGATGGATCTAACTACCATTTTCTTATACTTTTCAAGCCTCTGAAGAACTTTGATGGTGTGCTGCTCTTTATTCATCCGTATTCATAACTCAGTTAATGGTCATCGTATATTGACAATTGAACATGTGCTATTGATGTGAGTCAGTATCGATCACCAAATATAACTCCTACAATCATCGACAAGATGTCTCTTGCGTGATAACGTTAACCTATTTTTCACATGACTATTTGTGCTCAGCAACTCAGGTATCAATCGCGCATTTGTTTGTATTCATGACTTGACTATTTTTTGTGCAAACAATACCCAACCATCTTTGAGGTCCAAGCATAAGAAAATGTATCATTAAGACATGTATCTATCTTTATATTTAAGAATATGTGTCAAAAAAATTGTAATTAGTCTTTTAATATTATTATTTCGGGGGTGCATCCATGTTTTGCCCAATACGGCTCTTACTCATTGGCAACCTAATATTAAAACATTACTTTCAAATGGTATAGTCTCATCAATTTTGTTTATAACTTAGGACCAATAAATCTATAATTAGAAGCCAGGTATACATACACAACAAATGGCAAACATCTAGGAAACTCAAAAGTTATATCGCATCAAATGTATTTTTTTTTTTTGAGGAATTTATTTAAAAGAAAAAAAAGGATAAAACGGAGGAATAGAAGGGTGAGGTGACGGAAGCAAAACCTCAAAGAAGGTTCTAGACGGCATGGGAGAAGCACGTCACTTCATTGACTAAGATTAACGGATTTCGGTTCAAGAAGATAAATGAGAATCCGTCATGCATAATTAGCTCAAGACCTTGCTTTCAAAACTAGTTAAGAAGTCATTGCATTGTCCCTCAATCATGTCACTCAATCATTTATTTGATAGCAAAGCATTTACCATCCAAGGGACCCAGGATATCAAAAGCCAAAATATTAATTTTGCCATAACAATCTTGATTCAGTAGGGAAATAGTTCACGTGATTTTTATTTTATCTGATGGTGCACCCTCCTAATTGGCAATTGCCGAGGCCAGTGTTTTGGCTTTAAGTGAAGGCGAATTTCCCTTTTTTTTTTTTTTTTTGATAGTGAAATGCAAATAATTTTTCTTTAATGTTTTGAGGGGAAATCAAAGAGGTCCTCCGGTGTGACTTAAAAGCAGGCATACGTACACAACAATTGGAAAAAAACTAGGAAACTCAGAAGTCATATTAGATCAAATGTATTTTTAATACGATAATGGAGGATGATACGATGAATTTTATTAATTAAAAAAAAAGATAATACGGATGGATAGAAGGGTAAGGTGAGGCAAGCAAAATCTCAAAGAAGGTTCTAGAAGATGGCGCCTAGCTGGAGACAAGAGATTCTCTGTAACGGCATGGGAGGAGCACGTCACTTCAGTGAGAGATTAACAGATTTCGGTTCAACAAGATAAAGAGAACGGGCTGATGGGGCTGAAGACGATCGAGCTACTGTTCCGCATGTTGCTGGTCGATCTTACTTCGAATCAGGCCGTGAATTCGAGCCCGAGACAGCGTAATTTTACTTCGCAATTTTGTTGACCACCAGATGTTCGATAACATGCCTCTAAGTCGCAGACATTGAATAGATGGCGATTTCGTTGACCCATCCTTTTCTTAGTGCATTGATTCTGAACGTGTACCGTTCTGTCCGTCTCTCCTTTGTATTGGCATGTTTCTTTGCTGCGTTCGATGACGATGGCCACTGACGAGAGGGATCGGCATTCAAACGGTAGAAATATGTTTTTGTGTACTGGACCTGCAAGATCTTGATCTTATAGCTGCAAGCTATGGATTCATTCCTTTAGTAGCTGCATATTGAAACTGAAATATTTCTACTGTTGGCAACTTGATGCTGATTTCTTCCTGAGTTACCTATTGTCCTCATAATTTTTTCTCCTAACGAGAAACAAGACCTATTTGCCTGTTTTGTATAAAGCACTGTCACGCCTCGATCCTCAGGCACGCACACATCTGTCTCACTTGGTCGATTTTATAATGCGATATCCCAGACAACGATATATCGCCGACCCTTTTCATTATTAAGCACATGCGGAAGCGTTAAAATCCCAGGACAATCAAACGATGGGATAGAAAAAAGGGCCATATTTTTCATATTGAAATTTATAATCAAACCTTTATACAAACCATAAACCCTTTCATAACTATTCACATCAAAACAGAGATCTCAAAAGAAGACAGAAACTTAGATGAACTAGGCCGTACTCAAGGCCCCTCTCAGATTTGTCTTCTTCTTCCACAAATCTTTCTCCTTAAGATTCACCTCCGAGTTCTCCTCCGGATTCCTCCTCCTCAGATCTTCAGCGGGTCCCTGAAATGGTTTCCCAAACCGGGATGAGACTACTTCTCGGCGAGTTCTACCCCACTAAGCCCGATTAGCAAACTATTATACTAAATGCTGCCTAAACACGCACAGGGCAGAGGACTTACCTTGGCCTCTGATCCCACCTGCAAGTCAGTACAGTTCACAATAAACACACATTCACTTCAACAAATCGAACCAGTCGATTACATGTCATACGACTCAATCCCCACTGTGGGATATTTAAAAGCTAGGCCACGTGCATTCTCCAGGACGACCTTCCAAGTCTCCGAGTTCACGTGCCTCGAACCTTGGGCCCACGTGCATTCTCTCAGGCGACCTTTTCGCCAAAGTGATGCATCAAGTCACCGAGCCCACGTGCCCTTTTAGATGCCTACACTTAGTCACAGAGCTCCATCAATGCTCTCGGGCGTCGATTCGCCAAGGTGACGTACAGTGAACTCTTTACTATGCTCTCGGGCGTCTTTTTAGCCAAGGTGATACACTGATCACAGAGCCAACGTAAACAATTCAATATGCTCTCGGGCGTCTTTTTCGCCAAGGTGATACACTGATCACAGAGCCAACGTAAACAATTCAATATGCTCTCGGGCGTCTTTTTCGCCAAGGTGATACACTGATCACAGAGCCAACGTAAACAATTCAATATGCTCTCGGGCGTCTTTTTCGCCAAGGTGATATATTCATCACAGAGCCAACATAAACAATTCAATATGCTCTCGGGCGTCTTTTTCGCCAAGGTGATATATTCATCACAGAGCCAACATAAACAATTCAATATGCTCAACCACTAAACTCACGTGCATTTTCCGGTAATATTCCAATTCACCGAGCCCAACGATTTCTCAATCAATTAATTAAATCAACTCAACAGAGCATTAAAATACTGAATAACATACTTGGCCATTTACCAATCAACAATTCAATCACAATCAATTCCAATCATTTTAGGGTAAATCCCTAAAATATCACAATTTAATTAATTCCATACAACGTGGAGCTCAAATAAATAAACGGACTGCGCCACGACGATCAGCACGAGATTTCGGTCGTCGGCCATCAAAATCTTAATTTCCGAAAATAAATAATTAATTTATTAATTTCGAAAATTAAATTATTAATTACTAAAAATTCAATTTAGCTCAAATTACAGCCCGATTAAATAAACGGACTTCACCACGGTCATCAACATAATTTTCCGGTTCCAGGCCATCTCAGTTGAATTTTCGAAAAATAAATAATTATTTAATTTAATTCCGAAAATTAATATTTAAATACTAAAAATCCACTTAGGCCCGAAAAGCCTAATTGAAGCCCACTAAGGGTCGGGAAAAATCCCGAGGCACTTCCAATAATTAGTAGACCATGTCTACTTGCTAATTACACATTCAATTTATCTAATTCGCATCACAATTGACTAATAATTGCTAATTTAATCTAATCTAACAACCTAAACATAATTAATTAAATTTAAACCAACCTTAAGCATAAATTAGCCACTAATCCTGGATTAGTGAGATTACTCACCAAATCGCACACAAATCGGATCAATCCGACGGCGGCGACGCGGGGAACGATTCTTCCCAAAGCGGCTCGCGAATCCGGGGCCGGGAAACGGCCCAAAACGGCCCAAGAGCCGGCTGAAACCCACTCCGTGGGTTGCTGGATTAGCTGCGAAACAGAGGAAAACAGAGATGGTTAGAGGCGGAGAGGGGTCGGGAAAGCAAGAGGCGGTCCGGTGAGGCCAAAAGGCGGCTCCGGCGGCTTGCTTGACCACTCACGGTGGCTGGACGAGACGGAACAGAAGCGAACAGCAGCTGGGCCGAGCTGGATCGCACGGAGGGAGGAGTGGACGGCGAGCGCGCGGGCGCGGGCGCGACGCGACGGCGCGACGGCGGGACGAGCGGCGACGGTGCAGCGACGGCGGCTTTTGTTCGAGCTTCCTGGTTCGCACGCGAGAAAAGAGGAAAGAAGGAAGAAGAAGAAGAAGAAGAAAGAGAGAGAGAGAGAGAGAGAGAGAGAAAGATGGGCTTGACCGGTCAAAATGAGGAGAGAGGAGAGAGAAGTCGGTGGAGGGAGGGGGAAGGTGGTCCGCACGAATGGGGGAGGAAAAAGGGGAGAGGAGAGAGAAGAGAGAAAGAAAAGAGAGAGAGGGAATGGGCGGTGGAGAATCGCACGAGGGGGAGGGGAGAGGAGAGAGGAGAGAGAAAGAAAAGAAAGAAAAAGAGAAAAAGGAGAGGAAAAAGGGAGAGAAAGAAAAAGGAGGAGAGAGAGAGAAAAAGAAAAAAAACAAAATGTATAATGCCTTTATGCAATTTTCCTTTTCTCTTTTCCTTTTCCTTTCTATTTTCTTTGCCTTCAATTTTCTTCCGATAATTTCTTTATTAAAATTTTGACTCGTCAATAAAATCGACGAATAAGTCACGTGATCCTAAAAATAAAATTACGACGCACTTAAAATTCGATTCCCGAAATCGAGTTCAATTTCGTGGTTAAAATTCGATCAGACGTGATTTTAGCTCAATCCAACCGATTAGGTAGCTTTTAGGGATTTTACGGCCGCTATATCCCTTAACGGCTTCACCCAATAGGTTAGCTTAACTCGAGTGATCGATCACCAGAAGAAATAAAAGACGCGACGAAATGCCCATTTCACTTTATCGAAACGGGGTCGAATTTCAGGATGTCACAAGCACAGCGTTGAAGTTCCTGTCATGTAAGAAACTGGTTTGGGTAACTAGGTGCATTTCAGATATGTTGTTTATTTTCTATTAAGATGATTAGTATTTCAGTCTTCATTAGTGAATGATCTCAAATTTATTTATGTTATAGTTTGATTGAACAACTATGTGATTGTTGAGGATGCGAACATCATTCCGGCAGGAAGAAACCGGTCTAGTGAGACATGAAATGTATGTTTATCATTGCAATGATTAGCCTGCCAGGTGTTCGTTAAAATTGCCCAGGGAAAATTGTGTTGAACATCTCACCGGATAAGCATCCTTTGCAAATGTATACTAGAGATGACGACAGTATATTAGAGATGATGTAGAGAGGACCTTAAACGAGCACAGAGGTACAGATTCTGTACCTCCACTTGTCCTGCTTTATTCCTGGTCAGAACTCAATTGGGGAGACGGCTTGTCAGGCTGTGGACCTCTGAGTCCATGATGGAATTTTGTACTGGTGTGTGGTGAGGTACTGCTTGGTTGCTGCATCAATTAGACTCCATCGAAACTCGATCTTCCCATATGGGCAGTTTATGCTAGTTTTCTCTAAAGAATTCTGTTGTCTTCTAGTGAACATGCATGCTCCAAAACTATCCTTTTTTTACCTGGTCATCTGTCAAAACACTTAACAAAAAAAAAAAAATCTGTCAAAACACTTGGGTATGGATAGTGCTCCATACTTTTTGGAAAATGACTTCCACCTTTAAAATTAGGAAGTCATTTTCCTTATTTTTAAACTTGTATTTTCTGGTCGACTGAAGTCATTTTTCTTTGACCAAACTTATTTTCCCACACCTAACACTAAAAAATGGAAATAGAAATTTTCTGGCAAAATATTTTCCTTCAAACAAATAGAGCCTAAGTCAAAATTGAGTTTCATCTTTCCAAACTACCTTTGATCATAGTAGAAATATAATTGGTCTTTAAGGACCACATACTTTATAAATAAATACTAATTTGCATCTATGCATAACCACCTAATTATGCATGCGTGCATCCCCTTTAACCTTTTTTCTTTTTTTCTTTTCATTAATTCCCCTTAAACCAGGTTAACTACATATATCCTAAAATAAATTTCTGTTATTCTTTCTTCTATCATTCTTTTTCTTTGTTTTAATTCTTTCTCTCCACCTTCTTTCTTTGATAGCTCCTAAGCTCCTTCCTTATCTTCACTGTAGGCGAACTTTGAACTCCATTGATGCCATTTTCAATATCTCGATTGCTCATCTTTCATCCGACACCAGCGAGCCTTGACGAGTGGAAGATTGCCACTTGCCAATGGAGCGACAAAAGAGGAAGTTCTTCGTAAAACGGGCCTAGTGAAGCGAAGGTGGTGGAGACCGGCGAGTGGAGGCAGCGGACTACCACCACCGGCCGAAGCCATGGAAACCGATAACATAGCTTCGGGTGAACGATTCACTCCCGAGGTTCTGGGTTTCATGCAGCTTGCTATAGATCGTGTAACGCTTGGCACAGCCGATTGTATTAAGTTGATGAAATACTTGAGCTGAAGTTTGAGTCTGATTCCTTTGGTGCTATAATTGCGTGGGAACTTGAAGTTGAATTTGGACAAGAGATGTTGAATAAGTGTTTCTTTGTAAGTGTTGTCTGTGGATGCTTGGTAGTGCATTTGTTGGTAATCAACATTACATGCAGCAAAATCGGCAACAATCCCTAGAAGGTATAGGTTTTCTTTCTCTCTTTTCATAGGTGGTAATTTATTGAAATAAGTAGGTGAAGTCTAGGTTTAAAGGAAAAACAAGCAAGGCCGAGTGCAACAAAGGGAAGTTGGGTGTACATGGGGCGGTTTAGTCCCCTTTTCGTGCAAAAACGGAGTCAACTGGGGTGCTGTAGGTTGAGAGGGAGGGAGGGATGGATTTGGGTGCTTTTGAGTTGTCTAGGAAATGTGGATATGTAGTATGTGCCTATTATAAAGATGAGCAACCGGTGATAGGTTTGCCAGGACAATTAAATTGTCAAAAGCTTCGATCACTGGGATAGGACTCCATGTTAAGTTTCATAAGGCTTTTGAAGAGGCAAAACCAGAGAGGAATGAAGAATATGCAATGAGATGGCCACCAGGAAAGGTGTTTGCTTGACGGTGCAATCCTTTTACCACCTTTTGACTTTAGCACCTAGGGAAAATTTAAAACCAAATTTACTTGGTGCATGAGAATAATGTCAACATCGGTTGTACCCATGGATAATTGGTTGGGTGGTTATTTTCTTTGGCACTGTGGTGTGGATATGGAAAAAGAAAAAAATCACGAGAAACACAGAGTTTACATAAGTTATTCAGTGGAATAGAGACAAAATCCCAAGATTGATTGTCAATTCTGATTTGCGAGGGCTTCACAACAGGGATCTCTCTTCATCCTTATATGCCATAGCATTTGTAAAGGAAAATGACCCAAAAGCTAAAACGCTAGGAAGCTTCTTGAATGTTTGAGTGAAACCTCATTAACGAAAGAGAAGCCTCTGAGGTACCCATGATAAGATACACCGAACCGAGCAACATGTAGTTTCTCAAATTATTTCTCATTTTTTTGTCTTTGTTGTTAGAGCCATATCGGTTTAACTGTTGGGTGGGATTTGCATCTGTATTGCGGGATGAGTATGTGGTGAGACATGCATTTGTTCCATTGGTAGCTGCATAATGATACTTGAAACATTTTTACTGGCTGGCAACGTGATGCTGATTTCCTCTTGAATTTGCCTTTATGCATGTATGCGTGAGAGAATTTTGACTCTTATTCTCATATTTTTCTCCTAACAAGTAACAAGATCTATTTCCTTTCTTATATAAGGCGAGAGCTTGCGTTGGACAGCCTTGAAGTTACGGTTGGGTAAGACACTTGTTTTCGGTAACTGTGCATTGCATATATGTTACTTTATTTTCTAATTAAGATGATTAGTATTTCAGTCTTAATTAGTGAATGATCTCGATTGGACTCTTTGATTGAATAGCTGTGTGATTGTTGAGGATGGGAATGTTATTGCGGCAGAAGAAACCGGATAACGTCCCTGCGTGTCCCGCCCCACGGGGACAACGGGAGCGAGAGGAACTGTCGTCATGATGAGATTTCGCGCCGTTTTCCCAAATCTCAGATGCTCTTGCACACGTTCATTCCCTTCTTCATGGCTCAGTTCATCCAAAACCTGCGCCCATCTCTCCAATCGCTTCTTCAGATGTGCGAGTCATGCGACCTGTGATGGTCCTACAGTCTCTGGACACCTTAGGAATGAAAACCTAGATGAAACTCGGGAGGTTCTAGACAAATTTCAATGCCCAGATGTTCGTTCATTTATGAAGATGCTCGTGGGTCGCTTGCGAACTGGCCGCCTTGATGACGCCCGAAACCTGTTCTACGAAATGCCCGTGAGAGATTCAATTTCTTTGGAACACGATGATCAAAGGCTGCTTGGACTTTGCGTGGACTTGACGACAGCGGAAGAGCTTTTTTATGAAATGCCCGAACCAAGTGTTGTTTCGTGGACAACGATGATAAATGGGTTCTTTCGATTTGGACGGAGTTGAGCGGGCGAGAGGTAGCGGATGCCCATAAGAGATCTTGCTGCATGGAATGCAATGATTCATGGGTATTGTGAGAATGCGAGTGGACAATGCTGTGAAATTGTTTGAGCAAATGCCTTCCCGAAATGTGATCTCATGGACTTCGATGATTGGCGGGCTTGACCAAAACGGTAAGAGTGAAGAAGCTTTAAATGTATTTGAGAGAATGTTCAAGTCTGGTGTTGTGCCCAATTCGAGTACTTTGACGTGTGCATTGAGTGCCTGTGCAAATGCATTGTCTTTTCCTCGTGGCATGCAGATTCATGGTCACGTTCTCAAGTCAGGATTCTGCCTTAGTGTATTTGTATGTGCTTCTCTTATCACGTTCTATGCTAACTGCAAGCGAATTGAAAAAGCAACCCAAGTCTTCTATGAAGCAGTGCATAGGAATGTGGTCATATGCACGGCTCTTCTAACTGGTTATGGCTTGAATGGTAGGCATGAAGATGGCCTGAAGGTGTTCAATGACATGATGAGAACAAGTGTTCTTCCTAATCAATCTTCATTTGTAAGCACTCTAAATTCTTGTTGTAGTTTAGAGTCTCTAGATCGAGGTAAGGAGGTCCATGCTTCAGCTGTAAAGCTGCAATTGGGAAGTGATGTATTTGTTGGCAATTCTCTTGTAGTCATGTATAGTAAGTGTGGGGTTGTTGATGATGCTGTTGTAGTGTTCAAAAGACTCAAGGAGAAGAACATCGTCACCTGGAATGCCATTATTTGCGGGTGTGCACAACATGGCCGAGGGATGTGGGCTATGGAGTTGTTTAGCCAAATGATACGCGGACTGGTACAACCAGATGAGATCACACTCACGGGACTGCTTTCTTCGTGTAGTCATTCTGGGATGTTACAAAAGGGGAGATGCTTGTTCAGATATTTTAGTGAGAACACTTCTATCGAATTGAAACACGAGCATTATTCATGTATGGTGGATGTTCTAGGACGATGTGGGAAGCTAGAGGAAGCAGAGGATTTTGTAAGAAACATGCCCCTTAAAACTAACTCCGTAGTGTGGCTTGCTTTGCTTAGTTCTTGCAAGATGCATTCTAACCTAGATTTGGCAAAAAGAGCTGCAAACTATATTCTTGGCCTAGAACCACATTGTAGTGTGCTTATGTTTTTGTCCAACTTCTATGCTTCGCTAATAGATGGGGTGATGTCTGATTAAGAGTGACTATGAGGGATAAAGGGATAGTGAAGCAACCAGGTAGAAGTTGGGTTACTATAAAGGGGCAAAAGCATTTATTTCTTTCCGGGGATAAATCCCACTCTTTGAGTGAGAACATATATTGGAAGCTAGATTGGTTGAATATGAAGTTGAAGGAATTGGGTTATCTTCCAGATAAGAGGTTCTCTCTCCATGACGTGGAAGATGATGGAAGGAAGAGTCATTATTTTACCATAGTGAAAGGCTTGCTATTGCATTTGCATTGATTACTACTGTCAAGGGTAGTACGATAACCGTAATGAAGAATCTTCACATTTGTGGGGATTGTCATTCGCAATTAAACCGATTGCAAAGATTGTTGATCGTGAGATTGTTGTGAGAGATTCCAGCCGCTTTCATCACTTCAGGAGTGGCATATGCTCTTGTGGGGATTATTGGTAGCGAGGGCATAAGTTTATTTCTCCTGTCATGAACCTGTAAAGATCCTGAATTTGCTCATTATGGGCTTGCTTTTATGACGTAATAGACAATGAATTCATGTGGAATCCATGACTTTTTTTTATCAGCTTTGGTTTTGTCTAGGAGGCCAAGGGAGTTAAAGTATTTCTCAACTGTATGAGTTGGGCATGTGGAAAGTTGGAGACTTGGGAGGAAATCTTGCATTGGATGGCATTGCCATCCACTGGCTCCATGCAGGGATTTCTGTTGAGAATTGAGTATTATCACTTTCCTTATGGCTTTGATCCCACCATAAAAAAAGGAAGCTATTTACAAGTAAGATATCCCTTCTGCAGAATTAAATTAAGTGAGGACCCAGAGCCTTGGAAATAGCTACTTTCCATCTCTCTCACAGAGAGGTAGAAATTGTGGCATTTAGAGAGAAGGAAGTACTGCTTGGTAAAATAAAAGAAACCTGCCTTAGAGAAGTAAGTACCACTTGGTAAAAGAAAAGAAGCCCCCCAAACAAAAGAAAGGTACCTTCCTGCCTCCTTTTTTGTGATTTGGAATTAAAAGTTGGTCCTTTTTTGAAAAGTCCCATCAATTATTGTCCTCTATTACATTCTTAGAGCCTTTCTGTCTCTTCATCAGGTCCATGAGATGCAACAAAAGCTTCTTCATCTCTGGATGAAATTCGACTTCACCTAATGTTCTCTTACAATTTTGCTGGATCTCTTCAACAAATCGACAAGATCTGAGTGAGATTACTTTATTTGTGGTGCCAAAATTAGTATTCTCATGTTGTATGTGTTGTCCAAGTTGAACAGATGTTAGTAATAGAAATTGGTTGTCATAAGAACACAATAATATCTCAGTGTTCTAGCACAATTGATCGTTATTGATTTATGCTTATGTATTGCACAAGTAGTGAAAACTATTTCTTTTAATAGTGATTAGTCAACTCTTCATTTTTGCAGTTTTCAGTATCCTAAGAGGTCTGTCTCCCTCAGAGTTCTTTTGCTTTTCTGGTGGATTTTTTTGTGTTGTGTGGGGTTGAAGTCCATAACTCTTGTGCCATCTATTTTCTCACATCTTCCTAATATTTGGCTCGGGCTCCCAATTGCTCGAGTCTTACGACCACAATGGATTTATGTTGAAGATGAATTTCAAAGTATCTCGACAGTAACATTGTGGCACTTCCTTTTAGGATTCCTTTTTCTAATGATGAAAGCTGGATCTTAGAGTGCATTTTAATTTATATTCATGACAATGCTTACTTGAAGTTAGTTTGCTTGTTGTAGGTTTCGGGTTGTGCTTACTAAGTTTTACACTTTTCAGAAATGTAAGTTACACTTGGCATTTCATTTGAAGCTATGTGTGCTTTAAGAGAAAAGATTATGGGTTTTTGTTGGACTATTCTATGTTCTTTGGTCTCCTTAAACTTGCACATTATGTCAAGGCTGGAGAGTTGTCTCCCAAAATATCTACATAAACTGTGTTAGATTTTTTCTCCTCCTGCTTTACTTGGTCAACGAAATGCTGCCTCTCCTCGCCCTTAAGTTACTTTTTATCTTGCTGTTATGTTTAGAAAGCATGACTTCACTCTGGCCTTATTTGAAGAACTAGTTCTCTTTCGAGGTTAGAGGTATAAATGTTGAAGAACTGACTCTGTTGACATCTGGTCAGGAATGTTGCGATTTTTTGACTACTATAAAGTATGTTCTCATATGCTGGGTAAAATGGAGCTCTATCATTTGTTTACATGTGAATATGATAGATATCCAAGAGATCTAAACTCGTCATTCTTGAGAGTTGTGTCACATTGCGATCTGATTTGCAATAAAGCTTTCTTCAGATTCATCACTTGCTAGCTTGCATTAGATATTTATAACATAGCATACATATATGGCTGTGCAATGTCTTTATTCCCTCTCACATGGTTCATAGATTACAAAGGTTACTTTTTCAATGAAGGATTCACAGGATAGTCATATAGACATATCTTGTGTTTTTTGCAGTGTGGAAATGATAAAAGAGGTTTCACTGGAGAGTGATTTGGCTATTTTGATTCGTGGCCTTTACTCTACAAGAAATAGAAAGAGAAGCATGTAAGCAGCTTTTTGAAGGAGATGTAGAAGATTGTCATTGGAGACGATTCTTGTAACTAGTTTTCTTAGGATTTTTTTTTTTTTTGTCAAAAGAACTTAAAAGTTAATTACTTCAATTTTTAAAGGAATAGGAGTCTCAATAGTACGTTAATGGAGTGGGACCTAAAACTTGAATATGATGATCTTTCCCTTAATGAGGGCGTTGTCTGAGCTACGTGTGTCGGGAAGAATAGAGTTAATATTACATCTATAAGTATAAAATCTTACACGATTTATTGACATTTTCTAGGCATCTATAATGCAACTTAACAACCGTATTAATGACCATTAACAATTTTAAATGATAGTTTGTTACATTAGTTACAATCCATGACTACTTGACTCCCCCTGCAAATAGCTGTATGAAGAGATAAATCCCTCTTAGTCAAGAATGAGGCTAATATATTTAGTTATCTCCCGCACTCGTGGCAAAGTTTCTGGTAGTAACAGGTGAATGGGAGTGCCCATACCGTTTGTGCAGAGCCTTTTTATTGCTACTGAATAAGACATTTTTTCCCACGACTCATTGGGAATAATTTCAATTTTCATGTAAATAATATTTTCATACATTTTTTAGCTGTATTTTTAGTCATTCTTGCAAAGTAAATGAATACATGTAACTAATACATAACTGAAATAGCTATCCGCTTGTCAAACCCGCAGCACTAACCATCTCTCTGCAGCATATCCATAATGTTTCCACCCTTCTCTCTTACTTCACTTCGGACTCATTTAAGGTGTTGAAGGGAATGGAGCAAGAAATCTTCAATCAATTCATGAAACTGAGTTGTCATGTCATTCAAATTGATCGAATCAGGAACTCCCTAGAGCATCCAAGTTCACAAAAGTGTCCCAAGGCCGAGACACTCGACTAGGCAGTTGAAGCATTGAAAAGGGAAACAAGTGATACGGAGGAAAGGAGGGGATCTTATTCAGCGAAGATTGTGATGCCAAGAAGTGCTGAGGGATCGGAGGACAAATTTGAAGCTGGTTTGTATTCCATGCTCCCTATGCTCCTCCATTTCACGTTAGAGGGTGACTTGCAGTTGGAAGAAAATGAAGGCCTTATTTGGTAATTAGCTAATTCTTGACTATTTCTGTTTTTTTTTTTGTTTATTGGGACAAAAAAAGAAAAAAATCGTTTGGTCATGTCGCTAATTTTTTATTCCCAGGAACAGATTAGTGGTCATAGAATAGATTTGGAATTTAACTAAGAAGTTGAAAAAGTTACATTTTTGTTCTCAAGAACAATTTTTGAAACCAAGATATTTTATTTTTCTTTTCTTCTTTTTCCTCCTCTAGTCGGTCGCTCGATGATGGTTGGCAACCTCTCCGGAGTCTTGCCAGCCCTCGCCGTGGTTGGGCAAGGCTGACCTTGCCGAGGGCTAACGAGATCCCTTGAGGCCTGATGACCAGCTAGAGGAGGAAGAAGAAGAGAGGAAAAAAAGAAAAGAAAAAAAAATCTCAAATTCTAAGTCACAAAAAAAAAAAAATTGAAGATTGTACTAAACGCATTCATGTACTTTTTCTATTCTAGAAAAAAAAATTGTGCAATTACTAAACGCGTTCGAATACTCAGAAACTCATTTAGGAAACAAAATCAGAAAAGAAAAAATTATTTTTCTGTAGAAATTGTTCTTAAGAACAGAATGGTTATCAAACGCACTTGAAGAGTTCAAGATTTGTCTAAAACCTCTATTTAACGGGGCAAACACCGACTCGAATGCTATCATGGTGGATTGATGAAGATCCACAATGAATGAAGATGAGATGGGAGGGGAATCGCTATTCTCACGGTTGATCAGCGAACAGTTTGATTGATTTCTCTAGCAAAATCAAGAAATAATGCTTTTCATGAATTGCATGATGCTGCAGAACCGTTGGTGTCATGGAGGCGGTGTAGAGGTCTTAGGATGGAAATTGTGAAGCAATGGGTGATGCCACGATAAAATGAAGTCAGAGGAATTGAAGGTAAGCGTGAAGTGAGGGACAATGTGTTGGTATGCATTTTTAGTATTTTCTTTTAATAAAGTACGGCATATATCGTCGGCATAAAAAGGAATTACAAAAGTGGCTTTATATTTACACCTTTAGAGGATACTACGTCCTAGCATTAATTATGAATTCGTAGACTATGTAAAATTTCCTATAACTGATGTGTACTACACATTTCTGATTTCTTTTTCTCCCTCTTTTGTTCTTGTTTATCTCTGTGATAATCAAGATTCAAGATGACTCGAATTTATACAATGACCGGGTGGGGGAGAGACCGGTAATTTTAGAGAACTTGTTACGTGGTTCGCATGGGATTCTTTGGTAAAAGAGTTGGCAAAATATTTTCACCCATTATAAATGGATTGAAAAGGGTTTTAAAAACAAAGCGCGGTTATAAATGGATCTAAATGGGTTTACCTCATGCTTATAAAACAACACATTTTAATTGGGTTGTCTACTGCTTTTTAGCTGTTGGGGCCATGCACATTGTAGCCCATATGTATGCTACTCAGAAAAATTTTGCTTCTGCACATATTAATATTATATGATCGATTTTGCCCCCGACTGAGGTGAGCTTGTTTCAATACGCTTAGAAACAATATGAGCCTTTTTATATTTTCAAATTTGAAAACGACAAAAATATCATTAATTTTTTAAATATCATGATAGAAAATGACACACACACACACACACACACACACACACACACACACACACACACACACATATATATATATGCCAATATCGTTTATGTGAGTCACAATATTAAAAAAATAAGTACATTTAATATATGCACTGTTTTCTTTTTGACGTTTAACTCTTTTTGATTCTTTGATTATGAGATCATTTTACTTAATTTGGTTTTTCTCATTTATTAGAATAAAAGTTCTAAGTTATTATACAACAGTTAATTCAATTATAAACTCTTCAATCTGTCAACTCTTGTCCTAAATCTTTTGATGATTTACCAATTTTGGCCATAAATCATTATTACATTAACTCTGCCACAAATTCAGAGTTGAGTCACTCCCTCTCTTCACACTTCAAACTGCCACTTTTTTCTTTGTTTTTTATTTTTTTACTTTTTACTTTTTTTTTGTCAACATTTTTCGTTACTTTGCTCATCTTCAAAATTACATTTAAAATTATTTCGTATTTTGACCACAAATTATTATTTATGGGTAATGCCTTTGGTTTTTTTAAAAAAAATTCTAAACTTTCCTGCTCAGCTGGACTTCACACGTTCTAGTAACGAAACAAAATTTGGACGTGTCAATCTCAGCGCAACTTGACTCAAATTACTGGCTTGGATTTGTTCCCAAGAAATTCAAGGATGATAATTTACATTAAGAATTTATGATATTCCACAGACTAAGTTCAATTTTTGTGGTAATTGCTGAACAAATTCCTCTTCACCTATAAATTAGAACATTGAATACAAATTGGAATCATACAAATTAGATACATAGGGGTCTCATACAATAATCATCCTTTTAACAATTGAGATTTAATGGATCGAATTTAGATGTGATATTATTATGGTTGGATTCTAGAAACCAACCCTTATGCATTAGTGGTACAATCATCTATTGAACATAAATATTGAGTGAACTAAGTGCATAAACAAAATTGACTTTGAATCGTCCAAAATACTAGTCTCAATACGAATGTCCTCAACTTTTATGATTCAGATCTAGTTTACCACCTATATTTTCATCTAGTAATATCTTACTTATTAGACGCTAAAGCTTGCCTCAACATTGGACTTATGGTAGTGGCATATGGCACTTTTAATGAGAGCTTAAAATTGTCCAAACTTCGAAGCCATTTTTTTTTTTTTTTTTTAACTTCAAAGCCATATTGAAGCGACAGAATAATTGCAAGAGGGACGTGCATGCCCAAAAAGAGAGACCGTTGAGTGCTCCAAAAACATTCATAATTTTTTTTTTGCTTTAGAGGAAATTTAAAAGTTCATAGCACTTGATATAAAATAGTTACTTGGGTGGTTGATCACAAGATGCTTCGAAAGCATCTAACAATTTCTCAGAAAAACTATTGTGGATGAGTTGTTGCTGGCTCATTTATTTAATAGATTGGTTTAAAAAGCATATCCATTTTTTGGAGTATCAATATATGTCACTTTATATAAGTCCGATGCATCTTCTTACCCTTTAACCTTTTTTTATTTTTTTTTATGATCGAGAATGGAGAATTTAAATATAAACATGATCAATAATGTTGATCCACAAAATTCAACATAGGACATTTTATGTAATTAACAATTTTATTATACCATTTTCTATGAACTTTTTTATTTGTAATTTCAATCTCCAAAAGACTTGAGTTATGTAATAAACAAAATGTAATCTATTTATAAGCCAAATATAGAGACAACCCTAATGAGATTTTTTTTTTTTTTTTACTAAAAGTGAAATTTTCTCATACTGATATTTTAGAGTGCACAAAGCCTAAAACTTCACAATATCTGCACAACAATTTGTTTGCTTGATAATATACAACATGGGAATCTATAATGCTTCTTTTTAGGAGACTGAAAACCACTCATAGAAAAGAAAATTCTAAAACAAAGAGTATGACAACTATGATACGTAAAGAAGATGTTTAAATGTTCTTGGAGAATTTTGATATGATGGTAGATCTTCCATATTATAATAAGAAGAATTTTGTGTAATTTTGAGTTTTCAAATATAATTTCCATATTTTAATGGAAAACTATAGTCTATTTCGGCATCAATACACACATGATTTTCTAGATCCATCATTTCTCACGAATTTGTCGGTCCAAAGGCCTGTCGACGACGACGTTACTGGAGGTGGAATAAATCCAAGCCGAATCACGTGAACGCACGGACATTAAAAGATGCTTCACAATAATGACTAAAGAGCACAAACAAGTGGCTCTCGATTAAAGAAACATCCTTTGTTTCAAAACCCAATATCGTTGCACATTTTGCCACCACAGAATGACAAGAAATCAATCAATCGATTAAATTAATTAATTGGTGTCCAGTCCACGAAGCTGGTATGCGGTCTTTAATGAGAACGAGTCCATGTGTTCATACCTATTAAATATCTTGGTTCATACTTTCTTTCTTTTTTTTCGAACCTATGCTATTCTTACTCTAATTTCCACTTTCAAATTTAGCCTCCCTCGCCTCCTTACAAGTGACGGGCGTGGATTAAATGCCCCATTCTTGAAACTAAATCATCTCCACCCCAACCCTTCCTAAAAAGGTGGGGATTCAAACCCCCTACCCTCCTTCCATGTTGGAAGGGTGGCATCTTGGTTCATACTTTTTTTTGGTCGAAACTTGGTTCATACTTAAGTAGCATGTTTTTCCAAAGTTTTACTATATTAATAGATCAAACATTATTTTTTGCCGGTACACTCGATTGTGCATGCAATTATATATGTCTTGAGCAATCATGTTGTAAATTATTATATAGGAAGGAAAAACTTCTCAAAGGTGTGGATGAAATTTCGAGGAAGCTAGCAAAGTGGTTTCTATCAGCGAGCCGATGACCTAGATCATGAGAATCCACCACCCTAAAGTTGTTTGTCGGTTTATGCAATGATTGAGTCCAGTAGGACCAATACCGATCTATAATATTCACTACTTTTGTTGGCCAACATAAAGCTCGGGTCACTTTGACAATCCAAATAACGTGTGTAGTGGTCTTCATTCAAAATAAGTACATGTGTTCACACCGTTAGATGTCTTGATCTATCCTTAAGCACCATCATTTGCCGAAGTACTAAAACAAGCCATGCATCTTTGTACTATGGTATAAGAATTAATCAACAAAAAGTCCAACTAGTGAACAAATTGCCTGGTAAAACACTGCACCAAATCTTAAGCTAGTACTCGTTGTTGATTGTTAAACTTTATCGTCCAATAGTGTCTTCATTGAAACCAAAAAAAGAAATGAGACGTCTTCTTGAGTTTTAGAGGCGCGGATCTGGGCAACAACTCCTTCGGTCATCTCTACAAAAACTCCTTTGGTCATCTCTCCAAAACTCTAGAGCAAAATGGAATAAATATTTTTGTTGATAGCTAGGAACTGAGGAAGGGAGATCAGATATTGCTAGCACTTATGAAGGCCATCGAGTAATCGTGCAATGTAATCATGGTTTTCTTGGAGTATTAAGCTTTATTTTGATTATGAATAACATTTCATTGTTAGAATCATGGCACTAATATATATAAGATTTTTTTTTTTAATTCTTGTAACTTGTAAGTATCAACGAAACCAATCAATTCTTGATTACTACAATGAGTCATATTTTCCATTAAGAGAGCTTTGATTTAAAATCTTGACTTTACTCCGTCGTAGAACCATTTGAGGAAAAAGAAAGTAGAAAAAGATTTGTATGACGATCCTTAAAATGAAATATATCTTTTAATATATCATCAAGTAGTTGAAATGCTATTATAACACGGTTCAAATACTATTCATGTAATTTCCCCTGAATATTCACATATCCTATATTTCTAGTAGGCTAACATTGCTTTTGTTTATACACACATAAATCCACCATTTCTCTTAAGTTTGTCGGTCCAACGGCTTGTTGACGACCATGTTATACGAGATGGAGTAAATGCAAGCCGAATCACATGTTCATACTTAATGAAATTAATAAAAGATGCTTCACAATAAAGAAGAGAAGATAACATAAAAGTGGCTCTTGATTATAGAAAGATTATCTGTCCGATACCCAAAATATTTTACTGAACGATATTGGTGCACATGGTGCCACCACATATTTCATAGCATCTTTCATTTTATGATGACAAGTAATTAATTAATTAATTAGTATCGGTTCACGAATGGAGAGATACATTGATCATCACTCACAAATTTGCCATTAAAGAGTCTGCGTAAATAAAGCCAACCAAGATATATCGTATGACTTAGCTATGATCTACTTACGTTGTGCATATAATTAGTTGCGTGGCTGATCCAATGATGCTTTGAAAACATCTAACGTTTGCTCACAACACGAAAAAAAAAAAAAAAAAGAAAAAAAAAGAAGCTATTGTGGATGAGCTGTTGCTGAACTATTTATTTAATAAATTGGTTAAAATAGCGTTCCATATTTATAATATCAATATGTCATTTTGTGTAATTCATCTTCTCGATTGCATTTCTATGATTGAGAATGAAAAATTCAAACATAAATGGGAGTAAAACTCTGGATTGTCTACAATGTTGATCCTCATAAATTAAAAACTCTAGATTGTCTACAATGTTGATCCTCATAAATTAAAAACTCTAGATTGTCTACAATGTTGATCCTCATAAATTTAATTTTATTAATTTAATTATGAGTCCACAATATTTTTTTTTTTTTATTTGGAATTTCAATGTTCGAATGATTTGCTATGTGATGAGGAAAATGGAAACTATTTATAAATCATATGTAGAGACTACTCTAACGAGATTTTTTTTTTTTTTTTTAGTCATTAGAGAGGTTTCTAATGAGATTTTTTTAACCATTAGAAAGATTTTCTCATATCGTATATCTTAAATATGCACAAAGCCTAAAAATTTACAAGACTTGAGCACCAATTTGTTTGCTCGACAATATACAAAATGGGAATAGATTACGCTTCTTTTTTAAGAATGTAAATCACTCGCAAACATTAATATATGAAAGGAAAACTCTACAACAAAGAGTATGACAATTATTATACGTAATGAAGATGGTTGAATGATCTTTCAAAAATTTAATATGATGGTAAATTATTTATGTCATAATAAGAAGAATTTATGCAATTTGAAGTTTTGAAATGTAATTTCTATATTGTAATTTTTGATATATTATCTAGGTACTTTTGAAATGATGCAATAAAATGTTTATTATAAAAGAAGTAACGCTTAAATTTTACCAATAGTATCCTTCATATATTTCTTATCTAAATACTTACTAAAATGATTTGCGAAAGAATAGGACTGTATTTATAGTTTTCTTTACGTTTTGAATAATAACCGAAACAAATCCTTCAATTCCCGTGCATAGCGTGGGCTTTGTAACTAATATATATATAATGGTGTATGTCTACATAGACCGAGTTTAATAAGACCTTCTTACCTGGAAATGAAGTGGGTATAGTTAGTGTCACATAATCATGTGACCCACATGGATAAAGACGAAAGAATAAATAGAAAAGTTTGGTTCTTTAAGTAGCACTAGAATCTCTGACGCAAAACAAAAAGTAGCAGTAAAATCTAAAAATTCAGCCAGTAAACATGAAGATCTAAGTTTTTTTTTTTTTTGGTAGGCAGGTGGTTAACCGCCCATTTAGTTAGTGAAGATATTATCAATTTTTTATTTTATTTTTATTTCATAGAAACATGATAACTATATGTTTTATATCCCAAATGCATATAAAAAAATGGGTAAAAACAGAAAGAGTACCGTAACTTTCATTTAGCACTCAATTGAGTGCTAGGATTTTTTTCTTTTCTGCTTATTTAAGTGTCACAAATTTGAAAAGTTGATCACTTGAGTGCTATCAGTGATTTGCCTCATCTGAAAATCCGATGTAAATGCCGGTCGTCCTACGTGACTTTGTCAAAGTTAATGTGGACAATTTTTTTGATATTTTAATATTTTTTTAATATTTTGAATTATATTTATTATTGTTATTTCAAAATTTTAATTTTCCTTTCTTCCCTTTTTTTTTTTTTTTAGGGTTGGCGGTGGCTGCCTTGCCCAAATCTAGCTACAATGCCCTAGGTGAGGTCCTTCATTGCTGAAGGCGAGGACCGCCTCACCTAGATTTGGCCACGGAGGCTCTAGGTGAGGGCATTGTGACCTCATTGTTCGTGGGCGACTCTACCCTGCATAGATCTAGCTCGCCTTTACAGCCTTGCCTATAACTCGCGAGGCGGCCATTGCTTGTGTCGACAAGGCAGCCCTTGCCTAGGCTGGGCAAGGGTTTTGTGGTTGATGAGGGTTGCCAGTGACTCACCGGCCCCTAAAAAAATCGTAAAATAAAAGAAAAACAAAAAAAAATCGAAAAAAATTTATAAAAAAAAAAAATCCATGTAGGATGATTTGTTAGAACTGTCATTCAAATAATCAATTTTTCTTCGATATGGCACTTGAGTGAGCAAAAAATAAATAAATTATGACACTCAAATGAACGCCGTATGAAATTACGGTACTCTTTCTTCTCCCGAATTAGAGGAAATGATTCTATAAAGATTGGGAACGCCTATTTCTAAGAATATCCCTTGATTTTCATTGAAGGCATATCATATCACTTAGCTATGACATACTTAAATTTTGCATATATAATTATGTATTTTATGAGCGTGCGTTAGATTATTAATTAGCAAAGAGGAAATAACTACTCAAAGATCGGGAACGCCATTTCTAAGAAGCCGTCAAAGTTTGTCTTATTAGTAAGCCTATCTCAAAGCTAATCTAATGAAAGGCAATACTTCATTTTCCATGTAATGAAAAGAAAAATGAAGACTAAACAGATGAAAGTCATTTCCTCGAAACTGATAATTAATTAGAAGTTTATCTCATGTTGATGGATCAAGTGCACCAACAATCTAACAATAAAATAAATACCCAATAAAGAAACTTGTTTCAATAACAAAATCCGAAACGTCGTGGTATGTAGTCTAAAAGGAAAGTAGGTCCATGTGTTTATACCTATCAAACATCCCGGTCCATTCTTATGCAACACGATTTTCGGAAGGTTTCTACTATTATTAATAGAATATTATTATTTTTCTGATATACTTAATTGTGCATATAATTATATATTTTTGAGTGATCATGTGTTCAATTATTATTTAGCAAAGAAGAAACCATTACTTCGAGGTTGGGATCCCATTTTGAGGAAGCCAGTAAACTATAATTTATTAGGGAGCCTATGACTTGATCACGGCAATCCACGACTCTAAAGTTGTTTGTTAATTCATGCAATAAGTGAGTCCACTAGACCCAGTAGCGATCTATTCTAATCACCACTTTTGTCAGTCATATGGCTTGTTGACTAGTCAAGTTTATCAACAATTTAACAATGATTCCAACATCAAACAAAACAAATTTTGTATCAATCAGCCAATCCGAATAACGCCATCATATGTGGTATTAGGTGAAAATAAATCCATGTGTTCACACCTATTAGATATATTAGTCCATCCTTAAGCATCATTATTTTCCAAATTTCTACCATTATAAATATATTAAATATTATTCTTTTGCTGTTACACTTGATTGTGAGTGTTATTATATATGTCTTGATGGGTCATGTGATAAATTATTATATAGCAAGGAAAAAACAACTTCTCAAAAGTTGGGAATGAAATTTCGAGGAAGCCAACAAAGTAGTTTTTATTAGTGAGCCTATGACTTAGATCACAAGAATCCACCATCCTAAAGTTGTTTCGTCGGTTTGTACAATAATTTTGTTAGCCTTGTAGAAGCTTATGTCAATAAGATAATCCGAATAATGCGGTGGTATGCAGATTTCAGTTAAAATAGGTCCTTGCGTTGTTCACATCTTTAGTTGTCTTGGTCCATCCTTAAGCACCACAATTTTCCAAAGTGCTTAAAAAGTCATGCATCCCCATCCTCTAGATTAAGAATAAATCAACAAGAAGATCAAGTGGTGAACGAACTACTTGAAAACATTGAATCAAATCTTAAGCTAATAGCCATTGCTGATTGTTGAACTCCTTCATTCAATGGCTTCTTCATTGTAACCTAAAAAATTTACGATGTCTTCTTGAATTGTAGAGGCACAGACCTACTTGACAACTTCATTGGCAATCTCTACCAAGCTTTACACCAGATTGGAATGTACACTTTCTTGGATAGCGAGGAACTGCAAAACAAATCCCGCAACAAAGAGTACAGATACTATAATACATAAGAAGATTGTTGAAATGATTTGAGAAACTCGATATGATGGTAAATTTTCTATACCATAATAAGAAGAACTTAGTGTGACTTTAAGTTTTGATATGTCATTTCTATGTTTTGATTTTTCAACATATATCTAGATACTTGTGAAAGATCCAACGAAATGTTTATTATTACAAGGTTTAGCACATAATTTTACCAAAGTTATCATTCATATAATTTGTTACCTAAAAAGTTACTAAAATGATTTGCAAAATGTTAGTGCTGTTTTAATGATGTTCATTATGTTTTGAAAAATAAGCAAAATTAATTGTTCGATTGTGGGCGTCCCTCACCCGAGGCTAGTGAGGATGGCCCTCGCTTGAGGTTGGTGACCTCCGCCAGCTATTGATGAGGCTCAATGATGGTTGGTGAAGGGAAAAAGAAAATGGTTCATAAAATTTTAAAAAATTGCAAGTCAACATAGTGCTGGCCATATCACACAGGACTAAATTGGCAAGTTATCAAAAAGTTTAAGATTAAATTAGTATAATTGAAAATTTATGACTAAATTGGTTGTTGTACAATAGATTTTTGCAATTAGAATTTTTGTGAACAATTTTCCCATAAAAATGACAATTAGAATACTTTTGCTGGATGAAGCAAAAACATGAACTGCAAATTATAAACTACGAACAAGTACGAATTTAATCTAAAACAAAGACAAACGCAACAGTTAGGCAACAGTTTTCCAGACGAAGGAAAACATGCAAGCAAACAAACAACGAGATCACTCCAAAATACTTGTTAAAGAGGGGCCGAACATGGACGAAACATACACAGAGCTAGGGTCTACTACAATCAGACAAAGGGAACAGTTAGGCAACATTTATCTTCATTCATCTCCAGACAAGACCCATTTTTCATAATGCTGAAATTGGCCAGATGTGCAGGAAATTAAGCATAGCAAATTTCATATCAAAATAACATGAGAAGTGTATCCTACACCTTTTGACTCTCAAGTTTTTTCCTTCCACTCACCAGTTTCTAATCTTATCTGATTCTGATTTTCCATTACTTTCCTACTTCTTAGTAAAAAATCTCCCTTTCTGGATTCCCTAGCCACCGAAAGCCATCGCCCCTCGAAGCTCGCGATCAGTTTTGCTCTATTAAAGAGTCCCCATTTCTTGTATTTCTCTCTTTTCAAAAAAGAATCACCGACTCTTTCCCTCATTCTGTCTCCGAAGCTCTCGGTTGGATTTTCCTCAATCAATCACCGAATGACCCGCTTCCCCTTTTCCCCCTGTTCTCGCATCCCTGGACAGCTCACTTGACCGAATCAATCTTTACAAACTCCAGATTGCCTCATTCGCTGTCGTTTGGCCATCGACCGAGGGTCCCTCTGTGAGTGTTTGGTCATGTTTGATTTTTTTGTGTAATCCAAATCTCTTGATCCTGTTTTGCTCCTTCAGAAAGCCTCCGCAAAAACCGGTTGATTTTTCGTAGTAGTCCGCCAACTTGGCCAGCCTCAACTCATCTAGCCCTCATCTTGAAGTTCTTTGATCCAAAATTCTACAATTCTCGCTATCATGAAATTGAAGCTAACTCCCACGATTTTGGAGTCTTGAATTCTAGTTAATCTCGCATGTCAAGCCATTCATTGGGCCAATTAAAATGAAGAAGTTCATAGTTAAGCCCGTGTTATTTGATGCAAACAAGCTTTGTTTAATTCAAATGCCTTATGCCTAAACATAAATGTGTCTATTGTCTAAATGTGGAGAAATGAGATAAAAGATGCAGAGTGTAGGACTAAGCTAAGCATTTAAGGATCTAATCGCATCACTATTGACGAACTCAACTTCTAGTTTTCTCATAAAATGAATGAAAAGTCTCCAAACAAAAATTTATGTGTCACTACAAGATTAGAGGTACAAATTTTGACAAATCGACTCTTTTGACATTTGGTGGTGAATATTGTGATTATTTGGCCGTTAGAAAGTATTGTTGTCATGTGTATTATATATCATTTAAGTAGTCGTGTTATATATTACTTAGTAAAGAAGAAATCATTCCGAGTTGGGGATGCCTTTTCGAGGAAGCCAGCAGTGTATTATATATCCATTCTTTAGCACCATGTTTGTCCAAAGTTTTACTATTATTAAAAGATCTACAATATTATTTTTTCTGGGATACTTGATTGTGCGAATAATTATATATGTCTTGGATAGTCATATGACAAATTATTATATAGCAAAACTACTTCTCGGAGGTTGGGGAATGAAATTTCGAGGAAGACCACCAAAGTTGTTTACTTTATATAAGCGAGCCCGCGACCAAAGTTGAGGATCACGAGAATCCACCACCCTGGAGTTGTTTGTCGGTTGGTGATCTGTTCCTAATCCCTACTTTTGTCGGCCACAAAGGAGCTTGTGTCACGTGGTCGTACGCGGTTTCAATTTCCGTTCTAATATTATTATTTGTTTTATCTACCAGAAAAAGAAGTAATGCATCTCGGTCCTCCTATATAAGAATAGATCAACAACAAGATCAAGTGGCGAATGACCTACTTGACAACACAATCTCAAAATTTTAGCTTATACTCGTTGCCGATTGGTAAAGTCCATCCTCCAATGGCTTCTTCATCAAAATCCAAAAAGATTTACGACGTCTTCTTGAGTTTCAGAGGCATGGACTTACGCAATAGCTTCATTGGCCATCTCTACCAAGCTTTACACCGAAATGGAATATACACTTTTCGGGATAGTGATGAACTGAAAAAGGGAGAACAAATATCGATGCTTATGAAGGCCATCGAAGAATCGTGCATTGCAATCATCGTTTTCTCTGAGAATTATGCTTCCTCAACGTGGTGCTTGGAAGAGGTGGCGAAAATTATGGAGTGTAAGGAGCAGAAGGACCTCATCGTTCTACCGGTGTTTTATAAAGTGGACCCAAAAGAAGTGAGAGGGGGTAGAAAGAGTTATCAGAAAGCTATGGCTAAGCACGGGTTCAAGTTCGGGAAGGATTCAGAAAAATTGAAGAGATGGAAGACAGCTCTTCTCAACGTCGGCAACTTATTTGGGTGGCATTTGAATGATGGGTAAGTAGAGTGTAGTCCATATTTTGTGTAAGAAAAATGATTTACAAGTAAATATAAAGATTATTTTTCTAAAAATAGATAGATAAATAAATCAATGCACACATGATTGTAAGTATATGAAAATGCTTCATCTTATGATTCCTGAAAATTCTGAAGTTGCTTAAGTTTAAGTTTGTAATTTCATTAAAGAATTGGTGAATCTAAGTGTAATTTAGAAAGATAAATAAAATATGGCAAAATATTAGAAAAAAATTGCTAATTAATAGAAAAATAAACTTGGTTAGTAACTCAAATGAGAATTGTTAATCTAAAATTGGTTAGTAACTTAATTGAAGAAAATTGACAAGTCACTTTAATTAAGGTTGACAATTTCAAAATGAGTAAGCAACTCAAATGAGTATTGGTAAACCAATAGAAAAGTTGGCAAATTCAAGGAACAAGTAAACGTTGGTAAGTAAATTAAGTAAGAGTTGATAATCCAAAACTAGTTGACAATTATTTAATATGATCAAAGATGGTAAATCACTCTAATTTGCGTTAGTAATTTTAAATAAAAGTTAGTAAATTCGAGGCCATGACTTATGCAAATCAAATTTAGTAAGTTAGTACAAAATGGGTAATGTGCAAATTATAAAGAAGTTTCATGATTTCATAAAATCATTGGTAAGTTACTAACAAGTTACATGAAAGAAAAAATTACTGATCTTTTTCATCGGCATTTTTTTGACACTTACCAATATAT
Source organism: Eucalyptus caleyi (assembly GCA_014182885.2). Classification (NCBI taxonomy): domain Eukaryota; kingdom Viridiplantae; phylum Streptophyta; class Magnoliopsida; order Myrtales; family Myrtaceae; genus Eucalyptus; species Eucalyptus caleyi. The sequence continues at coordinate 35,991,001 of CM024470.2, read as the reverse complement.
ATTAAAATTCACTAGCACGAAAAGAAACCTATTTTTAGGCATCCACCAATATAATCCTGCCTTTAGGTTTTGCTAAGCCCTGTTTCATTCGGGTAAGGTCTGTAGCTCTTTCTTCAGGATCCTTGTCGCCCTCCTAATATAATCCTGCCTTTAGCTTTTACTAAGCCTGTTTCATTCGGGTAAGGTCTGTAGCTTTTTCTTTAGGATCCTTGTCGCCCTCCTCGAAGCGTAATAAAAGTTCTAACATTTTATCAGTGGGCTACTGAAGTAATTTCGTTTCATTTTGGTCAAATTGAGTTCCATAGATTTTCGATATTGGTTGACCACGTCCTAAACTCGTTACAACTAGAATTTTGAGTTCGAAAAGTCACATGTGGCTATCCATAGAACAGACACTTGGCTTTTTTCAATAATAGAAAATCGACCCTGGGACTTTATTGGCTGAAAAATTTACTGACTCATTTGAACAGAATAAAAGATTAAAACTTGATCGACATAGGACAAAATGTTAAGTAGTGTTATTGTACTTACCCATTTCTTTGGAAGGAATCAAAAAGTTTGCAACGCGTGATACAGGATAATTAGTGTTTATAGGCCACGTGAAGCAATAATATCGTGCTTCAGGGAATTTAAAAGTTTCGGAATTGAAATCTTAATCACCGTTTAAAGTCCAATATAACGCTTCTTCTTGATTAAGAGCATAAATAAATCACATATAATAGTCGGAACGAAAAATAAGTAAATCGTCATGTATAAATCAAAAGAACAAGTTCACTTGGAAAACTAAAAGTCAGAACCTTGAACTTATTTTGATTGGTGTGGGGCTCTTGGAGTTCTAATTCAACTCGGTGGGAATACATCTTGTTTCGGTTGTGATTATCTGAAAATGGGACGCATTGCTCTGTCATTGTTAGCTAGGGTTTGCTTGTTATTTGCTTATTCAAATCCCTAAAATGATGCAACAACTTCTTTTTCCGTTTTTGTCAGAGACGAGTCAGAGCTTATTCAAGAAATTGTGAAGAAGATCTCTACTTACCTAGCCCAAACACCTTTGCATGTTGCTAAGCATCCGGTTGGGATAGACTCCCAAGTTTTTAAGCTGAAATCTATGTTAAATCTTGAGTCTGATGATGGTGTTCTCATGGCGGGAATTTGGGGACAAGGAGGTATAGGGAAGACAAGTTTAGCGAAAGCTCTTTACAATGCTATATTCAGAAAATTTGAGGGTTCATGTTTTCTGGAAAATGTTCGAGAAACTTCCAAAGGTACCAAGGGTTTAGTTACTTTGCAAGAAATATTGCTAAATGATATACTATTACCACAACAAAGGTTAGAAGTATCCAATGTTGATGGAGGTATTCAACTAATACAACGTAGACTAGGTCGCAAAAAAGTTCTCCTCATCCTTGATGATGTGGATGATTTGTGCCAGTTGAATACTTTAGCAGAAGGCAACTGGTTTGGTAATGGAAGTAGGATCATCGTGACCACAAGAGATAAACATTTGCTAACTTGTCATCGGATAGATCAAGATCATGTGTATGAAGTTGAAGCACTTGATGACAGTCAAGCTCATGATCTGCTTACTAAGCATGCTCTTCAAATGCACCAAATCAGAACAGATCTAGTGGATAGTGCTCTAAATTATGCTAAAGGCCTCCCTTTAGCACTTGAGGTGTTGGGTTCCTTATTATGTGGTACAACAGAAGATGTATGGGAAAGTACACTAATGAAACTTTCTAGGATTCCTAACAAGAAAATTAATAATGTGCTCAAAGTGAGTTATGATGGACTAGATGAAAATGAGAAAGAGATCTTTCTCCATATTGCTTGCTTCTTTAATGGGTGGACAAGAGAGTATACAAAGAAAGTTCTCGATAGTTGCGATCTTCTGACAGCTGTAGGATTTGATACTCTCATTAAGAGGTCCTTGATACGCTTTGAGCTTGGAATCCTAAAAGTGCATGACTTGATTCAAGCGATGGGTAAAGATATTGTGAGCCAAGAATGTCGAGATGATCCCGGAAGACGTAGTAGACTATGGTTATATGATGATGTTGCTAATGTTTTATCACGCGACATGGTAAGACTTGTGAATAAGATCAAAATTTTACTAGTGATTTTTTACTCTAGTTACTAAATATGCATAACCTAAATAATCTTGTTTATATAGGGAGATTGTCCTATAAAAGCCATAGTGTTGGAACTACCTGAACCAACAGAGATGCGTATCGGTCATGATGTTTTTACAAAAATGAGAAGGTTGAGATTGCTCATCTTGCACAACGTGCATGATTCTTTTCAAGGTCCTATATGTCTTCCTAGTGAGCTTAGATGGTTTGAATGGCCTGGATGTGCTGCCCAAATTCCAAAATTTTCCGCTGGTCCAAAGAAATTAGTGGGACTCAATATCACAGGAGTTCTGAAACAATTTAAGGTGAGCATTACCAACATAGACCTTTTTATTATCTACTTAATTTTACATGTAGATGCATATCATATGTACTTGTACGTGAAAGGAAGTGGTGTTCCTCTATTTCAGGCACCACTTCGCTATTTTCTTTCAAAATGACCCTAATTACTTGCGTTGGAGAAATTTTTATGTGAAGCAAAATTGACATTTGATAACGTAAGTGAAGAACTTCATTAAAAATAATCAATGGAAACATTTTTGTTAATAAAATACACAATACAAAGAAGTTTTATACATATATGTGGAAAGAGAAAGATATTGCAAGATCTGATTTTTTTTTTTTTTTTTTTTTTTATGAAGGCCATTGCATTATTAGAAAATTCAACTATTCATATTGAAATAGCGAGAGATAAAAAAACAAAATAATCAATTTCATGTATACATGTCCATTATATAATATCTGTAGAATAAGTAATTGAGGATATTTGATGGAAGGAATATAAAAAAGGAAAAAGATTGAAATATTTTAAAGTAGGAGATCATCTTTACCTTATATATAGTATAGATAAAGGTTAAATACTTTTTAAACCTAATATCTCTAACTATTAACATAGATATATTTTAAAATCAAATCAAATCTACCTAGTGAAGAAATTCAAAATGCAATTTGCTGTCGGTTGTTTACAGATAAACTTTATTATTTAAAAAAAAAATTGTATAGTGATCGAACAAAAAGGAAATAAAAATATGACAAACCTACCCGTTGACATGTATGTAGAAATAAAAACACCCAAGAAGTGGCTGGTTTAGTGGTAGGTCACGTACCCAATGCACCTTCCTAAATGGCGAGGATTTGCCCAGCATCAACAAAATTAGTTGAGTCGAAGGTTTTAACACAAGTAAGGCATTGTTAGTTGCTTAAATCATTTCTTAAGGAGCAGCACTTCTAATAGAGTTTTTATTAGGAACTTTGCCGGTAATGTGTGCACAACTAAATCAATGTGAGTGATCCAGTAGTGGCACTCCACTAGTTTCTTAATAGAAAGTTAGAGCCAGATTTTGAAATGAGTATATGAAATTTTTATTTTCTTCCGAATATTTTTCAAAGTTGCATTCAGTCCTTGCATGACTTCAAAAAAAAAAAATTAAAGTTTATTAATCTTTACGCAAGTACATTGTGAAAGTATTCATATCCCCTATTCATCTACGATGTATAGTTAAAGCCAGACCTAGCAGAATCTTCATTCCTATGCTTGTCACATGGTACTTCACTTCGTTTTTGTGATTGCCATATGATGGAATAGTCTTGTCACATGGCCCACATTTGCGCTTGCCATGTGGCACCTCACTGTGCTTCTATGTTTGCCATGTGGCATAACGTGTGGCATAGTTTTGTTATGTGGCCTACATTCGCATGCTCGCCACATGACACTTCACTTATATTTTGTGATTGCCACATGCATGACACGCGACACATTGTTATCCCAAATTAATTTTCATCCACTAATGGATGGCAGATTTGGATGGGGAGTACTAGATTGAAATTCTTCTGTTAGAAGAAAATTAGTCTAGGTGATTGTGTTATAGTGGTACCAATTTAGGATTTTTGTGAAATGAAAATCGGTTTAGAGTAAATCTACGTAATGATTTGAAATTTTTAATGGTATTAGTTCTCATTTTTCCTTTTATAATTGTCTAACAGAATTTTATCTTTGATTTTTTTTTTTTTATATTGTGTACCTATATTTTATTCAATTGTTTGAAATAATATCTAAAATGTAAAAACATAGTAGTTATCACTGATAAAGCCTAGTCGTGTGCGTGCCGCCTCATTCCACTTCGTGCAAGCTTTGCCCCCAAATATATATTCTAGTAATTACGGTAAAGTTTCAAAAGTGTTTAGTAATAAATAAATACAACATATGATTTATAAAAATCAGTTTATAGTAACTTTAAATGAAAAGTCAATTAATAGGTTAGAAAATTTACTCAAAAACCCATATTGTAGGTTCCGAGTTGCATGGTCTACCAAAGCTCCTTACTTCCTTCCACATGAAGAGTGTTGTGGCATCAGCATATGTAATTATGACATATTCACCCAATCAATATTGATCATATAACAGTGAAGCCAAATTAATAAATTTCAATCAAGCGAACCCCCTAAAAATAAATTATGACATTATTAATACCATGGATAACGTGAATGACTTCCGATATTGTTTTACTATCATTTCACGAGTTTTAGCCCCCTGTCTAAGTACAACAAAAAGCATAGGCCTATTGGTGGACTCTGTAGCAGATCACCTCTACATTAAATAAACAAATTGCTCATGATTAATGAGCTAAAATATGATAATTTCTTGAAAGATTAGAATTGGATATGCTTCAGTAGTGACTTATTCTCAAATGGGAATCCTGTGGTTTAAATGTAAAGAAACAACATCATCATTCAAACATCCCTTTTTGTCCATTTCAAAATGTTTATCAAAAGTTGTTTTCATTGTATTTGCAGGATTTCCAAAATTTGAAGTACATTACTTTCAATTACTGTGAGTGGCTGGTTCGTATTCCTGACCTTTCATATACTCCAAATCTTGAGGAGTTGCATTTTCATAATTGCAAAAACTTGGTAGAAGCCCATGAGTCCCTTGCATATCATAACAAGTTACGGGTGTTAAATTTCTTGGGGTGCTCTGAACTTAGTGCTTTTCCACATGAGCTCAAGTCAAAAAATCTTCAAACTCTCAGTCTTAAAGATTGCACAAAGTTTGAAAGGCTCCCTGATATTCCACATAAACTTGAAGCCCTAGAGCTTCTTTACTTACAAGGGACTGCTATTAAAGAACTTCCCACATCAATAGAAAATCTTGTCTCTTTAAAGAGTATGCATATGAGAACATGCAAGAACCTAGTCAGTCTTCCGTCTAGCATTTATAAGTTACAAAACCTTAAAACTTTGCAATGTTGAGGGTTGCACTAATTTAGTCGAGTTTCCAAAGTACAAGGATTCAATTGATTCGTGCATCAAGACCGGACTTTCAAATTTACGCCAATTGGACCTTGCAAGATGTAATCTATCCGACGTAGAGTTTCTTGAGAATCTTTCCTGTTTTCCCCTCTTGGATTCATTAAATCTGGCGGAGAACAATATTATTGCCCTTCCTCCATCCATTAATGAGCGTGATCATTTGTCTATCTTGCAAGTTGAAAACTGCCACCAATTGCAAAAGATTCCTAAGCTTCCCCCACTTTTGTGGTTTTATGTGGATAATTGCGAATCTCTACAAAAAAATGAAGATTTATCCTCAATTCATCGATTTGTTTGTCAAGGCTTGCCTGATGGGCTTGACTCACATGATAAGGTTAGATACTCTCTCTCTCTCTCTCTCTCTCTCTCTCTCTCTCTCTCTCTCTCTCTCTCATATTGATGTGGAGTATATGCTGGGTCCATTTCGTGCTTGTATGTTGCAATAGCAGAAAATACAAGATTGAAGACTTAAGATAAACATACAAATACAAAGTGTTTTTATATGTATATGCATGTAATGTAGCTGGCTACTGTACTTTTATCGGAATGATTTCTATCACATGAGACTTGTTTATTAATGCAAGCAAGGATAATGGATCATTTGGGTGCTAATACTAACTTGGATACTTTCTACCGATCTATCTTTGTAACAGCATCGGTCAAGTTTCAACATAGTTCTCCCTCAAGGAGAGATGCCACAGTGGGTCTTTCCTATTGAAGAGGATTCTATATCTCTCATGGTTTCAAAGGACTTATATGACAAGATTCTTGGATTGGCATTTTGTGTTGTTCTTGATAAAGTTGAATCTGGGGATGGGAATGAGATTTTAGTACATGTTGATGGTTTAAAGCTGAATAATATACGGGAACATTTCCCCTACCCATTGCATTCAGAACATATCTGCCTTCACCATATCAAGCCACTTATGTTGTGGGGAGCAATTGATTTTGGTCAAATTGATGGGAAATACGCAAAGTCTAGCCTTACAAAATCGATAAAAGCGAAAAAGTGGGGACTTCGAATAATATGCAAGCAATTAGGGGACAATTTAAAGGCTGAGCTTCGAGACAATCAGCTGATAGATCCAGCTTTACTCTATGAAGTTGGTCATGAATCAACAGACTCACCAGCAGGGAGTTCACTTATGCACAAAGATAATTCGAGCGAAGCAAATCGACACGAGGACTTGCAAGATTGTCAAACAGGTACCGAGGAACATAGTCATATAGGATCAAAGAGAAATCACGAATTTATTCTCACTCAAGGCATGCGAACCAAGACTTTGTTGACTTCCAATTTGACCAGCAGGAATGAGAATGGTGGTGTTGGCTTGCAGCTTTTGTTGTCAGAATGATGGGAATTTGCTAAGGAAGCAATTGTTAGGCAGGCAAGTGAACTTAGCTGATCTTCATTACAATGCCTTTTTTCTGTTCTGGTTTTTCTCATTTTCTTTCCTCAATAACATGCTGTTAGTTGCCCATCTATTTCCATTGAGGTATTTTATGTGTCACACTTCAATTACCGCTGACATGCAGAGAGGAGCTGGACCTACTTCTTGACTTAATATCGAGAAAACGAGTTCGAAGGTTGTGGCTGGAGAGTTAGATGAGGGGAGGGGGCTTGGGATGTGCATTTTGATGCTGTTAGAAGAAACAATTTTGGAAGAGAAAGATACAACTTCCATGGATTATAGAGGACGAAGGCACATTACAGAAGAGAGAGACGCACCCACGAGCACTCTCCGTGAGTTTTCTCTACCTTTGTTCTCAATTTTACTTTCTCTTTCCTTACACTTTCATTTCCATGTATTTTTTATTCAGTTCATTTCCTTTATTCGTAATTTCAATTTGAGTGCATAAGCTTCTCTTCGTACATCATAAGCCAATAGATTCATCACTCAATCCAAGTTTTCATTCGCTATTTTTATACTCATACAGAATCATGGAGCAATCCTGATCGCTAGCCCTTCGCTTTATTATTATTGTAAATAAACTCAAACACGTGTTTCATAACAATATTGAGGGCATAATTATTTCCACTATGTCATTTTCTTTTTTGTTAAGTAACCACTTTTTGAGAATTGTAAACATCGAATTTTTTTGCGAAATGAAATAAAAAGAGCGTATCGAAATCGATTTTCATCTTTCTCATCGATTAACCTTCCGTCTAAATATGCACTATCTTCGTCCCCTCTTGAACCTTTTATTTCCTTTTCCTTTTTTTTTGTTGTAAAGCTTCTTTTCCTTTTTTTCATCTCCTGCGCCATAGCCGAAACTTCCGACTCCACCAACGCCTCATTTTCCATCCCCACACCAGCGATCTCCGACGAAATGGAAGAGGAAGAAGATGTTCGTCTTCCTGAAGCAGAGTCCCTATTGAACTTGACGGCGATGGAGACCGGCCGGCGGAGGTGACGGACTACCACCGCCGACCGACGCCATGGAAACTGATGACGATTCTCTCCTGAGGTTCGTTCTGGGCTGCGTGCTGCTTGCTATAGATCAGGTAACGCCCGTCACGTCCAATTCTTCTTTTTTTTTTTTTTTTTTTAATTAAGTTAACGTGATACTTGAGATGGATTTTGAATTCCATTCGGTTGGTGCTGCAATTGCGCGGGAACTTGAAGGGTATGTTGTTGAATTTGTTGGAGAGACGCTGAATCGGTGTTTCTTCGTAAGTTTAGTCTGTGGATGCTTGGTAGTGAATTCACAGGTTATCGACGTTACACGCTGCAAAATCAGCGACGATCTCTGGAAGGTGTGGCTTTTCTTTCTTTGTTTCCATAGGTGGCAATTTATTGAAAGAAGTAGGTGAAGTCTAGGTTCCAAGGAAAAACAAGTGAGGAAAGAGTGAAATAATGGGAAGTAGAATGTACATGGGTTGGTTCAATCCCCTCATCAGGCAAAAATCTGAGCCAATCTGGGTGCTGTGGGTTGGGCCAATGGATAACTGATTAGGTAGTTTTTTTCTTTCGCCTTGTAGACTGTGGATATGAAAAAGAAATAATCACCAGAAACAAGGAGTTTACATAAGCTATTCAGTAGAATAGAGACAAAAGCACAAGTAGCTGATTGTCGATTCTGAATTCTGAGGTCTTCACAACTGTTTAGGATTCTCTTTTTATTCTGATGTTTCTTTATCTTTTATGAAGGAAAATGACCAAGAAGCTAAAACTGCTGGATGCTTCTTGAATGTTTGAGTAAAACCTGATTAATGTAGTTTCTCAAATTAGTTGTTGTTTTTGTTTTATTGTTATCAGAGCCATATCAGTTTGAGTGTTAGGTGGGATTTGCATCTGAATTACAGGATGAGTATGTATTCATAATCATTACTTGGAAGTTGGGACCATTATATAACACAGGACCTGCAAAATCTTGATCTTATAGCTATGAGATATGGACTCATTCCATTAGTAGCTGAATGTTGATACTGAAATATTTCTACTGCTGGCGACTTGATGTTCATTTTCCCTTGAATTGCCTGTATGCAAGTATGAGAGAAATTCTGACTCTTATAATCATTTTTTCTTTTCCTCCTAAGACATTGCATTTTTAATATAAGGCAAAGCTTGCTTTGGACAGCCTCAAAGTTCCAGTTGGGTAAGGAACTGATTTTCAATAACCAGGTGCATTTCAGATATGTTACTTTATTTTCAGTCTTAATTTGTAAGTGATTTCACATTGTACATTATTGTTTTTTAATACCTTGATTGAACAGCTGTGTGATTGGTGAGAAACGGTGCCTTATTGCAGCAGGAAGAAACAGGACTAATGAGAAACGGAATGTATGTCTATCATTGCTTCTTTACCCCTTTCTATAAATTTTGGCCAACAGCACTTTGTTGTTGTTTTGAATTGATACCCTCAACATCGTAGTTATTTCTATAATATGTGATAAAATGGTACATCTGAAGAAATCTGTTAAAAGGTGGAATTGTCTATGCATTATTAGGCTCTTAATGGTTTTGTTCCCGTTATTCTTTCATAAAGTACGACTATGGCTAACAATAGCAGTAATCTTGCTTTACTTTGTACAATGTTTCACATTTCTCGTTTGCCATTGTTCTGGATCGAGAACAGTCAAAGAAAAAGCTTCAATGAGGAGAGAAAGAATAGGGGAATGGTATTTACTTTTTAAATAGAGATAAAGCCTTTGCAAGCTGCTGGACCAGAATGTTCAGTGCTTGTAGATTGTCCTGTATAGCATGCTTGAATATGTTAGTAAGTGCTTGATTGCCTCAATAGATTACAAAGTTATAAATTGTTCTGAGTATGTATTTATTTCTTTACATTACATGAGAGCAAGTTGTTATGGTGGCTTCACTTGACTTGATTAAAAGGACGTAGTGAGAGATGCTAAATTCTAAATTTATGAGAAGCGAGTTGAGGGACTTTGCAAAATCTCAAGTATAGGGAGGATAACTGCAATTTCACATAAAATTTTAGAGAATATGATGCTTGAGTACTAGAAATTAGATCGAATGCCTAATAGTAAGGAGAATACTCTTCAATCAATGTCCATACCTTGACATTGAGGAGCAAAGAGAGTTGTCCATGCTTCACGCATAAGATCCTCTCTTAGACTCTTATTGTTGTGGGTATTTGAAGAAAGAACTGAAATTTCTGCATAAGGTGCATCGATAATTCTGTCTTGGAGACAGTGGTTCATCCACTAGGATTCATGATCTAATGCAGTTGGCTTTGACAAAAATCCTATCCTTAGGATACAACAATCTTCCTCCCTTAGTCTACATACAAAGCAAAGGATGAACATGATTCAAGCCTTGAAAGTATAGTCAACATGGAGCAGATGCGAAAGAGGTGATTTGAAGAGGAAATAGATGAGTTATAGATGTGTTGCTATTGTTTGCTTTGGTGAACTATTTTTTATTTGCATTGCTAATGCTCTTGACACTGAGAAGAAGAAGGCAATGGCACTTAGAGATGTGTTGATTTAAAGAGAAACCATTGGACTCAAACTTTAAGCAAGAGTTAAAGAAATAAATGAATAAATGTGAAGGTGAAAACATTTTTCATGAAATGCATTTCCTAAATTTACGTTGACTCTCTCTGACAAGCTCCTAAATTGGATATGCTTTCCTTATTTTTTTCTCCTTGCGCTTTCCTAGGCAACAAGATGTGCAGAAATGGAAGCTCTTGATGTTCTTCTTGAACAGTGGCAGAGGATTGGATTTTTGTCTGCAGAAGTTGCAGAGAAGTATTCAGCATGCTCCCTTTATGTGACCTGAACTATGCATAATGTGTGCAGCAGCATCATCAATCATTGGTACATCTGTTGATCATACTGAATTAAAACTAAACTTTTGTAAAATTTGTTTACTCATAAATTATATATGACTCTTAGCCATTTTTAGGTATGAAGGAAGTGTATTATGACTGCAAATGATAAATGTGGAGGCTGTAGCTCAATACTGTTGTTGCATCAAGCAGCTCCAAGGAATGAATTAGGTCAGTTTCTGAACTTGCTTTTATTGCTGATTTTGTATCTGCTTAGCTCCACTTTGAAATTGTGACATATTACAATTGACAACCAAAGCTTACTGGAGGTTTATGAATCTTATTTTGATTACTGATTGATGTGGTTTCGTAGTACTTCCATTTGTTGTTGCACTTTGAATATTGCAACACATAACCGTGAAAATAAATGGAGGTTTATGGAACTAATTTTCCACCTTTTCTGTCCTTTTCCATGTCTAAATTGTAGAAAGTCGAGTTTTAGGAAGTGTCATGAAGTCAAGTTTATATTATTTCTTTCTTTCCCCTCTCTGTTTCCTTTTTTTAAAAATTCTATGTGACTTGTTAGACATTTCCTTTCTTTTTTTGCCATAAAAATTTACTGTTCTGGGAAGTACTACAAGTTACTGTAACATTGGTTTGTTCTTTCCTCTTCCTTTTCCCACCTGTTTCTTCATCTCTTCTTCCTCGCCTTTTTCCACTGCGGCGAGATTCTTTGATGTCTGTAATGTTATCAAGTTTAAAGTGGGAAATATAGCATCTTCAAAGAAATATGATTTAACTATAAGGAAATTATGCTTTCTGATATGTCATGGGCAGTGTTCTCGATAAAGAAATCTCTTTCCTTGTTTATTAGTTGCAATTGTCTCTTCTTGCATACATGAGGGCATGTGCTTGCTAAATTGGGTGTATGACATGTGTTTCCAGTATGATTTTTCATCTCTCGGACGCTACCATGATATTACATGTCATGTTTCCTGAGATTGTCCAGAAGTCACCAATTTTTTTAACTGCAGATTTTATCAACTTAAAAGTTAAAAACGCATAGGATCCGTTTCATTGTAATTTGAGCAGTACTTAAAGTAGCTAATATAGATTACGGACAATGTCTTTCTGTTGAATTATTAGTTTTGAAAGAAGCTCAAGTACAGGGAAATGGGGGAGGGCTGTGGAGAAGCAAGATTATGAATAAAAAATTTTACGGGGGAAAGTAAGCCATGAAGCTCTGAATTTTAGAGCTAGAAATTGATAGTTATGCTGCTCTTAATAATCTGATTATCAGGAAGAAACAAGAGTATGAGTGAAATTTTAGGGGAAAAGAATAAGCCATGAGAACTCTGACTTTTAGAGCTAGAGATTGATACTTATGCTGCTCTTAAGAATCTGATTAGAAGTCAAAAGTATTGTAGGAAACACGAGCTAGCTCATTGCCTTTCTGAATACAGCATCAAGCAAGAGGACGCATCTTGCAGGTAAATTACAACCTTGCTCAATTTCCACCGTGCAGAGCTCAAAAACTAGCCCTAATTATTGCATAGTTTCATGTTAGACAGAATAAGACTGTTGTTATAACAGTGAGCATTGGTCATACGCAATTTTTGGAAGATGTAGCTGGTTGAAACCCATACTAGCCATTATTAGTGGACAAGTCATTTGCAAATCTTCTCTCAATCAGATTCCAGTGCCAATATCTCTCTGAAGGGAACTTGCCCATCCGTGTTAAAAGCCTTGAAGTATCCCCTGTTTACAGCTACTGTTTGTTCTCCAAGGACATTAGGTTTAAGCCATAGCTCCCCAAACAACTCTTTTAAATCTGATGCAAGAAGTTTGCCAAGGTATAGAGCCTAGTTACTGTCAATTGAAGTAAATGGTACACTTCAGAGACAATTTACTTGCCTGAAAACCTGTTTTCTGGAGTACAGACATTTGTTAAAATTGATATTCTTAGAACCTAAATGTAATTTTCCTAAGTTGACCATTTTCCTTTATCAGTGAACTTGTTTTTGCTTAGATGGTACCTTCTTTTGCGAAGTGCTTTGTCAATTATTCTGCTAAATTATCTCACTTGATATTTGGATATGATTTGCAAATGGAATCTGTCTTGGGGTTCAAGTTGATAAGCTAGGTAAATATGTAGATTATCAGAAATATTGGGTGGCTTTCACAGAAATTTCATCTATGTTTCCCCTTTAAGAGTGCCTGATCTATGAATGTTTCCAACTTTTTCCTTGTTTCTCTCGTAGTAATGGAATTTTGGATTGAAGGATTTCCAATGTTGTGGAGGTATAATAGCATCGGAAGCAATTTCTCTTCTGCGAGATTTTTATGAATGAGGAAACCCTAATGGTATGAATGGTGATCTACCATTTTAACCAGCTGAATTGTCTGTTTGAAATAATGTTATAATACTGCAGTTAGCACCTATTTACATTAGACAACCTAAGGGAAATGATCCTTGATTTTCAATGGACACATAGTTAATGCACTCTTTAAGAGGCTTTCATGAGCATAATAGAGCAATTCTACCTTTTGAGCCAAAGTTAACTTTAACAATCAATGAACTTGAGCATTGTGTTTGCTAGCAACATCTTCCTAAAGAACCCTCCTGGAAAAGCTCTCTTAAAATCTAATGCTAATGTTCTTCCTAGGACTCATCCCCATTCATATTGATTGAGAAGAATTCAGGAAGCCTCATTCTATTTCTACTTTTCAATTAAGTGTCACCCAGCTAGAGAGAACTGTAGCTGGGGCTTTCGGTAATTGCAGATCTTGCTGGACAACTCTCTCTCTCTCTCTCTCCCTCACGTGCACGCACACTGGTCCATATGTAAATGGTTTTTTTCAGTAAATTATGTTGTTGTATCCTTGGTTTGGAGAATTATCTACCCATATCCCAGGTAAATAAAGCTGGCCCAGTGGAATTTTTTGTAATTATAACGGTTAATGAAATTGGAAGCATAGAACTAGTGGGTCATTGGTTGCATAAGAACCCAAGGATAAGTGCACATCTTGAGATGGTGGGTACAATTATCCAGATTGACACTAAGTATAGTTGCTTCAGTGGAGTGGTGTTCAGCCATTCAGAGTTTCAGATACCCAGTCTTTACTTTTGGCCAATTTTCAGATGTCCTGTTTATCAAACGTAGCTTTCCTCCAGACTGGTTATACTTAGCTAGATTACCATTTGAGAAATAGGACATCGTGTTCTTGGTTAAGGAAAAAGATGAAGTTAATAGTTGGTAATCTGTCGGTTAGACTCTTTGGGAGAAGTATTTTCTTCCTTGATCCCTATCATAAATTACTAAACATGTATGGTTCATAGTCAAGCAATTCTCCAATTTGAGCTCTTCAGTTGCAAATAGGCTGATCAAACCATAACCTTTTCATTCGTCTGAGATAATAAGTATGCTTTGGAAACTCATTACATACTGAAAAGATGGCCTTGAAATAATTTGTCTATGCAATGATTAAATGAATTTCATTTTCTTCTCTGTTTCATTGAACACTGTTGTAGCATGTATATCATTTCTCTTTGCCATTTTCCCCTCCTTTTCCATTCTTTTGCTGTTTATGACATTGTGGAATTTATGATTTGTTTAAGTATTATAGATATATGCTGAATGCTAATATATGGATTTCAGCTTCAAAGTCTCTCAAGTCACGGGTTACTCAGGCTTTTCATTAGATCTGCATGGATTGATTCTTTCTGTTGAATCCTCTCATGGCTGTGCATGACTAGGTAAGACCTTTGGATTATGATTCTCTCTTCTCTTAACAACATGGACGTCATGTATGGTATTATGATGCAATTCTACTTATTGAATGATTGTCAGTTGCTTGTGCATAAAACATGTGGGTTGCATGGTATGGCCTTTTAGAAGGGCATTGGATTATGGCCCAATGGCAATGTTTTTTGCTGTGGCAGTAGAATATGATGCTCATGCTAAGAATGAGTGTACCTATAGCTATAGATTTCCTTGTATGATAATAGTCAATCACAATGAGGATGCTTTAAAGTTCTTCAAGATGAAGTTAGATGACATTCTTGCTCTTCATTCCTGATTCTTGGTTTATTCTGATTATATTGTTCATTGTTGTTATTCCTGTTAGTTAATCTCTTTATTTGACTATAACCTAAGTCAAACTTGTAGTTCAAGGTAGTTCCCATTCTTGAGGTGACCTCATTGCAAAATTAATTTTTGACTTAATAGTTTTCTTGACTCTTTGTATTCTACATGTAAAGCGCCAATCTAGAGGTGACATCACTGGTGCTGATTCTAGCATAATAAGATTCTCTCACGTTTGTGTGTGATTTTAGAAATAGCCAATTATTTTATTTCAAGATTCTACAAAATTTAATAATCAGAGGTGCTCTGACAACCCTTTTAAGTGCACAGATTTGTATGAATATTAGTGATGATTCGCATTCTTTTTCATGGTAAGGGGATGGAGTTTTGACATCTTGCATCCTAGAAGTGTCTTCAAAATTTACTGTAATATGACTGACAATGCCTGTGCCATTTACTGCTTTACCAATCACAGAATTTCATCAAGGGACCTGTGGAAGGAAGCATGATACTTGTCCATGTCAGTTTTTGCCAGGATGTTCGTGTATTTACAGAGGGTTGCAGTTGTGATTGGAAGTCCATTTCATGCTTTAACTTGATTATAAGATTGTTAAGATAAGTTACCACATCAACTGTGTAGGCATCACTTTTCTGATGCTAATTTTTGTCATCAATGTATTCTGTAATCTAGCTTATCTTTTTACGACTTTTTTGAACTTTTGAGTTATTTGAGGTGTGCTATCGATGTTTCTGCGCTCCAGAGTTCGGACCAAATCAGGTGTCATCCCTAATGACGATAGAGAGGACAATGATTTGCATATGTTTCATGTAGATTCGCTGGCAAAGAATTGGAATTAGTGGATTTAATGTTCCCGATTATACTAATTATCTTGTAGATACTCGAATTTATAATATTGATGAGTCAATTTAATGTCTTGATGGTCGTTAACTTTGCCTAGCATATTATTGTGAGAAAGTCTCAGTGATTTGAGCAATCACATGGCAACCACAATTGGTTAAGATAGGCACGTGGTGGCTCCAAAAGTGCATGAAAATCTCAAAGTTTTGCTGGGTCAGGGGGCCATTGGCAATTGCTTCTTCCCTATGTGTGCTTTCGTCTTTGTTCAATCCTGAAGTGACCTTTTTTCTTCTGGTAATAAAATGTCGACTTTGGGTTTTTTTTTTTTTTTTTTTTTTAAGCTCATAATGATTATGATATTATCATGTCTAGTGAAACATAGAAAATACCAAACCATTGCCCAAAAGACCATAATTTAAAATGAACCGAGAGATGGTGTTTTTGAACTAAAATAATCTGTTAGAACTTTTTATAGATGTGTGGGTTCTCTTCTATGTTGAATATTAGTTCTACTTTATCAATTTTATGTTGTGATATGATATAGGTCGTGGGAATTATGAAAATTTTGGAATAAATTACCTTTTGATGAAGTAGACAAGCTTCAAATTGGATGTCGATCTCTGTTCATATGTCCAAATTGGCTTCATAATTGTATTGCCCGCAGCAATGTTGGTCATTTTGCAACTTTATTTCGTACCAATAATTCCTCATAATTGTATGGAGTGTTAATGGTAGAAATTCCTCATAATTGGACCCTCATTAGGCTACTTAGATGCATATTCTTGATTCTATATCCAATCTTAATGAATGGTTTAATTGAGTGCAATTTTAAGTTATTATGCAATTACATGAGAAGGCATTTGATTGGCTATAGAGTTATTCACAAGCTTTTCGGTTATTGGTCTATCTCTCAATAAATTAGAGATTTTATTTTGAACAATGGAATTTTATCAGGATTTTCAATGATTGGCATTTAGTAAAATCATAATAAAGTTTAATTGCACTCCAAAAGTGTCGAATTTGCTGTGTTTGAATGCCGGAAGTTTATTTTCTGTAATGTAGGAAGTGTTTTCTGTAATGCAGAAATTGAAGGTTATTGGACTTTATTTAGTATTTTCTGTAATATAGGAAGTTTCATATTGTACTATGAGCAATTGTTTGACAAAGTCACTTACTTGTGGTGTCATGTAAAATTTCTCATGTCATTTGAGCAATTCTTATTTGGAGATTTCACGTAATTTAATGTGTGCTTGAGCACCAAAGTGCTTCACATATTGAGGTTTGTGGAATTGCTCATTTAACTATGGACTATCCTTTACATCCCAGTTTCAAGAATATTTACACAATGTGATATGGGTATTTGACCATCAAAGTGGTTCACAGAATGAGACTTGTGGAGCACTCACAAAGTTCATTTTTTATTTTTTTTATGGGAATTTATTATCATATGATATACAATCACATTCCCAAGAGCATTATTATATGTTGTACGCTGATGATTTGGGTATGATTATGAGCGATTGGTTGCCAAAGTCTAGGAGGCTTGTTTGTCCAAAGGAAATAAGCTTTCTTGGACCAATATTGTCTCATGATTAACTTCATTGAGAGGCTCCAAATAATGAGTTACTTACTCTATCAAAAAGGGAAATTTATCATAATCACAAGGATAGTCATTCATATGAAATATTGATCTTATCAGTAGTGCACACTTTTTTTGGTTGGAATAGTGCATGCTTGACATGTTGGATATTTTTGCAGTGTAAGATGTGCCGTTTTGATTGGTAAAAGAGAATTTCTAGTTGTCGGTTGCATTATCCACCTAAAGATAACTTTGTAAAAGAATACACCAAAACTCTAAAAGTTTTGTTCAATTGTCTCCATTGTAATGTTAAATGGAATTGTGAGTTCTTGGGTAGTTTTGATGATGTGAGACGGAAGTTTATAAACTTAGTGATACATATTTTATATCTCCTTTCTAAGATGCTAAGACTTGTAAAGCATGGATTCATTTTATGATTTGTGCATGTACTTGAGGCACAAATTAAGGTTGATTGACAATTGATTAAAATCAAAATGATTGCAATTTCACAAGTGTTAGACTCAAAATAATTTGAGATTTTGATGCTCTCAATATTTGATGTCAAGATTTGATGACAATATTGTGTTTTCGATTAGAGAGTTGAATGCCTTTAAGGATCTTTGGAACTTAGGTAATTGATTCATATCAATTAGTGTTAAGTGGTGTTAGTAGGAGTGCTACTTTTGCAACATCTTTTATAAAAGAATTATAAGAGGGCCTAGATCCACAAAGGATGTATAAGCTTGAACTTTTATCTAGTATTGAAAAATGGTTTTTAAAGTGTCAATTCAGGAGTATTAACACCTGAATTTTTGCCAACTAGTAAAAAATGCATTTTTATAAAAAGGAAAATGAAAAATGAAAACCAGAAAGAAGAGAGAATGGGAGACAAAAGATAAAGCTCCAGCCCATCCTTTAAGTTCAGCCCTATGCAGCCCGGTCCGACCACAAGCGCAGCCCAGGCCTTTTAGCTTAATTCGCATCAGCACATCGCTCCACCCAATCGAAACACCGGCATGCCTCCGACGCCGTCGATGGCTCCTCCGTTTCGTTTTTCCCTCTCCAGCAATCACCGCTACCACCGCCTGACGATATTAATATCGATCCGACTATGCTGGCCTCACAATCCTTCAAGCACCGAGCTCCAGCCGCCTCCCTCCTCCTCTTGCATCATATGTCCCTCTCCAGCGTTGCTTCGGGCTTCGGCCTCAAGATTGCGTGTCGACGTGGCATTTGGCGATGGCTTGAAGCGGGTCGTTCCTACTTTTCCCTCGCTGTTTTTTGAGTTCCAAATGATACGTGGACCAGTACCACCGGATGAGATCATACTCATGGGATTGCTTTGTTCCTGTAGTCATTCTGGGATGTTATAGAAGGGGAGATGCTTGTTCAGATACTTTAGTAAGAACACTTCCATTGAATTGAAGCACCAGTGTTATGCATGCATGGTGGATGTGCTAGGACGATGTGGGAAGCTAGAGGTAGCTGAGGATCTTGTGAGGAACATGCCCCTTAAAGCTAACTCCATAGTGTGGCCTGCTTTGCTTAGTTCTCGCAAGATGCATTCTAACCTAGATATGGCAGAACGAGTTGCTAATTTTATTCTGGACTTAGAACCACTTTGAAGTGCTGCTAATGTTTTGCTATCCAACTTCTATGCTTCTGCTAATAGAGGGGAGTGATATCTCGAGATTATGAGTGACTATGAGGGATGAAGGGATTGTGAAGCAACCAGGTATAAGTTGGATTACTATAAAGGGGCAAAAGCATTTATTTCTCTTTGAGGGCTAAATCTCACCCTTTGAGTGAGAACATATATTGGAAGCTGCATTGGTTGAAAATGAAGTTGAAGGCATTGGGTTATGTATGTTCCAGATAAGAGGTTCTCTCTCCATGACATGGAAGACGAACAGAAGGAAGAGTCATTATTTTACCATAGTGAAAGGCTTGCTGTTACATTTGCATTGATTAGTATTGTTGAGGGTGGTGGGCTAACTGTAATGAAGAATCTTCACATTTGGGGAGATTGTCATTCTACAATTAAACTTATTGCAAATATTGTTGATCGTGAGATTGTTGTGAGAGATTCTAGTCGCTTTTGTCACTTTAGGAGTGGTGTATGTTCTTGTGTGGATTATCGGTAGTAAGGGCATGAGGTTATTTCTCCTGTCACAAACATGAAAGCATCCTAAAATTGCTCATTGTATTAGGCATTGAGCAGAGTGGAGCAGCTACATTGGCCCTATTTAATATGGGGTTACTTTTATTGATTGGTTCAGTCTAGTAGGCTAAGGGCATTCGAGTATTTCTCAATTGTATGAGTTGGGCAGGTGGAAAGTTGGGACACTTGGGAGGAACTCTTGCTTTGGATGGCATTGCCATCCATGGGCTCCATGCAAGCATTTATGTTGTGTAGTGAATTTCACTTTGCTTATGGGCATTGACTTGGAAAAAAAGAAAAACAAACAAACAAACAAACTATTCATAGGTTAAATATCCCTTCTGCAGAATTTAATCAAGTGAGAAAACCCAGAGCCTTGGAAATAGCTAATCTCTCTCTTTCTCTAGCAGAGAGACAGAGAAAGAGAGAGATTGTGGCATTCAGGGAGAAGGAAGTTCCGCTCAGTGAAAGAAAAGTAATGTACCCAAGCAAAAGAAAGGTTACCCGCCTAGCCTCCTCATTGCTGATTATGAATTGAAAGTTGGTCCTTTTCTAGAAAGTCTTATCAACTCTTCTCCTCGACCCCTCTATTAGCATTCTCACGGCCTCTCTTTGTTTTTTCATTAGGTCTATGAGAAATAACAAAAGCTTCTTCATCTTTGGATGAAATTCAACTTCACCTCATGTTCTTTCACAGTGTTACTGGAGCTCTTCAACAAATCAACAGTACCAAGTGAGGTTAGTTTACTTGTAGTGCCAAAATTAGTACTCTCAGGTTCTGTCTTGTTCAAGTTGAACAGGTGCCAATGATAGAATCTAGTAGTCATAAAAGCACAATAAAATCTCAATGGACTAGCACATTTGACTCAATTATCACTGCTTGCTTATGTATTGCACGAGAAGTGGAAACTATTTCTTTTGATTGGGATTAATCAACTCTCGTTTTGCAGTTTTCATTATCCTAAAAGGTCTATCTCCCTAAGATTCTTTTACATTTCCTGTTGATGAATTTGTGTTGTGTGGGGTTGAAGTCCATAATTTTCGTGCTATCTATTTTCTTTATTGCTTGAGTCTCCCTCACCACAATGGAGAACCAGTCTTGTTCATGTTGAAATTAATTTCACAATACCTCTGCCTGTAATATACTAGCACTACCTTGTGGGATTCCTTTTTTTTGAAGCATTAAAGTTGGAATTGAGAGTGCATTTCAATTCATAGACCTAATCACACATGAACTTCGTTTGGTTGCTGTAGGTTTCAGTTTGTGCATGGGAATATTAACACTTTACCCAAAGTAAAGTTGCATTTGGCATTAAATTTGAAGCTGTGATGTGTTAAGAGAAAAGGTTATGGTTTTTTGTTGGATTATTCTGTTCTTTTGCCACCTTGAACTTGCACATTGTGTCAAAAGAGAGTGAACAATTTTTTTCCAAAATGTCTGCATGAACTGGTTAGAACTTTTTTCTACTGTTTTACTAGTTACCTGAAATGCTACTCGGAAACACTCCTTGGTCCTTGAGTCACTTTTCATCTTGCTGCTTTGAGTACATAGCATTACTTAATTCTGGTCTTATTCAAAGAAGTAGTTTCTTTCTAGGATACAGGTATAAAAAGCTTTGAAGAACTCTGTTTTGACATCTGGTTAGGAATGGTGCAATGCTTTGACTACTAGAAATGTACTGTTGTCATCTGAAGGGTAAAACAGAGTTCTCTTATTAATTTACATGTGAATATGGAGAACGCTAGGGTTGCGTCACATTGTGATCTGATTTGCAATTAAGCTTTCTTAGTATTCATTACTTCCTAAATTGTATAGATGTTTATAAGCTAACATGTAGGTATGGCTTCATGGTATCTTTCTTCACTCCACGTGACCCATAAATTACAATGATAACCCCTTCAATGAAGAAGTCTTCACAAAATATTCAAAAGAATTATCTTCTGTCGTTTGCAGAGTGGAAATGATAAAAGGGGTTTCACTGGAGAGCGATTTGGCTAAACTCATGGCCTTTCCTCTGCAAGAAATAGGAAGAGAAGCATGTTAGTTCACAGCATTTTGAAGTACACGTAGAAGATTTTCACTAGGAGATGCAACAACCATGCCTCTGCCTTTGGTTGATGTTTCTCTGATATATGTTTTTACTGTTAAGTTTATTTATTGTTCCACTAATTTATGAAGGTAGATCTTTGTTGACTGTAATTCTGCGTATATACTTTACGTAATTTGCTATATGTCCAAATCACAGTGGCAGTCACCCTTTAGCAATGAGGCATGGGCAAATGCTGCTTGAGAGTTTCGCTTAATATCTCCCATGAGAGTTCTTTGACCAGACACGAGCAACCACTTCCGTTTGGGAAAGTTACAAGTCAAAGAATGACTTAAAATTGGTGTGAGAGGTTGATGTTTTTTAGTTGCTTGCAGCATCGGGAGGAGCTGGCTTTGGCAGAGAGAACGCAGGATCTTTGTTGCACAGGGAAAACAAGAATAGTAATCTTCAACTCTTCACTGTTTTCTACTAGCTTTTGGTTTCCTTAAATATGCAGTATAATTTTTGAGAAATTAATAGGACTAATTGAAATTATAAAGTAGATATAACAATTTAGAAGAAAATAAAATTTCAGTATTTCACTATATTGACTTGCTTATTCAGTATAAACAATGCACATTGATAAATAGGAGTGCCCACTCAAAAATGGATTAGAAAAATGTTTTTTAATTTTAAAATATTATTTATTATTTTCCTTTCATCTTCATGATCTTCTTCCAAACTCAGCCGTCATCCAAACTGGCACAGTGCCATTGCTGCCGCTCGTTAACACCATGAGGCCATGACGTGCCATTGTTATCTGCTGTGCTAGAGCTTGTGATTATCTCTTTCACTATCCCTGACCTTCGTTTGAGTTTGTCACCTTGAGTCCGATATCTCTGCCTCAGCTAGTCCCAGAGAGAGATGGCAATGGAGGTGGTGGTCGCCTGGGTGGTTGATGGTGGTGGAAATGTAATACGTTCTTGGTTGGGGGCGGTGGTCACGTTGGCTTGTGGCTGTCAAAGGTGGAGTGGGGTATTGCTTGTGGTTGCATTTGCATTTGCAGTTGTGGTAGACAGTGTTGGTAATAGTGGTGGGCAAAGAGGGGAGGCCCGATTCCACGTTGGTTAAATTGCCACTTGATAATAATTTTCCATGCAAGCCCCACATCAACACTAAAGTGATTTTTGGGGCCGAGGCCTCAAAAGTTCCCCATAGTTGGGCCCCATTATTGGATTTGGCCTCCAAGGCTGGATCGGAAAATGAGAATTGGGCCAAGGCCAGCCCATTAGAGTCCATGGGCCTAAATCGGCCCAAGCTCAAAACGTTGCATGATCTGCTACCAAGCTGGCTGAGCCTAGGCACAATCCTGTTTCTGGCCCAAGTGGGCTGGGTCGCGCCTTGCTAACACCACATCCTCTGAAGCGTGCGTGCTATATTCCAAGAGAAAAGACTCTCTACTGGGGATAAAAGGAAGAACCCTTAACCCTCGACAGACAACATCCAACATTTAAAACCACTCAATTGAAGAAACTCAGCACTGTATCCATCCTGATATCCAACAAAAGATCAACTCTATTTTATCAGGATTCAATTTCAATATTGAGAATTGCTCTAAGGCAAAATAATATAAAGATTCATTATAAAAAAATGACATCATCTCATTATCTAGAAAAATAATACATGTTTAAATGTATACCCAAATAAGATATGTAAATTTCTAATGAATTTATTATAATCTCAAGAATTCACCATTCGGTATATTTTTTTTTTATAAAAATATCAAATTGAAGTCCTTGAAGAAGCTTTTGAAGAAGCTTTCCAGGCCACTATTGAACTAAGAGAGAGAGAGTGAGTAGTAGCGATACAAGCTTTACTCCACATGACAAATTGCAACCGTCAAATTTGTGCTCCTCAAAACAGCAAGCAAAAAAATCTCAATTTATTGAATTAAATGCCTTCGTTACATCGGCCTTGATCGTGTGACAGTTTTAAAAGTTCAGAAACCTCCTCCCAAGTCTCAATCTTTCCGAATTCTCGGATGCTCCTGCACACATTCATTCCCTTCTTCATGCCATGGTTCATCCGAAACCTCTACCCAACTCTCCAAGCGCTTCTTTAAACGCGCGAGTCATGCAACTCGTGACAATCCCGCAGTTTCTGCACACCTTAAGGACGTAAAGCCAGATGAAACTCGGGAGGTTTTGGACATCTTTCAATGCCTAGATGTGCGTTCGTTCACGAAGATGATCATGGGTCGCGTGCAAACTGGCCGCCTTGATGACGCCCTGAAACTGTTCTGCGAAAAGCCCGTGAGAGACGCAATTTGTTGGAACACAATGATCGAAGGCTGCTTGGACTGCGGGGACTTGATCACAGCGGAAGAGCTTTTCAGTGTTGTTTTGTGGATGGCGATGATGGATGGGCTCTTTCGATTTGGACAGGTTGAGCTAGCAGAGAGATTTTTCAATCAGATGCCCATAAGAGATCTCGCTGCGTGGAATGCAATGTTTCATGGGTATTGTGAGAATGCGAGGGTGGACGATGCTGTCAAATTGTTTGAGCAAATGCCATCTCGAAATGTGATTTCATGGACTTCAATTATTGGCGGGCTTGACCAAAGCGGTAAGAGTGAAGAGGCTTTAATTGTTTTTGAGAGAATGTTCAAGTCTGGTGGTGTACCCGATCCGAATACTTTGACGTGTGCATTAAGTGCCTATGCAAATGCATTGTCTTTTCCTCTTGGTGTGCAGATTCATGCTCACGTTTTCAAGTCAGGATTTTGCCTTAGCGTATTTGTATGTGCTTCTCTTACCACGTTCTACGCTAACTGCAAGCAAATTTAGAAAGCAACCCAAGTCATCAATGAAGCAGTGTATAGGAATGTGGTCATGTGTACGGCTCTTCTAACTGGTTATAACTTGAATGATAGGCATGAAGATGGCTTGAAGGTGTTCAGTGACATTATGAGAACAAGTGTTCTTCCTAATCAATCTTCTTTTGTAAGTGCCTTTAAAGTCTTGCTGTAGCTTAGAGTCTCTAGATCGAGGTAAGGAAATGCGTCAGCTGTAAAGCTGCAATTGGGAAGTGATGTATTTGTTGGCAATTCTCTTGTAGTCATGTATAATAAGTGTGGAGCCATTGATGATGTTGTTGTAGTGTTCAAAAGACTCAGGGAGAAGAACATCATCACCTGGAATGCCACTATTTGCAGGTGTGCACAACATGCCACTATTTAAGGAGTGCCCACTCGATCAAAATGGATGATTAGACATATATTTTTTAATTTTCAAATTTTTTTTCCCTTTTATCTTCATCATCTTCTTCCATGCTTAGCCATCATCCGAATTGGTAAAGTGCCATTGACGCCACTTGTTAACGCTACGAGGTCATGACATGCCGTTGCCATCTGCCGTGCTAGAGCTTGTGATTATCTTTCTCACTATCCCCAACCTTCACAGGGAGATGGCAATGGAGGTGCTGGTCGGCTGGGCGGTTGATGGTGGTGGAGATGCAATACGTTCTTGGCTGGGGGCGGTGGTCCCGTTGGCTCATGGATGTCAAAGGTGGAGTGTGATAGTGCTTGTGGTTGCAGTTGTGGTGGACAGTGTTGGCAATAGTGGTGGGCAGAGAGGGAGAGGCCCATTCCACATTGGTTAAATTACTACTCGATAATAATTTTCCATGTAAGCCCCACATCAACATAATTTATGGTTGTTTAACGGTTGTAAGTGGTGCATCAACAATTTCTGTCAAGTACTGAACGGAAGCTGACATTGAGCATAACTAGGAAAGTTAAGATATTCAATTGGAAAAAAGAAGAAGGAAAAATGAATTAAATACTTAATCGGAAAACTGACAAAGTTCAGTCATACTACGTTGGGAAAGGTCCTTCCACAAGGGCCTCTATTCCCTCATCCGCAGGTGGCAAGGACTTAATATTAGATTTTTAACACTTACATACACATGTAAACCCAATTGATCTCACATGTTGAATCTCATGCACTCACGTGATTGAACGGGTGATATGCTCTTGGTTCATGTGCATCAAGAGCAAGCAAATATTGCTCTTACTAAATAGATATACAAAGTGATGAGGCAAAGTTTTATTAGGCATTGAATGTGACCTGCTTTTTCGACAACCTAATCACAATATACTTCATTACTTGATGTTGATTGAGTCATCCGTATATGACACAGCTGGCAAACAGCAGCCGGCATTCGAGGTGAATAATTTTTTATAATTAATATTTTCCGAATTTTTATTAATATTTTCCTTTTTTCTTATTTTTTTCTTTCTTTTTTTCTTTCCCTTTTTTCTCTTTTTTTTTTTCTCTTTTCCCTTTCGCCAGCCATTTGAGGCTTGTAGCCAACATCAAGGGGAGCCGCCCTTGCCTACGTGAGGGCAGCCCTCACCAGAGGAGAGAGAGGTGTCCCTCACTTTAGGTCAACAAAGGGAAAAAGGAGAAAAGAAAAGAGAGAGAGAGAGAGAGAGAGAGAGAGAGAGAGAGAGAGAGAGAGAAAGAAGAGAAAAAAAAAAATTAAAAAGTAAGAAGGAAAAGAGAAGAAAAAAAGGAAATAATTAATCAAAGAATTTGAAAAAATATTATAATATTATTAACAAATTGTTTACATCAGCGCTAACCATGCTACGTAGGACAATCGGGTCAATGTAAGTGATTTCCTATCAACATTGGTTAAATGGACTCAATTGGTAACATGTGAAAAGATTTATGATATTCTGGACAATTTTTACTCAAAATAAGTATAGGTAAAAATAGGGATAATATTTTATGTACAAGTATAAAATCCTACATAAATTTTTGACATTTTCTAGGCGTCTAGAACGTAACTTAACAAGCATATTAACAGCCATTATCAAATGATAGTTTATCACATTAGTTACCATCCATGACTAATTGACTCTACCTGCAAATAGTGTATGTAGAAATAAATCCATTCTCTTAGGCAAGAATGAGGCTAACGTACTTGGTTATCTTCTCACTTGCAGCAAAATTATACCAGTAACAGGTGAATGGGGTGCTGATACAATGGCTGAATAAGCCATTTTTTTTCCTACAAGTCCAAAATGCCTTAGGAATAAGCTCAATTCTAATATAAAAAGTATCTTAATTCCTTTCTTTATCTATCTTTTAAATCATTCATGTAAACTAATTGAATACAAAACTAAAGTAGCTATGCACTTATGGAATAGCGCCTTATTAATTTTATCTCCATTTCCACGTTCATAATATTTCTGCCCCTCTCTCTCTCCCCCCCCTCTCTCTCTCTCTCTCTCTCTCTCTCTCTCTCTCTCTCTCTACACTTTGGAATCATTCAAGGTGTTGAAGCAGATGGAGCAAGAAATCTTTGATCAATTCACAAAGCTAAAATTGTCATGTCAATCGAATCAATAGATTTGAGTACTCTCTAGAGCATCAAAGCTCCAAAAAAGTAGATCCCAAAGTCGGCACTCTCAAATAAGCAATTGAAGCAATGGAGTGCAAAAGGAGAGAAAGAAATTGATGACGATGCAAAGAAAAAAAACTTAAATTTTAGGATGGAGAGTGATTTGGAGTAAAGAAAAGGATCTGTATTCAATGCAATGTCAAAAGTGTTGAGGGAGAAAGAGGCCAAAGTTGAAGCCGATTTGTATTCGAAGCTCTCTACGCTCTTCCATTTCATGTCTGAGATTGAGTTAAAAGAAATATGAAGAGGTCAATAATTCTCTAAAATCTCCATTGACCAAGTGAATACCGATTCAAATGCTACCACGGTGGATTGATGAATGTCGCGACCCACCTGATGTTGTGTGGAAGATGGGATTAGAGGTAATGCTCAAAAGGTGGACCGACAATCCTTAATTAAAAACAGAATCTCCCAAGTCCTTACTTTGTGAAACGAGAGTTGTCACTAGCCTATTATGATTGGTTAGAAACCAAGTGAGACATGGGAGATTACCTCATTTCCAACGTAATTGGAAATTTTTTAAGATTGGGGACTTGATTACACTAATAGTTTTTATTAGTGCCTTTTTGGTACTTCTAATTTAATTGGATTGCTTATCTAAGTGATCAAGCAGTCTTTGTTGCCAATTATGAGTTCTAAAGGTCATTCTACTCATTAAGTGTTTATGCAACAATGTTTAAGGATTTATTATGGTCCTAAAGCTTATCCTAACCGTTCTAAAAGATAAAATAATATTCCATGTAATGAAAGTGCGAGAATTAAACACAAAATTATTAAAATGCTAAAAGTAAAGTACAATAAAGAAAGCATGATAATTGTCAATCAAATAATATACAAGGTTTTGTTCTAAGTCCCAAGGCATGATCCTCCATGAGCTTGACTCGATACTAAATCAAGCAAAGAATGTACAAGGCTTTGTTCTTAAGCCTCAGAACATGATTCCCCATGAGCTTGAGGCAAAGAAATTGAGTTCGGTTTGGGATTTAGATAATGACATGTGATTATTACCCATCCATCTCGTAATTAACTAAGGATTAAAAATTAATGCAAAGTGATTGCTGATGCCCAATTGCAAATTCCTCAAGCGGTGGGCTTAGTCACTAAGCACCTAATTAAAGTCTGATCCCTATCCTTAAACTATCCACCAAAGGTGTCATGTATCGATAATCAAAATTAAAGGCAATTAGTTACCAATTCAATAACAAACAAAATCAAATAGACTATTACCCTTTCTACCAAAAAAAAAAAAAGCCAAAATCAAATAGACATGTATTGAGGCTAATTAACCTTAGAAATCACAAGATGAATTAGTTGAAACTTCTCTATTTTTATTTGATTCTGACCATCTAAGTTTTGATCCAAATGAAGGCCTTGACGAATTCCAAATCAAGCGATTCCAACTCTTAATTCCAGCTCAAATGTCCTCTTTAACTTTTATTCATGTCACTTGTCCTAATTATGGCCCAGATAACATAGAAAATTTGATTAAGCTCCATTACTGTAGATTTTACCCTGTTCTCATTGGTTTCTATTAAAATCCCGAAAGAAAATACTAGAGGACAATCAAATGGCGCCCAAGTTGACAAGCAGCTAACTTAATATGCGTTTTACTATTTTTATGTTTTGAACTTTTGTATATTAGTCCTCCAACTATGTGTGGTTATGCAATTTACCCTGATGACTTAATCTGTATTAGTTTTGTAAGCCAAATTTGACTTTGGTCTTCTTTAATTAAATTGAGCAACTCATCCTAGTGAAATTTTTAAAATTTTGGGTTTTTGCAGTTTAACATCACTCAAACAACTTTCGTGTTTATGAGCTTTTGTAAAGTAGTCCTCCATATTTATTATTTGCAAAGCAAAATTAGTCGACGTGGAGATAAAATTTTCAAATCTAGCTCCAAATTACTTTAAATCTTAACAATCTTCAAATTTTATGAACGTTATACCAAATTAAATTTATGAATCTCAGCTACAATTCGTTAGAAGACAAATATTCCTTATTCAAATTTTATTTTATTTTTTGTAAAAATCATTGAACATCGAAAGGTCAGAACAACTTTGAATTTTCCATAAAACATTCATAATTTTAGCACATTCAACGCATGATCCTATGTATACATCTAAACCTAGAACACCTTCAACCAAGTTCATTCAACACATTCAAACATTCAATTATCATCAAACATCATCATAAACCAATTGGAGCATAACTCCTACAAAATCATCATGGAATCCATTTAACATGTTCTCAAATCATGATTCACGCAACATCATCTTAGAACTAATCGGCCTTCAAATGAACATCAAATCAACCCACTAAGTGTTTGGCCACCTCATTACAGCAAAGAATTCAATATATAAATCATGCCATTAAGCTAGGTTTAAAGCTAATATTCAAGGATTATTATCTAAACATGCAAAATCTAGTTTAATTGACATGAAATTAACTAAAGTTAACTTTGACAGTCATCTAGGATACTCCTGCCAGCAAGGAATTCGATTTCTAAAGTCACCTAAACTTGCAATTGATATATGATTTTATCAAACAATCAAAAATCTATAGGCATCCTATTCTAATGATACCAAATTCCATTGTCTCATAACTTAAGATTAATCATAGATTGAATATATCACTCTAATTTTAGACTATGATCAACCTAAGTATCCTAGGATAGTCATTCCAAATTGTTACGAGAACTATAGCTCCTGCCTTTGTTAGGATCATCGAATGACGGCAAAGTAAATAAAGCGAATTGAGGTGTTCCCTGACTAAAATGGAAGGTGCCTACCACAACTCGGCCACGGACAGACCAAGGAACATGGTCTCATGAAGAGGCCGGCATGTCAATGTCAGAATTGATCCGGTGATGGTGAAGAACCGGCAAGAGAGAGGAACAATTACAGGAGAGAGAGAGAGAGAGAGAGAGAGAGAGAGCTTTTCTTTTCAAATTTTTGTGAGGATGAAATTATGAGAGAGGGGTGGTAGGCCAATGCTAAGGAAGAGGGAAAAAATTCAAATAAGCCTCTAATCTTAACCCTTGATGTAAATTTCAGTCTTATGGTCACTCAATTCTTAATGAGGTAGAAATGATATGATTGGCTCTTTAGGTCACTTGGATCAAGGATAGGTGACATGGCACATCTTAAGGTCTTGATTATAAGGGAAATGAATGGCTAAGATTAGCCTTTCTTAAGGATTGATGGTGTGGAATTTAATTTTGGTTATGGAGATAATGGCATTTTGTAAACAAAGGGAGAGAGGGCTAGTCATGGGGTCTTGTGAGCAAACTGGGATGACTATTTGGTTGACTTGGGTCAAAATTGGCTAAACCAAGTTGACTTGGTTGACCCGAGACCTCTCAATTGTTCTATTTCTCTCTTCAAATCATGACATGAGCTGGGCTATCTTGCTTTGTTTGGCCCATTAGGCATGTCAAGCCGAAATGGGCAAGAATTTTTAGCCCATTAGTCCTAACCACGTTGGCCCCGGCCTGGTCGACTTATTGTTCTTGATTCATCATTTTATGATTGACTTCTTCAAATTTTTTTTCAAATGTTGCATAAATTGATATGAAATTGAATTAATTTGGCCCTAATGGAGTTTATAATGTACTCAGATTCCTCCTTGACTTTATTGTGAAAGGTCAACTATAGCCCTAAACTCATGTTTGAATGTTGACCATCCTCTCCATGTCAAGAATCATCGAAATTAGGGTTGAAATCTAGAATTATCACAGTCCCCTAAATCAAATGTCTAAAAAAATCAAATGAATGAATTTTGGAACTTTTAATTGAGGGTCAAAGTCTTTGGTTTGACTAAAAGTTAACCTAAAAGTCAACAATTGATTCATTGATTCATTGAAAAAATGGTACGTAAATACAAATAGCATGGAATGCTCTTAATTTCTTACTCTAATGACACATAAATGATTCTTTTTTGTCAAGAAATGAACCTACTGCCATTAGGAATCTCAAGTCTAAAGTTTTAATTCTATTGGACCTGTAGGAAAAAATTTAGGTGTCAACACTGAATATCCAAAATGAAAGAGGAGTTGCCAATCTCATATATGATGAGTGAGTTGTTTGATTGATTTCTCAAGGGGATTCGAAGAATAATATTTTTCATGAATCATATGATGTTGCAGATCGACCGGTGGTGTCAAGGAGGTGATCTTGAGGTCTTTGGATGATAGGGTAAAGCAATGGGTGATGCTATAGATTGAGATGATAATCAAGATTCAAGATAACTTGATTTATACAATGCCTTTCAAATATGGTTTTTGGAGGGGGGAGAGAATTGTGATTGTAGAGGACCTTGCTCCAAGGTTCACACACGATTCTTTCAGCAAGAATATTGAAGAGAATCTATACGATGGCTTCCATATATGGTTTGAGGGGGGTGGGACCAATGATCGTTGAGGAACTTGTCCTAAGGTTCTCACACAATTCTTTTAGCAAGAGAGGATAATAAGGATTGCATGGTAATACCAGTCATCCGGGATTGGTGATGGAGAGGACACCTTGTCTAGTGGTACACACGTAATTCTTTAAGCTAGAGAGGGCAAGCATTGCCCATGAGTACTGCTGATTATCTAGATGAATGAGGTAAATAAGCCATGAGAGTAGTTTTGAGCCATGTTCAGGGGGGCTTGAGTGCAAGGTGGTAGGTGAGAGTTTGATACATCGCTATCAAAGAGATTAAATCTATAGTTCTTCTTTGACCAAAAAAAAGAAAAAAGATATAGTTCTTCAGTTGTGAAATTAACTAACAAATAAATGGTTTAGGGTATTTATAGGGATTTAAAAAAAAAAATTCCTAAACCTATTGCATTTGTACTAATTTAGTTCTAAAATTTTTAATTTAGTCAATTTAGTCATAAACATTTTGACAATTTTTCAATGTAGTCCATCTAGTTAATTTTGGTCGGAAATCACCAACATAGAGCTAGTGGTCTTACATGGTATCACCAATGCTAACATAGATAATTTTTGTAATTTTTAATTTTTTTAAAATTTAAAATTATTTGTTTATTTTTCTTTTCTTTTCTTTGTTGCGGCTAGCCACTAAGTGAGGACCTACAATCGCTAGTCTCGGCAAGGATCACCTCACCTAGACCCTTGTTGGCTACGAGTGAGGCGACCCTCTCCCAAATTTGATGAGGGCCAACCTCGACTATGGCCAGTGAGGGTAGCCCTCTCGTGGCCCTAGAGGGTGGCCTCACTTGGGCGAGGTCGTCCTTTGCCTATGGCCGGCGAGGGTGGCCCTCGCCAGATAGGCCGAGGGCAAGCCCTCTTCGGGTATCGCTGGTGACTGGCCATCACTTGAGATTGGCTACCAGCAAAAAGGAAAGAAAAATACAAAAAAAAAAAAGGAAAAAAGAATGAAAATAAGGAAAAGGAAAAGGAAAAAAAATTAGAAAATAAAATTGTTCACACAACGCCAATGCGCCTCATAGGACAGTTGGTGTTAACTAAATGTTACGTTAGTGTTTTCCGATCGTAATGACTAATTTGACAAATCATCAAAAGGTTTATGATTAAATTCGTACAATTGAAAGGTTTATAATTGAATTGGTATAAATATAATAGGTATAGGACTTTTTTTGGTAATTTTCCCATATTTATAGTGAAATATGAGAAATTTTGTATTCAACAAAATGGTTTATTAAAATCGATAGATGGTGTGTCGTCACGTGTTAGGAGAAAACAAGTTAGAGGTAGGTGGCCTATATCATAATGGCATAAAGCCGAGGTCAAGCACAACAATAAGAAACTGTTAGGGGTTGACTAGGTCCAGCCGTCCTTAATGTGCCCCGCTCAAGGTGTGTACTTAGTCAAAACTCTTTCCATCATCTAAAAGAAATTAAGTTACCTCTGCCCCAAATTTAGGGTTGAGACACTGCCTTCTGCTTAAAGTTTAAACCGTCACTTTATTTATTTAGTTTTTTTTGTTGCCACTTTGCTCTTCTTCAAACTTACCTTTGAAATTGGGACTGACTACATTTTTCTTTAAGATATTTTTATCTGTTTTCAAATGGGTTTACGTTTGGTCATTACACTAAAAATAACTATCGTATTAGTAACTATTGTCGCCGTGACAATAGCGTGGGCCCAAAAAAAAATTGAATTGCACAAATAGTAAGTACTATATTTTTTTAAAATCCGAATGCATTTGTAATCTAAATTATTAATCAAAAGAATCACGACAATCTAGTGAAGGTAAATTAGAAAAAAAAATTATTCTCGCATAAAACCTTTCACAAAGGCTTTGTAACAAACCTAGAAACTGTCTTATGGTTGGTTGTTCACATTTTTCATCACTGTCTCGAAACGTCCTTTCACTAACAAGAAAAAGCCGGAAGCTTTTTTCCCTCCACTTTAGGAAAATTTCATAGGCTTAAAGTCGTCACCGTTGAAAAAGCTGGAAGGCAATTTTCATAGGCTTGACTTAAAGTGGTTGCCGTTCTTTCGGTGCTAAAAGAGAAAAGAAGATGCGTGTCTCATGGTGAAGAAAAAGAATTGCTCAGTGTGCAGCGGGACTGACCGAGCCTACATTTTTCTAACATTAGTGTTCTCTGTCACCGACGCAATCTCTTTGAAAGAAAAATACGAACACTCAAAACATTTGAACATGACTTAAATTTGTCGACAAGAAACTCGAGATTGAGAATTTCTAATGAGAATTTATGATCTTCCACGGATTAACTTCATTTTTTGCGGTACCCAGCTGTACGAATTCCTCTTCCACCTATGAAATGAGATCATGGGAATCACAATTGATTCTTAGCCCAGAAGATCATCTATTACGATCGAGGGATTAGGAACACGGCTAAACATCCAACCTGCTTGCACCACTATGATCATCCCCCTAATTTAAAAAAATTGTTAAAGAATCTGGTTTACCAAGGATGATTGGCTCATGCACAATACAGAAGGTGGGACTCATGCCAGATCCATCCTCTCAACGCGTGAGATTTAGCATATTGAGAGTAGACAAAGTTTTATTATTACCATCAAATTCTTGAAATGATTTATCTCAGGCATTAGGAAGTAGTGATACGATTATCTATCTAGAAAAATTATGAAGCGAACATAGTGCATAAACTAAATTGAATTTGAACATTAAAATTAGTAGACTCCATATGAATCTCTTCAACTTTTACTATTCAGATTTAGTTTAATATATATATTGTTCATTTACTAATTTCTTACCTATTAGACCCAAATAACTGTCTCAATGTTGAACTTTTGGTTGTGGCATATATCTCTAAATTGTAAATCAACTGGCACTCTTAATGAGAGCATAAAATTAACCAAATTCCTAAGCCATATTGAAGCGATAGAATTATTGCAGTGGGGAATATGCATGCGCAAGTAGAGATTGTTAGGTGCCACGCCTAAAACATCTCGTCCAACCCTTTTTAAAGTGGAATTCACAAGTACTCTCACTTTACTAAAGTTCATTTGGTAAATGTCATTCACAAGTACTCTCCACGTGCCCCCAAATACTATTCTATGTTCTTGTGACATAGAATGGCAATATAATGGGAGAAAAATATCATGGCTTAGCAAGTGACAATCATCATTATTTCTTATGACATCAAGTAAAGAATAATGCAGTCTTATAAATATGTATCAAAAACATGCATTTTGCAATATCATACTAGTGGATATTATCAAATAACATGAATATTCCATGTACTGTTTATAAATCATTGCATCATAGCAAATGTCAACGTCAACCACTCATATCAAGGAACCTCATGGTCATGTTTCGCCTATGCTTCATTTTCCATATAAGAGAAAGAAAAGTGAAGACTAAAGGGATAAAAGCCATTTTTGATTGTTAATCTCAATCATCCAAAATGGCTTCTTCATCAAAACCCAAAAGTAATTATGAGATTTTCTTGAGTTTCAGAGGCGCAGATGTACGTAACACCTTCCTTAGTCATCTCTACAAAGCTTTACATCATAATGGAATATACACTTTCATTGATAGCGAGGAACTAAGGAGGGGAGACCAAACATTGTCAGCGCTCATGAAGGCCATCGAAGAGTCATTCGTCGCAATCATTGTTTTCTCTAAGGACTATGCTTCCTCACGATGGTGCTTGGAAGAGTTGATGAAGATTATGGAGTGCAAGGAGCAAAAGGACCTCACCGTTCAACCGGTGTTTTATAAAGTGGACCCAAGAGAAGTGAGACAGGGCAGCAAGAGTTATGGGAAAGCTCTAGCAAAGCATGATTCCAAGTTTGGGAAGGATTCAGAAAAAGTGGAACGATGGAAGAAAGCTCTTTTCGATGCTGGTAGCTTGTCCAGGTGGCATTTTAATGACGGGTAAGTAGAGTAGAGTCCATCTTTTGTGCAGGAAGCTAATCTTTACAAGTATAAAGACTATTAAAAAAAAAAAATTCTACACACAAATGATAGTACACATGTAGATGCTTCCTTTTATGATTCCCGAAAATTCTCAAGTTCTTGCTCAATTACCAAGTGATATCATTTCTATGGAATCAGCCGCATCGAATCGTTTTATTTCTTTGGCTTGGACGATTCTAGTTCCATTCCCAAAAAATGAATATCTATTTGTATTGATAGATTTTTTATAGAGTTGATATACGTCAAATATTTAATAGTTAAAAAATTACCAATCATATAAATTTTGAATAAACTACTGATAATTTAACAATAGTTTTGTGAAACTACTAGCTTTTTGATACTTCATAAATTACCACTTTTTTTGTCCTTTACTGAATTTATTTGTCTTTTTTACCGACCACTTAAATTTGCCAACTCTCACAATAGTTTTGGAAAAAGTACCAAAACAGTCATAAATCCGAAGAACATGAATTCTTTGGATGACTAAATTTTGAAGCCTTAACTTGTTTCCATTGGTGTGTAGCTCTCGGAGTTCTAATTCAACTTGGTGGGAATACATGTTGGTTTTGGTTGTGATCATCATAAAATGTGATGCACTACTTTATCATTATTGGCTTGTAATTGCTTGTTATTTGCTTATTCAAATTGCTAAAAATGATCCCACAACTTCTTTTTTCTGTCTTT
Source organism: Eucalyptus caleyi (assembly GCA_014182885.2). NCBI lineage: Eukaryota > Viridiplantae > Streptophyta > Magnoliopsida > Myrtales > Myrtaceae > Eucalyptus > Eucalyptus caleyi. The sequence continues at coordinate 35,955,076 of CM024470.2, read as the reverse complement.
GTCAGAGATGAATCAGAGCTTATAGAAAGAATTGTGAAGGAGATCTCCACTCTTCTAGACCGAACACCTTTGCATGTTGCTAAGCATCCGGTTGGGATTAATTCTCGAGTGGTTAAGCTAAAATCCACATTAAACGTTGAGTCTGATGATGGTGTTTTTATGATGGGATTATGGGGAAAGGGAGGCATAGGAAAGACAAGTTTAGCTAAAGCCATTTATAATGATATTTTCAGACAATTTGAAGGTTCAGCTTTTTTGGCAAATGTTAGAGAAACTTCCAAAGGTTGCAGGGATTTAGTTGCTTTGCAAGAAAAATTACTATTGGAGATATTATTATCGAAACAAAGATTAGTAGTGTCCAATGTCGATGCAGGTACTAATCTAGTACGGGATAGACTTTGTTGCAAAAAAGTTCTCCTTATCCTTGATGATGTGGATGACTTGCGTCAATTAAATGCTTTAGCGGGAGAAGGCAAGTGGTTTGGTAATGGAAGTAGGATCATCATTACTACAAGAGATAAACATTTGCTAACTTGTCATGGGATAGATCAAGATCATGTGTACGAAGTTAAAGCATTGGAGGACAATGAAGCTCGCGAGCTGCTTAGTAAGCATGTTTTTCAGACGCATCAAAAACTGAAAATCAGGACAGATCTAGTGGATAGTGTTTTGAATTATGCCGAAGGCCTTCCTTTAGCAATTGAGGTACTAGGTTCCTTCTTATGTGGTAGAAGAGAACATGAATGGAAAAGTACACTAAAGAAGTTTTCTAAGATTCCTCACAAAACCATTAATAATGTGCTCAAAATAAGTTATGATGGACTAGAGGATAATGAGAAAGAGATTTTTCTCCACATTGCTTGTTTCTTTAAGGGGCAAGATAGTCAGTACATAAAGAAAGTTATTGATAGTTGTGATTTTGAGATAACTATAGGATTAGAAATTCTCCTTGAGAGGTCCTTGATAAGTATGGAGCATGGAATCGTAGAAATGCATGACTTGATTCAATTGATGGGTATGGATATTGTGAACCAAGAATGTCGCGATGATCCCTGGAGACGCAGCAGGCTTTGGCTATATGATGACGTTCTCGATGTTCTATCCCACGACATGGTAATACTTGCAAATATAGTTAAAATTGTGCTCCTTGTCTTTGACTCTAATTACTAAATATGCATTACTTAAATAGTCTCGTATATACAGGGAGATTGTGTAGTAAAAGCCATAGTGTTGGAGCCACCAGAGCAGAAAGAGATATATGTCGAGCCTAATGCTTTTACAAAAGCGAGTAGGTTGAGATTGCTCATCATGCACAATCTGCATAATTCTTTCCAAGGTCCTATATATCTTCCTAATGAGCTAAGATGGTTTGAATGGGCTGGCTGTGCTTCTTGGTTTCTTCAATTTTCCTCTGGTCCAAAGAAATTAGTGGGAATTTATATGAGTAAATGCAATATTACAGGAGTGCCAAAACAATTTAAGGTGAGCAATTACCTACATAGACCTTTGTATTATATACTTCATTAGTACATGTACATTTTATTATATGTTCTAGTACACAGAAGAAAGTGGTGTTCTTGCATTATAGAAAACACTTCTCTCTTTTCTTTCAAAATGACCCCAACTACTTGCTTTAGAAATATTCTTTCATGCAATAGATTTGGCATTTGAAAAATTAAGCATAAACAGAATAAATACACAACATTGCGAAATTTTATAAATGTTTGTGGGAAAGAAAGATATTTCAATATTTGACTTTTTTTTTTTTATGAAGGTCAATTTGTCATAAGAGAATGATACGTGGAAAGGGAAAGATATTTAGAGATTTGGGTTTTTTTTTTAAGGTCCTTGCATCATAAGAAAATTGAAATTTGAGCATTGAAATACATTGTAAAATAATGCAGAAGCTATCACCTTGAAACTAAATAAATGTGAAATCATCAATGAAATAAGCAAGGAACAATAAAGATCATAAGAGATTTTACTTGGTTTAGTCTAGTATCAATACCCACTCCACTGGGATATCTAATACCAAACAATCTAATAATCAATCAGAGAATTACATAGTTACAGTCGCTAATACACACAACCCACTCCTGTGCATGGCTAAAGAAGAGTTTTCCGCTTGTTCTTTTTTTTTTTTTTTTTTTGTGATTGCGGATGAAAGGAGACAAAATAAACGAAAGTTACACCTTGACAGCATTCAAAGGAGTTCAACCATTGGCCTTGGTCAAACGTTGGATAAATATGAAGAAATCATTAGGTCTAACAAAACAATTTACAGAGGGCTGACTAGATTAATTGAAAACTTAAAACAATTTATCTTGCGGAAGATAACATGATGTACTTTGATAGTAGCAAAAATAGATTGGAAGTATCAATCAAGCTAGTGTTGTTGTTAACCAATTATAGGCAATAATGTATACATAGAAAATAGCACACAACAATAAATAGTGATTTGACTTTATCCCAAAGCCTACATTCGCTTTTCGGGGAACAACCTCAACATTGGCTGCAATTCACTAGTAATCTTTAAGAGTACAACCAACACGAATTGCTTTATTATCAAATGTATCACATTATTAGAATGAAAATAATACCCTCATTCTTGTACATGTTCTCTTGTCACTGAATACAAAGTAGCAAGCAAAGTATTTTATAGATATATAGTAGCACAGTCTTTCTCAATTTTACATCCAACCCTTTTTAGCTACTTTGATCCTATTTATTAGACATCTTCAATCCATCCCTTGGAGATGCTTTTGAAGACGTAAGAGCTGTTGGGACTTGGTTGCAGTTGTCATTGAGGTATGGATTGCCCATACAATCCTTTCCTCTAAATGATACCAAGGTTTCCAAAAATGGAGTTTGTAGGTGTTGTTACATTAATTGGACCTCTAACTATTTGATCAAAACAATCAATGGTGCTCTGACTCATTTCCTGTTCTCCGGCTGGGAGTTCTCAAACTATTAACGGCTATATTCTACTCATATAACTATTATCAAAAAATGCACTTGTTGAGCAACGCCTTTTAAGACTTGACAACACAATACATTGCTTTATATCACCTTATCAAACCATGAGCACTTATCACTAGTTTGCGATGTTGCCCATGGTCAAACAGTGTGAAATGACTTGCAATCAATTATCCAATGATCCTCCTCAGTATTTCATCTTCCAAAGACTTTACATTGATGACACATCAACCATCGTATCTCAAAGTCCTCATGAACACATTGTCATATTTGACTTGTTTTGCTATCATGATCCTCATCCTTGCACTCAATCTTCACTGAACTCACAAAGACCAACACTATTATCACAATTTTTTTGAAATCATTGCTGCATCATTAAGACAAATATCTGCACTTATCATAAGGATAGTAGACCAAGGATAGTTTTGGAATCTTCAAAATACCATAAGGATGTTTTCGCAACATAAATCACTGTCAATTGACTAAATCTTGGATTCATATATCCAAAAAAACTATAACCCAAGATTATCATCTGAAGAAGGAAACACCAAATCAAAGGCCAACTAGGACTTTCTTTTTACACCTCATCCAATCTGAGTTGATCTACATCCTCTTATGGGGTCGGCTTTAGTATATAGGTTCAAACATGAGACATAATTTAATTACTCTCCACCTTGGCTTGATGTTTGTTGCCATTATCCACCATAGTAGCTTTCCCAATGCTCTAATGAGTGCTTATACACTACAAAGGCTATTTGAGATCAAGCTTCACCATCATGTCAAAAGGGTTCTTCGTTGTTGCGATCTTCGTCATAACAACCTTGCCCTTTGCCACAACATCTCATATTAAATAGTACTTGATTTCAATATGCTTCCTCGTGATAAATTAAATTATAGACCAAATATTTTGTACTTTGGTTGTCATAGTGTATTGCAATGTCTTGCTACTCCAACCCTAAGTTCGAGAGCATACTCTTTAGTCATGTAGTCTCATTCACTATAAAATTCGATGTCATGTACTTTGCCTCAATCAAAGACAAGACAGTGTGGTCTTGCAAGAATGCCTTCCAACTTATTGTACAACTTGTTAGTCTAAGCAGGACCTACACTCATTTAAGTCACTAGCATGATTTGAATTTACATAACTTGTGGTCTCTTTACTATTGCCATCCTTCAATACACTGTACCAATATTTATTGACCCCTTTAAGTATATGAGGATTTATTTCATAGCTTATGATTGTTTCTTACTAGGATGCTTTATGTAACGACTAACAATGCTCACAACTTATGAAATGTCAAGCCTCGTGCATACATAATACTACCCCACTACACTAGAATAAAAAACAAGAAACATATGTTTCTCCTCCTTAGTCTGCAATGAGTTTAAAGTACTTGGCTAAATGTATACTCATAGATTTTGTTGATTGCATGCCATAATTTTCTCAATATATATATTTTTTTATATAAACTCAAAACTACTACAGCCTTATCATGTAATATCTTCATACCTAGTATCTTCTTTGCATTACCTAAAGTTTTTCATCTCAAACTCAATACTCAACTGGCACTTCACCACATGAATATCAGACATATTATTAGCTATGATCAACATGTTATCAATATATGATAACAAATCAATCAAATACACATCTTCCAATTTCTTAGAGTTAGCACAACTATCCAATTGAATTTTTGAATAGTCCAACTAGTCACAAAAGCATCAAAATGTTTATAAAGTTACCTAGGAGACTGTCTCAACCCATGCAAAAATTTCTCTAATAAGCAAACATGATCTTCCTCATTGAAATAGCATATCCCTTCGATTGCCTTATGTAAATCCATTCCTTCCATGCACCATGAAGAAACATTGCTATCATGTTTAGCTACACTAGCTCAAGATCTTGTGTAGCAACTAAGACAAGTAATACTTAAAAATAAGTATGTCTTACTAGATGAGAATGCCTTACTATGATAATTGTCATTCCATTGATTATATTACTTCACAACAAGTCTTGCCTTATACCTTGCTACCTAAAAATGGGAATGCCCCCCTTTTGTTTTTAAACCCATTTGCATCTTACTATCTTCTAGCTTTTAGGTACTTTAACCAAATCCTATGTCGCAACTCATACTCTAATCAAAAGACTAAAAGCCCCTACTGAAGATTCAAAAGGCAAGCACTGAAATGAGAAAGGCTTGTAGACTCGTGAGGCCAAATGACACATTCTCAAACGTTAGCACACAATAGAAAGTGCTTTGAAAGGTGTCAACAGGTGTGTGGAGCTAGAGCCCAGCATGTTTACCCACTGGGCCAAGTGTTCGCCTGCTTCAGAGTCTTCGCCTTTAGATAACAATCAGTGTCCGCCCCAGCTATGGATTTGTCAGTTGGTTGATTCTCGAAATCACCTCTTGAGAGAAAAAAAAAAAGCCTTATGGTCCCGACCCATAAGTGAACTTTTTCCTACTTTGCTAAGAGAAGAGAGGGAAAGACAGATGGCCTAAAGCAATCCTTCCAACCAGCCAACCCATGGAGTTGAACACAACACTAGCTTTGGCTAGGTTCATTATTCATACCCGCTAGCCACCATGACAACTTAGCACTAGCCATCACCTCAAAATAAAAATGAATGTGCATCTATCTCCATCTCATCACCAATAGTCAATGCATGAGCAATACTTGTACGACCATATATACCAGTAGTTTAATTCACCTTCTCTGTCTGCTCGTGGCTATACTTTGTTGCAAATTTACTAGTTTTCCAATATTATCAAATTTAGGAATTGTAATCTCAACCTCTATTACCTGTGATTTATTTGGAGTCTACACCTAAAGATCCATATCACAATTGACACCGTGATTTGTTTTTCAACCAGTTGTGTCTTAGGACTTCATTGTTGAAGTATACTAATCATGTTTGATGTCATGTCTCTACCGACTAGAAAACTGGGTGAGTCAGCACCATTGCACCATAACTGGTAACCTTTCAGCCTATGAGCATAACCCAGAATTATGCACTTCTTCGACCTCGATTCAAGCTTACCATCATTTGCTTGAGTTGCATGACATCCGTATACCTATAGTCTAGAGTAGTCAATAGGATTCCCACAACCATACTTCTTCATGAGCCTTCCACTTAATAACAGATGATGGAGATTGATGAATCAAGTAATAGCATATGTTCACAACTTTAGCCTAAAATTCCTTGCTTAGTCTTGCATGCAAAAGAACGCACTGAGCTCACTCAATCAAAGTCTTATTCTTTCATTTTGTGACACCATTCTGCTATGGTATCGAGGGCACTATGTTGTGTCCCACAACCCCTTTTCCTTCGCAAAAATTGGTAAAATCTTTACTACAGAACTCCATGTCGTTATTGATCCTAAGGCACTTAATTTGGTCATTGAATGCTTCTCAAAGTGCCTTACACTTCTTGACATGATTGAACACCTTAGATTTGTGCTTAAGGAAGCATATCCATACTTTTTTCAAAAATTTGTCAATGAATATCTGTATATATCAAGCACCCCCTTTCAAATAAACTAGAGATGTGTTGTAGACTTCTAAATGAATGTAACCAATCGGTTGCTTGGTTGAATGCGTAGTTGTAGTAAATTTAACTTGGCTTTGTTTCCTAAAGATGCATTGCTCACACAAGTCTAGCTTCCCTATCTTCTTATCCTTTAGCAACCCACTCTCACTTAGTATGTTATACTTGTCTCATTCTTATGCCTTAACGGCACATGCCCGAACTTAGTTAAGTTTGAGTTTGACTCACCTAGTGAAACTGTAGGAGCTTTAATCATGGTCTCTCCTAGTAAATGATACAGAGAATTCACCTTCTTCCCTTTTATCATGTCATGGCACTTAAAGAGATTTTTAGCATTCCTCCTTTAGCGATGTACTTACACCTAATGTTATCGAGTGTTCCAAGAGATGCAATTATTCTTGAGCTCTGTTACATGACTAAAGTCTTTTAGTATATGCAACACTCCATCATGCATCCAAATCCGGATTGTCGCTATTTAGACAATCTTTTGAGGCTGCATTATTCCCTAATGAACTCTATCACCATGTGTAATCTAGTAAGTAGTAAACCAATTCCTATGAAAAATCATATGATAAGAATGCATCAAATTCTAGCACTATGCATCTCTTGACGAGTCACAATCAAGACAGCCTTTGCATCATCGATGCTTTCTTTGGCAATGTTCGCCACATTACATTACTTGTGGAATTTTGCCTACTAACTCTGTTTCTTAGTTTAGGGTAATCTCTTCTCATGTGCCCCTTCTCGAGATATTCAAAGCACATCACGCAACCCTTAGACTTTCCATGGTGAGACTTCCATCTATTTTTACCTTTTCTCCTAGACTCCAATGTTGATCTCTACCTTGAATCACAAGTCCTCACGCCCCCTCTTGTGCTAGATCCTCATCTTGCAACTTTCTCTACCTCTCCTTAGAGAACAAGGCAAATTGTACCTCTTATGAGGTAATTGCAATGTGCCCTATAATAGTAAATTAGTAAAGTATATCCATGACTTTGGTAGAGAAGTTGACAATATCATGCATTATTTTTCATCATATAGGGTCTCTTCGACATTTTTCACGCCCAGCATGCATTTGTCAAACACATCTGAATGAGATTTGATGGATGTATCTTTAGTATAACAAACTTCAAACATAATCTTCAACATGCATAAGTGATATTCAAACCCTTCTTTACACATCATGCTTGAAGTTTTGCCCACAATGTTGGAGCATCCTCTCATTGGCCACCATTCTTAGTACCTCATTTGATAAATTCAATAGGATTATACTCGTCGTCCCTCTCTCAATTAACTCATCTTTATTGGCATATTTCATCGTTTCTTTCAACTTAACCTTGCCATTCAACGCCCTAGCCAAATCTTGAGTTGTTAATAGTGCATGCATTGTAAAGCTCCACAACCCAAAATTGTTCCTCCCATTAAACTTCTCAAAATTTATACTTTCACTTTACACATAATTGCAACAGCATAATTCCTAGACAACAATCCGACAAGCAAAAATCTCAAATTACAACCAAAAGAGAACTTTAAAAAAGAGACAGAGAGATAGTTATGTGGTTTGGTCTCAATAATGGTACCTAATCCATGGAGAGAGTTAACAAAAAAAAAAAAATCCACTAATTGGAGAATTTCAAAGTAACCATTGCTCACACGCTCGAGTGATTTCCAATTCTAGAAACACCAAAACCTACAATGCACACAAAGAAACAAATCAGTTTGGATGTAAAACTATGCTACATATATATATCATTGTGTGTTCCTCGCTCCTATGCATAGCTAAAGAAGAGCTTCCCCCTTGTTCCTCTTTTGTGCGATTGCAACTGAAGGAAGATAGAAAATAAAACCCACACTTTATTTTCTATCTTTGAAACCTACCTAGGACTTTCTTCAAAGTATTCCTCTTTGTTTCCTCATGTGCAGCCTTTTCAAGGAAAGTCAATCGGGTGACAATTAGAGGAGTTCAACTGTTGGTCTCATTCCTTGGACAGATATGAAGAAACCCTTGTTGGTTGTCCGAGCGTTGGATTCATAAATCCCAACACATAAAAACAAATTATAATCCAAGATTATCATATGAAGAATGCAAGACCATGTCAAAAACCAACTCGGACTTTTCTCTTACACCTCATCTAATACGAAGGTCCACATCCTCCAATCGGGTCAAGTTCAATATACTAACTCAAACTCAAGACATAATTATAAAGTATGTGAGATAAAATAGAATAACCAATTTGACATGTCCGTCCATGAGTATAATATTTGTAAAATAAGTAATTGAGTATAATTGAAGGAAAGAATTAAAAAAAAAATTGAAATCCCTTAAAAGTAGCTTTATGTACTATATAATAATATAGATGAAGTTCAAACACTTTTTTAATCCAATGTCTCTAACAATCGACATAGTTATATTTCAAAATCAAATCAAATCTACCTAATGAAGAATGCAAATGTGCTAGCGTAAGCTACGTAACCCCATTCTAATTGTGTCGGTTGTTTACACATAACCTTTTTTTGTTTTACTATAAAATTTGTATAATGAGCAAATATAAAGGAAACAAAAATATAGAGAATGAATCCGTTGATATTGTACATAAAAGTGAAAACACCCAAGCAATAGGGAGCTGAGTGGCCAAGCTGCTTGATTTGGATGTGGTAAATTAGATATCCTAGTGACAACATCTCTTACTGAAAGTAAACTTAAGGGGCTAGTTAGTTGCAAGTGATGGAGCTTTACCCAATGTAACATACCTAAACAACAGGATTTGTCCTACATCAATAGAATTAGCTTTGTCAAAGGTTTGAATGCACTGTCTGTAAAACTAGACATTATTAATTACTTAAGTTAGTTCTTAAGGAGCAACATTTCTAAGCAAACATAATAAAATATTTATTAGAAGCTTTGCCAATAATGTTGTGATGCGTTTACAAATAATGGGATCTAGTGGTGGCATACCAATAGTTTCTTGATCAAAAGTCAAAGCTAGATATTGAATTGTATATGTAAATTCTTTTTCTTCATATTTTTTTCTAAGTTGGTTTCATTTTCTTTGCATAACTTCAAAGAAATTTAAATTTATTTATTTTTTGAAAAATTTCATTGTCATAGAATATAGTATTGACATTAATCTATTATATAGAGTCTAAATCAGAATTAAAAAAATGTTCACTTCGGTGCTTGCCACATGACATTAACTTTGCTGCTTGCCACATGACATTAACTTTGCTTCTCCAATTGGAACATGACATGACATAGGGCTTAATTTTGTCACATGACCCACATTTGCATGGTTGCCACATGGCACTTCACTTTACTATTTTGATTGCCACATGGTGTGACATATGTCATAGTTTTACCACATGGCCTGCATCTGACCATTATCCATTAGCTTTTTGATTTATCATCTCTAATTTTCAATCTCTCACAATATATACGTACAAATTTGTAATTACTAGTAAAGTTTCTAATTGTTTACTAATTCCTCAATACAATATGTAATTCTCAAAAAATCAAATTATAGCACCTTTTAATGAAATGTTCGTTTCATTGTTTTTGCAGGACTTCCAACAATTGAAGTACGTTAATTTCAGTAACTGTGAATCATTGGTTCATATGCCTGACCTTTCTTGTACACCAAATCTTGAGGAATTGGTTCTCTGTGATTGCAAAAACTTAGTAGAAGCCCATGAGTCTATTGCATATCACAACAAGTTGCAGTCGTTGAATTTAAGGGGGTGCAGAAAAATTGACAATTTCCCTGATATTCCACGTAAACTTGAAGGCTTGAAAAAGCTTTGTTTACAAGGGACCACTATTAAAGAACTTCCTGTATCAATAGAAAATCTTGTCTCTTTGAAAATGATGGATTTAAGTAATTGCAAGAACTTGGCAAGTCTTCCGTCTAGCATTTACAAGTTACAGAACATTGAACTCTTGGAACTTGCGTATTGTACAAATTTAATAGGATTTCCAAAATATGAGGATTCGGTTGATCTTTATCTCTTGGGGAATGTAATTTATGTGGAATAGAATTTCTCAAGAATCCTTCATGTTTTCCCTTCTTGCAAAAATTAGTTCTGGCGGAGAGCAATGTTGCTAGCCTTCTCACATCTATTCGTGAACGCGATCATTTGATCATATATGCAATTTCATATTGCCAAGAATTACAAGAAATACCTGAGCTTCCACCATTTTTGAAGATTCTTTCAGCTAATAATTGCGAATCTCTACAAAAAACTGGAGATGTATTTTCATCTGCTTTCGTCCGTAGAGTGTTGACCATGACTGACCTTTCCTCTCTCGACCAAGCTAGACTCTCTCTCTCTCTCTCTCTCTCTCTCTCTCTCTCTCTCTCTCTCATGGAGTATATGCTGGATGTGTTGTGTTCTTGTATATTGCAATGGCAACGGCTCAAGAATGCTGGATGTGTTATCTTCTTGTATATTGCAATAGTAGTAAATGCAAAGGCTCAAGAAAATCAAACAAATATATAGTGTTTGCATGTAATAAAGCTGGCCACATACTCTTACGGGAATGATTTATATCACATGAGAGTTGTATGTTAATGCAAGCAAGGGTCAATGAATCTTTTTTCTTTTAGAGAGCTATAGAAGTGGAATTCACTAGGATTAATCACTAAACTCAAAATGAATTCTTTTATTTGAGTACTATTGATAACAAACTTTGGTACTTTCTAATGGTCTATCCTTATAGCGTGGTTTAGTCGTAAAGAGTCCACGCCTTCTAATTACATAATTTGGTTCCTTGGAGAAGAGATGCCAAAGCCAAGCACCCAGGGTCCTCCTATTGAAGAGAGATCCATATCATTCATGGCTTTAGAGGACTTGTATGATAAGTTTCTTATAGTCACTCTCTGTGCCGTCTTCAATAATGATGATCGGGCAAAGTATCCGATATTTGAGATTTTACCACATGTGAATGGTGAAATGAGGAAGTGCAAAGGAGGAAGAACCTTCTTGACAATGGATTCGGATCAAATCTTCCTTTGGTTTTTCACACCATATGATCTGTGGGGAGAAGTCAATTTTGGTCAAATTGATAGGAGTTATGTACACTTTAGCCTTACAATATCAACTGCAAAGGTGAAAAAGTGGGGATTCCGAATAATATGCAAGCCACTTGAGGACGATTTAAAGATTGAGATTCAAGACAATCGATTGATTGATCTAGCTTTACTCCGTGAGGTTGTTCTTGAACTAACAGATTTAGAAGTTGAGAGTCCACTTATGCACAAAGATAATTTGATCGAAACAGATCTACAGAAAGAGTTGCAAGATTGTCAAAGGAGGAGTGAGGAACATAGTCAAATAGTATCAAAAGGAAATCCTAAGCTTATTCTCCCTCATGGCATGCAAACCAAGAATATGATGACTTCCAATTCGACCAGCAGAGATGAGCATGCTGGTGTTGGCTTGCAACTTTTATTGTTAGAATGATTGAAACTTGCCAAGGAAGCAATTCGTAGGTAAATGAACTCCTTAACTTGATTACAATGCATTCTTTTTTATTTTGTTCTTCTCGTTTTCTTTTCTCAAAAAAACTTATAACCCGTTGTTAGTACCCACTTTTACCCATATATTAACATTGAGGTACTTGATGTGTCCATTTTAATTGGCATTAGCTTTGCCAGCTGCAACGATGGAAATAATCAGCCCCATGGAGAGGAGGTCGCCCTATTTCTCGACTTAATATTGAGAAAATGAGTTCGACCAAGAAAGCATGCAAAGGTTGTGGCTGGAGATTTACATGAGGAGGAGGCTCGGGCGAATAATTTCATGCGTGAATAGCACATTTCTTGCGAAGAAAAGTCAAACAAGAGCAAGATCACAAGCTCTTACCTGTGGCAAAGCATGCAAACGTGGAATGTGGTCGGGATGGAGGATGATCTGGTTAGAACGTGAAGGGATTCTAACACATGTAAAAGAAGTGGGAAGCGATCGTGCGGTTTATCAACGTGGGATGGGCATTTGATGCTGGCGGAGGTAAAATTGGAAGAGAAGGCACGAACGACTTCCATTCCATGGAGTATAAAGGACCAAGGCATCAAAGGAGAGAGACGAGCGCGCAAACAAGAATACCCTCTCCGTGAGTTTTATCTATCTTTGTTTTCCAGTTTATTTTTTACTTTTTTCTTTACTAACACCTTCGGTTCTTGCCACTTTCACTTCCTCATATTTTCGTTCAAAGTTTTTTTCTTTTCTATGTGATTTTAATTCATGTGCATCTGTTTTTATTTGCACTTAGTTTCACATAAATTCTCCCCTCCATCCAAGCCTAACTCATGCATTTTATACGGAGTAATCTCAATCGTTCTCCCTTCACTCAATTATCACTGGAAATGGATTTGAGCACATGACTCATAAAAACTGCCCTGTTATGTCATTCTTCTAAAAAAGAATTTTTTAAAACTATCAATGTCAATTTTCATGAAATAAAATAAATTTATCAAAACTGATTTTCGTCTTTGTACCCTTCCATCATTATAGAAATATATTATGTCTTTGATGATCGCTTGCTTAAAATGAACAATTACCTTTTTCGTTTTGCTCAAATCCCCTTTAATTAACCCTAGTTAGTTAACTTTAATTCACAAATAGAATTCCGTAGTTCTTTCTTCTCTTCGTTAATTTTCTTTGATTTTCCCGTTGTTGGAAGCTCTCCCTCCTTTTCTCCGCCATAGCCGAACTTCCAACTCCATCGTACGACACCAGTGAGCTCTAACGCATTGAAGATCGCCGCCTCCCAACGGAGGCGACGAATAAAAGAAGAAGTTCGTCTTCCGAAAATAGAGTCCCTAACGAATCGACGGCTGATGGAGACCGGCCAGCGGAGGCGACGGACTGCCACCGCCGACGGAAGCCATGGAGACTGGCTACGTAGCTTCGGGTGAACGATTCTCTCCTGAGGTTCTGGGCTTCATGCAGCTTGCTATATAGATCAGGTAACGCTTGGCACATCCGAATTTTATTAAGTTGATTTAATACTTGAGGTGGATTTTGAATTTGATTCGGTTGGTGCTGCAATTGCGCGGGAACTTAAAGGATGTGTCGTTGAATTTGTTCGAGAGACGCCGAATCGGTGTTTCTCTATAAGTTTTGTCTGTGGATGCTTGATAGTGAATTCATAGGTTATCGACGTTAGACGCTGCAAAATTGGGGACAATCTCTGGAAGGTGTAGCTTTTCTTTCGTTGTTTTCATAGGTGGCAATTTATTGAAAGAAGTACGCGAAGTCTAGGTTCAAAGGAAAAAACAAGCAAGGGATTTGGGTGCTTTTGAGGCGTCTATGAAATGTGGATGTGTAGTATGTACTCATCAACAAATGGATATGCAGCAGGTAATAGATTTGCCAGGAGAATTGAATTCTAAGAAACTCTGGGATAGGGCTTTGTTTCTATGTTTTTTGAGGCACTTGAAGGGGCAAAACCATAAAGCAATGAAGGAGTTGCAATGAGATGGCATGTCCCCAGGAAAGGTCGCTTGACGGTTGAGTCCTTTAACCACTTCCTGACTCTGGCAACGAGGAAGAATTGAAAGCCAAATTTACTTGGAGTGTGAGAGTAATATCAACATTGGTTGTGCCCATGTATAACTGGTTAGGTGGTTATTTTCTTTTGCCCTGTGGACTGTGGATATGAAAAAGAAATAATCACCAGAAACACAGAGTTTACATAAGTTATTCAGTAGAATAGAGACAAAAGCACAAGAAGCTGATTGTCGATTCTGAATTCTCAGGCCTTTGCAACAGTTTAAAATTCTCTTTTTATCCTTATGTGCTACAGCTTTTATGAAGGAAAATGACCGAGAAGCTAAAACTACTAGATGCTTCTTGAATGTTTGAGTGAAACCTGATTAATGAAGGATAAACTTCTGACATACCAATATAAGACACACTGGAATGAGCAACATGTAGTTTCTCAAATTAGTTGCAGTTTTTGCTTTAGTGTTGTTAGGGCCATATCAGTTAAAGTGTCAGGCAGGATTTGCATCTGAATTATAGGATGAGTATGTATTAATTATCATTACTTGGAAGTTTGTGACCAATATATTATACAGGACCTACAAGATCTTGATCTTACAGCTAGGAGATATGATCCAAATGTTTGTTTATCATTGCTTCTCCACCCCTTTTTTTACAAATTTTGGATAGCGCTTTGCTATTGTTATGAATTGATACCCTCACATTATCCACTCACAGTTACTGTTAATCTTTTTTGTGTTTCTACTTTAAACATTTCTTTAATAAATGCTAATATAGTATATCTGAACAAATCTGTTAAAGAGTGGAATTTTCTATGCATTATTGGGCTGTAAATGGTTTTGTTCCCATTATTCTTTCATAAAATATGACTATGGCTAACAATAGCAAGAATCTTGCTTTACTATGTACAATGTTTCACGATTCTCCTGTGCCATCGTGCTCTATCTGAATTTCAGACCGAGAATAATCAAAGAAAAAGCTTTAATCAGAGAGAGAGAGAATAGACAAATTACATTTTTTTTTTGGATTGAAATAGAGCTGTTGCAAGCTTCTGGACCAGAATGTTGACCGCTCATAGATTGTGCTGTATTGCATGCTTGAAAATGTTAACGTGTTCTTGATGGCCTCAACAGATTATAAATTTATAGATTATTCTGGGTACTATTTCTTGCTTTGCATTACATGAGAGCGAGTTGTTATGGTGGCTTCACCCCTCCTGATGAATAAGGTGTTGTGAGAGATGCAAAATTCTAAAGTTGAGGGAAGCGAGTCAAGAGACTTTGCAAAATCTCAAGTATGGGGAGTTTAACTGCAATTTCACGTAAAATTTTGAAGAATATAACGCTTGAGTACTAGAAATTAGATCGAATACCTAATAGTGAGGAGCAAAGAGAGTTGTCCATGCTTCATGCATAAGATCCTCTCTTAGATTCTCAGTGTTGTGGGTATTTGAAGATAGATAAGAAATTTCCTGATAAGGTGTATCAGTGATTCTGTCTTACAGAAAGTGATTTTCCCAATAGGATTCATGATCTAACGCAGTTGGCTTTGACAAAAATCCTGTCCCTATGATACATTGTATGCACTCTAAGCTCCCTCACTTAGTCTGCATACCGAGCAAAGGATGAGCACCATCAAGCCTTAAAAGTATAGTCAACATGGAGCAAATACGAAAGAGGCGATTTGAAGAGGAAGAAGACAAGTTATATTGTGTTGTCATTATTTACTTTTGTTAACTATTTTTTATTTGCTCTACAAATGCTCTCAACTCTAAGAGAAGAAGAAAATGGCACTGAGAGATGCACCTACTCAAACGTTAAGCAAGAGTAAAAATAAATAAATAAATGTGAAGAGAAAACATGTTTCATGAAATGCATTTCCTAAATTTATGTTGAAACTACATTAAAAGCAACTTTCTCTCTGACAAATTTCCAAAGTTTGATATGCTTTCTTTATTTTTCTCCTTGTTTTTTCCTAGGCAACAAGACATGCAGAGATGTAGCTCTTGATATTCTTCTTGAGCAGTGGCAGTGGACTGGATTTTCATCTGCAGAAGTTGCAGAGAAATTTTCAACATGCGCCCTTTATGTGAGGTGAACCATGCATAATGTGTGCAGCAGCATCATTATCAATCGTTGGTACATCTGTTGGTCATACTGAAATAATACTAAACTTTCATCAAATTTGTTAATTCAAATATGAGTAGATGACTCTTAGCCATTTTTAGGTGTAGAGGAAGCATATTATGACTGTGCAAATGATAAATTTGGAGGCTGTGGCTCAATAGTCATCAATAGTCATTGGATTTAAGTACCTTTGAGGCATCCATTAGGTCAGTTTCAGAACTTGCTTTTGTTGCTGATTTCATATCTACTTAGCCCCGCTTTGAAATTGTGACGTCTGTCTATTGACAAGTAGAGGTTTATATGACTCCTTATGTTGATTAATGATGGATATGGTTTCATAGTAATTCTGTTTGTTGCCACACTTTGAATATTGCGACACATAACCATGAAATGAAATGGAGGTTTATGGAACTAATTTTCCACCTTTTTTGTTCTTTTCCAAGTCTAAATTTAAGAAACTCGAGTTTCCAGAAGTGTCAAGAAGTTAAGTTAATATTATCTCTTTCTTTCCCTTCTTTGTTTCTTTTATTTTTTAAATCAATGTGACTTGTTAGACATTTCCTTTTTCTTTTTTTTTTGCCCTAAAATATTAACTTTTCTAGGAAGTACTACTAGTTAAATTAAGGTAACCTTAGTTTTTCTTTCCTTTTCCTTGTCCCCTTTTTTCTTCATTTCTTCTTCCTTGTGTTTTTTCACTCTAGTGAGATTTTTTATGTCTTTAATGTTTTTAAAATGGTAAATATAACATCTTCAAAGAATTATGATTTTTTAACTATGAGGAATTTATGCTTTCTGATATGCCATGGGCAATGTACTCAGTAAAGAAATCTCTTTTCTTGTTTATTAGTTGCAATCGTCTCTTCTTGCATACATGAGGGCATGTGCTTGTTAAATTGTGGTGTATGGCATGTGTTTCCAGTATTTAGCAAGCTTAGCTTCTTCAAAGAAATATGATATTTTAACTGAGGAATTTCTGATATGCCATGGGCAATGTACTCGATAAAGAAATCTCTTTTCTTGTTTATTAGTTGCAATTGTCTCTTCTTGCATACATGAGGGCATGTGCTTCCTAAATTGTGGTGTATGGCTTTGTTTCCAGTATGATTTTTCATCTGTCTAATGCTGCCATGATCTGACATTTCATGTTTCCTAACCTCATTGAGAAGTCATTAATTTTTACTCAAACATTGTTGACATAAAAGTTAAAAACTTAGTGAAATAGGATCTATTTCATTGTGATTGGAGCAGTGCATAGAGTAGCTAATCTAGATTACAGACAATGTCTTTCTGTTGAATTATTAGTTTTAAAAGAAGAAGCTCAAGTATGCTGCTCTTAATAATCTGATTACAAGTGAAAAGTATTGTGGGAAACATGAAGTAGCTCATTGCCTTTCTGAATACGACATCAAGCAAGAGGATGCTCCTTGCAGATAAAGGACCACCTTGTGAATCTAAAAACTAGCCCTAATTATTGCATATTTTCATGATAGAGAGAATGAGACTGTTGTTAATAGGGAGCATGGTTCATATGCGACGTTTGGAAGATGGAGCTAATTGAAACCCATCCTAGCCAGTATTAGTATACAAGTAATCCATAAATCTTCTCTCAATCAGATCACCAATGCCAATAACTCCATGAGAGAACTTGTCCATCTGTATTAAAAGCCTCAAAGTATGCCCTGTTTACAGCATGTTGTTTGATCTTGAAGGACATTAGGTTTAAGCCCTAACCCAAACACACCTCTTTTAATCTGATGCAAGAAGTTTGCCAAGTTGTATAGCCTAGTTATTGTCAAATGATTTAAATAGTACACTTCAGAGTTAATATGCTTGCCTGAATATCTGTTTTTTGTAGTACAGACCTGAATGTAAACTTCCTTAGTTAAGCCTCCTTTATCCCCGAACTTGTTTTTGCTTTAATGATACCTTCTTTTGCATAGTGCTTTGTCAATTAGTCTGCTAAATTATCTCTTAACAGTATTCGGACATGTTTTCCAAATAGAATTTGTTTTGGGTTTCAAGCTGACAAGGCTCTGTCAATTATTTTGCCAAAATATCTCTTGCATGGTATTTGGACATGTTTTTCAAATAGAATCTGTTTTGGTTTTCAAACTGACGAGCTAGGTGAAAATGCAGAATCATCAGAAATAGTTGGTTGCTTCCACAGAAATTTAATCTTTTTTCCCCTTTTCAAGTGTCTATGTGATCTATGAATGTTTCCAACTTTTTTCTTGTTTCTCTTGCGGTAATGGAAATCTGATCAAATGCAACCTAAGTATAGTTGATTCAGTGGAACGGCATTCAGCCATATAATTGTTGCAAAGAATGGGTGTAGAATTTGCTTAGTAACAAAAGGTAAGAGTAATAGATGCAGAGTCTTTTCTTTTGGCCAATTTTTAGATGCCTTGTTTATCAATTGTAGCTTTTTCCTCTAGACTGGTTATTCGTAGCCAGATTGTCATTTGAGAAATGGGACATCGTGTCCTTGGTTAAGGAAAAAGACGAAGTGCAGTATCTTAATAGCTAATCCATTCATTAGACTCATTGAGAGAAGTATCTTCTTGATCCTTATTGTGAATTACTAACATATATGGTTCTTGGTCGAGCAATTCTCCAATTTGAGCTCTTTAGTTGCATATATTTCAAGAGACTGATCTGACCTTAACCTTTTCATGCTTCCAAGATAATTAGTACGCTTTAGCAACTCATTACATACAATTAATATGGCCTTGAAATAATCTGTCTAGGCAATTATATAATTAATTTGATTTCCTTGTCTGTTTTATAGAACTCTGCAACTTGAATGTCATTTCTCATAGCCATCTTCCCATCCTTTTTCATTTATTTGATGTATATGACATTGTGCAGTATATGATTAGTTTTAACTATTATAGATAAATACTGAATGCTAATCTTTGGATTTCAGCTCCAAAGCCTCACAGGTCATGGGTTACTCAGGCTTCTTATTAGATCTGTGTGCATTGGTTCTTCCTGTTGAACCTCTCATGGCTTTGCACGACTAGGTAAGACCTTTGGATTATGATTGTCGCTTTTCTGAACATCATGGACAACATGTATGGTATTATGATGCAACTCTGTTGCATGTTGAATGATTGTCAGTTACTTGTGCATATAGTAAGTGGGCTGCATGGTGTAACCTTCTATAGTCCTGTTAAAAGGGAATGGCATGAATTATGGCGCTGTGGCGATGTTTCTTGCTGTGGCAATAGGATATGATGCTCATGCTAAGATGGAGTATACCTATAGCTATAGATTTCCTTGTATGATAGTAGCCAGTCACAACAAGGACACTATAAAGGTCTTCAATATGAAGTTAGACAACATCCTTGCTCTTCATTCCCAATTCTTGGTTTATTCTAATTATATTGTTCATTTTTGTTGTTCCTATTAGTTAATCTCTTCCTTTGACTATAACCTAAGTCAAACTTGTAGTTCAAGGTAGTTCCCATTTTTGAGGTGATCTCGTCGTGAAATTACTTCTGATCTATAGTTTTGTGACTCATTGTATTCTACATGTAAAGCACAAATCTGGATGTGATATCATTGGTGCCGATTCTAGCACAATAAGATATTCTCCTGTTTGTGTGTGATATCAGAAACAGTTAATTATTTTATCACAAATGTATGTTCAAACGGCCTTTTGAGTATAGAGACTTGTTTGAATATTACTGGCGATGTTTAAAATTATGTTTTTTAATAAGATGCTGTAGTTAAACATCTAACATTGCATAAAGTAGCTTTAAATGATTCTATGCACTCTGCCTTACAATGCATGTGCCATTTACTACTTTTCCAATCACAGAATTTCCTCAAGAAGCCCGAGAGGAGAAGCTTGATTCTTGTCCAGATCAGTTTTTGCCTGGTGGTCATGTGTTCACTGAGAATTGAAGCTACAGTCACATGTTAATTTCAGACTTTAACTTAATTATTAGACCATTAAGATAATTTACGGCATGACCCTATGTAGGCACCACTTTTCTGACGCTAATTTTTGTCATCAACATATTCTGTAATCTACTTGATTTTCTTTTTCGTTTTTTTGAGTTTTTGGAACTTTGAGTTAATTCTAGGCGTGCTATTGATGTGTTTGAGCATTAGAGGTCGGACTATATCTTGCGTGATCCCTAATGATGATAAAAGTGGTATATAATTTGAATGTCATTTGCACGGATTTCCTGGCAAAGAATGCATTGATGGATTTATGATGGATTTATGATTGTAGCAATTATGTCGTGAACACTTGAATATATAATATTGTTGAGTCAGTTAATGTGGTGATCATTGTTGACTTTGCCTAGCATTATGCAAAATTGTGAAAAAAATCTCAATGATTTGATATGGTCACGTTATGGCCATTGGTTTAGATTGTCAAGTGGTGGCTCCAAGATTAAATGAAAATCCCAATGTTTTGCTTGGTCAAGAGGCAATTTCTTCCCCGAGTGTGCTTTCAATATTGTTCAATACTCCATAAGTGGCCTTTTTTCTTCCGGTTATAAAATGTTGAATTTTGAGTTCTTTCTAGCTAGTAATATCCCAATCTATTAAAACATTTGAAAATACCAAAACTTTTGCTTGAAAGGCCAATAGTCTAACACTAATAGGAAGATTGTTCGACCATAATGTGTTCAAAATTTTTATAAAATGTGGGGAAACATTAATTGCATGATATTTTGATCCTTGAAAAATGCTTTGTTATAATATTTATAAACTATATTGAGAATATTATATTGCTCAATCATGGTTGTGTGGTATTATTATATAGGGTTAGCATGTCTTAGTTGCAATAATAAAGTGATTGGCCGAACAGTGAAGATCAATATTTTAATAATGACTTGTATATGAATAAGTCTATTAATACATGCTAACGGATAACTTTTAAAATAGCTACATAAATATGTCATGGTCTTCATTCACCTCCTAATTGCATGCACCTACGGTTTATTCCTCAAGACCATCTAAGGTAGGAGAAAGGGGAAAAAGCCTAGTCCTGAATTTGTATGGTTTTATCCATATTACATTGGTAATTATAGAGAATTCCTAGCTGTTTGTTGTTGCATTCTCTAACTAAAGACAAGTTTCTAAGAAAAGTACATCAAAACTTGCAAAGTTCGTTCAACCGTCTCTTTTGAAATGCTAAATTAAATATGAAGGTCCTAGTTATTTCCAATCATGGGAGACAAAAGTTCTATGGAGAGATTGCTTCTTAATTTTGTGGCATTTATATTTTCTTATGCATATGTTGAGTTTGTCATATAGAGTACTTTACAACATCTTGTTACAAAGCGCACCAACATGGTAGTACGTGTAATATCTCCTTTGTGAGATGCTTAGCGCATGACAAATCACAAATGCATTTTAATAGAAAAATAAATAAGTACAAAAAAAAAGTTAAAAAAAGATAAAAAAAAAAAAGGAAGAGTGGGAGAAAGGAGAGAAAGTACAATAATAAAGCTCCAGCCCATCCCTTAAGTTCGGCCCTATGCAGCCTGGTCCAATCACAAGCGCAGCCCAGCCCATTGCTTCAGCCCATAACTCGAGCCTATAGGACCCTTAGCTCAACTCGCCGTGGCTGCGCCTCCGCCTCCGCCTCCACCTCTGGCGCAGCTCCCCTCCCACCGCCGGCATGTCTCTGCCACCGCCGATGGCTCCTCTGTTTGGGTTTTCCCCTCTCCGGTAGCCATCACTATCACCGCCTCGCCTATGACAGTCTCGATCTCAATCCGACTACGCTCGCTCCGCGATCCTTCAAGCGCCATGCTCCAGCCTCCTCTTCTTCCGTCATCTGCCCCTCTCCAGCATTGATTTGGGCTTCGGCCTCGGGATTGCGCGTACCCGGCGATAAGTTTCTGAGGGCGATGGCTTGAAGACGTTTGTGGCCTTCGCTGACTCATTGATGACGCCCACAGCTGAATCAGGTCGTTTTGTATCTGACTAAATTCTAGATATGATTTCAGTTCATTCCTGCTTTGCCCTCGCTGTTGTCCGAGTTCTATTGCGGTTGATTACGCTGTGGAGGAGGAACCGAGTTTGCAAGGAAGGTGGTCGCTGATATGACTAAGCTGGACTCTGTTTCCAGGAGTACCTGTCCACGATAGAGATAATCGACGACTCCGGCGGTGGTGACCTCAAGCTTTGGACTGGTGATCGAGCGAGAGCTAGTGTCTCCAAGATCGAAGTCCAAAGTAGCTCGCGAAATGCGCTCGACGAAGCCACGTTCGTGTCTATGGACTCTCTCTATCTCTCTCGAGTCTCAACTCAACCAGACCAAAAGAAAGAATTAACCTCGAAAGAGTTTGTACGAAAGGATCGGAACTGGAGATGGTGAAGCAGACATGGTGGGCTCAGGGAAGGTACTTGGGATCGACCGCCAGGTGAGCTCACGCCGTACCGGCCGTATCACCTTGAGCTCGAACTTGGGGCCCTCCACCTCCTCCAACGCCAGGATCCGCAATCAGCGCAAGAGCAATTCAGGACCCGAAAGAGAGTGACAAACCCGATCGGTGCGGGGAAAGAGAAGAGAGGGACACCCCTTTGTAGAACTCGGCCAAGTGCCGGAAGCCGGAGGATTCGCGTGAGACATGGCAGAGACACGCCGCCTTTCTTGCCATTTTTTTATTCTGGTTTGGCGAGGAGTGAAGGACTGGCTGAATTAGAGAGAAGCTTTGAGGTCGAGAGGGAAACTCTGGCTTCTTTCTTCTTTTGATTCTAGCCGTTGATTTTTAATGTCAAAAAATTGACGAAAAATTGAAACGTCATTTGGTGTTTATGATTCTTTTAAACGACAACGTGTCCCGACGGCCTCCTCAGTTCATTCTTTCCTTCGACTTCTCAGCTTCAGGGTTGGGCTTTGATTCATTGTCCATATCCTGCCCATCTTAAAATGAGTGATGCAATATCATGCTTTGGATTAAAATTTCCTTCTTGGCAACCGACAACTAATAAAGGTGGCTGATAGAGTTGTGCTTTTGATAGTTTCATGATTATAAGTGATTAACACTCAAATGAAATGTTTCAACTGAATCAAATTTTAAGCATACTTGCTTAGAACATGTTTGTATCTTTTTAATGTGAGAATATGCTCGTTATTGTGAATAAATTTGTGACCAATGAACTAGTCATCCCGCCTCGGACTTTTGTGGTTCACGAGCGTCCGTTGGTATCCGGACGGTCCTGCAAGCATTTTCGTTGAGAGAAGATGGGCGAACATCAACGAGAGATGAAGCTGCCATCACTATCACAGATATTGATGGAGGAGCCGACCATGAGACCTTTGTTTTCGAACTTTCTTTCCGTTTTTTCTCATTTTTCTTTCTTTTTTTTGGGGGCCTCATCTCCTAAATTTCTTTGCTTTTCAATGGAATATTTATGGGACCACCATTTCGAAGCTCGAGTTGTGCTTCTGCTCCTGTTGCGGATAGTAATTAATTCTCAGGTCTCTTTCTTTTTTACAATAATTTTTTGCCTAAAACTGAAAATTTGAATGTTGACTTATCTCTTGCTATAGAGGTTGTTGGACTATTCTTGTTTCTTCTATGTAGTCAAACCACTCGCAGAGCTTCTTTTGGCACCAACGGGAAGCCCTTCATAACGGATATTTGATTTGTACTTTCTGCAACAAAATTTGTCTCCCCTTTTTTGATCCAGGCAAAGCTTAAAAACTTCGAACTTAAGCCCGTATTGCTGAGGATTTGAGACACCTTTTAAATATCGGTTTATAAAACCAAAGCATTAAAACGGATATTGGTGATACCTTGATCACAAAAGAATGGGCTTCCCTTATTTAAAAAAAGTCTTTGAAGTGTTCACGTGTATAAAATTTTGTGTAGAAGGTACTAAAAAATACACAAAAGCGTGACCTTTTTTATGCTGTTGGAACGATCTCCCAAGGGATCATAGAAAACCTCTTTAGTCACTACTCAATCCATGACTACACATTTTCGGAAGTGTGATCATATAAATTCATGTTTCAAATGAAACAACTATATTCTAACCATTTTTAGGGGAATATTTTTGCCAGGATGTAATGTAGTGAAAGCTGTGGCACGTGAAATCTGTGGCAAAAGAGAATCTGACGGTCGCAAGTTGGCTTTCTGTCTTTTCTCTTTGCTTTGGCTTTGACTGAGGTAAGAACGGGATAAATCCTCGGAACAAATTGTGGAAGGATCATCGAATGGTTGAAAGGCATTTTTGACGACGAATGGTAATTGATGGTCTCCGTCGCACGCTAGTTGTGCGAGTGGGAAGGGAAGCAATGGGAAGGAGATCGCCGTTTTCATGATATATTCCTACAAACAAAGGAAGGATAGACATCATCGTGTCTTATATTTTCGTTTCTTTTATTTTTTGGGTCGCGATGATATTGGTATATTCGATGGAATAGACTAATAAGAATTCTTCTTTCCGTGAATCTTGACATGAATCAAATATCTTGTTTTCCCTAGGTTCATATATATTCTTCGACCCTGGACATGACATTTGTGGAAATTGAAGTTATTGTGCTAAGCTTATAAAATTCATTTAAATCCCCCATAAAGGGAGATATGGTTTCATGAGAAAATATTTATAACAGTTTCTTATGTGATTTATATTTCCTAAAGTTTCCTTAAAAGGATTTTTACCATTTCGATGCCTAATCTACATGGATAGTTATGGTGTGATTGACCTGTAGCGGTGTTGGAAATTGGAGGAATTGTTGCCTTGTTCTTCTTGCCTTCTCTTCTTTTTATGTTGAGGTTTTATGTCTAAGACAGAGAAAAAATTGACTCCTATTTACCTATAGTCCCTCGGATTTCTCTAACATCGCTTGTGAATTTTGCTTTTAGGTCAGATTCCAAGAATTCTCCGCAATATCGGTTCACTTTGGTGCCAAATTTGCTCGATAGCTAATAAACGTGAGGATGAGGATTGCATGGCTGAAAGTTTTTATGAAACTTTAGGATGTAGACTTCCCTCTGAATTTGAAGATGTTCAATAGTCTCGGGACGTCGCTTACATGCAGAGAACGCAGGGGAGGGCACATTCTTTCTACGAATTGAGTGTTCAGTTAAATGTGTTTTACTCCCGAAATTCGACTCAATGTAAGAATTTTGTCCACATCACCTCACTTTTACTGACTTTGGTTGTCTGACTAGACCAAGATATTATATGACCGGTTACATTATTCTTTCATTTAACAACTCACCATGTAAAATACTATATGGATAGCCGCAGATTTGGTAAGCTCATGTTCCCACAAAAAAAGAGGAAAAAAAGGAAAAGAAAAGAACAATTCTGTGTCATTCTAATGCGTTGATAGCCATTTTTTTTTTGGTCGAAAGAAATTTTCATTCATTTGTCAAGGTCAAACATGAGAGGAACATAATTACAAAACAAAACAACCAAGAAATTAAAAGAGTACAGCCTGACCTATAAACACGGTGCCATTCCAAAAGGCTAGATTTGTCACAATATTTAAAAAAAAAACAATCAGCAGTTATTTATTGGAATCATTAGTGATCTTCCCATTTAGAAACTACCTCTTGTAGCGTGTGCCTGGGTTCGATGCCCTCAATAACGGTGCCATAAAAAGAAGATGATGAAGACGACGACAACGATGCCAACAACAATATATTGAACCGCTACGGATTGAATACATCTAAGGAACTCCCAAATCTACATTTAGATCAGAAGAGAAAAACTGTAGATTTAGA
Organism: Eucalyptus caleyi; assembly: GCA_014182885.2. Lineage (NCBI taxonomy): Eukaryota > Viridiplantae > Streptophyta > Magnoliopsida > Myrtales > Myrtaceae > Eucalyptus > Eucalyptus caleyi. The sequence goes on along the minus strand of CM024470.2, from coordinate 35,929,214 downwards.
TTTAAACCTAAATCAAAAGAAAAGGTTCCGCGAAATCTCGAAGAAGTCATAAATCATGTCCATAGCATCCTTCTGGCAAGACTAGTGATGACATTCTCAGAAAGTTTTCAGCTATAAGCAGATTTATTCACCACAACAAGTAAGGAGAGTAACAATGACGAGAGAAAGAAGACGCCAAACGAGGCAAAAAAAGACTCGACTAGATCGGGAGAGAAAAAACTGGAAATCAAAGCCTTGAAAAGAATAGCAGAGTAAAGCAGGCTCCTGCAGGTGAAGTTTCTTTGATGGATGGTTTTTTGGCAGAGAAAAGGCCGCCGACAGAGAAATTAGTTGATAGCAAGTTGACAAAGCCTTTTTTCAAATGCGAAGGGGCGTTCGCAAGTTTAATTGGATGTTTTATGTGTGATTGTGCTATAACCAGGATGTAGTATTCTCTCGTCTTAGAGTCGTCCCTAATGGCCAGAGATGGCGGTGGCTGAGTAGGGTTGGTCGTAGTTTTGGACTTTGGTGTTTAAGTGCAACTTCAATAGCTGTCGAGCAATAGAGCTATCGGACACACGTCGTCTGCATTATTATTTTCTCTTGGTTAAACACTCCGCGTCAACCAAAAAAAAAAAAAAAGAATAAAGAAGAAATAGGAAATAACATTTATAAGTCGAGTTCACAAAAATACACAGTTGTCTGCATTATCATTTTCTCTTGGTTAAGACACTCCACGTCAACCAAAACAGTTGGTACGACACATTTGTCTCACATTTTATCAGATTTGTAATAAAAGTTAATACCCTTAGGCCGTGTTTATTTACTAGGACGAGAGCAGAATGGAAAGCAGATCTCATTCTTGTTCGTTATGCCGTTTGATAAGTTTGGAATAAGGAATGGAATTGGATATTGTGATGAAAAAGGATTTGTTACCATGTTTTCCTTACTTTGGGGAGAGGTGGCAATATGTAAGAGGGAATGAGTATGAGTTCATAAAATCTATAATTTCATAAATAAAAGAATATTTATATCAAGAAAGAAACTAAATCAAGAAAATATGACATACTATTTCTCTCATTCCATTTTTTCTTTCCTTTCTTTGACAACTTTTGAAATAAATTTTTATTAACAGATTGTTTGTTCAGGTAATTTTAATAATATTTTAATTTTAAAAAAAAAACTTACATCGAACTCCAAAGTGTTTATCAAACATCATAACTCAAATTTTGTTTCACCAATTCCAATTACACCATGTTGGTTCCAATTCCTTTTAACTTATTCCAATTGCTTCATTCTGACCAACCAAGGAGACTTCAAGGTCTTGCCACATCGTTCGAAAGAAGTAGAGACAACTATACTAAATTGGTATGATTTTTACCTATTATGACGCTAAAAGAATGTTAAATTACACCAGGGTCCATGGAGCTATAGATGTTTCTAATTACCACTCCAAAAGAATAAGATGAAATAGTTTCAGAGTCTCCGGAGAAGAAACTGAAGTAATCAGATTCGTCTCTTTCATATTTGGAACTTTTCTCCTATTGAAAGATGTCTCTTTCTTTTTTTGCTTCCTTTGGATTGTCTACCTAAGCGAGCCACACCAGGAATTTGTTCGTGCCAACAATACAACTTCTGCACATATGAAAACTTAGAGAACGAAATTGCAAAAACAAGATAAGATCGGGCACTGGCATAAAGAAATTAGAACAATGCAGACTTTCCTATATACCTCCTTGAGCATCCATCAGGGCGTGAAGCCAAAAGTTTGATGTCCCAAAGGACCAACCTAATTTGGTCGTGGTTGGCAAACTCTCATCGACAGGCCAAAGGTTTCCCCTTCGTTCAAGTCTGCGTTTTCCTCCTTCTCCATGTTCATCTTCATCTCCACTGATCATTTCGTCTCCGCTGCAAATGAAGCCGAAGCTCGGCCAAATGTGAGGCCGATAGATACAGAGAAAAGGATGCTTGTGCAACGTAGGGGTGTCAAAAACCGAACCAAAAACTGAACCGAACCGAACCGAAAATTTTGGTTTTTTTTTTTTTTCAGTTCAGTTCTCATTTGGTTCGGTTCTCATTAAAAACCAAAACTTGTTTAACCGGTTCGGTTAACCAAACCAAATCGATAAAATCTAAAAAAAAAAAAAATGATTTTTTTCTTTCCTTTTTCTTCTTCTTCTTCTTCATCGGCGGGTCATCGGCCACGATGGCGGTTGGCGACCGACCAGAGGCGAGCTGGAGCCTCGCCATAGGCTGGCAAGGCTCAAGCTCGCTCGACGCCGACAAGCTCGAGCCCCGCCCAGCTCACGACCCAAGCGAGTCCGAGCTCGCCCAATGTTGGTGAGCTCGAGCCCCACCCAGCTCGCCGAATCTAGTGGGCTGGAACTCACCAACATTGGGCAAGCTTGGCCTCGCTTGGGTCAAGCGAGGTGGAGCCTCACCATAGGCCGGTGAGGCTCAACCTCGTCGAAATCTAGCGAGCTCGAGCCTCACCGGCCTATGGCGAGGCTCAAGCTCACTTTGGCTGATCGCCAGCCGATGACCAGCCAATGAAGAAGAAGAAGAAAAGAAAGAAAAAGAAAAAGAATGAAAAATAATTAAAAATTGATTTTTTTAAAAATAAAAGTTTATTGCAAAGGTGAATGTAGGAAAACAAAAACAAAAGAAAAGTAAAAACTGAAAAACCAAACCGAATCGAGCCGAAAAGAATCGGAATTTCGGTTCAGTTCAATATCGGTTCAAATCGTATTTCGGCTCGCTTTATTAAATTTTCTTATTTGTTCGATTCGGTTCAATTTTTTAAAAATATCGAATCAAACTGAATCATTTGCACCCTACTTCTATGGTACAAAGCGACATGTCATGATGGTCAAAAATGATTGCAATCGTACCAATCCCACGAAACTGATGAAACTTTGCCATTACTTGCGACAAAACATCAACCAAATATAACCTTCGCGCCGCTTCGAGAAATTTTCAGAGATCAGCCAACATCGAAGATTCCCATTTCCTAGCTTTGTGCAACTTGGCCTTAATTGCCACCTTCTCCAAAGCACGGGAATTACGAACAAGAAATTTAATTAAAGAAAGACATTGTCTCAGCTTCAAACACGTAGAGCACTGAAACCAACAATCCCGACACTCTCAAGATGCTTCACGTAATACTCAGATTCTTTGTTTGGTGACACAATACGATTCCCCTCTATCATAGTACTGGTCATCCGAATCAAGCTCAAGCTGCACATACGGCGGTACTAAGACTGAGTAAATTAAAAGTTAGATGGGCATAATAACTTCTCGATATTGATCATGGTGTTTGACCCAAAAAAAAAAAAAAAATTGATCATGGTGATGAAGGATCTCTAGAATATGTCCTTTACCAAAAAAAGAAGAAGGAATCTCTAGAATATGTCAATTTAGTAATCTTTTCACCCTAATTAAATTGATACGATTGCTTTTTCAATCGAATTTCCTTTTAGGCATAATCGGATTGAATAAGACATTGATGTCTGTTGTGCGGCAATGCAATTTTAAATCTTGGTGGTCAATTTTTTTTTTTCTTTTTCCACTAATTCTTAGATGACCAGAACGAGAGATGTACAACCTCAATCTCTCTAAGTGTGAATTGTTTGTCTTCCTGTTATAATTTTATATGGAAGGTAACCTGATGATGACTAGGTACGTGTGTGAGTGTAATGTATATGCATAAAACATTTATTTGGTTTTCGTGTGGGTCCTTTTTTTTTTTTTTTTTTTTCCGAGTGTGTACTTATTTTACATATGTATTGTGATGTAATTACTATTCTTATTTTTATTGAGAATTTCTTTCTTTAATTCTGTTCCACGTGATAGGGCTTCGTGACTAGTAATATAGAAAGCAATAACATCTTAAGTGCGGTAATTAGAAGAGAAAGAGGAATAAACGTATGCCTCGTTCCAAAAATGGGAGTGGCGACTATCCATATCATCAAGGACCATACTTTTCATTAAAGCGGCGGGCAAGAATGGGGGAACTAATGCAGTATTAAGAAAGCACGATAATTTAAGAAAGTTACAAATATTAGAATCTATCGCTACAGAATTGGCATATACGTATTTATAAGGATTTCAGGCACAAAGGTTATTATAAACAAAAGTCTGGAAAACTTGATTAAAAAGTCCCTACTGTACGTCGGTCAATTCAATAATAAACATTTCAATTTTGCCACTTTAATCCTAAATTTTTTACGATTTGCTAATATAATCTTTCTAGCCAATTTTGATTGAAAATCGTTGACATAATACAGCTAATGTTGACGTGGATAGCAATTTTAAATTTTCTTTTCTTTTCTGAAAATAAAAGAAAGAAAAAGGAAAAATAAGAAAATTATAAAATCGTCCTTGTCAGCACGGGCTGCCAACTATGCCATGTAGGACATCTGACACTAACTAGACTATCATGTCAACAACATCCAATCACAATTAGTTGAAAGGGCTAGAAAAGATTATATTGGCAAAGTGTAAAAAGATTTAGAACAAAATTAGCAAATGATTAAATGTTTTGTACGAAGTTGACAAAATTAAAAAATTTATGACTAAATTAGTCACGGTACAAAAAGTTTAGGATTTTTTCGACAATCGTCTTACAAAGGTTGTAATGGCACCATTATAACTTGAACTTTCACTAGTTTTCCAATCAAGTATGTGGACTTTTTCTCTATTTCATCAAATACATCAACTTATCAAATGCAGGTCAATGCGAACCTCCATTAAAATCACGGACGGAAACTGCTGGCTTTGAGGTGGAATCAACCGAACTTAGGGGTTAGGGCTCATCTCTCCCTCTCTCCATTTATCCATCCATTTAAAATAGCCATGGAAAAAGGTTACTAGCTTAGTAACAACCCTCGACGTTCCATTGACCAAGATACGTCCTCTGTGTTCCATCCTCAACGACTTCTCCCATTAGCTCTCCTTCCTTGAGGACCTTGCCTGGTGACCTGCAAGTTGGGTTGCAACTGTATTCAGGGGCTAGGGTTTCAATTAAAAACCAAATTTAACCCCAATTTATCAATTTAGGGAAATTTGTCCTTAACCAAGCGCATACCTCCTCCAAGTCAAGTTGTTTAACTTATTCTTAAAATAATGTCACCTTCAATTCTCAAGTGACCTAAATCGTCAATGTCCCTCAAATAACAACTTTGTTGTGCAAAGAGATTAGAGGTATAAAGCCATGTAGAAATCATTGGATTTGCTTTATTGTACAGGAAAAACTAGAGACATCATATCAAGATGTAAAGTCACGGGCTAGTCCCACTATAGAAAGCGTATAGTTTTTCTCTCAAGCAAGGGCATGGGCCCATCCTTGATTCTGTTGTTTCTCTAGATGCGGAAAATTACGATGCATATTTATTTATTTTTCCCTAGAAATATGAGAATCCCATTGCTTTGTAATAACAAGATGAACATAAGTCAAGCAGGAAATCTATTAACAAATTCAAAGATAAAGGGAATAGAAAAACAGGAACTATATTCCTGGCACTAGCCCCCGAACTTCTTGAACTTGCAATTAAGACCCAAGTAGGGAAAACAAAGTTTATCTATAGAGCTCAGCACCCCTAATTAATAATACTTATTTAAATTTTAAAATTAGCCGGAAGAAATAAATTGACAAATGGTCAAAAAGTTTAGAACTAAATTGAGAAATCGTCAAAAGATTTAGGACTAAGTGAGCAAATTGAAAAGTTTAAGACTAAATTGACAAAGATTTAAGACTCAATTGACACAATTAATGGATTTAAGATTAAATTGACACAAATATAATAGATTTAGGACTTTCGGCTTCTTCATGGGGTTTGATCATTATTGACGGTGGAATCAAATTTCTCCTTCATCAGCTTCTTTGTGGTGGTACTAAGACTGAGTCAATTAAAAGTTTGATGGGCATAATAACGTCATGATGTTGATCATGTTGCTGAGGAATCCCTGGAATTGGTCGATTAAGTAATATCTTCACACTAACTAAATTGATAAGATTGCTCTTTCGATCGAATTTTCCTTTTAGCCATAATTGGATTGAATAGGCAATAGTGGCGACTATTGTGCTGCAATATATTTTAAATATTGATGGTCAATTATTTTTCTTTTTCCACTAACCGTTAGATGCTTAGAACGAGAGATTTACAACCTCAATCTCTCAAAGTGTCAATTATCTGTCTTCCTATTATAATTTTACATGGAAAGTAACTCAATGACGACTAAGTATATGTGTGAGTGTAATGTACATGCATAAAACATTTATTTGGTTTCCGTGAGTGTTTTTTTTTTTTTTTAGAGCGGCTTATTTTACATATGTATCGTGATGTGATTACTAATCTTATTTAGACTTATGGAGAATTTCATTCTTTAATTTTATTCTACACGTTGGCGCTTCATTACTAGTAATATAGGAAGTAACAACATCGTAAGTGCAGTAATTAGAAGAGAGAGAGAGGCATACCTCATTCCAAAAATGGGGAGTGGCAAATATTCATATCATCAAGGACCATGCTTTTCATGAAAAAGGCGGGCAAGAATAGGGGAACTAAAGCAGGATTAAAAAACGTACGGTAAAGTAAGAAAATTACTCATAATAGAATCTACAGTTATAAATCGGCATATATGTATATGTAAGGATTTCAGGAATAAAGGTTAATATAAATAAAAGGAGTAATGACACCACAATGGTTTGAGCTTTTACTCGTTTTCCAATCAAGTGCGTGGACCATTTTTTTTTTTTTTTGGTAAAATACGTGGACCATTTTTATGTTTCCTCAACATCAACTTTATAAATGCAGGTCAATAAGATTAACTCCATTTAAAGCATGGATGGAAAATTCTTGGCCTTTGATGTGGAATGGAATAAGTTACTAGCTAATTAACAATCCCCAATTGACCGATATGTCTTCCGTGTTTTTTCTTCGACCTTAACTCATGACTTGCGAGTTGGGTCGCAACTGAATTTAGGGCTCCAGTTTAATTTAGGAACCAATTGAACCCCTATTCATCAATTTAGAGCAATTTGTAACCGTGGACTACACATATTTTAAGCGCACCTGTCTTGACGAGTCAAGTGGTCTAATTTATTCTTAAAATAATGTCTCCTTGAATTGTCAAGTCACCTAAATGCCAATGTCCTTAAATGACGACTTTATTGTACAAAGTGATTAGATATATAACGCCACGTAGAAAATAATTGGGTTTGCTTTATTGTACAAAAGACTAGAGATATAGGCTGCGTTTGTTTGTATTCTTTTTTTTGTTTTTAAATACTTTTTCTTTTTTTGTTCCGGGAACAAAAAGGAAGCAACGCGTTTGGGTGCGTTTGTTCCTTTTGTTCTTTTGTTCCCTGAGGAACAAAAAAATAGAAACAAGAAACACAAATTTTGTGTTTCTTGTTTCAAACACTTTGAGAAACACTTTTGTTTTTTTTTTCTTTTTTCTATTATTTTCTTGTTCTTTTTCTTTTGGCCGGTCGCCGGCCTCGGCCATGGCCGGCGACCGGCCGACGCTCGCCGTCCACCGAGGCCGAGGCTCGCCGTAGCCGAGCGAGGGTCGGCCTCGCCATGGGCAGGGCGAGCTCGAGCTCGCCAGATCCGGCGAGGCTCGCCGGCCGGCCGGGCGAGGTCGGCCTCGCGGATCGGGCGAGCTCGAGCTCGCCAGCCATGGCGAGGCCGACCTCGCGTCGGCACAGGCGAGCTCGATCTCGCCCAAATCCGGCGAGGCCGAGGCTCGCCGGCCGCCGGGCAAGCTCGGCCTCGCCGGATCCGGGCGAGCTCGAGCTCGCCCGCCCATGGCGGCCGACCTCGCGCCGGCCGGGCGAGCTCGATCTCGCCCAAATCCGGCGAGGCCGAGCTCGCCCGGCGGCGGCGAACCTCGGCCTCACCGGGCGGTGGCCCGGCGAGCCGCGCCTCGCCCGCCGGGCGAGCTCGGCCTCACCGGGTCGCCGCCAAAAGAAGAAAAAAATGAAAAAAAAAAAGAAAAAAGGAAAAAAAAAGAAAAAAATAAAAGAAATAAAAAAATTATCCAAATTTACCAAACATGTTTCTGTTTATTTTTTATTCCCGGAACAAGTTTATCAAACGCGTCTTTTTGTTCAAAAATTGTTCCCCGGAACAGAAATACTTTTTCTATTCTGTTCCCGGAACAATTTTTAAACAGAAAACACAAACAAACGCGCCCATAATGTCAAGATGTAACTGCATGGGCTAGTACCACACTGTAGAAAGTGTCTAGTGTTTTTATAAGTTGGGCCATGGGCCCATCCTTGACTCTACTGTTCCTCTATATGCGGTAAATTAGGATGCATTTTTTTTTTCAAGAAATATGAAAATCCCATTGCTGTGTTAATAACAAGTTATAAATAAGTCAAAATAGGAACTTTACTCGCTAATGCAAAAATTAAATGGAGAAAAAAGAGAGAGAGAGAAATAGGAACTGTATTCCCGACATGAGTAGGAATAAAAAGTTTATGTACAGATCCGTAAACTCTGCCGCCACATATTGATAAATTGATAATATTTCTTCAAATGCCAATGTTTTGGAACTATTAGGAGCTTCTAGTAAAAAAAAAAATTCTTAATCAAGGTATATTTTCCAAAATAGCAATTAGGGGTGATCGGTTCCCGGTTCGGTCCGGTTCCACCTTGGAACCAGGAACCGAACTGAGAGCACTGGTTCCCAATTTTGGGAACCATGGACCGGACCATTTGGTCCTAGGACCAGGAACTGGACCGGACCATTTGGTCCTAGGACTGGGAACCGGACCGGACCATCGGTTCTGGTCTAGTCCAACAAAATCGGCTCTACGTTTTTGCACTAAAAATTAACCACGTTTTGCACTAAAAATTAACCGTGCTCCGAATTGGCCCATGTTTCCATAGATTTAGAGCTAGGTCTTCGTTTTCAGGTGCTTGGATTATTGTCCACTCCATCCACAATGTAATCTTCCTTTAAACGCGAAGCATCAAAGCTTGGTGATTTCCCCTAATCTAAATCTATTCACCTTCTACACGTTGGTCCTTCCAAGTATATTGATGCATTCATATTATTGAAGTTGTTCTCCATTTATTTGCCCTGTCTAAACACCTCGGTGATCCCATGTCCCTTGCTTGTTCACCAAAATCTAAAGGTTCTTTCAAGTCTAACAATTTCCACTCAGGATCTTGTTCTCTACATGCGGAATAAGAAAATTCTTCAATAGCAAAAACATCATGGTCTTAACATTATATGCATATAAACTTATAGATGTAGAGGATAATTCGTCCACGTGCACAAACACACAATACATACATACATTTATGTGTGTATGTATTTTCAAAATACATAAGGAGTCTTATTAACATAATTTACCTTGAAAAAATAAGCATTTGACCCCGTATTTAAACGGAAAAATCGGAAGTAAGCAAGGGAAATGATGCGTAAGGGACCTCGGGCCTTACTGAAGGCCATTGGGCCACTGCACACCGTCAAAGGGATATTGTACAGGGCCCTCAGTGGGGGCGTGGGCCTGGCGCTACAAATGCCATGCGCATTTGCTTATTAGGGGTGCCACCACCTGGAACAAATTTTCCTTTTTTTTTGAAAAATCACTTATTTTATTTTTATATTTGTCCGAACTTTGACCCCTCATTTCTCTTCCGGCCAATTCACCCGTTATTCATGTTCACGGAAAGCTCATGACCTGAATTTATATCCGATATTTGAAAAAAATGTCGGGATTATGAATTTCCGCAAACTTGGTTAAAAGAATGGTCATAATGAAAAGTAACAACATCTTTCTTGTTAAAATTCTGACCAACCTAATTCTCAAGGCATTAGTTGTGACTAAATATACCTGAATTCATCACTTAATATGGGAAATCACAATTTTCTTGACACCCTCAAGATTGGACAGCTGTGGTTAAATGTCATGATAATTGTGATCCAGCCGTTTGATGTGGGCAAATTGGGCGTTGTTGTTCTTGCAAAGCACAACCCAAATACACCAACTGATCATAATTTCGACGAATTTTTTTTTTCAGCACTCAAGGCTTTGATGCATTTGAAACCAAGAAAATTTCTATTGGAGCAAGTGCCATCCGAGAATAGATTGCGTGGTCAAAAATTGGTAAAAAAATGAGGTGCCTTCAACAATAATTGCAGAGAAAGGAGTACTTGTATCCATTGAGAAAAGTTTAAACCTCGTGTAAGGCAAACACTAAAGAATGCAAAAGTAATTGAAGGCCACCATGAGTCCATGACAATGAACTTTTGAGTGTATAACTTTATAGATCTGGCTTGGGGCTAATGCTTTTCCTCACTATTGTTAGCTTAACCTTTTCATCATGACAAAGCTGGAAGTGTTGTCTCCCAGTAGTTTCCTGGTTGTTCACAATCTTCATGACTATCTCAAAGCATCGTTCCACTAACTAGTAAAGTTGGCAACTTTTTCCCTCCACTTTTGAAAAATTTTATAAGATTGACTTAAAAGTCGTTACTCTTCTTTCTTTATGGTACTAAGAGAAAAGGAAGATGCCGTGTCTCATGGTGGAGGAAGCCGTGTTAAGTGGGCATTAGGACTGATGATATGCTCAAAACATTCGAACTCGACTTGGATTCGATGACAATATGCATTTTTAGAATTTTCTTTTGATAATTATAGCATAAAACGTTGGCGTCAAAAAAGATTTATACAAGTGGCCTTATAGTTACACCACTAACTTAAGAAAGAGGTATTATAATCCTAACATCAATTCTGGATAGGTTGATTTTGTAAAATATTTTATAAACCCACGGTCTCTTTTTCTTTGTTCTCATTTCTTCGTGATAATTAAGATACAAGATTACTTGATTTATACAATGATTTCCAAATATGGTTTTGGGAGGGGCAGAGACCTTGATTGTAGAGAACTTGTCCTGAGGCTCGCACACAATTCTTTTGCCAAGAGAATCTATAAGATGGCTTCCATATATGGTTTTGGGAGGGGGGAGAGACAGATGATTGTAGAGGAGCTTGTCCTGAAGTTCTCACGTGATTCTTTTCGCAATAGAGGATAAGTTTTACTCACGGTAATATCAATCAATTGGAACCGGTGATTATAAATGACCTTATCTTGAAATTCGCACGTATGGCCAGAGAGGGTAAGTGTTGCACCCAAGTAATACCATTATCCGGGTGAATGAAATAGAGAACGTGTGAGAGGAGATTCGACCAATGTTAAGGGATTTCAATGCAAGGTGAAGGGTGAGAGTTAATAAATACATCGATATTGGAGAGACTAAAGCTATAGTTCTTCCTTTGTGATATTAACTATCAAATAATAGGTTTAGGGCATTTTCTAGTGAAGAATGAGAAATTTCATGTTAAACATGATGGTGTATTAAAATCGGTGGATGGTGTATCGCCATGTATAAGGAAGAAACAAGTTAGAAGTAGCCCATGTCTTAAGGTGACATCCCGATTGTCTTCTAGGCATCAACATTCTTCATGACTATCCCGCAGCATCGTTGTACCTCTAACTAGTAAGGCTGGCAACTTTTTCACTCCACTTTGGAAAACTTTATAGGCTTGACTCAAAAGTCGTCACTCTTGTTTTCTTTTGGTGCTAAGAGAAAAGAAAGATGCCTTGTCTCATGGTCCACTTTGGAAAAATTTCATAGGCTTGACTTAAAAGTCGTCACTCTTGTTTTCTTTTGGTGCTAAGAGAAAAAGAAGATGCCTTGTTGCCTTTTCTCATGGTCCACTTCGGAAAAAAAAAATTCATAAACTTGACTTAAAAGCTGTTACTCTTGTTTTCTTTTGGTGCTAAGAGAAAAAGAAGATGCTGTCTCATGGTATACTTTGGAAAAAATTTCATAGACTTGACTTTAAAGTTATCACTCTTGTTTTCTTTTGGTGCTAAGAGAAAAAAAAAAAAAGATGCCTTGTCTCATGGTGAATAAACCTTTGCTCAGTGCATAGCGGGACCAATAATACACTCAAAATGTTTGAGCTTGTCTTGGATTTGACGACAAGAAATTTGAGGTTGAGAATTTATTCCACGGTTAAGTTTAATTTTCGTGGTGCTCTCCTAAGCAAAGTCCTCTCACACCTAAAATTGGATCATGAGAATTAGAACTCATTCTTTGCCCACAAGATCATCTACTGTGATTGAGGGATTAGGAATAGGGCCAAAAATCTTATCCACTTGCAACATTATGATGATCCCTCTCATTTCACAAATTCATTTAATGAATTCGATTTACAAAGGATGATTGGATCATACATATTAAATAAGGTGGCCTTATGCAATATCCATCTTTTCAACAGAGGAGATTTAGCATATCAAAATTAGATAAGTGATATTATTTCCTTTGAATTGTCAAAAGGACAGTTAAGAAGTAGTGGCATGGTGATCTATCTAAAAAAAATTATTGAGTGAACTTAGTGTATAAACTAAATTGAATTTGAACCATTAAAAACAGTGGACTTCATAAAAATCTCTTCAACTTTTCGGATTCAGATTTAGTTTACCATATATATACTTTTCATTTAATAAGTTCTTACTTATTAGACGCAACAACCTCCAAGATTGGACTTTGGTCGTGAAAAGCACCTAGGACTTGAAGCGCAGAAGACGAAGACGGAATAATTGCAGTGGGGAAATGCGTGTAGAAACAGACCAAATAATTGCAGTGGGGAAAAGCATGCAGAAATAGACCGAATTATTGGAGTAGGTGGTTGATGACATGATGCTTTGAAAGCATCTAGCATTTTCTCACGAAAAACAAACAATTCTGGATGAGCTATTGTTGGCTCACTAAGTTCATAAATTGGTTGAAACGACACATCCATTTATAAAATATCAACATGGATCACTTTGCGCAAGTCTGATTTATCTTCTTGCCCATTACATTTATATGATGGAGAATGGAGAATTTAAATATAAACCGGAGTAAAAACTACAAATTGTCAACATATCTATTCACATAATTCAACATAAGACATTATGTATGCTTAACAATTTAGCTATACCAATTTTTATATCAGTCCATTGTACTTTTATTATGTGGAATGTTAATCTCCAAAAGATTTGAGTTATGTGATAAAGCAAAAATAAACTATTTATACACCACATACAAAGACAACTTTAATGAGATTTTATTAACCAATATAGAAATTTTTATTATATCATATATTTTTAATATGACTGAAGCCTAAAATTTTCACGAAGCTCGTACACCAGCTTGATTGCTTGATCATGTGCAATATAGAAATACATACTGCTTCCTTTTTTAAGATTGCAAAATGCAAATCCCTCACATACACTAATATATCAAAGACAAATCCTACAATGAATAGCACGAATACTATAATACATAAGGAAGATGTTGAAATGATTTTTGAGAAATTCGATATGATGGTAAATTTTATATACCATAACAAGAATTTAGTGTGATTTTAAGTTTCGATATGTAATTTCTACGTTTTGATTTTTTAATATATATCCCAATAATTGCGAATGGTGCAGCGAAATTTTTATTATTAAAAGATTTAAAAATAGCGATTTTTAGGTCAAAATAGAGAAAAAAATGAATCGTGGAATCTAGAAATGAGTATGGAAATTCCGAACCCGTACTATTTCACACGAACCCTTAGCATTCACACATGCGTGCTTTGGGACTCAGCAAATAAATCACAAGAGTGGCAAACATGGAATTTGGTTCCTGATCAAATGAAAGAATGAACAGGAAAGTGAAGGAATGAGCAGGCTTTACCATGATGAGCAGACAGCAGAGTGCGTGAATTGTGGTTCCCTTGCGTTCGTCGCTGGCTTCTTGTTCATCCTTAAGATCACCGAATCCAACACTTTTTTGACTCTTCAGCTTTTTCTTCCGCTCACTGCTTTTGAATCTTGTCTGATTCCGATTTTCCATCGCTTTCCAGCTCACGCTCAAATCTCTCTTTTTCCATCACCGAAAGCCATCCCGCGCTTGAAGCTCACGATCGGTTTTGCTTTTTCAAAGGGTCCCCATCTCTCGCATTTATCTCTTTTTTCCAAAAAAGAAAAGAAAAGAACCACCGAATCATTTGTTAATTTTGTCTCCAAAGCTCATAATGACGCACATGACAATTATTTTATTTCCATTTTAAAACGATTTTTCTATTCAAAACTTATTTTTAAAATAAAAATTCATTTGATATGCAATTTCATTTTTTATTTCTAGAATAAATTTTAGTCAAGAAATATGTTTAAAATAGAAATTAGAAATTAGAAATAAGAAGTTAAAATTTCTTTTTCTCTATTTTCAGAATAAAAATGAGGAAAAATAATAAATAAAAACTCTTTTCATCACTCGTTCTTTCTACTAGTCAGCCACCACTCACCATTCACTACCCCTGCTGCCCCTCAACTGCTATTGATCGTCACTGGTCGCCGACAACGACCAGGTTGGATTTTTGTGTAGTCCAAATCTCATGACCTTATTTTGCTCCTTCAAAAATTGGCTTTTTTTGTAACAATCCACTCTCTTGGCTGGCCACGACTTGACTAATCCTCATCTCGAATGTCTTTGATCCAAACTTCCACAATTATTGGATTCGCGAAATACCTTGTCTGAATGATATCAAACTCTACAGTAAGGAATTAGGACCAATTCCACTATCTTGGAGTTGTCCAATAACTCTATATTTATGTTAGTTTGGGAGAGATAAAACCAAGTACCAGTAACGAAAATTGCGAGTCCTTGATATATATGTAAACATGCGGAGGTTCTCTCCAGTACAGATGGAAGCTAAGGCGAGTGTTGAGTGAATCCGTGAAAAGAGAGAGAGAGAGAGAGAGAGAGAGAGAGAGAGAGAGAGAGAGAGAGAGAGAGAGAGAGAGAGAGAGAGGCAGATACCGAACAAATTGGTCCAACATGGGGTTCCTGACAGGATAACCATTGCCAACCGCGTATATCAAAGAGGCCCTATTCCTTGTCCGGGAGCTGATGCAGCCTCGCTATGACTTGCTTTGTTGCTTGCACCAGTCATTAAGGGTACACATTATAATCATTCTATTTCTGTTCCAAACTTGTTTCTGGAATAGAAATTTGTATGTAAAACTATTTTATTTCTTTGTATCTGAAATAAATTTTTATTTTAGAAATAGGTTTGGAATAGTAATCAGAAGTAAAAAATGAGAAATAGATTTTCACTTCTCTATTTCTGAAACAAAAATGAGAAATAAAAGCTCTTTTCATCATTTGTCCTAGCTGCTAACCAGCCGCCCATCCACTGCTACCAATCACCGTCCACTTGGTTGCCATCCGTCGATGGACGCTAGCCACTGCCAGCAATGATCGCCATTTGCTTGCTGTTGGCTGCCGTCCGCTGATCGCCATCCGCCACCGCCCACCACTGCTGGCGTGTCGTTCGCTAGCCATCGGGCCGTCTACTAGCCGTCGTCCATCGCCGTCCAGAATGAAGAAATTTTATGTCATTATCAAACGAATTTCTATGTCGGAAATAGAAATTTTGTGTCGTCATTAACCGCGTATTTTTGCTTAGAAACTCGTTCAAGAGTAAAAATAAAAATAAAATATCTATTTTTCTTCTAAAAATCAATTCCTAAATAGAATAGTTATCATTTGCGTACGTAAAGCCTCATCTCCGTAAAGCCTCATCCCTTCCCTTTCCGCTCCATCATCATGAATAGATAATTTAGCTTCTCTCTCTGTGCATTTTCCCATGCAGTTCGAATCCGACAGAAGAATCCAAAACCGCTCTGAACCACCCCCGTGACGAAACAATCCAAGGGCCAAGAAATTTTTGGCGACTGCAGTGAAGCCCCTTTTACCCCTCTAGGAGTCGTTTCTGACGAGAGTAAAAATGCTTTCTTGAAACGAAGACCTTTTCTATCTCTTTTGCAATTTAAAAGAACAGCATAAAAGGGTAAGTCTTCTGCTTTTCTGTCTCGTAGCCTTTGGCTTGTAACTTCTTGAGCTTTATTCCCACCTTGTTTTCCCTTTTTCGTTCATCTTGCATGTCGAGCCGTCCAGTGGGCCGCTTAAAATGAAGAAGTTCGTAATTGAGCCCCTGTTTCATTTGACACAAACAAGCTTTGTTTAATTCAACGCATTGTGCCTAAACATAAATGTGTATTTTGTCTGAATGGAGAGAAATGCAATAAAAGATGCTAGTGTAGGACTCAGCTAAGCAAATGTGTTTTCTATTATTATTATTATGGATCCAATAGCACCACTATCAACGAACTTGATTCTTAGTTTTCTCATGAAATGAATGAAAGGACTACAAGCAAAAATTTATATATCAATGCAAAGTTAGAGGTATAAAATTTTAAAAACGGACTCTTTTGACATTTGGTGAGTAATGTTGTGATTATCTTAGTATTAAAAAGTATTGTTGTCGTCACATATATTATATGTTACCTGAGTAGTCATGTGTTAAATTACTACTTAGTGAAGAAGAAATCACTCGAAGTTGGGGATGTAATTTGAAGGAAGCAAGCAAAGTTTTTTCTGGTTGGTGAGCCTCCACTTCCTTTTTCAGCCGCGAAGAAGCTCGTGTCAATCAGACTAATCCAAGTAATGCGGTGGTGAAATAAGTCCAGGTGTTCGCACCTATTACATATCGTAGTCCATACTTAAGCACCATGTTTTTTCAAAGTTGTGCCATTATTAATAGGTCTATTTTTTTTTTTTTTTTTTTGCTGGAACACTTAATTGTGTGTAATTATATATCTCTTGAGTGGTCTTGTGGTAACTTATTATACAGCAAGGACAAAAACTACTTCTTCGAAGGTTGGGATGAAATTTCAAGGAAGACCACCGGAATTGCTTTCATGAGTGAGCCTATGACCTAGATCACGAGAATCTTCCACCCTAGAGTTTCGTCCGTGCAATAATTTTGTCGGCCATAGAGAAGCTTGTGTCAATTAGCAAATTCAAATAACGCGGTGGTACGCAGTCTTTGGTAAAAATGAGTCCACGTGTTCACACCTATTAGATAACTTGGTCCATCCTTAAGCACCATCATTTACCAAAGTTCTAAAGAAAGTCGTGCATCTCTGTCCTCTAGTATAAGTATAAATCGACCGTGAAGTTTGAATTGTACTCAACCGTGACTTGAACGTGGAATAAGGTGTTTAAGATTGAATCAAAACTGATAATGCCACTTGTCAGTCAATTTTTGGAGTGGAACTCGTCTGATCGTGAAAGAAAAACCCGAAAGCTATAGTTTTGCAGTGCACAAGCATCAAACTTTGGATCATAGCCTCATCGTGTCCGTGATCAATCTTAAGCATAAGGAATTTAAAATCCTTCAATTAGCCACGTCTTGTCTAATTCAATGTACATGAAAACCAAAGCACATGACATAATCACTGTAGCGTGTCCCTCACAGATTCTTCAAAAGAATTATAGTTTTAGGAGTGAAAGTCTGAAAATATCGCCCAAACTCTCGGAGACGGTGGCCACTTTGACCCACATTCTTAAATTGTTTTACGAGTTGACATCCATCGTTTTGTCAGGTTGATTGCGAACAAAATACTCAGCCAGACTATAAAGCGATAATCAAATGTTTAAGGCTTGAGGATGTGGTTAAGCACAAGAAAAAGTTAGCATATTCCACATCGCTCTTTCAGTACTACATTCCTTGGTTAAATTCTCATATCATGAGACTTCTTAAAGTAAACACATATATAGTTCTCTTTTAATGTTTCGAAGACTAAAAAGAAGAACAAGAAGAACATCAGTCCAGCGCATCAAACAAGTATGGATGAATCCATATCAAAGCAGCAAGCGAAAAGGGGCTTGAATTGGATGCCATGTCAAATAAAAAAAAGGTCATATTTGAAGACAGTGTTTGAATGTCGATCCAACATACGCAACTCAAAAAACAAAGACGAATTCAGGCCAATCAGAGCAACATGCATGATCCATTGCGTACGATTCAATTAACAACATTGAATTCAATCATAGTGGCGAGCATGAGTCCAATGCATACCTTTCTAATAACAAAAGTGTGTCTAAGCAAGAAAGCGAACCAAATGGTCTTTGCACTTCCTGTTATACTAACCTTCTTCCTACCCTTGGGACCTTTTAATAATGAGCAAAATAGAGGATTGCATCTCTTAAGTAGAGGAGCAGTAAATTGGGCGAGAAGATTTTCTCTTTTTTAAATTCGCTTTCAATATAACTTCTGCTGCCTGCACCATTCGTCTTTTTCCCGACTTTTGATTAGGTTTCTATGCAATAGGTAATGATAATTTTCGGTTTTCGGCAGGAAATACTATTTACAATGTATGACGTGCAACTAGCTAATTTCGTGACAGGTACAAATGTGTACGTGTTATTCACAGCTTAAATAAATGCAAAATGACATGCATTGGTCTGAAATGTAGCAGAGATAATATGAATTAACACAAATCAATATTTAGGTGTCCAATTCACGGCATACGTTTCATGATATAACATGGATGAGTCCACATAAGCAATACTATGCAATGCATGTTGCAAATGGTCGAGATAGGGAGTCGGTTTTATCAAAACCTATTTTTCAAATACTTTTACATTATTTTCAAAATGCTTGTAGACACTAGACACCTAACTTTTTAGCATAGATTTGACTCAAATTGATTGAGAATATTACTTCCTTACAAATTCGATCAAAGGATATAATTAAATCATACTTCTTAACGTTTTCCAACAATATCCAATTTGCTGAAGTTGAATATGGCTTATTCTCAAGATATTGCAACTTTTAACTAAAATTACCTGATCATGATGTGTCAAGAATTTTGTCATTTAACTCGATTGATTAATTTCATTTTTAAATATCGAATCACAAGTTTTCTAAATCCTCAAGAATCACATCAATTGGATTTTTAATGAAGAAAATATCTTAACACTCCACTATAACCGTCTATGATTCTTGGAAATTCAATTTGAGTCACGAGCTTTCTATGAATGTAAATATTAGGTCAATTGGACAACAGATGAAAACTCCATGCTCAGTCATAAGGGCTAGTGGCCCCTTTGCTAGAGGCCGGTCGTCACTTCGTTGCACTCGCTCTTTGCTAACAAAAGCCTAGGTTTTGCCTACCCTGCACAAGGCACAAGTGGCCTCAACTAGGCGTACAAGGGTTTTTCTTAACTAAAAAAGTTTACATGCAGCCAATTAGATAAATCTTGCCCAAAACAGATCAAACTCGCCCCAAGAACTTGCATGACGCTTACTCTATTTAATAAAATATATCAAACCCCATATAACTTTTCCACAACGTTTCTCGTGGAATTTTGAGGCTTTAAATACTTGGCTTAGAAGTACAAATTGGAATTTGAATCAAATTGATTTAGAACTAAGTCTTCGTTTCTATTAAATTATGTTTCAAGATTTAATTCAAGCGAAGAATTTCAAGAAGTCCACTTCCGATATGAAATAGAACGTACTCCAATTATCTAGCGAAGGGGGCACATGTATTTGAGATCTCCAGTTTCTTTAGTCAGAGAATATTTGTTTTTATTGTTGGAGATATTTATCCAAGCTTGACCAAGAGGGTGGCTTCTGGCAAAAGTGAAAGGCTTTCCTTTTTTTCCGTACAAAAGAAAAACGTGTGGGGCCAAGTAAAATTCAGAGAAGGAAACAAAAAGCAAGGGTCTTGGGCTTTTTATTTTTTGTTGCCTGAAGTAGCCGTACGGAGAAAAGAGCCGCCCCGTGACTCCCGTAAAGGACGAGCAGCGAATATCCAAAGGGCACGCTCGGTGACAGCCCTTTTTTTTTTTTTTTTCACAAGACGCCCTATTTGATCGCGCGGAGGAGTTCTAAACAAGGTTATGCTATGAGTTTTACACCGGATTGAATTATTTATAAACATTTTGGGGATGGATGGAATCTTAAATGTGGGAAATAGGTTATTTGATGTTAACTTTTCCTATGAACATAGATATCAACACTCATATTAAGCCGCAAAATTATTTGGTGTCCTTCATCGTTTTCATTTATTTTTTTAATGATTTCACATTGATTTAATTGTAAAGTCTTGGTTACTTTTTGTGTTAAATTTTACAGTAGTTTCTAGGTACTGGAGTACTGTCTACCTCGCAATAATGTAAAGAACATTTTGTAACCCTTCTAAGTCCTTCTAATTTAATCTGTTCACCTTCTATGCTCACATCATTCCAAAGCATATTGATGGCGCTCATATTATTTAAGTTCTACTTCGATTGGGTCCGTCCAAGCACCTCAATGATCCTATGTCCCTTGGTTGTTCAAAAAGATCCAAAGGTTCTTCCAAGTCTTGCGCTCTCCATCTAGTATCTTATTCTCTATATGTAAGCTCCGTTCATTTTGTAAAAAAATATGAGGTTTCTAGAAAATATTTTCCAAAAAGTCATTTTTCAAGAAAATGTAATTATTTGTTGGTATTCTGGTGAAACCTATAAATGAAGTGGAAAATATTTTCTGCTATTTAATAAAAAAATCTTTTCCTCCATATACACTTTTTTTTTTTCATTTTATTTTGTTTTATTTTTAAATAAAATTTTCATAATTTTTATGTTTTTTAAAAATATATTTTTAATTATTCTTAGTTTTAAAAATTAATTATTAAATTATTTTTTCATCTTTCTTTTTCTTTTCTTTGTTTTCCTCCACTTCTTTTGGCCGGTTGCCGGCCACAATGACGGCCAACGACCAACTCAGTCTTAGCCCACAAGGTAATCTACTGCGATCGAGGGATGAGGAACATGGCCAAAAATCTGATTCGCTTGCAACATTATGACCATCCTTCTCATTAGTCATTAGATGAGGTGGGACTTATGTAATATCTTAGAATTAAGACCATCTCCTGCAATCTTGGAGTTGTATCCAATCACGCTATCATGAAATTGAAACTAGCTGCCACAATTTTGGAGTTGTGAATTCTAGTTCATCTTGCATGTCGAGCTGTCCATTGGGCCGATTAAAATGAAGAACTTCGTAGTGGAGCCCTGTTTTGCTCGACAGAAACAAGCTTGGTTTAATTTGGATGCATTTTGCCTAAACATAAATGTGTCTATTGTTTGAATGCAAAATGCAATAAAAGATGCGATAGTAGGTCTAATATCAGCAAATGTTTTTGTTTAAGGATCCAATCGCACCGGTATCAACAAACTTGATTCATAATTTTCTCATGAAATGAATGAAAAGTTTTCAAGCAAATATTTACGTGTTGACACAAGGTTAGAGGTACAAATTTTGAAAAACCAACTCTTTGACATTTGGTGATGAATGTTGTGATTATCGACTATTAGAAAGTATTGTTGTCGTATGTATTACATGTCGGTTGAGTAGTCACATGTTAAATTATTACTTTGTAAAGATGAAACCACTCGAAGGTTGGGGATACCATTTCAAGATAGCGAACAAAATTTTTCTGATTAGTGAGCCTATTACCAAATCTCGAGAGTCCGCCACCCCCAAATTGTTTCTCCACTACTTTTGTCGGCCTCAAAGAAGATTGTGTCACTCAGAGAATCGGAATACCTGGTGGTGAAGATAAGTCCATGTGTTCACACCTATTAATATATGTTGGTCCATACTTAAGCACCATGTTTTCCAAAATTCTACTATTGTTAATAGATCTAACATTCTTTTTTGCCGGTACACTTGATTGCGTGTGTAATTATATATCTCTTAACGGTCATGTGGCAAATTATTATATAGCAAGGAAAAAACTACTTGTCGGTGGTTGGAGATGAAATTTCGAGGAAGCTAGCCAAGTTGTTTTTATCAGTGAGTCCATGACCTAGATCACGAGAATCCACCAACCTAAAGTTGTTTGTCAATTTGTGGAATAATCGAGTCCTCTAGGTCTAGTGCTCTTCTATATTGTTCACTACTTTTGTCAGCCACAGAGAAGCTTTTGTCAATCAGACAGCATGAATGACGGGGTGGTACGCGGTCTTCAATGAAAAAGTCCATGTGTTCACACCTTTAGATCTCTTGGTCCATCCTTAAGTCCCATCATTTACCAAAGCACACAAGCAAGTCGTGCATCTTTGTCCTCTTCGTATAAGAATAAATCAACAACAAGATGAAATGGTGAACAAACTAACTAAAAACTTTTTATCAAATCTAATAGTCATTGATTGTTGAACTCCATCATTCAATGGCTTCTTCATTAAACCTCAAGAAGAATTACGATGTCTTCCTGAGCTTCAGAGGCATAGATCTGCGCAAGAATTTCGTTGGTCATCTCTACACAGCTTTAGACCAAAAGGGGGTATACACTTTCATTGATAGTGAGGAACTGAGGAAGGGAGACCAAATATCGGCAGCACTTATGAAGGCGATCGAGGAATCACGCATCGCGATAATCGTTTTCTCCGAGGATTATGCTTCCTCGTCATGGTGTTTGGAAGAGGCAGCAAAAATCATGGAGTGCAAGGAGCAAGGAGACCTCAAAGTCTTCCCGGTGTTTTACAAAGTGGAACCTAGGGAAGTAAGAACACCAAGAGAGAGTTACAATAAAGCTATGGTTCAGCATGAATTCAAGTTTGGTAAAGATTCGGAGAAAGTGAAGAGATGGAAGAAAGCTCTTTTTGATGCCAGTGGCTTGTCTGGGTGGCCTTTGAATGAGGGGTAAGTTGAGTTGAGTTCATATTTTGTGTAAGAAACTAAACTTTTACATGCAAGTATAAAGACTGCTTGTAGAAAAAGCATAATAAGAACAAATAAATCAACACACACATGATTGTAACTACAAAATGTTAAAACTTGATCTACCAATGAACAAATGAACAATATGTGAAGTGGCGTTATTGCATTTGCCGCATTTCTTCGGAATGAGTAGGAAAGTTTGCAACACCACATATTGGATAAAGTGTGTACAGGCCAAGTAAGGTAATAACATCGTGCTTCATGTATTTAATAGTTTTCGAATCGAAATTTTAACCACTATTCAAAGTCCTAAATAGTTCTTTTTGATTAAAGCACGTAGATAAATCACATAGAACAATCAAAAGGAAAAATAAATAAATTACATGAAACGCTTGGGTGACTAAAAGTCGAACCCTGAATTTGTTTTGATTGATGTAAAGAACACTTGGAATCCTAATTTGACTTAGTGAAAATACGTTTTCTTTTGGCTATGATCACCTGAAAATGAGATGTCATTGTTGGTTGGTGATTGCTCATTAATTGCTGATTCAAATGGCTAAAACGATGCTGAAACTCTTTTCCCATTTTTCTCAGAAACGAGTCAGAGCTTATACAAGAAATTGTGAAGAAGATCTTAACTTACCTAGCCCAAACATCTTTGCATGTTGCTAAGCATCCTGTTGGGATAGATTCCCGAGTGGCTAAGCTGAAATCAATGTTAAACCTTAAGTCCCACGAGGATGTTGTCATGGTGGGATTATGGGGACATGGAGGCATTGGGAAGACAACTTTATCAAAAGCTCTTTACAATGCTATTTTAAGACAATTTGATGGTTCATGTTTCCTGGCAAATGTTCGAGAAGCTTCAAAAAATTCAAAGGATTTAGTTCCATTGCAAGAAAAATTACTATTTGAGATTTCATCATTGCAACAAAAATTAGAAGTGTCCAATGTCGATAGAGGTATTATTCTAATTCAACGTCGACTTTGTCACAAAAAAGTTCTCCTGGTCCTTGATGATGTGGATGACTTGCGCCAATTAGAAGCTTTAGCAGGAGGACGCAATTGGTTTGGTAATGGAAGTAGGATCATTGTTACTACAAGAGATAAACATTTGCTAACTTATTATGGAATTGATCAAGATCATATGTATGAAGTTACACCACTAAGTTACCATGAAGCTCGTGAGCTGCTTAGCAATCATGCTTTTTTGACACTCCAAGAATTAGAAATCAGGACAAATTTTGTGGATAATGTTCTGAATCATGCTAGAGGACTTCCTTTAGCACTTGAGGTTCTCGGTTCCTGCTTACGTGGTAAAAGAGAAGATGTATGGGAAAGTACACTGAATAAAGTTTCTACGATTCCCAACAAAACCATTAATGACGTTCTCAAAATAAGTTATGATGGACTAGAGGAAAATGAGCAAGAGGTTTTTCTCGATGTTGCCTGCTTTTTTAAGTGGGAGGATAGCAAGTACATAAAGAAAGTCCTTGATAGTTGCGATGTTCAGACAACTGTAGGATTTGATATACTCATCGATAGGTCCTTGATAAGCATTGTCGATGGAATACTACACATGCATGACTTGATTCAATTGATGGGTATGGATATTGTGAGACAAGAATGCCGTGATGATCCCAGAAGTCGTAGCAGACTATGGCGGTATGATGATGTTGCCGATGCTTTGTCAAGCGATGTGGTAAGACTTGCGAACATGACCAAAATATTGCTACTTATTTTTTACTCTAATTATTGAAAATGCATAAGCTGAAATACTCTTATATATACAGGGAGATTGTGTTGTAAAAGCCATTGTGTTGGAGCCACCTGAGCTAAAAGAGCTAAGTATCCATCCTAATGCTTTTTCAAAAATGAGAAAGTTGAGATTGCTCATCCTACGCAATGTTCATATTCCTTTTCATGGCTCTATATGTCTTCCTAATGAGCTAAGATGGATGGAATTTGCTGGAAGTGGTCCTTGGATTCCAGATTTTCCTTCTAGTCAAAAGAAATTAGTAAGTATTGATATGAGGAAATGCAATATCACAGAAGTCGTAAAACACTTTAAGGTGAGCATTTATCTACAAAGACTGTTTTATTATCTACTTCATTTGGATGGGCATATGCATGTTAGATGTACTATTATTCGTACGGAATTGGTGTTCCACTGTTTTAGAAGCCAGTTCTCTATTTTCTTTCAGAATGATGTTAACTACTTGCGTTGGAAATAATGTGCAGCAAACTGGCATTTGAAAAACTGAGGGAAACAATTATACTAGAAATATCCAATGGAAACATTATGCTAATAAAATACACAATACAAAGAAATTTTATTATAATATGCAGAAAGAGTCGATTTGAAATTTTTTTATGAAGGTCATTGGATCATGAGTAAATTCAAATTTTTAATATATTGAAATATGTGAGAGATAAAGAAAATAACCAATTTCATGTAGTTGTCCATGGGTATTATATTTGTAAAATACAATTGAGGCTCACCGATGGAAGGAATAAAAAGAGGTCGAAATCCCTCACAATTAGAAGGCTTTTATTACGTTATGTACATGGACAAATATGTATCCCTCACAATTAGAAGGCTTTTATTACGTTATGTACATGGACAAAACATAACGTAATAAAAGCCTTCTAATTGTGAGGGTATAGATATGTATGTACATGAATGTCAAATACTTTCTAAACCTAATATCTCTAACCATTGATGTAGTTCTATTTCAAAATCAAATCTACCTAGGGAAGAAATTCAAAATGCAAATATACTAGTATAAGCTATTTCTATGTCACTAGTTTGCATATGAACAATTTCATATACAAAAAGAATTGTTTAATGATCAAATAAAAAGAAACAAAAACATGATGAACCGACCCGTTGTCATATATACAAAAGAAAATACACCCAAGGAATAGCCGGCTGAATGGTCAAGCATTTGGTTTAGATGTGGTTGGTCGGATACCTTAAATCACAATATGTCGCATTCAAAATAACCTTAGAGGCCACGTAGTCTCCAAGTTATGGAGGCTTATTCAATGTATGTCATGAAGGGCGGGATTTGTCCTGCACCGTGTTGTAAAAAAGGCATCATTCATTGCTCAAATCAGTTATGAAGGAGCAGCATTTCTAAGTGCGTGTAATTAAATATCTATTAGACATCTTGCTAGTAATGCGTGTACAAATAATTCGATATATGTGATCGAGTCGGGGCATGCCACCAGGAATTGTCACCAATTATAAGGTGATATAAATTATAACTAATTCATTAAAAAACTTTTGGCAATCCTTAATTCAATATTTGTTCTCCCCAATTATACGGTGATATAAATTATCTCCATCAACTATATAGTACTAGGAGTTGTCTTTGATCATATTGGAGTAATTTAGAAATTTAAATTAACTAGCCCTTAATTTTTTTTCCATGTTTGTTAACGCGCAATTCTTTAATACGGAATGTAATTATTTGAAATATATATAAAAAGAATTGTCATATTTAATGTATCGAAACATCATATGGTATGATTTTGTTATTTGCTAGAATTATTTTTTGTTTGATATATAGTATTTCTTTGTTTGTAAAACCAACGTTTAATTTTCTAGTAATCACAATATATCTTTATCGGTCAAGTATGGAGTATCATGTTATATCTAACTGTTTTGATGATTGTCTAGAATAATTTATTTAAAATCTTTTTAATTTTGTGTATTATATATAATATAACTCTTTAAAATAATATCTAAAAATAAAATGATAAGAGTTGTCTCTTATTCGCTAATGTGATCATAAAAACTAAATTGCTAGGTAGAACTCACTTGTGAGTGTGCCACATGACTTAATCTCACCTAATTTTTACTGTATATACATAAAAATTTGTATTTACTAGTAAAGTTTCAAAAGAGTTTAGTAATTTCTCAATACTATATATATGATAACTTTGAATGAAAAGTTATTAATAGGTTAAGAAATTTACTTAGAACCCTATATAGTAGGTTTCAAGTTGCCTAATCTAACGATGCTCCTTACCTCCTTTATCATGAAGAGAATTGTGGCCTAAGGATGAAAATCATTAAAAGTGGCAACGGCATTATTCAAACACCCTTCTTTCCCTTTTAGAATGTTTATGGTAGTTGGTTTTGTTGTTTTTGCAGGACTTCCAACAATTGAGGTACATTAAATTGTGTGATTGCGAGTCGCTCGTTAGTACACCCAACATCTCATGTACTCCAAATCTCGAAGAATTGAAACTCTGGAATTGCAAAAACTTGGTAGAAGCCCACGAGTCGATTGCATATCATGACAAGCTCCAGGTGTTGCATTTTAAATGGTGCCTTGAACTTTGTGTTTTTCCAAATGTGCTCAAATCAAAAAATCTTCGAGATCTCAAACTTTCCAATTGCCCAAAATTGGAAAGATTCCCCGATATTCTAGATGAACTTAGAGGCCTGAAAAAACTTTCCATACGACATACCTCTTTAAAAGAACTTCCTACATCAATAAAAAATCTTGTCTCTCTAGAGAAAATACATTTAGACATGGACAAAAACCCTATAAGTCGTCCATCTATCAATTACAAGTTACAAAAACTTCAATGGTTCAAATCTTTTCTCTGCCAAATCATGTTTCCAAACCTTTGGAATTCAGCTGATCCATGCATGAAGATCGGACTTCCAAATTCAAATGTGTCAGACCTTTTAAATTGTAATCTATCCCAAGTAGAGTTTCTTGAGGATCTTTCTTGTTTCCCCTTGTTGAAAATCTTAATTCTGTCGGGGAACAGTATTACTAGCCTTTCTACATCCATCAAGCATGATTGTTTGTCCACATCGTCAATTAGTAAGGTGAGCATTTATCTACATAGACCTATTTATTATCTGCTTCATTTGTATGGGCGTTTGTGTACTGTATGCACCAGTATCCTTAAGGAAATGGTGTTCCTCTGTTTTAGAAACCACTACTCTATTTTCTTGTAGAATGTCGTTAACTACTTGTGTTGGAAATAACGTGCAGCATAATTGGCATTGAAAAATTAAGTGAAACATCTTTATTTGAAATCCGCAATGAAAACATTTTGCGGGAAAAATACATGATACAAACAAATTCTATTATTATATGTAGAAAGAAAAAAAAAATGAATTTTCTTATGAAGGCCATTGAATCATGATTAAATTCAATTTTTAATATATTAAAATATGTGAGGGATAAAATAAAATAACCGATTTTGTGCATTTGCCCATGGGTATTATATTTGTAAAATGAGCAACTGAAGATCATAGATGGAAGGAATGAAAAAGAGGTTAAATTCCCTCACAAGTAGAAGGTTTTTATTATATATATAAGGACAAATACTCTCTAAACCTAATATCTCAAACTATTGATGTAGTTTTATTTCAAAATCAAATCTACCTAGGGAAGAAATTCAAAATGCAAATATGCTAGTATAAACTATTTCGCCTAATTCTAACTATGTCACTAGTTTACATATAAACATTTTTATATACAAAAGAATTGTATAATGGTCAAATGAAAGGAAACAAAAACATGATGAATTAACCTGTTGACATATATACAAAAGTAAAAACGCCTGAGGAATAGCTTGTTAAGTGGTCAAGCATTTAATTTAAATGTGGTTGGTCAAATATATTTATCACAATATCTCACTTTCAAAATAACCTTAGAGGCCACGTAGTCTCCAAGTCATGGAGGCTTTCCAATGTATGTTGTAAAGGGCAGCATTTGTCCTACACCGTGTTGTAAAAAAATACATCATTATTTGCTCAAATCAGTTCTGAAGGAGTAGCATTTCTAAGTACCCGTAATTAAATATTTATTAAACATCTTGCTAGTAATGCATGTACAACTAATTCGATATAAGTAATCCCATAGGGGCATGCCACCAGGAATTGTCACCAATTATAAGGCGATATAAATTATAACTAATTCATTCAAAAACTTTTGGCAATCCTTAATAGTTCAATATTTGTTCTCACCAATTATAAGGTGATATAAATTATCTCCATCAACTATAATGTAACAGGAATTGTCTTTGACAATATCGGAGTAATTTAGAAATTTAAACTAACTAGCCCTTAATTTTTTTTCCATGTTTGGTAACGTGCAATTCTTAAATACGAAATGTAATTATCTGAAATATATAGATGAAAAGAATCATGTCATATTTACTGTATCAAACATTAAATGGTACGATGTTATTACTTGCTTGGATTATTTCTTGTTTGATATATAGCATCCCATTGTTTGTAAAACTAACGAGTGATTTTCTAATAATCATGATATATCTTTTACTGGTCTATCATGTTATGCCTAACTGTTTTGAAGATTGTCTAAAAATTTATTTGTGATTTCTTTTTTATATTGTGTATTTGTATGTATTATATAACTATTTAAAAATAATATCTAAAAATGAATTGATAAGGGTTATCTCTTATTCGCTAATGTGAGCATAAAAACTAAATTGTTAGGTAAAACTCACTCGTTAATGTGAGCTTTACTGTAGACACATAAAAATTTGTATTTACCGGTAAAGTTTCTAAGGGTTTAGTAATTTCTCAATACTATATATATAGTAACGTTGAATGAAAAGTTATTAGTAGGTTTAGAAATTTACTTAGAACCCTAAATAGTAGGTTCCAAGTTGCCTAATCTAACAATGCTCCTTGCTTGCTTTATCATGAAGAGAATTGTGGCCTAAGGATGAAAATTCTTAGAAGTGGCAACGGCATTATAAGGATACCCTTTTTTCCCTTTCAGAATGTTTATGGTAGTTGGTTTTGTTGTTTTTGCAGGACTTCAAACATTTGACGTACGTTAAATTGAGTGACTGCGAGTCGCTTGTTATTACGCCCAACCTCTCATGTGCTCCAAATCTCAAAGAATTGAAACTCTGGAATTGCAAAAACTTGGTAGAAGCCCACGAGTCGATTGCAAATCATGACAAGCTCCAAGTCTTGCATTTTAAATGGTGCCCTGAACTTCATGTTTTTCCAAATGTGCTCAAGTCAAAAAATCTTCGAGATCTCAACCTTTTTGTTTGCCCAAAATTTGAAAGACTCCCTGATATTCCACATATACTTGAAGGCCTGAAAAGACTTTCCATACTACATACCGCTATTAAAGAACTTCCTTCATCAATAGAAAATCTTGTCTCTCTAGAGGAAATGTTTTTAGATATTTGCAAAAACTCGATAAGCATTCCATCTAACATTTACAAGTTACAAAGACTTCAATGCTTCAAATCTGCTTTTGGCCCGATCGTGTTTCCAAACCTCACGGATTCAGCTAATCCGTGCATGAAGGTTGGACTTTCAAATTTAGAAGTCTTAGACCTTCTCAATTGTAATCTGTCCGAAGTAGAGTTTCTTGAGGATCTTTCTTGTTTTCCCTTGTTGAAAACCTTACTTTTGTCGGGGAACAATATTACTAGCCTCCCTATATCCATTAGTAAACGTGATTGTTTGTCTGAATTGTCAATTAGTTATTGCCATCAATTACAAGAGATTCCCAAGCTTCCGCCATTTTTAAATTTACTGTTCGCGAATGGATGCGAATCTCTACAAACAAATGGACATTTAACTTCAATTGATCATTGGGTTCATCAAGGGTTGACCGTGGTTGACACTGCTTCAATTGTCAAGGTCAGATTCTCTCTCTCGTGCGCACACATATCCGTGTGGAGAATATGCTCAAAACAATCTGTGCTTTCATATTGCAATAGCTGAAAATGCAAAATCAAAGGTTTGAGAAAACCAAACAAATATAAAGTGATCCTGCACTAATATGCACATAATGAAGGTGGCTAGCATAGTTTTTATGGGAATGATTTTAATCACATGAGACTTCTATCTTAATGCAAGCTGGGATGAATGGATCCCTACTCATTTACGGAACTCTTTATTCATTAGGATTACTTACTAAACTCAAATTGAATTCTTCTATGGTGCTTTCTAACGGTCTATTTTTGTAACAGAATTCTGCTTTTTATCTATATCTTTCATGGCTTCAAAGGACTTATATGACAAGTTTCTTGGATTGATTTTCTGTAATGTATGTAATAATGAAGAAGATAATTGCTCACTCCTTCATGTATATTTGAATGGCAAAAAAGTGTTTATCTTCTTTATGGACCAAAGCGTATTGGATCCAGGTGGCATCTTGATATACTATGTCACACCATCTTACTTTTGGAAAGAAGTCCATTTTGATCAAATTGATGGGAGTTATGCACAATTCAGCATTACATTAGAGGGCAAATCATCTTGGCGTGAGAGTGTGGAAAAATGGGGATTCCGAATAATATGTAAGCAACTAGAGGACGATTTAAAGGCTGAGATTAGAGACTACAAGCTAATTGATCCAGCTTTCCTCTACGAGGTCGGTCATGACTTAGCACACCCAGAAGCCCAAAGTTCACATATACATGAAGACAATCCAACCGAAATATGTCTATCAAGGAACTTGCAAGAGAGTTCACATATGCTCGAAAACAGACTGGTTGAATTTGATCTGGATTGTCCACCGAGTTCTTACGAGCCTGGTGAAACGATAATCATGAGCCATCGTCATTTGAATAGGGATGACCGCCTGCTTCCTGGAGACCCGCGCAGCCTGGGGAACAAAAAGTACAAGCTTTTTTTTGAAGAATGATGGAAACTTGCTAAGGAAGTAATTCGTACGGTGAGTGAACTCCCGCTGATCTTCATTACAATGCCTCCTTTCTTCTCGTTCCTTCTCGTTTTCCTTTCTCCATGACAAAAAAAATTATAAATAAAATTCTGTAATTCAGCCTTCTTTAATTTTAATCTCTTTTCTTTGTTTGTAGTTCTTCCTTTTGGCTAAATCCTCTTTTCGAGCTCCACCATCTTCTGTCGGACACCGGCGATCTTTGACAAATGCAAGATCGCCGCTTGGCAAGCGGAGGCGACCGACAGAAGAAGTCCCTAGCGAACCGACGGGTGACGGAGGCCAGCGAGCGGAGGCAACAGACTACCGCCGCCGCCGCTGACCGACGCCGTGGGAACCGGTGACGTAGCTTCTTCGGGGGAACGATTCTCTGCTGAGGTTCCTGGCTTCGTGCAGCTTGCTATATAGATCAGGTAACGCCTGGCACATCCAGATTGTATCGAGTCAATGCAATACTTGAGCTGGATTTTGAATTCGATTCGTTTGGTGCTGCAGTTGCGCGGGAACTTGAAGAATGTGTCGTTGAATTTGTTCGAGAGGTGCTGAATGAGTGTTCTCTTCGGAAGTTTAGCCTGTGGATGCTTGGTAGTGAATTCAATGGTAAGCGACGTTGCACGCTGCAAAATCAGGGACAATCCCTAGAAGGTATGACGATTCTTTCTTTTCATAGGGTGTACATAGAGAGCGAGAGAGAGAGAGATTTGGGTGCTTTTGAGGTACCACTGAGGTAGGACTCTGTCACTAACTTTCTTTCTTTTCAAGCCACGAGGAAAGGTTGATCGACAGTCAGAGTCCTCTTACTACTTGTTGACTTTGGCAACTAGGGAGAATTAAAAACCATATCTACTTGGAGCGTGAGAGTAACATGAACATTGGTTGTGCTCGTGAATAATTGATTAGGTGCTTATTTTCTTTGGCCTTGTGGCCTCTGGATATGAAAAAGAAAAAATCATGAGAAACATGGAGTTCACGTTATTAGTTATTCAGTAGAATAGAGACAAAAGCACAAGAAGCTGATTGTGAATTCTGATTTTTGATGCCTTCGCAACAGTTTTCCCTTTTTATCCTTATCCGCCAAAGCTTTTATGAAGGAAAATGACCTTGAAGCTAAAACTCCTAGAAGCTTCTTGAACTTTTGAAAACCTAATAATGAAACATAAGCTCTGAGGTACCATGGTAGGACACACTGGAATGAGCAACATGTAGTTTCTCAAATTAGTTGCTGTTCTTGCTTTAGTGTCATTAGAGCTATATCAGTCTAACAGAAGGTGGGATTTGCATCTGAATTAGAGGACTTGCAAGATATTTATCATATAGCCATGAGATGTGCATTCATCCATACGTAGCTGCATATTGATAATGAAATATATCTACTGCTGGCAACTTGATGCCGATTTCCTCTTGAATTGCCTGTTTGCATTCATGCATTCTTGAGATAATTTGTGATTCTTATCCTCATATTGTTTTCTCCAAACAAGTAACAAGACCTATTTGCTTTTCTTATATAAGGCGAAACTTGCTTTGGACAGCCTTGAAGTTCCAGCTGGGTAAGAAACTGGTTTTTGGTAAACAGGTGCATTTCAGAGATGTTATGTTATTTGCTAATTAAAACGATTGGTATTTCAGGCTTAATTGGTGAATGATTTCAGATTGTGCTTTATTTGTATATACTTTGATTGAACTGCTGTGTGATTGTTGAGGATGGGAATGTTATCGCAGCTGGAACAAACCCGACTATTGAGACACGAAATGTATGTTTATCATTGCCTCCCCATCCCTTTGTTTAAATTTTGGCCCAGCAGCACCTTGTTATTGCTGTGGATTGATACCCTCAAATTATCCACTCATAGTTTATTGTTGATCATTTTATGTTTCTCTCTTAAGTATTTCTTTAATAGATGGTAAAACAATATACAGGACAAAATCTGTTAATGAGTGGATGTTTTATGCATTATTAGGCTGTAAAAGGTTATGTTCCCATTATTCTTTCATAAAATATACTGCTAACAATAACTATAATCTTGCCTTATTATGCCTAATGTTTCACGTTTTTCATTTGCCATTGTTCTCTGTCTGGATTAATAATACGGTCTTTATATGCTTTTGTGAGGTTCCTAACACTGTTTTCTTAGGCTATATGTCAACTAGACTATTGGTATACTTATTTGGTATAATAATGCACTGTGAACATTGATTACCTTTTAAGATGTAAGAACCTGCTCCTTGGGAGATTTCTTCATACAATGACCATATTTACACATATTTAAGCCTAGTTTCTGGTAGAGATCATCTCTTCTGCGATAGTCTATTGCTGTAATCGTTGATAGTTATGTGGTGCAGTTCACTACTATAAATGACTTCGTGGACAGTAAAAATAGTTGGTGCGAAGAATATTGGCCCTTCTATTATCTTGTGGAGCATAATAAAAACAAAGGTTCCTTGCTTACAGGGGTATATATGAAAATACTGTTAGAAAAGTTGGAGGTGGCTAATCCAATAGAAGCCTCTTTTTCCATGTGAGATTCTCAGCAACTTCAAGTGAGCAAAACTTGTTGAATTTACGTAGTATATGCCTTGATCAATCTCATATATACTCTCAATCAGTTAGCTTGAAGCAGAAGACATTTCTCATGAAATTCATTTTCAGAATTTATGTTGAAACTACACTGAAGGACAATGTCTCTCTGACAGAGCTTCTAAATTTGATATGCTTGTGTTGTTTTTCTCCTTGTGCTTTCATAGGCAACAAGACAAGCTCTTGATGTTCTTCTTGAACAGTGGTAGAGGACTGGATTGTTGGCTGCAGAAGTTGCAAAGAAGTTTTCAATATGCTCCCTTTATATGACCCGTGCATAATGAAAAAAAAATGGAGGTTTGTGGAACTGATTTTCCATCTTTTCTGAACAATGGTAGAGGACTAGATTGTTGGCTGCAGAAGTTTCAGAGAAGTTTTCAATATGCTCCCTTTATGTGACCCGTGCATAATGAAAAAAAAAATGGAGGTTTGTGGAACTGATTTTCCATCTCATATATGCTCCCTTGATGTTCTTCTTGAACAGTGGTAGAGGACTGGATTGTTGCCTGCAGAAGCTGTAGAGAATTTTTCAATATGCTCCCTTTATGTGACCCGTGCATAATGAAAAAAAAAAATGGAGGTTTGTGGAACTGATTTTCCATCTTTTCTGACCTTTTCCTAGTCTAATGGAAGAAAGCGAAGTTTCTGAAAGTGTCAAGAAGTCAAGTTTATATTAATTCTTTCTTTCTCTGCTTTATTTCCTTTTTCTTAGATTCTTTGTGACTTGTTTGACATTTCTGTATTCTTTTTATTTGCCCTAAGATTTACAGTTTTGGGAATTGCTACTTTTTAGTGCAATGAGATTTTTTGATGTCTTAAATGATATCATGTTTAAATTGAGAAATAAAGTATATTCAAGCAAAATACGATATTTCAAGTGTGAGGAAATTATGCTTTCTGATATGCCAAGGGCTATGTACTTGATAAAGAAATCTCTTTTGTTGTTTACTAGTTGCAGTTGCTCTTCTTGCGTACATGATAGCTTGTGTCTGCTAGATTGTGATGCATGGCTTGTGTTTCCAGTATAACTTTTCATCTATTTGATGCTGCCATGATCTAAGACCGATGCTAAGAGTGCTCAGCCATTTAATGATTGCTATGCAAATGTGTAGAATTTGCGCAGGAAACAAAAGGTTGAGTTTCAGATGCCCCGTCTCTCTTTTTGCCTCAGATGCCCTGTTATCACATGTGGCTTTCCTTTAGACAGACTGGGTATTCTTAGCCAAATTGCCATATGAGAAACAAGACGTCATGTCCTTGGTCAAGGAAAAAGACAAAGTGTAGTATCTTAGTTTAGACACGTTTGAGAGAAATATCTTCTTCTTTGATCCTTGCCGTGGATTGCTATACATATATGGTTCTTGGTCGAGCAATTCTTCAATAAGAGCTCTTTAGTTGTAATCAGATCATAAGCTTTACATGCATCAGAGATAATTAGTATGCTTCGGGAACTTGTTGCATACAGAAAACATGGCCTTGATAAAATTTGTCTTCATAATGACAAAATCAATTTGTTTCATGTTTCTTCTCTGTTTTGTAGAACCCTGTTCCATGAATATCATTTCTCTTTTCCTTTCTTCCCCTTCTTTTCTGTTCATTTTTCATTGATGACATTGTGGAATCTATGATTTGTTTAAGTATCTTATAGATATGCTAAATGCTAATATTTGATTTTCAGCTCCAAAGGCTCACAGCTAAATCATGCTTCTCATTAGATCTGCCTACATTGATTCGTCCTGTTGAACACTCTCATGCCTTCGCACAGCTAGGTATGACCTTTGAACTTATGATTCCTTTCTTTGATGGAGATCATGTACATCATGTATGGTGATATGATGCACCTCTGATGCATATCGAATGATTATCAGTTACTCATGCATATAACTAGTGTGTACATGGTGTGACCTTTTATATTATAGGTTGTGCCAAATTAGGGCATTGTGACAATGATTCTTGCTGTGACAGTTTAATATGATGCTCATGTTAAGATCGAGTATACCTATAGCTATAGATTTACTCATATGATTGTAGTCAATCACAATGAGGAAGAACATAAGTGATTGCTCTTCATTAACGATTCTTGGTTGTTCAATGTTCTTATTCCTATTAGTTAATTTGTTCATTTGACTATAAGCTAAGTCAAACTTTCACTTCAAGGTATCTCCCACTCTTCAAACGAACTGTTTGCAGGATTACTTTTGAACTGTAGTTTTGTGATAAAGCACAAATCTGAATGTGACATTATTGCTGCTGGCTCTAGCATAGTAAGATTCTCTCTAGTTTGTGATATGGCAGAAACAATTAGGGTTAATTATTTTGTCTCAAGATGTTAAAACATTTTAGAAACAGTATCCCACAAAGTGTCTTCAAATGATTTGATGCACTCCAACTGATGATGCGTGTGTTGTTTACTGCTCTTCTAATCACAGAATTTCATCAAGGGATCTGAGAAAGGAAGCGTAATGCATGTCCAAATCAGTTTTTGCCAAGATGTTCACGTGTCTACAGAGGACCAGCGATTTCATGCTTTAACTTATCAGATTGTTTAGATAATTTTACAGCATAAACCTGTACGAGCATCAGCTTTTCTGAGGTTGATTTTCATCATCTACATATTTTGTAATGTAGTTTGACATGAGTTTTTCGAACTTTGAGGTAATTCCAGGTGCACTATGATGATTCTGAGCTTTATAGTTATCGACTATGTGTGATCCCTAACAATAATGAAAGATGTAAAGGACTTGCGTGTGTTTTGCATGGGCTTCTTGGGAAAGAATTGCATTGATTGGATTTGAGCTTCCCCATTATACCAATTATGTCCTAAATACTGGAATTTATGATATTGATGAGTTAATTAATGTCTTGATCATTGTTGACTGAGAAAATCTCAGGGATGTGATAGGTCATGTAAAGACTATGATAGTCACGTGTTGCTCCACGAGAACATTAAAATCTTAATAATTTTATCGGTCCAAAGGCAATTGGCAGTTGCTTTTTACCTGAATGTGCTTTCCTTATTCTTCAATCATAACAAGATGCCTCTTTTCTTCTGGTAATAAGAAGTCCAAATTTGAGTTTCTAGTTTAGCTGATAATGACTATATTATAATCAGTTCTAGTAAAATATTAGAAATACCAGAGTATTTGCATGAAAGACCCATAGTCTAAAACGAACAAGAAGATGGTAATTTTGAATCATAATCTGTTATGTATTCTTATACATTTGGGCTAATGTCAGAAAAATAGATGATCAACCATGCAGGAGTGCGATCGTCAACAAGCCCCAGTTGACCGGCATTTATTCATCAAAAGTAAATGTATGGAAGATAACGAGACCTTGGATGAACACCTGTCGTACTTTTAGGAGAAATGTGAAGAGATGGTTAGATGACATAAGTATTGACGCGTCAATATAGTTTCCTGTTATTGGGGGGCCACAGTCAAATTAATAACCACTTAGCTAATTTTTCAAAAGATAAATTAATTTA
The DNA here is from genome assembly GCA_014182885.2 of Eucalyptus caleyi. Classification (NCBI taxonomy): domain Eukaryota; kingdom Viridiplantae; phylum Streptophyta; class Magnoliopsida; order Myrtales; family Myrtaceae; genus Eucalyptus; species Eucalyptus caleyi. The sequence continues at coordinate 35,891,841 of CM024470.2, read as the reverse complement.
TATCGATTGTTAAATGAACAGTCCAGATATGTTTCGTGTAAAGTGCTTTTGTAAATTAGATTTTGTGGCTTTATTCATGAATTGATGTGCTTAATAGGTTATCATCATTATCTAATGCAATCAAATAATATAGAAAAAAAATAGCAGAATTACTACTTTAAACTCCTTTTTTTCTTTTTGTTTAATTTATGGCAGAATTAGATGTCCATAATATAATACATAGCAACAATTTACAATTATAGTACCTCAGCAAAGTATGAGAACGGCAGGTGTGAATATTCAATGGTACTATAGTCATTAGCTAGGGAAGAACTCTTAGTAAGATACTCACTTTACGTGAAGTACACATACACGTGGGATTTTCAACAAAATTTTTTGTCTCCAACACATCGGAAATTACAAAAAAAAAAAAATACTCAATACTTTTGAAGTGAACCGAATTGTATCAGTATAGACCACATGTCACATTGTATATAGGTCAAAGTACTTCAACAATGAATTTGTTTAATATATTTTCCTAAGTCAACTGATGACGTGAGGTGTTTAAAGTCATTTATGCCCAAAATATGATTATTTCACACAAATAAATATAATGTTCTTGTGATTTCTCATTGAATAGCATGAAAATCAGTAACAAATTGACTTGATAGATAGAATTTTTCCATACAATCTTGGAATTCAAACATTGTTTTATATTACAATGTGTAAGTTTTTCTAGTTTAAATCATGGTAACATCATTCTACGGCTCTAATATAATAACTGCTGAACTTTTTTATGTACTTTTAAGGAAAATGACGATAATCACCATCATACAGAAGTCGTCATTATTTTCTCTCTATGGTTGACCTCCATTAATGGAGCTCGCCTCCTGTGATTAAGGCGCGATCCCTCACTTGAGGTCGCGTCCCTTACCTATGGTGTCACGCAACCCAAATTTGAGGTTGCTCGATTGCCTCCGTTAATGGAGGTCAATGGCTTGGAGGTCCGATTCCTACCGAAGTTTGAAGACTGAAAATTAAAAAGGGCTAACATTGGAATGGTGCTTCTGCTCTACAAAGAGAGGACGTTATTGTGAATGGCGGTGTTGGCTTGCAGCGGTAACGACCAGTGGCAGCAACATCTCTTGAAGACAACGCAAACCCTTTTCAATGGCAAAGATGAACAGTCATTTAAGAAAATTAACCAAAAGAAGAAGAAGAAGAAGAAGCAGAAGAAGAAGAAGAAGAAGAAGAAGAAGATAAGAAAAAAGTAAGAAAAATGAGAAAAATAAACAGAACAATGTTGTTATATAGATCAGATTGCCCGTTGTGGGGAAAATTATTTAAAAAATCATAAACCTATTACACTTTTGCCAATTCAATCATAAATCTTTTAACTTTGCCAATTCAATCCTAAATTTTTATTTCTTACCAATTGAGTTCATCCGATCAATTTTGGTGGGAAAATGCTAACGTGGACATCGGTGATGCCATATAAGACCGTCGGCACGACGTGAATAATTAATAATATTTTATTTTTTATTTTATTATTTTCTCTATTTTTCCCTTTTTTTTCTTTCTTTTTTTTTTTCTTTTTTTTTTTTTGGCTTTCTTCTTTGCCTTTTCTAGTGGCTAACTAGCCACGGGCGATGGTCAGCCACCAGCCACAGCTAGCTAACTAGCCTTGCCCGCCACAGGCAAGGCTCGACCAGGCGAGGGCAAGCCTCGGTGAGGCAAGCCCTTACCCAAGCATGGCCCGGGAAGGGTCGGCTAGGTGAGTTCGACCTGCGCCCAGGCCAGGGTGGCCTCACTCAGCGTTGTCGCCACCCAATCAATGCCTAGCGAGGTCACCCTGGCCTGGGCGAGCCTTGGCATGCTTATGGAGAAGTAAGTCCCCGCAGTGGATCTATCTTCTTTTGAATTACAGTAATAGTGTTATGGAGATCGTAAAGTGTATCGTACGCCCCTGCCACTAACTCGCTTGGCGCTTACCTCCACGAGAAGCATGAGCTCTGTTCGGTTCCTTTCTCTCCATATCAATGCTTTTCCCTTTTTCTAATGATCTTGGATGGAGCGAATTTGAATTTTGAAACTTACAATTTAGTGCTCTGAACTTTCTTTTCTTTTTTAATCAGTGACGGAGAAGGTTACAATACACACCAATTTCTCTATATTTGGATAATATTCAGCTGGGAGTAATGCAGAAAAATTCGATACACACATACACTAAGTGATTCTTTAATTGGGTTGTGATCTTCACCTTCTACCTGTTGTTCACTGTTTTGCTTCATCCTTTGAGATGTTATCACAAATGGTAATGGTTTTCTAGATCACTAGAGAATTTGAAGCCCACAAATTCACAATGGAATCGTTATCAGATATATTCTTTGACAATGATGTTTCAACTTTGTTTAATTAAAATGCTAAGGTCAATATACAAAAAGGCACCCTCTACGTGGCTCAAATGGATGAAACAAAGCGGTGACCCCAACTATCAACTTTGTGAACATGCAAATCGGGATCTTCTGCATCGCTCTAGTTGAATGCTATCCAAGTACATAGAAATTGGGGTATATAATCCTATCCATCGCCGATTAAAAAGAGAAGAAAAAAAATCAAAGCAGGAAAAGCTAAGCTTGAAACCCAAACTCTCGCAAACGTAATCTTCTCACGATAAAATATAAAAAACTTAGATAGAAAGACAAAGGGAACAGCTCTTACTTCTCGTGGAGGTAGGCTCCTTTGAGCAAGTGAGTGGTGGGTTGTACAAAAGCTTGAAGCTGTTGAATATTTCTATAGTGTGACCTTTGGAGTCCTATTCATGGGGCCTAATCTTCAGTTACATAAGCTCTCCAGGATTTTCTAGATCCCTTTTTCTTCATGGATTCTAGGTGGGAAGACAGGCTGCGGAAGAGGAGAAGAAGGTACAAAGAGAGATAATAAGGGAGAAGAGAGATTGACGGAGGGGATAGAGTAAAGGCGTAAAGTGGGCCTCGCCATAAATACATAATGATTAACGAATGGAGTGATGACCAATGTGGACAGACAAGCTTATGTAATACTTTTTGATTTTAATCTTTATCAAATAAAGAAAAGTTTAATGGCCTCTCCCTATTCTCAATTCTCTATAGTCTATAGACGAGAAGCCTATATTTTTCAGAATATCTAGCTCACTCTATCCCCTGCCATTTTCTTTTTCGTTAATATTTAGCTTTTGCATAGTTTAATTTGTTACGTGTTGCGATAAATATTTCTTTTTCATTTTCCACTTGGCTTTAAATTTTGCGATGCTCTCAATTTAATTTTTTTCAATTCGTAAAAGAGAGAGGAATTAGCTTTTTTTTTTGTCCATGAGGCTCTAAAACCACATCAGATTATAAGCGGCTTCTTAAGAGGATTTCACGATTCATGCTTCTTATGCTGAGCCATGATGACTCTGGCTTTGCATCAGAGACAAGCATTTGACATGCTTTGAAATGTTAGAGAGCTGATGATACATGGGAAACAACAGGAAGAGATTTTGTGAGCTCACACCGCCTCTCAAAATGTATACGTGCATATCGCAATGTTCATAGTAAAATACATACACACCATTAGTCACATATCAGTCTTGAGATGAAAATTGGAACGGGACAAAAACTATCATTCGACTGTTGCTGGTGGGTCTGCAACTGCAGGGGCATGGCGAGAGGGAGAGAGGCATTGAGGTTGGTGGTGGGCCGTTTTCCCAGCCCTTACGATACGACTTTGAGTCCACAAGCCGATGAGTTCCAAGAAGAAAGAGACTCTTGTGAATTCCGATGTGAAGCGAGAAATCTTTTTCTTGGAAGTCTGTTAGTGTGAATGATGGAGATGCATGCAAATAGAGCATGGACGTAAGTTGTCTTTTCTCAGGATGCATTTCCCGAAAATTGCCAAAATTCTCCATCAAAGGGCCTTAAACGTGAACTTTGTCTGCACTGATGTTATGATGTGTTCAATTTTTCTTTTTTTTATTTCACCGAGTAACCACGTCGACCACTGTGGTTATTATCACATTGTACAGGGCCCTCAGCCCATTGCTTAGCAGACCCGGTCCTCTAGGTAGTAAAGAAGCAGCTGCAGGAGTGAGCCGGGCGCTTCAAATGCCATACCACTAAGCGCAAATTTTCCCTTTTGTATTTATATCATTTATTTTATTTGTACATTTATCGGAGCGACCCCTCATTTCTCTTCCGTCCAATTGACCCAACATTCACGTTCACAGAAATCCATGAGCTGAAAATTCATTGAAAAGTTTCAGGATTATGGATTTCTAATGATTGGTCACAATGAAAAGTCATAATATCTTCCTTGTAGAAACTGTGATCGACCCACATATCGCAACTAGATATACCTAAATTTATCAATTAATCAGGGAAATTATAATTTTCTGAACAGCCTTAAGATCAGAAGCCATAGTTAAAAGTCGTGATATTTGCAATCCAGCCATCCCGATATGAGCAAATTGAGCGTCGTTGCTCTTGCAAAACACACCCCAATTACGTCAATTGCTAGTAATTTTAACTAAGTTTTTTTTTTTTTTTTAATCAATACTCAAGGTTTTGATATATTCAAAGTCAAGAAATTTTCTATTGGAGCGGGGGCTACCTGAGAATAGATAGTGTGGTCAAACATTGGTTAAAGAAAAAAAAATGAGGTGCCTACAATAATAATTGCAAAGAGAGAAGTACTTGTATTTGTTCAGAAAATCTAAACCCCCGTGCGAAGCAAATACTAAAAAATGCAAAAGCAATTGAGGCCACCATGAGTCCATGACAATAAACTTTTGGAATATACAGATCTGGCTTAGTGTTATCGCTCTTGATTTTGAGAAGACTCCTTGAAAGAAGAGATATATGCTCTCATACCATACTCGATGAGGAAGAAAAAGCGAGCAGCTTCCTATATTTGATTTATTTCTATAGGGGTTGTTTTGATGTTAATTATGAAATATTAAGTATTAATCAATAATATAGACAAATGAGAAGAGAAACGGGCAAGGAAGAGAATGAAAAAATTTCTTATCTAAAATATAGCGTAATCCTTGATGCAATTAGGAAAATTGTAGAAAATAAGAAGAGTTCTAGAAAGCCACTTCCACAATGGTAGAAGCTCTTTCATGAACTTTTAGTAATCCAAATGGCTACCATTTGAGGATAATAAATTAGATTAGTTTGTAATTATATATCGATACGGTTAGAGGAATGGAGCAAGACAATGTCAACAATAGTAACCACCAGTGGCCACCCTTCCATCATGGAAGGGGGAGGTGAGGGGTTCAAATCCCCACATTCTCAGGGGGGGATGAGGGTAGGGGCGCGTAAGTTTCGAGAGTGGGTTGCGACTCCCACGCCCTGCAAGAGGCAGGGCACAAGTCTGCGAGTGAGTGTAGAGTAGGAATAGAGTAGGACTAACAAAAAAAAAAATGTCAACAATAGTGACAGAAGAATCCATCCGTACCTAAATAGAATCTTTGATTGACCAATTGGTCTAGACTGCTAGTGTCGAGGTCCCGGTCAACCACCGAGGATATGGGTTTAAGCATCCATGAGGCTGGCATGGGGTCCTTGGACTAGGGTGTTGAGGTTGTGGGCCCAACCCTAAGTTCCTAGTGTCTCAAAGTATAATATCTCTTGATGTCTCTCCAAAACCTTATGGACAATCTCAACCAGCAAAGAGAAACAAATACACTAACATTTAGCTAGCCCTCAAGGTCCTTGGTTGTGACATCCAGAATTTTCAACCCTGTCTTCTACTGAATAAATCGGGCATTTCATTGACGCGTCTATAGGGTTATTTTCAGAGCCGATCACTCTCGAGATAACTAGACTAGCTGGGGAAATTATTAAGGAATTTTAAGGCAATAGACTTGAGAACTCGATCAGGAATCGACTTCTTGACCGTGTCTATCTTTAGAGGCCATTGCGGCACAGTATAAAATCGATTAGAGATCAGAGATAGGTCGGTTCGATTGAGATGTGTGGCTAATCGTGGGTGACACCACTAAATTAGAAAATTCTCGTTGACCGGCACTAGACCGATTTCTTATTGTTTTGGTACCCTGTGTCCGTATTTGAATCCTCGAGATTTTCACGACAATCAAGAGTCGTCAATGAGTCGAGTGGGTTCATAGTGGCTCGAAGAAAATCGACCACGGGTCATTTGCCTTTAAAAGTTCTGAAAATTACCCGATAGTCTAGGTCACGCTAAAAACGCGCCGAATGAAAATTAACCGCCAATTCGTGTCCGATTTCAGAAATTGAAGTTTTGGCCATGTCACAATAAATTTTAGGAGCATCGACTCAGTCTCAGAAGATTTTTCGGAGATTCGGGAAATTTTATGGAAAACCGTTTCGGACGTCGCGGAAATTTGACGGAAGTTCAGATTAGCTAAATGAATGGGAAATTTGACTTTCAAGCTGAGCCGTTGTGTGTCGGGGATTTATAGAAAATCATGTGGGATTTTTCTACGTCAAAATTGGACTTCAATTTGGGAATTTATTGGAGAAATTGAATTCATTTAAGCCAATTCCCCTCCCCAAATTCGTGTACCCCCACCAAGCCACAACAATTGGACCATTTGGGGAACAGAAGAGTGCGTGGGGCTGTATACTATCAAAAAGTAAATTATACATGGCCTAGATTGATTTTGTGAAAGATATTTTGGGAAATATCAAGCCAAAAGGGCCCCCACCTCTTCCTCATCCTCTCCATCTTGCTGCCGTGAACTACTCCTCTCTCCTTTTCATCCTTTTATTTGTTTCGTGCGACACTCCCAACTGAAGAAGACGAAACCGCTTGCTGAAGAAACCCCCTGCCGCTGCACGCCACCGCTCCATCTCCACGAAGCCACTTGGCCGCGTCTGCCCATTGCTCGGTCAACAAACGAGCGTTTGAAGACCACCGAGTGAAGCCGCAAGATCCACCGAAGCTGCCCGTGTCCCACCGAAGCTCTCTCCTCCTCTCCGCGCCACTTGTCCATGCCTTGCGGATCTTCGGTCAACCAGCAAGCACCGGAGCCATTTGGTTGACCGCTTGAAGCCCTCGACTCCACCGAGTTTGGTCGGCCACTCACGCCACACCAAGAGAGAAGCTGCGGGAACGGAGGCAGTCAGCCACACCATCCACCGAAGACTCCACCGAACGCCATCTTCTCTCCATCCGCGGCCAGCTGTCCGCGATCCAACTTCTCTCAGTCAACTTCAAGCCACGCCGAAGCCCTTCGTTGACTGCATCTCGTCCACAACGCCAGCCCACGCGTCTTCGATCTACCGAAGCTCCATCTCCACGCACCCAGTCAACGCGGTGATTTCTCTGCTGGGTTTGTTGGCCACCAGCGTCCCACCTCCTCATGCGCGAATCAACTCCAGTTTCGTGGCCACCTCTAGCTTCGCCGTTACTCTTCACGAATCAGCCCAATTGAAGTTGTGGGCTTCAGCAACCACAGCCACGAATCTGTCTTGTTCAGCCCAGTAGTTGCTGGAATTCGGGCCCAGCAAGATTCAGTCCAAATGAGGGCCATTTCAAGCCCACAAGAGTCCAACAGCCCAGTCTTTTTCAAGGCCCAGTTTCCAACAATCAATTGAAGTCCAGCCCATAATTTGAAGCTCAAGTAAATCCAGTCCAGAAATTTCAGCAGGTCCAATTCAACTTGGGTTTAGCCCAAAAGCAGGAGTAAATCTCAGTTGGGCTGAGATTTGTTGGGCCAAGTCCAAGGCTCGGTCCAAGTCCGCCGGTGTCGTCCAAAGTCCGTTTTCGGCCGCTATCGCGTCACCGTTGCGGTGATTCAATCCTCGTTTTTAATCAAGTGAGTTTTACTCACTAAAGCTTTATTAGTTTGCTAATTATGCCTTAGGGTTGGTTAGATTTAATTACATGCACTTAGGTGGTTAGATTAGGTTAGAACAATTAAATTAGTGACTTGAGGATGCATGTTAGGTGGTTAGACCTAGCTAATAGCAAGTAGAAATGTTTGGTTATTTATTGAATGCATCTCGGGATTTTTCCCGACCGTTTGGCTCCAATAAGGCAATATGGGCCTAAATTGGATTTTTAATGTTTATTTATTTATTTTCGAAATTTATTTATTTAATTAATTATTTTTCCGGAAATTCAACCGGGATGGCCGGTGACCGGAATTTCGTGCTGATTGTCGTGGTGCAGCCCATTTATTTAATTGAGCTTCAATTTTTATGGAATTGATTTAAATTGTGAAATTTTAGGAATTGTCCTAAATTGTTTGTTATTGAATATTTGATTGGTAATGGCCAAGCATGGATATATGGCGCCAGTACGTTGATGGGCTATATAGTAGAGAGAATGGTGAGTGCTAACTGAGAATGTTATTGGCTGAGACCAATCAGGTACGATATTATTGGACATACGTGGTTCGGTGATTGGGAGTATCACTGGCGAAAACGGCGCCTTAAAGAACGCACGTAAATGACTTATAGACAAACGTGGTTCGGTGATTAAGGAAATATCACTAGTGAAAACGACGCCTTAAAGAACTCACGATGTTGTCTATAGCCGATGTCACCTTAGCGAAAACGGCGCCCTTGAAAGGACACGTGGTTCGGTGATCGAGGATATCACTGGTGAAAACGGCGCCTTAAAGAACGCACGGTGTCGGTGATCGGTATGTCATTGGCGAAAACGACGCCCGAGAAACACATGTGATTTGGTGAATGAGTACACCACTGGGGAAGCGTGGTATGAGTGGAAATGAACTAGAGAGGGTCTAATTGACATGTAATCGACTTAGTCGATTGACCAGTGCTTGATCGGATGTCGTGAATTGTTTGAATGTATGTGTTTAACTTTGAATTGCAGGTTGGAACTGAGGCTAAGGTAAGTCCTCTGACTCGTGTGGTGCTTAGGCAACCGTATGGCATATTAGTTTACTAATCGAGTCGTAGGGGGTAGGACTCGCTGAGATGTGGTCTCATTGGTTATTGAATAACCATTTCAGGAACCTGAGGAGAAGCTAAGGAAGAGGAACCTGAAGGGGAGAAAGTATTTTGAAGTAAAAGATGACCTAAAGAGAGATCTTGAGTACAACCCGGATGTGGATTGAGATCCCATCCCTTTTGTAAACCCTGTCTTAGCATAGATAGGTATGAGACAAGTATGTTGTGAATAGTATTGTAAATATATTATGAGTTGTGCTGTTAATGAAAGTGTGGTTATGAATTTCAATATGAAAAATATGGCCTACTTTCCTATCCCATTGATTTATTGTCTGGGGATTTATAACTGCTTCCGCATGTGCTTAATAAAAAGAAAGGGTCGGCGATACATAGTCCTAGGATATCGCATTATAAAATCGACCAAGTAGAAGGATGTGCGCGCGTCCGAGGATCAGGGCGTGACATCCCATTTTTGTGGTATCAGAGCGAAGTTCAAGATTGGAGTGATAAGGAGCGTTGACCATGGGATAGTTAGTAGGAAAGGCCTTTAAATTCATGCTGGTGCATGTCTGTGTTAGCTGAATGCTAGAATTGTTTGTTGTTTGTGGATCGCTCACCTTCTAATCCAGTGTGGGTTTGGAAGTCGGTTGCAGTGTAAAGACTGGACCATGAGCGAGCAGGAGCTGAGAACTCCTAGTAAGAGGACAATGTCCTTTGTAACTCGGGATGATGCACTGACTAAGTTCAGTACCCGAGGTGGTTGTGGCAGAGTGTTGACTCGCCAGCTCGAGTGTAAGAGTACCATCGCAGTTGGTACTAGTGTAGCAGCGTCGAATGATCCTAAGTTCGATAGGATCGTTCGATGCTAGTGTTCCTGGGAATTGGATGAGCCAGCAAGCTCGGGATCAAGCCGCGTTGTTGTCGTTATCATTACCGCTGTTGTCGCTTCACATGCTGAGATCCAGAGTGGAGATGTAGATGTGATCCAGGATCGAGTCATTGCATTCGAGTCGAGATATAGATCCAGTTCAGGCATAAATGGAAATCGGTCAGGGAAAAGACCGAGGTCGAGAGAAAAGCATTCTATTCCACTCTTGAGGAAGGATGGAGTAGTCAAGTCGGCACCAAGTCAAATAGATCAGGTTGTTTTCGGACGTGATGATGGAAATCGGCATTATATCCTTCCTAGGACGCAAATTTGTTTGGAGTATAGCTAATGAGGATATCTGGTCGGGAGTGATCCTAGCATAATGATGGGGCAACCAGAAAGAGTGCATGCTTTCGCCTAATAGAAGATAAAAGATGCACTAGATAGGTGTCAGAATTGTAGAAGGAAGTATGGATAAATCCAGTGTCCGAGTATGACTAGAACATGTTGTGATGATGACTAGCATGGCCATCAGGTGAAGGATTGTCAGTGGAAGTCCAAGGTAGCATAGGCATCGCTACTGCGGCAGAACGCCACTAGGATGGCGAAAGGAATGGGAGTAGAATTGATCTTGCACCGATTAGAGAAAGAATGTATTGGAGGTGATTTTATCAGAGTAACGTAGCAGAGTTTTGTGCTGAGTTCGTAGAACTTAAATTGTTGAAGTAAAAGTGAAAGAGAAGGGAATCACTAGCAATAGTTGTGCTTGACTAGTTGCTGAGGTGTGAGTTCGACACCACATGAATAGTATGAGTTCATAGAGCATCTGGTTGTAAGGAATCATGGTCATGGAATAATCCAGTTTAGTCTATTAGTTTGCAAAAATGTCGAGATTATTAAGAGTCGAAAAGAATCTTCGATTTAATTAATCTCGTGGGTTAAAGACAATCCGTTTGTTAGACGGAGGTTGCCAAGATTGATTTGACAGCTGTAATGAATGTGTCAGTTAAGAAATAGAATGAGAAGAAGGTGGCCGTGATACAGAAAATTTATAAGATGGTTCCAAAGGAATTGCTTGGGTTACCGCCAGAAAGAAAGATTGAAATTGCAATTGAGATAGCACCAGGATAGAGCCGCTCTCGAAGACTTCTTACCAGCTGTTATTGTCTAAAGTGGTAGAATTGAAGATGCAAATGTGAAGATTGATGAATGAGGAATTCGTGTATATCGGTGCATCACTTTTGGGAAACATCAGTTTTGTTTGTGAAAAGAAGAAAGATGGTTTATTGCGAGTGTGCATCAACTATCGTCAACTCAATTAGGTGAAGATCAAGGACAAATGTTCTTTGCCAAAGATCAATGAATGGTGTGACTAGTTATAAAGGGTATCGATGTTTTAAAGGTCGACTTGAGATTATGAAGTCATTAGTTACGAACCAGGAAGGAGGTTGTACGAAAGACAGCTGTTCGTACTTGATATGGTCTTTACGAGAGTATTGTAAGATCGTTTGGCTTGGTGAACACTCCAATTTTTGTCATGGATTTGACAAACAGAACGTTCAATGAATAAGTGGATCATCAGTTTGTGATTGTGTTCGTTGATGACATCTTAGTCTATTCGAGAAGTGATGAAGAGCAAGAGAATTTTAGGTATATCAGTATAGTTTACTATTTAATAAAATTTTATTAGAGAGTGAGGGAAGGGGAAGAAAGAAATAACAAATAAATTAACTAAAAAGAGAGAAAAATAGAATAAAATAAGCAAATAAAATGAAGTAGGCAAAAGTGTCGCGAGAGACTTTTATCATCTCTATTTGTAAAAATTTTTATTCATTTATACTAATATGCCATTTATACCAAATAATATAAATAATAGGATGTGAATATATCTGATTGTGGTCACCAAGCACTGAATAGAATATAATAAAATCATTGGATTTCATATCTTTATCTTATCCATTTTTATCTTAGTTAGAAATTTGAACGATCAAACATAGCTAACAGTGTTAGTGAAATTTCAATAACAAGTGTTGCTTGGTAATTCAATTCGAAGTTATGGGATAACTACCCTTAATAGGTTCTCTTATAGTTGTATTTCTCTCGAACGATTTCCACCGATTAACTTCACCTTCCTTTATTTCCGAGAGTCATGTATTCAACCTTTCACGATCTCCTGACTTTTAGACAGTTATCCCATCTGAAGGTGCGTGCTCCTCACTCCACGAACTTGTTTCGAAAGTAGCAACCTTTCCCTCCGAAACAACATGCACACTTTGATTTTTAACTGCTTTGTCGATTGTGAATCCTGCAATTGCACTTTAACACTTCTCAGTCGAAGACCCGTCGGTCAATCTAATGTCTTGACTTGAGTCAATTACCATAATCCTGTGCTTTTCAATCCTCCGAAGAACTCTGATGGTATGCTGCTCTTTATTCGTCGGTATTCATGCCGGCATTCATAACTTTGTTGTTCATCTTCGTATATTGACAATTGAACATGTGCCATGAAAGTGAGTTGATGTGGATCGCCAAATATTAACTCCTACAGTCATCAACAAGATGTCTCATGTGTGATGACGTTAGCTTGTTTTTCACATGATTGTTTGTGCTCACGTGCTAATTGTTTGTACTCATGAATCGATTATCTTTTGTGTAAACAATACCCAACCATCTTTGAGGTCCAATGAAAGCTATTCATAAGAAAAGGTATCATTAAGACATGTATCTATCTTTATATTTAAGAATGCATGTAAAAAAAATTGTAATTGATTTTTAATATTATTATTTCGGGCGCATCCATGTTTTTTCCAATGCAGCTCCTACTCATTGGCAACCTGATATCAAAACATTACTTTCAATGATATAGTCTCATCAATTTCGTTTATAACTTAGGACCAAGAAATCTATAATTAGTGTTGGAACACAGGTCTCTATTCATTTTCCATTGAAATTCTTTTCTAACAGTTGGAACTTCGTCACTAGAAGCTTTAACAATAGTGTTCTCATGTATCAGGGCATATCTGCCAAGGTCTTGCTTCGAAAACTAGTTAGGAAGTCACCGCATTGTCCCTTGATCATATTATTACATCATTTATTTGATAGCAAAGCATTTACTATCAAAGGGACCAAAACAATTAAGAACCAAAGTATTGACTTGGCCATAACAACCATGCTTCGGTAGGGAAATAGTTGGCGTGATTTTTATTTTTTATTTTTATTTTTATTTTTATTTTTCCGTTAATGCACCCTCCCAATTGACAATTACCGACGTCGATCTTTTGGTTTTAACGGAAAGGCAAATTTTCCTTTTTCCGGAAGCAAAACGCGAATAATTTTTCTTCAATGTTTTGTGGGGAAATCAAGAGGGCCCCCCGGCTTGGCTTAAAAGCCAGGCATACATGCACCATAATTGGCAAAAATCTAAGGAAACTCAAAAGTCATATGAGATCAAATTGTACTTTTTGTACCGTAATAAAGAATGAGATGAGGAATTTTATTTTTAAAAATACGGATGGATAGAAGGGTGAGGTGACGCAAGCAAGACCTCAAGAGAAGGTTCTAGAAGATGTTGCGTGGCTGTAGACGAGAGATTCTCTGTAACGGCACGGGAGGAGCACGTCACGTCACCGAGAGATTAACGGATTTCGGTTCGAGGAGATAACGAGAATCGGCTGATGGGGCCGAAGACGATCGAGCTACTGTTCTGTCCCCGCCGTCCGCCGCCGTTCGTGATCTCAGCTGCGTTGGCTAATGAGCCGCACTCGCGCTCGTACCGGTTTGGCTCTGTTCTTGGCCGAGCTGATTCGAAGGTTGGAATCCTTTGCGAAGCCAGGATTTCGTTCGTCGGTTGAATCGCGAAAGGTCCTGTTGCCGATTCGAGCATTCGTCGCAATGCAAACGTCACGGCTTTGTTAATATCTATTATCCTTGCTCTGTTTTCGATAGATTTCGATTGAAATCGATGTTCTTTCTTTTAGGATTAAAGCACGCGTTGGGCGCGATTGGATTGTTTCCTTGTTCGGAGTGCTGCTGGTTGATCTTACTTCGAATCAGGCGGTGAATTCAAGCCTGAGACAGTGTAATTTTACTTCCCGATTTGTTGACCACCGAGTGTTTGATAATATGCCTCTTAGTCACTGACGTTGAATAGATTGCGGTTTTGTTCGAACTGAAGATGCGCAGATGTAGCGGTTTTGTTCGAACTGAAGATGCGCAGATGTAGGTCCATCATTTTCTTAGTGCATTGATTTAATTCGGGTTATGTTTCATCATCGTCAAGATTGGTTCTGAACTTGTTCTGTTCTGTTCGTCTTTTCTTTGTATTTGGCATGTTTCTTTGCTGCATTCGATCACAATAGCCATTGACGAGAGGAATTGGCGTTCAAAATGATGGTCCAAGCATTCTGTCTCTAAGCTCTGAGGCACTGGTTTGATTGCGGCGCTTGTTTATCCAAGTACGTTCCTGTTCCTATGCTCTGCGTTTGAGTGATTATGGCCTGCGTGTGAGTGACGGTGATCCGGTAGGGAATGGAGAGGCCGCTAATGAAATTGAATTGGTTCCGTGGTGAACCGAGACTATGATGGAGATCCAGGGATGGTTGCCGGCGTCGACAGTAGACGTTGAGGGGAAGGAGGTTTCCGGGAAAGAAGTTGACATCTCTGGATCTCAAGGTTTCACTGGCAATATAGTTTTATCGTATTTATTGATGACGCTTCATTCAGCTTTTTTGAATTAAGGGGAAGAAATTATTGACTCTGTAAAATCTGACAGCATATGAGTGGTTTCAAATATTGGAAGAGTTCGATTTGATGCTCCTTTCCTCCAAGTTCTTTACAACTTGTCAAGTACCATATTATATTTAATACATTTCTCTAAATAGCATGGTATATTTATAAAGGATGATGTTTTTGAAATGAAACTCAGGTTGTTAGAAAGAAACTTTGTTGGCTGACTACCTTTTCTAAAAGGTTTGATGTTTTACAGAAAATATGGTAAGTTTGAAAGTCAGCAGTACTTCTCAAAATTTAATTTGAATTTGGGTCAAAACCAGAACTAATGATTATTTGGATTTAATGCGAATCACTAAATTCAACCTTTTGACGAACCTACATTCGGAATATTTTTAGTAGGCTCGGCTTGCTAACTTGCATGTTTTGCAGTATGTTAAATATTCGACATAGCGAGAGTCAATATTTGAAGATTCTCAAAGGGAATTCATGCATATCTTTGGTAACAGTGGTTACCAATGTAAAAAAGTAAAGTATTTTGAAATCTAAGTTGTGACATGCTTTTAAATTGAAAGCTTCGAACTGTTTCTTTTAACATTCTTTACAAGTATAGTAAAGTGTTGTATAGAATTGCTTTTATCAGTGAGAGTTACTTATATTATCATGCCGGTTATTATGTTTTGACGTTTCATAGTTGGTTCCATCTAGAAGGTACTGAAAATCAATTGAAATTATTTTATGCCATATTTTCTTGTAGAAACAATGAAAAATCTTTGTAGGTGCATTACAATGCCAAAAGATTAATGATTGGATAGCGAACCTGAGCATTTATTTTTTGTTTGAAGATTTTGGAAATGTTAATTGATTTTGATCAAAGGACTGGAGTAAATCATTGATCTTTTGAGATTTTGCGGGACAATTGCACCATTACTAAGGTCTAGAAGATTTAAACTTATGAATTATTGCTTTGATACAATGTGAGATTTTGTGGGACGATTGTAACTATTCTAAAAGCTTAAATTATTAGATACATACGTGCTTTAATATTTATTAATTTTGATATTTTTTTAATTGTGTATAAGGTATTACTAATTCTAGTAAGAAGTCTTGGGATCGGATGGCCATCTTGGGTATGACGGTTTTGCTAAAAGGATTATCTTTCAAGGAAAATAACATAAAATATTACCGCAAGGTTAATATCATAAGAGACATATGAGGCATAAGTGTCAATTGAGTCTCTCTGACTTTTTTTGAAGTATACAGTTTTACATAGAAATCAAAGGAGGACCGGACTTTAAAATAGCATTAATGGATCACATGAAGACATGTTATTTTCGGCTATGTCATCACATTGACCCATCCTGATAGGATAGCATATAGCATTTGTAGTCATGGTTGTCTAACATTGATTGAGAGAGGGGTTATGACGGCTATGGTTCTATGTTGTTGTTTTTGTTGGTGGTGGTTGTTTAATGTTTTAGCAGCCTTCGAGTTATTTTATAAAATTTAGTTTTTTCAAAAATGTCTTGCAATTAACGTTGCCCAAGTGAAATAATGTTGAAAATACTTATGAATGTGGGTTAACATTAATTGCACATTATTTGAGTTTGTGAAACAAATCGTTATAAAGTTAATAAAACGAGACAATGCTAAATCACCAAGTTCGTTCATGTAATTATATTATATTGGGCTTAGCACATCTTAGTTACAGTGATCGTAGTTGAATGGTCAATATAGGTCAGTATTTTAATAATGACTTGTGATAGATGACTCTCTTAGAATATGCTATGTAAATTTGTTATAGTCCTCTCTACTCTCCTAATTTCATTATCCAATGAGACCGTCCAAAGGAGGAGAAGAACAGGAAGACCTACTCTCGAATTCGTACAATTTCATTTGTTTTGATCAGTTCAAGAATGATGTTTGGCTAAACCAGCTACCTGTTATTTTTTTAAGGATATGTATTTCTAAATTATGTATACCAATTTTAGATTGTTGAATTTCTTACATTATCAAACCCAAAACATGGAGTGAAATGGCAAATTGTTTTTTCAAGCCTAGCCCTCAAAAATATTGTGAGAATATCTTTCATTGATTTTCCTACCTTGATGCATGAATATTTTAAAGACTAAAAGAAAAAAAGGGGCCAAATTTTTATATGAAAAAGAAAAAAAATACGTCACATATGGGCATAGTAACGTAAAACACCACACATTCTCTGGTAATGATTTCCACTCATGTTTCGGCTTTTTTTTTTTTTTTTAATTGTCAATTAAACATAAAAATAAATGTTGCGTATCTGGGCAAGCTTCGAAACACATGTTTTTGCATTGGGCGGGCTTGGGCCTAGGGAAGGTCCCTGGAAAGTCCGAACTTGAGTAGCTTCGGCCCGAGCCCGTCTAGGTCCGCACGGTGATCAGGTCTAGTTCAAACTTTAAACCCACGACACATAAAGGAAAATTCCTACGTTAGTAGCTACACGTCAACTGATTTAGCAAAGTTTGGTGATAGAGAATGCTTATACGCAATTTTGACATGTTTATTGAATATTGGATTGTTTTTGTCACTCCTCCCATATACTTGGAAACCAATTGTGATTTTTCACAATCTAACCGATGTGGTGAATAAAACTACTTCTTGACTTTTTTGCGCATGTAAGAAACGTCTTGTTCATTAGATTATCTGAACATCAGAAAAAGAAAAACAAAACTCTAGTGATTTCGGGAGAAATGCTAATCATTGCAAACAGATTGACCATTGGTTCCAATTTTTTTGACCCCTTCAAAATTTTAATGTTATATGCTTTCACATACGGCTTTCTAAACCTAGAAGAAATTATTTGGGATTGAGAGAGAGAGAGAGAGAGAGATCTATGCAAAGATGCAATGAAAATACAAGCTCCTACACATTGAAGCATAAATAATCTTTCTTGCTTCGATACTTCCTCAGCATTTTATTGATTCGTATATTTATAGATGATGAAAAAAGAAAACCACTCCCCCGGACAGTCTTATTGTTGTCTCATAGTCACATGATTGATTGAATTAATAAGCCATGCTTTGGTGCTAATGTTGGTTCTACGACAATGGTCTCATACTGTGACATTATATACACCTCCCAAAGTTAATCCATAGATTGACCAAGTAGGATCTTGAAGAACGCATTGAAGTACGATTGCTCCCTCACCACATTGAGGTCCGACACAAACCTGCACCTTAGCTCATTGCCAAACTCCAGAAAATGTGCCATCATGGTGTACCCATCGTTCCATCTAGAACCAGACCCTCACTAGTGGCCAACTTGCTTAGAGTGATAGGCCTTGCCTAGCCAGATGACGGGACCTCTCACATTTTTGCAAAAGAGGTGAGCAAAGGATCATGACTTCAGAGACCTTACCTAGTTGTGCAAAGGCAAAAAGAGATTCGACAAGAAGAATGGATGCACCTAGATCTAAAGAGAAGTTTAAGTAACATGTGACCTGTGAAGAGACCACTTGCATAAGATTTTTGAATTAAAAATAAAATATAGTGAAAGTGCATTTGATTTTTCTAGTGTAAGTAAGTCTCTATATTTATGAATAACTTGTTCATACAAGTAAAATATTCTCTCACATCTTACTTAGGCTTCTAATTGACCTATAATAGGCTAATGACGATTTCTAATTGAATTGAATTGTATGTTAAATCGATTAAAACCCTAAAGTTACAATTGGTATAAGCTTGGGATATTTTGCACTAAGTCTTTGACTTTGTAAATCCATTAACTTTCCTTTTAATAGGTCGCCCAAGAAAGGTCACGATAGTACTCCTCCATGATAATCTAAGGTTCAATGACTTTATATCTAGAATTTATGCGTAAATATAAATATAAAAACAAAAGAAAAGAAAGGAGCATGTTGAGCTTGAATGGAGAGCGACTGACCGTGCAAAAGCCCATGAAAGAGACTCAGCCCATGTTTTCACCGCGAGGATTTCCTCTAAACCGTTTTCACAATTCCTGTCTAAAATGCTAGTTACACGCTCGGGTTTAGGGAAGGCCATTTTCGTCGTTCACATCCGAGAAAGAGAGAGCAGAGAGATTTTTGAAACGAAAGTTCGCCCTTGGGAGAAACATTTCACCGTCTTAGCTGCACTACTGGCGAAAAAATTTTGTCAGCGAAATAATCTCCCTCTATCTTGTTGGTTTTAACTCTTCCGAACGCCAATCACCATTTCTATCTGTGGTTTGCATTCCGGTTCGCCTGTAGAGCCATGTCGAGATTCCCCTGTTTGACTCTGTTTCAGGATCTAGGAGCTTGAATTGTTGAGTTCCCGCTCGCTCTACTCTTATTGGTGTGCTTCTTCATCATTGACACCTCAAAGGATCCCTACTCTTGTATTTGCTCACTGGCTGAGGGGGTATATTCGTTTCGAACAAAGTTACAATCGTGTCTCTTGTTACGGTTCTTCTTATATGTAAAGATATAGGTATAGATATAAGGTCGTGATTATTCGAAAACTGGCATCTAATGAGTTTGTTTTGATTAATTGGGTCTGATGTTTGCTGATTGAAATGATCAGAAATAAGTCGCACTTGAAATCTCATACGTGAGTACCCTTTAGCTGAGAATCGCTTCACCTATTCGATAATTGCTGCAACCAAGCTTGTTTGGATTCGCCTCCGATTTTGGTTTGTTCCGAGATTATATGAACCACTATCCTCTTATTATCCTGCCATTGCTGAGGCCGAATCTAAGTGTGCTTTTGTTATGTGTTTCCTGCACATTATTGCTCTATTCTGTTAACCAGAGTCGATGAGTTGTTGTCTAGGCTTGAATGAAATTCGAACCATGATTAAGTATTGAAATTCGAACCATAATTAAGTATTGGTTAGTAGTTGTAACTCCTGAAGATGTTGTCTCCTTTGTTTGGATTGAGATAAGCACTTTGTTAATGTCTCTGTGAGTTGCGTTAAAAACGGACACCATATGTTTGTGAAAATGCTTAAATGAAACGACGGACATACTCGAGGAATTTCTTAAGGATTATAATCATTCATACTCAAGATCGATGACTTGAACGTTAATCTCTTTCATTGGTTTGTCCATAGCTTTCCTTCTATTGGATGTGACCATAAGTGTTGGGTGACTGGTGATTGGAATGATGATTGGCAGTGGCCCCTAACAACGGCGGCGGCGGCGGCGGCGGCATCGGTCTAGTGACTGGAGGTTGTTGATAGAGAAGCGTGTCATTTTCGGTTCAAGAAAGAATAGACATGAATCATTGTCGAAGTTTTGGTTTTCTCGTATGCGTGGGTTCCAGGGTTGTTACGAAGAAGATGCTGGGGGCAAGAAAATGAAGTAAAAAAATTGTAATATTTTTATATCTCTTGGGTCACGAGGTAAATTACTATATAGCAAGGAAAAGCTCCTTCTCGGAAGTTGGGGATGAAATTTCGAGGAAGACCACAGAAGTTGGCTTCATGAGTAAGCCCATGACCTAGACCACGAGAATCCGCTGCCCTAAAGTTGTTTGTCTGGTTGTGATCTTTATTAGTCCCAACTTTTGTCGGCCACAAAGAAAATCGTGTCACGCAGTTGTACGTGGTCTTTTTTTTTTTTTTTTTTTTTTTTTGTAAAAGGTAAGAATATATATTAAACTTTGGAGAAATGAACAAGAATTCGGCACCGTAACTCACACTTTAGCTGTGGGGCAGGGAGAGTGTGAGGGTGCTGAAACAAAAAGATACAGAGAGAAGGAAACAAAGCAGCAACTACTCGGCTGAACTACAATTACAGACTAATGACCCTCAGGCACCCCTCCAAAGATTGAAGAGATGGAGGAGAGCTAGGAAGAGGACGCCGAGCTGAAGATGGACGGATCGAACCCCCAACTTCTCTGGAGTCGCTTGTTTCTTGGAGTAGGCGGGACATTAGAGAACAAAAGAGCCTTATCCTTCACAACCTTGATCAAGTGATTCTTCATGGCCGGAATTGCCAAAGAATCACCTCGAAAGATGATAGAATTCATTTTTTCCATATGAAATGGCATAAAGCCCCAAAAGAGAAACGGGCAATACCGTGAAAGAAATCTTTGCCGGATAGGAATTTGAGAGCCCAAAGAGGTTGTCTTTCCAAACTCTATTCTTCCAAGGTAAATTACATCTAGAAGCCCAAAAGAACGCAAGAGTCGCAAACGTTGTGCACGAAAGAACAAGTGGTCCACGGAGTCGGGAACGGAGCAGCAAAAAGCACAAACAGAGAACTCAATCCTCCCATAAGAGAGAAGGAGAGTCGAGTTGGCAGCCTATTTTTTGCGAGCAACCACAAATGAAATTGAAATCTGGGTGCAAGGTCATTGTCCCAAATAAGAGGAGCCCAAGACACTCGATTCTTTTTAACCCCGATGTATTTCCGGCGGAGGCAACGAAAACGAACCCGATGGATCTTCTCGCCGGGTGAAACGGTCGAATCAGTAGAAAGAATGGGTATAGTAATTCCCATATTTGCGAGGGATTCTCTCAAAGAAGCACCAACGGGAGAATAAAGGTCCGCCACTACAGAATAGCTTGGAAGGCGACAGCTCTCCACAAGGTCCGGTGGGATAAGTAAGAGAAGCGGGCCACACTCCAGCCAATTGTCGTGCCATAAGGAAACAGAGGAACCGTGGCCAATCTTCCAAAAGAAAGAGAGCCTAAAGTGTCTTCGAAGTTGAAGGATTTTTTTCCACGCCCATGAACACGTAGTGGGTGTGGAGGAGTTCCAAAAGTTGTCCTTCTTTAAAAAATAAGAATGGATCCAACGACACCAGAGAGATTCTCTATCGGTGAAGAGAAACCAGATGTACTTAAGCAAGGAAGCGATGTGCAGTCTCTCAATTTCCGAATACCCAAGCCACCTTCATTTTTTGGGAGGCAAATGTCATCCCAAGATACTTTGGCACCGCCTCGGCCAAGCGAGGTGCCCTTCCACGTAAAACTGTCTTAGCGGTTGTTCAATTCTATCAAGAATAGAGATAGGCAGAGAAAACACACTAGCCCAAAAGGCTTGGATAGAATGCAGCACCGACCTTATAAGTTGGAGCCTTCCAGCAAAGGATAAAAAGCGGTGAGCTCACGATTGAATTCTTGCGGTAATACGATCAATCAACGAAGCACAATCAGCTTTCCCAAGTCTTGAAGTGATGATGGGCACCCCTAAGTACCGGACTGGGAGTCGACCTTCCTGAAAGCCAAATGCAAGCCGAATATTCTCTCTGATGGAAACAGGGCCTCCTGAGAGAAACACCTCGCTCTTGTTTTTGTTCGGACTCAGTCCACTCCAAGATGAGAATATATCAAGACTTCTCTTGAGGATCGTGGCGGAAACCCAATCAGCTTGACAAAAGAGAAAGACATCGTCGGCAAAGAAAAGATGGGTCAACTTTACCTTCTTGCACCTCCAAAAGTATTTGAAGCCTTTCACCGAAGTACGGGCATTTAAAATCCCTGAGAACACATCCATAACAAGGGTAAAGAGATACGGCGACAAAGGGTCCCCTTGGTGAAGGCCTCGACCTCCGGAAAAGAAACCATGAAGTTCACCATTAATAGAAACTGAAAACTTGGGTGTTCTCACACACACCATTATCAAATGGATGATCCATTCTGGGAATCTGAAAGCTTGCAGAGTGAGTTCCAAAAAATCCCAATCTACAGTATCATACGCCTTTTGAAAGTCTACCTTAACAGCACATTTCGGAAGGTAAGGATCTAAGTGAAAACCAGAGAACAATTCCTGAACAAGAAGAATGTTATCTCTAGTTCTCCTTCCTTTAACAAATGCATTTTGAGATGATCCAACTAAAACATTCAAAACAGTAGCCACACGATTAGCTAGAATTTTTGTAATAACCTTGTAGATGGTATTACAACATGCGATAGGTCTAAAGTCTGTGACTGTAGTAGCATTCTGAACTTTGGGAATCAACGTAAGGATAGTACTGTTTACCTCTTTTAGGAGGAAGCCCGAAGCAAAGAAATCCTGAACAGCTTCAATAACCAATGGCCCAACAAGATCCCAGCTGATCTTGTAAAATTCAACCGAAAAGCCATCAGGACCCGGAGCTTTTCCTCTTGCTAAAGAGAAAAGAGTATCCTTGATCTCCGAATCTGTGATCGGGCAAGAGATGGAGCTGCATTGAATATCCGAGAGAGGTTGATGGATGAGCTCCTTCATCTCATGAAGAGACGGTTTTGAGAGGCACGCCTGAGGTGAGAGCAACTTTGAGAAGTAGGACACAAACACTTGAGGCACAAGGGCTGGATCATCTATGAGCACACCAGATGAATCCATAACCGAGAGGATGTGGTTTCTAGTCTGTCTGTTCTTAACCGAATTGTGGAAGAATCTAGTGTTCCGATCACCCTCTTTCAGCCAAGTCACACAAGATTTTTGGCGGTAAAAAGACTCCTCATGGGCCTGCAGTTGGACAAAGGCACATCGCTGGTTTTTTTCCAAGTCAGCAAGAGATGAATTAGAAGGATCATCATGAAGCCCAACCTGAGTGATGCGAAGGGCTTCTCTAGCTTCAGCCATCTTCATCGAAATGTCGGAGAAAAACTCTTTGTTGAGTAATATGAGGCGAGCTTTAACCAATTTCAGCTTGGACACGAGGCGGAACATCGGCACTCCGAAGACTGGCATATTCCAAGCTTGATTGATGCAATACGAGTAATCCGGGTGTTCGGACCAAAAATGAAAATATTTAAACGGCTTCCTTCTCAAGACCGGATCAAGCACTCTAACAATCATAGGAGAGTGATCGGATATACCCGGATTGAGAAAAGAGGCTTGAGAGAAGGAGAACCGATGGTTCCACATATTGTTAATAAGGACCCGATCAATCTTGCGCATTTTCCTTGCAGCACCAGAGGAAGTAGACCAGGTAAAACGTAGGCCAATGTATCGAAGGTCCACCAACTCGGTTTGAGCTAAACATAAACGAAACTCGTCAAAAGATGGAATCCAAGCGTTCGAACCCCCCACCCTATCTGATGGGTCCTTAATGGCGTTAAAGTCGCCAGCTACAATCCAAGGCGAGTCCTGGAAGACTTCATTGTAATGGATTAGATCATCCCAAAGGGGCCTACGACTGACAAACGTGTGATCAGCATAGATCGCAGAAATACAACAACTCGTGTTAGAAGAAGTAGAAGAAAGAAAACCATGAACAGTTTGCTTATTCGAAGAAATAGGAACAAACTCAACTACACTCGGGTCCCAGCCTACCCAAATTCTGCCACGAGGAGCGTATTCATAGTTCGCCGTCCATTTCCAGCCTCTTAAAAAGGTCAAAGATATGGTATCAAACAATTCTTCGGGAACCATAGTCTCAAAAATACCGATCAAGCAAAGCTTGTTGGAGAGAACAAGCTTCCTTACCTCAGCACGCCTAACAGGATTGAGCATACCTCTAACATTCCAGAATCCAAAAAACATATGTACACAAAGAAGGGAGGCATTTACCTCTTCATAGAGGCTTTGCAGCCAACAGAGGTGGCCCTAGCAAGAACCGAAGCAGGAGGTTCAGGAATTAGACGATCCAGCTTTGAATAGAGTCTGGCTTTGCACAAGACATCGTCCCCCGAAGTGAGGAACTGATGGATAGTAGATCATCATCCTCCGAGATAGCATGAATACTAGAACTAGCAATCTCATCCGAGCCAATAGAATGTCCCGAGCGGGAGGTACGGTCCAAGGTCTTGGCAGTATTATCATGAACCTTAACAGGTGCTTTCAAAAGTCCCTTAGAAATTCGAACAGGAGGGAGCACAGGTGGTTTAACCGGTTTAGTTGAGGCGGTCTTTAGATTCAAGTGTTGTCCACCTCTGGTAGCGCCTGCCACACTGCTAGATGTCGCTTTCTTAGAGGAGGGAAGCTTTTTCTTTTTATTTTTTCCTACCACGTCATGCCATTCCTCACCCACGGGAGGAATAAGTGGAGGGGAAGAGGCGAGGGCAGGCGCGACTTCACGCACTGTGACTAAATCAGAGGAGCCAGCATCATTTCTTGTAGGTATAGGTAGAGCAACTGAAGACGACACTTGAGAAAAAGCAGCGGCTTCCGCATGAGGAGCAGCAAGTTCCCCACCGGCTTCCAAAGCATCGAAAGGCTGCTGGACTCTTTCCAAATCTTGGTGATGCGGGGCATGAGCAGCCACCCAAACAGGGGAAGCAAGGGAAACAGGGGAAGCAAGCCTATCCTGGGGGAGCTGAACAGGAGCAGGAACAACTGATACAGGAGCCTTGGCTGTAGGTCTCCTCAAATTAGATGCTTGGCGAGGGGCTGGGGGATTGCAGTTGTGGCCAAAGATGCCGCACTTGGAACAAACTTGTGGACGCCACTCATATTCCACATCAACAATACGGGAATTTCCATTATGAACCAGCAGTATAGAATCACAAGAGGGCTGGTCTGCAGTAATTTCAACACACACACGAGCAAAAGTTAACATATCCATTTGCTCAGTACGATGATCCACATACAAAGGCTTACCAACCGCACTCGCAACTTTGCCAATAGCCTGGGCCGACCAAAAGGAGAAAGGAAGGTTTCTCAACTTGACCCACACGGGGACAGTTAAATGGGTGTCTTTCTCGAGTTCAAGACCAGGCCTCCATTGTTGTAGAATAAATGGAACCTTCGCAACTGTGATTGGGCCACCTTCGAGGAGCTTCCTCCTAAAATCCATATCAGGAATATGCAGCATAAAGAAACCTTGTCCGTCTGCCATGACTTCAGTAAGGTACGGGCTCCACGCCCTTTTAAGAGCTTCCTCAGTAACTTTAAACGGAATTCTCCTACCCAGATAATAGGCAATCAAACAATCATGGAGTTTGGGGTCGCAGCTTGAAGGTAAAGGTCGACATCTCAACCATCGGTTTATCATCCAAAATGCGGGAGGGGTGAATTCTAATTCGTAGCCTTTCCTCAATACTTGAGCAACGAGACGCCCAAGAGCGGGTAGCTGGATTTGCCTCGCCCGTAGGCCGAGGCCGGTTCGGTCTGGATCTACCTCGCTTTTCGTGCGAACACGAACATGGTTACGAACGGGGATGGGAATATTTGTCTGTCTCGGATCAGGGGAAAACGAGGGCCTTCGCCCCTTAACCTTGCACGAGGGCCCATCAAGAGAAAGTCGACCTACAACTTGAGGGACTTGGGCGAGAGAACTCGGCCCTTCATCAACACGAGAGGCCTGGCCAAAAGCCGAGGCCATCACAGCAGCAATTCGAAATCTAGAACCCAGACGGGAGAAAAACCCTAATCAAATTCATCCATAATCGGGCCAAACGAGTGGACATACCAGGGCCAAGCTTCGGGGTTCTTCCAAAAACAGAGATTGGCAACTGGTTCGGAGCTTTGGCGCGGGAATTCGGGTGCTGGTGCAGACGTAGGTAAAGCGAGCAGAGGTAGCGCGGGCGCGAAGCTTGCTTTCGGGCACCGAGGAGAGGCGAGCAGCGACGACGAGGGTTCTGGCGGCTTCAGGGCGCGAAACCGGCGCAGGCGCGATGCAGGTGCAGGAGGCGCACCGCGAGCGCGGGGGGAGCAACAGCGGCGTTGGAGGAGTGACGATGGCGCTGCAGACGCGGGCGAGGCCGGCGGAGCGGCAGAGGCGGTCGCAGGGGCAGAGGCACGGCGGTGGGTGACGACTCAGGCAGCAGGATTCACCGGTGGGAGAGGCTCCGGCAGCAGGCGGAAGGCCGGCGCGCGGTCGGCGGGGCGCCCGACGTTCGCGAACGCGGGGGACCCTTTTTCTCCGATCTTTCTTCGCGAGAGAGAGAGAGATGAACAGTGTGTTGTACGTGGTCTTCGTTCTCCAAAGTTCGAATATATTATTTCTTTGTTGACCTTGCCCCAAAAAAGGTAATTCATCTTTGCCTCTAGTAAAAGAATAAATCAGCAAAAAGATCAAGGGTGGGTGAACTTAGGTTGCACCAATATGACACGATATGACACGTTGATATGTCATTTTTCAAAAATAAAAAATTTCGACATTTTAAGATATGTTATATATTAAATAAATGTTTTTATTTTTAATTAATTTGAATTTAATTTATAAATAATTAAATAATTAAAAAGAATTTATTATAAATTTAGACTAATCATCTAACATTTTCGATAAGATTCTAAGTTTTTTTTTTTTTTAATTTCATTGTCCCACATTTGCTTTGATTTATTTAAAATCAAACCCCCCCCCCCAAAAAAAACCCCATGGGCCCAAACTCTCTCCCTTTTTTTCCCGTCGACAGACCCCACCCCCAAATTTTTTCACTTTTTTTCCCTCCCCACCACCTGACAGCCGTCCCTTCCCCTCCCTCCTATCATTTCCTCCTTCCTCCAACACGCAAGCTCCTTTTTTAATCTTTTATTCCTAGCAGCACAGCACCTTCTTGTCCTCCTCCTCAGTCCTCACTGCACGACGCCTATCTCCGAAAGCATCGAAGACTCGCAAGAAAAGCACTAGCGTTTGCCGAAGGAGTGGAAAAGGGAGTAACCCAAAAAAAATTTCAGTGGAAGGGATCAGAAAAGAAGGCGGAACGTGCGGTCCCTGTGTGCAGAGAGGTTGCACATCACCACGAACTCCTCCTCCTCCCCCTCGCCGCCGCCCCCTCAACGACACCGCCCTCCCCCACGAGTGCCTCCCTCGTGAAGTTCCTCCTCACGGCCCTTTTCTCTTTCTCTTTCCGTCTCTCGCCGTTGTGGGCTCGCCTTCACTCGCGGCCTCCACCCTTTCGGACACGCGTGTCGAAGCGTGTCCGAGCGTGTGTCGACGTGTCTTGGAAGCTCCGGCAACGTGTCGGTGCTACCTAGGGGTGAAGTACCTAAAAATAGAGTCTCAAATTTTCAGCAAATAGTCGTTGCCGATTGGTAAACTCCATCATCTGATGGCTTCTTCATTGGAACCCAAAAGGATTTATGACGTCTTCTTGAGTTTCAGAGGCGCAGATTTGCGCAACAACTTCATTGGCCATCTTTCCCAAGCTTTACACCGAGAAGGAGTATACACTTTCCGAGATAGTGAGGAATTGAAAAAGGGAGATCAAATATCGCCGGTACTTATGACGGCTATTGAAGAATCATGCATTGCCATCATCATTTTCTCCGAGGACTATGCTTCCTCAAGGTGGTGCTTGGAAGAGTTAGCGAAGATTATAGAGTGCAAGGAGCAAAAGAACGTCATTGTTCTACCGGTGTTTTATAAAGTGGACCCAAGAGAAGTGAGAGAGGGCAGAAAGAGTTATCAGAGATCTTTGGCTAAGCACGAGTTTAAGTTCAGGAAGGATTATGAGAAAGTGAAGAGATGGAAGAAAGCTCTTTCCGATGCTGGGAATTTGTCCGGGTGGCACTTGAATGATGGGTAAGTAGAGTGGAGTCCATTTTTTTCTATAAGAAAAGTAATCTTTACAATTAAGTCTATTAAAAAAAATAAACTAATAAATAACACACACGTGCTTATAAGTATAGATGCTTCATCTTATGATTCCTGAAAATTCTTATGTCTGTTAAGTTTAAGTTAGTAATTCCATAAGAAAATTGGTGAATCTAAGTGTAGTTAAGAAAGATAAATAAAATTTGGCAAAAGATAAGAAAATTTGATAATTAAAAGAAGAATAAACTTGACAAGTAACTCAAACGAGAATTGTTAACGCAAAATTAGTTGGTAACTTAATCGAAGAAAATTTGGTAAGTCACTTAAATTAAGATTGACAATATCAAAAATGAATAAGTAAGAAACTCAAATGTGAGCTAGGAACCCAATAGAAAAGTTGGCAAATTAAAAGAACAAGTAAACATTGATAAGTAGCTGAAGTGAGATTTGGTAATCTAAAACTAGTAAGTCATTATCTAACATTATCAAAGATGGTAAGTCAATCTAATTATGTTAGTAATTTCAAATAAAAATTAGTAAATTTGAGGCTGTAAGTTATGCAAATCAAATTTTGTTAGTTTGTATGAAATGGGTAATGTGCAGTTTATAGCAAGTAGTTGGTGATTTTATGAAACTATTGGTAAGTCACTAACAAGTTATGTGAAAGAAAAAGTCACCGATTTTTTTTTTAATGGCAATTTTTTTACGATTACCAATATTTATTAAAATTCACGAGCATGAAAAAAAAATCTAATTTTGGGCATCAAATGATAGAATTATGCCTTTAGCTTTTGCTAAGCCCTGTTTCATTCGGGTAAGGTTTGTGGCTCTTTCTTTTGGATCCTTGTTGCCCTCCTCAAAGTGTAATAACAGTTCTAGAAATTTTATCAATGGGCTATTGCGGTCTTCTCGTTTCATTTTGGTAAAATTGAGTTCCGTAGATTTTCGATTTTGGTCGACCAAATCTAAACACGTTACAACTGGTATTTTTAGTTCAAAAAATCACATGTGGCTTTTCGTAGAACAGAAACTTGGCTTTTTTCAATAATAGAAAATCGACCTTGGGACTTTATCGGCTGAAAAATTCACTGGCTCATTTGAACAGAATAAAAAATTAAAACTTGATTGACCAACGGACAAAATGTTTAGTAGTATTATTGCACTTTCCCCATTTCTTTGGAAGGAAAAAGTTCACAATGCTTGATACAGGATGATTACTATTTACAGGCCACCTAAAGGCAATAACATCGTGCTTCAGGGTATTTAATAATTTTGGAATCAAAACTATAATCACCGTTTAATGATCTGAGGAGCGCTTTTTGATTAAGCGTATAAATAAATCACATATTTGTCATGTAAATTGCCATGTATAAATCAAGAGAACACGAGTCACTTGGATAACTGAAGGTTAAAACCTTGGAACTTATTTTGATTGGTGTGGAGCTCTTGGAGTTCTAGTTCGCCTCGGTGGGAATACATTGGCTGTCATTATCTGAAAATGTGAGCACTGCTTTGTCATTGTTAGCAGTGTGCTCTCGTTATTTGTTTATTCACATCGCTAAAATGATTCTACAACTTGTTTCTCTGTTTTTGTCGGGATGAGTCGAGCTTATACAAGAAATTGTGAACAAGATCCCCACTTACCTAGACCGTCCTTTACATGTTGCTAAGCATCCGATTGGCATATATTCCCGAGTCATTGAGTTGAAATCGATGTTAAAACTTGAGTCTAATGATGGCGTTCTTATGGTGGGATTATGGGGACAGGGAGGTATAGGGAAGACATGTTTAGCAAAAGCTCTTTACAATGCTCTATTCAGAAAATTTGAGGGTGCATGTTTTCTAGCAAATGTTAGAGAAACTTCAAAAGATAGCAGGGGTTTGGTTACTTTACAAGAAATGATAATAAATGATATATTATTACCGCAACAAAGATTAAAAGTGTCCAATGTGGATGAAGGTAATAATCTAATACAACGTAGACTTGGTCGCAAAAAAGTTCTCCTCATCCTTGATGATGTGGATGCCTTGTGCCACTTGGATGCTTTAGCAGGAAAAGGCGAGTGGTTTGGTAATGGAAGTAGGATCATTGTTACTACAAGAGATAAACAATTGCTAACTTGTCACCGGATAGATCAAGATCATGTATACAAAGTTGAACCACTAAGTAACAGTCAAGCTCACGAGCTGCTTAGCAAGCATGCTTTTCAAACACACCAAATCAAGACAGATCTAGTGGATGGTGCTCTGGAATATGCTAAAGGCCTCCCTTTAGCACTTGAAGTGCTAGGTTCCTTATTATGTGATACAACAGAAGATGTATGGGAAAGTACAATAAAGAAACTTTCTAGGAATCCTGACAAAAACATAAATAATGTGCTCAAGGTGAGTTTTGATGGATTAGATGAAAATGAGAAAGAGATCTTTCTCCACATTGCTTGCTTCTTTAAGGGGTGGGCAAGAGAGTGCACAAAGAAAATTCTCGACAGTTGCAATCTTGAGACAATTGTAGGATTTGATGTTCTCATTAAGAGGTCCTTGATAAGCTTTGAGCATGGAATCATACGAATGCATGACTTAATTCAAGCAATGGGTATGGATATTGTGAACCAAGAATGTCGAGATGATCCTGCAAAACGCAGCAAACTATGGTTGTATGATAATGTCATCGATGTTCTATCACGTGACATCGTAAGACTTGTGAATAAGATCAAAATTCTCCTAGATTTTTTACTCTTTTACCAAACATGCATAGTCTAAATTAGTTCTATATTTACAGGGAGATTATGCTGTAAAAGCCATAGTGTTGGCACTACCTGAGCCAACAGAGATGCATATCAATCCCGGTGCTTTTACAAAATTGAGAAGGCTTAGATTGCTCATCTTGCACAACGTGCATAATTCCGTTCAAGGTCCTATATGTCTTCCTAGTGAGCTTAGATGGTTGGAATGGCCTGGATGTGCTCACGAGATTCCAAAATTTTCAGCTAGTCCAAAGAAATTAGTGGGACTTGATATGAGTAAAGGCAATATCACAGAAGTTCTAAAACAATTTAAGGTACGCATTACCGACATAGACCTTTTTATTATCTACTTAATTTGTATATGTAGATGCTTATTATATGTATAGTATATGAAAGGAAGTGTTGTTCTTCTATTTCAGGCACCAACTTGCTATTTTCTTTCAAAAGACCCTAATTACTTATGTTATACATGCAGCAAAATTGACATTTGAAAAATTAAGTGAAAAACTTCATTAGAAATACTCAATGGAAACATTTTGTTAATAAAATACAAAATAGAAAGAAGTTTTATACATATATGTGGAAAGAGAAAGATATTGCAAGATTTAAAATTTTTCTACAAAGGCCATTGCATCATTAAAAAATTCGACTTTTCATATTGAAATATGTGAGATAAAAAAATATAAAAAAAAAATCAATTTCATGTATATGTCCATGGTATAATATCTGTAGAATAAGTAATTAAGGATACTTGATGGAAGGAATATTTTTTTAAAAAAAAAAAGATTGAAATCTTTTAAAGTTTTAAAGTAAGAGATCATCTTTGCCTTATGTATGGTATCGATAAAGTTTGCATACTTTTTAAACCTAATATCTCTAACTATCGACTTAGATGTTTTTTGAAATCGATCAAATCTACCTAGCGAAGGAATTCAAAATGCAATTTGTTGTCAGTTGTTTACATATAAACATTTTCATTTCACAAAAACAAAATTGTATATTAATCGAACAAAAGGGAAATAAAACTATGACGTATCTTCCCGTTGACATGTATATAGAAGTAAAACACCCAAGGAGTTGCTGGTTCAGTGGTAGGCCACGTACCCAATGCACGTTCAGCATCAATAAAATTGGCTGAGTTGAAGGTTTGAAAGCAAGCAAGGCATTGTTAATTGCTTAAATAATTTCTTAAGGGCAGCACTTCCAAGTGGACATAATAGTGTTTTTTAGGAACTTTGCCAGTAATGTGTGCACAACTAAATCAATGTCAGTGATCTAGTAGGGGCGTTCACTAGTTTCTTAATAGAACTAGATTTTGAATTGAGTACATGAAATTTTTATTTTTTTCCGAATGTTTTTCAAAGTTGGCTTCGTTGTACTTGCATGACTTAAAAAAAAAAGTATTAATCTTTACACAAGTACGTTGTGAAAGTGTTTAAATCGCCCATTTTTCTATGATATATAATTAAAGCTAAATTTAGTGGAGTCTTCATTCCTATGCTCGCCACATGGTACTTCATTTTATTTTTGTGATTGCCATATGACATCACATGTGGAATAGTTTTGTCACATAGTCCACATCCACACTCGCCATGTGGCACTTTACTATGCTTCTATGGTTGTCACATAGCATGAAATGTGGTATAGTTCTGTCATGTGGCTTGCATTAGCATGCTCGCCACATGACACTTCACTTGAATTTTGTGATGCCACATGCATGACACACGACATAGTTTAATTCCAAACTAATTTTCATTTGCTAGATTTGCATGAGGAGTAGTAGTTTGGGATTTTTTGTTAGACAAAAATTAGTTTGGGATAAATGTTTTATCATTGTACTAATTAAGGGTTTTGTGAGATAAAAATTAATTAGGGGTAAATTTGAATAATGCTTTGGGATTTTAATGGTATTTATTCTAACTTTTTAAATAATTGTTAACCCAATTTTATTTGTGATCTTTTTAGTATTGTGTATTTATATATTTTCATTTTTTTTTTCAAATAATCTCTAAAATGTAAAATGATGAGAGTTATCTCTAATTTGCTAATCTATATATGCATGTGTGTGTAAGTACTGGCGTTTTTAAGTTTTTAGTAATTTCTACTTAGAAACCGGAATAGTGGGTTTCGAGTTGTCTGATCTACCAAAGGTCCTTGCTTCCTTCCACCTTAAGAGTGTGGTGGCCAGAGCTTATGTAATTATGAGATATACGCCAAGTCAACATATAGATTATATATCAGTCAAGGATATGTAATTATCCATGAGAAACCCAATCTTATCCTGTTTGTGTAGCCAATTTTATAACCCTCAACCAAGCCAAGCCCCTCCAATTAAATTATTATATTGTTAATGATCAATATATAAAACCATGGACAACATGAATGATGTTCGAAATTACATTACCATCATTTCACAAGTTTGACTCCCCCGTCTATGTACAACAACTTACATAGGCCAATGTGTAGACTCAATAGCAAATCACTTCTTTAAAAAAACAAATTGCTCCATATATCGACAATCTAAAATATAATAATTTTAGAGTGTTCATCAAAGTTGGTTTCTCTATTTTTGCAGGCCTTCCAAAATTTGAAGTACATTAATTTCAGTCACTGCGAGTTGATGGTTCGCACGCCAGACCTCGTGTACTCCAAATCTCGAGGAATTAGATTTTAGTAATTGCAAAAACTTGGTAGAAGCCCATGAGTCCATCGCATATCTTGACAAGTTGCAGGTGTTGAATTTAAGCATGTGCAGTGAACTTAGTGTTTTTCCCAATGTGCTCAAGTCGAAAAAATACGAGTTCTCAATTTTTATCATTGCACGAAATTTGAAAGGTTCCCTGATATTTCACATAAACTGGAAGGTTTTGAAGTGCTTTTGTTAGAAGGGGTTGCTATTAAAGAACTTCCTACATCAATAGAAAATCTTGTCGCTTTGAAGATAATGGATATACATGATTGCAAGAACCTGGAACATCTTCCATCTAACATTTATAAGTTACAAAACCTTGAAAACTTGCGAGTTCAGCATTGCACGAATTTAATCGAGTTTCCACAATACGAGAATTCAGCTGATTCATGCATGAAGGCCGGACTTTCAAATTTACGCCAATTAAACCTTACAAGATGTAATCTGTCTCAAGTAGAGTTTCTTGAGAATCTTTCCTGTTTTCCACTCTTGGAAGACTTAATTCTGTCAGCAAATAATATTACTACCCTTCCTTCAATCAATAAGCGTGATCGTTTGGCTAGATTGAGAGTTCAAGATTGCCATCAATTACAAGAGATTCTCAAGCTTCCCTCATCTTTGAGATATTTTCTAGCGAATAATTGTGAATCTCTACAAAACATTGAAGAATTAACCACAGCTCATAGTTTTGTCCATGGAGATTTGGCTGATATGGTTATTGACTCACATGGCAAGGTTAGACTCTCTCTCTCTCTCTCTCTCTCTCTCTCTCTCTCATGGCAAAAAATGCAAGATTGAAGGCTTAAGAAAAGTAAACAAATATGAAGTGGTTCTGCACGTATATGCATGTAACATTGGTGGCTTCTCTACTTTTATGGGAATGATTTCTATAGCATGAGACTTGTGTATTAATGCAAGCAAGGATCAATGGATCTTCTCATTTGGGTACTAATATTAACTTGGATACTTTTTATCGGTCTATCTTTGTAACAGGATTGGCCTATATTTACACTTATCCCTGGAGGAGAGATGCCACAGTGGATCCTTCCCATTGAAGAGGGCTTCCTATCTTTCATGGCTTCAAAGGACTTGTATGACAAGATTCTTGGATTGGTAATTTGTTATGTTCTCAATAATGATCGACTAGGGCGACCCTTATTTCAAATTGAATTGAGTGTTAATGGCAAAACGCAACTTTCGAATATAGAAAATTATAGTCGATTGGATTCGTTTCATCTCGGGATTGAGTACGCCTTTCCATCTAAATTGTGGGGCGACGTCGATTTTGTTCAAATCAATAGGCGTTATATACAATTTGGTCTTACATTATCGGGTGAGAGCCTTAACAAGTGGGGAGTTCAAATAATATGCAAGCAACTAGGGGAAGATTTGAAGGTTGAGCTTCGAGATAATCAGCTTATAGATCCAGCTTTACTCTACGAGGTCGGTAATGAATTAATAGAATCATCAGCGGAGAGTTCACTTATGCACGAGGATAATTCGAGCATAGCAGATCGACCGGAGGACTTGCAAGATAGTCAAATGGGTACCGAGGAACATAGTCATACAAGATCAAAGAGAAATCACGAATTTATTCTCACCCAAGGCATGCGAACTAAGATTATATCGACTTCCAATTTGACCGGCAGAGATGAAAATGGTGGTGTTGGCTTGCAGCTTTTGTTGTTAGAATGATGGGAACTTGCTAAGGAAGCAATTGGCAGGTAGCAAAGTGAACTCAGTTGATCTTCATTACAATGCCGCCTTCTTTTCCCTTTCTCGTTTTCTTTTTCTCAATAACAAGCTGTTAGTTACCCATATATTTCCATTGCGGTATTTTATGCGTCACACTTAAAACTAGTGTTGAATTTGCCAGCTACGATGATGGAAATGACCAGCCTCGGAGATAGCTCGACAAGGAGAGAGAAGCTCGACCTGCTTCAAGACTTATAATATCGAGAAAATGAGTTCGAAGGTTGTGGCTGGAGAGTTAGATGAGTGGGCTTGGGACGTGCATTTTGATGCTAGTGGAGTGGAGGAACATTTCGGAAGAGAAAGATACAACACACTCTGTGGGCATTCTGTCTTTGTTTCTCATTTTACTCTCTCTTTCCATGCACTTTTTAATACCGCGCTTTCATTTCCATGAATTTCCGTTTCAATCCATTCCCTTTCTAGGTAATTTCAAATTTCAGTGTATCCGCTTTTATTCACACTTATTCACCATTTTTGTACTCGGATACAGAACCATGGAGCGATCCTGATTGCTCTCCCTTCACTCTATTATTATTATAAATAGATTCGAACACGTATTTCATAATAATTTATCTGCAGTCTCGAGCATATAGCTATTCTTGTTATATCATTTTTGTTTTGGAAAATAACTTTTTAAAATTATAAAAGATTTACCGTGAAATAAAAGGAATGTATCAAAATCGATCGCTTTCATCTTTCCCGATAATTAACCTTCCATCCACACATCAAACCGTCTAATTATGTACTTCCTCGTCCGCTCTTAACCTTCAATTTATTTTTATTTTTATTTTCCCGTTGTCAGTAAGCTCCTTCCTTTTTTATTTCTTCTTTTTCTTTGATTTTCCCGTTTGTTAGGAAGCTCCTTCCGTTTTCCTCGCCATAGCCAAACTTCCAACCCCATCGATACGACACCATTAAGCTGTGACGAAATGGAAGATCGCCACCTGCCAACGGAGGTGACGAACAGAAAAAGAAGAAGAAGAAGTTCCTCTTACTGAAACGGAGTCCCTAGCGAACCCGACGGCCTGTGGAGGCGACGGACTGCCACCGCCAAACGAAGCCATGGAATTTCCATTGCTTCGGGTGAACGATTCTCTGCTGAGGTTCATTCTGGGCTTCATGCAGCTTGCTATATATTAGGTAACGCCCGGCACATCCGAATTTTATTAAGATGATTTAATACTTGAGCTGGATTTTGAGTTCGATTCGTTTGGTGCTGCAATTGCGCGGGAACTTGAAGGATGTGTCGTTGAATTTGTTTGAGAGACGCTGAATCAGTGTTTCTTGGTGAGTTCTGTCTGGGGATGCTTGGTAGTGAATTCACAGGTTAAAAAAACTGATTCTATGTTGAGGTTCGAATGAAAAACAAGTGAGGGAGAGGAAAATAATGCGAAGTAGGTTGTACATGGGTCGGTTCAGTCCCCGTTTCAGGCAAAAAAACTGAGCCAATCCGGGCACTGTAAATTGGAAGGGATGGATAGATTTGGGTGATTTTGAGGTGTCTATGTACTTATCATACAGATGTGTCGTGGGTGATAGGTTTGCCAAGATAATTGAATTCTGAGAAACTCTTTGGCAACTCATTACATATAGAAAAGATGGCCTTGAAACAATTTGTCTAGGCAATTGAGAAATGAATTTGATTTCCTTCTCTGTTTTATAGAACCCTATAACTTGAATGTCATTTCTCATCGCCATTTTCCCATCCTTTTCCATTCATTTGCTGTTTATGATATTACATAGTCTATGATTAGTTTAAATATGATAGATCAATGCTGTATGCTAATATTATAGATCAATAAGTAACATTTAGTTTCTCAAAGTCATTGTTGTTTTTGCTTCAGTGTTGTTAGAGCATTGGTTTTTGCCCTTGGATAACTGGTCAGGAGGCTAATTTCTTTCACCCTGTGGACTATCTGAAAAATATGAGAAACAGAGTTTAGATAAGTTATTTAGTCGAATGGAGACAAAAACACAAGAAGCTGATTGTCAATTCTGATTTGTGAGGCCTTTACAATAGATTAGGATTCTGTTTTCATCCTTTTGTGTCATAGCATTTATGAATGAGAATGACCTGGAAGTCCTGGAAGCTTCTTGAATGTTTGAGTGGAACCTGATTAATGCAAGATAAGCTTTTGGGGTACCAATGATCAGACACACTGGAATAAGTAACATTTAGTTTCTCAAAGTCATTGCTGTTTTTGCTTCAGTGTTGTTAGAGCCATATCAAATTAGCAGTTAGGTGAGATTGGCAGATGAATTACGGGGTGAGTACGGGTTGATAATCATTTCTTGGAAGTTTGCGATCAGTATATCACACAAGATCTGCAAGATTTTGATCATATAGCTTTGAGATATGCATTCATTCCATTAGTAGCTGCATATTGATACTGAAATATTTCTACTGCTGGCAACTTAATGCTGATTTCCTCGAGTTGCTAAATGCATGCATGCATGCATGAGAGAACCACTGACTCTTATCCTCATATCTTTTTTCTTGAAACTTGTTTTTCTTGTATAAGGCAAAGTTTGCTCTGGATAGCCTTGAAGTTTCAGTTGGGTAAAAAACTGATATTTAGTAGCCACGTGCATTTCAGATATATATCTTTATTTTCTAATTGAGATGATTAGTAATTGAGTCTTAATTAGTGAATAATTTCAGATTGTACTCTTTGATTGAATAGCTATGTGATTGTTGAGGATAGGCATGTCATTGTGGCAGGAAGAAACCAGACTAATGAGATGCAAATCGTATAGTTTATCACTGCGTCTCCACCCCCTTGTTTAAATTTGGCCAACAGCAGTTTGTTATTATTCTGAATTAATACCCCTGAATAATCCACTCGTAGTTATTTTTTATCTTTTTATGTTTTCCCATGATCATTTCTTTAATAGATGATAAAAGAATTATCTGAACAAATCTGTTAGTAAGTAGAATTTTCGATGCATTATAAGGCTGTCAAATGGTTTTTTTCCCATTATTCTTTCATAAAATATGACTATGGCTAACACTACCAATAATCTGGCTTTATTATGCACAATGTTATATGTATTTCATTTACCATTGTGCTCTGTCTAGAACCATATTATGGTCTTCATCAGCTTTTGTGAAGTTATGTTAACTAGACTAGTCAACTTATTTTGTATAAAAATGAATTGTGAAATTATTGGCCATTATGATGTAAGAACCTGCTTCTTGGGCACAATTTTTTCACACAACGGCCACATCTCCACAAATAGTTTTAGCCCGATTTTCGTAGAGATAATTTCTTGTCTAATAGTCTATTCCTGTGATCATTTATAGTTATGTGTTGACAAAACACTAAGATAAATGACTTTGCGGACAATAATAAATAGTTGATGAGAAAAATATTTGGCCCTTTTATTACCTTTACCTTTTAGAGCATAATGAAAAACAAAGGCACCTTGCTTTAGGGGTATATAAAAATACTGTTAGAAAAGGTTTAGGTGGCCAATCCAATAAGAAGCCTCTTTTTCATTTGAAATTCCCACCAACTTCAATCGATCAAAAACTTGTTGATATAATTTAATATATGCCTTGATCAATCTTTTATATACTCAATCAGGTAACTTTTCAAAGAAAACATTTCTCATGAAATGCGTTCCTAGATTTATGATGAAACTACACGAAGAGCAACTTTTTCTCCTGCAAAGGTCCTAAGTTTGATATGCTTTCTTTATATTTCTCCTTGCTCTTTCTTAGGCAACAAGACTTGCAGAGATGGACACTCTTCATGTTCTTCTTGAACAGTGGCAGAGCACAGGATTTTAGGCAGCAGAAGTTGCAGAAATGTTTTTAGCATGCTCCCTTTATGTGACATGGGAATTGTGCATAATGTATGCAGCAGCATTATCAATCATTGGTATGTCTGTTGATCATACTAAAATAGAACGAAACTTTCCTAAAATTTGTTTGTTCATAAATGATTAGATGAATCTCGGCCACATTTAGGTATAAAGAAGTATATTATGGCCATGCAAATGATAAAATTGGAGGCTACGACTTGATGCTGTTGTTGTATTCAAGTACCTCTGAGGCATGCATTAGGTCAGTTTCTGAACTTGCTTCCGTTGCTGATTTTGTATCTGCTGAGCTCCACTTTGAAATTGTGAGATATGATAATTGACAAGTCAAGCTTATTGGAGTTTTGTGATTCCTTGTTTATTACTGATGGATGCGATTTCGTAGTGATTCTATTTGCTGTTGCACCTTGAATATTGCAAAACATAACCTCTTGGAGTTTCTGAAGCCTCAAGAAGTCGAGTTTATATCAATTCTTTCCATCCTTGCTTTATTTCCTTTTTCTTAAAGTCTTTATGATTGGTTAAACATTTTCCTTTTTGTTAATTTCCACTGAAAAGTTTACAGTTCTGGGAAGTGCTACAACTGACATTAGTTTGTTCTTTCCTTGTCCCTTTGTCCCCTGTTTCTTCATCTCTTCTTCCTCGCTTGTTTTCAGTGCAGTGAGATTCTTTGATGTCTTAATGTTATCAAGATTAGATCAGGAAATATAGTTTCTCAAATAAATATGATTTTGTGACTATGAGCAAATTATGCTTTCTGATATGCCATGGGCAATGTACTTGAACTTCTTGCATACATGAGGGCAAGTGCTCACTAAATTGTGGTGTATGGCTTGTGTTTTGAGGAAGATTTATTATCTAACATTTCATGTTTTCTAAACTTGTGCAAAACTCATGAATTTTTTATTCAGACTTTGTTGACATAAACTTAAAATGTAGTGAAATAGGATCTGTTTGAATGTGATATGAAGTATCTAATCTAGGTTATGAGATGATCTCTCTGTTGAAGTAGTAGTTTTGAAAGAGGAAGCTCAAGTACATGGGGTAAGAAGCATGAGACGTACCAAGGGATGCATCTAAACAAAAAAGTTCAGTGGGAAAAAGAAAAACCCATGAAAACTCTGACTTTTAGAGCATGAAATAGATAGATATGCTGCTGTTAATAATCTGATTTATGAGTCAAAACTATCGTGGGAAACATGACCTGGCTCATTACCTTTCTGAATACAACATCAAGCAAGGAGACTCATCTCACAGATAGAGGACCACCTTGCTCAATTTCCTCTCTTTGGAGCTCAAAAACTAGCCCAATGTACTGCATAGTTTCATGATAGAACGAGACTGTTATAACAGTGAGCATGGTTCCTGTGCGATGTTTGGAAGATGTAACTGATTGAAATGCCCCCTAGCCAGTACTAGTACACAAGCCATCCACAAATCTTCTCTCAATCAGATCACTGTTGCAAGATTACTCTGAAGAGAAGTTGCCCATCCAAATCAAAAGCCTCTAAGTATCACCCAGTTTACAGCATGTTGTTTGTTCTCCAAGGACAT
The DNA here is from genome assembly GCA_014182885.2 of Eucalyptus caleyi. Classification (NCBI taxonomy): domain Eukaryota; kingdom Viridiplantae; phylum Streptophyta; class Magnoliopsida; order Myrtales; family Myrtaceae; genus Eucalyptus; species Eucalyptus caleyi. Next base: position 35,851,378 of record CM024470.2, on the reverse strand, counting down.
TAGGATCCATGTTGAAGAGAAAATATAGAACAACCCAAAGGCATCATGAAAGTTAAAAATTTTAAGCCATAGTTACCCCAAACACCCACTCTTTTATATTTGATGCAAATATTTTGCCAAGGTCAATGCCTAGTTACTGTCAAGTTAATCAAATGGTACAATTCATAGATGATTTGCTTGCGTGAAAACCTATTATCTGGAGTACATACATTTCTTAGAATTGATATTCTCAAGACCGATACGTAAAATTCCTAGCTAAACACATTCTCCCATTGGCGAACTTGTTTTTGTTTAAATAATAACTTCTTTTGCAAATTGCTTTGTCAATTAGTCTGCTATATTATCTCTAGCATGATATTTGAACATGTCTTGCGAATGGAATTTGTCTCGGGTTTCAAGCTGACGAGCTAGGCAAAAAAAAATGCAAAATCATTGAAATATTGGCTGGTTTCCACAGAATCATTAGGTTTCAAGTGTCTGCTTGATATATACATGTTTCCAACTTTTTCTCCTTTATCTTGCCATAATGGGAATTCTGGATCAAAGGGTTTCAAATGTTGGAGGTATAATGGTGTAAGAAACAATATCTCTTGTGCAAAATTTTAATGAATGAGGAAACCCTGATGGTATGAACAGCAATCAACCACCAGTTGAACTGTCTATTCGAAAGAATTTTATAATATTCTACAGTTAGCACCTATTTACATCAGATAAACCTAGGGAAAATTATCGTTCTTTTTCAATGAACCTGTAGTTAAGCACACAAATTAAGAGGCTTTAAAGAGCATAATAGAGCAGTTCTATTTTTTGAACCAAAGTTTACGTTATCAATCAATGAAGTAGAGCATTGTGCCTGCTAGCTATATCTCCCTGAAAGACCCTCTCGGAAAAGGTTCTGTTATAAAATCTTATACAATGGTCTTCCTAGCACTCATCCATTTCCATATTGTTTAAGAAGAATTCAGGAAGTCTCTTTCTAATTCTACCTTTTGATCAATTCTCCCAACTAGCTAGAGAAAGGATTGTAGCTGTGGCTTTCAGTGATTGTAGATCTTGCTGAACAACTAACTCTCTCTCTCTTTCTCTCTCTCTCTCTCTCTCTCTCTCTCTCTCTCTCTCTCTCTCTCTCTCTCTCTCTCTCTACGCATGCATGTACACTTGTCCATATCTAAATCGTTTGCTGCAATAAAAAATGTCGCTGTATCCTTACTCTGGAGAATTATCTGCACATCCCAGGTAAATACAGCTGGCCCAATTGAATGTTTTGAAAAGCAATTGCAACCTTAGAACTAGCGGGCCATTGTTTGGATTAGAATCCATTCAGAGGTTTTCTCCATCAAGGATAAGGTGCTTATCCTGAGATGGTGGGTACACTTATCCAGACTGACACTAAGTATAGTTGCTTGAGTGGAGCGGAGTTCAGCCATAAAATGGTTGCTATAAATAGGTGTAGAATTTGCCTAGTAAACCAAAAAAAGAATTTTGGATTCCCAGTCTTTTTACTTTTGCCAGTTTTCAGATGCCCTGTTAATCCTCTGAAGCTTTCCTCTAGACTAGGTTCTCTTAGCCAGATTGCCATTTGAGAAATATAATGGCACGTCCTTGGTTAAGAAAAAAGATGAAGTGCAGTATCTTAATATTTGATAATCCCCTAGTTAGACTGATTTGAGAGAAATATCTTCTTCCTTGATCCCTTTCTTGAATTAATTAACATATATGGTTATTCGTCCAACAATTCTCCAATTTGGGCTCTTCAGTTGTAAATATTTTAAGGGACTGACAGACCATAACCTTTTCATGCCTCTTAAATAATTAGTACACTTTGGAAACAAATTACATGCAGAAAAAAATGACCTTGAAATAATTTGTCTTCGCAATGATAAAATCAATTTGGTTTCATGGTTCTTCTTTGTTTTGTAGAAACATGTTACATCAATATCATTTCTCTTCGCCTTTCTTCCCCTCCTTTTCCATTCATTTACTCCTAATGACATTTTGGAATCTATGATTTGTTCAAGTATTTTATAGATATGCTGAACACTTCTATTTGATGTTCAGCTCCAAAGCCTGACAGTTCATGGGTTAATCATCAGGCTTCTTGTTCGATCTGCATGCATTGATTCTTCCGGTCGACTCCTCTTATACCTTTGCAGAACTAGGTAAGACTTTTGAACAATTGAATCCTTACCTTTGATGAATATCATGTACACCATGTATAGTATTATGATGCACCTCTGCTATATATTAAATGATCATCAGTTACTCGTGCTTGTAGCAGGTGGTCTGCATGGTTTGACCTTTCTCTGTCATAGCCTATTAACATTGAAATGGCACAGATTAATGCGCTGTGGCAATTTTTCTTGTAGTGATATGATACTCATGCTAAGATTGAGTATACCTATCGCTATAGATTTCCTTTTATAATAGGAAATTAATTACAATGAGGACACTAGAAAAGGTCTTCAAGATGAAGTTAGATGACATCCTTACTCTTCATTCCTGATTCTTGGTTTATTCTGATTATATTGTTCATTGTTCTTATTCCCAATAGTTAATCTCTTCAACCTAAATCAAATTTGCAATCCAGATAGTTCCCATTCTTGAGGTGAATTCATCGCAAAATGACTTTTGACCTATAGTTTTGACTCTTTGTATTCATGTGAAGTGCAAATATGAATGTTACACTGTTGGTGCAGATACTCGCATCATAAGATTCTCTCTTGTTTGTGTGTGTGATGACAGCAATGGTTGATGTTAATTATTTTGTCTCATGACGTAAAAACATTTTATAATTGTAGCATTTTTAGATATTCCTTTGAGGGTAGAGATCTGTGCGAATGTTATTTGTGATGATAAGCATTCTAATTTATGGTCAGGGGATGTTTCTAGCATTCCATAGTGTTTTAAATGATTCAGTCCACTCCGACTGATAATGCATGTGCCTTTTATTGCTTTTCCAATTGCAGAATTTCATCAAGGGACCCGAGAAAGGAAGGATAGTGCTGAACAGATCAGTCTTTGCCCAAATGTTCATGTGTTTACTGAGGACTGCAGCTGTGATCAAAGTCCATTTCATGCTTTATCTTGCTTATAAGATGTTTAAGATAATTTACAGCATAATCTTGTGTAGGCATCATTTTTCTAAAGCCAAGTTTTTTTTGTCATCACACGTTCTCTAATCTAGCTTGATTTTTTTTGAGTTTTTCATTTTTTGAGGTAATTCCGAGCATGCTATTGATGTGTGTAACCTTCATAGTTTTGAACTATATCATGTGCTTTCCCTATGATGACAAAAGAAGTGAATGATTTACATGTGATTTGCATGGAGTTCTAGGTAAAGAATCGCGTTAACTAGATTTAGGCTTTGTGGTTATATTAATTATGTCCTAAATACTTTAATTTATAGTAATGTAGAGTGAACTAGTGTCATGATTAGGAGTGTGTATTCGTCCGGTTCAACCAAGGAATCAGATTGAATCGGATTGGACCGAACTGGCTAGTTCTGAGAGGTTTTCATGGGAACCAATCCTATTCCTGATTCCATGTAAAGGACTAGACCAACACTATTTCTCCAGGCTTGAGATGTTACGTGACTATATGCCTGAGACTCACTTTTTTTTGTTTTGTTAGAATTAACAATATTTCATTACTAACTCGGCATTGTAGAAAAACATAAGGTTTCGATGTTTGAACATAAAATCAACATCAGTAAATTAGGGGGATTGGTTATCTAGTTCTTCGGGAGGGAATCGGCTAGGTGGGCTTTGGCGAGCCAATCGGCCGCTTGATTGTAAACGCTCGGCTCAAAACAGAGAATCATGCCCTTGAGCTGGCCCAATTAATCTTAGCAGTCTTTAACGATGGATTGAACAGCCCATGTGGGCTGAGCCCGGCCCAATATAAAATCCACCGCGTTTAGGCAATCTGAAGCTAACACAGTTGACTTTGCAGATGCAAGTACACCGCGCGACTCACTTTTGCAGTGCGAAAAAAGGAAGAGGGTGAGGTAAAAGCATTAAGGCGACCGATCTGGTTCTAATATTAGTCAAGGAATAAGAATTGACTTCAGCTTTTTTCTCTATTTGCATGTGTTGCTGTTGCCACCTTCGTTACAATAATTTGTGGGCAGGTGTAATGTGGAAGGGGAAGTAGCCACTCATCCACCATTATAATTACACCCCCCAATGGTTCGTTGCTATATGCATCTGCATATAACCTTGCTGAACACCCAAGCTGAGATGTGAAACCCACATGATGTGCCACGCTATAAAGCAGAGAGCCAACATCGACCCCTTATGATTTGAATCTTTGCTTCCTCCCATCATTACCACCAACAAACAAAAAAAAAAAAAAAAAAAGGCCAAAAGAGAAAGATGACTCGGAGTAGGAAATAGCAATCTGTTCAAGAGTCATATAACTTGTTTGCACATCCGCACTTAGCAATACCTAGACTTGTAAGGAATAGAAGGAAAAAAATGAAAACAAAAAATCACTGGTTTTGGTTTATCCCTAGAATCAGCCTTGATCGGTTAGTATGGTTTCAAAACAGGATAGGCCGATTTCTGATTCCACAAATGGGAAACCGACCATGCCCAATCGAGTTCTTGGGTCTCAAGGGAGACCAACCCAACCTGAAACTGATCACCCATAATCATAATCATTGTTGATTTTCCTTAGTAAACTATTATAAATCTCATTGACATGATCGGCCATGTGATGACCATGAGATGGTCATGTTATGGCTATGGAAGAATGTAAAAAAATTAGTGTTTTGCTCGGTCAAGAGGCAATTGTCAATTGCTTCTTTCCTATGCGCTTTCGGTGTTCAATCTTGAACGAGAGACCTACTTTCTTTTGGTATTTTTTCTCTCGGTCAGAAGTTTTCTTCCAATATTCAAAAGTGGAAATTTTGAGTTTTTTTCTTAAGCTAGTAATGATTATGTTACTGCCAATCCTATTAAAAGATTAGAAAGTACCAAGCCATTTGTCTATAGCACCATAGTCTAAAACGAACGGGTAGATTGTAATTTTGAGCCTTAATTTTTAGAAGTTTTTATAGAATGTAGGCTAGCATTATTGCATTTTAGTTTGCCAAATATGTGAGAATACTACATTGCTCAAATACAATTACATTATCATATTATATCAGGAGCCTAATTCTCTAAAAAACACAAACTTTCATTTTGTATCCAATTTTGGCCCAAACATTTTTTTGCCTCATAAAAAGTCACAGATTTTCACTCTATATCCAAATCCGGCCTGTTATTTATATTGCTTTTAAAGTCTGATGTGTGAATTCCATGCACACATTTCCCTCTTTCTCCATAGATGATGTGGAATTTCAGCAGAAGAAAATATTTATAAATAAATATATATCTTATTTTCTTTTCTCCTTCGTTTTTCCTTGCAACCTCCATGGATGAAGGTGCTTGAGCTAAAATCTGAGTCGCGCAACCTCAGAACTGAGTCGCATGACCTCAAATGTCAGGTAGCGCACCTCTATCGCGAGTGGCGAACTCCATTAATGAAGGTAAACCGGAGGGCTCAGAGTGAAAAAAAACGATGTGCGCCTTCTCGGCCACGGTGGTTTTAGGGAAAGCGTGGGCTCTTTTCGTCATCGTCCGGCCACGGAGTAGATCTACAAAGCTTCGAGGATGGCTGAGCGGAGATGGTGGCTGATAGAAAAGGCTTCTCGAAGCTTGAAAAACCGGCACAGAAAACAGGCGCTTTGGCCTAGCTTGCCGGAGATGATGCCAAGCGTCGCAGAGGGGCCGTCAGAGGTCGGGGCAAGGAGTCGGATGCTTAGATGGCGATGGGTAAGAGGTGGTAAAGCTGTGCCCGAGTGAGTCCTTGCGAAGAAGACGATGAACGGTGACGAGGAGGAGGAGATGGGACCTCTTGTTTGGTAACTAGCCTGCATCAAAGGCGTTTTGCTGGTCAAACTACTTCCATTTTTTATTTATTTATATTTTTTTGACTGGAAAGCTATTTCCATTGATGTGGCATTGTTTGCAGTAACTCTTTGCATTGGTGTGCGCTGCTTTTTGTTTCGAACTCAGGCACCCCCTGCAAAATAAGAAGATAGAAAAAAGATAAGATTTTTAGAAGAAATTATTTAGTTGAGCCAAAGTTCCACGTCATCGATGGAGAAAGAGGGAAATATATGCGTGGATGTGACACATAAGACTTTAACGGCAATATTGACCGGATAAATAATGGGGCTCGGATTTAGACATGGAGTGAGATTTGTGATTTTTTATGATACAAAAAAAAATGTTCAGACCATATTTGGATATAAACTGAAAATTTGTGCTTTTTAAGGGAATTTGGCCTTATATCAGGTGTAGCACATTTTGTTATAGTAATGATATCATTGGATAATTAGTATAAGTCAGTATTTCAATAGTGATGTGTGATAGACGGGTTATTTGTCACCATCTAAGTACAGAGAAGGAGAGCAAGACTTAGTCTGAGATTTGTATAGCTTCATCTTGTATTGATCGGTAGGTATGTGATTTCCATTCAAGGCTAAGTATTCGAAATTCTTTATATAAAATTAAGATCACTAAATTTCTTACATTTGTCATCGTCAAAGCACATACATACGAGTTCAAAATCGAATTGATGCATAATCTGGATGCAATTGTATGTCGTGCATGGATTTCAAAGTTCATGGGTGAGTTTGAGAATTTGATTCTTTTGATTACTTATTTTCGGTATCTATATGGGGGTTTAGTTACCCCTTTCTGCGGGAAATGTGCTGGCAAATCTTCTTCTCATATGTCGTGTTGATTCACAGTAAAAAAGAGACAAAGCGAGTATAGAACCTGAATTTTCGACTTGGGGATCATTTCGAATCTTCACTTCCTGGCCCTGACCCATTTCCATTGCTACTGCCACCACGCAACATGCAGCAGATGAATGTCAGCTAATGGAGGAGAGTTGAGGGCAAACCAGAGTGTTGTGGACCGCGGGCCCGTTCACTTTGTGGATAACGCACGTTCCAGCACCGAATTCTGCCGCGTCTTTGTGCGTTGCTGTCGCCGACTGAACAGCAAACATGCCGGTGGAACAATGCATTGCAGAGGGACTTCACACGTGTCCTCGGGAACACCCCGCGTTTTATAACAGTTTTTAACAGCGTTTATTTCCGAATATAATGGTCATGTTAGAAGTTACAAGCTTTTATAAAGATATAAACTGCTCTAATTGGAGTTCACTTATCAATATATATTAACTTGCAATATTCGTATGCTGGAAAGTTTTCCAACGAAATGTGGTTGAATTAATGAAACACATGCTGGGCGGGTTAAATAGGTAGTATGGGGATTACAAAAACCTTTTTCTAGTCAAGTTAATTCCAATACAAAGAAACCCATTTTATTGTCAAGACAACGTGTCTATCTTATGAGATCTTTCGGAACTCATTTGTGTTTGCTTTCAAAAAGCATCCCTTGAAAGGATAATTGACTATAAGTTTAGCGGAATAAAAATACCGAATGTCATAATTTTCATATGGCGCTTATTTAAATGCTATAGCTTTTTTTTTTTTTACTACTTGAGTGTCATAATTTCTAAAAAACAATCATTTGAATATCATAACTTTTAATCAATTATTTGAGTGTTAAAATTTATTAAAGACGTTCAGTCAATTATCCGAAATCTAACATAGCATAACACTTTTGGTGAACGTTTTTGTAAAAATTATAGCATAAAAAAAAGCAAATGATCAATTGAAAAGTCATATGACAATCAAGTAATAAAAAAAGAATTATAACATTCAAATGAATGCCATACGAAACTTATGACACTTGTAGTGTTATTTTCCTAAATTTAGCATTTTTCGAAGCTCTTGTGGCTTGGTAATAGTTCAGTCACTTCAAGGTTATTCCATAGTTCAACCGGCTTCACTGATACTTTTGGATGACATTTCCACAGTCCAGTATTGACAATGGTCTTCTCCAGTATGACTGCATCCTCCGGAAGGAACTTAGCCAAGGCAACCAAACGTTTTGAGCTAAGAGAACGAAAATTGAAGAGAAAGATTTCGACATGCTTGAGATAATTTGCCACACAAGGGGAAAACTTCCTCTGTAATTTTTAAAATTCATTGTCATCGAAGTTAAGTATCGAAAGTTCCTTTGAAACCTAACTCACTAAATCAAAATGATGAGTAAGGGGATAAAAAAGAAGCAACTTACCCAGACCGGAAAAAAAAAGGTGATTTCTTTGCCTCTTTCGACATAATGAAAAATGCACTTGCAAGTCATATATATTAATGCTCTCATCATCTGCATCAACATGATCATTTCTCTTCTTCTCTGGTAACTCACTATCTTAAATTTTTAATTAGTTGGAAATGTTTGGAAAGCCTACAATGCAATAGAAGAGAATTGATGACACTGCTGCAGGTTTCTTGTTGATAACACAAAATAGAGAATTTAAAACTTCCTTGCGTGGATACATTATCCAAAAGGACCAGATGTTCAAGTAGATTAATACCCCGACACGGTGAGAGGAATCGGGCCTCTGTATGACTAATTTTCCAGGCCCAGCAAACTCTTTAGCCGCATTACTATCCCGGAGAGGTTCAATAGACTTGTCATATGGGTGGGTTAGGTTATAAATGATCCAACCCAAATAAACTCATTTAACTTATTTTAACCCATATCCATGCAATGCAAATCTAGTAACCCATAGCTATACCTGACCCGACTTATATTAGAGAAATACTTCTATATTTAACTAAATCTATGAAAATTCATAATCAAACTAAGGTGAGAGTGAGTGAGTGAGCACGACATCGAAAGGTGAAAGAGACTAAAAAAAGTTATAAAAATAGATTAGGTTTTTATGACCCATTTATAACTCATTATGACCCATTTAACACTTATATTGAGTTAAAACCTATTTATGACTCATTTACTTATTATAATTAGCCTATCTATAACCCATTTAACACCCATATGGGTTATGGGTTAAGAAATGGGTTTATAACCCATTTTTATGGATCTAATCATGTATGCAAAATAAGATTCCACCATTTTGCGGCTCCAAGCACGACACAGTCAGACCACGTGCTTGGATAGGGCGCCTTCTCCAAATTGGCCCCACCTAGCCCAATCCCTAGACCAGCCACTACTAGTTCAGAAACGTAGGTAGAAGGAGGCAACACATACGATGTTGAGTAGGCAACGCATCAATCTAATTAATCTAATAAGAAAGTAAAAATAAACACAATTCAGATGGAATTTTTGAAAAATTGCTAAACTGACAAACAAAAAAAATTAAGAATCTTTAAAGGATCTATTGCTGTATATGGCGGTCGTCCATCTCCATATTCTACAAACTCGCAAACATTTATTTTGTTCACAAACCTTTATACACTCTCTATACCTCCGTGAATGTTTGGCCTTGCAAACTCTTATCCTGAGTAATGTAAAAGTTTGATGGGCATGACCATCATTATGTTGATTATGTTAAAGAGGAAATACCTAGAATTTGTCAATTAAGTAATCTCTTTACCAAAACTAAATTGATATCATTGCTCTTGCAATTGATTTTTTTTTAAAGAAGGGAAATTAACTTGAATAGGATGTAACAGTTACTACAACTTTTTGTGGAAGGTAATTCGACGATGACTAAGTATGTATGTGAGTGTAATATATATGCGTAAAACATGTATTTGGTTTTACAAGTGTCCTTTTCTTTTAGAGTGCGGACTTATTTTACATTTGTGTCATGATATAATTACTAATTTTATTTAGATTTATTGAGAATTTCATTCTTCAATTTTGTTCCATGCGTTGGCGCCTAGTTACTAGTAATATAGAAAGAAACAACATCGTAAGTACGGCAATTAGAAGAGGAGGAATAAACTTCAACTTTCCAAATGCAGGTCGCTGCTGCGCCTCCATTAGAATCATGGACGGAAAATATTGGCGGCTGATGTGGACTCAATTGCCAAAAAAAAAAAAAAAGCCTCGACGTTCCATTGACCCATACGTCCTCCGCCTTCCATCCCACAGCGACCGCACCCATAAGCTATCCTTCGTTGAGGACCTTGCCTCGTGACCTGCAAGTTGAGTTGCAGCAGAATTTTAGGGGTTTCAATTTTGTTTAGAAACCAAACCAACCCCTATTTATCAATTTAGGGCAATTTATTGCCTCAATCGACCGCGTGCTACACATATTTTAAGTGCACGTGTGCCTCCAATGAGTCAAGTCTCGTAACCTATTCTTAAAATAATGTCACCTTGAATTTTCAAGCAACCTAAATTACCAACGTCCCTTAAATAACGACTTTATTGTGTAGAGAGATTAGAGATATATTGCCATGTAGAAATCATTGGGTTTACTTTATTGCACATAAAGACTAGAGATATAATATCAAGATGTAAATTCATGGATTAGTCCCACGTTATAGAAAATGTCTAGTGTTCTTATAAGCAGGGGCAATGGCCCCATCCTTGATTATGTTGTTCCCCTAGATGCGGAAAACTAGGATACAGAGTTTATTTTTCCCTAGAAATATGAGAATCGCATTGCTGTGTAATAACAAGATGAATATATAAAGTCTAAACAAAAACATTATTCACTAATTCAAAACTAAAGGGGGAAAAAGACAGAAACCTTATGCCCAATTAGGGAAAAGTATGTTTACATATAAATCCATAAAGCTCGCCCCCCCCCAAAAAAAAATTAATACTATTTCTTTAAATTTCAATGTGTAAGGAGCTATTACGAAGTTCTCGTTATTAAAAAAAAAAAAAAAAACTGAATTAAGATCTATTCTCCTCTAGCGATATTGATTATACGGTAAATTACTAGGACACCCCCACAATTTCATTAAGTTACTCGAAAACCTCCGCATTTTCAAAAAGTACTACGGCCCCTTATTAGAAACGTTTTTGGATTTGATAGATTAATAAAAAATTATGTGGTCTAATTAAGTTCTTAATATATAGCTTGAACATTGACATGGAATATACAAAATTCCACGTCACCTTTTAGAGAGAAATTTATTCATACCATGAGTTTTTGGATTTGCAGTTGGACATGATACTATCCTCCTTGGTATGTGATGGATTTATGAGATGGACTTAAGGCCCGTCCGCCCATGCTGGGCCCAAAAAGCCCGGCCCACGGGAATAGGGCCCGTGGATGGGGGAAGGTATAAAAGGAAGGAGAGAGAGAGAGAAGACACCTGTTGGACAATCAAACGTACGTACGTTCTCTCCCGCGCACTCTCTCTCTCCAAAAAGGAACAGTAAGCATAAGGCATTCGTTCTTCATCCCTTCAAGGCATCATCGGATCGAATAGGGACAGAATTTCTTCCTCTTCCTCAGCGTTGGTGTCTAATCTGTGGCTAATAAGGTACGCTCGAATCCGTGGTGTGCTTTACGATCGGTGATATGTGTATTTCCTGGGCTTCGTCTTCCGCATTGATTTAGGGGTTCGATTCGGTGTCGAATCCGGTTTTCGGGGATCTGTTATTCCCAACATTAGTATCAGAGCCCTAGTTCACGTTTTTCCCGATCAATTCTAATGTTTTTGATTGATTTTTCGCGAAATCACTTCGGCCGTACGGAACCGGGTGAAAATCCCGACACCCGAGCGCTTTTCGGCCTTTTTTCTGAGTTTTCGTAAGTCGAAATCAAATTCTGAAGGCACTGGGAGAAAGGCGACGTCGAGACGAGTCCGGCGACTGGTCGCACGCCGCCGTACGATGCCGCACGCGCCCACACACGCGGCCAGAAGCCGCTGCGTGTGGGCGCGACGCGCCTGGAAGCTCTGGCTTCGCCCGCGCGTGCGGCGCACGCGCCGGTCGGCGAACCGGCGCGTGCACGCCGCCGGCGAGCGAACCGGCACGCGCCGGTCCACGGACTGACGCGTGCTGACGTCATGCGATGACGTCACCGTGACGTCATCTAACGGTCAGTAACCGTACGGATGACGTCATCACTGACGACGCTTCGCCGGACGATCACCGGCCGGCGACCCCACCCGACCCGCAAACGCAGGCACGCACCCGGCACGTGCCGGATGACGTCTGCGTGACGTCATCCCCGCACGGGCAAGGCACGTGCGGACGGTCCGACACGCCTGACCGGTCCGTCCGGTCCGACCGGTCCGACCCGCGTGCCCATTGACCGACCGTTGACCCGTTGACCGTTGACCGACCGTTGACCGTTGACTTTGACCGTTGACCGTTGACAAAAAAAAAGGAATTTGTTTTCTATTTCAGTCATGCCTATGTGGGTTATAAGTAATCTATTTGTAATTCTGCATTTGTTGCATGAATTTTGGAAAATTATGTATTTTCTCTTATATTAATTATGGATTATAAGTGATCCATTTTAATTCCCGCATTTGTTGCAGGAACTATGATGCGTTATGCAAGGATACCTGCAATCCCGAGAACGGAAGAAGGAAATGCAAGACTTAAAAGGCTGATGTCAGAATTAGTTAATTATCAGTGGCATGATGGTGATTTAGTATCACATGTGGTCAATGTCAATTAGATGATACAGGAAATCATCTGGAATGGTTATCTTATGCCGGATTTTGAGAAGGTGCCGACTTTGATGAACACTCTTCCACCTGAATGGCAAGCAGTGTTGGATCGGCTGTGGGAGGTCAACGTGGTCCCGGGTTATAGGAGGCTGGTGGAAGCTTTTGTAAGAGAGCACTATAGGATTGAGTTGGCCAAAACTTCAACCCTTAGATTGAGCGCCACATGGCGCCGAGTGAATGCGCCTTGGAGGCGACATGAAAGCTCTCCAAAAGTTTTTCCATGGTTGGCAAATGTGCCTTCAGTTTTCTCAGATGTTTTGACTGATAGATTAGAAGGGACATTCCCTATTTATTTCTTTGATTAATTGTGTAATGATTACTACCTAATTGTGTTAATTGAAAGCATTATTGTTTTTAATTGTATGTCAATTATCTGTTGCTTTCTGTTATTGCTGGTTGATGTGGGTAATTAGATGTGGGTAGTAATAGAAGTTTTTGTAACTTCATAGAATTTATTTGCATAAGATAATTATATTAATAATAATTTTAAGTTAGGATGATTGGAAACATAGTGACCTTTTGATTCTGAAGCCTTACTTGAAATTATTTATTAATAAGATGGGTCTATGCAAATAGGGATGTATAAATGATAGGCATTAATTATTCGTGCATGTATGTCTGATAAGTTTAGAAAATTATCTGATAAGTTTAGAAAATTATGTGATGAAAAAGGAATAGAAAGATAGTTGTCTATTCCATATACTCCTCAACAAAATGGTGTTGCGAGAGAATAAAACAGAACCCCCTTGGAATGGTTAGGTCAAGATGGCACATGCTAACTTACCTATCACTTTTTGGAGTGATGCGTTGTTAATCGCTTTGCCAATATACTTAACTGGATACCTTCAAAATCAATTATTTCCACTTCATGTGAGTTATGGACAGTTAGAAAACCAGACTTAAGTTTTCTTAAGTCATGGGGTTGTGCTGCCCATATTCATGAGTCCTCTCACAAGCTTGGGAAATTGGGTCCCGAAGGAAAAAAGAGTATTTTAATGAGATACTCCGAACACTCAAAAGGGTATGTGTTCATAGGTGAGCAGGAAAGTGGGAGTATAACTGAATTTGAATCACGGGATGTCACATTCTTAGTGGATGAATTTCCTAAGATGGGCGAAATAAGAGAAAATTACTCCATATTTGAAACCTTGGATCAAGATAATGATGTCAGTGGAGTTCGTTCAAGTGGGAGTAATATGAGATGTAATGAATTGAATTCAACTCATTCTCAATTGCAACCACCTAGTGTAACGACATCATCATTACCTAATCCAAGTGGGAGCATAATGGGGAATAATGTGCTAAGTGTATAATCTCCCATGCGGTGAACAAGTCGCCAAAGTATTCCCGGTCGATGTTTTGACATTGAAAGGGAAACTTTTATGGTTGCTCCACAAGATGAGGATGAGCCAATAAATATTAATGAGGCTCTGAATTGCCCTAATAAGGAAAAATGGATTCATACAATGAAAGAGGAAAATGAGTCAATGAAATCAAACCAAAGTTTGGGAACTGGTTGATATTCCAGAAGGACACAAAGCTATTGGGAACGAGTGGGTTCTCTAAATAAAGCGAAAGGCTGATGGCTCAATAGAAAATCATAAGACTCGCCTTGTGGCGAAGGGGTATAATTAACAGGAAGAAATTGATTATGAAAATACATTTTCTCCTGTAGTGAGATTTACCTTGATTCGCATCATTCTGGCAATAGTGACTAGTATGGATCTTAAGTTACATCAAATGGATGTAAAGACTGCTTTCCTCAATGGAGAATTAGAGGAAGAAATATATGGAACGACTTGCTGGTTTCATAATGAAAGGCCAATAAGAAAATGTATGTCGACTTTGGGGGTCGATATATGGCCTTAAGCAGTTATCGAGAAAAAGGTATATACATTCTCATAATGCCATAGTGGCATATGATTTTACAATGATTGACGAGGATCATTGTGTATATATCAATAGATCCAATGATCAATTTGTGATCATATCATTATATGTTGATGATATACTAATTGCCGAAAACAATATGGAGTTGGTTAATACTGTCAAGAGATAGTTGTCTTCTAACTTTGAGATGAAGGATATGGGTGAGGCTGCATACATTCTTGGAGTTAAGACTTTAAGAGATCGTTGTCTCTTTCGCAAGAAACCTATATAAATAAGGTTCTTGAATGATTTCGTATGCAAGACTGTAAACCCATAGACACTCCTATTGCAAAAAGGTGAAGGATTGAGCCATAGTCTGTGTCCAAGGACTCCACAAGAGAAGGAACAAATGAAACATGTTTCTTATGCTAGTGCTGTTGGGAGCTTGATGTTTGCTATGATGTGTACAACACTCGACATATGCTTTGCAGTCGGAATGGTGACAAGATACCAATCCAATCCAGGTCAAGCACATTGGAAAGCCGTTAAGAGAATACTAAGGTATCTAAAGGGGACTACTGATCATACGTTAAGTTATTAAGGAAAGGATCTGCAACTCAAAGGCTATTCTAATACTGATTGGGGAGGAGATTTAGATGAAAGAAAATCTATCTCTGGGTTTTTTTTCTTACCGAATAATGGCACCATATGTTGGAGCAGTAAGAAACAAAAGTGTATAGCCTTGTCCACGATGTAAGTTGAGTTCGTGGCATTATCAGCAGTAGTGTAAGAAAGTGCTTGACTTAAGAGATTTTTGGATCATTTAGGTGTTATTGGAAGTGCTGCAGATTCATTGTTGGTTAACTGTGGTAGCCAAGCAGCAAAAAGCGTATA
This sequence comes from Eucalyptus caleyi, assembly GCA_014182885.2. Lineage (NCBI taxonomy): Eukaryota > Viridiplantae > Streptophyta > Magnoliopsida > Myrtales > Myrtaceae > Eucalyptus > Eucalyptus caleyi. The sequence goes on along the minus strand of CM024470.2, from coordinate 35,836,038 downwards.
CCAAAGATCCAAAATATCATGGCAAGACCAAACCTATAGATACCAAGTATAATCTTGTCAAGGATATGGTTGCACGAAAAGATGTGAACTTAGAGTATATACTACGCATAGAATGGTAGCAGATCCTATGACAAAGCCAATACCTAGAGATGTGTTTTGTGGCCATATGAAATCTCTAGGATTGCGTAGAGACGATGTCTTGAATCTTGTAATTTCCCTAAATGTTCATAATTTGATGAATTTGTGTTTTCATCATTAATGCCTATGAATCTTTGTTTGATCTTTATGCATCTTAATGCTTAGTGCATTGCTTTAAGTTGAGAAGTATGTCGGACAGATATAAGATTAGCCCACTCACATGGGTAATCGCCTCTATTTACTGCGTGATAAATAGAGATGAGACTGTTTTAAAGCTTATTATCTAGGTGATAATCGAGAGCTCAAGCTTAAAACATGTATGTCGCCTTAGCTAAGTGTTAAGATGATTATATAATACTTACTATGTCCGAAAGTAAAAATACCCCACATGTTTTACTTTATCTGTCTAAGATGCCAGATGTGAGTTCTGATGAATTTTGTGAATGAGTAGATACGTGAACTCAAGTTAGACATTGGGTATGTCTGAACTATCATCTGTACGGTATTGAAAGGTGTAGACATACGCTCCATGGGAAATGAGTTAATACCGTAATACGTATTTCATACTACGTATGCATGAGACGACCAATAAGAGTGGCAAAAGTTTGATCTCAACTTTTATGTCGTGTGAGACTCTTGAGGAAGAGAGTTCCTCAATTTCTTAGTCCCCTCATGACTCTTACTTATTCTCAAGATTTCTATTTAGTGTTTGCTATCTTAGGATGTTGCCAATGGTTATGAGTTTTGATTCGATCTAATGGGGCATTTCTAGAAAAGCAAGCTGGACTGAAATTGAGAGTTTAAAGGAAAAAGGAAGATCGATTTTGGAGAATCACATTGTAGTTTTGTATTCACCGGTTAACCAATTATGACTGTCTTTGTGATAATCATAATTGTGAATACAATATATATATATATATATATATCATTATTTAAAAGAGATCAAGAGAGATATAAATGTGATCGATCGATCTAGGCTCTGCATACTAAATCTACTCAGAATGTGATGCCCATTATGAGCTGCTATATATTCCTAACAGATGTATGGCAACGAGCTCTCAAAGTATGTTGGTCGCACGGATTATTCACCGGTATGAATGTTGAAGAGAGGAAAAGAGGATTATGTTTGGCCCACCATGTTAAATGAGAGTCTATGATGGATTTTTCTCTGATGGGGCTGAGTAGGGCCTATCCGCCCATGTTGGTTTTGGACCACCATGTGCGAGTGGGAGATGATGGATTTATGAGATGGGCTTAAGGCCCGTCTGCCCATGCTGGGCCCAAAAAGCCCGGCCCACGGGAATAGGGCCCGTGGATGGGGGAAGGTATAAAAGGAAGGAGAGAGAGAGAGAAGACACCTGTTGGACAATCAAACGTACGTACGTTCTCTCCCGCACACTCTCTCTCTCCAAAAAGGAACAGTAAGCATAAGGCATTCGTTCTTCATCCCTTCAAGGCATCATCGGATCGAATAGGGCCAGAATTTCTTCCTCTTCTTCAACGTTGGTGTCTAATCTGTGGCTAACAAGGTACGCTCGAATCCGTGGTGTGCTTTACGATCGGTGATACGTGTATTTCCTGGGCTTCGTCTTCCGCATTGATTTAGGGGTTCGATTCGGTGTCGAATCTGGTTTTCGGGGATCCGTTATTCCCAATAGTATGCATCCAACCGTAATTCAAAAGGTACAATATAAATCAGCACTTTAAAAGATGTCAAACAATTTAAAATTATAAATCAGAATAGCATGACAACAAATATTTTTTTGAGTTAGACTCAAAAAGTAACCTATACTTTCATAATTCATATTGATTGCCACCTTGGGTCAAATGGCTTTACCACTGAACATGAACAGTGTTAAAGAAGAGGGGTTCACATGCCGGCGCAATTTATCATCTAAAATATGCCGACAAATTACCCAACATCTAAAGCTGGTTTAGGTGTTGGTCAGCTTCTTCGTGGGATTTTGTTGTCGTTGATTGCGGAATCAGATTTCTCCTTGGTCAGCTTCTTCTTCGTGGGATTTTGAAGGTTGAACTTGGGAATCACCTCTAAACTGATCGAAGATTGAATCACGCTCAACCGTGACTTGAACGTGAAAGGTGTTTAAGATTGAATCGAAATTGATACAGCAATTTGCCAGTCAATCTTTTCTAGTGGAACCCATGTAATTATGAAAGAACAAAATACTAAAGCTATAGTTTTGCACTAACGTGAGCATCGAGCTTTGGATCGTAGCCTCATGGCGTGTCATTGATCTTTAGCATAAAGTATCTGAAATCCTTCAATTAGTCTTATGTCCTCCAATTCCATATACATGAAACCAAAATATTGATAAAACATATGACTTAATCACTATAGTATGTCCCTCGTGGTTTCTGCAAAAGAATTATAATTTGATTGCGAACTAAAATGCTAACTAGACTATAAAGCGACAGCCAAAAGTGTAAGACTTGACGACTTAATTACACGGAGGAAAGAATAAGCATATTCCACATCACCTTCCGATATCACATTCCTTCATTAAATCCTCATATCATGAGATTTCTTAAAGTAAACACAAATATAGTTTTCCTTTTTTTGTTTCAAACATTAAAAACTCTATTACTCGATCTCAGGTTAATTGCCGCATCATGGAGTCGAATAAGGGCTTGACTGATCATGGTGTGTGATCCATGTTCTTTCAGAAAAAAAGAAATAGAAAAATGCTCCATATGAGTACAATGTATCGAAAGAGCATGAATCAATTTGAATCTAAGCAGCGAGAAAATAGGGGCCTGAATGTGATGCTGTGTTAAATGAATGAAAGCAGATTCGAAGAAAATGTTTGAATGTCGATCGTGAATCCAACGTACACAACTCAATTACAAAGATGAATTCAGTCCAATCAGAGCAACATGCATGAATATGTTGCGTACAATTCAAATAACAGCATCGCATTCAATCGTAATAGTGTGCATGAGTCCAATGCACACCGTTTTAATAACAAAAGTGAATCTAATCAAACTAACGAACTAAATGGATTTTGTGCTTCCTTTTATATTAACCTTCTTCCTACCCTTGCGACCTTTTGATAATGTGCAAAATAGAGGATTGCATCTCTTAATTAGAGGAGTAGTGGATTGGGCTAGAAGATTTTCTCTTTTTAAATTCGCTTTCAATATAAATTCTGTTGCCTGTGGTCACCGTTCTTCTTTTTACCTATATTCTGATTGGGTGTCTATTCAATAGGCTGTTGCGATACTATTCACTTTTCCAGGTGAAATACCATTTTCGATGTATGACGTGCAACTAGCTAATTTCGTGAATGGTATGAACGTGTCCGAATTATTCATGGCTTAAAAAATGCAAAATGACGTGTTGGTCCTACATGTAGCATAGATGATACGAACTAACATAAATCAATATTTAAATGTCCGATTCATGGCATAAGCTTCACGACATAACGTGGATGAGTCCCCATAAGCAAATACAATTCAATCTATGTCGCAAATGATCGAGATATGGAATCTGTTTTTTAAAACCTAGTTTTCAAATATTTTTCCATTATAATCAAAATTCTTGTAAACACCTAATTTTTTAGCAAAAGGTTTGACAAAAATTGACTGAGAATATTAATTCCTTAAAAATTCAATCCAATGATATAATTAGATTGTACTTGTTAACAGTTTTCCAAAAATATCCAATTTGTTGAAGTTGAATAGTCAATTTTCAAGATATTGCAACTTTTAATGACAGTTATTCAATCATGAGGTGTCAAGAATTTAGTAATTTGACCTGATTGATTAATTTCATTTTATATATCAAGTCAAATTTTTCGAAGCCCCAAGAATCACGTCAAGCAGATTTTTAACAATGAAAATTTCATAACTTTCCACTACAACCATCTCTTGGCCCAATTTTTGAAAATCCATTTCGAGTCACGGGCTTATGAAAACTTTATATATGGTCATAGACTCATAGGGGCCAATGGCCCCTAGCCGGAGACAGGTCGGGGTTTTGCAATACCCACTTATTGCTAACCAAGGCCTAGTGTGTGCCTACCCAGCATAGGGCACAATAGCCTTCATCGGGCTTTCTAGCCCTTTAGGAGGGTTCTTCTTAACTAAGAAAATTTACATGGAGCTAATTAATAAATCTTGCTCAAAACAAATCAAATTATCTCTACAAAGTTTTAAATGACACTCCCTCTACTTAGTCAAAAATATTAATCTCCATCAGATTTTTCCTCTACATCTCTTTGTGGATTTTGATGCCTAAAATAATTGGAATTTGAATTAAATCACTTTAGAGCTGGTTTTTGTTTCCAGGTACTTGAGTACTTGTCTACTCCATCGATAATGCAATCTTCCTTTACAATGCAATATGTCCAAACTTGGTGACTTCACATAATCTCAATCTATTCATCTTCTATATTTAGGTCCTTCCAAGTATATTGATGTACTCATATTATTGAAGTCGTTATCCATTTATTTGGTCCGTCCAAGCATCTCGATAATTTAATGTCCTTCGCTTGTTCACCAAAATCCAAAGGTTCTTTCAAGTCTAACAACTTTCCACTCAATATCTTGTTATCTATATGCAAACTAAGAATATTCTTAAATAGCATAGACATCATTGTGTTAACACTATCTGCATATAAACTTGTTCATGTAGAGAATAATTTGTTTGTGTGCACACACATGTGTGTATATATATCTTCAAAATACATAAGGAGTTTTATTAATATAATTTACCCTGTTAAAATGGGCATTTTTTTTTTTTTGGTTGGTTAAAATGAGCATTTGACCCCCTATTTAAATGGAAAAATCGGAAGCAAGCGAGGAAAATGATGCGCAAGGGACCTCGGGATTGGGCCACTGCACACCGTCATGGGGATATTTACGGGGCCCTCGGCCCTGGCGCCGCAAACGCTATGCGGCATTTGCTCGTTAGGAGTGCCACCACCTGGATCAAATTTTGCCTCTTTTTTTTTTTTGAAAAATCACTTATTTTATTTTTATATCTGTACGAACTTTGACCACTCAGTAAAATTACTTATTTTAACTTTTGTCCGAACTTTGACCCCTCGTTTCCCTTCAGTTCGATAATTGTAAAAGTACTGGGATTATGGATTTCTGCAAATTGATCGGAATGATCATGGTGGAAAGTCACAACATCTTTCTTGTTGAAATTCTGATTGACCTAATTCTCAAAATATTAGTTGTGACTAAATATACCTGAATTCATGAGTTAATTTGGAAAATCGCAATTTTCTCGACGCCCTCAAGATTGGCTGGCAGTAGTTAAAAGTTGCGATATGTGTGATCCGGCCATCCAATGTGGGCAAATTGGTGTCATTGTTCTTTCTGAGCACAACCTAGTTACACCAATCATCGTAATTTCAATGATTTTTGTTTTTCAACACTCAAGGCTTCGACACATTGGAAACCAAAAATTTTCCAATGGAGCAAGTGCTATCCGAGAACAGGTTTGCATGGTCAAACATTGGTAAAAAAAAAAATGAGGTGCCTTTAATAATAGTTGCAAAGAGAGAAATACTTGTACCCGTTGAGAAAATTTTACACCCTTACAAAAGAATGCAAAAGTAACCGAAGGCCTCCATGCTTGGCGTTAATGCTTTTTCATACCATTGTTAGCCTAATTTTTTCACTGCAACAAATCCAGAAGCATTGTCGCCTAGTCATCTTTTGGTCGTTCACAATCTTTATGACTATCTAAAAGTATCGTTCCCCTAACTAGTAAAGCTGGGAACTTTTTCCTTCCGCTTTGGAAAAATTTCATAGGTGACTTAAAGGTTTTCACTCTTCTTTTTTTTTTCCTTGGTGCTAAAAGAAAAAGAAGATGCCTTGTCTTATGTGAAGGAAGCCTTGTTAAGTGGGCAACGAGACTGACTGTACGCTCAAAATGTTCGAACTTGACTTGGATTCAACAATAATATGCATTTTTACAATTTTCTTTTGATAATTATAGCATACATTGTCAGTGTTAAAAAAGATTTACACAAGTGGCCTCATAGTTACATCACTAACTTAAGAAGAGGTATTATGATCCAAAAATAAATTGTCGATAGGTTGATTTTGTAAAATATTTTATAAACTTTCAGTCTCATTTTTTTGTTCTCATTTCTTCATGATAATTAAAATTCAAGATGACTTGATTCATACAATGATTTCCAAATATGGTTTAGGAGGGGGGAGAGACCTGTGATTGTAGAGGACTTGGTCCGAGGTTCGCACGCAATTCTTTTGCCAAGAGAATTTATACGACGGCTTCCATTTATGGTTTTGGGATGGGGAGAGAACGATGATTTTAGAGGAGCTTATCCCAAAGTTCTCATGTGATTCTTTTTGCAAGAGAGGATAAGTTTTACTCACAATACCAGTCAACGGAACCGGTCATTATAGATGACCTTATCTTGAGGTTCACAAGTAATTCTTTTAGCTAGAGAGGGTAAGTATTGCTCACGAGTAATTCAATTATCCGGATGAATATTGTATAGAACTTGTGAAAGGAGATTCGGGCAATGTTAAGGGAGTTCAATGCAAGGTGACGGGTGAGAGTTTGACACATTACTATCAGAGAGACTAAAGCTATAGTTCTTCCTTTGTGAAATTAACTATCAAATAATTGGTTTAGGGCATTTTATAGTGAATAATGAGAAATTTCATGTTGAACATGATGGTGTATTAAAATCAGTGGATGGTGTATCGCCATGTATAAGGAAGAAACAAGTTAGAAGCAGCCCATGTCATAAAGCTGGAAACTTTTTTCCTCCACTTTGGAAAATTTTTATAGACTTGACTTAAAAGCTGTCACTCTTGTTTTGTTTTGGTATTAAGAGAAAAAGAAGATGCCTTGTCTCACGATCCACTTTGGAAAAAATTTCATAGACTTGACTTAAAAGCCATCACTCTTGTTTTCTTTTGGTGCTAAGAGAACTTGACTTAAAATCGGCACTCTTTTTCCTTTTGGTGTTAAGAGAAAAAGAAGATGCCTTGTCTCATGGTCTACTTTGAAAAAAATTCATAGACTGGACTTAAAGGTCGTCACTCTTGTTTTCTTTTGATGCTAAGAGAAAAAAAAGATGCCTTGTCTCATGGCCCACTTCAGAAAAAATTTCATAGATTTTACTTAAAAGTCATCATCCTTGTTTTCTTTTGGTGCTAAGAGAAAAACAAAATGCTTTGTCTCATGGTTCACTTTGGAAAAGAAATTTCATGGGCTTGACTTAAAAGTCGTCACTCTTTTTTTTCTTTCGGTGCTAAGAGAAAATGAAGATGCCTGGTCTCATGGTCCACTTTGGAAAAAATTTCATAGACTTGACTTAAAAGTCGTCACTCTTGTTTTCTTTTGATGCTAAGAGAAAAAGAAGATGCCTTGTCTCATGGTCCATTTAGGAAAAAATTTCATAGACTTTACTTAAAAGTCATCACTCTTGTTTTCTTTTGGTGCTAAGAGAAAAAGAAGATGAGTTGTCTCATGGTAAAAATTTCATAGATTTGACTTAAAAGTCGTCACTCTTGTTTTCTTTTGATGCTAAGAGAAAAGGCAGACACCTTGGCTCATGGTGAAGAAACCTTTGTTTAGTGCATGGTGGGATTGATAGTAAACTCAAAATGTTCTAACTTGACTTGGATTTGACTACATGAAATTTGAGGTTGAGAATTTATAATGAGAAGTTATTCCACGCGTAAAGTTTAACTTTTGTGGTACTTTGCTAAGCAAAGTCCTCTTACACCTACAAATGAATCGCGAGATTTAGAACTCATCCTTTGCCCACAGGATCATCTACAATTGAGGGATTAGGAACATGGCTAAAAGTCTTATCCACTTGCAACATTATGTTGATACCTCTCATTTCACAAATTCATTTAATGAATCCAGTGTACAAAGGATGATTGGATTGTATACATTAGATAAGGTGGTCTTATGCAATATCCATCCTTTCAATGGAGGAGATTTAGCAGATCAAGATTAGATAAGTAGTAATATTTCCGTTGAATAGTCAAAAGGATAGTTAAGAAGTAGTGGCACAGTTATCTATCTAGAAAAATTATTGAGTGAACTTAGTGTATAAACTAAATTGAATATGAACTATTAAAAACAGTGGACTTCATAAGAATCTCTTCAACTTTTCTGATTTACATTTAGTGTATCATGTATATTTTTATTTCATAATTTCTTACTTATTAGACGCGAGTAACAGCCTCCAAGATTGGATTTTTGGTCGTGAAAAGCACCTAGGACTCGAAGTGAAGAAGATTGAAGACAGAATAATTACAGCGGGAAATGCATGCAGAAATAAACCAAATAATCGCAGCAGGTGGTTGATGCTTAACAATTTAGCTGTACCAATTTCTATATGAGTCCATGGTACTTCAATTATTTGGAATTTTAATCTCCAAAAGATTTGAGTTATGTGATAAAGCAAATATAAACTATTTATACACCACATACAAATACAACATTACTGAGATTTACAGAAATTTTTTATTATATCATATATTTTTAATATGCCTAAAGCCTAAAATTTTCACAAGGCTTGAACACAACTTGTTTGCTTGATCATGTGCAATATGGGAATACATATTGCTTCCTTTTAAGACTACAAATCCCTCATCTAGGCCTCTCTCATAGGATAATCCAAACTTCAGTTGACTTCCCTACAACTATCTTGTGTTTGAGGTGGATGTTAGATAATACGTATAGTTTGTCATGTTGTATATATGTTGCCATGTAGTTATATATTTTCTGCAATTCATCGATTGTCACATATATGGGGCATATTAGACCTAAGCAGGCCTTAAAACTACTCAAGGGAATAGGCAGGAGAACCGTCCAGGGGTGAGAGACCCCATGTTCCCGTATTCCCTTCCTCCAAGGAAGAAAATCTTCGGGGGAAACAAGGGGGTTGCAGCTACCGGGGTAACGGTAGGTATAGCAATACGCGGTGATATAGACTTTAATTTGCTCATAAGACTTGCAAGGTGTTCTATAAGCTTCCGGGGTAGTTGGGCTTTTGTTATTGTGCCCCTAAGTTATAAAAATAATGAAATAGGACTAGACCAATTATATACGTAGTTGTATGTATAGATTATGTGCCTTTTGAGTACTCATGTGTTAAATTATTATAGATAGTTTGAAGAAAAGAAAGCAAAGAAGAAACGACCACTTGGAGGTTGGGATTGCCATTTAAAGGTAGCCATAATTTTTTTCTCAATATTGAGCATATGATAAAAGCTAACCCAATGACATGAAATACTTCATTTTCCAAAAAAAAAAAAAAAAAAAAAAACGAAGACTAAATAGATGAAAGCCATTTGCTCAAATTTGATACTTTAATTGAAATTACTTTTGTTGATTGGTTAAGTGCATCAACAATTTCACAATAAATTTAATATAAAAACAAATAAACTCTTGTCAAAGAAGATAATTCGAATAATGCCGTGGTATCCGATCTCCAGTGAAAATAAGGTGATGGGTTCATAGCTATTAGATATGGTGGTCTACACTTAAGCACCATTTCCAAGGTTCTAATTTTAATAATAAATTTAATATTAATCTTTGCTGATATATTTAATTTTTGTACAATGATATCTCTTGTGAGGGTCGTGTTTAATTGCTACTAGCAAAGAAGAAACAGCCACTCGGAGGACGTGGATGTGATTCCGTGGTAGCCAGCAAGGTCTCTTTATGAGTGATCCTCAAAAGTTACCACTCTGAAGTTGTTTGTCGATTTGTGCAATAATTGAGTCTACTAGAGCGGTAGCGATCTGTAATATTCTGTACCTTGTCGGCCATTTGGCTTGTTGACTTGCCAAATTTGTTGATGATTTATTAATAAATACAATATCCAACGAACAAACTCATGTCACTCAGCCAATCCGAATAACCCGTGATATGCAATCTTCGAGAAAAATAGTCAATGCGTTCACACCTATTAGATATCTTTCTCCATCTTAAGCACCATCATTTTCCAAATTTCTAATATTATTTTTTGTTTTTTAACGAGAATATTATTTTCCATTGACTTGCCCTCAAAAAGTCATGTGCCTCCGTCCCCTAGTATAAGAATAAGTGAACAAGAAGATCGAATAGGAACCGAACTGCTTGAAAATACTTTACCAAATCTTAAGCTAACGCTTGTTGTTGGTTGTTGAACTCCATCACCTAATGGCTTCTTCATTGAAATCCAAAATGAAATATCATGTGTTCTTGAGTTTCAGAGGCGAGGACGTTCGGAATAACTTCCTTGGTCATCTCTACAGAGCTCTTGATCAGAAAGGAATCTACACTTATGTTGATAGCGAGGAGCTTAGGAAAGGAGAGCAAATAGTTCCGACACTTATGAAGGCAATCGATGAATCACAGATCGCGATGTCGTTTTCTCCAAGGATTATGCTTCCTCATGGTGGTGTTTGGAAGAGTTGGTGAAAATCATTGATTGTAAGAAAGAAAGAGATCTCATGGTCTTTCCTTCGTTTTACAAAGTGGAACCCGGAGAATTGAGAACACCAAGAGGAGCTATAGAGATGCTTTGGTTAAGCATGAGTCCAAGTACGGGAAGGATTCAAAAGAAGTGAAAAGATGGGAGAAAGCTCTTTCTGATGCTAGTTACTTGTCCGGATGGCCTTTGAAAGATGGGTAAGTAGAGTGGAGTCCATATTTTGCATAAGAAGCTATATTGCATGTAAGTATAGATATTGTTTGTAAAAAAAAAAAAAAAAATCTACACATATGAGTGTAAGTGTGTGTGTGTATATATGGATGCTTCATCTAATCATTCCTGAAATTCTTAAGTGGCTTAAGTTAAAGTTACGAATTTCATGTAAGAGTTAGTAAATCTAACACTTAGATAAGAAGGAAAAATAAAATTTGGTGAAAGATAAGAAAAGTTGATAACTCAAACAAGAATTGATAACCCTAAGTTAATTGGTATCTTAATTGTAGAGAAGTTGGTAAAAGTAATTTGAATGAGAGTTTGTAGCTCAATAAAGAAGATAGTATTTTTTTTTTTTTAAAGGCGCTCAATTGAGAGCTAATAACCGAAAACTCGTAGATAATTAGTTAATATAACGATTATTGATAAGTCACTCTAATTTATGTTGGTAATTTCATATAAAAGTTAGTAAGTTGGAAGATGTGAGTTATGCAAATGAATTTTGGCAAGCTAGTATAAAAAATTAGTTATTTACTAATTATAAAAAGATTGGTGATTTTATAAAATCATTGGTAAGGTACTAATAAGTTATGGGAAAGGAAAAGCCACTAATCTTTTGCCACCGACAGCTTGCGATACTGATGAACACTTCCTGAAATGAAAGGGTCGGCGATACATTGTCATGGGATATCACATTATAAAATCGACCAAGCCAGAAGGATGTGTGCATGCCGAGGATCGGGCGTGACAAGCTGTCACTCTTGTTTTGTTTTGGTACTAAGAAAAAGAAGATGCCTTGTCTCACGGTCCACTTTGGAAAAAATTTCATAGACTTGACTTAAAAGCCATCACTCTTGTTTTCTTTTGGTGCTAAGAGAACTTGACTTAAAATTGCCACTCTTTTTCCTTTTGGTGTTAAGAGGAAAAGAAGATGCCTTGTCTCATGGTCTACTTTGAAAAAAATTCATAGACTAGACTTAAAGGTCGTCACTCTTGTTTTCTTTTTGAGAAAAAAAAAAAAAAAAAAAAAAAAGATGCCTTGTCTCATGGCCCACTTAGGAAAAAAAAATTCATAGATTTTACTTAAAAGTCATCATTCTTGTTTTCTTTTGGTGCTAAGAGAAAAACAAAATGCTTTGTCTCATGGTTCACTTTGGAAAAGAAATTTCATGGGCTTGACTTAAAGTCGTCACTCTTTTTTTTCATTTGGTGCTAAGAGAAAATGAAGACGCCTGGTCTCATGGTCCACTTTGGAAAAAATTTCATAGACTTGACTTAAAAGTCATCACCCTTGTTTTCTTTTGATGCTAAGAGACAAAGAAGATGCCTTGTCTCATGGTCCACTTAGGAAAAAATTTCATAGACTTTACTTAAAAGTAGTCACTCTTGTTTTCTCTTGGTGCTAAGAGAAAAGAAGATGCATTGTCTCATTGTAAAAATTTCATAGATTTGACTTAAAGTCGTCACTCTTGTTTTCTTTTGATGCTAAGAGAAAAGGAAGACATCTTGGCTCATGGTGAAGAAACCTTTGTTCAGTGCATGGTGGGATTGATAGTAAACTCAAAATGTTCTAACTTGACTTGGATTTGACAACATGAAATTTGAGGTTGAGAATTTATAATGAGAAGTTATTCCACGCGTAAAGTTTAACTTTTGTGGTACTTTGCTAAGCAAAGTCCTCTTACACCTACAAATGGATCGCGAGATTTATAACTCATTCTTTGCCCACAAGATCATCTACGATTGAGGGATTAGGAACATGGCTAAAGTCTTATCCACTTGCAACATTATGTTGATACCTCTCATTTCACAAATTCATTTAACGAATCCAGTGTACAAAGGATGATTGGATTGTATACATTAGATAAGGTGGTCTTATGCAATACCCATCCTTTCAATGGAGGAGATTTAGCGGATCGAGGTTAGATAAGTAGTAATATTTCCGTTGAATAGTCAAAAGGATAGTTAAGAAGTAGTGGCACAATTATCTATCTAGAAAAATTATTGAGTGAACTTAGTGTATAAACTAAATTGAATATGAACTATTAAAAACAGTGGACTTCATAAGAATCTCTTCAACTTTTCTGATTTACATTTAGTTTATCATGTATATTTTTTATTTCATAATTTCTTACTTATTAGATGCGAGTAACAGCCTCCAAGATTGGATTTTTGGTCGTGAAAAGCACCTAGGACTCGAAGTGAAGAAGATTGAAGACAAAATAACTACAGTGGGGAATGCATGCGGAAATAAACCAAATAATCACAGCAGGTGGTTGATGCTTCGAAAGCATCTCACATTTTCTCACGAAAAAACAAGCAATTGTGGATGAGCTATTGCTGGCTCATTAATTTTATAAATTGGTTGAAACAGTACATCCATTTAGGAAATATCGATACGTGTCACCCTATCCAAGTCTAATTTATCCCCTTGCCCGTTACATTTATATGATTGAGAATGGAGAATTTAAATATAAACAGTAGTAAAAACTACGCATCATCAACAATGTTGATTCACATAATTCAGCATAAGACATTATGGATGCTTAACAATTTAGCTGTACCAATTTCTATATGAGTCCATGGTACTTCAATTATTTAGAATTTTAATCTCCAAAAGATTTGAGTTATGTGATAAAGCAAATATAAACTATTTATACACCACATACAAATACAACATTAATGAGATTTACAGAAATTTTTTATTATATCATATATTTTTAATATGCCTAAAGCCTAAAATTTTCACAAGGCTTGAACACAACTTGTTTGCTTGATCACGTGCAATATGGGAATACATATTGCTTCCTTTTTTAAGACTGCAAATCCCTCATCTAGGCCTCTCTCATAGGATAATCCAAACTTCAGTTGGCTTCCCTACAACTATCTTGTGTTTGAGGTGGATGTTAGATAATACATATAGTTTGTCATGTTGTATATATGTTGCCATGTAGTTATATATTTTCTGCAATTCATCGAATCTCACATATATGGGGGATATTAGACCTAAGCAGGTCTTAAAACTGCTCAAGAGAACAGGCGGGAGAACTGCCCAGGGGTGAGAGACCCCATGTTCCCGTATTCCCTTCCTTCGGGGAAGAAAATCTTCGGGGGAAACAAGGGGGTTGCAGCGACCGGGATAACGGTAGGTGTAGCAATACGCAGTGATATAGACTTTAATTTGCTCATGAGACTTGCAAGGTATTCTATAAGCTTCCGGGGTAGTTGGGCTTTTGTTATTGTGCCCCTAAGTTATAAAAATAATAAATAGGACTACCCCACTTATATACGTAGTTGTATGTATAGATTATGTGCCTTTTGAGTACTCATGTGTTAAATTATTATAGATAGTTTGAAGAAAAGAAAAGAAATCAAAGAAGAAACGACCACTTGGAGGTTGGGATTGCCATTTAAAGGTAGCCATAATTTTTTTCTCAATAGTGAGCATATGATAAATGCTAACCCAATGACATGAAATACTTCATTTTCCAAAGAAAAAAAAAACGAAGACTAAATAGATGAAAGTAATTTGTTCGAATCGATACGTTAATTGAAAATACTTTTGTTGATTGGTTAAGTGCATCAACAATTTCACAATAAATTTAATATAAAAACAAATAAACTCTTGTCAAAGAAGATAATTCGGATGATGCTGTGGTGTCCGATCTCCAATGAAATTAAGGTGATGGGTTCATAGCTATTAGATATGGTGGTCTACACTTAAGCACCATTTCCAAAGTTCTAATTTTATTAATAAATTTAATATTATTCTTTGCTAATATATCTATTTTTTTGTACAATGATATCTCTTGTGAGGGGTCGTGTTTAATTGCTACTAGCAAAGAAGAAACAGCCACTCGGAGGACGTGGATGTGATTCCGAGGTAGCCAGCAAGGTTTCTTTATGAGTGATCCTCAAAAGTTACCACTCTGAAGTTGTTTGTCGATTTGTGCAATAATTGAGTCTACTATTGCGGTAGCGATCTGTAATAACCTTTGTTGGCCATTTGGCTTGTTGACCTGTCAAATTTGTCAACGATTTATTAATAAATACAATATCCAACGAACAAACTCATGTCACTCAGCCAATCCGAATAACTCGAGATATGCAATCTTCGAGAAAAATAGTCAATGCGTTCACACCTATTAGATATCTTTCTCCATCTTAAGCACCATCATTTTCCAAATTTCTAATATTATTTTTTTTTTTTTAATGAGAATATTATTTTTTGTTGACTTGCCTCAAAAGTCATGCGCCTCTGTCCTCTAGTATAAGAATAAGTGAACAAGAAGATCGAATAGGAACCGAACTGCCTGAAAATACTTTACCAAATCTTCAGCTAACGCTTGTTGTTGGTTGTTGAACTCCATCACCTAATGGCTTCTTCATTGAAATCCAAAAGGAAATATCATGTGTTCTTGAGTTTCAAAGGCACAGACGTCGGAATAACTTCCTTGGTCATCTCTACAGAGCTCTTGATCAGAAAGGAATCTACACTTATGTTGATAACGAGGAGCTCAGGAAAGGAGAGCAAATAAATCTGGCGCTTATGAAGGCGATCGAGGAATCACAAATCGCGATAATCGTTTTCTCCAAGGATTATGCTTCCTCACGGTGGTGTTTGGAAGAGTTGGTGAAAATCATTGATTGTAAGAAAGAAAGAGATCTCATGGTCTTTCCTTTGTTTTACAACGTGGAACCCGGAGAATTGAGAACACCAAGAGGGAGCTATAGAGATGCTATGGTTAAGCATGAGTCCAAGTATGGGAAGGATTCAAAGGAAGTGAAAATATGGGAGAAAGCTCTTTCTGATGCTAGTTACTTGTCCGGATGGCCTTTGAAAGATGGGTAAGTAGAGTGGAGTCCATATTTTGCATAAGAAGCTATATTGCATGTAAGTATAGATATTGTTTGTAAAAAAAAAAATCTACACATATGAGTGTAAGTGTGTGTGTATATATATGGATGCGTCATCTAATCATTCCTGAAATTCTTAAGTGGCTTAAGTTAAAGTTACAAATTTCATGTAAGAGTTAGTAAATCTAACACTTAGATAAGAAGGAAAAATAAAATTTGGTGAAAGATAAGAAAAGTTGATAACTCAAACAAGAATTGATAACCCTAAGTTAATTGGTATCTTAATTGTAGAGAAGTTGGTAAAAGTAATTTGAATGAGAGTTAGTAGCTCAATAAAGAAGATAGTATTTTTTTTTTTTTTTTTTTTTTTAAAAGGTGCTCAATTGAGAGCTAATAACCGAAAAAAACTCGTAGATAATTAGTTAATATAACGATTATTGATAAGTCACTCTAATTTATGTTGGTAATTTCATATAAAAGTTAGTAAGTTGGAAGATGTGAGTTATGCAAATGAATTTTGGCAAGCTAGTATAAAAATTAGTTATTTACTAATTATAAAAAAGATTGGTAAGGTACTAATAAGTTATGGGAAAGGAAAAGCCACTAATCTTTTTGCCACCGACAGCTTGCGATACTGATGAACACTTATTGAAATTCGCTATCACAAATATATATATGCATGAAACAATAGAATTCTGCCTTTTGGCTTTTGATAAGCATTGTTTCATCCGGGTAATATTCATTGCTCTTTCTTTTGGATCCTTGTTGCCCTCCTAGAAGTATAATAAAAAGTACTAAACGTTTTGTTTATGGGCTATTTGAGTTCTTCAGGTTTCGTTTTGAGTTCTACAAATTTTCAATTTCGGTCAATTGAGTCATAAACTTATTACTGACGCCATTTTAAGTTTGAAACATCACATGTAGCTAACCACAGAATAGACACATGGCTTTTTCCCGTAAAAAAAAATTGACTATAGGACTTCATCGCCTGAAAATTTTACTGACTTATTTGAGTAATACAAAATGCCAAAACTTGATCAATCAATGGACAAAATATTATATGTTATTGTACTTACCCCATTTATTTGGAAGGAATGATAAAATTCACAACACTTGATATAGGATAATTAGTCTGTACAAGCAATGTAAGGCAAATGACAACATGCTTTAGGGTATTTTAATAGTTTTGTATCAAAATCTCAACCATCGTTCAAAGTCCAGAATAACTTTCCTTGTTTAAGCGTATAAATAAATCACATATAACAGTTCGACAAGAAAAATAAATAAATCGTTGTGTATATCAAAAGAACACGAGTGGATGACTAAAAGTTGAAACCTGAACTTATTTTGCTTGGTGGGGAGCTCTTTTTTGAGTTTTAATTCGACTTAGTGGGAACACATTTTGTTTTGGCTGTGGTTGTGTGAAAATGTGATGCACTCTGCTTTTATCATTGTTGGCTAGTAATTGCTTGTTATTTGCTTATTCAAATTGCTAATACGATGCCACAACTTGTCTTTTTTTTTTTTTTTCCTTTTGTGTGCAGAGATGAGGCAGAGCTTATACAAAAAATTGTGAAAGAAATCACCATTCGCTTAAACCAAACACTTTTGCATGTTGCTATACATCCGGTTGGGATAGATTCCCACGTGGTTACGTTGAAATCAATGTTAAACCTTGAGTCCAATGATGATGTTCTCATGGTGGGACTATGGGGACAGGGAGGCATAGGAAAGACGACTTTGGCCAAAGCCGTTTATAATGATATTTTCAATCAATTCGAGAATTCATGTTTTTGGCGAATGTTCGAGAAGTTTCAAAAGATTGTAAGGATTTAGTTACTTTGCAAGAAAAATTACTATTTGAGATATTAGCACTAAAAGAAAGATTAGTAGTGTCTAGTGTCGATAGAGGTATTAATCTAATACAAGAAAGACTTTGTCACAACAAAGTTCTCCTCATCCTTGATGATGTGAATGATTTGTGCCAACTACATGCTTTAGTTGGAGAAGGTAAGTGGTTTCGTAATGGGAGTAGGATCATTGTTACTACAAGAGATAACCATTTGCTAACTTATCTCGGAATAGATCAAGATCATGTGTACAAAGTTAGAGAGTTGAATGACAATGATGCTCGAGAGCTATTCAGTAAGCATGCTTTTCCGACACACCAAAACTTTACAATCAAGACAGGTCTAGTGGATAGAGTTCTAAATCATGCTAAAGGCCTTCCTTTAGCACTTGAGGTGCTAGGTTCCTTCTTACGTGGTAGAAGAGAATATGAATGGGAAAGTGCACTAGATGGTATTTCTACGGCTCCTAAGAAAGGCATCAATGATGTGCTCAAAATAAGTTACGATGGACTAGAGCGAAATGAGCAAGAGATCTTTCTCCACATTGCCTGCCTCTTTAAGGGGTGGAACAGTGAGTATGTAAAGAAAGTTCTCAACAGTTGCGATCTTAAGGCAATAATAGGATTACAAATTCTCATGGAGAGGTCTCTAATAAAAATTGAGTCAGGGAACATAAAAATGCATGACTTGATTCAATTGATGGGTATGGATATTGTGAACCAAGAAAGTGATGATCCTGGGAGACGCAGCAGATTATGGCAGTATGATGATGTTGTCGATGTTCTATCAAGCAACATGGTAAGACTAGCAAACACCATCAAAATTCTGCTTTTTATCTTCTTTTTTTGCTCTAGTTACTAATCATGAATAACCTAAATAGTCTTGTATATACAGGGAACTTGTGCTGTCAAAGCCATAGTGTTCAAGCCATCTAAGCCAATAGAGATGTGTATTAGTCCTTATGCTTTTACGAAAATGAGAAGGTTGAGATTGCTCATCTTGCACAATGTTCGTGATTCTTTCCAAGGTCCTATATGTCTTCCTAATGAGCTTAGATGGGTTGAGTGGACTGGATGTGCTCACCAAATTACAGAATTTTCCTCCGGTCCAAAGAAATTAGTGGGACTTAATATAAGTGAAGGCAATATCACAGGAGTCGTAAAACGATTTAAGGTGAGATTTACCTATAGACCTTTTTATTATCTACTTCATTTGCATATGTATATCTATTATATGTACTACTACACTTAAGGAAGGGGTGTTCCTATGTTTTAGAAACCACTTCTCTAATTTCTTTCAAAATGACGCTAGCTTCTTGCTTTACAAATATTTCACGTGCAGCAAAATTGGCATTTGAAAAATTAAAGCAAACAACTTTATTAGAAATCTCAATGGAAACCTGTTAATAAAATATGCAATACAAAGAAGCTTTCTACAATACTTGAAATAGAAAGATATTTCAAGATTTGAAATTTATTTATAAAGGTCATCGCATCATTTAAAAGTCAAATTTTAATATTGAAAAATGTGAGAGATAAAAAATAATATAATCAATTTCATATACCCGTCCATGTTATAATATCTGTAGAATAAGTAAGTGAGGATAATTGATGGAAGGAATATAAAAGAGCAAAAGATTGAAATCTTTTAAAGTAGGAGATCATCTTTACCTTAAATAGTATCTCTTACAATTGACATAGATATATTTCAAAATCAGATCAAATGTGCCTAGTTAAGATCTTTAAAATGCAAATTGGTGTCAGTTGTTTACATATAAACTTTTTTATTTAACGGAAAACTTGTAATTTTTACACAATTACATTGTGATAGTGTTTACGTACCCCATTCATCTATGATATACAATTGAAGCCAGAATTAGTAGTCTTCATTCTCACGCTTGTCACGGTGGCACTTCACTTTGCTTTTGTGATTGTCACATCACATGACATGTGGAATAGTTTTGTCATGTGGTTTGCATCTGCACTCACCACGTTGCACTTCACCGTGCTTCTATGATTGTCACAAGGCATGATGCATGTCATAATTTTTTCATGTGGCCCACATTTGCATGCTCATGACATGATACTTCACTTGAATTTTGTGATTGTTACATGCATGACATACAGCACAGGTTTGTCCCAAACTAATTTTCGTTTGGTAATGGATGGTAGTTATGGGTGAGGAGTACCAATTTAGGATTCTTTTGTTAGAAGAAAATTAGTTTTAGGTAACCGTGTCATAATGGTACCGGTTGAGGATTTTTATGAAATGAAAATTAATTGAGAGAAAATCTATGTATAGATTTGGGATTTTCAATTATATTAATTCTAATTTTTAATAATTGTCTACACAATTTTAAGTGTGAAATTTTTTGTGCTGTGTACCTATATATTATCTAATTCTTTCACGTGGTGTGTATATATATATAGAAAAGCTAAAAGAGTGAGTAGAAGTTAAACCAACAAAGTTCAATATGCGCACAATTATTTCTATACACGCAAATACAATTGTTAAGATTGTGTAAACGAGCGATAAATTTAATTATGAGTATTGTCAAGTAAAATATATGTACTCTTTTTAGGGTTGATAAAGACACTTGAGGTGCCCCCTCCTAGTATGTTCTCTTAAGGAAAAATCATACTAAACGTAGTTTTAATCTCAAAGTTGCCTTTAGTTGTATAGACATTTTCGCTGCATATGACAAGATTGGGAAAAATAAAGATAGAATAGGATTTCGAATATTCCATATATTCCCTGACAAGTTTTTTGGATATATAAAATATGGATATAAATATATCATCCAAATGAATGCTTGGTGTGAAAGGACAAAATTGAATTAACCATAGAATATTACAATTTTTTTTTTTTTTATTTGGGAAAAAAAGGGATAACAATTTCTCATGTAACAGTTTCTAAACAGGTCACTTTGGTATATAAGGATATTTTATTTTCTATATCTATACTGGCGTAACTCTTTACTGCATTCATAGTCTGGGCATAAGAAAGAATTGTTCTGAAATAATTTATGAAAGAACTCGACAAGTGATGAACCTACATAGGTCAAATGGCACGGACTTAACCAGCTCAAGGGCTAGCAGGGTCTTCATACGGCTTTTAAGTAATCGAGTCTTTACGCTGTGACTCTAGATTATTAAAAAAAAGGGGAGGACTAGACATGTGTGATATAATTAGAGGAACTGTGACGAGTAATTTAAAAAGAAAAGGGGAAGACCCAATGGAGAATGCGCGAGAGAGAGAGAGAGAGAGAGAGAGAGAGAGAGAGAGAGAGAGAGAGAGAGAGAGAGAGAGAGAGAGAGAGAGAGTCAAGAGTTCTATATTATTGGAGAATTTAAAAAAAAAAAATTACATTGTGTACCTATATATTATTCAACTCTTGTCTAAAATATAAAATGGTAAGTTATCTCTGATTTGCTAAAGTGATGATGGAAACCAAATTGCTGGGTATAGCTTAGTCATGCGTGTGCCATGCGACACCACTTCATGCAAGCTTTGCTGAAATATATACATGCTTATTTATATATATCAGAGATTTGTAATTACTGGTCAAGTTTGAAAGTGATGAGTCAATTCTCAATACAACATATAATTTACAAGAAAAAAATGAAACGTTAATTTATAGATTAATAAATTTTATTTGGACTGTGCAAAAAAAAAAGAAATTACTTAGTAACCTAAATAGTAGGTTTCAAGTTGTCTGATCTACTAACGCTCCTTGCTTCCTTCCACATGAAGAGTTTTGTGGCCCTAGGATATGTAATTATGAGATATCCACCCGGCCAATATATATTATTTAACAGTCAAGGATATGTAATCACGACACATCCTTTCCCTGTGAAACCATGCGTCCCCATGTGTTGTATAGCCAATTTTATAGCCCCTACAAATAAATTATGATATCATTAATCATCAATATAATAAAACTAGGGACAATGTGTATGACATTCAATATTGAATTACCATCATTTCGCAAGTTTGACTCTCCAGTCCATGCACAACAACTAGCGTAGGCCTATTTGTGGACTCTACAGCAAATCACCTCTATATTAAATGAACAAATCGCTCAATATGTACAATTGACAACGTAAAATATAATAATTTTTTGAAAGATCAATAACAGATATGCTTAAGTGGCAACCTATTCTCAAATGGGAATCCCACGATTTATATGTAAGGAAGTGACATCATCATACAAGCAACCCTTTTGTGTTCTTTTCATAATGTTTGTCCAAAGTTGTTTCCATTGTTTTTGCAGGACTTCCAAAATTTGAAGTACATTAATTTCAGTTACTGCAAGTCGTTGGTTCACATGCCCGACCTCTCGTGTACTCCAAATCTCGAGGAATTGGATCTCCGTAATTGCAAAGACTTGGTGGAAGCTCACAAGTCCATCGCATTTCACAACAAGTTACAAGTGCTGAATTTAGAGGGGTGCTCTGAACTTAGTGTTTTTCCAAATGAGGTCCGGTCAAAAAATCTTCAAGTTCTCAATCTTAAAAATTGCACAAAGTTTGAAAGGTTCCCCGATATTCCACATAAACTCGAAGCCCTAAAAAAGCTTTTTTTAGAAGGAACCCCTATTAAAGGACTTCCTGCATCAATAGAAAATCTTGTCTCTTTGGAGTGTATGTACTTAAGTCATTGCAAGAACTTGATGAGCCTTCCGTCTAGCATTTACACATTACAAAACCTTGAAGACTTGGCTCTTGATTTTTGCACAAATTTAATCGGATTTCCAAAGTACGAGGATTCAACTAATCCTTGCATGACGACCCAACTTTCAAATTTACATCGGTTAAACCTTTGGGGATGTAATTTGTCTGAAGTAGACTTTCTTGAGAATCTTTCATGTTCTCCATTCTTGACAACATTAATTCTGTTGGGGAACAATCTTACCAGCCTTCCTACATCCATCAATAAACGCCATCATTTGTTCAGTTTGTTCGTTCATAATTGCCATCAATTACAGGAGATTCCTGAGTTTCCACCATTTTTGTGTGCTTTTCGGGCGGATAATTGCAAACCTTTGCAAAATTATGGAGATTTAACTTCAATTCATGATTTTGTTCACAAAGGGTTGACCATGGCTGATATTTATTCATATCACAAGGTTAGATTCTCTCTCTCACGCATACACGTGCACACGCACACATGCATATCGATGTGGACTATACGCGGGACTCAATGCGTGGTTGGATATTGCAATAATAGAAAATGCAAGAATGGAGGCTTAAGAAAATCAAACAAATATAAAGTGTTCCGCATGTGTATGCATGTAATGGAGTTGGCTACCGTATTTTATGGGAATGATTTCGATCACACGAGGCTTGTATACTAATGCAAGCAAGGATCAATGGATCTCTACTCATTTATAGAGTTCTGAGTCCAAGTGGAACTCTATAGGATTACTTACAAAATTCAAATTGAATTTTTCTATTTGGGTGTGGGTACTAATAACAAACTTGGGTACTTTCTAATGATTTATCTTTATGTCAGTTTAAGGACACCTTTATTTTTTCTTCTTCGAGAAGAGATGCCAGAGTGGATTCACCCTATTGAAAAGGAGTCCATATCTTTCATGACTTCAAAAGACTTGTATGACAAGTGTTTTGGATTTGCTTTATGTGTCGCTATCAACAAGCATTATTCTAAGGGGAAAACTCATATGAATTTGCTGCCCATGTTAATGGTAAAATATGGCAAAAATTTTCCGTTGATGTTCAACCGTTGGAGTTGGATCATATCCACCTGTTTTATCTCACACCCTCAAAGTTGTGGGGGGTAGTCGATTTCGGTCAAATTGACAGAAGTCATGTAAAATTTGGCCTCACAGTATCCGGTAAATACGTGAAAAAGTGGGGATTTCGAATATTATGTGAGCAACTAGAGGACAACCTAAAAGTTATGCTTCAAGATAATCAGCTAATCGATCCAGCTTTACTCTACGAGATTGATCGTAAATCAACATATTCGGGGATCAAGAGTTTATTTATGTACGAAGATGGTTCCATCGAAACAAATAGACAGAAACGCTTGCAAGATTATCAAAGGAGAATTGCGAAATATAATCCGTCGATGAAAAGAAGCCGTGATCCATTCTACTCGAGCAAGCGAATCAAAGGCTGGTTTGCGCCGGTTTGACCGATGGAGCGAGAGAATGATCGAGAAACTTGCTTAGGAAGCAATTCGTTGGTAAGCAAGCTCCCTCATTTTTTTTTTGGGTCTTCTCGTTCTCTTCTCTTTGTCTCTTTTCTTTGTTTTGCTAAATCCTCGTTTTCTCCACCGACGCCACTTTCAGCATCGCGGCTGATCATCATCTTTCGTCCGACGCCGCCGAGCTCTGGTGAATTCAAGATCGCCACCTGTCAACGGAAGCGACGAACAGAAGAAGTACGTCTTCCTGAAACAGAGTCCCTAGCGAATCGACGGCGACGGTGGCGGAGACCAGCGAGCGGAGGCGACGGACTACCACCGCCGACCGAAGCCATGGAAACTGATGAAGCAGCTTGAGGTGAATGATTCTCTCCTGAGGTTCTGAGCTTCATGCAGATTGCTATTAGATCAGCTCGATTTTGAATTCGATTTGTGCGGTGCTGCAATTGCGCGGGAACTCGAAGAATGCGTCAATGGATTTGTTCGAGAGACGTTGAATAAGGTGTTTCTTCGTAAGTTTGGTCTGTGGATGCTTGGTAGTGAATTCACTGGCAATCGATGGGACATGCTGCAAAATCAGCGACAATCCCCAGTAGGAGGTATAGCTTTTCATTCTTTCTTTTGATAAGTGGCAGTTTATTCAAAGAAGTATGTGGAGTCTAGGTTCAATGGAAAAACAAGCGAGGGAGAGTGAAACAATGGGAAGTAGCTTGTCCGTGGTTCAGTTCAGTCCGCCTTTCAGGCGAAAACTGAGCCAATCCGGGTGCTATAGGTTGGGACTCCCTTATGCGAAACCAGGCATTGCTGCGGACAACCAGCCACATCGTGGTTGGGGTTGGGGTTGGGGTTGGGGGCTGCTTTTGAGGTGTCTAGGAAATGTGGATGTGTAGCATGAACAATTCCTACGGATGTGTGCAGGCGAAAGGTTTTCTAGGAATATTGAATCGTGAGAAACTTCGATTCTTTGGGATAGGGCTCTGTCTCTATGTTTTATGTGGCGCTTGAAGAGGCAAAACCCTTATGGAATGAAGAAGATGTAGTGAAATGGCAAGCCACTAGGAAAGGTTGCTAGACGGTCGAGTCCTTTTACCACTTGTTGACTTCGGCATTTGCAGAGAATTAAAATCCAAATTTACTTGGAGCATGAGAGTAATATGGACATCAGTTGCACCCATGGATAACGGTTAGGTGGTTATTTTTTCTCCTTGTGGACTATGAGTATGAAAAAGAAACAAAATCATAAGTAGCACAAAGTTTACATAAGTTATTGAAGAGAATAGAGACAAAAGCACGGGAAGCGATTATCAATTCTGATTTCTAAGGCCTTTGCAACCGTTTAACGTTCTCCCTTTATGGTTATGTGCCATAGCTCTTATGGAGGAAATTGACCTAAAAGCTAAAGCTCCCGGAAGCTTCTTGAATGTTAGTGAAACCTGATTAATGAATGATGAGCTTTTGAGGTGCCAATGATAGGACACACTGGAATGAACAACATGTAGTTTCTCAAATTAGTTGCTGTTTATGCTTTAGAGCCATATCAGTTCAACAGTTAGGTGGGATTTGCATCTGAATTACAGGATGAGAATGTGGCAATAACCATTGCTTGGACCTGCAAGATCTTGATCATATAGCTCTGAGGCATGCATTCATTCTACCCGTAGCTATGATTCATGCTGAATATTTCTACTGGTAGCAACTTAATGCTGATTTCCTCTTGAATTGCCTGTATGCATGCATGCATGCATGAGAGAATTTCTGACTTTTATCCTCATGTTTTCTTCTTCTAAGTAGTAATCGGACCTATTTTCTTTTCTTATGAAAGGCAAAGCTTGCTTTGGACAGCCTTGAAGTTCTAGTTGGCTAAGAAACTGATTTTCAGTAACTAGGTGATTTCAGATATGTTACCTTGTTTTCTAATTAAGATGATTAGTATTTTAGTCTAAATTAGTGAATGGTTTTACAGTCTACTTTACTTATTTATAGTATATTTTGATTGATCAGCTGTGTGATTTTTGAGGATGGGAGCGTTATTGCGATAGGAAGAAACCAGATTTATAAGCCATGAAATTTATGTGTTTGTCATTGCTTCTCCACCTCCTTCCATAAATTTTGGTCAACAGTACATTGTTAGTGTTCTAAATTGATACCCTTCATCTATACGCTCAGTAGATCATTGTTAATCATTTTATGTTTCTCCCTTAATTATTTATTTAATAGATCATACAATAGAATATCTTAACAAATCTGTTAATAGTGGAATTTTTCATGCATACTTAGGCTGTAAAGGGTTTTTTTTTTTTTTTTTGCGCATTATTCTTTCATAAGATATGACTAAAGCCAACAATAGCAATGTTCTTGATTTATTATGCACAATGTGTTGCATTTTTCATTTACCATCGTGCTCTGTCTAGAGCCATATTATGGTATTTATCTGCTTTTGTGAAGTTCCTGACACTGTTTTCTTAGGATGTAATTAGCTAACTTTGGTATTTCTTTTCTTGGTATAAAAATACATTGTGCGCATTGTATTGCCTTTTAAGATGTAAGAACCAATTCTTTAAGCACATTTCTTCGTACAATGGTCATAGTATGTTCAATCAGTCCTTTAGTATAGAGATCTATGTGAATGTTACTTATGACGGTCGGCATTCCATTTTGTGGTAAGAAAATGTAGATAAATATCTAGCATGCCATAAAGTGGCTTTAAAGATTCTCTTCATTTGACTATAACCTAAGTCAAACTTGCAGTTCAAGGTAGTCCCCATTCTTGAGGTGAACTCATTGCAAAATAAAGCTTGATCTATAATGTTCCAACCCTTTGATTCTACATGTGTAGCACAAATCTGGATATGACACCACTGGTACCGATTAGCACAATAAGACACTCTCCTATTTGTGTGTGATGTCAGAAATAATTAATTATTTTGTCACAAGATGTTAAAGCATTTCATAATCATAGCATGTTCAAACAGCCCTTTAGTATAGAGATCTATGTGAATGTTACTTATGATGGTCGGCATTCCATTTTGTGGTAAGAAAATGTAGATAAATATCTAGCATTCCATAAAGTGGCTTTAAAGATTCTGTGCACTCTGGCTGACAATATGTGTGCCATTTACTGCTTTCTAATCACAGAATTTCCTCAAGGTGCCTGAGAGAAAAGCTCGATTCTTGTCCAGATCAATTTTTGTCTGTGGATGCTTGGTAGTGCATCCATTGGTAATTGACATTACACGTAGCAAAGTCAACAACAATCCCTAGAAGGTATAGGTTTTCTTTCTCTCTTTTCATAGGTGGTAATTTATTGAAATAAGTGGGTGAAGTCTAGGTTTAAAGGAAAAACAAGCAAGGCAGAGTGCAACAAAGGGAAGTTGGGTGTACATGGGGTGGTTTAGTCCCCTTTTCAGGCAAAAAACGGAGTCAATCCGTGTGCTGTAGGTTGAGAGGGAGGGAGGGATGGATTTGGGTGCTTTTGAGTTGTCTAGTAAATGTGGATGTGTAGTATGTGCCTATTATAAAGATGTGCAGTGGGTGATAGGTTTGCCAGGATAATTGAATTGTCAGAAGCTCCAATCACTGGGATAAGACTCTGTGTTAAGTTCCATGAGGCTTTTGAAGAGACAAAACCAGAGAGGAATGAAGAAGATGCAATGAGATGGCAAGCCACCAGGAAAGGTGTTTGCTTGACCGTGGAATCCTTTTACCACCTTTTGACTTTAGCACCTAGAGAGAATTTAAAACCAAATTTCCTTGGAGTGCGACAATAATGTGAACATTGGTTGTACCCATGGATAATTGGTTGGGTGGTTATTTTCTTTGGCACTGTGGTGTGGATATGGAAAAAGAAAAAAATCTCGAGAAACACAAGAGTTTACATAAGTTATTCAGTGGAATAGAGACAAAATCCCAAGATGCTGATTGTCAATTCTGATTTGTGAGGGCTTCACAACAGTTTTAGGGATCTCTCTTTATCCTCATATGCCATAGCATTTGTAAAGGAAAATGACCCAGAAGCTAAAACTCCAAGAAGCTTCTTGAATGTTTGAGTGAAACCTCATTAACGAAAGAAAAGCCTCTGAGGTACCCATGATAAGACACACTGAACTGAGCAACATGTAGTTTCTCAATTAGTTCTCATTTTTGCTGTGCTGTTGTTTGAGCCGTATCAGTTTAACTGTTAGGTGGGATTTGCATTTGTATTACAGGATGAGTATGTGGTGAGACATGCATTTGTTCCATTGGTAGCTGCATAATGATACTGAAACTTTTTTACTGCCAGCAACGTGATGCCAATTTCCTCTTGAATCTGCCTTTTATGCATGCTTGCATGCATGAGAGAATTTTGACTCTCATTCTCATATTTTTTTTCTCCTAACAAGTAACAAGATCTATTTCTTTTCTTATATAAGGCAAAGCTTGCGTTGGACAGCCTTGAGGTTCCAGTTGGGTAAGATACTGGTTTTCAGTAACCAGGTGCATTGCATATATGTTACTTTATTTTCTAATTAAGATGATTAGTACTTTAGTCTTACTTAGTGAATGATTTCATATTGGACTCTTTGATTGAACAGCTGTGTGATTGTTGAGGATGGGAATGTTATTGCGGCAGGAAGAAACCAGACTAACGAGACACGGAATGTATGTTTATCATTACTTCTCCACCCTTTTATATAGATTTTGGCCAACGGCACTTTGTTATTGTTCCAAATTGATACCCTCAAATTATCCACTTGTAGTTTATTGTCGATCATTTTATGTTTCTCCCTTAATATGTATTTATTAGATAATAAAATAATATATCTGAGCAAATCTGTTAAAGTTGAACATTCCATGCATTGTTAGGTTGTAAGGACTTTTGTTCCCATTACCCTTCATAAAGTATGGCTACATCTAACCATAACAATAATCTTGCTTTATTATGCACAATGTTTTATTTTTTTCATTTGCTGTTGTGCTATGTCTGTAACCATATTGCGGTCTTTATATGCTGGTGTGAAGTTCCTAACATTGTTAGGCCATATGTAGCTAGACTTTTGTTATAGTTATATGGTGTAAAAATGCATTGCAACCATTTTATTGCCTTTTAAGATGTCAGAATCTGCGCCTTGGGCAGGGTTCTTCATACAATGGCCATTTACACAACTAGTTTAAGCCTAGTTCTGGTTGAGATCATCTCTTATCTAATCGAATATTTCTGTAATCATTTATAGTCATGAGGTGACATCACTGTAGATGAATATATGGATAGTAATGGATAGTTGATGCCAAAAACTAAAGGCCCCGTTAGAATCTTGTGGAGCTTAATAGAAAAACAAAGGCACCTTGCTACAGGGGGGGTATAGTTAAAAATACTGTCAGAAAAGGTGGAGGTGGCTGATTTAATGAGAAGCCTCTTATGCCTTGATCAATCTTATATGTACTCTTAATCAGTTAACTTAATGGAGAAAACACATTTCTCAAGAATTGCATTTCCAAGATTTATGTTGAAACTACACTATGAGCAACTGTCTCTTTGACAAAGCTCCTAAGTTTTTATATGCTTGCTTTGTTTTTCTCCTTGTGCTTTCATAGGCAACCAGACATGCAGAGATGGAAGCTCTTGATGTTCTTCTTGTACAGTGGTAGAGGACTAGATTTATGGCTGCAGAAGTTGCAGAGAAGTTTTCAGCATGCTCCCTTTACGTGACACATGAACCGTGCATAATGTGTGCAGCAGCATTATCGATCATTGGTATATATCTTGATCATACTGAAATAAAACTGAACTCTGACAAAAAAAAATTATTTATAAATGATTGGATGACTATTGCCCTTTTTAGGTATAAAGGAAGGATATTATGTTTGTGCAAATGATAAAGTTGGAGGCTGTGGCTCAACATTGTCTTTGCATTCAAGTAGCTCTGAGGCATGTGTTAGGTCAGTTCCTGAACTTGCTTTTGCTGCTGGTGTTGTATCTACATAGCTTTACTTTGAAATTGTGACCTATGACAATTGACAAATAAAGCTTACTGGAGGTTTCTGATTCCTTATGTTGATAATTGATGGATGTGGGTTCATAGCGATTGTGTATGTTGTCACGTGTTGAATATTGTAACATATAACCATTAAAATAAATGGAGGTTTATGGAACTAATTTTCCATATTTTCAGTGCTTTCCTTCGTCTAAATGGAAGAAAGTGGTGTTTCTAGAAGCATCAAGAATTCAAGTTTATAATTATTCTTTCTTTTACCACTTTGTTTCCTTTTTCTTAAATTCTTTGTGACTTGTTAAACATTTCCACATTCTTTATTTGCCTAAAAAGTTTACAGTTCTGAGAAGTGCTACAAGTTAAGCTAACATTGCTTTGTTTTATCCTATCCCTTCCCCCCTGTTTCTTCATTTTTTTTCCCACTACTGTGAGATTATTTGATGTCTTTAATGTTATCATATTCAGTGAGAAACGCTAGTTTATCTATGAGGAAGTTATGCTTTCTGATATGCCCTGGGCACTGTACCTGATAAAGAAATCTCTTTTCTTGTTTATTAGTTGCAATTGTCTCTTCTTGCATAAATGAGAGCATCTTCTTGCTAAATTGTGGCATATTGCTTGTGTTTTTAATATGATTTTTCATCTGTCTGATGCTGCCATGATCTAACATTTTATGTTTTTTAAGCTTGTTCAAACTCCTCAATTTTTTGCTCAAATGCTGTTGACATAAAAGTTTAAAAAGGATCTGTTTCATTGCGATTTGAGCAGTACATGAAGCAGCTAATCTAGATTATGGACATTGTCTTTCTATTTACATATTAGTTTTAAAGAACGAGCTTATAGTGAGAAGAAGCAAGAGAGATGTATGAAAAATGCATCTAAACAAAAAAAATTTAGGTTAAGAAACAAACCATGAAAACTTTGACTTTTAGAGCTTAAGATTTATATTTATGCTTCGCTTATTAATCTGCTTACGAGTCAAAAGTATTGTGGGAAACATGAACTAGCTCATTGCCTTTCTGAGTACAACATCAAGCAAGAGGACATGTCTTGCTGATAAAGGACCACCTTGCTCATTTCCTTGCTCTGGAGCTTAGAAACTAGCCCTTGGTATTGCATAGATTTATGATAGCGAGAATGAGACTTTTGTCCTAACGGTGAGCATGGTTCCTATGCAATGTTTGGAAGGCGTAGCTGATTGAAACCCATCCTAGACAATACTAGTATACAAGTCATCCACAAATCTTCTCTCAATCAGATCGCTGGTGCCAAGATCTCTCTGAAGCGAAGTTGCCTGTCTGAATTAAGAGCCTCTAAGAATCATCCTGGGTACAGAATGTTGTTTTTCTCGAATGACATTAGGTTTTATGCCAAAGAGAAAATAGAATGACCAAAGGCATTGTTAAAGTAAAAAAATTTAAGCCATTGTTACCCCAAACACATTCCTCTTAAATTTGATGCAAGAATATTGCCAAGGTGAATGTCACTTAATAGAGACTTACTGTCAATTAAATCAAATGGTGCACTTTAGAGATAATTTGCTTCCGTGAAAACCTATTTCCTGGAGTACAGACATTTCTGCAAATTGATGTCTTTGGACCAAGCTTTCTCAACTAAACATATTCTTTTATTGGGGAACTTGTTTTGCATAGATAGTACCTTCTTTTGCAAAGTGCTTTGTCAATTGGTCTGATAAATATTGCTCGCATGATATTTGGACATTGTTTGCAAATATAATCTGTCTCTGGTTTTAAGCTTATGAGCTGGGTAAAAATGTGGGATCATTGGAAATATTGGCTGGTTTCCACAGAAATTCCATCTCTGTTTCCCCTATCAAGTGTGTGTCTGATTGATGATTGTTTCCAACTGTTGTCTTATTTCTCTTTCAGTAAAGAGGATTCTGGATTAAAGGGTTTCAGATGTTGTGGAAGTATATTGGCATCACAAGCAATTCCTCTTCTGTGAGATTCTTATGAAAGAGGAGACCCTAATGGTATGAACAGCAATCAACCACTTCAAGCAGTTGAACTGTCTGTTAGAAAGAATGTTATGATACTGCAGTTAGCACCTTTTTTACATTAGATAACATGAGGGAAATTATAGTTCTTATTTCAATCGACCCACATTTAAATACACTTTTTAAGAGGCTTTTATGAGCATAATAGAGTAATTCTACTTTTTGAACCAAAGTTTACCAATTAATGAAGTTGAGCATTGTGCCTTCTAGCAACATCTCCCTGAAAGAACCTTCTAGAAAAAGCTCTCCTTTAAAATGTAATATTATGGTTTTCCTAGAACTCATGCCCTTCCATATCGATTAAGAAGAATTTAGGAAGCCTCTTTCTCTTTCTACTTTCCAGTCAATTCTCTCAACAAGCTATAGGAAGTGCTATTGCTGGCGCTTTCAGTGATTGCATATCTTGCTGAACAAATCTCTCTCGTGCGCGCGCGCACACACACACACACACACTTGTCCATATGTAAAACATTTGCTGGAGTTCAAATAGTTGTTGTATCTCTGATCTGGAGAATTATCTGTGCATCCCAGGTAAATAAAGCTGGCCCAGTGGAATGTTTTGTAATGATTGTAAGCATAGAACTATGGGTTATTGGTAGGATAAGAACCCATTTAGAAGTTTAGAATCCATTCAGAAGTTTTCTCCATCAAGGATAAGGTACTTATTTTTAGATGCTGAGGACCCTTATCCGGACTGACAAAAAGTGTAGTTGCTTTAGTGGAGCGGTGATCAGCCATATAATGGTTGCTTTGAATGGGTGTAGAGTTTGCCCAGTAAACAAAAACTAGAGTTTCAGATGCCCAGTCTTTATTTATTGGCCAATTTTCAGATGCCCTGTCTGTCATTTGTGGCTTTCCTCTAGACTGGGTATTTTTAGCCAGATTGCCATTCAACAAATGGGATGTCATGTTCTTAATAGCAAGGTGCAGAATTTGCTTAGTAAGCCAAAAGTAGAGTTTTTGATGCCCGCTCCTTTTTTTGGCCAATTTTTCAGCTGCCCTGTTTTATCATATGTAGCTTTCCTCTAGACTGATTGCCATTTGAGAAATGGGATGTCATGTCCTTGGTTAAGGAAATAGATGTAGTGCAATATCTTAATAATTGATAATCCATTGGTTAGACTAGTTAGAGACATATCTTTTTGCTTGATCCGTATCATGAATTACTAAACATATATGGTTTTGGGTCGAGCAATTCTCCAAGTTGAGCTCTTCAGTAGCAAATATATCAAGAGACTGATTAGACCATAGTTTTTAAGCCTCTGAGACAAATTGGCACTCTTTGGAAACTCATTACGTTCAAACATGGCCGTAAAATAATTTGTCTTCGCAATGATAAAATCAACTTTGTTCATGTTGCTTCTCCATTTTTGTAGAACCCGGGTACATGCATATCATTTCTCTTTGCCTTTTTGTCCCCTTCCTTTTCCATTCATTTATTGTTGATGACATTGTGGAAACTATGAATTGTTCGACTGTTATATATACACTGAATGCTGATGTTTGGTTTTCAGCTCCAAAGCCTCACAGGTCACGGGTTACTCAAGCTTCTCATTGGATCTGCACATTGATTCTTCCTGTTGAATCCTCTCATAGCTTTACACAACTAGGTAAGACCTTTGAACATATGATTCCTTGCTTTTCTGAACATCAAGTGTACTTTCGATGCACCTCTACTACATATTGAATGATTATCAGTTACTTTGGCATATAACTCATGGTGCGACCCTTGAATATGAATATTATAGCCTGTTAACAACGGAATGGCACAGACTAGGGCATTGTGGCAGTATGATATGATGCTCATGCTGAGAATGAATATACCTATGGCTATAGATTTCCTTGTATGATGGTAAGTCAATCACAATGAGGACACCAGTAAAGGTCTTCAAGATGACGTTAGACAACATCCTTTCTATTCATTCCTGATTCTTACTTTGTTCTGATTATATTGTTCATTGTTCTTATTCCCGTTAGTTAATCTCTTCAATTGACCATTAGTCAAACTGGCTGTTCAAGGTAGTTTTTATTCTTCAGGTGAACTCATCTCAAAATAACTTTTGGACTATAGTTTTGTGACTCATTGTATTTTACATGTAAAGTGCAAATTCGGATGTGAAATCATTGGTGCTGATTCTAGCATAAAATAAGATTCTCTCCTGTTTGAGTATGATGTTAGAAACAGTTGATGTAGTTGAACATCTAGCATCCCATAAAGTGTTTTCAAATGATTCAATGCACTGTTAGCTGACATTTACTGCTTTTCCAATTTCAGAACTTCATCAAGAGACCTGAGAAAGGAAGCGTGATGCACGTCCAAATCAGTTTTTGTCCAGATGTTCATGTGTTTACTAAGGGTTGCAGCTATGATCCCAAGTCCATTTCATGCTTTAAGTTGATTATCAGATTGTTAAAACAGTTTACGACAAAATTTATGCTTAACTACATCTAGGTCTAGGTCTTAATGGGTGGGGAACACGCCCATTTCCATTGCAGCATAATTATCCATGTCAGGGATTGAATCTGTAGTGATTTTTTGCTGATGAGTGAGGAGTCCATTATATTCTAATATGTGCACGAGCACAAGTAAGATTGTAGATTACATGGGTCCGCACAAATTTAATATGTCGCTTGCGAGGCCCAGGAATAATTATTTAAATAAAATAAGGTCGGGGGTTAATAAGTAGGGGCATGAATAAAAATGCAAGCGCAATGAAAGTGTCAGGTTGGTGAAGATCGATTAATTATCAAATGTATCATCGGATCTGTTCGCCTTCTTGTTGCGGTGTATATGCCTAGGACCTTCAAAAAGTATTATGCTGTGTATTATAAGGTCAAGGATGTATAGAATGAATTTATATTATATGAGCTCTTTGTGCTTTTTTTCAGACAATTTTATGTCGGTTTCTATAAATGAATTACCAAGAGGTGCAGTTGAGATATTTGTTCTTGGTTTGAGCTGGCGAACTTAGGGGCAAATTATATGGTTCTTGCTCGATTCGGTTGCTGAAGCTTGATTTGTTCAAAGTTGCGGTGTCCTCCCTCCCTCCCTCTCTCTTCCTCCCTCCTTCCCTCCTCTCTCTGTGCTGTGTTGCGGAGTGAAATCAATTTGGGGCAAGTTTTATGATTGTCCCGCTTGATTTGATCTCTCACTATAAACCTCGATTTGATTGTTGAAACTCGATTAATTCAAAGTCATTATATTACAGATTTGTCTTCAAGCTCTCAATTCACTCACTATTTGTAAATATTCACTTCATCGATCTTTAAGAAGAAAATTACTAGAATTGGAGTCCAGATTGGATTGAGAATGAATTGGAGTTTGGGCAAGTCAAGTATAGGTCGTTAAAATTATATTGTGAAAAATGAGTCAATATGAGTTAAATAAGTCGTTTTGGGTTAGATCATTTTCAAGTGATCCAATCCTAACTTAACTTACTTGTTTGACAGGCTTAGGAATAACGTTATGTACCCGTCACTTTTATGATGCTAATTTTATCATATACATGTAGCTTAATTCTTTCTGAGTTTTCAAACATTGAGGTAATTCTAGTCATGCAATTGATAGGTTTGAGCTTCATAATTTTGGATTATGTCACGTGTGATCCCTAATGATGATAACATAAGTAAATGATTTTTCGCACGGTTTTCTTAGCAACGAATTGCGTTTGCTAGTTTTAAGCTTGTGGTTATACCAATTTTGTTTGGTGGAGATGGGTCAAGTGATGGCTCCAAAAGTACAGAAAAATCCAAATATTTTGTTCAGTCAAGGGGCAATTGCCAATTGCTTATTCTTCGAGGCTCTGTTTGTTTTATCGAAAATGTGACATTTTTTGAAGAAAAATTTTAGGTTGTCATTTTCCAAAAAAAATGAAAAAAATTTCTATATTTGACCATAATCTTAAAATGAATTGAGAAATGTTTTTCATCATTTGGTAAAGAAAATGTGATATAATTTTCTTAAATGAATACACACTATTCAGACATCAGGGTTCCAGATCCTGCTTTGGTGGACACTGACCCAAGTGCTGGGGATTTGGGCATGAGCATCGAGGTCTTGGCCCGGCTTCTATAGACACAGGCTAGGGTGCTGGGCAAGGATATTAGAGTCAGAGGCCCGGCCTCTATGGAACTCGGCCAAGGTGTTGAGGTCTTAGGGGGCTAAGTACATTATTGGTGCCATAAGTTGTGTACGGCGCTCACTTTGGTGCCAATAGTTTCTGCTAGATCACTTAAGTGCCAAATCAGAGAAAAAACGATCACTTTGGTGCCAACGGTGAGAAATTCTGGCCAAAATGATTACGTGGCATTTATATTTAAAAAAAAAATTGCTCGGCTTTTAAACGATGTTGTTTTCCATCCTCTTCATGAAACAACGTCGTTTTGCCCTTATACGTGGACATCCTCGCAAAAACAATGCTGTTTAGCTCGTACGTGGATTGAAATTAGGATTAAGGTTTCTTCCTTGCCGCTCGGCCACCGTTGTTTGCCCGCTAACGCTCGGCCACTATCGCTCGGCCACCATTGTAGATGCTCGACCAGGTGAGTGAGGAGAGAATGAGATTGTTGCTCAGGCAAGAAGTGGTAGAAAGAATAGGAGGCGAGGGCAGAGGAGAATGAGGAAGAAGAGGGATCGAAGGTGCCGCTACTGGTGCGCCGCCACCGCCGCCGCCGCCGGTGTCATTGTTGGTGCTGCTATTGATGCGTTGTTGGTGTTGCTGCTGGTGCCGTTCGCTACTGGTGTCGCTCTTTAGGGAAGAAGACGACATGCCTCCTCTCTCTCTCCCTCTCTCTCTCTCTCTCTCTCTCATTCAATTTTCTCTCTCTCTCTCATTCAATTTGGGGATTTAGGTTTCGATTTGGGGGAAAGAAGCCAAACTATGTTGTTTTTGTGGTTTAGATGCTGACTATGCTCTCCGGTGAGCCAGGTCAGCCTAAAAAATTAATAAAAAAGTGCCACGTCGGATTTCCGGTCAATCTGATCGGAGTTGGCACTAAAATGATCGTTTTTCAAATTTTTTTGCACTTAAGTGCTTCAACGAAAACTTTTGGCACTATTAGTGTACTTATCCTGATCTTAGGCACTAGCATTGGTGCCCAAGCCTAAGCTTTGTGTGGACCTAAGCTCGGATTTAGACACTAAGGGTGCACATGACAACCATTCTATTTGTATTCAGAATAGTTTTTCTATTCCAAAATCGTTTCTAGAATTGAAATTCGTTTGGTTATGCAATTTTATTTTTCTATTTCTAGAACAAATTTTTAATCGAGGAATAGATTTGGAATAGAAATGAGAAGTAAATTTTTTTTTTTTTTTACTTTTCTATTTTTAGAATAGAAATGACAAATAAAAACTCTTTCATTACTTGTCCTCTCTACTAGTCGATCACCCACCCAACGTCCATCGCCG
This sequence comes from Eucalyptus caleyi, assembly GCA_014182885.2. Lineage (NCBI taxonomy): Eukaryota > Viridiplantae > Streptophyta > Magnoliopsida > Myrtales > Myrtaceae > Eucalyptus > Eucalyptus caleyi. The sequence continues at coordinate 35,798,965 of CM024470.2, read as the reverse complement.
TTAGTCGTCATTCACCACACTATCTGCTACCGCCACCTGCTATCACCCGTCACCGCCGGTTGCCATCCGCCGCCCCTGAGAGGGAAAAATTTTGTGTCATTATCAAACAAAATTCTATTTTGGGAACATAAATTTTGTGTTGTTATCAAACATGAATTTTTGCTCAAAAACTCATCTATGAATAGATAAAAAAAAAAAATTATTTCTCTTCTAAAAATCAATTTCTGACTAGAATGATTATCACTCATGCTTTAAGGTTCTTGGCCCGACTTCTTTGGACCTTGGCTTCACCTTAGTGGCCTCAATTTTGGCCTCCAGACCCAAGTTCGTGGCCAAGGGCTTGGGAACAAGCATTGAAGTTCTCATGCCCAAGTACAGAGTTTTTGGTACAAGAGCTGATATCTAGTTATATATTTCAGAAAATGATATCCAATTTTTTGAAAGAGGAAATTATTCTCTTGAATCTGAGTATAGGTTTTCCATTGATTAGAAAAGCATTTTCATTAACTCATTTTCCTATCCAATCCAAAAGCCAAAAAATGAGGAAAATGTTTTCATAAAAGATGTTTTTCGTGAGATAAATGGAACTTATAACCGTGACAATCCAATTTAGTAAAGCATCATAAAACACCACAACATTTTCCTAAAAGACTCATATCCTAAAACGAACATGTTGATGGTAATTTTGGACCATGATATGTTAGAATTTCTTATTAGTGTGGGCTAACAGCAGTCTTATAATATGTGAAAGATAGTTTGTCATACAGTGTATAAGATATATGAGGATGCTATGTTGCCCAAGTGATGTTATGGGATTATATTATATTGAGCTTGATACATCTCAATTACAGTAATAATGTAATTGGGCAGTCGGGATAGATTAGTATTTTAACAATGACTCGCGATAGATGGTTTATTAGAAAATGCTACATAAATAGGCTATGGTCTTACCCCTCCTAATATGTTCTTACCGTTTATCCATATAGACCTGTCTAAGGGAGGAGAATGAGAGGAAGATCTAGTCTCAAATTCGTACAACGTCATTTGTATTGATTAATTAAAGGACGATGATTGGTTAAATCAGTTACGTTTTTCGATTCAAGGCTAGGTATATTAAATTATATATATATATATATATATATATATATATATATATATATATATATATATATATATATTTTTTTAAATTTCCTACATGTGGCATCAAAAGCAACTGCACATGAGTTCGTAATCCAGTCGATGCATAATCTTGACCTTTTTGCTTGTTATTTTGCACAATCTTTGCATCCCTTTTGTTACCCATGCTGATTCTTGCACACCCTAAATTTCGTGTCCTAATATAATATGTGCATAAAGAACTTGAACTTGAAGATTCGAAATGAATAATAGAACCGGAAAGGGAAAAGTGCCAAAAAAGTCATAAACCTTTTGTCTTTGTGCCGATTTAGTCATAAACCTTTTTTTGGTGCTGATTTAGTTCTAAACTTTTTTACGTTGTGCCAATTCAATCATTTCCAGTCAATTTTGGTCGGATTTCACTTACTGGACGCCGGCTGGTTGACGTGGCCTGATCGGCACTAATGTGGACAGCTTTTAATAATATTTTTGAATTTTTTTCTTTTTTTTCTTTTTTAAATTTTTTTTTTTTTTTTTTTTTTGAATTTTTCTTCTCCTCTTCTTCCTCCAGCCGGTCGTCAGATCTCGGCGATCGGCCAGAGGCGACGGCCAGCGAGATCAACCTCAACCTCGCTGGCCACCTCTTTAGTGGCCACAAGGGCGGCCTCACACTGGGCGGCGAGGCTCGCCCTCGCTAGATCTGGCGAGGATTGAGTCTCTCTTCCTCATTCTCCTTCTCTGCGTCACTCTATAATCTCATCTCCATATGCGCCCTCTCCTCTGAGGGTTTCATCTTGTTTTCATCTTCGTTTTCTCTTCTTTTTGTCCTTCGCGATTTTCTTCGTTCTTCATTTCTTCTTCTTCTTTGACCTCGAGCCCTAAATCCGACGTGGTAGCTTGAGCCGAAGGAAGATGCAGCAGCAGTAGCAGCAGAGGCTGAGGCAGTAGGCGATGATGCAATAATCCCTATACCCTCACCCCAGCCTCCTTGCCGCCCCCCAGGCCACCTCCTCACGCCAAGTTGGCGGGGCTTGCCTTCGTCGGCCATGGGCAAGGATTGACCCTCACCGCCTAGGCCTTGAGGGCGGCCTCGTGTTGGGCAGGTGAGCCTCGCTGCCCAGCGCGAGGCTCGATTGTCACTAGATTTAGTGAGGGCGAGCCTTGCCGCCTAGCACGAGGCTGCCCTTGCAACCACTGGCGAGGTGTCCAGCGAGGTTGAGGTCCGATTACTGGCTAGAGGAAGAAGAGAAAAAAATTAAAAATTAAAAATATTATTAAAAGTTGTTAATGTCAGCTAGGGGTGAGCGGTTCCAAGTTCCGGTTCGGTTCCGTCTGGAACCTGGAACCTACCCTCGGGTACGGAGTTCCTCAAAATGAGGAACACTGAAACCTACACTGTGGGAACCGAGAAACTGGAACCTACCCTGTCACGGGTTCCGGGGTCGGTTCTAGGTTCCAACAGGTTCCTTTTTTTTTTAAAAAATTTTTTTGTTATTTTCAGATTTGAATTATAACATATGCGCACGTTACCCAAAAAAACTATAACGTACGCGCACGTTACCAAAAAAAAAAAACTATAACATATGCGCACGTTACCAAAAAAAAATATAACATATGCGCGCGTTACCAAAAAAAAACTATAATGTGCACGCACGTTACTAAAAAAAAATATAACGTATGCACACGTTATCAAAAAAAAAAAAAAAACTATAATGTACGTGTATACTACATGGTAACTTCCCATCGACATGTTATCTTGATACATTAACTTCGCACTGCACAACAATAATAGAATATAATTAGAAATTTCAAAACAAATAGCAAACTAGAAAGTAGAAATAAAACACCACTAGAACAAGAATGTATAGAGGTACAAGTTTTGAAAACAATTTCGATTAAACCCTTAAATGAATTCAGAAAATTTTAAAATTGGGATACGTTGTATTTAAGACCTAGAGGTACAAGTTTCATGAAGAAATCGTAGTCCAATTCGTTCTGGATTAAAAGATAAAATCGATTTACTTTTCTTATTCTCTACTTGCACAGTTTTTGAATTTTTTTGGTTAAATAGGCAAATGAACTACAAAAATAACGAAATTTAAATATGTTGTAGGGAAGACATGAAGAGAGATATTTCATGCAGAACACATTTCCAAAAGAACCTCATAAAAATTATATAGTCCACGCATTGCAAATTACAAGATCCGAACACATCAGATTGCACAGTTTTAGAAACATTTCTGATTAAATACCCAAATGACCTTCAAAAATTATGAAATTCTACCATGTGATAGCCAAGACCATAAGGTAGATACTTCATGAAAACATCAAATTCAAATTCGTCCTAGATAATTAAATATGGACGGTTAAAATCCCTGTTCGTAGTACCGTAATTCCAGATCTAACCATCTCCAAAGGACCACTATTTTACCTACCTATTCTTGTTTTTTTCTCTAAATTTTTTATATGTGATACCTCAAGATGTCCTTTACAACTTTTGTTAAGAAACCGAAGTGAAATTTCGACAAAAAGGTTGCCTTACAGTCCATGCATTCATCAAGGGTTGGTCCCAAAATCTCCAGATCCAGTCTTTCCAAAGAATAACAATTTCACCCACTTATACTTGTTTGTTTTGTCCCAAATTTGAGTATGTTATACTCCAAGAAGTCCTTTACAACTTTCATTTAGAGGCTGAAGCCAAACTTCAACTAGAACATCACATACAAGTCACTAGAACATCCAAGGTCGAGCTTTTTCTGCCCTAAGTTTCGGTTCGGTTCGGTTCGAAACAAGTTCGGTTCGAAACCGGTTCGGTTCCGGTTCTGGTTCCGGTTCCGGTTCCTAGAAAAAAGGAACCGGAATCGGAACCGGTCCCCCTTGGAACCAGGAACCGAACCGGACCCTCCTCCGGTTCGGTTCCGGTTCCCGGGTAACCCGGGAACCGCGCTCAACCCTAATGTCAGCGCCGATCAGGCCACATCAGCCACCCGGCGTCTAGTAAGCAAAATTCGGCCAAAATTGTCTGGAAAGGACTGAAGTGGCACTACGTAAAAAGGTTTAGGACTAAATCGGCATAAAGACAAAAGGTTTAGGATTTTTTTTGGCACTTTTCCTGAACCAAAAATCATGTAGTGCAATCCACAACTTCACTTGATAATGCTCAAAATTAGTTAGAGGGTTCTGTTCGACGTTGAATATTAGTTCTAGCATGTTGATTTCATGTTGTAATATTACCTGTGTTGTGAGAATTTGGATCTAGAATTTCATATATTATTGTATCCAATACTAAATGGTGAAATTAAGAACACACCTGTCTCGACAAAATTATTAATATCCACTCAATAATCCATCGATCGAGAACGGTTTAAAGATTCAGTCTAACTATGAACCTATCACATATATTCTTAACGTCTCAAGAATAGGTCTAGTTGCAACTGATCTTATGGAATCATTCGTGAATATAAAAAAATTGGACAAATGAATGAATACGTTACTACCATTAATTAAATAATAATAATGATAGTATAACTTAAACCCCTAACATATAACTATTATATGGTAGCTTTAAGGCATACATCCAACATGTTCTTGCATTGTGTTCCACGTGCCATGTCCTATTTGTCTATCATAGGTTTATGGTACATTTCTCTAGAAAAATCCAAATAAAGTGTATGCATCCGCAACGAGCTAAAAAACTACTTTAATATGGTGCGTCAGTTATATACTCTCTCTCGCATACATGCCTATATTTTTGCTTGGGCTTATAAGATTGATGAATTCGATGTTAAAGATTAAGTTTTCTGATTCGCTAAAATATATAAAGTTTTGTATCTTATTTAGAGTGACCACGGTAGATATGCATAGAAAAGGTGTTTGGTATGTAATAACTTTGTGAGGGTTAATGAGAAAATACTCATGTTGTGCTGTAAATGCTTAGCCACCCAAGTGGCACATGCATGGGACATTTGAGATTTTCCCTAGCATGTACTCTAATATGAGGAATTTCATAATGTGCTGTGGATGCTCGTTCACAATATAATAGGTGATGTTTTCTTGTGAGTAGGGGTGGAAACAGGGGTCAGAAACCCACTTATTAACTCAAAAATTTAGGGTGCTCAAGTTGAATATAGGTCACTTAAAATTTTAAAAACAAATCAAAATGGGTTTGAAACATTAAAGCCTCAATTGATATGGGTCTATATAAGTTTGCAACCAACCCTTAATTTACCCATTTAAGTTATTAACGTAAACCCAAAATGTAACCTACGGGGCTCCTAGGATCGCCATTGTCCCCGTCGCTCGTTGCTCGCGCATTGTCTTCCTCCATCACTCATTGCAATTGCTCGTCTGTTGAGCACCGCAATAATGCTCTGTTCTCAGTTTTAGATCTCTCCCCCCCAAGACTCAAAATCTCTCAAATCTAATGCTGACGAGAAGGTCCGCAGCCTCGGTGTCGAGGTCTTGGACCTCCAAATCACCTCCGGTGGAGGTTCACAACCTCCGATTTGAGGTTAAGGACCTCTATGGCTTCAAATATAAGGTCGAGGACCTCCAACTACTTTGACTATGGTATTGAGCTTGGTTTTCCGAAGGTCCTTGAACTCGAGTTGAAAAGGCGACGACCTGATGAGGGTGGCAGTGTGGTAAGGGTAGTATTGGCGTGACAAAGTGACCAATGACTATGCTTAGGAAGAGGCGTGCATATGCTGTTTGGGGAAAAAGACGACACTCTGCAATCTCCACAAGGAGAATGCTATGCCACGCCATGGCGTTGTCTTGTGTTTTACAATTTCCTTTTTGCCTTTTTCTTAAGAAATTAGCTTTTTAACCTTTATTTTTTTATATTAGTATTTTGGAATTCTTTTTGCCATTGAAGTAAATCATGAGATTTTTTTTTTTTTTTTTTTTGTGACCAAGTGAATCATAAGATTAAAAAGGGCCATTCAAACTTCGAAAATTTATTACAACCGACAACAACATCATAACACGTGCATATTTTTTAGTTCTTTATGTGCATTTCAATCTTTATTTTTTTTTAATTTACTCACAAATATTATTTAGTTAATTTAGTTTTTAATTTGATAAAATAATCAATCCAAGTAACATATTCTTATGAAGAGCTTAAAATGGGTTAAATATATTTTGATATGGGTATTTATGTGTTTTAATAATATGGGTAGGGCTAGGTTTGAGTCAGGCTCGAGTAAGGTAATACATAAAAATGGGTCAATTTGGATTAGACCATTTCGACCTAACCCACTCATTTGACAGGCCAGTACGATATCCCTGACCGAGAGATTCAATGTTGGGTTGTAAGGGGGTGAATGATAACCATTCTGTTCCAGAAATAGGTTCTGGAAGTGAAATAAATTTTTCTATTTCTATTTCTAGAAGAGTTTCTAAGCAAACATAACCGTTTGATAACGATACAAAATTTCTACTCTAAAAATAGAAATTCGTTTGATAACGACACAATTTTTTTTCTTTCTGAACGGCGGTGGACCGGCGATCGGCGGCGGCAGCAGCCAATTCCACCATTGATTTAAGAGAATGAGTAGTAATGATCTTCAAACCAATGGAAGATAAGGGCCTAACCTTCCTTCTTCAAGAAGTTGGATTTGCTTCTTGAGCTTTTCTATTTCTGGCTTTGGACTCTCAAGATAATGATACCCAAGATGTTGTCCTGATTCCAAGGCGTGAAGCCTTTTCTGGAACTCAGAAAGTATCTTTTTGGTGCTTTCATTACACACAAGTTTATTGTTCCTTTTTATAAATGTGACGAAGTTTATTGGGTATTAGTAGAGTAATTTGTTCAAGTAATAGTGTCAGAGATATAAATATGCAAGAAATGGAGAAGTGATGATCATATAGTTGCTTTACTTAAAAAAAATTGTAACTAATTGGCAAGAAAAAAAGGCTTATCACTCAATTGCATTCCACGCATAAAATTTTTGTGTTTTTAATATGCTTTCTATCATTTTCCTTTTCTAATTCAAATGTAGATTTTAAATTTTTGAATTTTTTATTGTCGTTTTGTCTTTTCATATTCTAATGGGTCAAGATTATAATATGGAAGTGGGGCTAAAGTCTACAAAAAGAGGCCAAACATACAATGCATACATATATTCATAGATGTATTCTAACAAAATTAAAAATTCAAGACTCTACTCGAATAAGAGATGATCCATGCACGGATCTAGTTTAGATGTTCACATGTAAATCAAGTTTCATTGGGTTTCATTTGGGTTAGATCAAAAGTTTGTACAGTTGTGATCATGTTCGAGGATATGTCAGCTATTGTTTCCAACGCCATCGACTTGGCATCTTCACTGGCGGCGCGGAGGGCTGACGGTGGCACGGCGCCGGCCATGCAATGGTCAAGCGCTACGAAGAACCTTAGGGCGCCATTGCGGGCTCCACCAAATAGGGATTGCTAGAGCCCATTTTAATCGTTGGGAGGGAGCAGGAGGACCTTGTTGACATTAGTTGGGTCTTTCAGGGAGATAGGGAGGAGGCATGGTGGTGGTGTATTGGGCTTGTTTCGGGGTGGGGCCTGTATGATCAAGCTTTTTCTCGGGCGAGATCCAACCCATCAAGTAGAGGACTGAAGTCGTGCTTCTTGATGTTGTATCCTGGAATTGAAATCCTAACTATTTATCGTGGCCAGTTGGACCGGGGGGGTTTGATACAAGTGAATTTATTGCGCTTTCAATTTACATATATACTGGCTTGGCTACCCGTGCCATGCATGGCAAATAGAAAAAAGAAAAGCATGAAGCTTTAGTGATCTTACTATAATAAAGAACTTATTCTAAAATTATCAGTAAGACGTACTAATATGAGCCCTTTCTTACGATAGTTAAGTATTAAAATGCCCATTTCTTTTGATAACTTGCGCTTCTGTGATAGTTGACAATGATTTTGTGATAAAGTAGGAAATCCAATATCGTGTGCTTAAATCTCTTTCAAATTACATGTTTCTACCCCTTAGTGTTCTGAACAATCCTAGTTTATGAGTAAGGAGAGCGTTCCAACTTTTAAAATTGAAATATGCTCTCATATCCAAAATTCCTCATATTTGTACAAGACAGTTTTCATCAATTTCATGATATTTTACATAAAGAGAAAGTGATTTGTTTTCATTTCTTTCTCTTCTTGATTGTAATTTTGATCATACTATTTATTGAGTTTGAATTTTTATTTTCTAAAGATACTTAACCAGGTCAAATACAAAGAATACAACTTTTCATCACTATGACCATTTGAACACAACCTTTCGAAGGTACAAAAAAGATGCGCAACATTTTTGGTCCATAACTGGAAAGTCTAGACCTTTATTCGAAAGGTCCTATTTTGGAAAAAATAATTTCGTGTACTTTTTTAAGGAGGATTTTTTTTTTCTTTTTAGAGAAAATAAGGTGATTTTAGTGTTATGGAGACACCATGAAATCACTATTAAGTTAAAAAGGGACTGTATTTTGAGGTTGAGGATGTGCTGGTTCTAGTCGTTACTAGTTCTAGTTGTGCTTTTTTTTTGTCATAGTGGTAAAATGTCGTACTTTGGCCGACTTAAATATCATTTATCATCATACATTGCTCTCATAATTGATTCTTCTTTCTTGCTAATTTAATAGTTATTAACAATTTGTATATGTAACAGTAGAAATCTTCTTGAACTTTGTAACACAAAATTTTCATATTATTTTAATACTACTTATGAAATAACTATGGTTCTTGAAATTTGATAGACATTGACAATTTTTAATAAGTTTCCAAAATTTCGCAAAAAGTTTTAGAGTAAATTTATTTTGTTTTGATATATGTTTAAATATTCATTTTTAATTTGCATTGTGTCTTTTTTTTGTAGTGCCGTCCCATTGATTTTTATCTTTCCATTAAGCACATGTAGAAGTATGCAATTTTCAACACTCAATCAACAACATCAATGGATAGTAAGGAAAAACACACACTTATCACATGTCTCCCATGCTTTATTTATTTATTCGGAACATTTTAAAATTTACAACCCCTCCACTTTAGGGCCATTTCGATCCGGTCATCCCCACATAAAAATATATATATAAAGGGGTTTCACAAGCTTCAAGGGAAATGTGTTTCCTCTAGCAGAGATTTAACCAAAAATGCCTCCCTTACGAGGACTTGCTACCTAGGCACCATCCACAAAACTTAACGGCATCGGAGATTGCGTTCGTTGGTTGAACTGTAAAAGGTCCTGTTGCTGATTTGAGCGTTCGTCGCAATGCAAACGTCACGGGCTTGGTTAATATCTATTATCCTTGCTCTGCTTTCGATAGATTTCGATTGAGATCGATGTTCTTTCTTTTAGGATTCAAGCACACGTTGGGCGCGATTGGATTGTTGCCTTGCTCCAAGTGCTGCTGGTTGATCTGCTTCGAATCAGGCGGTGAATTCGAGCCTGAGACAGCGTAATTTTACTTCCCGATTTGTTGACCACCGAGTGTTTGATAATATGCCTCTTAGTCACTGACATTGAATAGATTGCGGTTTCGTTCGAACTGAAGCTGCGCAGACGTAGACTCATTATTTTCTTGGTGCATTGATTCGGTTCGGGTTATGTTTCATCATCATCAGGATTGATTCTGAACGTGTTCTGTTCTGTTCGTCTCCTCTTTGTATTTGACATGTTTCTTTGCTGCGTTCGATGACAATGGCTGCTGACAAGAGGAATCGGGATTCAAACTGATGGTCCAAGTATCCGTCCCTAAGCTCAGAGGCACGGCGCTTGTTTATCCAAGTATGTTTCTGTTCCCATGCTCTGCATTTGAGTGATTATGGCCTGCGTGAGTGGCGGTGATCCGGTAGGGAATGGAGAGGCTGATAGTGAAATTGAATTGGTTCCGTGGTGAACCGAGACTGTGATGGAGATCCAGAGATCATTGCCGGCGTTGATGGCAGACGTTGAGGGGAAGGAGGTTTCCGCGAAGGAAGTTGGCATCTCTGGATCTCAAGGTTTCACTGGCAATATAGTTTTGTCGTATTTATTGATGACGCTTCATTCAGCTTTTTGAGTAAGAGGAAGAAATCATCGACTCTATAAAATCTGACAGCATATGAGCAGTTTCAAATATTGGAAGAGTTCGATTTGATGCTCCTTCCTCCAAGTTCTTTACAACTTGTCAAGTATTAAATTATATTTAATACGTTTCTCTAAATAGCATGGTATGTTTATAAAGGATGATGTTTTTGAAATGAAACTCAGGTTGTTAGAAAGAAACTTTCTTGCCTGACTACCTTTTCTAAAAGGTTTGATGTTTTGTGAAAAATATGGTAAGTTTAAAAGTCAACAGTACTTCTCAAAATTTAATTTGAATTTGGGTCAAAACCAGAACTAATGATTATTTGGATTTAATGCGAATCACTAAATTCAAGCTTTTGACGAACCTGCATTTGGTATATTTTTAGTAGGCTCAGCTTGCTAACTTGCATGTTTTGCAGTATGTTAAATATTTGACATAGCAAGAGTCAATATTTGAAGATTCTCAAAGGGAATTCATGCATATCATTGGTAACAGTGGTTACCAATGTAAAAAAATAAAGTATTTTGAAATGTAAGTCGTGACATGCTTTTAAATCGAAAGCTTCAACACCATTAATGTTTTCGGCTGCTTCTTTTAACATTCTTTACAAGTATAGTAACGTGTTGTATAGAATTGCTTTTATCAGTGGGAGTTACTTATATTATCATGCTGGTTACTATGTTTTGACGTTTCATAGTTGGTTATGTCTAGAAGGTATTGAAAATCAATTGAAATCATTTTATGGCATATTTTCTTGTAGAAACAATGAGAAATCTTTGCAGGTGCATTACAATGTCAAAAGATTAATCATTGGATAGCGGGAACCTGAGAATTAATTTTTTGTTCAAACATTTTGGTAATGTTAATTGATTTTGATCAAAGGATTGGAGTACATCATTGATCTTGTGAGATTTTGCAGGACAATTGCACCATTACTAAGGTTTGCAAGATTTAAACTTATGAATTCTTTCTTTGATACAATGTGAGATTTTATGGGACTATTTTAATTGTTCTAAAAGCTTAAACTATTAGATAAATACGTGGTTTAATATTTATTCATTTTGATCTTTATTTTTATTTTTTTTTTTTTGAAATGTGTATAAGGTATTACTAATTCTAGTAAGAAGTATCGAGATTGGATGGCCATCTTGGGTATGACAGTTTTGCTAAAAGGATATCTTTCAAGGAAAATAACATCAAATATAACCGCAAGGTTAATATCATAAGACATGAGGCATAAGTGTCAATTGAGTTTCTCTGACTTTTTGAAGTACAGTTTTACATAGAAATCAAAGGAGGTCTGGAATTTAAAATAGCATTAATGGATCACATGAAGAAATGTTATTTTCGACTATGTCCGCACATTGACCCATCCCGATAGAATAGCATATAGCATTTGTAGTCATGGTTGTCTGACATTGATTGAGAGAGGGGTTATGATGGCTATGGTTCGATGTTGTTGTTTTTTTATGGTGGTGGTTGTTTAATGTTTTAGCAGCCTTCGAGTTATTTTATAAAAATTAGTTTTTCCAAAAATGTCTTGCAATTAACGTTGCCCAAGTGAAAGAATGTTGAAAATACTTATGAATGTGGGTTAACATTAATTGCACATTATTTGAGTTTGTGAAACAAATTGTTATAAAGTTAATAAAACAAGACAATGCTAAATCACCAAGTTCGTTCATGTAATTATATTATACTGGGCTTAGCACATCTTAGTTACAGTGATCGTAGTTGAATGGTCAATATAGGTCAATATTTTAATAATGACTTGTGATAGATGACTCTCTTAGAATATGCTATGTAAATTTGTTATAGTCCTCTCTACTCTCCTAATTTCATACGCTTACTATTTATCCAATGAGACCGTCCAAAGGAGAAGAAGAACAGGAAGACCTACTCTCAAATTCGTACAATTTCCTTTGTTTTGATCGGTTCAAGAATGATGTTTGGCTAAACTAGCTACGTGTTATTTTTTTTAAGGATATGTATTTCTAAATTATGTATACCAATTTTAGATTGTTGAAATTCTTACATTGTCAAACCCAAAACATGGAGTGAAATGGCAAATTGTTTTTTCAAGCCTAGCCCTCAAAAATATTGTGAGAATATCTTTCATTGATTTTCCTACCTTGATGCATGAATATTCTAAAGACTAAAAAGAAAAAAAGGGGCCAAATTTTTATATGAAAAAGAAAAAAAATACATCACATATGGGCATAATAACGTAAAACACCACAAATTCTCTGGTAATGATTTCCACTCATGTTTCGCTTTTTTTTTTTAATCATTTTTTTATTGTCAATTAAAAATAAAAATAAATGTTGCGTATCTGGGCAAGTTTCTGAAACACATGTTTTTGCATTGGGCGGGCTTGGGCCTAGGGAAGGTCCCTGGAAAGTCCGAACTTGAGTAGCTTCGGCCCAAGCCCGTCTAGGTCCGCGCGGTGATCAGGTCTAGTTCAAACTTTAAACCCACGACACATAAAAGACAATTCCTACGTTAGTAGCTACACGTCGACTGATTTAGCAAAGTTTGGTGATAGAGAATGCTTATACGCAATTTTGACATGTTTATTGAATATTGGATTGTTTTTGTCACTCCTCCCATATACTTGGAAACCCATTGTGATTTTTCACAATTTAATCAATGTGGTGAATGAAACTACTTCTTGACTTTTTTGTGCGTGTAAGAAATGTCTTGTTCATTAGATTATCTGAAAATCAGAAAAAGAAAAGCAAAATTCTAGTGATTTCAGGAGAAATGCTAATCATTGCAAATAGATCGAACATTGGTTCCAATTTGATTGACCCCTTCAAAATTTTAATGTTATATGCTTTCATAGACAGCTTTCTAAACCTAGAGAGAGAGAGAGAGAGAGAGAGAGAGAGAGAGAGATCTATGCAAAGATGCAATGAAAATACAAGCTCCTGCACATTGAAGCATAAATAATCTTTCTTGCTTCGATACTTCCTCAGCATTTTATTGATTAGTATATTTATAGATGAGTAAAAAAGAAAACCACTCCCCCAAACATTATTATTGTTGTCTCATAATCACATGGTTGATTGAATTAATATGCCATGCTTTGGTACTAATGTTGGTTCTACGACAATGGTCTCATAGTGTGACATTATATACACCTCCCAAAGTTAATCCATAACTGGCCAAGTAGGATCTCGAAGAACGCATTGAAGTATGATTGCTCCCTCACCACATTGAGGTCCGACACAAACCCGCACCTTAGCCCACTGCAAAACTCCAGAAAATGTGCTGTCATGGCGTACCCATCGTTCCATCTAAAACCATACCCTCACTCCTCACCGGTGGCCAACTTGCTCAGAGTGAGAGGCCTTGCCTAGCCAAATGATGGGACCTCTCACATTTTTGCCAAAGAGGTGAGTAAATGATCATGACTTCAGAGACCTTACCTAGTTGTGCAAAGCCAAAAAGAGATTCAACAGGAAGAATGGATGCACCTAGATCTAATGAGAAGCCTAAGTAACCCCGTGACCTGTGAAACTTATGTTAGTGATCTAGGTTTAAAATTGATCAAGACAACTTGCATAACATTTTTAAATTAAAAATAAAATGTACTGAAAGTGCATTTGATTTTTCTACGTAAGTAAGTCTCATATTCATGAATATCTTGTTCATACAAGTAAAATAAATTAATGACGATTCCTAATTGAATTGAATTGTATGTTAAATCGATTGAATTAAAACCCTAAAGTTAAAATTGGTATAAGCTTGGGATATTTTGCGCTAAGTCTTTGGCTTGGTAAACCCATTAACTTTCCTTTTAATAGGTTGCCCGAGAAAGGTCGCGATAGTACTCCTCCATGATAATCTAAGGTTCAATGACTTTATATCTAGAATTCATGCGTAAGTATAAATATAAAAACAAAAGAAAAGAAGGGAGCATGTTGAGCTTGAATGGAGAGCAACTGTGACCATGCAAAAGCCCATGAAAGAGACTCAGCCCATGTTTTCACCGCGAGGATACCGTTCTCACAATTCCTGTCTAAAATGCTAGTTACACGCTTGGGTTTAGGGAAGGCCATTTTCGTCGTTCACATCCGAGAGAGAGAGAGAGAGAGGGAGGAGCAGAGAGATTTTTCAAACGAAAGTTCGCCCTTGGGAGAAACATTTCACCGTCTTCGCTGCACCACTGGCGAAAAAATCCTGTCAGCGAAACAATCTCCCTCTATCTTGTTGGTTTTAACTCTTCCGAACGCCACTCACCATTTCTATCTGTGGTTTGCATTGCAGTTGGCCTGTAGAGCCATGTCGAGATTCCCCTGTTTGACTCTGTTTCCGGATCTAGGAGCTTGAATTGTTGAGTTCCCGCTCACTCTACTCTTATCGGTGTGCTTCTTCAACATTGACACCTCAAAGGATCTCTACCTCTTATATTTGCTCACTGGCCGAGGGGGTATATTTGTTTCGAACAAAGTTACAATCGTGTCTCTTGTTACGGTTCTTCTTATATGTAAAGAAATAGGTATAGATATAAGGTCGTGATTATTCGAAAACTGGCATCTAATGAATCTGTTTTGATTATTTGGGTCTGATCTTTGCTGATTGAAATGATCAGAAACAAGTCGCACTTGAAATCTCATACATGAGTCCCCTTTAGCTGAGAATCGCTTCACCTATTCGATTATTGCCACAACCAAGCTTGTTTGGATTTGCCTCCGATTCTTGTTTGTTCCGAGATTATATGAAAGTTTACCATAGGATAGAAACCTTTCATTGATTGTGAACCACTATCCTCTTATTATACTGCCATTGCTGAGGCCGAATCTAAGTGTGCTTTTGTTATGTGTTTCCTGCACATTATCGCTCTATCTATTAACCAGAGTCCATGAGTTGTTGTTTAGGCTTGAATGAAGTTCGAACCATGATTAAGTATTGGTTAGTAGTTGTAACTCCTGAAGATGTTGTCTCCTTTGTTTGGATTGAGATAAGCACTTTGTTAATGTCTCTGTGAGTTGCGTTAAAAACGGACACCATATGTTTGGGAAAATACTTAAATGAAACGACGGACATACTCGAGGAATTTCTTCTGGATTATAATCATTCATACGTTCATAGCATGATTCAGATCATGATTGGTAATTTCGACACCCATTTCAACCCTTTTTCTTAAGATTTGGATGTGTGGCCGTGAGTAACTCCAATTTTTCTTGTTTTCATGTGTGTCCTGGTGATGTTCAATGGCGATTGCCGGAGAGGAAATAACTCAAGATCGATGAATTGAACGTTAATCTCTTTCATTGGTTTGTCCATAGCTTTCCTTCTATTGGATGTGACCGTAAGTGTTGGGTGACTGGTAATTGGAATGATGACTGGCGGTGGCCCCTAACAACGGCGGCGGCAGCGGCATTGGTCTAGTGACTGGAGGTTGTTGATAGAGAAGCGTGTCATTTTCGGTTCAAGAAAGAATAGACATGAGTCATTGTCGAAGTTTTGGTTTTCTCGTATGCGTGGGCTCCAGGGTTGCTACGAAGAAGATGATGGGGGCAAGAAAACGAAGTAAAAAAATTGTAATATTTTTTGTTCAACTCAAATCAGTATTTACGTGTCCGATTCACGGCATAAGTTTGGCGACATAACATGGATGGGTCCGCATAAGCAATACTTTCCAATGCATATGTTGCACATGATCGAGAAATGGAGTTGGTTTCTCAAAACCTATTTTTCAAATATTTCCACGTTATTCTCAGAATGCTGGTAGACCTAATTTTTACATTGTAACTCATTAAAAATTAGATCCAACGATATGATTACATTGTAACTCGTTAACAATTTTCCAACAATATCCAATTTGCTAAAGTTGAACTATTGATTCTCAAAATCGTAACTTACAATTGCTTGATCGTGATTATAAGCAATTTGTGATTTGACCCATTTGATTAATTGCATCTCAAATATCAAATCACAAGTTTTTCGAACTCAAGAATCTCCTTGATTGGAATTTTAACAAAGAAAATATCTTTACCTTCCACCATAACTGTATGCTTGGCCTAACTCTCAATAATTCAAGTCACAAGCATGTCATGGATGCGAAAATTGGGTCAATTGGATGTTGGATGAAAACTTTATGCATAATCATAGCCTTCATAGGGGTTAGTGGCCCCTCTACTAGACAAGTCAGTGCTTCGCAACGCTTGCCATTGCTAACCAACGCCTACCCCTACGCAGGGCACAAATGACCTTAGTTAGGCTTTATAAATAATTCACTTCAAAGCACCCCATGGAATTTGAATTAAATTGATTTAGAGGTAGGTCTTCATTTCTATGTACTTGAAGTAGTCTACTCTATCAATAAACTTCATTTACAACACGATACATTCAAACTAGGCAATTTCGCTTAATCTCGATCTATTCACCTTTTACATTTAGGTTATTCCAATATCGATATCCTGATACTATTAAAGTTGTTCTCCTTTTGTTCGGTCTGTCCAAGCACCTCAGATCCCATGTCCCTATCTTCCTCACCAATATCAAATGGTTTTTCCAAGTCTAACGCTCTTCACTTAGTACATCATTGCGTTAAGATCATCTGCATATAAAGTTATATATGTGGAGGATAATTCGCCAGCACACTCACATGTAAATGTATGAGATCATATAATTTGTTTTGTCATCTTCAAGATATATAAGGAGTCTTTCCAACATAATTTACCTTGAAAAAAAATGAGCGTTTGACCCCTATTTAAAGGGAAAAAGCGGAAGCGCAAGGGGAATGTTGAGCGAGGGACCTGTGGCCTTACTCAAGGCCATTGGGCCATTGCACAGCGTAAAAACGATATTGCACAGGATCCTCGGCCCGCTGCTTAGCAGATTCGGGCTTTCTAGGCAGAAAAGAACCAGCGCGAGGCGCAAGCGGGGCGCTGCCATGCTCCTAAGCACAAATTTTCCCTTATTTTTTTTGGAAAAATCATTGATTTCATTTATACATATATCTGAACGTTGACCACCGTTCTTTTCCTTTTTTTTTTTCCGTCGAATTGACCCCATATTCACCTTCACGACAAGCCATGATCTGAATATTTTGAAAATCCAGTCTGATTTTTGGAAAAGTTTCAGGATTATGGATTTCGCATATTAGGTTAAATGGTTGGTCACCAGTGTGAAGTTGCAACATCTTCCTTGTTGAAACTCTAATTGATCCGATTCTTGAGGCGTGTTGACGCTAGATATACCTAAATTCATCACTTAGTGGGAAATTAGAGTTTTCTCGACACCCTCAAAATCAGATGGCCATAGTTAAAAGTCATGATATCCGTGATCCGGCCATCCCTTCATGGGCAAATTGAGCGTTGCTCTTGTAGAGCACACCCCCAATTACAACGACTGATCGTAATTTTAACTATGTTTTTTTTCTTCTTCTTTTTTTCCAACACTCAAGGCTTCAATAAGTTCGGAATCAAGAAATTTTCTACTTGAGCGAGTGCTATCTAAGAATAGTTTACGTGATCAATCATTGGTAATGAATTGGGTGCCTGTAATAGTAATTGCAAAGAGAGAAGTACTTGTATTCATTCAGAAAATCTAAAACCTCGTGCAAAGCAAATACTGAATAATACGAAAGTAATTGAAGGCCACCATGAGTCTATGACCGTGAAATTTTGAATGTACAGCTTTAATTATCTGGAAGAGCTCCTTGAAGAAAGATATATCGTACTGCACTTGATAAGGATGAAAAAGTGACCAGCTTCCCATAGTTGATGGGTTTCTGTAGGGGTTATCTGGACATTAATCAGGAAATGTTAAGTATGAATGGATAATATAGATGAATGAGAAGAGAAAGGGGCAACGAAGAAAATGACCAAATTTCTTTCAGTAATTCCTGATGTAGTTAAGAAAGTCAAAGAAAGGAGAGTTCTAGAAAGCTACTTCCACAAGCATAGAAGCTTTTTGATGAACTTTTAGTAATCCAAATGGCTACCGTTTGAGGATAATAAACTAAATTAACTTCTAATTATATAACAATGTAATAAAAGAATGGAGCATGACAATGTCAACGATAGTGGTAGAAGAATCCATTCACACATAAATAGAATCGTAGATTGGCCGATTGGTCTTGGCCGCTAGTGCCAAGGTCCCGGATCAACCTCCAAGATCTTGCGTTTAAGCATCAGGATCATGAGGCTGGCCAGGGATCACCAGACCAGGGCATCGAGGTTACAAGCCTAACTCTTGGGTCCTAGATATTTCAGAGTATATTACCCTCCACATCTCTCTTACCAAACCTTATGGACAATCTCAATTGAGGCAAAGAGAAGCAAATATACTAACAATGAGCTAGCCCACGAGGTCCTCGGTGACTCATACGTCCCATGATTTTGATGGTGATGTAGTAAAACTGCGGTTGTAGTAAAATTTCAATAACAAGTGTTGCTCGATATTTAATTCGAAGTTTAAATATATGTCTAAATGAAAAATACAAAATTTTGAATCCTCCAATCATTAGGGAATCTGATTCCACAGTCTTCAAATAAGACCTGAGTAGAATTCTTTTACTTGTATAATTGGATATCTATCATGCATTTTTTTTTCTCAATGTTTTCCTTACCATTGTTGGCCTGCTATTACAAAAATTAATAGAACTTTTGCACTGGGCCTCTCCCAAGCATTAGTGGATCGAGCTTTTTCTAAGTCAGACAAATCCTCCAACCTCGCCCATTTTTCATTCAAGTCTCGTACCGCCGATGTCGTTAGCAACCCGGTTGTGTTCCTATGACGTCAATTAAGACCATTTTATTAAATATAAATAGGTTAACTCGAAAATAGTTGTCTCAAAAAATTAAAATTTAATAGATTATTATTAATGGACAGACCGAACATGTCTCATTAAAGAGCTTTAGTAAATGAGCCAAATTTTGTCAATTTCTGAAAGAGAACAAGCAACAAGAATAGATTTTGTCTTTTAGATGTAATTTAACATCTGTGAGTTTACTCATGAAATGACGTGCTTACTAAGTTAGCACTATTATTTAAATGCAATCAAATAATATAGAAAAAAAAAGCAATAAAATTACAAGCTTAACTCCCTCTCTTTTTCTTTTTTTTTTTGCTTAACTTATTGAAGAATTCGATGTTCGCATATTAGATTGCATACAAATAGTTTTGAGTATAATACCTTACCAAACTATAACAATGGCTGGTGTCAATATTCGTTTATACTGTTAGTCATTACTCAAGGAAGAACTCCATTAATAAAGTACTCATTTTTACGTGAAATAACATACGTACATATTTGTTTTTAAAAGAAATTTGTGTCTCCCAGCCATTTGCTGAACTTACGGAAAAATACTCATACTTTTTTAGTGAACCGATATATATATGGTAAAGTACTACAATGAGCTTATTTAATAGCTTTTCTTTAGTGAATGTAAATGCCAAAATCATTAATGCCCAAATTATGATTATTTTATTTCATATTCACAAAAATAAATATAACTCTCTTGTCGTTTCTCATTGAATAGCACGAATTACTAACAAAATTCAGTTATTAGATACAATTTTTTATAGTCTTGTAACTCAAATACTCCTTCATAATATTTAAACTCTTCCTGTTTATAAAAATTGATTATAAACAAGATGACACCATCTAGCGATTCTATTATAATAACACCAATTTTTTTTTTTTTTTTTTTTATGTAGTTTTAAGGAAAACCACAATATATATATATATATTTGTTTGTATTCTGAATCGTATACTTTTTGTCCCGTATATTACTAAAATATGATATGAATAGATAAGGAATAATGAATTTATAAGTATTTTGAATTGTTGTTCGTTTTTTAATCAAGTACGTAAACTTCCTTTTTATTCAATCAAGTATCTTAACTTTTCAAATTTGGCTCAAATTGAGACCACCATTAAATAAATTGTCATGTTATGTAATTATGATAACATGGCTCACTTACTTTGATAAAATTAAGCCGAATTGATGACGTAACTTACAAATTTTTTGACATAAATTATTGTAAATAATATAAATTTTTCATATAATTATATTAAACCATACAAATGATCATTTAGGAAGATAATTTTCAAATAATTCATTTTCGCAAAACAATCAAAACTTTAGATTTCAATTTGCATTCAAATGTTGGTTATTGCACTAAAAGTAATTGTCATATTAGTAACCATTGCCATGACAATTGCACACAAAACAAATAATATATCTTGGAAAAAACTGAATGCATAAAGCTTAATTCTAAGTTATTGCTCAAAAGTACCAGGACAATCCACCTAACGCAAATTAGGGGAAAAAGTCAAGAAGTACCAGGACAATCCACCTAACGCAAATTAGGGGGAAAAAGTCATTCTCGCATGAAACCTTTCACAGATGCCTCATAACAAAGCTGGAAGCATTGTCTCATGGCCGTCTCCTCGGCATGCACATTCTTCATCACTATCGTGATGTGTCATTCCATTAATTCAAAAAGCTATAAACTTTTTCCTCCCACTTTGGGAAAATTTGAGGGGCTTTTTCTCATGGTGAAGGAAAAAAAAATTCATAAGCTTGACTTAAAGTCACCGCTCTTCTTTCTGTGTTAAAGAGAAAAGAAGATGCCTTATCTTCGTGGTGAAGAGAAGCCTTATTCAGTGCACAGAGGGCCCGACAGCACATTTAATTTCTTTTTCTCCAAACTCTAACATTGGCGCTTACTGTTGCCGATACACTCTCTCTAGAAGAAAAATTAAGACACTTAAAAAGTGTCAACTTAGTCTTGGAATTGTTGACAAGAAATTCAAGGTGGGGAATTTATAATGACAATTATAGTCTTCCACGGATAAACATGTGATCCGCTTGCACCATTATGATCATCCACCTCATTTCAAGAATTTATTTAATGAAACTGGTCTACCAACAATGATTGGACCAAACACATTAAACAAGGTGGGTCTTATGCAAAATCCATCCTTTCAACGCATGAAGTTTAGTTGATTGAGATTAGATAAGAGACATTATTTCCATTGAACTCTCAAAAGGATAGTTTGTACGCATTAAAAAGTAGTGACACAGTTAACTATTTAGAAACATTATTGAGTGAATGTAGTGCATAAATTAAATTGAAATTTGAACCATTAGAAATAATGAACTCCATATGAATCCGTTCAACTTTTACGATTTAGATGTAGTTTACAATATATATATATTCCATTTGATCATTTCTTACTTATTAGACGCAAACAACTGCCTCCAAGTTTAACTTTTGATCGTGGAAAGCACCTCGGACTCGGAGTGAAGAAGAGAAGGCAGAATGATCGCAGTAGGGAAATGCATGCGGAAATAGATAGAAATAAATCAGACTAATAATAAAATTACCTTTGGAACTGGTCATTACACTTAAAATAACTGCTGTGGTAAGTAGTTGATGCTGTGACAATTGCCTACAAAATAAATGACAAAATTTAAGAGAACCATGTGTATTCTAAGTTATTGCTCAAAAGGATCAAGACAATCCACGTGGTCATTCACATTCTTCATGGCTATCTAAGCGTGGATCTTCTAACTAATAAAGCTGGAAACCTTTTCCTCCACTTTGGAAAAATTTTATAGGCTTGACTTCAAAGTCATCACTCTTCTTTTATTTTGGTGCTAAAGAGAAAAGAAGATAAAGTGAACTTAGTGCACAAGCTAAATTTGGACTTTTTTTATTGAAAGAAAATTATATTCATTACTAAAAAAATGCATAAGTATATAGTTTTCATGAAAGTAAATCGAAACAGAGTATGAATATTAAAAAACAAAGCGAAATCGAGAACACCAGGAGAATTGATGGAGCAATTGCAAAGTTAAGCACAAACTCATTTCACATGAATAGATTTGTCAAACAAAATTGGCAGTCGATCACTAGATCTTGTCTTTTTGTTAGGGATGATCACACATCAAAAATTTGGACTTGACTCGTTGACTATAGTAGACTCTAGCCTTCGGTGCAAAAACCACTTCTCAAGAACTGCTCAAGCTTAGCAACTATCGTGCCAAGGATCCAACATATTTTTTTATTGGCATATTTTACCAAAATATCAGTCAAGTGGCATTATTAATAAGAGGTTGTAAATTACAATTAACCAATTGGAGCATCTAATAATTATTCGTTCATAAAAATTTTCTTTAACATAATTAGTCAAAAGTTCATAGCATTTGATATTGAATAATTAGTTTTGTGGTTGATGACAGATGCTTTGAAAGTATCTTAACATTTTCTCCCAGCAAACAAACAATTGTGGATGAGCTGTTGCTGGCTTATTTATTTGAAAAACTGGTTGACATTGCATCTTCATTTATAAGGTATCAATACGTGTCACTTTATGTTAGTGTTTTTTTTTTTTTTTTTTTTTTTTTTTTTTTTTTTTTTTTTTTTTTATCTTCTTAGCCATTTCATTTCTATGATTGAAAATTGAGAATTTAAATATAAACGGGAGGAAAAACTAAAAATTATCAACAACGTTGATCCACATAATTCAGGATTAGACATTATGTATGAATAACCATTTAATATTACGATTTTCCATATAAGTCCACAATACTTTTCTTATTTAGAATTTCAATCTTCAAAAGATATTAGTTATGCAATAAAACAAATGTAGAATTTTTATACACCACATATAGAGACAACCCTAATGAGATTTTTAATTTAAACCAATATATTTTTTTATAAAGTAGTATATTTTTAATATGCATGAAGACTTTAATTTCACAATGCTTGAACATCAACTTGATTGCTTGATCATGTGCAATATGTGAATACATGCTGCTTCCTTGTTTAAGTCTGCAAATCTCTCACAAACACTAATATATCAAGGACAACCTGCAACAAATAGTATGGATACCATAATACATAAGGAAGATGTTGAAATTTTTTTGAGAAATTCGATATGATGGTAAATTTTCTATACCATAACAAGAACTTAGCGTGATTTTAAGTTTTGATTTTTAATATATATCTAGATAATTGTGAATGATGCAACAAAATGTTCATTATTAAAAAAAGGTTTAACACATAGTGAATTTTAGGTGCAAATAAAGTGAGAAACGGATTGTGGAATCTAAAAACGAGCATGAAAATTATGGACTCGTGCTATTTCACACGAACACCTTAGTATTCATACATGCATGGCTTTGGGACTTTGGAAATAAATCGCAAGAGTGGCAAACATGGAATTTGATTCAATCAAATGAAAACATGAACGGAAAGGTCATGGAATCAGCAGGCTTTACGATGATGAGCGAATGGCCGAGTGTGCCCTTGTTTTGTTCGATGCAAACAAGCTTTGTTTAATTCAAATAAGTTGTGCCTAAAATAAATGTGTCTATTGTCTGAATGCATAATTCCAAAAAAGAAAAAGAAGAGGAAGAAGTAACTATAGGACTAAGCTAAGCAAATGTTTTTGTTTGAAGATCCGATTGCACCACTATTGGCAAACTCGATGCTTAATTTTCTCATGAATGAATGAAATGTCCCAAGCAAAAATTTATGTGTCCCCAACACAAGGTGAGAGGCATAAACTTTGAAAAATTGACTCATTTGACATTTGGTGATGAATTTTGTGACTATCTGAATAATAGATCGTTGTCATTTGAGTAGTCATGCTTAATTACTTAGTAAAGAAGAAAACACTTAGAGGTTGGGAGGCCATTTTGAGGAAGCCAGCAAAGATTTTTTAATTAGCTAGTCTATGACCAAATCACAAGAATCCACCCCAAAGTTTATCAGCCACAAAGAAGCTTGTGTCAATCAAATAATCCAAATAACACAGTGGTGAAAAGAAGTCCATGTGTCCATACCTGTTAACATATCTTGGTCCATATTTAAGCACCATATTTTTCTAAAGTTCCACTATTATTAATAGATCATATATTTTATTTTGTGGATACGCTTGATTGTGCATGTAATTTTATATCTCTTGAGTGGTCATGAGGTAAATTACTATATAGCAAGGAAAAGCTCCCTCTCGGAAGTTGGGGATGAAATTTCGAGGAAGACCACAAAAGTTGGCTACATGAGTGAGCCCATGACCTAGATCACGAGAATCCACTGCCCTAAAGTTGTTTGTTTGGTTGTGATCTTTATTAGTCCCTACTTTTGTCGGCCACAAAGAAACTCGTGTCACGTAGTTGTACGCAGTCTTTGTTCTCCAAAGTTCGAATATATTATTCTTTGTTGACCCCGCCCCAAAAAAGGTAATGCATCTTTGCCTCTAGTAAAAGAATAAATCAGCAAGAAGATCAAGGGGTGGGTGAACTTAGTTGCACCGACATGACCAGACACGATACGTCAATACGTTATTTTTAAAAATAAAAATTTGAACACGTTGGGACACGTTATATATTAAATTGATATTTTTATTTTTAATTAATTTGAATCTAATTTATAAATAAGTAATTAAAAAAACTTATTATAAATTTATACTAATCATTCAACATTTTCGATGAGATTCTAAGTTTATTTTATTTCATTATCTCAAATTTACTTTTATTTCTTTAAAATCAAACCCCTCCCCCCCAGGCCCAAACTCCCTCCCTTTTTTTCCATCGACAGACCCCACCCCCAAATTTTTTCACTTTTTTTCCCTCCCCACCACCTGATAGCCGTCCCTTCCCCTCCCTCCTGTCATTTCCTCCTTCCTCCAACACGCAAGCCCCTTTTTTTAATCTTTTCTTTTCCTTCACAGTTCTCAAAACCCCAGCAGAACGGCACCTTCTTCTTCTTCTTCTCCTCCTGCTCCGTCCTCGCCGCATGACGCCTATCTCCGAAAGCATAGAAGACTCACAAGAAAAGCACCAGCATCCGGCCGAAGGAGCGGAAAAGGGAGTAACCCAGAAAAAATTTCAGTGGAAGGGATCGGAAAAGAAGGCGGAATGCGCGGTCCCTGTGCCCGGAGAGGCTGCACACCGCCGCGAACTCCCCCTCCTCCCCCTTGCCGCCGCCGCCGCCCCACTCGACGACGCTGCCCTCCCCCACGAGTGTCTCCCTCGTGAAGTTCCTCCTCACGGCCCTCGCCTCACTCTTTTCTCTTTCTCTGGCCGTCTCTCGCCGTCGCGGGCTTGCCTTCACTCGCGGCCTCCACCCTTTCGGACACGCGTGTCGAAGCGTATCCGAACGTGTCCAAGCGTGTCCGAGCGTGTGTCAACGTGTCTCGGAAGCTCCGGCAACGTGTCGGTGCTACCTAGGGGTGAAGTACCTGAAAACAGAGTCTCAAATTTTCAGCAAATAGTCGTTGCCGATTGGTAAACTCCATCATCGGATGGCTTCTTCATTGGAACCCAAAAGGATTTATGACGTCTTCTTGAGTTTCAGAGGCGCAGATTTGCGCAACAACTTCATTGGCCATCTTTACCAAGCTTTACACTGAGATGGAGTATACACTTTCCAGGATAGTGAGGAATTGAAAAAGGGAGATCAAATATCGCCGGTACTTATGAAGGCTATTGAAGAATCATGCATTGCCATCATCATTTTCTCCGAGGACTATGCTTCCTCAAGGTGGTGCTTGGAAGAGTTGGCGAAGATTATAGAGTGCAAGGAGCAAAAGAACCTCATTGTTCTACCGGTGTTTTATAAAGTGGACCCAAGAGAAGTGAGAGAGGGCAGAAAGAGTTATCAGAGATCTCTGGCTAAGCACGAGTTTAAGTTCGGGAATGATTCTGAGAAAGTGAAGAGATGGAAGAAAGCTCTTTCCGATGCTGGGAATTTGTCGGGTGGCACTTGAATGATGGGTAAATAGAGTGGAGTCCATTTTTTCTATCAGAAAAGTAATCTTTAAAATTAAGTATGAATATTACAAAAAAAAAAATTCAACACACACGTGCTTATAAGCATAAGTATAGATGCTTCATCTTATGTTTCCTGAAAATTCTATGTTTGTTATGTTAGTAATTTCATAAAAGAATTGGTGAATCTAAGTGTAGTTAAGAAAGATAAATAAAATTTAGCAAAAGATAAGAAAAATTGATAACTAAAAGAAAAATAAACTTGACAAGTAACTCGGACAAGAATTGTTAACTTAAAATTAGTTGGTAATTTAATCGAAGAAAAATTAAGATTGACAATCTCAAAAATGAGTAAGTAAGAAACTCAAATGAGAGCTAGGAACCCAATAGAAAAGTTGGCAAATTAAAAGAACAAGTAAACAATGATAAGTAGCTAAAGTGAGATTTGGTAATCCAAAACTAGTAAGTCATTATTTAACATTATCAAAGTTGGTAAGTCACTCTAATTATCTTAGAATAATTTCAAATACAAATTAGTAAATTTGAGGCCGTAAGTTATGCAAATCAAATTTTGTAAGTTTGTATGAAATGGGTAATGTGCAGTTTATAGAAAGTTGTTGGTGATTTTATGAAACTATTGGTAAGTCACTAACAAGTTATGCGAAAAGAAAAATTCACCGATTTTTTTTTTTTAATGGCAGTTTTTTGATTTTTTTACAATTACCAATATTTATTAAGATTCACTAGCATGAAAAAAGAAGTATAATTTTGGGCATCGAATAAGACAATTATGCCTTTGGCTTTTGCTAAGCCCCGTTTCATTCGGGTAAGGTCTGTGGCTCTTTCTTTTGGATCCTTATTGCCCTCCTCAAAGTGTAATAAAAGTTCTAGAAATTTTATCAGTGGGCTATTAAGGTCTTCTCGTTTCATTTTGGTAAAATTGAGTTCCGTAGGTTTTCGATTTTGGTCGACCAAGTCTAAACACGTTACAACTGGTATTTTTAGTTCAAAAAATCACATGTTGCTTTTCATAGAACAGAAACTTGGCTTTTTTCAATAATAGAAAATCGACACTGGGACTTTATCGGCTGAAAAATTCACTGGCTCATTTGAACAGAATAAAAAATTAAAACTTGATTGACCAACAGACAAAATGTTAAGTAGTATTATTGCACTTTCCCCATTTCTTTGGAAGGAAAAAGTTCACAACGCTTGATACAGGATGATTACTGTTTACAAGCCACCTAAAGGCAATAGCATCGTGCTTCAGGGTATTTAATAATTTTGGAATCAAAACTATAATTACCGTTTAATGTTCTAAGGAGCGCTTTTTGATTAAGCGTATAAATAAATCACTTTTTTGTCACGTAAATTGTCATGTATAAATCAAGAGAACATGAATCACTTGGATAACTAAAGGTTAAAACCTCGAACTTATTTTGATTGGTGTGGAGCTCTTGGAGTTCTAGTTCGCCTTGGTGGAATACATTGGCTGTCATTATCTGAAAATGTGAGCACTACTTTGTCATTGTTAGCAGTGTGCTCTCATTATTTGTTTATTCAAATCACCAAAATGATTCTACAACTTGTTTCTCTGTTTTTGTCAGGGACGAGTCAGAGCTTATACAAGAAATTGTGAACAAGATCTCCACTTACCTAGACCGTCCTTTACATATTGCTAAGCATCCGATTGGCATATATTCCCGAGTCACTGAGTTGAAATCGATGTTAAAACTTGAGTCTAATGATGGCATTCTTATGGTGGGATTATGGGGACAGGGAGGTATAGGGAAGACATGTTTAGCAAAAGCTCTTTACAACGCTCTGTTTAGAACATTTGAGGGTGCATGTTTTCTAGCAAATGTTAGAGAAACTTCAAAAGATAGCAGGGGTTTGGTTACTTTGCAAGAAATAATGCTAAATGATATATTATTACTACAACAAAGATTAAAAGTGTCCAGTGTGGATGAAGGTATTAATCTAATACAACGCAGACTTGGTCGCAAAAAAGTTCTCCTCATCCTTGATGATGTGGATGCCTTGTGCCATTTGGATGCTTTAGCAGGAAAAGGCGACTGGTTTGGTAATGGAAGTAGGATTATCGTTACTACAAGAGATAAACAATTGCTAACTTGTCACCGGATAGATCAACATCATGTATATGAAGTTGAGGCACTGAGTAACAGTCAAGCTCATGAGCTGCTTAGTAAGCATGCTTTTCAAACACACCAAATCAGAACAGATTTAGTGGATGGTGCTCTGAAATATGCTAAAGGCCTTCCTTTAGCACTTGAAGTGCTGGGTTCCTTATTATGTGGTACAACAGAAAATGTATGGGAAAGTACAATAAAAAAACTTTCTAGGAATCCTGACAAAGCCATTAATAATGTGCTCAAAGTGAGTTTTGATGGATTAGATGAAAATGAGAAAGAGATCTTTCTCCACATTGCCTGCTTCTTTAAGGGGTGGGCAACAGAGCATACAAAGAAAGTTCTTGATAGTTGCGATCTTGAGACAATTGTAGGATTTGATATTCTCATTAAGAGGTCCTTGATAAGCATTGAGAGTGGAATCCTAAAAATGCATGACTTGATTCAAGCGATGGGTATGGACATTGTGAACCAAGAATGTCGAGATGATCCTGGAAGACGCAGCAAACTATGGTTGTATGATGATGTTGTCGATGTTCTGTCACGTGACATGGTAAGACTTGTGAATAAGATCAAAATTCTGCTAGATTTTTTACTCTTTTACCAAAAATGCATAGTCTAAATTGGTTGTGTATTTATAGGGAGATTGTGCTGTAAAAGCCATAGTGTTGGCACTACCTGAGCCAACAGAGATGCATATCAATCCTGATGATTTTACAAAATTGAGAAGGCTTAGATTGCTCATCTTGCACAATGTGCATAGTTCCTTTCAAGGTCCTATATGTCTTCCAAGTGAGCTTAGATGGTTTGAATGGCCTGGATGTGTTCATGAGATTCCAAATGCAGCTAGTCCAAAGAAATTAGTGGGACTTAATATGAGTAAAGGCAATATCACAGAAGTTCCAAAACAATTTAAGGTAAGCATTACTGACATAGACCTTTTTATTATCTACTTAATTTGTATATGTAGAATCATATTTTATGTATAGTATATGAAAGGAAGTGTTGTTCCTCTATTTCAGGCACCAACTTGCTATTTTCTTTCAAAAGACCCTAATTACTTAGATAAATTTTTACAAGCAGCAAAATTGACATTGGAAAAATTAAGCGAAAGACTTCATTAGAAATACTCAATGGAAACATTTTTGTCAATAAAATACAAAATAGAAAGACGTTTTATACGTATATGTGGAAAGAGAAAGATATTGCAAGATTTAAAATTTTTCTACGAAGGCCATTGCATCATTAAAAAATTCAACTTTTCATATTAAAATATGTGAGAGATAAAACAAAAATAATCAATTTCATGTAATGTCCATGGTATAATATCTGTAGAATAAGTAATTAAGGATACTTGATGGAAGGAATATTAAAAAAAAAAAAAAAAGATTGAAATCTTTTAAAGTAGGAGATCATCTTTGCCTTATGTACGGTATCGATAAAGTTTGCATACTTTTAGACCTAATAACTCTAACTATCGACTTAGATGTATTTCGAAATCGATCAAATCTACCTAGCGAAGAAAATCAAAGTGCAATTTGTTGTCAGTTGTTTGCATATAAACTTTTTACTTTACAAAAAAAAAAATTGTATATTAATCGAACAAAAGGGAAATAAAACTATGACGTATCTACCCGTTGACATGTATATAGAAGTAAATTACCCAAGGAGTTGCTGGTTCAGTGGTAGGCCACGTACCCATTGCACGTTCAGCATCAATAAAACTGGCTGAGTCGAAGGTTTGAAAGCAAGCAAAGCATTGTTAATTTTGCTTAAATAATTTCTTAAGGAGCAGCACTTCCAAGTGGACATAATAGTGTGTCCACAACTAAATCAATGTCAGCGATCCAGTAGGGGCATTCACTAGTTTCTTAATAGAAAGTTAGAACTAGATTTTGAATCGAGTACATGAAATTTTTATTTTCTTCCAAATGTTTTTCAAAGTTGGCTTCACCGTACTTGCATGACTTCAAAAAAAAAAACAATATTAATCTTTACGCATGTACGTTGTGAAAGTGTTTATATCGCCCATTTGTCTCCGATATATAGTTAAAGCCAAATCTAGTGGAGTCTTCATTCCTATGCTCGCCACATGGTACTTCACTTTATTTTTGTGATTGCCATATGACATCACACGTGGAATAGTTTTGTCAAATAGTCCACATCCACACTCGCCATGTGGCACTTTACAATGCTTCTATGGTTGTCACATAGCATGACGTCTGGCATAGTTCTGTCATGTGAATGCAAGCTCGCCACATGACACTTCACTTGAATTTTGTGATGCCACATGGATGACACACGACATAGTTTTATTCCAAACTAATTTTCATCTGCTAGTTTGGGATTTTTTGTTAACCAAAAATCAGTTTGGGATAAATGTTTCATCATTGTACTAATTAAGGGTTTTTGTGAGATGAAAATTAATTAGGGGTAAATTTGAATAATGATTTGGGATTTTTAATGATATTTATTCTAACTTTTTTAAATAATTGTTAACCCAATTTTATTTGTGAACTTTTTTGTATTGCGTATTTATATATTTTCAATTTTTCAAATAATCTTTAAAATGTAAGATGATGAGAGTTACCTCTAATTTGCTAATCTGTATATGCGTGTGTAAGTACTGGTAAAATTTTTAAATTTTTAGTAATTTCTACTCAGAAACCGGAATATTAGGTTTCGAGTTGTTTGATCTACCGAATGTCCTTGCTTCCTTCCACCTTAAGAGTGTGGTGGCCCGAGCTTATATGATTATGAGATATACGCCAGGTCAACATATAGATTATATAACGGTCAAGGATATGTAATTATCCATGAGAAACCCAATCTTCTCCATGTTTTGTGTAGCCAATTTTATAACCCTTGACCAAGCAAGCCCCTCAATTAAATTATTATATTGTTAATGATCAATATAGAAAACCATGGACAACATGAATGATGTTCGAAATTACATTACCATCATTTCACAAGTTTGACTCCCTTGTCTATGTACAAAAACTTACATAGGCCAATGTGTAGACTCCGTAGCAAATCACTTCTTTAAATAAACAAATTGCTCCATTTATCGACAACCTAAAATATAATAATTTTAGAGTGTTTATCAAAGTTGTTATCTCTATTTTTGCAGGCCTTCCAAAATTTGAAGTACATTAATTTCAGTCACTGCGAGTTGATGGTTCGCATGCCAAACCTCTCGTGTACTCCAAATCTCGAGGAATTAGATTTTAGTAATTGCAAAAACTTGGTAGAAGCCCATGAGTCCATCGCATATCTTGACAAGTTGCAGGTGTTGAATTTTAGCAAGTGCCGTGAACTTAGTGTTTTTCCCAATGTGCTCAAGTCGAAAAATCTGCAAGTTCTCGATTTTAATCATTGCACGAAATTTGAAAGGTTCCCTGATATTCCAAATAAACTCAAAGACCTTGAAGAGCTTTTCTTAGAAGGGAGTGCTATTAGAGAACTTCCTATATCAATAGAAAATCTTGTCGCTTTGAAGAGAATGTATATACATGATTGCAAGAACCTGGAGCATCTTCCATCTAACATTTATAAGTTACAAAACCTTGAAGACTTGGAAGTTCAACACTGCACGAATTTAATCGAGTTTCCACAATACGAGAATTCAGTTGATTCATGCATGAAGGTCGGACTTTCAAATTTACGCCAATTAAACCTTGTAGGATGTAATCTGTCTCAAGTAGAGTTTCTTGAAAATCTTTCCTGTTTTCCACTCATGGAGTGCTTATTTCTGGCGGAAAATAATATGACTACCCTTCCTTCATTCAACAATAAGCGTGATCGTTTGTATAGATTGGAAGTTCAAGATTGCCATCAATTACAAGAGATTCTCAAGCTTCCCTCATTTTTGAGATATTTTCGAGCAAGTAATTGCGAATCTCTGCAGAAAGAAGAAGACTTAACCACAATTCATAGTTTTGTCCATGGAGATTTGGCTAATATGGTTCCTGGCTCACATGCCCTGGTTAGATTCTCTCTCTCTCTCTCTCTCTCTCTCTCTCTCTCTCTCTCTCTCTCACGCGTGCGAGTCCACATCGATGTGGAGTATATGCTAGGTCCATCGTGTGCTTGTATATCACAATAGCAAAAAATGCAAGATTGAAGGCTTAAGAAAAGTAAACAAATATGAAGTGGTTTTGCACGTATATGCATGTAACATTGGTGGCTTCTGTACTTTTATGGGAATGATTTCTATCGCATGAGACTTGTGTATTAATGCGAGCAAGGATCAATGGATCTTCTCATTTGGGTGCTAAGATTAACTTGGATGCTTTCTATCGGTTTATCTTTGTAACAGTATTGGCCTATATTTATGTCACGCCCCGATCCTCGGAGACGCGCCCATCCTTCTCCTTGGTCGATTTTAAAGTGCGATATCCCAGGACTAATTATCGCCGACCCTTTCTTTTTATTACGCATGCGGAAGCAGTTATAAATCCCCAGACAATAAAACAATGGGATAGAAAAGCAGGCCAAATTTTTCAAATCGAAATTCACAACCACACTTTTCTTAACAGCACAACTTATAGTATATTTACAATACTATTTACAACATAAAAGTCTCACACCTATCTACACTAAGACAGGGCTCACAAAAGGGATTGGATCTCAATCCACATCTGAGTTATATTTAAGATCCCTCTCTGGATCATCTTCTTCTTCAAAAGTCTTTCTCCTCTTCAGGTTCCTCTTCCTTAGATTCTCCTCAGGGTCCTGAAATGGTTATTCAATAACCAATGAGACCACGTCTCAGCGAGTCCTACCCCCTAAGACTCGATTAATAAACTAATACGCCATACGGTTGCCTAAGCACAACACCAGTCAGAAGACTTACCTTGGCCTCCGTTCCAACCTGCAATTCAAGGTTAAACACAGATATTCAAACAATCTCCGATCAAGCACTGGTCAATCGACTAAGTCGATTACATGTCAATCAGACCCTCTCTCGGTCATTCCCACTCATACCACGATTTCTCAGTGGTGTACTCTTTCACCAAATCACATGTGTTTCTCGGGCGTCGTTTTCGCCAATGACATACCGATCACCGACACCGTGCGTTCTTTAAGGCGCCGTTTTCACCAGTGATATCCTTGATCACCGAACCACGTGTCCTTTCTAGGGCGCCGTTTTCGCCAAGGTGACATCGGCTATAGACAACATCGTGAGTTCTTTAAGGCGTCGTTTTCACCAGTGATATTTCCATAATCACCGAACCACGTTTGTCTATAAGTCATTTACGTGCGTTCTTTAAGGCGCCGTTTTCGCCAGTGATACTCCCAATCACCGAACCACGTATGTCCAATAACATCGTACCTGATTGGTCTCAACCAATAACATTCTCAGTTAGCTCTCACCGTTCTCCCTACTATATAGCCCATCAACTTACTGGCGCTATATACCCATGCTTGGCCATTACCAATCAAATACTCAATAACAAACAATTTAGGACAATTCTTAAAATTCCAAAATAAATTCAATTCCACACAACGTAGAGCTCAAATAAATAAATGGGCTACACCACGACAATCAGCACGAAATTCCGGTCACCGGCCATCCCGGTTGAATTTCCGGAAAAATAATTAATTAAATAAATAAATTTCGAAAATAAATAAATAAACATTAAAAATCCAATTTAGGCCTATATTGCCTTATTGGAGCTCGAAACGTCTCGGGAAAAATCCCGAGATGCATTCAATAAATAACCAAACATTTCTACTTGCTAATAGCTAGGTCTAACCACCTAACATGCATCATTAAGTCACTAAATTAATTCTTCTTTTTCTTTGATTTTCCAGTTTGTTAGGAAGCTCCTTCCTTTTCCTCCGCCATAGCCAAACTTCCAACCCCATCGATACGACACCAGTGAGCTGTGACGAAATGGAAGATCGCCACCTGCCAACGGAGGTGACGAACAGAAGAAGAAGAAGAAGAAGTTCCTCGTACTGAAACGGAGTCCCTAGGGAACCCGACGGCCAGCGGAGGCGACGGACTGCCACCGCCAAACGAAGCCAAGGAATTTCCATTGCTTCAGGTGAACGATTCTCTGCTGAGGTTCGTTCTGGGCTTCATGCAGCTTGCTATAGATTAGGTAACGCCCGGAACATCCGAATTTTATTAAGATGATTTAATACTTGAGCTGGATTTTGAAATTGATTCGGGTGGTGCTGCAATTGCGCGGGAACTTGAAGGATGTGTCGTTGAATTTGTTTGAGAGACGCTGAATAAGTGTTTCTTGGTGAGTTCTGTCTGGGGATGCTTGGTAGTGAATTCACAGGTTAAAAAACTGATTCTATGCTGAGGTTCGAAGGAAAAACAAGCGAGGGAGAGGAAAATAATGGGAAGTAGGTTGTACATGGGTTGGTTCAGTCCCCGTTTCAGGCCAAAAAACTGAGCCAATCCGGGCACTGTAAATTGGAAGGGATGGATAGATTTGGGTGATTTTGAGGTGTCTAGGAAATACGGATGTGCAGTATGTACTCATCATACAGATGTGCAGTGGGTGATTGGTTTGATAGGAGAATTGAATTCTGAGAAACTTCGATCACTGGGATATAGGGCTCCGTCTCTATGTTTTATGGGGCGCTTGAATAGGCAAAACCATAGAGAAGTGAAGAAGATGCAGAGAGATGGCAAGCCACTAGGAAAGGTCACTTGACACTCAAGTCCTTTAATCACTAGAGAGAATTGAAAACCAAATTTACTTGGAGTGTGAGAGTAATTTGAACATTGGTTGTTCCCATGGATAACTGGTTAGGTGGTTATTTTCCTTTGCCCTGTGGACTGTGGACATGAAAAAGAAATGAGAAACACGGAGGTTACATAAGTTATTCAGTAGATTAGAGACAAAAGCACAAGAAGCTGATCTTCTATTCTGAATTCTGAGGCCTTCGTAACAGTTTAGGATTCTCTTTTTATCCATACATGCCATAGCTTTCGGGAAGGAAAATGACTGAGAAGCTAAAACTCCTGATGCTTCTTGAACATTTGAGTGATACTTGATTAATGAAAGATAAACTTCTGAGGTACCAATAATAAGACACACTGGAATAAGCAACATGTAGTTTGTCAAATTAGTCATTGTTTTTTTGCTTTAGTGTTGGTAGAGCCATATCAGTTTCAGTGTTAGGTGGGATTCGCATCTGTACTACATAATGAGTATGTATTAATAATCATTACTTGGAAGTATGTGACCAGCATACTATAGAGGACCTGCAAGATCTTGATCTTATAGCTACAAGATATGGGTTCATTCGATTAGTAGCTGCATATTGATATATAAATATTTCTATTGCTGGCAAGTTGATGCTGATTTCCACTTGAATTGCCTGTATCATGTATGAGAGAAATTCTGACTCTTATACCCATATTTTTATTCTGCTAACAAGTAACTAGACCTATTTGCTTTTTTCTTTTTCTTTTTTATTTGATGAATAAGGCAAAGCTTGCCTTGGACAGCCTTGAAGTTCCAGTTGGGTAAGAAATCGATTTTAGTAACCAGGTGCATTTAAGATATGTTACCTAATTTTCTAATTTAGATGATTAGTATCTTCAGTCTTAATTGGTGAATGATTTCACATTGTACATTATATTTATATTATACCTTGATTGAACAGCTGTTTGATTGTTGAGGAAGTGCACCTCACTGCAACAGGAAGAAACAGTACTAATGAGACAGGGAATGTATGTCTATCATTGCTTCTCCACCCCTTTCTAAAATTTTTGGCCAACAGTACTTTGTTGTTGTTATGAATTGATACTCTCAAATTATCCACTTGTAGTTATTGTTGATCTTTTTTGTGTTTCTGCTTTAATATATGTTTAATATATGATAAAATGGTATATCCAAACAAATATTTTTAAATGCGGAGTTTTCTATGCATTATTAGGCTGTAAATGGTTTTGTTCCCATCGTTATTTCATAAAATATGACTACGACTAACGATAGCGAGAATCTTGTTTTATTATGTACAGTGTTTCACGATTCTTGTTTTCCATTGTGCTCTGTCTGAATTTTGGACCAAGAACAGTCAAAGAAAAAGCTTTAATGAGGATAGAGAGGATAGAGGAATGATATTTATTTTTTTTGGATAGAAATAAAGCTGTTGCAAGCTGCTGCATCAGAATGTTGAGTGCTCATAAATTGTGCTGTATTGCATGCTTGAATATGTTAGTGAGCAGTTGATCGCCTAAACAGATTATAATTTTATAGATTATTCTGGCTGTTTATTTATTGCTTTACATTACACGAGAACAAGTTGTTATGGTGGCTTCACCTCTCTTGGTTAAAAAGGTGTCATGAGAGATGCAAAATTCTGAAGTTATAGGAAGTGAGTTAAGAGACTTCACAAAATCTCCAGTACAGGGAAGATAAGTACAAATTTCACATAAACTTTCAAAAAATATTGCACTTCAGTACTAGAAATTAGAATACCTAATGGTAAGTAGCAAAGAGAATTGTCCATGCTTCATGTATAAGATCCTCTATTAGACTCTCAGTGTTGTGGGTACTTGAAGAAAGGTCTGAAATTTTTCATGAAATGCATTTCCTACTAAGAGCAGCTTTCTCTCTAACAAAGCTCCTATGTTTGATATGCTGTCTTTATTTTTCCTTGCGCTTTCCTAGGCAACAAGACATGGAGAGACGGAAGCTCTTGATGTTTTTATTGAAGAGAGGACTGGATTTTCGTCTGCAGAAGTTGCAGAGAAGTTTTCAGCATGCTCCCTTTATGTGACATGTGAATCCTGCATAATGTGTGCAGCAGCAAAATCAATAATTTGTACATCTGTTGGTCATATTGAAATAAAACTAAAATTTCGTCAAATTTGTTAATTCAAATGTGATTAGATGGCTCTTTAGCCATTTTTAGGTATGAAGGAAGTATATTATGGCTGTACAAATGATAAATTTGGAGGCTGTGGCTCAATACTGTCATTTTATTCATGTAGCTCTGAGGTATGCAATAGGTCAGTTTTGGAGCTTGCTTTTGTTAATGATTTCATATCTATTTGGCCCCACTTTCAAATTGTGACATCTGTCAATTGACAACTAAAGTTTACTGGAGGTTTATATGACTCCTATTGTTGATTAATGATGGATGTGGTTTCGTAGTAATTCTGTTTGTTGTCACACTTTGAATATTGCAACACATAACTATGAAATTAAATGGATGCTTATGGAACTAATTTTGGAACTAATTTTCCACTTTTTATGTTCTTTTCCAAGTCCAAATCTAGGAAACTCAAGTTTCCAGAAGTGTCAAGAAGTTAAGTTAAAATTATTTCTTCCTTTCCCTGCTTTGTTTTCTTTTATTTTTAAAATCAATGTGACTTGTTAGAAATTTGCTTATCTTTTAAATTTTCCCTAAAAAATTTACATTTTTGGGAAGTACTACAAGGTAACCTTAGTTTTTTTCTTTCCTTTTCCCATTCCCCCCTGTTTCATCCCTTCTTCCTTGCTTTTTTTCATTCCAGCGAGATTCTTTGATGTCTCTAATGTTCTTAAAATGGTAAATTTAGCATCTGAAGAATTATGATTCTTTAACTATGAGGAATTTATGCTTTCTGCTATGCCATGGGCAATGTAGTCGATAAGAAATCTCTTTTCTTGTTTATTAGTTGCAATTGTCTCTTCTTGGATACATGAGGGCTCGTGCTTGCTAGATGGAGGTGTATGGCATGCATTTCCAATATTTAACAAGCATAGCTTCTTAAAAGAAATGTGATAATTTAACTATGAGGAATTTCTGATGTGCCATGGGCAATGTACTTGGTAAATAAATCTCTTTTCTTGTTTATTAGTTGCGATTGTCTCTTCTTGCATAAATGAGTACCTTGTGCTTGTTAAATTGTGGTGTACGGCATGTGTTTCCAGTATGATTTTTCATCTGTCTGATGCTGCCATGATCTGACATTTCATGTTTCCTAAGCTTGTTCAGAACTCATCAATCTTTTACTCAGACTTTGGTGACGTAAAGTTAAAAACTTAGTGAAATAGATCTGTTTAATTGTGATTGGAGCAGTGCATAGAGTAGCTAATCTAGATTACAGATGATGTCTTTCTGTGGAATTATTAGTTTTAGAAGAAGAGTCTCAAGTATGCTGCTCTTAATAATCTGATTATAAGTCAAAAGTGTTGTGGAAAACATGAAGTAGCTCATTGCCTTTCTGAATACGACATCAAGCAAGGGCATGCTCCTCGCAGATATAGGACCACCTTGTTCAATTTCCACCCTGTGAAACTCAAAAACCAGGCCTAATTATTGCATATTTTCTTGATAGAGAGAATAAGACTGTTGTTAACAGTAAGCATGATTCATATGCGATGTTTGGAAATTGTAGCTGATTGAAACCCATCCTAGACCAGTATTAGTATACATGTCATCCATAAATCTTCTCTCAATCAGATCACCAGAGTGCCGATAACTCTATGAGAGAACTTGCCCATCCGTATTAAAAGCCTTGAAGTATGCCCTGTTTACGGCATGTTGTTTGATCTCCTAGGACACTAGGTTTAAGCCATCGCCAACCCAAGCACATCTCTTTTAATCTGATGCAAGAAGTTTGCCAAGGTGT
Source organism: Eucalyptus caleyi (assembly GCA_014182885.2). NCBI lineage: Eukaryota > Viridiplantae > Streptophyta > Magnoliopsida > Myrtales > Myrtaceae > Eucalyptus > Eucalyptus caleyi. Next base: position 35,760,303 of record CM024470.2, on the reverse strand, counting down.
ATAGCCTAGTTACTGTCAATTGATTTAAATGGTACACTTCAAAGTTAATTTGCTTGCCTCAATATCTGTTTTCTGCAGTACAGACATGTCTTAAAGTTGATATGCTTAGGACCCAAATGTAAACTTCCTAAGTTGAGCATATTACTTTCTTTGCAAACTTGTTTTTGCTTGGATGGTACCTTTTGCAAAGCATTTTGTCAATTAGTCTGCTAGATTACCTCTTGCATGGTATTTGGACATGTTTTACAAATAGAATCTGTTTTGGGTTTCAAGCTGATGAGCTTGGGGAAAATGCGGAATCATCAGAAATAGTTGGTTGCTTCCACAGATATTCATTCTTTTTCCGCTTTTCAAGTGTCTATGGATTTATGGATATTTCCAACTTTTTCCTTGTTTCTCTTGTAGTAATGGAAATTGTAGATCAAATGCACCGTAAGTATAGTTGATTCAATGGGACGGTCTTCAGCCATGTGATGGTTGCGAGGAATGGGTGTAAAATTTGCTCAGTAACAAAAGGTAGAGTAATAGATGCCCAGTCTTTTCTTTTGGCCATTTTTCAGATGCCTTGTTTGTCAAATGTGGCTTTTTCCCCTAGATTGGGTATTCTTAGCCAGATTGTCTTTTGAGAAATGGGATGGCATGTCCATGTTTAAGGAAAAAAGATGAAGTGCAGTATCTTAATTGCTAATCCATTCGTTAGACTCGTTGAGAGAAGTATCTTCTTGATCCTTATCATGAATTACTAATAAATATGGTTCTTGGTCAAGCAATTCTCTAGTTTGAGCTCTTCAATGCATATATTTCAAGAGACTGATCTGACCTTAACCTTTTCATGCTTTTAAGATAATTAGTACGCTTTGGCAACTCATTACATATAGAAAAGATGGCCTTGAAATAATTTGTCTAGGCAATTGAGAAATGAATTTGATTTCCTTCTCTGTTTTATAGAACCCTATAACTTGAATGTCATTTCTCATCGCCATTTTCCCATCCTTTTCCATTCATTTGCTGTTTATGATATTACATAGTCTATGATTTGTTTAAATATGATAGATCAATGCTGTATGCTAATATTATAGATCAATAAGTAACATTTAGTTTCTCAAAGTCATTGTTGTTTTTGCTTCAATGTTGTTAGAGCATTGGTTTTTGCCCATGGATAACTGGTCAGGAGGCTAATTTCTTTCACCCTGTGGACTATGTGAAAAATACGAGAAACAGAGTTTAGATAAGTTATTTAGTAGAATGGAGACAAAAGCACAAGAAGCTGATTGTCAATTCTGATTTGCGAGGCATTTACAAAAATTAGGGTTCTGTTTTCATCCTTTTGTGTCATAGCGTTTATGAATGAGAATGACCTGGAAGTCCCGGAAGCTTCTTGAATGTTTGAGTGGAACCTGATTAATGAAAGATAAGCTTTTGGGTTACCAATGAAAGATAAGCTTTTGGGGTACCAATGATCGGACACACTGGAATAAGTAACATTTAGTTTCTCAAAGTCATTGCTGTTTTTGCTTCAGTGTTGTTAGAGCCATATCAAATTAGCAGTTAGGTGAGCTTGGCAGATGAATTACAGGGTGAGTATGGGTTGATAATCATTTCTCGGAAGTTTGCGATCAGTATATCATACAAGATCTGCAAGATTTTGTTCATATAGCTTTGAGATATGCATTCATTCCGTTAGTAGCTGCATATTGATAGTGAAATATTTCTGCTGGCAACTTAATGCTGATTTCCTCTTGAGTTGCTAAATGCATGCATGCATGCATGAGAGAACCACTGACTCTTATCCTCATATCTTTTTTCTTGAAACAAGTAACAAGGCCCTATGTGTCTTTCTTGTATAAGGCAAAGTTTGCTCTGGACAACCTTGAAGTTTCAGTTGGGTAAAAAACTGATATTTAGTAGCCACGTGCATTTCGGATATATATCTTTATTTTCTAATTGAGATGATTAGTAGTTGAGTCTTAATTAGTGAATGGTTTCAGATTGTACTCTTTGATTGAATAGCTATGTGATTGTTGAGGATAGGCACATTATTGTGGCAGGAAGAAACCAGACTAATGAGATGCGAATCGTATAGTTTATCACTGCATCTCCACCCCCTTGTTTAAATTTGGCCAACAGCACTTTGTTATTATTCTGAATTAATACCCTCGAATAGTCCACTCGTAGTTATTTTTTATCTTTTTATGTTTTCCCATGATCATTTCTTTAATAGATGATAAAAGAATTATCTGAACAAATCTGTTAGTAAGTAGAATTTTCGATGTATTATAAGGCTGTCGAATGGTTTTTTTCCCATTATTCTTTCATAAATTATGACTTCAGCTAACACTACCAATAATCTGGCTTTATTAAGCACAATGTTATATGTATTTCATTTACCATCATGCTCTGTCTAGAACCATATTATGGTCTTCATCAGCTTTTGTGAAGTTACGTCAGCTAGACTGGTCAACTTATTTTGTATAAAAATGAATTGTGAAATTATTGCCCATTATGATGTAAGAACCTGCTTCTTGGGCACGATTTTTTCACACAACGGCCACACTTACACAAATAGTTTAAGCCCGATTTCTCGTGGAGATAATTTCTGGTCTAATAGTCTATTCCTGTGATCATTTATAGTTATGTGGTGACAAAACACTAAGATAAATGACTTTGCGGACAGTAATAAATAGTTGATGAGAAAAATATTTGGCCCTTTTATTACCTTTTTAGAGCATAATGAAAAAACAAAGGCATCTTGCTTTAGGGGTATATAAAAAATACTGTTAGAAAAGGTGGAGGTGGCCAATCCAATAAGAAGCCTCTTTTTCATTTGAAATTCCCGGCAACTTCAATCGATCAAAAACTTGTTGATATAATTTAATATATGCCTTGATCAATCCTTTATATACTCATCAGGTAACTTTTCAAAGAAAACATTTCTCATGAAATGCATTCCTAGATTTATGATGAAACTACATGAAGAGCAACTTTTTCTCCTGCAAAGGTCCTAAGTTTGATATGCTTTGTTTATTTCTTCTTGCGCTTTCTTAGGCAACAAGACTTGCAGAGATGGACACTCTTCATGTTCTTCTTGAACAGTGGCAGAGCACAGGATTTTAGGCAGCAGAAGTTGCAGAAATGTTTTTAGCATGTTCCCTTTATGTGACATGGGAACCGTGCATAATGTATGCAGCAGCATTATCAATCATTGGTATGTCTGTTGATCATACTAAAATAGAACTAAACTTTCCTAAAATTTGTTTTTTCATAAATGATTAGATGACTCTTAGCCACTTTTAGGTATAAAGAAGTATATTATGGCCATGCAAATGATAAAATTGGAGGCTGCGACTCGATGCTGTTGTTGCATTCAAGTACCTCTGAGGCATGCATTAGGTCAGTTTCTGAACTTGCTTTCGTTGCTGATTTTGTATCTGCTGAGCTCCACTTTGAAATTTTGACATATGATAATTGACAACTCAAGCTTACTGGAGTTTTATGATTCCTTATGTTGATTACTGATGGATGCGGTTTCGTAGTGATTCTATTTGCTGTTGCACCTTGAATATTGCAACACATAACCTCTCGGAGTTTCTGAAGCCTCAAGAAGTCGAGTTTATATCAATTCTTTCTATCCTCGCTTTATTTCCTTTTTCTTAAAGTCTTTATGATTGGTTAAACATTTTCCTTTTTGTTAATTTCCACTGAAAAGTTTACAGTTCTGGGAAGTGCTACAACTGACATTAGTTTGTTCTTTCCTTGTCCCTTTGTCCCCTGTTTCTTCATCTCTTCTTCCTCGCTTGTTTTCAGTGCAGTGAGATTCTTTGATGTCTTAATGTTATCAAGATTAGATCAGGAAATATAGTTTCTTCAAATAAATATGATTTTGTGACTTTGAGCAAATTATGCTTTCTGATATGCCATGGGCAATGTACTTGAACTTCTTGCATACATGAGGGCAAGTGCTCGCTAAATTGTGGTGTATGGCTTGTGTTTTGAGGAAGATTTATTATCTAACATTTCATGTTTTCTAAGCTTGTGCAAAACTCATCAATTTTTTATTCAGACTTTGTTGACATAAACTTAAAACGTAGTGAAATAGGATCTGTTTGAATGTGATATGAAGTATCTAATCTAGATTACGAGATGATCTCTCTGTTGAAGTATTAGTTTTGAAAGAGGAAGCTCAAGTACATGGGGTAAGAAGCATGAGACGTACCAAGGGATGCATCTAAACAAAAAAGTTCAGTGGGAAAAAAAAAACCATGAAAACTCTGACTTTTAGAGCATGAAATACATAGATATGCTGCTGTTAATAATCTGATTATGAGTCAAAACTATCGTGGGAAACATGACCTGGCTCATTTCCTTTCTGAATACAACATCAAGCAAGGAGACTCATCTCGCAGATAGAGGACCTTGCTCAATTTCCTCTCTTTGGAGCTCAAAAACTAGCCCAATGTACTGCATAGTTTCATGATAGAACGAGACTGTTATAACAGTGAGCATGGTTCCTGTGCGATGTTTGGAAGATGTAACTGATTGAAACGCCCCCTAGCCAATACTAGTACACAAGCCATCCACAAATCTTCTCTCAATCAGATCACCGTTGCAAGATTACTCTGAATAGAAGTTGCCCATCCAAATCAAAAGCCTCTAAGTATCACCCAGTTTACAGCATGTTGTTTGTTCTCCAAGGACATTAGGATCCATGTTGAAGAGAAAATATAGAACAACCCAAAGGCATCATGAAAGTTAAAAATTTTAAGCCATAGTTACCCCAAACACCCACTCTTTTATATTTGATGCAAATATTTTGCCAAGGTCAATGCCTAGTTACTGTCAAGTTAATCAAATGGTACAATTCATAGATGATTTGCTTGCGTGAAAACCTATTATCTGGAGTACATACATTTCTTAGAATTGATATTCTCAAGACCGATACGTAAAATTCCTAGGTAAACACATTCTCCCATTGGCGAACTTGTTTTTGTTTAAATGATAACTTCTTTTGCAAATTGCTTTGTCAATTAGTCTGCTATATTATCTCTAGCATGATATTTGAACATGTCTTGCGAAGGGAATTTGTCTCGGGTTTCAAGCTGACGAGCTAGGCCAAAAAAAAAAAAAAAAAAAAACAAAAAAAGAATGCAAAATCATTGAAATATTGGCTGGTTTCCACAGAATCATTAGGTTTCAAGTGGCTGCTTGATATATGAATGTTTCCAACTTTTTTCTTCTTTATCTTGCCATAATGGGAATTCTGGATCAAAGGGTTTCAAATGTTGGAGGTATAATGGTGTAAGAAACAATATCTCTTATGCACAATTTTAATGAATGAGGAAACCCTGATGGTATGAACAGCGATCAACCACCAGTTGAACTGTCTATTCGAAAGAATTTTATAATATTCTACAGTTAGCACCTATTTACATCAGATAAACCTAGGGAAAATTATAGTTCTTTTTCAATGAACCTGTAGTTAAGTACACAAATTAAGAGGCTTTAAAGAGCATAATAGAGCAGTTCTATTTTTTGAACCAAAGTTTACGTTATCAATCAATGAAGTAGAGCATTGTTCCTGCTAGCTCTATCTCCCTGAAAGACCCTCTCGGAAAAGTATACAATGGTCTTTGTAGCACTCATCCATTTCCATATTGTTTAAGAAGAATTCAGGAAGTCTCTTTCTAATTCTACCTTTCGATCAATTCTCCCAACTAGCTAGAGAAAGGATTGTAGCTGTGGCTTTCAGTGATTGTAGATCTTGCTGCACAACTAACTCTCCCTCTCTTGATCAATTCTACCAACTAGCTAGAGAAAGGATTGTAGCTGTGGCTTTTAGTGATTGTAGATCTTGCTGAACAACTAACTCTCTCTCTCTCTCTCTCTCTATGCATGCATGTGCACTTGTCCATATCTAAATCGTTTGCTGCAATAAAAAATGTCGTTGTATCCTTAGTCTGGAGAATTATGTGCACATCCCAGGTAAATACAGCTGGCCCAATTGAATGTTTTGAAAAGAAATTGCAACCTTAGAACTAGGGGGCCATTGGTTGGATTAAAACCCATTTAGAGGTTTTCTCCATCAAGGATAAGGTGCTTATTTTGAGATGGTGGATACACTTATCCAGACTGACACAAAGTATAGTTGCTTTAGTGGAGCAGAGTTCAGCCATAAAATGGTTGCTATAAATAGGTGTAGAATTTGCCTAGCAACCCAAAAAAAAAAGAATTTTGGATTCCCAGTCTTTTTACTTTTGCCAGTTTTCAGATGCCCTGTTAATCCTCTGAAGCTTTCCTCTAGACTAGGTACTCTTAGCCAGATTGCCATTTGAGAAATATAATGGCACGTCCTTGGTTAAGAAAAAGACAAAGTGCAGTACCTTAATATTTGATAATCCCCTAGTTAGACTGATTTGAGAGAAATATCTTCTTCCTTGATCCCTTTCTTGAAATAATTAACATTTATGATTATTCGTCCAACAATTCTCCAATTTGGGCTCTTCAGTTGCAAATATTTTAAGGGACTGACAGACCATAACCTTTTCATGCCTCTTAAATAATTAGTACACTTTGGAAACAAATTACATGCAGAAAAAAATGGCCTTGAAATAATTTGTCTTCACAATGATAAAATCAATTTGGTTTCATGGTTCTTCTTTGTTTTGTAGAAACATGTTACATCAATATCATTTCTCTTCGCCTTTCTTCCCCTCCTTTTCCATTCATTTACTCCTAATGATGTTGTGGAATCTATGATTTGTTCAAGTATTTTATAGATATGTTGAACACTTCTATTTGATGTTCAGCTCCAAAGCCTGACAGTTCAAGGTTTAATCATCAGGCTTCTCGTTCGATCTGCATGCATTGATTCTTCCTGTCGACTCCTCTTATACCTTTGCACAACTAGGTAAGACTTTTGAACAATTGAATCCTTACCTTTGATGAATATCATGTACACCATGTATAGTATTATGATGCACCTCTGCTACATATTAAATGATCATCAGTTACTCGTGCTTGTAGCAGGTGGTCTGCATGGTTTGACCTTTCTCTGTCATAGCCTGTTAACATTGAAATGGCACAGATTAATGTGCTGTGGCAATTTTTCTTGTAGTGATATGAAACTCATGCTAAGATTGAGTATACCTATCGCTATAGATTTCCTTATATAATAGGAAATTAATTACAACGAGGACACTAGAAAAGGTCTTCAAGAGAAGTTAGATGACATCCTTACTCTTCATTCCTGATTCTTGGTTTATTCTGATTATATTGTTCCTTGTTCTTATTCCCGATAGTTAATCTCTTCAACCTAAATCAAATTTGCAATCCAGATAGTTCCCATCCTTGAGGTGAATTCATCGCAAAATGACTTTTGAACTATAGTTTTGCGATTCTTTGTATTCATGTAAAGTGCAAATATGAATGTTACATTTAGATACTCGCATCATAAGATTCTCTCTTGTTTGTGTGTGATGACAGTAATGGTTGATGTTAATTATTTTGTCTCATGATGTAAAAACATTTTATAATCGTAGCGTTTGTAGATAGTCCTTTAAGTGTAGAGACCTCTGTGAATGTTATTTGTGATGATAAGCATTCTAATTTATGGTCAGAGGATGTTTTAGCATTCCATAGTGTTTTAAATAATTCAGTCCACTCTGACTGATAATGCATGTGCCTTTTATTGCTTTTCCAAACGCAGAATTTCATCAAGGGACCCGAGAAAGGAAGCATAGTGCATGAGCAGATCGTGTTTGCCCAAATGTTCATGTGTTTACTGAGGACTGCAGCTGTGATCAAAGTCCATTTCATGCTTTATCTTGCTTATCTGATGTTTAAGATAATTTACAGCATAATCTTGTGTAGGCATCATTTCTCTAATGCCAAGTTTTTTTTGTCATCACACGTTCTCTAATCTAGCTTGATTTTTTTGAGTTTTTCAATTTTTGAGGTAATTCCGAGCGTGCTATTGATGTGTCTAAGCTTCATAGTTTTGAACTATATCATGTGCTTTCCCTAATGATGACAAAAGAAGTGAATGATTTACATGTGATTCGCATGGAGTTCTGGGTAAAGAATTGCGTTAACTAGATTTAGGCTTTGTGGTTATATTAATTATGTCCTAAATACTTTAATTTATAGTAATGTAGAGTGAACTAGTATCATGACTAGGAGTGTGTATTCATCCGGTTCAACCCAAGAACCAGATTGAATCGGACCGGACCAAACCGGCTAGTTTTGAGAGGTTTTCATGGGAACCAATTCTATTCCTGATTCTAGAGAACACTATTTCTCCAGGTTTGAGATGTTATGTGACTATATGCTTGAGACTCACTTCTTCTTCTTTTCTTTTTTTTGTCAAAATTAATGATATTACTAACTCGGCATTGTAGAAAAGCATAAGGTTTCGATGTCTGAACATAAAATCAACATCAGCGAATTAGGGGGATTGGTAATCCAGTTCTTCGGGAGGGAATTGGCTAGGTGGGCTTTGTGACCTAGTCGGCCGCTTGATTGTATATCCTCGGCTCAACACAGAGAATTATGCCCTTGAGCTGGCCCCATGGATCTTTGCAGTCTTTAACGATGGATTGAACAGCCCATGTGGGCTCAGCCCGGCCCAATATAAAATCCACCGCGCTTAGGCAATCTGAAGCTAGCACAGTTGACTTTGCAGGTGCAAGTGCACCGCGCGCGAAAAAAGGATGAGGGTGAGGTAAAAGCATTAAGGTGACCAATCTGGTTCTAATATTAGTCGAGGAATAAGAATTGACTTCAGCTTTTTTCTCTATTTTGCATGTGTTGCTGTTGCCACCTTCGTTACAATAATTTGTGGGCAGGTGTAATGTGGAAGGGGAAGTAGCCACTCATCCAACATTATAATTACACCCACCAATGGTTCGTTGCTATATGCATCTGCATATAACCTTGCTGAACACCCAAGCTGAGATGTGAAACCCACATGATGTGCCATCAGTCCTCAGTTTCTATTACGCTATAAAGCAGAAAGCCAACATCGACCCCTTATGATTTGAATCTTTGCTTCCTCCCATCATTACCACCAACAAACAGAAAAAAAAAAAAGGTCAAAAGAGAAAGATGACTCGGAGTAGGAAATAGCAATCTGTTCAAGAGTAATATAACTTGTTTGCGCATCCGCACTTAGCAATACCTAGAATCGGCCCCAATCGGTTAGTGCAGTGTCAAAACAGGATAGGCCAATTTCTGATTCCACAAATGGGAAACCGACCAAGCCCAATTGAATTCTCGATCTCAAGGGAGAACCAACCCGTTTTGAAACTGATCACCCATAATCATAATCATTGTTGATTTTCCTTAGCAAACTATTATAAATCTCACTGACATGATCGGCCACATGGTGACCATGACAGGTTGAGATGGTCATGTTATGACTCTGGAAGAATGTAAAAAAATTAGTGTTTTACTCGGTCAAGAGGCAATTGTCAATTGCTTCTTTCCTATGCACTTTCAGTGTTGTTCAGTCTTGAACGAGAGACTTCTTTTCTTTTGGTATTTTTTCTCTACGTCAGAAGTTTTCTTTCGGTATTAAAAAGTCGAAATTTTAAGTTTTTTTCTTAAGCTAGTAATGATTATGTTATAGCCAATTCTATTAAAACATTAGAAAGTACCAAGCTATCTATCTAAAACACCGCAGTCTAAAACGAACGGGAAGACTGTAATATTGAGCCTTAATTTATTAGAAGTTTTATAAAATGTAGGCTAGCATTATTACATTTTAGTTTGCCAAAAGTCATTACAAAGTTTATAAAATATGTGAGAATGCTACATTGCTCAAATACGATCACATTATCATATTATATTGGGAGCCTAATTCTCCTAAAAAAACACTAACTTTTACTCTGTATCCAATTTTGGCCCAACGTTTTTTTGCCTCATTAAAAATCACTGACTTTCACTCTATATCCAAATCCAGCCCATTATTTATATTGCTTTTAAAGTCTGATGTGTAAATTCCACGCATACATTTCTCTCTTTCTCCATAGATGATGTGGAATTTCAGCAGAAGTAAATATTTATAAAAAATATATCTTATTTTCTTTTCTCCTTCGTTTTTCCTTGCAACCTCCATGGATGAAGATGCTTGAGCTAAAATCTGAGTCGCATGACCTCAAATGTCAGGTTGCGCACCTCAATCGCGAGTGGCGAACTCCATCAACGTAGGTCAACCGTAGGGCTCAGAGTGAAGGAAACGATCTGCGCCTTCTCGGCCACGGTGGTTTCAGGGAAAGCGTGGGCTCGTTTCGTCATTGTCCGGACACGGTGTGGATATACAAAGCTTCAAGGATGGCTGAGCGGAGATGGTGGCCGATAAAAACGGCTTCTCGAAGCTTGAAAAACCGGAACAGCAAACAGGCGTTTCGGCCTAGCTCGCCGCAGATGATTTCGACAACAGCCAACCATCGCGGAGGGGTTGTCAGAGGTCGGGGCGCGGAGTCGGAAGCTTAGATGGCGATGGGTGAGAGATAGTAAAGCTGTGCCCGAGTGAGTCCTTGCGAAGAAGACGATGAACGGTGACGAGGAGGAGCTGGGACCTCTCGTTTGGTAACTGGCCTGCATCAAAGGCGTTTTGCTGGTCAAGCTACTTCCATTTTTTTATATTTTTTTTGGCTGGAAAGCTATTTCCATTGATGTGGCATTGTTTGCAGTAACTCTTTGCATTGGTGTGCGCTGCTTTTTGTTTCGAACTCAGGCACCCCCTTCAAAATAAGAAGATAGAAAAAAAAAGATAAGTTTTTTTTAGAAGAAATTATTTAGTTGATCCAAAATTCCACGTCATCAATGGGGAAAGAGGGAAATATATGCGTGGATGTGACACATAAGACTTTAACGGCAATATTGACCAGATAAATAATGGGGCTCGGATTTAGACATGGAGTGAGATTTGGTGATTTTTTATGATACAAAAAAAATGTTCGGACCATATTTGGATATAAACTGAAAATTTGTGCTTTTTAAGGGAATTTGGCCTTATATCAGGTGTAGCACATTTTGTTATAGTAATGATATCATTGGATAATTAGTATAAGTCAGTATTTCAATAGTGATGTGTGATAGACGGGTTATTTGTCACCATCTAAGTACAGAGAAGGAGAGCAAGACTTAGTCTGAGATTCGTACGGCTTCATCTTGTATTGATCGGTAGGTACGTGATTTCCATTCAAGGCTAAGTATTCGAAATTCTTTATATAAAATTAAGATCACTAAATTTTTTACATCTGTCATCATCAAAGCACATACATACGAGTTCAAAATCTAATTGATGCATAATCTGGATGCAATTGTATGTAGTGCATGGATTTCAAAGTTCGTGGGTGAGTTTGAGAATTTGATTCTTTTGATTACTTATTTTCGGTATCTATACGGGGTTTTAGTTACCCCGTTCTGTGGGAAATAAGCTGGCAAAGCTTCTTCTCATATGTCGTGTTGATTCACAGTAAAAAAGAGACAAAGCGAGTATAGAACCTGAATTTTCGACTTGGGGATCATTTCGGGTCTTCACTTCCTGGCCTTGGCCCATTTCCATAGCTACTGCCACCACGCAACATGCAGCAGATGCTAATGGAGGAGAGTTGAGGGCAAACCAGAGTGTTGTGGACGGCGGGCGCGTTCACTTTGTGGATAACGCACGTTCCAGCACCGAATTCTGCCGCGTCTTTGTGCGTTGCTGTCGCCGACTGAACAGCAAACATGCCGGTGGAACAATGCATTGCAGAGGGACTTCACACGTGTCCCGATGTTTCCTCTGTCCTCGGAAACACCCCGTGTTTTATAACAGTCTTAACAGCGTTTATTTCCGAATATAATGGTCATGTTAGAAGTTACAAGCTTTTATAAAGATAGAAACTGCTCTAATTGGAGTTCACTTATCAATATGTATTAACTTGCAATGTTCGTATGCTGGAAAGCTCCCCAACGAAATGTGGTTGAATTAATGAAACAAATGTTGGGTGGGTTAAATAGGTAGTATGGGGATTACGAAAAACCTTTTTCTAGTCAAGTTAATTTCAATACAAAGAAACCCATTTTATTGTCAAGACAATGTGTCTATCTTATGAGATCTTCTGGAACTCATTTGTGTTTGCTTTCAAAAAAGCATCCCTTGAAAGGATAATTGACTATAAGTTTAGCGGAATTAAAATAACACAAATGTCATAATTTTCATATGGCGCTTATTTTTAAATGCTATAGCTTTTTTTTTACTACTTGAGTGTCATGATTTCTAAAAACGATCATTTGAATATCATAACTTTTAATCAATTATTTGACTGTTAAAATTTATTAAAGACGTTCAGTCAATTTTTCGAAATCTAACATAGCATAACACTTTTGGTGAACGTTTTTGTAAAAATTATAGCATCAAAAAAAGCAATTGATTAATTAAAAAGTCATATGACAATCAAGTAATAAAAAAAGAATTATAACATTCAAATGAATGCCATACGAAACTTATGACACTTGTAGTGTTATTTTCCTAAATTTAGCATTTTTCGAAGCTCTTGTGGCTTGGTAATAGTTCAGTCACTTCAAGCATTTTCCATAGATCAACCAGCTTCACTGATACTTTTGGATGACATTTCCACAGTCCAGTATTGACAATGGTCTTCCAGTATGACTGCATCCTCCGGAAGGAACTTAGCCAAGGCAACCAAATGTTTTGAGCTAAGAGAACGAGAATTGAAGGGAAAGATTTCGACATGCTTGAGATAATTTGCCACACAAGGGGAAAACTTCCTCTGCAATTTTTAAAATTCATTGTCATCGAAGTTAAGTATCGAAAGTTCCTTTGAAACCGACGCTATAGATTTACACTAACATTGGGTAACTCACTAAATCAAAATGATGAGTAAGGGGATAAAAAAGAAGCAACTTACCCAGACCGGAAAAAAAAAAAAAAAGGTGATTTCTTTGCCTCTTTCGACATAATGAAAAATACACTTGCAAGTCATATATATTAATGCTCTCATCATCTGCATCAACATGATCATTTTCTCTTCTTCTCTGGTAACTCACTATCTAAAATTTTCATTAGTTGGAAATGTTTGTAAAGCCTACAATGCAATAGAAGAGAATTGATGACACTGCTGCAGGTTTCTTGTTGATAACACAAAACAGAGAATTTAAAGCTTCCTTGCGTGGATACATTATCCAACAGGACCAGATGTTCAAGTAGATTAATACCCCCAACACAGTGAGAGGAATCGGGCCTCTGTATGACTAATTTTCCAGGCCCAGCAAACTCTTTAGCCGCGTTACTATCCCGGAGAGGTTCAATAGACTTGTCATATGGGTGGGTTAGGTTATAAATGATCCAACCCAAATAAACTCATTTAACTTATTTTAACCCATATCCATGCAATGCAAATCCAGTAACCCATATCCATACGTAACCCGACTTATATTATAGTATATTTAACCAAATCTATGAAAATTCATAATCAAACTAAGGCGAGAGTGAGTGAGTGAGCACAACATCCAAAGGTGAAAGAGACTAAAAAAGAGTCATAAAAATAGATTAGATTTTTATGACCCATTTATAACTTATTATGACCCATTTAACACTTATATTGAGTTAAAACCTATTTATGACTCATTTACTTATTATAATTAGCCTATCTATAACCCATTTAACACCCATATGGGTTATGGGTTAAGAAATGGGTTTATAACCCATTTTTATGGATCTAATCATGTATGCAAAATAAGATTCCACCATTTTGCGGCGCCAAGCACGACACAGTCAGACCACGTGCTTGGATAGGGCGCCTTCTCCAAATTGGCCCCACCTAGCCCAATCCCTAGACCAGCCACTACTAGTTCAGAAACGTAGGTAGAAGGAGGCAACCCATATGATGTTGAGTAGGCAACGCATCAATCTAATTAATCTAATAAGAAAGTAAAAATAAACACAATTCAGATGGAATTTTTGAAAAATTGCTAAACGGACAAACAAAAAAAATTAAGAATCTTCAAAGGATCTATTGCTGTATATGGCAGTTGTCCATCTCCATATTCTACAAACTCGCAAACACTTATCTTGTTCACAAACCTTTTACTCTCTCTATACCTCTGTGAATGTTTGGCCTTGCAAACTCTTATTTCAAGTAATGTAAAAGTTTGATGGGCATGACCATCATTATGTTGATTATGTTAAAGAGGAAATACCTAGAATTTGTCAATTAAGTAATCTCTTTACCAAAACTAAATTGATATCATTGCTCTCGCAATTGATTTTTTTTTTTTTTTAAGAAGGGAAATTAACTTGAATAGGATGTAACAGTTACTACAACTTTATGTGGAAGGTAATTCGATAACGACTAAGTATGTATGTGAGTGTAATATATACGCGTAAAACATGTATTTGGTTTTGCAAGTGTCCTTTTCTTTTAGAGTGCGGACTTATTTTACATCTGTGTCATGATATAATTACTAATTTTATTTAGATTTATTGAGAATTTCATTATTCAATTTTGTTCCATGCGTTGGCGCCTAGTTACTAGTAATATTGAAAGAAACAACATCGTAAGTACGGCAATTAGAAGAGGAGGAGGAATAAACTTCAAATTTCCAAGTGCCGGTCGCTTCTGCGCCTCCATTAGAATCATGGACGGAAAATATTGGTGGCTGATGTGGACTCAATTGCCAAAAAAAAAAAAAGCCTCGACGTTCCATTGACCCATACGTCCTCCGCGTTCCATCCCACAGCGACCGCACCCATAAGCCATCCTTCGTTGAGGACCTTGCCTCCTGACCTGCAAGTTGAGTTGCGGCAGAATTTTAGGGGTTTCAATTTTGTTTAGAAACCAAACTAACCCCTATTTATCAATTTAGGGCAATTTATTGCCTCAATCGACCGCGTGCTACACATATTTTAAGTGCACGTGTGCCTCCAATGAGTCAAGTCGCGTAACCTATTCTTAAAATAATGTCACCTTGAATTTTCAAGCAACCTAAATTACCAACGTCCCTTAAATAACGACTTTATTGTGTAGAGAGATTAGAGATATATTTCCATGTAGAAATCATTGGGTTTGCTTTATTGCATAGAAAGACTAGAGATATAATATCAAGATGTAAATTCATGGATTAGTCCCACGTTATCGAAAATGTCTAGCGTTCTTATAAGCAAGGGCATGGCCCCATCCTTGATTATGTTGTTCCCCTAGATGCGGAAAACTAGGATACAGAGTTTCTTTTTCCCTAGAAGTATGAGAATCGCATTGCTGTGTAATAACAAGATGAATATATAAAGTCTAAACAAAAACATTATTCACTAATTCAAAAATAAAGGGGGGAAAAAGACAGAAACCTTATGCCCGGCATGGGCCAGTTTACTCCTAGCCCCCAACTTCTTGAATTTGCAATTATGTCCCAATTAGGGAAAAGTATGTTTACATATAAATCCATAAAGCTCGCCCCCTCCCCCCCCAAAAAAAAAAAAAAAATTAATACTATTTCTTTAAAGTCCAATGTTTAAGGAGCTATTACGAAGTTCTCGTAAAAAAAAAAAAAAAAAAACTGAATTAAGATCTATTTTCCTCTAGCGATATTGATTATACGGTAAATTACAAGGACACCCCCACAATTTCATTAAAGTTACTCGAAAACCTCCGCATTTTCAAAAAGTACTACGGCCCCTTATTAGAAACGTTTATGGATTTGATAGATTAATAAAAAATTATGTGGTCTAATTAAGTTCTCAATATATAGCTGGAATATGAACATTGACATGGAATTTACAAAATTCCACGTCACCTTTAGAGAGAAATTTATTCATACCATGAGTTTTTGGATTTGCAGTTGGACATGATACTATCCTCCTTGGTATGCATCCAACCGTAATTCAAAAGGTACGATATAAATAAGCATTTTAAAAGATGTCAAACAATTTAAAATTAGAAACCAGAATAGCATGACAACAAATATTTTTTAAGTTAGACTCGAAAAGTAACCTATACTTTCATAATTCATATTGATTGCCACCTTGGGTCAAATGGCTTTACCACTGAACATGAACAGTGTTAAAGAAGAGGGGTTCACATGCCCGCGCAATTTATCATCTAAAATATGCCCACAAAATACCCAACATCTAAAGCTGGTTTAGGGTATTGGTCAGCTTCTTCGTGGGATTTTGTTGTCGTTGATTGCGGAATCAGATTTCTCCTTGGTCAGCTTCTTCTTCGTGGGGTTTTGAAGGTTGAACTTGGGAATCACCTCTAAACTGATCGAAGATTGAATCACGCTCAACCGTGACTTGAACGTGAAAGAAGGTGTTTAAGATTGAATCGAAATTGATACAGCAATTTGCCAGTCAATCTTTTCTAGTGGAACCCGTTTAATTATGAAAGAATAAAATACTAAAGCTATAGTTTTGCACTAACGTAAGCATCAAGCTTTGGATCGTAGCCTCATGGCGTGTCATTGATCTATAGCATAAAGTATCTGAAATCCTTCAATTAGTCTTATGTCCTCCAATTCCATATACATGAAACCAAAATATTGATAAAACATATGACTTAATCACTATAGCATGTCCCTCGTGGTTTCTTCAAAAGAATTATAATTTTGAGAGTAAAGTCCAAAAATTCCACCCAAACTAGATTGAGGTAAGCCACTTTGATCCAAATTCTTAACTATTTTAGGAGTTGACACCAATCATTTTTTTAGGTTGATTGCGAACTAAAATGCTAACTAGACTATAAAGCGATAGCCAACAGTTTAAGACTTGACGACTTAATTACACGGAGGAAAGAGTAAGCATATTCCACATCACCTTCCGATAGCACATTCCTTCATTAAATCCTCGTATCATGAGATTTCTTAAAGTAAATACATATATAGTTTTTTTTTTTTTTTTGTTTCAAACATTAAAAACTCTATTACTCGATCTTAGGTGAAATTGCCGCATCATGGAATCGAATAAGGGCTTGACTGATCATGGTGTGTGATCCCTGTTCTTTCAGAAACAGAAAAAGAAAAATGCTCCATATGAGTCCAATGTATCAAAAGAGCATGAATCAATCTGAATCAAAGCAGCGAGAAAATAGGGACCTGAGTGTGATGCCGTGTTAAATGAACGAAAGCAGATTCAAAGAAAATTTTTGAATGTCGATCGTGAATCCAACGTACACAACTCAATTACAAAGATGCATTCAATCAAATCAGAGCAACATGCATGAATATGTTGCGTACGATTCAAATAACAGCATTGCATTCAATCGTAATAGTGTGCATGAGTCCAATGCATACCATTTTAATAACAAAAGTGAATCTAATCAAACTACCGAACTAAATGGTCTTTGTGCTTCCTTTTATATTAACCTTCTTCCTACCCTTGCGACCTTTTGATAATGTGCAAAATAGAGGATTGCATCTCTTAATTAGAGGAGCAGTGGATTGGGCTAGAAGATTTTCTCTTTTTTAAATTCGCTTTCAATATAAATTCTGTTGCCTGTGGTCACCGTTCTTCTTTTTCCTATATTCTGATTGGGTGTCTATGCAATAGGCTGTTGCGATACTATTCACTTTTCCAGGTGAAATACCATTTTCGATGTATGACGTGCAACTAGCTAATTTCGTGAATGGTATGGACGTGTCCGAATTATTCATGGCTTAAAAAATGCAAAATGACATGTGTTGGTCCTACATGTAGCATAGATGATACGAACTAACATAAATCAATATTCAAATGTCCGATTCATGGCATAAGTTTCACGACATAACATGGATGAGTCCCCATAAGCAAATACAATTCAATCTATGTCGCAAGTGATCGAGATATGGAATTGGTTTTTTCAAAACCTAGTTTTCAAATATTTTTCTATTATAATCAAAATTCTTGTAGACACCCAATTTTTTAGCAAAAGGTTTGACAAATATTGACTGAGAATATTAATTCCTTAAAAATTCAATCCAAGGATATAATTAGATTGTACTTGTTAACAGTTTTCCAAAAATATCCAATTTGTTGAAGTTGAATAGTCAGTTTTCAAGATATTGCAACTTTTAATGACAGTTATTCAATCATGAGGTGTCAAGAATTTAGTAATTTGACCTGATTGATTAATTTCATTTTATATATCAAGTCAAAATTTTCGAAGCCCCAAGAATCACGTCAAGCAGATTTTCAACAGTGAAAATTTCATAACTTTCCACTACAACCATCTCTTGGCCCAATTTTTGAAAATCCATTTCGAGTCACGAGCTTATGAAAAATTTATACATGGTCATAGACTCATAGGGACCAATGGCCCCTTAGTTGGAGATAGGTCGGGGTTTTGCAATACCCACTTATTGCTAACCAAGGCCTAGTGTGTGCCTACCCCAGCATAGGGCACAATAGCCTTCATCTGGCTTTCTAGCCCTTTAGGAGGGTTCTTCTTAACTAAGAAAATTTACATGGAGCTAATCAATAAATCTTGCTCAAAACAAATCAAATTATCTCTACAAAGTTTTAAATGACACTCCCTCTACTTAGTCAAAAATATTAATCTCCATCAGATTTTTTCCTCTACATCTCTTTGTGGATTCTGACGCCTAAAATAATTGGAATTTGAATTAAATCAATTTAGAGCTTGGTTTTTGTTTCCAGGTACTTGGAGTACTGTCTACTCCATCGATAATGCAATCTTCCTTCACATAATCTCAATCTATTCATCTTCTATATTTAGGTCCTTCCAAGTATATTGATGTACTCATATTATTGAAGTCGTTCTCCATTTATTTGGTCCATCCAAGCATCTCGATGATTTAATGTCCTTCGCTTGTTCACCAAAATCCAAAGGTTCTTTCAAGTCTAACACTTTCCACTCAATATCTTGTTCTCTATATGCAAACTAAGAATATTCTTAAATAGCATAGACATCATCGTCTTAACACTATCTACATATAAACTTGTACATGTAGAGAATAATTTGTTTGTATGCACACATATGTGTGTATATATATATCTTCAAAATACATAAGGAGTCTTATTAATATAATTTACCTTGTTAAAATGGGCATTTTTTTTTTGGTCGGTTAAAATGAGCATTTGACCCCCTATTTAAATGGAAAAATCGGAAGCAAGCGACGGAAATGATGCGCAAGGGACCTCGGGATTGGGCCACTACACCGTGACATCCCGAAATTCGACCCCGTTTCGATAAAGTGAAATGGGCATTTCGTGCGCGTGCATGGCCCTTTTTTCTCTGAGTGATCACTCACGAGTTAACTAACCTATTAGGTGAAGCCGTTAAGGGATGTATCAGCTGTAAAATCCCTAAAAGCTACCTAATTTGTTGGATTGAGCTAAAATCACGTCCGATCGATTTTTAACCACGAAATTGAACTCGATTTCTAATCGAATTTTTAAGTGCGTCATAATTCTTATATTTTAGGATCCTGTCATCGCTCGTCAATTTATTGATTGTGAGTGAAATTTCAATAAAAAAATTATCGGAAAAAAAATTGAAGACCAAAATAAAATAGAAAGGAAAAGGAAAAGAAAGGAAAATTTGCATAAAAGAATTATGTATTTCCCTTTTCCTTTTTCCCTCTCTCCCTCTCTTTTCTTTTCTTTCTTTTTTTTTTTTCTCTCCTCTCCTCTCCCCATTTTCCCTTCCCCCTCGTGCGAATTGCCCCCACCGCTCACTTTTCCTCTCTCCTCTTTGACCAGTCAATGTCTATCTCCCCTCTTCCCTCTCTTCTCTCTCTTCTTCTTTTTCCCCACACACGACAGCTTTCTTCCTCATTCTTCTCTCCTGTTCGTGCGAACAAAAACCAGGAGCTGAAGAACGAAAGCTGCAGCTCGCCGCCGCTGCTCCGTCGCCGCCCGTCGCACCGCCGCACCGCCGCCCGCGCCGCGCCCGCGCGCTCGCTGCCGTCCAGCCGTCCGCTCCTCCCTCCGCGCGATCCAGCCGACCCAGCCCCTGTTCCGTCTCGTCCAGCCACCGTGAGTGGCCGAGCAAGCCGCCGGAGCCGCCTTGTGGCCTCACCGGACCGCCTCTTGCTTTCCCGACCCCTCTCCGCCTCTAACCATCTCTGTTTTCCTCTGTTTCGCAGCTAATCCAGCAACCCACGAAGTGGGTTTCAGCCGGCTCTTGGGCCGTTTTGGGCCGTTTCCGGGCCTCGGATCCGCGAGTCGCTTTGGGAACAATCGTTCCTCGCGTCGCCGCCGTCGGATTGATCCGATTTGCGCGCGATTTGGTGAGTAATCTCACTAATCCAGGATTAGTTGGCTAATTATGCTTTAGGTTGGTTTAGTTTTAATTAATTATGTTCAGGTTGTTAGATTAGAAGTAATTAGCAATTATTAGCCAATTGTGATGCGATTTAGATAAATTGATTGTGCAATTAACAAGTAGACGTGGTCTATTATTTATCGGAAGATCTCAGGAATTTTCCGACGCCAAATGGGCTTCAATTCGATGATTCGGGCCTAAGTGGGATTTTTGGCATTTAAATATTATTTTTCGAAATTAAATTAAATAATTATTTATTTTTCGAAAATTCAACTGAGATGGCCTGGAACCGGAAAATCATGTTGATGACCGTGGTGAAGTCCGTTTGTTTAATTGAGTTTTAGTTTGTGCTAAATTGAATTTTTAATATTTATTAATTAATTTTCGAAATTAATTAATTATTTATTTATTTTTCGGAAATTAAGATTTCGATGGCCGACGACCGAAATCTCGTGCTGATCGTCGTGGCGCAGTTCGTTTATTTATTTGAGCTCTACGTTGTATGGAATTGAATAAATTGTGATATTTTAGGGATTTACCCTAAATTGATTTGGAATTGATTGAGATTGAATGATTGATTGGTAGATGGCCGAGTATGTTTGTTTAGCATTTATAATGCTTTGATTGAGTTGTAAAGTGGATGGAATCATGAGAGCGGATTGGAAGTACTCTGGGATTGAACTGATCAGACACAGTGTATGGACCTACGTGGTTCGGTGATTGGGATATCACTGGCGAAAACGGCGCCTTAAAGAACGCACGTATCGGTCTAGTACATACATTATTGTGGACCTACGTGGTTCGGTGATTGGGGATATCACTGGCGAAAACGGCGCCTTAAAGAACGCACGTATCGGTCTAGTACTCGTATTGTTATAGACATGTATGGTTCGGTGACTAAGGACATCACTGGCGAAAACGGCGCCTCAAAGAACGCATACACTTGTCTATTAAATACATTATTATAGGCATGTGTGGTTCGGTGATTGGGGATATCACTGGCGAAAACGGCGCCTTAAAGAACGCACACAATTGTCTGTTTGAGTACATGGTTATAGGCATGTGTGGTTCGGTGACTAAGGATGTCACTGGCGAAAACGGCGCCTTAAAGAACGCACGCAATTGTCTAGTGGATAAATCACATTGGTGAGCTTGGCGCCCGAGAGTATTGACCTAGAATGGTCCATCTGACATGTAATCGACTAGATCGATTGATCATTGTTTTGAATTGATGTCGTGAATTGAATGACTGATTGGAAATGACCGTGAGTGGTCTTGTTGGTATATAATCGACTAGGTCGATTTGATCGATGCTTCGATCAGTGATATGACTGTTTGAGTGCCTATTATGAATTGTACTGACTTGCAGGTAGGATCTGATGCTAAGGTACGTCTTCTGACCTATGCGTGTTTAGGCAGCCTTTAGTATAATGGTTCACTAATCGGGCTTAGTGGGGTAGAACTCGCTGAGACGTAGTCTCATCCCAGTTTGGGGAAAACCATTTCAGGACCCCGCTAAGGAGCTGAGGAGGAAGAGTTGGAGAAGGATTTTTGGGAGAAGAAGACAATCTCGAGAGGGGCCGTGAGTACGGCCTAGATGGACTGAAATTTTATCTTCTTTGATATCTCCATTTTGATGTGAATAGAGTTTAGAACAAAAAGTTGTTAAGTGTTCTGGTTTGTGGTTTGTATAAAAGTTTGGTTATAAATTTCAATATGAAAAATATGGCCCTGCTTTTCTATCCCATCGTTTTATTGTCTGGGGATTTTAACTGCTTCCGCATGTGCTTAAAAATGAAAGGGTCGGCGATACATTGTCCTGGGATATCGCATTATAAAATCGACCAAGTGAGACGGATGTGTGCGTGCCTGAGGATCGGGGCGTGACATACACAGTGCACACCGTCATGGGGATATTGTACAAGGCCCTCGGCCTGGTGCTGCAAACGCTATGCGGCATTTGCTCGTTAGGAGTGCCACCACCTGGATCAAATTTTGCCTTTTTTTTTTTTTTTTTTCCGAAAAATCACTTTTTTTATTTTTATATCTGTCCGAACTTTGACCACTCAGAAAAATTACTTATTTTAACTTTTGTCCGAACTTTGACCCCTCGTTTCCCTTCAGTTCGATAATTGTAAAAGTACTGGGATTATGGATTTCTGCAAATTTGATCGGAATGGTCATGGTGGAAAGTCACAACATCTTTCTCGTTGAAATTCTAATTGACCTAATTCTCAAAATATTAGTTGTGACTAAATATACCTGAATTCATGAGTTAATTTGGAAAATCACAATTTTCTCGATGCCCTCAAGATTGGTTGGTAGTAGTTAAAAGTTGTGATATGTGTGATCCAGCCATCCAATGTGGGCAAATTGGCGTCATTGTTCTTTCTAAGCACAACCCAGTTACACCAATCATCATAATTTCAACGATTTTTGTTTTTCAACACTCAAGGCTTCGACACATTGGAAACCAAAAATTTTCCAGTGGATCAAATTTTATCCGAGAATAGTTTGCATGGTCAAACATTGGTAAAAAAATGAGGTGCCTTCAATAATAGTTGCAAAGAGAGAAATACTTGTACCCATTGAGAAAACTTTACACCCTTACAAAAGAATGCAAAAGTAACCGAAGGCCTCCATGCTTGGCGTTAATGCTTTTTCTTACCATTGTTAGCCTACTTTTTTCACTGCAACAAATCTAGAAGCATCATCGCCTAGTCGTCTTTTGGTCGTTCACAATCTTTATGACTATCTAAAAGTATTGTTCCACTAACTAGTAAAGCTGGGAACTTTTTCCCTCCGCTTTGGAAAAATTTCATAGGTGACTTAAAGGTTTTCACTCTTCTTCTTTTTTTTCCTGGTGCTAAAAGAAAAAGAAGATGCCCTGTCTCATGTGAAGGAAGCCTTGTTAAGTGGGCAACGAGACCGACTGTATGCTTAAAATGTTCGAACTTGACTTGGATTCAGCAACAATATGCATTTTTACAATTTTCTTTTGATAATTATAGCATACATCGTTAGTGTTAAAAAAGATTTACACAAGTGGCCTCATATTTTATAAACTCGCAGTCTCATTTTTTTGTTCTCATTTCTTCATGATAATTAAAATTCAAGATGACTTGATTCATACAATGATTTCCAAATATGGTTTTAAGAGGGGGAGAGACCTGTGATTGTAGAGGACTTGGTCTGAGGCTCGCGCGCAATTCTTTTGCCAAGAGAATTTATACGACGGCTTCCATTTATGGTTTTGGGAGGGGGGAGAGAATGATGATTTTAGAGGAGCTTATCCCAAAGTTCTCATGTGATTCTTTTCGCAAGAGAGGATAAGTTTTACTCACAATACTAGTCAACCGGAACCGGTCATTATAGACGACCTTATCTTGAGGTTCACACGTAATTCTTTTAGCTAGAGAGGGTAAGTATTGCTCACGAGTAATTCAATTGTCTGGATGAATATTGTAGAGAACTTGTGAAAGGAGATTCGGGCAATGTTAAGGGAGTTCAATACAAGGTGACGAGTGAGAGTTTGATACATTACCATTGGAGAGACTAAAGCTATAGTTCTTCTTTTGTGAAATTAACTATCAAATAATTGGTTTAGGGCATTTTATAGTGAATAATGAGAAATTTCACGTTGAACATGATGGTGTATTAAAATCAGTGGATGGTGTATCGCCATGTATAAGAAAGAAACAAGTTAGAAGCAGCCCATGTCATAAAGCTGGAAACTTTTTTCATCCACTTTGGAAAATTTTTATAGACTTGACTTAAAAGTTGTCACTCTTGTTTTGTTTTGGTACTAAGAGAAAAAGAAGATGCCTTGTCTCAGGGTCCACTTTGGAAAAATTTCATAGACTTGACTTAAAAGCCATCACTCTTGTTTTCTTTTGGTGCAAAGAGAACTTGACTTAAAATCGCCACTCTTTTTTCCTTTTGGTGTTAAGAGAAAAGAAGATGCCTTGTCTCATGGTCTACTTTGAAAAAAATTTCATAGACTGGACTTAAAGGTCGTCACTCTTGTTTTCTTTTGATGCTAAGAGAAAAAGAAGATGCCCTGTCTCATGGTCCACTTAGGAAAAAAATTTCATAGAATTGACTTAAAAGTCGTCACTCTTATTTTCTTTTGGTGCTATGAGAAAAAGAAGATCCATTGTCTCATGGTAAAAACTTCATAGGCTTGACTTAAAAGTCATCACTCTCGTTTTCTTTCGATGCTAAGAGAAAATGGTGCTAAGAGAAAAGGAAGGTGCCTTGGCTTATGGTGAAGAAACCTTTGTCCACTGCATAGTAGGACCAATAGTACACTCAAAGTGTTCAAACTTGACTTAGATTTGATGACACGAAATTTGAGGTTGAGAATTTATAATGAGAAGTTATTCCACGGGTAAAGTTTAATTTTTATGGTACTATGCTAAGCAAAGTCCTCTTACCCCTACAAATAGGTCACGAGAGTTAGAACTCATTCTTTGCCCACACGATTATCTGCGATTGAGGGATTAGGAACATGGCAAAAAGTCTTATCCACTTGCAACATTATGATGATCCATCTCATTTCACAAATTCATTTAACAAATCTAGTGTACAAAGGATGATTGGATTGTATACATTAGATAAGGTGGTCTTATGCAATATCAATCCTTTCAACGGAGGAGATTTAGTAGATTGAGATTAGATAAGTGGTAATATTTCCGTTGAATTGTCAAGATGACACTTAAGAAGTAGCGGCACGGTTATCTATCTAGAAAAATTATTGAGTGAACTTAGTACATAAACTAAATTGAATATGAACTATTAAAAATAGTGAACTTCATAAGAATCTCTTCAACTTTTCTGATTTAGATTTATTTTATCATGTATATTTTTTATTTAATAATTTCTTACTTATTAGACGCAAGTAACAGCCTCCAAGATTGGATTTTTGGTCGTGAAAAGCACCTAGGACTCGAAACGAAGAAGATTGAAGACGGAATAATTACAGTGGGGAAATGCATGCGGAAATAGACAAATAATTACAGTAGGTGGTTGATGCTTGAAAGTATCTTACATTTTCTCACAAAAAAACAAGCAATTGTGGATGAGCTATTGCTGGCTCATTAATTTTATAAATTGGTTGAAACAGCACATCCATTTAGGAAAAATCAATACGTGTCACTCTATGCAAGTCTGATTTATCCCTTGCCCATTGCGTTTATATGATCGAGAATGGAGAATTTAAATATAAACGGTAGTAAAAACTACGTAATGTCAACAATGTTGATTCACATAATTCAGCATAAGACATTATGGATGCTTAACAATTTAGCTGTACCAATTTCTATATGAGTCCACGGTACTTCAATTATTTGGAATTTTAATGTCCAAAAGATTTGAGTTATGTGATAAAGCAAATATAAACTATTGATACACCACATACAAATACAACATTAATGAGATTTACAGAATTTTTTTATTATATCATATATTTTTAATATGCCTAAAGCCTAAAATTTTCACAAGGCTTGAACACAACTTGTTTGCTTGATCACGTGCAATATGGGAATACATATTGCTTCCTTTTTAAGACTGCAAATCCCTCACAAACACTAATATTTTAAAGACAAATCCTACGACAAAGAGTATAGATACTATAACACATAAGGAAGATGTTGAAATGATTTTTAAGAAATTCGATATGATGGAATTTCTATACCATAACATGAACTTGTGTGATTTAAGTTCAATATGTAATTTTTACGTTTTGATTTTTCAATATATATCTAGATAATTGTAAATGGTGCAATGAAATGTTTATTATTAAAAGGTTTAACACATAGTGAATTTAGGATCAAAATAGAGTGGAAAATGAATCGTGGAATTTAGAAATGATCATGGAAATTCCGAACTCATGCTATTTCACACGAACACCTTAGTATTCACACATGCATGGCTTTGGGACTCTGCAAATAAATCGCAAGAGTGGCAAACATGGAATTTGGTTCTGATCAAATAAAAACATGAACAAGGGAAGGAATCAGCAGGCTTTACCATGATGAGCGGATAGCAGAGAGCGTGAATTGTAGTTCCCTTGCGTGCGTCGCTGGCATCTTGTTCCTCCTCAAGATCACCGAATCCTACGCCTTTTTGACTCTCCAGCTTTTTCTTCCGCTCACTGCTTTTGAATCTTGTCTGATTCCGATTTTCCATCACTTTCCAACTCACTCTCAAATCTCTCTTTTTACATCACCGAAAGCCATCCCGCGCTTGAAGCTCACGATCGGTTTAACTTTTTCAAAGGGTCCCCATCTCCGGCATTTCTCTTTTTTTTTTTCCAAAAAAGAACCACCGAATCCTTTTTCATTTTGCCTCCAAAGCTCATGGACAGATTTTATTTAAACAATGTTGATCCACATAATTCAACATAGGACATTATGTGTGATTAACAATTTAATTAAACCATTTTTATGAGTTCATAGTACTTTTTTTTTATTTGGAATTTCAATTTCCAAACGATTTAAGCTATGTGATACAAAAAAAAAAAAAAAAAAAACGTAAACTATTTATAAGCCACGTATAGAGAGAACTCTAACGAGAATTTCTTTTATTTTTTTTCTTTTACCATAGAGAAATTTTCTGATATCACATAATTTTAATATGCACAAAGCCTGAAGCTTCACAAGGCTCGAACACAATTTTGTTTGCAAAAATATAAGGCTTCTTTTCCTAAGCTTACAAATAACTTACAAATACTATTATATGTAAGAAAAAGTTCTACACTTAAGAGTTTGACAACTATAATATGTAAATAAGATGTTTAGATGATCTTTGAGAAACTCAATACGATGGTAACTTTTCTATATTTTAATAACAATAATTTAGTGTAATTTTAATTTTTGAAATACATTTCCATATTTTTCTTTTTTAATATATAATCTAGATAATTTTGAAATGATGCAATAGCATGTTCTTTCTTTAAAAAAATTAATACATAAATTTACAAAAGTTATCCTTCATTTATTTTCTTACCAGTAATAAATCATTTGCAAAAGTTAGGGTAGTGTTAAAAGTTCACATTGCATTATGAAAAATAACTTATATTAATCATACAATTCCCATGCCTAGCACTGGCTTTATAGCTAGTATAAATTAATGTCGATGTACATAGGTCGAGTTTATTTATGATCTTCTTCCCTTGGAACCAAGTGGGTACAAGTGATGTCATGTTATCATGTTACCCACATAGATAAAGATGAAGAAATAAATAGAAAGGTTAAGTTCTTTAATTAACACTAGAATCTAAAAACTTTGTCAGTAAGCTTGAAGATTTTATCATCATCATCATCATCATTACTTTTAGGTAGGCTGGCAGCTAATCACCCATTTAGTTAGAGAAAAATTATGAGTTTCCATCTTTATTTTATAGAATTATGTTTAGAACATGTATCATACTCCATACTCAAATTGGAATTAAAGGGAATGCCCATCAATTTTATAAAGGACTAAGCCTTTAACGAAAACCATTTCATAAACATTTAACTTCATTTCAAATCATTCATCTATGTAAAACTTCTACAAAACTTAAAAATATCCAACTCATTTTCAAAAGGAATTCATAAGTACTCTCAATTCTATAAAATTTGTTTGGTAAATGCCGTTCTAGGTCGCCCCTTGTCACTTCCGAAGTGCCCCCATCTAGCCTTCGTCGTTCTTGTGACATAGAATAGTAATGGAAAGGGAAAGAATGATTACCGCCCAACAAGTGGCAATCCTCATTATTATTATGAGATCAAGTAGTAATTACTGCAATTTTGATGAATTGACATAATGCAATGTAAAAGTAACACCAATAGATATTCTCAAATAACATGGATATTCCATATATTCTCCACAAGTCAGTGCATCACTTCATATGCATCGTACCATAATCCAAACGGTAAGCAGTAAATATCAATGTCAACCACTTATGACAAAAAAATCTTCGGTCACATTTTCTAGGTTACAAGATCAGACATTCATATCGGCTATGTATATTAAATTTATTCTCAAGTATGTTGTCATAAAGAAATTAAGTTATGATATGCAAACTATTCTAAGTTAGAAAACTAAATTAAAGATATAGACTTTAATTGCTCATGAGACTTGCAAGGTGTTCTATAAGCTTCCGGGGTAGCTGGGCTTTTGTTATTGTGCCCCTAATTATAAAAATAATGAAATAGGACTAGACCAATTATATACGTAGTTGTATGTATAGATTATGTACCTTTTGAGTACTCGTGTGTTAAATTATTATAGATAGTTTGAAGAAAAGAAATCAAAGAAGAAACGACCACTTGGAGGTTGGGATTGCCATTTAAAGGTAGCCATAATTTTTTTTTTCATTAGTGAGCATATAATAAAAGCTAACCCAATGACATGAAATACTTCATTTTCCAAAAGAAAATGAAGATTAAATAGATGAAAGCCATTCGCTCGAATATGATACGTTAATTGAAAATACTTTTGTTGATTGGTTAAGTGCATCAACAATTTCACAATAAATTTAATATAAAAACAAATAAACTCTTGTCAAAGAAGATAATTCGGATAATGCCGTGGTGTCCGATCTCCAATGAAATTAAGGTGATGGGTTCATAGCTATTAGATATGGTGGTCTACACTTAAGCACCATTTCCAAATTTTTAATTTTATTAATAAATTTAATATTATTCTTTGCTGATATTTTTAATTTTTTGTACAATGATGTCTCTTGTGAGGGGTCGTGTTTAATTGCTACTAGCAAAGAAGAAACAGCCACTCGGTGGACGTGGATGTGATTCCGTGGTAGCCAGCAAGGTTTCTTTATGAGTGATCCTCAAAAGTCACCACTCTGAAGTTGTTTGTCGATTTGTGCAATAATTGAGTCTACTAGAGCCGTAGCGATCTGTAATATTCTGTACCTTTGTCAGCCATTTGGCTTGTTGACCTGTCAAATTTGTTGACGATTTATTAATAAATACAATATCCAACGAACAAACTCATGTCACTTAGCCAATCCGAATAACCCGTGTCACTCAGCCAATCCGAATAACCCGTGATATGCAATCTTCGAGAAAAACAGTTAATGCGTTCACACCTATTAGATATCTTGCTCCATCTTAAGCACCATCATTTTCCAAAGCCTAAAAAACCCCAAACCTAAGATTAATTTACGACAAATTTACCCCAAACTTTTTTTGACCATGAAAAATCCTAAATTGATATACCCGTGACAAATTTACCTCGATCGACTATAAAAAACCCTAAACCAGTACATTTATGATAAATTTACCCTAAACTAATTTATTCAATTGCAAAAAAACCCCAAAATGGTAAATTTGTGAAAAATATACACTCGCTAAATTAGATTAATACTATAAAAAAATCACAAAAATTATAAACTGTAACAAATGGAGCGTAAAATCCTAAATTTGTATACTAGTCAACTGTCACGTGTCATTTAATTTAATAATTTGAGAATAAAATTTAACGAAAACTAATAGAGGGTAAATTTGTCACAAGTGTACCAGTTTGGGGTAAATTTTTTTGGGGTTTTTGGTGGTCAAAAAAATAGTTTGGGGTAAATTTGTCACAAGTGTACAAGTTTGGAGTTTTTCAAGTTATTAACCCTTTTCCAAATTTCTAATATTATTTTTTGTTTTTTTTTAAACGAGAATATTATTTTTTGTTGACCCTGCCCTAAAAAAGTCAGGCACCTCTGTCCTCTAGTATAAGGACAAATGAACACGAAGACCGAATAGCGTGCGAACTACATGAAAATACTTTACCAAATCTTAAGCTAATTTACGTTGTTGATTGTTGAACTCCATCCACTAATGGCTTCTTCATTGAAATCCAAAAGGAAATATCATGTGTTCTTGAGTTTCAGAGGCGAGGACGTCCGGAATAACTTCCTTGGTCATCTCTATAGAGCTCTTGATCAGAAAGGAATCTATACTTATGTTGATAGCGAGGAGCTCAGGAAAGGAGAGCAAATAGATATGGCGCTTATGAAGGTGATCGAGGAATCCCAAATCGTGATAATCGTTTTCTCCAAGGATTATGCTTCCTCATGGTGGTGTTTGGAAGAGTTGGTGAAAATCATTGATTGTAAGAAAGAAAGAGATCTCATGGTCTTTCCTTTGTTTTACAAAGTGGAACCCAGAGAATTGAGAACACCAAGAGGGAGCTATAGAGATGCTATGGTTAAGCATGAGTCCAAGTACAGGAAGGATTCAAAAGAAGTGAAGAGATGGGAGAAAGCTCTTTTTGATGCTAGTTACTTGTCTGGATGGCCTTTGAAAGATGGGTAAGTAGAGTGGAGTCCATATTTTGCATAATTTATATTGCATGTAAGTATAGATATTATTTGTAAAAAAAAAAAAAAAAATCTACACGTATGAGTGTAAGTGTGTGTGAAGAGATGGGAGAAAGCTCTTTTGATGCTAGTTACTTGTCCGGATGGCCTTTGAAAGATGGGTAAAAGTGGAGTCCATATTTTGCATAAGAAGCTATATTGCATGTAAGTATAGATATTATTTGTAAAAAAAAAAAAAAAAAAATCTACACATATGAGTGTAAGTGTAAGTGTGTGTGTGTGTGTGTGTGTGTGGATGCTTCATCTAATCATTCCGTTTCTGAAAATTCTTAAGTGGCTTAAGTTAAAGTTACGAATTTCATGTAAGAGTTGTAAATCTAAGACTTAGTTAAGAAAGAAAAATAAAATTTGGTGAAAGATAAGAAAAGTTGATAACTAAAAGAAAAATGAACTTGGCAAGTATCTCAAACAAGAATTGATAACCTAAGTTAATTGGTATCTTAATTGTAGAGAAGTTCTGTTAAAAAAAAATTGTAGAGAAGTTGGTAAAAGTAATTTGAATGAGAGTTTGTAGCTCAATAAAAAGAAGATAAAAAAAAAAAAAAAAAAAGGCGCTCAATTGAGAGCTAATAACCGAAAACTAGTAGATAATTAGTTAATATAACGATTATTGATAAGTCACTCTAATTTATGTTGGTAATTTCATTTAAAAGTTAGTAAGTTGGAAGCCGTAAGTTATGCAAATGAATTTTGGCAAGCTAGTATAAAAAAATTAGTTATTTACTAATTATAAAAAAAGATTGGTGATTTTATAAATCATGGTAAGGTACTAATGAGTTATGGGAAAGGAAAAGCCACTAATCTTTTTGTCACCGACAGCTTGCGATACTAATGAACACTTACTGAAATTCGCTGTCACAAATATATATATAGCATGAAACGGTAGAATTCTGCCTTTGGCTTTTGATAAGCTTTGTTTCATCCGGGTAAAATTCATTGCTCTTTCTTTTGGATCCTTGTCGCCCTCCTCGCAGTATAATAAAAGTATTAAACGTTTTGTTTATGGCCATTTGAGTTCTTCACGTTTCGTTTTGAGTTCTACAAATTTTCAATTTTGATCTACTAAGTCATAAACTTGTTACCGGCAGCATTTTGAGTTTGAAATGTCACATGTAGCTAACCATAGAATATACATATGGCTTTTTCCCGTAAGAAATTTGACAATAAGACTTCATCGCCTGAAAATTTTACTAATTCTTTGAGCAATATAAAATGCTAAAACTTGATCAATCGATGGACAAAATATTAAGTATATGTTATTGCACTTACCCCATTTATTTGGAAGGAATGACAAAATTCATAATGCTTGATACATGATAATTAGTCTGTACAAGCAATGTAAGGCAAATGACAGCATGCTTTAGGGTATTTTAATAGTTTTCGAATCAAAATCTTAACCATTGTTCAAAGTCCTGAATAACTTTCCTTGATTGAGCGCATAAATAAATCACATATAACAGTTAAACAAGAAAAATAAGTAAATCGTTGTGCATATCAAAAGAACATGAATCACCCGGATGACCAAAGCTGAATCTTGAACTTATTTTGCTTGGTGGGGAACTCTTTTTTTGAGTTTTAATTCAACTTAGCGGGAACCCATTTTGTTTTGGCTGTGGTTATGTGAAAATGTGATGCACTTTGCTTTTGTCATTGGTGGCTAGTAATTGCTTGTTATATGCTTATTCAAATTGCTAAAATGATGCCATGACAATTTTCTTTCTTTCTTTTTTTTTTGCAGAGATGAGGCAGAGCTTATACAAAAAATTGTGACGGAAATCTCCACTCACTTAAACCGAACACTTTTGCATGTTGCTATGCATCCGGTTGGGATACATTCCCCCATGGTTACATTGAAATCAATGTTAAACCTTGAGTCCGATGACGATGTTCTCATGGTGGGATTGTGGGGACAGGAGGCATAGGAAAGACAACTTTAGCCAAAGCTGTTTATAATGATATTTTCAATCAATTCGAGAATTCATGTTTTTGGCGAATGTTCGAGAAGTTTCAAAAGATTGCAAGGATTTAGTTACTTTGCAAGAAAAATTACTATTTGAGATATTAGCACTGAAAGAAAGATTAGTAGTGTCTAATGTTGATAGAGGTATTAATCTGATACAAGAAAGACTTTGTCACAAAAAAGTTCTCCTCATCCTTGATGATGTGAATGATTTGTACCAATTACGTGCTTTAGTTGGAGAAGGTAAGTGGCTTCACAATGGGAGTAGGATCATTGTTACTACAAGAGATAACCATTTGCTAACTTATCTCGGAATAGATCAAGATCATGTGTACAAAGTTAGAGAGCTGAATTACAATGATGCTCGTGAGTTGTTTAGTAAGCATGCTTTTCCGACACACCAAAACTTTAGGGTCAAGACAGATCTAGTGGATAGAGTTCTAAATCATGCTAAAGGCCTTCCTTTAGCACTTGAGGTGCTAGGTTCCTTCTTGTGTGGTGGAAGAGAATATGAATGGGAAAGTGCACTTGATGATATTTCTATGGCTCCTAAGAAAGGCATCAATGATGTGCTCAAAATAAGTTATGATGGATTAGAGCCAAATGAGAAAGAGATCTTTCTCCACATTGCCTGCCTCTTTAAGGGGTGGAATAGTGAGTATGTAAAGAAAGTTCTCGACAGTTGTGATCTTAAGGCAATAATAGGATTACAAATTCTCATGGAGAGGTCTTTGATAAGAACTGAGTTTGGGAAGATACAAATGCATGACTTGATTCAATTGATGGGTATGGATATTGTGAACCAAGAAAGTGATGATCCTAGGAGACGCAGCAGACTATGGCAGTATGATGATGTTATCGATGTTCTGTCAAACAACATGGTAAGACTAACAAACACCATCAAATTCTACTCCTTATCTTTTTGGCTCTAATTATTGAACATGAATAACCTAAATAGTCTTGTGTATACAGGGAAATTGTGCTGTCAATGCCATAGTGTTGAAGCCACCTAAGCCAATAGAGATGTGTATCGGTCCTGATGCTTTTACAAAAATGAGAAGGTTGAGACTACTCATCTTGCACAATGTTCATGATTCTTTTCAAGGTCCTATATGTCTTCCTAATGAACTTAGATGGTTTGAGTGGACTGGATCTGCTCGCCAGATTCTAGAATTTTCCTCTGGTTCAAAGAAATTAGTGGGACTTAATATAAGCAAAGGCAATATCACAGGAGTCGTAAAACAATTTAAGGTGAGAATTTACCTACATAGACCTTTTTATTATCTACTTCATTTGTATATGTATATGCTATTATATGTACTAGTACACTAAAGGAAGGGGTGTTCCTATGTTTTAGAAACCATCTCTCTGCTTTCTTTCAAAATGACGCTAACTTCTTGCTTTAGAAATATTTTTACATGCAGCAAAAATGGCATTTGAAAAATTAAGCAAACAACTTTATTAGAAATACTCAATGGAAAGATGCTAATAAAATACACAATACAAAGAAGCTTTCTACAAATACATGGAAAGAGAGATATTTCAAGATTTGAAATTTATTTGTAAAGGTCATTGCATCATTAGAAAATTTCAATTTTAATACTGAAAAATGTGCGAGATAAAAATCAATATAATCAATTTCATGTATATGTCCGTGTTGTAATATCTGTAAAATAAGTAAGTGAGGATAATTGATGGAAGGAATATAAAAGAAAAAAAGATCAAAATCTTTTAAAGTAGGATATCATCTTTACCTTATATAATATCTTTAAACATCAACATAGATATATTTCAAAATCAAACTAAATCTACCTAGTGAAGATATTGAAAATGCAATTTGCTGTCTATTGTTTACATATGAACTTTTTTATTTTACAGAAAGCTTGTATAGTGATCGAACAAAAGGGAAACAAAAAAATGACTAAGCTACACATTGACATATATGTAGAAGTAAAAACACTCAAGGATTAACAGTTTGAGTGGTAGGCCACATAGTCATCAAGTGATATAGCATTATTTGATGCATATACCTGAACGGCGGGGATTTATCCAGCATCAATAAATTTAGCTCGGTCAAATGTTTGAATGCATCATTCTGTAAAACCAGGCTTCGCTAATTGCTTAAATCATTTCTTAAGGAGCAAACACTTCTAAGTGGACATAATAGAGTATTTATAAAGAACTTGGCCAGTAATGTGTGCACAATTAGATCAATATAAGGGTTCCAGTTGGGCTATACAACTAGTTTTTTAATAGAAAGTCAGAGCTAGATTTTGAAATAAGTATATGAAATTTTTATTTTCTTGTGAATGTTTTTCAAAGTTGGCTTCATTGTCTTTGCAGGACTTCATTTTTTTTTTAAAGGTTTTTAATTGTCATCACAATTACATTGTGATAGTATTTATATCCCTAATTCATATATGATATATAGCTAAGTCAGAAGAAAGAGTCTTCATTCTTATGCTCCCCATGTGACACTTTGCTTTGCTTTTGTCATTGCCACATGCATAACACATGGAAGTTTTGTCACGTGGCCTGCATCTGCACTTGCCATTTGGCACTTCACCATGCTTCCATGATTGTGGCATAATTTTGTCATATGGCTCACATTCACATGCTCATCACATGACAATTCACTTAATTTTTGTGATTGCCATATGCATGACACGCCATACAGTCTTATCCTAAACTAATTTTCGTCCGCTAATGGATGATAGATTTGGGTAAGAAGTACCAAATTGAGATTCTTTTGTTAGAAGAAAATTAGTCTAGGGTGACTGTGTCATAGTGGTACCAATTTAGGATTTTTGTGAAATGAAAATTAGTTTAAGTTAAATCTGCGTACTGATTTGAGATTTTTAATGGTATTAATTTTAATTTTTTTATAATTGTATAACTGAATTTTGTTTTTGATTTTTTTTTATATTGTGTACAAATATTATTCAATTCTTTCAAATAATATCTAAAATGTAAAAAAATGTATGAATTATCATTGATAAAGGCCTAGTTCATACGCGTGCCATGTGACAACACTTCGTGCAAGCTTTGCCCCAAATATATATTTTAGTACTTACTCGTAAAGTTTGAAAATGACGTTTTGTTTGGTTTTGGCTTGGGTTAGTCGCCTTCTTTTGTTTGGTCCGTCTTTTGGATGTGGCCGTAGTTGTGCATCTTATCTATGGCACCCTTAAAGTTTCATTATGAGTGTATGTTTTGTGCCCTTTTTTGTTGTAAATATAAATATGATTACCTTTCACCAATATATATATAATTTATAAGAAATCAGTTTATAGTAACTTTAAATGAAAAGTCAATTAATAGGCTAGAAAATTTACTCAGAAATTGTATAGTAGGTTTCAAGTTGCCTAATCTCCCAAAGCTCCTTGCTTCCTTCCGCATGAAGAGTGTTGTGGCCTCGGCATATGTAATTATGACATATTCACCTAGTTATTAATATTGATCATGTAACAATGAAGGATATGTAATTGTGAAATATCCTTTCCCTGAGAAACCTATTTTTCCCCACATGCTGCATAGCCAAATTTGAAAACCTCTAAAATCAATTTTGCTAAGTCCCTATATATAAAACTATGGACAATGTGAATGACTTCCAATATTGTTTTACCATCATTTCACGAGTTTGACTCCCCGTCTATGTACAACAACTAGCTTATGCCTATTTGTGGAACTCTAGCAAATCACATCTACATTAAATAAATAAATTGCTCAATATTTACGGTTAATGAGCTAAAATATAATAATTTCTCGAAAGATCAATACTGATATGCCTCAATAGCGACTTATTCTCAAATGGGAATCCCACAGTTTAAATATAAGGAAGCAATGTCATCATTCAAACACCCCTTTTTGTCCCTTTCAGAATGTTTATCACAAGTTGTTTTTGCTGTAATTGCAGGATTTCCAAAATTTGAAGTACATTGCTTTTAGTTACTGTGAGTGGCTGGTTCGTATTCCTGACCTTTCATATACTCCAAATCTTGAGGAACTGAATTTTCGTAATTGTGAAAACTTGGTGGAAGCCCACGAGTCCCTCACATATCATGACAAGTTACGAGTGTTGACTTTCTCGGGGTGCTCTGAACTTAGTGCTTTTCCAAATGAACTCAAGTCAAAAAATCTCAAAACTCTCATTCTTGAAAATTGCACAAAATTTGAAAGGCTCCCTGATATTCCACATAAACTCGAAACCCTAGAATGGCTTTCCTTACAAAAGACTGCTATTAAAGAACTTCCCTCATCAATAGAAAATCTTGTCTCTTTAAAGTCAATGTATTTGGATGCATGCAAGAATTTGGTTAGTCTTCCATCTAGCATTTATAAGTTACAAAACCTTGAAAAATTGCAAGTTTCGGGTTGCACTAATTTAGTTGGGTTTCCAAAGTATGAGGATTCAGTTGATCCATCCATGAAGATAGGACTTTCAAATTTACGACATTAGACCTTGCAAGATGTAATCTATCCAAAGTAGAGTTTCTTGAGAATCTTTCTGTTTTCCCCTCTTAGAAAGATTACTTCGATGGAGAACAATATTATTACCCTTCCTCCATCCATCACTAGGCGTGATCATTTGTCTACATTGCGAGTTGAAAACTGCCATCAATTACAAAAGATTCCCGAGCTTCCCTCGGTTGATGAGTTTTATGCGGACAATTGCAAATCTCTACAAAAAAATAAAGATTTATCCTCAATTCATCAATTTTTCTATAAAGGTTTGCTTGATGGGCTTGACTCACCTGACCAGGTTAGATACTCTCTCTCTCTCTCTCTCTCTCTCATATCGATGTGGAGCATATGCTGGGTCCATTGTGTGCTTGTATGTTGCAATAGTTGAAAACACAAGGTTGAAGGCTTATGATAAACATACAAATATAAAGTGGTTTTGTACATATATGCATGTAATGTAGGTGGCTCCTGTACTTTTATTGGAATGATTTCTATCATACGAGACTCGTATGTTAATGCAAGCAAGGATCAATGGATCATTTGGGTTCTCATACTAACTTGGATACTTTCTACCGGTCTATCTTTGTAACAGTATCGGGAAAATTACAGCACAATTCTCCCTCAAGGAGAGATGCCACAGTGGGTCTTTCCTATTGAAGAGGATTCTATATCTCTCATGGTTTCAAAGGACTTATATGACAAGATTCTTGGATTGGCATTTTGTGTTGTTCTTGATAAAATTGAATCCGAGGTTGAGAATTTGGTACATGTTGATGGTAAACCGCATGCTATTATAAAAATGGATTTCCCCTATCCATTGCAATCAGAACATATCTACCTTTGCAATATCACACCATCTGAACTATGGGGAGCAGGTGATTTTGGTCAAATTGATGGGAAATATGTAAAGTCTAGCCTTACCAAATCAATAAAAGTGAAAAGGTGGGGACTTCGAATAATATGCAAGCAACTAGGGGACAATTTAAAGGTCGAGTTTCGAGATAATCAGCTGATAGATCTAGGTTTACTCTATGAAGTTGATCATGAATCAACAGACTCATCACCGGAGAGTTCATTCATGCACGAAGATAATTCAAGTAAAGCAAATCGAGAGGAGGACTTACAAGATTGTCAAATGGGTACTGAGAAACAAAGTCATATAGGATCAAAGAGAAATCACGAATTTATCTTCACTCAAGGCATGCCAATGACTTCTGAGTTTGACCAGCAGAAATGAGAATGGTGGTGTTGGATTGCAGCTTTTGTTGTCGGAATGATGGGAACTTGCTAAGGAAGCAATTGGTAGGTAGGTAAGTGAACTCAGCTGATCTTCATTAACGATGCCTTTTTTCTATTCTGGCTTTTCTCATTTTCTTTCCTCAATAACATGCTGTTAGTTACCCAATCTATTTCCATTGAGGTATTTTATGTGTCACACTTCAATTACCGCTGACATGCAGAGAGGAGCTCGACCTCCTTCTTCTTGACTTAATATCGAGAAAACGAGTTCGAAGGTTGTGGCCGGAAAGTTAGATGAGGGGAGGGGGGCTTGGGATGTGCATTTTGATGCTGGTAGGAGGAACGATTTTGGAAGAGAAAGATACAACTTCCATGGATTATAGAGGACGAAGGCACGTTACAGAAGATAGAGACGCACGCACCCACGAACACTCTCCGTGAGTTTTCTCTACCTTTGTTCTCAATTTTACTTCTCTTTCCTTTCACTTTCATTTCCATGTATTTTTTTATACAATTCATTTCCTTTATTTATAAGTTCAATTTTCAGTGCATCTGATTTTCCTCGCACTTTGTTATCTCATAAATTCATCACTCATTCCAAGCCCCCATTTCCCAATTTTTATACTTGGGAATGGGACGTGAAGCGATCCAAATCGCTCTTTCTTTGCTTTACTATTACCGTAAATAAACTCAAACACGTATTTCATAACAATCTTGAGGACGTAGTTATCTCGGCTATGTCATTTTTTTTTTCTTGAAATCTGACTTTTTGAGAATTATAAACATTGAATTTTTGGCGAAATGAAATAAGAAGAGCGTATCAAATCGATATTCATCTTTCTCAACGATTAACCTTCCGTCTAATTATGCACTCCCTTGGTCCCCTCTTGAACCTTTTTCATTTCTTATTTTCCTTTGATTTTCCCGTTGTTGTAAAGCTCCTCCTTCCTCTTTCTCCTCCGCCATAGCCAAAACTTCCGACTCCACCAACACCTCATCTTCCATCCCCCACACCAGCGATCTCCGACGAAATGGAAGAAGAAGAAGAAGATGTTCGTCTTCCTGAAACAGAGTCCCTATTGAACTTGATGGCGTCGGAGACCGGCCGGCGGAGGCGACGGACTACCACCATCGACCGAAGCCGTGGAAACTGATGACGATTTCTCTTGAGTTTCGTTCTGGGCTTTGTGCAGCTTTCTATTGATCAGGTAACGCCTGGCATGTCCGAATTCTTTTTTTTTTTATTTTTATAAGTTAATGTAATACTTGAGCTGGATTTTGAATTCGATTCGGTTGGTGCTGCAATTGCGCGGGAACTTGAAGGATGCGTCATTGAATTTGTTCGAGAGACGCTGAATCAGTGTTTCTTTGTAAGTTTAGTCTGTGGATGCTTGGTAGTGAATTCACAGGTTTATCGACGTCACACGCTGCAAAATCAACGACGATCTCTAGAAGGTGTGGCTTTTCTTTCTTTGTTTCCATAGGTGGCAATTTATTGAAAGAAGTAGGTGAAGTCTAGGTTCCAAGGAAAAACAAGTGAGGAAAGAGTGAAATAATGGGAAGTAGAATGTACATGGGTTGCTTTGGTCCCCTCCTCAGGCAAAAATCTGAGCCAATCTGGGTGCTATATAGGTTGGGATGGAGGGACGGAGGGATTTGGGTGCTTTTGAGGTGTTCAGGAAGTGTGGATGTGTAGTGTGTGCTTATCATCATATAGATGTGCAGCAGGTGATCGATTTGCCGGGAGAATTGAATTATGAGAAACTTCTATCACTGGGATAGGGCTCTGTCTCTATGTTTTATGTTGCGCTTTAAGAGGCAAAACCACGGAGGAATGAAGAAGATGCAGTGAGATGGCAAGCCACCAGGAAAGATTGCTTGACGGTCAAGTCCTTTAACCACTTCTTGAAAACCAAGTTTACTTGGAGTGTGAGAGTAATAGGAACATTGGTTGTGCCAATGGATAACTGGTTAGGTAGTTATTTTCTTTCACCGTGTAGACAGTGGATATGAAAAAGAAATAATCACCAAGAACACGGAGTTTACATAAGCTATTCGGTAGAATGGAGACAAAAGCACAAGTAGCTGATTGTCGATTCTGAATTCTGAGGCCTTTGCAACTGTTTAGAATTCTCTTTTTATTCTTATGTTGCCGTAACTTTTATGAAGGAAAATGACCGAGAAGCTAAAACTCCTGGATGCTTCTTGAATGTTTGAGTGAAACCTGATTAATGTAGTTTCTCAATTAGTTGTTGTTTTTGTTTTCTTGTTGTCAGAGCCATATCAGTTTGAGTGTGAGGTGGGATTTGCATCTGAATTACAGGATGAGTATGTATTCATAATCATCACTTGGAAGTTTGGGACCAGTATATAACGCAGGACCTGCAAAATTTTGATCTTATAGCTACGAGATATGGATTCATTTCATTAGCTGCATGTTGATACTGAAATATTTCTACTGCTGGCGACTTGATGTTCATTTTCCCTTGAATTGCCTGTATGCAAGTATAAGAGAAATTCTGACTCTAATTCCCATATTTTTTTCCCCTAACAAGTAACAAGATCTATTTGCATTTTTAATATAAGGCAAAGCTTGCTTTGGACAGCCTCAATGTTCCAGTTGGGTAAGGAACTGATTTTCAATAACCAGGTGCATTTCAGATATGTTACTTTATTTTCAGTTTTAATTTGTAAGTGATTTCACATTGTACATTATTTTTTTTTTTTAATACCTTCATTGAACAGCTGTGTGATTGGTGAGAAACCGTGCCTTATTGTAGCAGGAAGAAACAGGACTAATGAGAAACATAATGTATGTCTATCATTGCTTCTTTACCCCTTTCTATAAATTTTGGCCAACAGCATTATTAGGCTGTTAATAGTTTTGTTCCCGTTATTCTTTCATAAAGTACGACTATGGCTAACAATAGCAGTAATCTTGCTTTACTTTGTACAATGTTTCACATTTCTCATTTTGCATTGTTCTCTGTCTGAATTTTGGACCGAGAACAGTCAAAGAAAAAGCTTCAATGAGGAGAGAAAGAATAGGGGAATGATATTTATTTTTTAAATAGAGATAAAGCCTTTGCAAGCTGCTGGACCAGAATGTTCAGTGCTTGTTGTCCTGTATAGCATGCTTGAATATGTTAGTAAGTGCTTGATTGCCTTTACAGATTACAAAGTTATAAATTGTTCTGAGTGTGTATTTATTGCTTTACATTACATGATAGCAAGTTGTTATGGTGGCTTCACTTGTCTTGATTAAAAGGGCGTAGTGAGAGATGCTAAATTCTAAAATTATGAGAAGCGAGTTGAGGGACTTTGCAAAATCTCAAGTATAGGGAGGATAACTGCAATTTCACATAAAATTTCAGAGAATATGATGATTGAGTACTAGAAATTAGATCGAATGCCTAATAGTAAGGAGAATACTCTTCAAACAACTATCGTTTTGTGTTGGGTTTTGGGCTTGGGTTGCCATTGTTCGGCTGGCTGGTTGCCTTCTTTTGTTTTGGTCATTCTTTAGGATGCGGCCATCGTTGTGCTGACTGTGCCTTCTAGCGTTTGCCTTGTTGGCTTTTCCTTTATTTCAGCACCCTTCCACTCATTATTCAAGCCTTGTCAACATGGAGCAGATGCAAAAGAGGCGATTTGAAGTGAAAAGCTTATAGATGTGTTGCTATTGTTTACATTTTGAACTATTTTTTATTTACATTACCACACTGAGAGGAAGAAGGCAAAAAAAAAAAAAAACTATTGGACTCAAATGTTGAGCAAGAGTAAAAGAAATAAATGAATAAATGTGAAGGTGAAAACATTTTTCATGAAATGCATTTCGTAAATTTACGTTGAAAGTACACTAAGAGCAACTCTCTCTGTGAAAAGCTCCTAAGTTGGATATGCTTTCCTTATTTTTTTCTCCTTGCGCTTTCCAAGGCAACAAGATGTGCAAAAATGGAAGCTCTTGATGTTCTTCTTGAACAGTGGCAGAGGATTGGATTTTTGTCTGCAGAAGTTGCAAAGAAGTATTCAGCAATGCTCCCTTTATGTGACCTGAACTATGCATAATGTGTGCAGCATCATCATCAATCATTGGTACATATGTTGATCATACTGAATTAAAACTAAACTTTTGTAAAATTTGTTTACTCATAAATTATATATGACTCTTAGCCATTTTTAGGTATGAAGGAAGTGTATTATGACTGTGCAAATGGTAAATGTGGAGGCTGCAGCTCAACACTGTTGTTGCATCAAGCAGCTCCAAGGAATGAATTAGGTCAGTTTCCGAACTTGCTTTTATTGCTGATTTTGTATCTGCTTAGCTCCACTTTGAAATTGTGACATAT
Source organism: Eucalyptus caleyi (assembly GCA_014182885.2). Taxonomy (NCBI): domain Eukaryota; kingdom Viridiplantae; phylum Streptophyta; class Magnoliopsida; order Myrtales; family Myrtaceae; genus Eucalyptus; species Eucalyptus caleyi. The sequence goes on along the minus strand of CM024470.2, from coordinate 35,717,655 downwards.
TACAATTGACAACCAAAGCTTACTGGATGTTTATGAATCTTATTTTGATTACTGATTGATGTGGTTTCATAGTACTTCCGTTTGTTGTTGCACTTTGAATATTGCGACACATAACCGTGAAAATAAATGGAGGTTTATGGAACTAATTTTCCGCCTTTTCTGTCCTTTTCCATGTCTAAATTATAGAAAGTCGAGTTTTAGGAAGTGTCATGTAGTCAAGTTTATATTATTTCTTTCTTTCCCCTCTCTGTTTCCTTTTTTAAAAATTCTATGTGACTTATTAGACATTTCCTTTTTTTTTTGCCATAAAAAAAAAAATTACGGTGACATTGGTTTGTTCTTTCCTCTTCCTTTCCCACCTGTTTCTTTTTTTTTGATGACCCAGGGAACCTCCGAACGCCGCTTTGCGGGGAAGTACCCTGGACAAGTTACTGTGACCCCCAAACGCGGTTTGGTTTGTTCTTTCTTGAACTCTTCCCCCCGTTTTACCAAGCCTTAACCACCGCTTCCACCGCGGGCGGTGGTTCCCACCTGTTTCTTCATCTCTTCTTCCTCGCCTTTTTCCACTGCGGTGAGATTCTTTGATGTCTGTAATGTTATCAAGTTTAAAGTGGGAAATATAGCATCTTCAAAGAAATATGATTTAACTATAAGGAAATTATTCTTTTCTGATATGTCATGGGCAGTGTTCTCGATAAAGAAATCTCTTTCCTTGTTTATTAGTTGCAGTTGTCTCTTCTTGCATACATGAGGGCATGTGCTTTTTAAATTGTGTGTATGACATGTGTTTCCAGTATGATTTTTCATCTCTCGGATGCTACCATGATCTAACATGTCATGTTTCCTGAGATTGTCCAGAAGTCATCAATTTTTAACTCAGACTTTTTCGACTTAAAAGTTAAAAACATAGTGAAATAGGATCTGTTTCATTGTAATTTGAGCTGTACTTAAAGTAGCTAATATAGATTACGGACAATGTCTCTCTGTTGAATTATTAGTTTTGAATGAAGAAGCTCAAGTACGGGGAAATGGGGGTAGGGTTGCGGAGAAGCAAGAGTATGAGAAAAAAATTTTAGGGGGAAAAATAAGCCATGAAACTCTGAATTTTAGAGCTAGAGATTGATAGTTATATGCTGCTCTTAATAATCTGATTATCAGGAAGAAACAAGAGTATGAGTGAAAAATTTTAGGGGAAAAAAATAAGCCATGAGAAATCTTTAGAGGTAGAGATTGATACTTATGCTGCTACAAAGAATCTGATTGGTTTTCACCAAAAAAAAAAAATCTGACTGGAAGTCAAAAGTATTGTAGGAAACATGAGCTAGCTCATGGCCTTTCTGAATACAGCATCAAGCAAGAGGACGCATCTTGCAGATAAAGCACAACCTTGCTCAATTTCCACCGTGCAGAGCTCAAAAACTAGCCGTAATTATTGCGTAGTTTCATGTTAGACAGAATAAGACTGTCGTTATAACAGTGAGCATGGGTCATATGCAATGTTTGGATGATGTAGCTGGTTGAAACCCATACTAGCCATTATTAGTGGACAAGTCATTTGCAAATCTTCTCTGAATTAGATTCCTGGTGCCAATATCTCTCTGAAGGGAACTTGCCCATCCGTGTTAATATCCTTGAAGTATCCCCTGTTTACAGCTACTGTTTGTTCTCCAAGGACATTAGGTTTAAGCCATAGCTCCCCCAAACACACCTCTTTTAAATCTGATGCAAGAAGTTTGCCAAGGCATAGAGCCTAGTTACTGTCAATTGAAGTAAATGGTACACTTCAGAGACAATTTACTTGCCTGAAAACCTGTTTTCTGGAGCAGACATTTGTTAAAATTGATATCCTTAGAACCTAAATGTAATTTTCCTAAGTTGACCATTTTCCTTTATCAGCGAACTTGTTTTTGCTTAGATGGTACCTTCGTTTGCGAAGTGCTTTGTCAATTATTCTGCTGAATTATCTCTCCCTTGATATTTGGACATGATTTGCAAATGGAATCTGTCTTGGGGTTCAAGTTGATGAGCTAGGTAAATATGTAGAATTATCAGAAATATTGTGTGGCTTTCACAGAAATTTTGTTTATGTTTCCTCTTTAAGCGTCTGCTTGATCTATGAATGTTTCCAACTTTTTTCTTGTTTCTCTTGCAGTAATGGAAATTCTGGATCGAAGGGTTTCTAATGTTGTGGAGGTATAATGGCATCGGAAGCAATTTCTCTTCTGCGAGATTTTTATGAACAAGGAAACCCTAATGGTATGAATGGTATGAACAGCGATCTACCATTTTAACCAACTGAATTGTCTGTTTGAAATAATGTTATAATACTGCAGTTAGCACCTATTTACGTTAGACAGCCTAAGGGAAATGATCCTTCTTCTTCAATGGACACATAGTTAATGCACTCTTTAAGAGGCTTTCATGAGCATAATAGAGCAATTCTACCTTTTGAGCCAAAGTTAACTTTAACAATCAATGAACCTGAGCTTTGTGTTTGCTAGTAACATCTTCCTAAAGAACCCTTCCGAAAAAGCTCTCTTAAAATCTAATGCCATGTTCTTCCTAGGACTCATCCCCATTCATATTGATTGAGAAGAATTCAGGAAGCCTCATTCTATTTCTACTTTTCAATTAAGTCTCACCCAGCTAGAGAGAGCTAGAGAGAACTGTAGCTAAGGCTTTCGGTAATTGCAGATCTTGCTGGACAACTCTCTCTCTCTCTCTCTCTCTCACGCGCACGCACCAATAGTTTTTTTTCAGTAAATTATGTTGTATCCTTGGTCGGGAGAACAATCTACCCATATCCCAGGTAAATAAAGCTTGCCCATTGAAATTTTTTGTAATTATAAAGGTTAGTGAAATTAGAAGCATAGAACTAGTGGGTCATCTTTTCAGTGGGCCATTGGTTGCATAAGAACCCATTCAGAAGTTTGCTCCATCAAGGATAAGGTGCACATCTTGAGATGGTGGGTAGAATTATCCATATTGACCCTAAGCATAGTTGCTTCAGTGGAGTGGTGTTCAGCCATTCAGAGTTTCAGATACCCAGTCTTTACTTTTGGCCAATTTTCAGATGTCCTGTTTATCAAACGTAGCTTTCCTCCAGACTGGTTATGCTTAGCCAGATTGCCATTTAAGAAATAGGACATCATGTTCTGGGTTAAGGAAAAAGATGAAGTTAATAGTTGGTAATCTGTCGGTTAGACTCTTTGGGAGAAGTATTTTCTTCCTTGATCCCTATCATGAATTACTAAACATGTATGGTTCTCAGTCAAGCAATTCTTCAATTTGAGCTCTTCAGTTGCAAATAGGCTGATCAAACCATAACCTTTTCATTTGTCTGAGATAATAAGTATGCTTTGGAAACTCATTACATACTGAAAAGATGGCTTTGAAATAATTTGTCTATGCAATGATTAAACGAATTTCATTTTCTTCTGTGTTTCATTGAACACTGTAACATGTATATCATTTCCCTTTGCCATTTTCCCTCCTTTTCCATTCATTTGCTGTTTATGACATTGTGGAATTTATGATTTGTTTAAGTATCATAGATATATGCTGAATTCTAATACATGGATTTCAGCTCCAAAGTCTCTCAAGTCACGGGTTACTCAGGCTTCTCATTTGATCTGTGTGGATTGATTCTTCCTGTTGAATCTTCTTATGGCTTTGTATGACTAGGTAAGACCTTTGGAATATGATTCTCGCTTCTCTTAACAACATGGACGTCTTGTATAGTATTATGATGCAATTCTGCTGCATATTGAATGATTGTCAGTTGCTTGTGCATGAAACAAGTGGGTTGCATGGTATGGCCTTTTAAAAGGGCATTGGATTATGGCGCTATGGCAATGTTGCTCGCTGTGGCAGTAGAATATGATGCTCATGCTAAGAATGAGTATACCTATAGCTATAGATTTCCTTGTATGATAATAGCCAATCACAGTGAGGATGCTTTGAAGTTCTTTAAGATGAAGTTAGACAACATTCTTGCTCTTCATTCCTGATTCTTGGTTTATTCTGATTATATTTTTCATTGTTGTTATTCCTGTTAGTTAATCTCTTTATTTGACTATAACCTAAGTCAAACTTGTAGTTCAAGGCAGTTCCCATTCTTGAGGTGAACTCATCGCAAAATACTTTTGACTTACAGTTTTCTTGACTCTTTGTATTCTACATGTAAAGCGCCAATCTGGATGTGACATCAATGGTGCTGATTCTAGCATAATAAGATTCTCTCACGTTTGTGTGATGTTAGAAATAGTGAATTATTTTATTTCAAGATTCTACAAAATTTAATAATCATAGAGTGCTCTGACAACCCTTTTAAGTATAGAGATTTGTTTGAATATTAGTGATGATTCGCATTCTTTTTCATGGTAAGGGGATGGAGTTTGACACCTTGCACTGACAATGCATGTACCATTGATTGCTTTTCCGATCACAGAATTTCATCAAGGGACCTGTGGAAGGAAGCGTGATACTTGTCCATGTCAGTTTGTGCCAGGATGTTCATGTGTTTACAAAGGGTTGCAGTTGTGGTTGGAAGTCCATTTCATGCTTTAACTTGATTATAAGATTGTTAAGATAAGTTACAGCATCAACTGTGTAGGCATCACTTTTTTGGTGCTAATTTTTGTCATCAATGTATTCTGTAATCTGGCTTATCTTTTTATGACTTTTTTAAACTTTGAGTTATTCGAGGTGTGCTATTTTGTCTCTGAGCTCCAGAGTTCCGGAACAAATCATGTGTCATCCCTAATGACGATAAAGAGGACAACGATTTGCATGTGTTTCATGTAGATTCCCTGGCAAAGAATTGGAATTGGTGGATTTAACGTTCCTGATTATACTAGTTATCTCGTAGATACTCGAATTTATAATATTGATGAGTTAATTAATGTCTTTATCATTGTTGACTTTGCCTAGCATATTATCATGAGAAAGTCTCATTGATTTGAGCAATCACATGGCGACCACGATTGGTTAAGATAAGCACGTGGTGGCTCGAAAAGTACAAGAAAAGCTCAATGTTTTGCTAGGTCAAGGGGCCATTGGCAATTGCTTCTTCCTTATGTGTGCTTTCATCTTTGTTCAATCCTGAAGTGACTTTTTTTCTTTTGGTGATAAAATGTCGAATTTGAGTGTTTTTTTTAAGCTCGTAATGATTATGATATTATCATGTCTAGTGAAACATAGAAATTAGCAAACCATTGCCCAAAATACCATAGTCTAAAATGAACCGGGAGATGGTGTTTTTGAACTAAAATAATCTGTTAGAACTTTTTATAGATGTGTGGGTTCTCTTCTATGTTGAATATTAGTTTTACTTTATTAATTTTATGTTGTGATATGATATAGGTCGTGGGAATTATGAAATTTTTGGAATAAATTACCTTTTGATGTGGTAGACAAGCTTTAAATTAGATGTTGATCTCTGTTCATATGTCCAAATTGGCTTCATAATCGTATTGCCCACAACTATGTTGGTCATTTTGCACCTTTATTTCGTGCCAATCCAGTTCAGGGCACCCGAATGTATGGGTAAAATTCCTCATAATTTTACGGAGTGTTAATGGTAGAAATTCCTCATAATTGGATCCTCATTAGGCATGCATATTCCTGATTCTATATCTGATCTTAATGAATGGTTTAATTGAGTGCAATTTCAAGTTATTATGCAATTACACGAGAATGCATTTGATTGGCTATACAGTTTATTAGAGATTTTTTTTGAACAATAGAATTTTATCAGGATTTTCAGTGATTGCATTTAGTAATTTCATAATAAAGTTTATTGATCTATCTCTAAATTAATTAGAGATTATATTTTGAACAAGAGAATTTTATCAGGATTTTCAATTTCATATGACATATAATCACATTCCCAAGCGTGTTATGATATATCAAAGTTGTATGCTGATGATTTGAGTATGATTATGAGCGATTGGTTGCCAAATTCCAGGAGGCTTGTTTGTCCAAAGGAAATAAGCTTTCTTTGACCAATATTGTCTTATGATTAACTTCATTGAGAGGCTCCAAATGATGATTTATTTACTCTATCATAAAGGGTAATTTATCATAATCACTAAGATATTAATTTATATGAAATATCAATCTTATCAATAGTGCACACTTGGCATGTTGGATAATTTTGTAGTGTAAGATGTGCCGTTTTGATTGGTAAAAGAGAATTTCTAGTTGTCGGTTGTATTATCCACCTAGAGATAACTTTGTAAAAGAATACACCGAAACTCTAAAGTTTTGTTCAATTGTCTCCATTGTAGTGTTAAATGGAATTGTGAGGTTTTGGATAGTTTAAATAATGTGAGATGGAAGTTTATATTTTTTCGTGATACATATTTTATATCTCCTTTCTGAGTGCTTAGGCTTGTAAAGCATGGATTCATTTTGTGACCTATGCATGTACTTGAGGCACAAATTGAGGTTGATTGACATTTGATTAATCAACGTGATTGCAATTTCACAAATGTCATGCTCTTGTATCCGAAGTTACTAAGAGATTCTTTTATGGTCAAACTCAAAATAAATTGAGATTTTGATGCTCTCAATATTTGATGTCAAGATTTGATGACAATATTGTGTTTTCGATTAGAGAGTTGAATGCCTTTAAAGATCTTTGGAACTTTGGTAACCAATTCATATCAATTAGGCTGCGTTTGACAGTCAAGATAAAATTCGGGATAGGATATGATTTATCCTATCTTACATTTGGTGCTCGCTCAGGACTGGATAAAGTCGGATATAAAGGGGATATAGATAGGATAAAATTATCCCATGAGAGAGGTAGGATAAATGTGGATAAGATTTTTAATGTTTATAATAGGAAAGTTATTTGTCTTGAATAATAAACTTATTAAATTAATAAAAATGAGATTATATTTCAATATAAATAATATTTGAATTCTAATTTAAGAAATTAGAAATAAAATAATAAAATAATATTTTTAATTAATCTTATTTTAATTTATATATTCAACTTTAATTCTATCTTATAACAAACATTCAATCTATAAATTAAATATTTATATTTACTATATATTTTAGGTATATTTGTATTTTAGGTATGTTAGTACAATTTACTATTTGATAAAATTTTATTAAAGAATGATGAAAGGGGAAAAAAAGAAATAATAATGAAAATAATATAAAAAATAGGAAAAATAAAATAAAAATAAATTAAGGAATAGTGTTACGAGAGATTTTCATCATCTCAATTTATGAATATTTAGGTTCATTTATAATAATATGCCGTTTATATCAAAAATATACATGATATGATGTGAACATATCCGACTTTAATACTGCGATTCACCAAACAATAGACGGGATATAAAAAAATCCCGGGATTTCATATCTTATCCTATCCAATCCTATCTTGATTAAAAATCCGGACGACCAAACATAGCTTTAGTGTTAAGTAGTGTTAGTAGGAGTGCTACTTTTGCAACATCTTTTGTAAGAGAATTATAAGAGGGCCTCAATCCACAAAGGATGTATAAGCTTGAATTTTTGTCTAGTGCTGAAAAATGTTTTTTTTTTAAATGTCAATTCAAGAGTATTAACACCTGAATTTTTGCCAACTAGTCAAAAATCCATTTTTATAAAAAAAAAAAAAACGAAAAACAAAAATAAGAGAGAAAAGGAAAGAAAAGATAAAGCTCCAGTCCATCCCTTAAGTTCGGCCCTATGTAGCCCGGTCCGACCACAAGCAGCCTGAGCCTTTTAGCTTAATTTGCATCAGCCCATCGCTCCGCCCAATTGAAACACTTTTAGCTCAACTTGCCATTCCCTCCACCGGCATGCGTTCGTCACCGTCAATGGCTCCTCCGTTTCGTTTTTCCCTCTCCAGTGATCACCACCACCATCACTTGACGATATCGATATTGATCCGACTACGCTGGCTTCACGATCCTTCAAGGACTAAGCTCCAACTGCCTCCCTCTTCCTCCTCTTCCGTCATCTGTCCCTCTCCAATGTTGCTTCGGCCTTCGGCCTCGAGATTGTGTGCCAGCGTGGTGTTTGCCGATGGCTTGAAGCGGGTCGTTCCTGCTTTGCCCTCGCTATTTTCCGAGTTCCAAATGATACGCGGACCGGTACCACGAGATGAGATCGCACTCACGAGACTGCTTGCTTCCTGTAGTCACTCTGCGATGTCACAGAAAGGGAGATGCCTGTTGAGATATTTCAGTGGGAGCTTTTCCATTAAGTTGAAGCACGGGCATTATGCATGCATGGTGGATATGCTAGGACGATGTTGGAAACTAGAGCTAGCTGAGGATCTTGTGAGAAACATGCCCTTTAAAGCTAACTCCATAGTGTGGACTGCTTTGCTTAGTTCTAGCAAGATGCATTCTAACCTAGATATGGCAGAATGAGTTGCCTAAAATATTCTTGACTTAGAACCACTTTGAAGTGCTGCCAATGTTTTTCTGTCCAACCTCTGTGCTTCTGCTAATAGAGGGGGTGATATCTTGAGATTAGGAGGGACTATGAAGGAAGAAGGGATTGCGAAGCAACCGGGTAGAAGTTGGATTACTAAAAAGGGGCAAAAGCATTTTATTTTTACGAGTCCACTTGAACTAGCTTTCTTAATTTTGCCAGCTACAATGAGGGAAACGATCAATGCGGGGGGAGAGTTCGACAAGGAGAGAGAGGCTCGACCTACTTTTCGACTTAATATCGAGAGGATGAGTTCGACCAAGAAAAGCATGCAGAGGTCGTGGCTGGGTGAGTCACGTGATGAGGCTTCGGGCAAAGAAGAAGACGAAGAAGAAGATCGCAGCATGCTCATTTACATGGGCCAAAGCATGCAAACATGGAAAGGGCGTGATGATGGATGAAGATTTGGTCCTAACATGTGAAGAACGTGGGAAATGAACCGTTCGGTTCATCAACGGAACGACTTCGATGGAGTACAAAGGACCAAGGCATCAGAGACGAGCGCACGCTACAACTCTCTCCGTGAGTTCATCTTTGTTTTTTTTTCCTTCACTTACACTTGCACCTTCGGTTCTTGCCACTTCCATTTCCATGTATTTTTGTCTCTAAATTTATTTCTTTCGATTTAATCTCAATTCCAATACATTTTCTTTTACTTACACTAAGTGAATTTCAGATAAATTCATCCTTCCATCTAAACTTCATAGATACATTTTATACTCAAGTACCAAATCATACAGCTATTTCAGTCGTTCTCCCTTCACTCCCTTCACTCAATTATCACTCTAGAAATGGATTTGATCAATCACTCATAAAAATTATCAGAAGCCTTGACTATGTAGGTGTCCTATAATGTGATTATTTTAGAAATGACTTTTTTGAAAATTAGCAATGTCAAATTTCTGGCGAGACAAAAATGAGCATATCGAAATTGATTTTGGTCATTGTCGAAGTACCCTTCCATCATAATAGGAAATATAATAAATAAACAATACCTCTTCTTTTTTGCTCAAATCCCCTTTAATTAACCCTAGTTAGTTAACTTTAATTCCCAAATAGAATTCTGTATTTCTTTCTTCCCTTCTTTTATATTCTTTCGATTTTCCCGCTGTAAGCTCCTTCCTTTCTTTTCTTCGCCACAGCCAAACTTCCAACTCCTTCGACACCGCCTTCGGCATCACGGCTCCTCCTCATCTTTTTATATTCGTCTTCCCTAGCGAATCGACGGCGACGGTAGGCCGGCCAGCGGCGGTGACGGGCCACCACCGCCGACCGAAGCCGTGGAAACTAGTGACGTGGCTTCGGGCGAACGATTCTCTCCTGAGGTTCGTTCTGGCCTTCATGCAGCTTGCTATAGATCACGTGACACCCGACGCGTCCGAATTTGATTTAATTGATGTAATACTTGAGCTGGATTTTGAATTCAACTCAGTTGGTGGTACAATTGTGCGGGAGCTTGAAGAAAGTGTCGTTGAATTTGTTCGAGAGACGCTAAACCAGCGTTTCTTCGTTGGTTCTGTCTGTGGATGCTTGATAGTGAATTCATAGGTCATCGACATTACACATTGCTTGCAGCGACAATCTCTGGAAGGTATAGCTTTTCTTTATCTTGTTTTCATAGGTGGCAAATTATTGAAAGAAGTAGGTGAAGTCTAGGCTCAAGGAAAAACAAGCGAGGGAGACTGAAATAATGGGAAGTAGGGTGCACGTGTTGGTTCAATCCCCTTTTCAGGCAAAAAACTGAGCCAATCCGAGTACTGTGGGTTGGGAGGGGGGAAGGGAGGGATTTGGGTGCTTTTGAGGTGTCTAGGAAATGTGGATGTGTAGTATGTACTTATCATCATACAGAGGTGCAGCGGGTGATCGATTTGCCGGGAGAATTGAATTCTGAAAAACTTCGATCACTGGGATGGGACTCTGTCTCTTTGTTTTATGAGGTACTTGAAGAGTCAAAACCATGGAGGAATGAAGAAGTTGCAGTGAGATGGCAAGCCACCAGGAAAGATTGCTTGATGGTCAAGTCCTTTAACCACTTCTTGACTTCGGCAACTAGGGAGAATTGAAAGCCAAATTTACTTGGAGTGTGAGAGTAATATGAACATCGGTTTTGCCCATGGATAACTGGTTAGGTGGTTATTTTCTTTTGCCCTATGGACTGTGGATATGAAAAAGAAATAATCACCAGAAACACGGAGTTTACATAAGTTATTTGGTAGAATAGAGACAAAAGCACAAGAAGCTGATTGTCGATTCTGAATTCCGAGGCCTTTGCAACTGTTTAGGATTCTCTTTTATCCTTTCGTGCTATAGCTTTTATGAAGGAAAATGACCAAGAAGCTAAAACTCCTAGACGCTTCTTGAAAGTTTGAGTGCAATCTGATTAATGAAAGATAAACTTCTGACATACCAATAATAATACACACGGGATTGAGCAACATGTAGTTTCTCAAATTACTTGCAGTTTTTGCTTTAGTGTTGTTAGGGCCTTATCAGTTAAAGTGTCAGGTGGGATTTGCATCTGAATTACAGGATGAGTATGTATTAATTATCATTACTTGGAAGTTTGTGACCCGTATATTATACAAGACTTGCAAGATCTTGATCTTATAGTTAGGAGATATGGCCCGAATGTATTATTACCATTGCTTCTGCACCCCTCTTTATAAATTTTGGACAGCACTTTGCTGTTGTTCTGAATTGATACTCTCACATTATCCACTCACAGTTATTGTTAATCTTTTGTGTTTCTGCTTTAAATATTACTTTAATAGATGCTAGTTTAGCATATCTGAACAAGTCTGTCAAAGAGTGGAATTTTCTATGCATTATTAGGCTGTAAATGGTTTTGTTCCCATTATTCTTTCATAAAATATGACTATGGCTAACAATAGCAAGAATCTTGCTTTGCTATGTACAATATTTCACGATTCTCCTATGCCATTGTGCTCTGTCTGAATTTCGGACTAAGAATAGTCAAAGAAAAAGCTTTAATGAAAGTAAAGCTGTTGCAAGCTGCTGGACCAGAATGTTGAGCGCTCATAGATTGTGCTGTATTGCATGCTTGAAAATGTTAACGTGTGCTTGATGGCCCCAATGAATTATAAATTTATAGATTGTTCTGGGTACGTATTTCTTGCTTTGCATTACATGAGAGCAAGTTGTTATGGTGGCTTCACCTCTCCTGATTAATAAGGTGTTGTGAGAGATGCAAAATTCTAAAGTTGAGGGAAGCGAGTCAAGAGACTTTGCAAAATCTCAAGTATAGGGAGTTCAACTGCAATTTCACATAAAATTTCAAAGAATATAATGCTTGAGTACTAGAAATTAGATTGAATACCTAACAGTGAGGAGCAAAGAGAGTTGTACATGCTTCACGCATAAGATCCTCTCTTAGATTCTCAGTGTTGTGGGTATTTGAAGAAAGATAGGAAATTTCCAGATCAGGTGTATTGTCTTACATAAAGTGATTTTTCCAATAGGATTCATGATCTAATGCCGTTGGCTTTGACGAAAATCCTGTCCCTAGGATACATTGTGTGCACTCTAATCTCCCTCGCTTAGTCTGCATATCAAACAAAGGATGAGCACCATCAAGCCTTAAAAGTATAATCAGCGTGGAGCTGATAAAAAAGAGGTGATTTGAAGAGGAAGAAGACAAGTTATATTGTGTTGTCATTATTTGCTTTTGTTAACTATTTTTTATTTGCTCCACAAATGCTCTTAACTCTAAGAGGAAGAAGGAAACGGCACTAAGAGATGCACTGATTCAAAGATAAACCATTGGACTCAAACTTTAAGCAAGAGTAAAAATAATTAAATAAACGTGAAGGAGAAAACATGTTTCATGAAATGCATTTCCTAAATTTATGTTGAAACTACAGTAAGAGCAACTTTCTCTCTGACAAACTTCCATAGTTTGATATGCTTTCTTCATTTTTCTCATTGCACTTTCCTAGGCAACAAGACATGCAGACACGGAAGCTCTTGATATTCTTCTCGAGCAGTGGCGATGGACTGGATTTTCATCTGCAGAAGTTGCAGAGAAATTTTCAGCATGCTCCCTCTATATGAGGTGAACCATGCATAATGTGTGCAGCAGCAGCATCAAGCATCGGTACATCTGTTGGTCACACTGAAATAAAACTAAACTTTCATCAAATTTGTTATTTCAAATATGATCGGATGACTCTTAGCCATTTTTCGGTATAGAGGAAGCATATTATGGCTGTGCAAATGATAAATATGGAGGCTGTGGCTCAATAGTCATTGCATTCAAGTACCTCTGAGGCATGCAGTAGGTCAATTTCGGAACTTGCTTTTGTTGGTGATTTCCTATCTACTTAAGCCCCACTTCGAAATTGTGACATTTGTCGATTGACAAGTATAGCTGACTATAGGTTTGTGTGATTTCTTATGTTGATTGATGATGGATGTGGTTTCATAGTAATTCTGTTTGTTGCCACACTTCTAATATTGCGACACATAACCATGAAATGAAATGGAGGTTTATGGAACTAATTTTCCACCTTTTCTTTTCTTTTCTTTTCCAAGTCTAAATCTAAGAAACTTGAGTTTCCAGAAGTGTCAAGAAGTTAATATTATATATTTCTTTCCCTTCTTTGTTTCCTTTGATTTTTTAAATCGATGTGACTTGTTAGATATTTCCTTATATTTTTTTCTTTTCCCTAAAAAATTTGCTTTTTGGGAAGTACTACAAGTTAAGGTAACCTTAGTTTTTCTTTCCTTTTCCCATTCCCCTCTGTTTCTTCATTTCTTCTTCCTTTTTTTTTTTTTTTTTTTTTCACTCTAGCGAGTTCTTTAATGTCTTTAATGTTTTTAAAAATGGTAAATATAACATCTTCAAAGAATTATAATATTTTTACTATGAAGAATTCATGCTTTCTGATATGCCATAAGCAATGTACTCAATAAAGAGATCTCTTTTCTTGTTTATTAGTTGCAATCATCTCTCCTTGCATACATGAGGGCATGTGCTTGCTAAATTGTGGTGTATGGCATGTGTTTCCAGTATTTAGCAAGTATAGCTTCTTCAAAGAAATGTGATATTTTTACTGAGGAATTTCTGATATGCCATGGGCAATGTACTCGATAAAGAAATCTCGTTTCTTGTTTTTTAGTTGCAATTGTCTCTTCTTGCATACATGAGGGCATGTGCTTGCTAAATTAAGGTGCATGGCATGTGTTTCCAGTATTTAGCAAGCATAGCTTCTTCAAAGAAATGTGATATTTTAACTGAGGAATTTCTGATATGCCATGGGCAATGTACTCGATAAAGAAATCTCTTTTCTTGTTTATTAGTTGCAATTGTCTCTTCTTGCTTACATGAGGGCATGTGCGTCCTAAATTGTGGTGTATGGCATGTGTTTCTGGTATGATTTTTTCATCTGTCTAATGCTGCCATGATCTGACATTTCATGTTTCCTAAGCTTGTTCAGAAGTCATCAATTTTTTACTCAGACTTTGCTGACATAAAAGTTAAAAACTGAGTGAAATAGGATTTGTTTCATTGTGATTGGAGCAGTGCATAGAGTAGCTAATCTAGATTACGGACAATGTCTTTCTGTTGAATTATTAGTTTTAAAAGAAGAAACTCGAGTATTGCTCTTAATAATCTGATGACAAGAGAAAAGTACTGTGGGAAACTTGAAGTAGCTCATCGGCTTTCTGAATATGACATCAAGCAAGAGGATGCTCCTTGCAGATAAAGGACCACCATGTGAAACTCAAAAACTAGCCCTAAATATTGCACTTTTTTGTGATAGAGAGAATGAGACTATCGTTAACGGGGAGCATGGTTCATATGCGACATTTGGAAGATGGAGCTGATTGAAACCCATCTTAGCCACTATAAGCATACAAGTAATCCATAAATCTTCTCTCAATCAGATCACAAATGCCAATAGCTCTATGAGAGAACTTGTCCATCTGTATTAAAAGTCTTGAAGTATGCCCTGTTTACAGCATGTTGTTTGATCTTGAAGGACATTAGGTTTAAGCCATAACTGACCCAAACACACCTCTTTTAATCTGATGCAAGACGTTTGCCAAGGTGTATAGCCTAGTTACTGCCAATTGATTTAAATGGAACACGTCAGAGTTAAATTGCTTGCCTGAATATTTGTTTTCTGCAGTTCAGACATGTCTTAAAGTTGATATGCTTAGGACCTAAATGTAAACTTCCTATGTTAAGCATATTTCTTTATCCGCGAACTTGGTTTTTCTTGGATGATACCTTCTTTTGTAAAGTGCTTTGTCAATTAGTCCGCTAAATTATCTCTTGCGTGGTATTTGGACATGTTTTTCAAATAGAACCTCTTTTGGGTTTCAAGCTGACGAGCTAGGTCGAAATGCAGAATCATCAGAAATTGTTGGTTGCTTCCACAGAAATTTAATCTTTTTTCCCCTTTTCAAGTGTCTACGTGATTTATGAATGTTTCCAACTTTTTTTCTTGTTTCTCTTGCAGTAATGGAAATTCTAGATCATATGCACCCAAGTATAGTTGATTTAGTGAAACGGTGTTCAGCCATATAATGGTTGCAAAGAATGGGTGTAGAATTTGCTCAATAACAAAAGGTAGGAGTAATAGATGCCCAGTCTTCTTCTTTTTCGGGGCAATTTTCAGATGCCTTATTTATCAAATGCAGCTTTTTCCTCTAGACTGGGTATTCTTAGCCAGATTGTCATTTCAGAAATGGGACGTCATGTCCTTGGTTAAGGAAAAACACATAGTGCAGTATCTTAGTAGCTAATCCGTTTGTTAGACTCGTCGAGAGAAGTATCTTCTTGATCCTTATTGTGAATTACTAACATATATGGTTCTTGGTCAAGCAATTCTCCAATTTGAGCTCTTCAGTTGCATATATTTAAAGAGAATGATCTGACCTTAACCTTTTCAGGCTTCTAAGATAATTAGTATGCTTTGGCAACTCATTACATACAGAAAATACAGCCTTGAAATATTTTGTCTAGGCAATTATAAACTGAATTTGTTTTCCTTCTCTGTTATATAGAACCCTATAACTTGAATGTCATTTCTTTCGCCATTTTCCCATCCTTTTCCATTCATTTGCTCTTTATGACATTGTACAGTCTATGATTTGTTTGAATATTTTAGATAAATACCGAATACTAACATTTGGATTTCAGCTCCAAAGCCTCGCAGGTCACGGGTTACCCAGGCTTATTACTAGATTTGTGTTCTCCTTCCAACCTTCTAGCACCGGGTAGGTGTCAAACTCTATACATCGTGTTACCACTTAGCAGAGTCCTGTGATCACTTCTTATGGACTCGTTGAGAATGATTCTGATCTAGTCCATGCTAATGTGCCTTGGATGATCCAAATCTCAGGTCAGGTGCTGATGATTGGCCATTGAAGCCAGCCATCAGGAGACGTGATTTCCCTCAAATTCGTTGAAATTGTAACTAGCAATCTGCATATTATATCAGCTCTCACCCAAATCCTCAATCAATCGAGCAGCAAGTCCCTGGACACAAATCACAAATTCAAATTCTGTGAATCGGAAGAGAAAGTTGACCCCAAGCAAGTGATCGTTTATGCTCGTTGTATGATAAGTAAGAAGGATTAGAGGTTCCATGAGAACGACACATTGCACTTTCTTCACGGAAGCGAGATTCTTCGATGAATGCAAAACCTTGATCAGGGCGAGCGACGTGGGCGCAAGCGAGGCCAGCCTCACCAGCCGAGAATGAAGGTGGCCTAGGCCTTGCTAGCCATGAACAAGGCCGTGGCCAACTTCGCCCATGCCTACCTCCACCTTGTCCACATCTGGGCAAGGCTGGGCAAGGGCCGTGACCTTTACCGATGATTGGCAAGGGCTTTGCGGCCCTTGCCTAGTGGCCAGTGAGGGTGCCGACAACCCTCGCCAACCACATAGAACCAAAAAAAAAAAGGAAAAAAAATTAATAAAAAATTAAAATTTTCAAAAAAACATTTAAAAAACTATGTGAAAATGTCTACGCTAGCATTGGCCATCCTATGCCGGCCATGTTACATGGGATCCTATGCCGGCCATGTTACATGGGATGGCCGGCATCTATGTTAGCGATTTATGAT
This sequence comes from Eucalyptus caleyi, assembly GCA_014182885.2. NCBI lineage: Eukaryota > Viridiplantae > Streptophyta > Magnoliopsida > Myrtales > Myrtaceae > Eucalyptus > Eucalyptus caleyi. The sequence continues at coordinate 35,701,092 of CM024470.2, read as the reverse complement.
CAGAATTGATCGAATAGATTCAATTGGCATAAATGCAAAATGTGTGGAACTAAATTAATCCAATTAGAAATTTTAGGATTGAATTAATTATGATTTTTTTGGTATTTTTCTCAGTCATTGAGTGAAAATTGAGATATCTTTTCAATATTTTCCCTTACTTTCTTTTAGTAATTACCTTGATCAACTTTATATTCTTATATAAGTTGCGAATCCTCAAAGTACATGACACAACATGAGGTATATTACTTAGACACAATAACATGACATAATTCTGACATATTATTGGCAAAATTCTTATATAAGTTGCAAATCCTCAAAGTATATGACACAACATGAGGTATATTATTTAGACACAATAACATGACATGATTCCAACATATTATTGGCAAAATTCTTTGTTTAGTATTAAGCATGTTCAAGTAATTTAGTTTTGCACTCAAATTTAACTTATATATTATGTGCACGAGATGTAAATCTAACATGTGGTAATACATTTCTAGGCATAGAAAACCCTACTTATTTTTTTCTCTTTATGATTCTTTGTTGAAAAGATATCTTGATAAAAATGAACTTCCAAGTTGCAATGTGTCGAAGATGCTGGTCCATAACTTTTTTACTCGATTTCATGAGCTGTGATTATATTGTGCCAATGTCACGAGGTGTGCCTAGAATGGGGATATTCCAAATTGGGGAATTCAATTTAGGCCAGTGTTCGGAGTAATACACGCGGGGCAAAAGGGGTAAGGGTCGTGACAATGATATGCAGCCATCACTGCAAGCCCGCAACCTGGATAAGGGTGGCCACTTTGCATCATCTCTTTTTAGAAATGCAAATATGCAACTCAATTTCATCTTTGCAGGCATAAATGACTAAAATATCTTCCCTTGTACAAAAAGTCCGCCTAAAAACTCTGATCTCAAACCACCTACTGAACCAAACTCAAATTAAGTTTTGCTACCACCCTCCAGGGCCTCCACTGTTGCTACCGTCTTGTTAGAGAGGGAGAGGTCGGGCCTTCTTTGAATGTTGATTAATCTATCAAAACATTTCAAGCCGCTCTGTCGTTGTCATGATAAATCTCATAAAATGTACCGTGCAATTAGTAAAAACCAAAATCCCAGCTACAAGGAAAATTATCCACCTTAAAATCCACCAAGAACACTAGCAGCAACTACCCATGAACATTTCCTACCAGCAACAAAAGTTGAATTCTCCATCTGTGGCAGAGATCAAGCTTAATAATTGGCAAGACTCTGCTGGTGTAGGGAGCAAAATCAACATGGACCACCTGATTCCTCTCCTCCCATAGAAAATACATCGCAGCATTCTGGCTCCACTTTAACAATACCCCTTTCAATCTTCCTTTCTTTAAAATGCTTCAGAGCCCAAGGTAGTTCGCCACTCTCCTATTCCGTGATACATGCTGCCAAACTTTGGACTATGAAGGTCAAAACCATAATTCTGCTCTATGTACCGTTGGAGGTGTTTCGACTTAAGTTGCGAGAAAAAAAAACATAAAAGAAAAAAAAATCCAACGATACAGTACATCTGCCGAAGTTAAATTTTCAAAATGGAATGAAAACTCTCTTTTTTTCTTCGTGTGAAAGTACTTATAAAATTAAAGATAGTACTTGTAAAAAATCACACATACTTTTGTCTTAATGCTTTTGGATTTCAAACCACTCAATCATCGCTCGCTATTTTTACGGACATATTATTAATCGACTTATTTTCCCTTGCAAAATTATAGATTGATTAATTAACACCAACATCCATATCATGTTATATTGGTAAGTATGTGTGTGTATATTTGGTCAAAGGGACGAAAGAAAAATATGTGAGCCCTCCTCAATTCAGGACTCCCATTACACAACAAATAACCAGAAATTACATTACACATTTGTTCATCCTATAGAACGTTTATAACCTATTGA